>CM064332.1:28654486-30107539 GCA_032595735.1 Pelochelys cantorii
GGAGAGCAGGTTGGGTAGAGAAGGTGAAGGAAGGGCTAAAAGTAGAGAAGCATTTCAGATGACTTAAAAGTGAAGAAGAGATTATGCTTAATGTGCAAAAAAAAGTGGGAGATATGTTGAATATATCAGGTAATGCAGGAGAAGGAATTCATGGTGGAAGGGCTGCATAGGATAGGAGATTGTTGAACTAATCAGGATCGGGCATTATCAGTAACAATAGAGTCTTTCCATCCTGTATGTTAGAGCTGTGGCTCTCAACTAGGGATACATATACAATTGAGGGTATGCAGACGTCTTCCACATGATGCATCAGCTCATTTAGACATGAGTCTAGTTTTACAACCACCACCTAAAAAGCACTAGCAAAGTCAGTACAAATTAAAATGTCATACAATGACTTGTTTATACTGCTCTATATACTATATACTGAAATTTAGGTGCAGTATTTATATTCCAGTTGATTTATCTTATTATAACATGACAAAAATGAGACAGTAGGCATTTTTCAGTAATAGCATGCTGTGACACTTCTGCATTTTTATGACTGATTTTGTAAGCAAATAATTTTTAAGTGAGGTGAACCTTGGGGTTCACAATACAAATCAAACTCCTGAAAGAGGTACAGTGGCCTGGAAAGGTTAAGAGCTACTGTATTAGAGAATGTGCTTAGTGCCACGTGTCTCCATACAAATTACTATCCTATATCTCCTAGCACATATATTTCTACATGGATATTTCATCAATTTTCACTACAACTATAACTCAAGTGTGGTGAGAAGACAGCACACGGAAGCTGAGCAATTTCTTTTTTATAGCTGAGGCTTTCTGGCCCTCATTCATATTCACAGTATTCCTTTTGCTGCAACTAATTCCTCACAAACTGAAAAGGCAGTGGATTATTTATTGAGTAAACAGGCTTCTTCCAAGTATATACAATCTTTTTATAACTTGTATCTGCTAGAGAAATTAGATAGTGGAGAGCCCGCTAGCATATTAGAGAGAATGACAAGAGTAATACACTAATTTTTCTCCCAAAACATGTTCTCCAGAACTGACTGAACCATTCGTGCTGAAACATCCCAAAAATATTCAACTTGAGGTAAACACCGCTTGGCATAGAACATTTCAGCATGAACAGCCAACTTTTGGAAAAATTCTGAAAACAGGCAACTTTATAGGCAGCACTACCTGTGCCACCTATAAAATTAATTACATAGTGCCAAATTCTGATCAGTGAGGCAACAAGTGGTTTAATCTCCCCTCTATATATGGATTCACATACACACTGCAAAAACAGCATTAAGGGTATGTCTAGACTACATGGCTCCGTCGATGAAGCCATGTAGATGAGTTTACTAGACATAGGAAAATGAAGTGGCGATTTAAATAATCGCCACTTCATTTAGATCAAAATGGCCGCCGCGCTGTGCCGATCAGCTGTTTAGCGGCACAGCGGAGCAGTCTCGACATGCCACGGTCGACAAGGGAAGCCTTTGTCGACCGCTCCATTATACCTCATGAAATGAGGTTTACCAGAGCGGTCGACAAAGGCTTCCTTTAAATCGCCACTTCATTTTCCTATGTCTAGTAAACTCATCTACATGGCTCTGTCAACAGAGCCATGTAGTCTAGACATACCCTAATAGTCCTGGTTGAGAGCAAAAGCCCTTATCAGCGTTACTTGTGTCAAGGCTAGAAAGGTAGGTTTGATTTTTCAAAAATCATTGGCCTACTCTGATCCTACTGGTGTCAATGAGAGTTTTATCGTCATCTTTCATGGTGACAGGCCAATGCCAAGTGCTTTTGAACATGTCCTGGAGAGTATGTGCACGCTGTGCATAATGACCAGATATTAGTATAAGCAGCTTGACAAGAATACATATTTATGTGATATGGACAACAACAGCCCTTGGTTTCTTGCCCACTTCATGTTACACCCTGCTACAGTCCAAACAAAAGGCCTCCGGATATAACTCAAGGACTATGCTAAGACTATGGTTGGTAAACAGGAAAAATGTGGAACCAGAAATCAATTAATAAAAATTGGTGTGTTGGAAACTAGGCCTGTTGGTGCTCAAAATAATGAGAGGGGCTATTTCAACCTTCAGTCCCTTTTGGATCCTTAAAGGAGGAGACTTTGAGAGAAAAATTGGCTACTAAAGTGAGCATCACAACCCTGGCTGGAACCCCCCATCTCCAGGGACCTCAGGCCTTTGTCATTCTTATCCTGAGAGATGTCCTGGTGGAACCAGGCCAGAGAGAGGGACCCAGATGATATTTCTACCTCTGTTGGCTCTGACTGAATTCTAAACAGCACCTGGGATCTGAGACTCTTTATTATGAGACTGCTTCCCACCCACTCCAGTGTGTGTGCCCTTTTCCTTCCCTACTTTGTTTATTCTTTTTGACATTTTTCCCTCACTTCTTTTTTTCCTTCTGATTAATCAGACCATAGCTTAGCCAGCCAACACTGCTGCTGTGAACCTGTGACTGGAAAGGCAACTAAAAACAATGCCCCAAACATCCCAATGCTGGTACAAGTTTGTTAGGCTTTGGAGTGACTGATCAGACTGTGATGTGCCTGTTTTCAAGAAATGGTGAGGTTGCAAGTGAAAGTCAACACTAGAGAGAGAAGCTGCTTATTCTCTCTTTGCTGTTCTCTTGTGTGTGTGTGTGGGAGGGGGGAGGTCCTGTAAGAAATGTGACCAGATTTTAACAACAGCAACAACAGCTTCAACCCATCTCAGCTAACTCCCTCTCATGTCCCCAGAAACACAACTGTTACAATCTTTAATAAATAGCTTCTAAGAGACTGTGGAACAAGGGGGAATTGGGGTTCTTTCTAAAGACTCTCTCCAGCTAAAGGGAAAAGGAACATAAAATGAAAGCCAATGTAATGCTTTACATTTGAAATGCTTTTGCCTCCCCCACCCTTCTTTTCTGGATCTCTAATAAAAGGATTTTAATGGTGTGTTTTCCATGGTATTAAGTGGGCTGAGGTCTCTGTACACCAACCCCCCAAATCTTGCTGAAAACTGTTCCCTCTTCCATCTAAATTAACTGTTTAAAGTTGGATAGTGATAGAATTTTGTTACACCATTGATTCTTTGGATAACTTTATTCCATCTAAATTAATACAGCAACTCTTGTTAATTAATACAGCAACTCTCTTCTCTGTACAATAGCTGCAGTGATATTCTACAAAATAGATAATTGCAATTATTATACAAAATGCTGCATGGAAAATCACCAGCATTCAGCCCATTTTTTAACCTTTGTTATTAACTGTCAACTTTATGAAATCAATATTTTTTCCTTGTGAATGATATAGTCTCAGAGGGCTAGCCGTATTAGCCTCTATCTGCAAAAACAACGAGCAGTCCTGTGACACCTATCAGTCTTTAAGGTGTAACGGGATTCCTCATTTTTAATAATATCATAATTAAATAGTTGCCTTCTTATGACTGATCTACGTGTCTCTTATACAATGTAGAGTTTAATAAAATTGCCTAATAATTTTAAACTTGATGGCCAGCTTGTCAGCAATTATAAATTGGCATCTCTCCATTGTCCTCGGGGGTTAATTTACATCCGTTAAAAAGCACCTGGAGTTTCTGAACAAGTACCAGCAGCAGTCACTATATTTTTTAAAAATATGAAACAAAGAAAATCAGGTACTAGTCAAGTCCTTTAACGGAACTGGTTCTCTTTTGTAACATCTTAATCCACCCAACGTGTTACCCTGGAGCCATTTACTACAGAACATTGCACAATGCTGTGCTTTACAGGAGATCTAATGGACTATATTGTTGCTCTGAAAACTATAGCCAGCTAACAGCTGTAAGAGTTCCCAGGGGCATTCTGCCTGCTGAGGTCAAATGGAGACAGAGTGCTTCCATGTGTGCTGAGCTGAACACACACAGAAGTTACTGCATCCTTTACGGCGGAATGGCATATGCTCTGTTCAGACAGTCGAGAAAGCGATGAGGCTCCTCTGCCAGATAGGCCTCCTCTGGTATTGGTAGTGTGGTTTGGGTCTTGGCACTGTGATCTTACATTCAGGGAGGAAGAACATCAGGATTTTGGCTCTAGTTCTTGCAAAAGTGTGAAAGAGGGAAAGATACCCAACCCCCTCTACCTGCAATGGCTCACCAGCACAAATGCAATCAGAGTCTGACTGGCTTTCTCAGGCCATGTCTATACTAGACCCAGAAGGTCGGCTTAAGGTATGTGACTCCAGCTATGTAAATAACTCAACACGAGTCGACATACCTTAAGTAAGCTGGGCGCCGTCTCCACAGTGGGAGGTTGATGGGAGCAAACACTCCCATTGTTTTCTCTTACTCCTTGCAAATCAAGGAGTATGGTATGGTGCTGAAGTTTATGGTGCCCTCAGCATTTGATTTAGCAGGTCCTTACAGAAGATCAGCCTCTAGCATGGTAAGTTTAGATGTGGCCTCCACCATTCACCTTATATTTGCCTTGCCTACAGCTTGCTTGTCATGCAAGGATACAGTTATTTGTGGTAATAGTAATTATTGTTTCTCAAAAATTGCAGTGAGTTGTACTTTTTAGTGAAAGTGAATTTCTCAGAAAGCCTTCAGTACTTTAAAACTTTATGCTAGAAGAAAGGAAAGACTTGGAGGCAATGCCAATTAGTTCCATCTCTGAGAAACTATTTTACTAAAACAATAGGACTGCTGCTTTGCATGGAGATGTTTTCTGTCCCTTATTATAGAAAGTGCCATTAATGTTTAATACTTGCTGGAGAAGCAGTAACAGTTGTGTTAGTTTGGTCTTTCTGCATTGTCTTCTTTCTGGAGAATTACAGAGCTTCAGGGCTGAAGTGACATTTTCATTTCATTTAGACTTAACAGCCAATCCCTTTAAAGTCAGGCAAGAGCGAGCTACATTTCCATGCCTCTCTGCAGTGTAGATGTGCAGGCTTTCCAAATTAGTTTTCAGAGCAAATAAAAACATTTTGTGTGGAAATCTTTGTTTATACCAAAAATCGTAATTTTTTTGTGGAGCATGGTGGGAGAAAGCTGGCTTGGAGTGCTATTTAAGTGAGTCAGAATTTGGATGCAATTATTTTGGCTTAGTGTTTTCTCCTGTTCTCTCCCCCCCACACACACACACATTTGGTGTGGGATTTTTTTTATTATTATTTATTTATTTTTCAGCTCCAGTAGCCACAGCAAGTGGTGGGGATGGAAGTGGCTTGGTTCTCCGAGCATTGGTTCTGACATACTTACACTTCCTGAAACAATAGGTCTGAATTCAGACTCCTTCATCGTTCCTGATGAGACAAATGGAACTTGTTCAATTTACCGCATAAGGGTCTTTCAGATGGGATTTTATAAACCTATGTCTAGTTAGCATCAACTTCAAGGATCTTGTGAGACATCTGTAGGAATTAAGGTTTGTCCCAGCTTTCTTGGCCAGCATTCTGCCTGGCTGCCAATCTTCTCTAGAAGCATCTGCCTTTCAGTGATGCTAATTCTGTGCTGTTAGATGAAGTCTGTGGCAGTTTTAAACTGAATATACAAATCAGGCTCACCACTTTGTAGGCTTAGTTTTATAGATCTGAGTAAGCATGCTCAAAACATCAAGAAAAAGTCAAAAACAATGTTCCCATTGCCCTATAGGTTCCAGATGATGGCTTATGGTTCATATACATGAGCAAAGTGGAGGAAAATAATAATTGACTTGGACGAAATTTTGTGCACTGCCATAGGAAGTACTGGCTTATTTAATAGTACAAAATAGTACTAGAACCAATTTCAGTTATGGTGAGGGCTGAATTAAGGCATTCTGTAGTCCTAAGCACACCATGACGCAGGGACCTCAGTGGCTTCCTGCCAATGCCATCACCGATTTCCCTCCCCTTGCAAAGAAGCAAGGGCAGTGACATGGGGCCTACACTAAAACTCTAAACTCAAATCATTTTCACTTGAAATGCATGATTTGGCAACTTCCCTTTGCTGCCATATTCTGATGGTCACCTTAACAAACCGTGCCTGATATCTCCACGGCTACCCTAATCTAAATACAGTACTCTGTTTCCAAATGCACACTAATCAGGCATCATTTCAACAGACTGAAGTCAACATTTACAATAGAATTCTTGAATTTTTCTTTCCTAATTATTTATTTAGGCACCTTACTTCTTTCTAAGACAGGATGTATACTAATTACTCTATTAATAATGTCTGAATTTTGCAATTTAGAGTTTTCTCTGTGCAGAATTTCTCAGTCACAGGAGGCTTTTTACTGGGAAAGATTTCTTGAGACAAAAGAAAAGGATACTTACAATGCATTGTTCTGTGTTCATAGTCTCATGCTCCAGCCTGATGGGCACAGTAGTCTATGTATTTTCATGATTCATGTGGCCGAAAGCTTACAAAAAATCCATTGAAGGAGAGATGCAATGTCCTGTTTTCAAAGAAGCTCGTTATATGCCTGAGCACTACAAACTAAAGTTTTATTGGATGGCTGAGAGGCTGCTGGGAGTTTATTTCTCACTTACAAAGAAAACTGTGTGAAAGAGCCATATACTGGAATATAAAGAGATGTAACTAAAGAGTGAAGAAAATGCTTCTGAGCGCTGCAGAACATTTCTTATTTTTGCATTGAAAGGACCTGCAGTACTTACTGTACCAACTCTCCTAGTAAAACACTCGTTCAAGTGACTTGATAGATTTTGGTCCCCGCTCACTAATACTTTCAGATTCTTTGTTCCTTCTGGTCTGCAGCGTAGGCTTCTTTGCTTCCATGCTGACTGCTGAGTATGCCTCACTGCTTAGTGCTTGTGACAGAAATATCTTTCCATCACCCAGGATGTGTGAGTCAACTCCCTTATATGCTGTACAGATGAGGGGCTATATAAAGACAGGGATGAATGAGCAGACTCAAGGAGAAAAGGAAAATGAAAAGCTAGCTGGCTCTGAAAATGTCAATAAAGTCTCGATGAACTAATCTAATAGGACACAAAATTCAGAGAGTAGATGAAAATAAAAGGTTGGGAAACTGCATTGGTACACGTGGAAAATATGTTCGGATCCAGTCTGACTGAAGTTAATTTGTCAGTCTCAGTCTCCCCTCTAGGGCATGAGGGTTCATGTTTCAAAAAAAAATCTTCCTTAATTAGCAATCTTTGGCACCAGAAGAGGTTTGCTGTTAATCTGCTGCAACCAATCAACATCATCTTTAAACTTCCAGAGCCAAACCACACTTACCCTTGGACAGGCTGAATAAAAATTGCATGCTAACAAAAATACGTAGAATGGTGCAATTTCTCATTCTGAAATTCGTACGGATTGTG
Organism: Pelochelys cantorii; assembly: GCA_032595735.1. NCBI lineage: Eukaryota > Metazoa > Chordata > Testudines > Trionychidae > Pelochelys > Pelochelys cantorii. The sequence goes on from CM064332.1 coordinate 28,661,811, forward strand.
CAACTGTTTCCCAAGTACCTGAAAAAATATAAATAATATGACTAACCACTATAATTCCATGATAAGTAGAGAATGCAGTGAAAGCTACATGATCAGGTCTTGCGGGCTGTGTTTTGATGTCTGGGCTTCTCAGCATGGTGATCTTAACTCTCATACGAGACAAAAGTTGACTCCCAAAATTAAAAGGCAATATAGGATATGTGCTAATGATCTTAATCTATTACTTCTGGAAAGAAATCCACATTTCAAAACTCAAAATCAAAACAGGAACTATACTGATTCCTTGATGAGACTCAACAGAGAGGTCAAAAGCAGGAAATAGACATGGAGACTCAATGATCTATTCACCTTATGAGTACACCTCCTGGATGAGAACTGAGGCGTAGTGTCAAAACTGTGCTATTGCTATAAATAAATGAAGGGATTCACTCTCCAAGGTTGTTAGTTTTATCTGGTACCTTTCATAAGTCTTGCATTGTCACCAAAATGTGACATAGTTAAAACAGAAGTTGGAAATATCTTTTAATAGTGTCTGATCCTCTGTCATGCTCATTCCTGGTAAAATACAGGATTAAGGTGAACAATTTATCGATTATTTTAAAATTAAACATTTTATGATCAAGGATAAAATCTGCATTTAAACAAGCTAGACCAAAAAAGATAATATGATCTTCATTTTTTAGGCATAAATGTGTAAACTGCTCATCAGCTGAGGCCAGAGAGCTCTGTCCCCTTGTTAATGAATACTTGCTTGGAAAGGTGCATTGTGGAAATTACCAGAAGTGAGATATTGGACTAAGTGAGTCATTATTTTGGCATGGCAACCCTAGTATTCTACAATATGGCTACGTGTAGACTACAGGCTTCTTTCGGAAGAAGCTTTTTTCGGAAGAGATCTTCCGGAAAAACTTCTTCCGACAGAGAGCGTCCACACTGCAAAAGTGCATCAAAAAAGTCATCTGCTTTTTTGAAAGAGAGCATCCAGACTGAATGGACACTCTCTTGCATGTAGGCTGTGATTGTGATGGACAGAATGGCTACTAGGGCACTTATGGTTTTTCCTCTTTCCTCTTCTTCCGAAAGAACTCCCTCTTCCCCGTCCACACACGCCTTTTTGGGAAAGAGCTCTTTTGCAAAAAAGTCTTCTTCCTTGTAGAATAAGGATTACCAATGCCAGAAAAACCCCTCTGTTCTTTTGATTTTCTTGCAGAAGAACGCAATTGCAATGTGGGTGTTCCTCAAGTTTTGTCGGAAAAACGGCCGTTTTTCCAACAACACTCTGTAGTGTAGACATACCCTATAACTGGGCCAAATTCTAATCTAAATTATACTAGTGTAAAAATAGAATGACTCCAATAAATTCACTATATTTACTCTGGCCTTAAACCATGATAATAAACAATAGAATCTAGCCCAGTTTGTCTGTCTGTGGGCCTGGTACACAACTGAATAAAGTTGATGGAAAGACTCCAATTGACTTCACTGGCCTTTGACTCAGGCCTGTGTGTCACTGTTTTATTCCATTCAAATATCTAACAGGGTTTCTATGGTTTGAATAATTTCAACTTGCTCTCTGGAAAAAAAATCAAAATAGTCATAAAATTCAGCAATAGTTTATTTCTTGTGATGGCACATAAAATAAATATCTTTTTAAAAATAAAAAATAAGTATCATTTTTCTCTTTAATATTTACAGTATGACATTAGCATACATCACAGGTACAAATTCAGATGGAAATCAGACTGCATATGCAGCAGCAGCAGGCATATTACACAGAAACTACTAAATCATCAAGTGCTTTCTTCAGAAACTATTGTAGAAAATATCTCCTCATTGGATGAATTTTTTAAAGGGGAGAATGAGGAATAAATCTGAGGTCGGGCTGAGATATTTAGTCTACCTCTCCAGTTATTGCCTGGCAATTAGCTTAAATTTAAGAATGAATTTCCAGCACTGCTTCTTGCCTTGCCTTCCCCACACATGCAGGTAATGGAACTTCGTTCAATTGAAGGCTCAGTGAAAAAGAACGATGAGCTTCCATACTTAGGGTTTCAGGGAGATGGATTGCGCTATGATAGGACAGGCAGGCCTCTGTGTGCACCTGCTGTCTTCCTATGGGGTGAAAGGAGGATATCAACACAGTGTGTGCATGACTGAGGAGATATGAAATGGATGTGGATCCCTTGATGCTGGAGTGCTTCGTTCCACACTACCCTCTCATTCTTCTGCTGGACAGAAGTACATTTTGTGCCATGCTGCTGCACTTTTCTAACTGCAGGATCTAGCCCTCTGTGCTCCCTGTCCTGTCCATTTCGTTTTTATCTCATGCTTTTATGCACAACCTGATCTGAACCAGCACTATTCCTGCATGGTGGTGGTAATGAAGCATGTAGAAATCTTTTCCCACTGACACTGCGTACCCAGAACATGTGTCACAGCCACGTGTCCCTGCTCAATGATTGATCCCTCCATGTGGCCCTAGATGAACACATCAACCCAAAGGAGGTAGAGCTGAAGAAGGGGCAAAGATTGTGATCCCAACCCCACACCATGATTGCTTATTCCTGCAGAGCGAGGAGGAGCAGGTTGCATCTTCCAAAAGATGGTTTGGCTCACCTACTGCATTGGACAATGGGGATGTTGGGTTTGGATTCTGCCTTTCTGAAGCACAGTCTGTCCCTGACTACCTTTAGAAGGATGAGACTATACATTTCCCTCTGCTCAGAGCTCTACGAGGCACAATCTAACCTATCAAAATAGATCAGAGTAGATATCTAACTGATCTATATAAAGGACACTGTTACCTTAGTATCTGAAAGTCTTATTGCTCTATTTATCCTTACAATGCTCTGCAAAGCCAAAATGCTATTATCTACATTTTACAGTGAGGGCATTGAGGGTATATCTACACTATGGGATAAAGTCGAATTAAGATACTCAACTTCAGCCACTTTAATTGTGTAGCTTAACTCGACTTTGGGGCTGTCCACACTGCAGGAAGTCAAATACTCACCTTTCAACTTCCCTTACTCCTCATGGAAACAGGACTACCAGCATCTACTGGAGTGCCCCTCTCAGTTCAAATTATTGGTCTCCACTAGACCTGCTAATTCAAACCCTGGAAGATTGACAGCGGCAGCTTCAATCTTCTCTGTAGTGTAGACATATCCTGAGAGATCAAGGAGCTGGCCAAGTATCACCTAGGAAATCTATGTAAGGAACTGAAACCAGGTCTAGCCAAATCCCAGGTTAGCACCCAAAGAAGAGAACTTTACTTCTTTTATGAGTGGGAGCAAATTGCTAGGGATAGGTTCAGGCTTAATGTGACATGTATATTAGCATTCTACTTCCATAGGAGATTTTCAATAATATTTAGCTAGCAGGTAGTTCTCCTTGTCAAGCCCCTTTGCAAAAAACAGCTGCCATTCTGTTCAAGAGGTTGCTACCTGTGGAGTCAAGTAATCATCTAGAGTAAATCAGCTTTTACTATTAACTTTGAAGAGCTTAGACACTTTAACACCAGCCAAGAGTATGGCCCATGGTTTCCAATCTTAAAGTAGCAAATACCTCATAATCATGACATTTAGCTCTGATATCACCCTATACTTCTTGTTTCCTTTTCCATGGAATCCATTAGCTTGTATCCCTAGAGGAATTGGTATTAACTCAAAACAGAGAAGTTTTTACAGACTTCTAGCCGAATATTAATGTAATAACTACTGCATCTATTATATCTATCAATTTCATGTTCAAAGTTACTAACCTTTTTATTGTAATAATCCCTCTGGAGGAGGGACTGCATCCAATGTTTGTACATTATCCAGTACAACAAGGCCCTAACCCTGCCCTCATCACATGTGGATCTATAGCTCCCAAATTAATTAATTGGATATGCACATATCTGTCATGCAACAATTATGCTGGTGATAATTATGCTGGTCATCTTTTAAGAAATCAGTGACAAATTATTCCTGGGATTTTCCTTCTAGTTAAGTAGTTTTTTAAAACTTGATTAAAATATACCATTTGCCCATTGGGCTGAGGATAATAAATGGGACAACACCAATCCTTAACTTTTTCCCACTGAGTAATTTTTCATATTCTACAAACATAAAACTGAATTCCAGTTTTAGACATTCCTTCCCTTGGATCCCCTGAGAGGCTCAAATGTGCTAACAAACATTTGTTCATTGTAGTGCAAAGAACTTGGGATAGAATAGGGTTCAATGGGCTGTTTGCTGACATATCTGGGTGAGTACCAGTATTCTGATTCTCTTTCTACTGTAACCACTGTATCAAGAGCCATATTTCCCTTGTAGATTAAGGTAAAGGTGCCTTGATTACACGTGTCACAGTAGTTTTGTCATGCATACACTAATGGATTTTTAAGCCCAGAAGGAACCATTATTTTATCAGGTCCTGGGTCTCCTGTCTAACACAGACCAAAATTATTTAATCCAAGTAACCTTACATTGAGCACAGTAACTTGTAGTTGGCTGAAGCATAGATTCCAGAAAGGCATACAGTCATGATTTGAAGATATCAAGGTACGGAGAATTCACCATTTCCTGGGATAGTTTGTTCCAATGCTTTAATCACTCTCATTATTAAAAAATTATACCATATTTCTATATATCTGGCAGATAAATCTCCACATTTTATCTGGAGCAGTCAGCTCCCAGAGTTTCATGAGTGGGGTCCCAGGATCCCCGCTGAATTACTGCCTCCTCTAGTAAACAACATTTGCCTCTAGGCCTTCTACCATGAATTATGTAACAAATGATAATTGTCATGCAAAATATTTTTAAATTGGTTTTATAGTCAAACATTTCAGAGCTTTTCTATTTGAAAACTACTGATTTAAACTGAAAAAATACTAAACTTTTTTAATCTTACAGTATGACTAATTTAGCTAGAAGGAATGCATCTCAAAGGATGTGTCAGTTGAGGAAACGAAAACCAGATGTGGTTTAAGAGAGAAAAAATCTTATTATTGTTATTGCTTGGTTATTATCCAGCTACCCACTGCCTTCAAATCTTCATGACCCGAAGCAGTATGTAGATGGCATAATTTGCCAGGTTAAGGGAATATCTTTACAGCCCGAAGACTGGCAATACCTCAACTCTGTAGGTGTGAGATATCCAAAGATTTGCCAAAGAAGGCATATAAAATGTGCTGTGTATTCCATTTCCTTTTCTTTTCATAGTCTCTAGCATGCTGGGCCTCACTGATACTTTTTCCAACTTGTGTTGCAATTTTGTATTGAGGAAGCATTTTTCTTTTTGCTTTATATAAGTTCTCTTTAATGCATTTGCTGCTAAGCTAGATGAAACTCAACCCTACATGTGTAGAATTAGTTGGGTGTCAGAATTACCCAATGCATCTAGTGAAATGTGTCAGGGTTTCTCTGACACTGATTTGCTAATAAAAAGACTGCTATACAACACAGCGGTTATTTAGCATGATGGCTCAGGAAAGAAGACATTAAAAAGCCTCATTAAAACAGTGCCAAAGTAGAAGAATACAAGTACTGAGCATAGAAATAAGGACTGTCCCAGGGTGCCCCAAATGTGTTCTTTTTGGCATACAACTGACATATACTTAGTTTACTTTAGGGTTGTAAAAGGCTGTAAAATATTGAATCCTATTGCCAGTGGAGAGGAAAGGAGGGATCTGTAATTTAAGTGCCTTTTCCAGCAGCACTTACAGCAAATAGCAACCATATGTGTTTTTAGCCCTATCCCCTTGTACCACATATGGGCACAAATAGTGTGTGTGTGTGTGTACGTGTGTGCATATGTACCGTCTTTTAGCGAATATACCCCACACTGGGGGAGCACTCACCGCCCAGAGGCTGGAGGCTGGAGACTGCACAGGAACTGGGAAGTGTGTAAAAAACATTTTGTATACCCCGCACCCGAGTATACCCGTGGGGAGGTGCAGGGTTTGTAAAAATGAATATAACCCGCGGGTTATATTCGCTAAATTACAGTACAGCATAAATAGGACGTATAGCATGTCAAAATTATATAAAATGGTGGTCTAAAGTTAGTCTCCTCAATCCATATTTAGGTAACTAAATAAGTGCCTGAATTTCAAAAGTGCTGAGTACTTGGCCCTTATTTAAATGCCTAAATACAGATTAACTTTAGGTCTTCATTTTTAACAAACATTTGGGCATGGCGTATGTTTGCACATATGTGACAAGTGCTTCCCCACACCCCACCCCACCCACACACCACATACACACACCTCCCAAAGGAAGGGTTTATTAAGATTTTGTGTAGAAAAGAATTACTTTGCTTTTCATAAAAGGGCCTAATTACTTTTGCTAAAGGAGTGGAGAAAGAGGAGACCATTTTAGGTCCCAATTGAGCAAAGAACTTAGTACCAATAAAGTCAATGGGACTTAATCACATGCTGAAGTGTTTTGCCAAATAAAGATGGATTTAAACATGTGCTTCAGGGCTGTGTTGAACAAGGGCCTTAAAAAATATGGAGAAAAAAATAAAGAACACTTTAAAAGGAAATATGGAACATTTAAAGAAAATCTGTTTTTGTTTCTTTTTTGATCTTAAGATTTCAGGGTTTGCTGGAGTTTTAGTATGGGTCTCTGACAAGGTGACCGACCACAGTAATGTGATTCTGTACAATTCCAAAAATGTTGGAAACATGCTGTCTATAGTACACAAAGTCAGAGGTCATTTCAGCTATTTCTTGTACAATCCATCCTTCCCTTCAAGAGCTACCAATAAAATAACATTCCCAGTGGTTGGCATCCTCTATGTCTCTCTACTCATGAGTCAGAGGCTGCTAACTAAACAGGTGTTTGAATGTTTCCTTGAGCAATCTCAGTGATAATGATGGCAGAATGTGGATAAACAATGCTTTTTCTCTAGGTTGAAGGCTGATTGCCTGGAAAATGTGTGGTTTAACTGGAAACACATTAATATATTATTGTGCTTATGAAACTACTATTTTAATTCATCTGATTGTCTCATTCTGACCTGTAAAAAGATATCCGAAAAGCTATACTCCATAAGAAAGTGTTAGCCAATTGTATTGCTCCTTAAATTCAAGTCATTTTGTGAACTGTCTTTTTGCATTGTAAATAAGTGATGGGGGAAGACAATCTGTCTCTAGCACTGACAAAGAAAATTCTTGTGGAAGATTTATTTATCAGCCTAAAAAAATTCAAACAATGCAGAGCTGCTTAGATCTACTTTGATTCAGACAGGTAGTCCATTGCAGCTGATTGCTGGAAACAATATTTGATACATACAGCAAATGTCTGGAACTGCACTGTGATGTGAGTGATGATGGTAACACAGGAGCACATTTTAATGGTGATGAAAGAAATCACTTATACAAAAGGGCATTTTTGCTCTAGCCTTAAGTGAGTCTCCATGTCTGTAGGGGTGATCTTATAACCAGAATGTGGGCCACTTAGAGAGCCAAGTCCCTGATTTGTTGGTACACACTTGTAATTTTATCAAAAGTCTCATGGCATCTGTGCCTCCAGTTCCTGGTGATAAATGAGGGTGCATCTACACTGCACCCGTAGCTCAAAATAAGCTTCACAATTTGAACTATGCAAATTGCGTAGCTTATTTTGAGTCAATTTCAAAATAGCTTATTTTGAAATTTGGCACTGTCTACACAACTCTTATTTCTAAATAAAACACTATTCTGAAACATCTCTTACTCCTGATGGAATGAGGTTTACAGGGACATCAAAATAATGAGCGTGCTCAAAAGACGTGGAATAGTTATTTCAGGATACCTCTGGTATCCCAAAATAGCGCTGCAGTGTAGACGTAGCCTGATTGTATGAGAATCTCATCTTTCATTTAGAAAAAGAAGTGTCTAGCCCTGAGATGCAGAGAAAATGTGGCCAGAGTACTCCCTAAATGGTCAGAAAATGGAAAGCAAAGAAAAAGAACTGCACATCTTGTATTTTTATGAAAAGTCTTCATTTTTCAGACTCTCTCATGATTTGGGGGGTTAACAATATAGCTGATTACACCCACATATTAAGGAATCTAATACCTAAGGAGCTTATACTGGAGAGCACAAATAATGGCAGACACAGAAACATGTCCACAGTTACTTATACTTTAAAAAATGGAGGCTGAGGCTTGAAAATGTGGGCCCAGCTGATCAGATGGGCACATTCTCATGAGCAGAAACTGAAAAGCATTTGTACATTGCTAGTCTGCAAACAGAAACCTTGGGAGGATCTTATTACTCTTGCTTGTGTTGTGAAAAGCACCAAGTGGGATCAGTTCCCCCACTGAATTAGGTGTTGAGCACGTCATGCTAGGAGACATAGTTCCTTTAGTAGTGCCTCAACAGACGAGTTTACAATAATTATTTTGAGCACCTTTTCTCAGCATATCAAGTGGGTGTGGGGCTTCAGAGTCTGTCAGTGCCATAACCCTGGTAGACTGAACATAGGACTAGGAGCTAGGAGCCAACCTTGCTGAGTGGTCTTGGGCAAGTCATTGAATCCCTTGTCTCTCTTACCTAGTTTGTCATGTGGGCACCATAGAATCTATGGTGAGGAGTTGGGAGGAGGGATTTTTAATGTGTATACAGAGGCTGGAAGATACATAGCCACAGCCCTTGCATATTTTTTCATATTATTATAGTCCTAAAGGAGCTGACATAATTTCAAATCCTGCATCCTTCTATTTTTCTCCAAGAGCAAGAGGCAGAGTGACCTGGAGCAATGCAAGCAAGTTCTCCTGAAGAAGGATTGGTAGTTCTAACAACGGCTGGCTAGTGAGACATAACAGAGATTTTGAAGTGATGGAGAATGTAGGGAAAAATGCAAACAAACCCGCAAAACAACACACATAGAGGCCAATTCCCAAATTCACTAGAGTAATCATCACATTACTCTGGCTCTTGCTCCCTACATTTTTGACAACACAGTCCAGTGCCAAAACAAACCTGTCTTCTTTGTGTCTCAAAAGTCAATTGGTTACCTGAAGAAACCAATAATGAATCTCCCACACAACAAGATTAGCCCATGATGCAATGTTTTCATGCATTTATTTCATTTATTGCTTTGTGCTCCTGTACACCCTTCCATAAGATAGCACAATAGGAAGCTACTGTCAGCTGATCACAATGAAGCCAGAATAAAAGTCACACAGCAAGACAGACACTAGTTTTTTTCCAGGGAGGAGTAGGCAGCCATCACCCAACCTTGTGCCCCTGGAGTGGGCTTGTTACAGTCGCACTCACAGTATGCAAGGACTGTTTGATTAGCCAATGGGGCTAGAGCAAGGGTTGGAATATTGCCACACATTCCTCTACATCAGGCAGTGAGGTGGGACCAGTAAATAGAAAGCTTTTAAAAGTCACAGTAGTGACTACTCAAGCCAAATCCTGGCCTTACTGAAGTCAATAGAAGTTTTCCAAGTGACTTCTATGGGGCCAGGATGCTACTTATTGTGTACAATGGACATTATTCAGATTTCGCCTTAGTTTAACATTTCTTTCAGTGAAATTAACTCTGATTTACACTAATGTAAGATCAGAATCTAGCACAAAACCTCAAAAAGCCATCTTTGGTGCAAGGTGCCTCTCTACCCCTATCCTGGAAAGTGGCTGGAAGGACCCAAAGACAGTATAGTCCAGTGATGGGCAACCTGCGGCCGAAGGGGTCACACATGGCTCATCAGGATAAAGTGCTGGTAACCTTCAGACAGGTTGCTGACCTTCAATCTGCAGGTACGGCTGCCCATAGCTTCCACTGGTCACTCAGTTCCCAGCCCATGTGTGAAGTAGCAGCCAATGTGTGAAGTAGCATTTCTGTGCCCTGCACTGCTTCCCATTGTCCAGGAAAGGTGAACCACAGCCAATGGGAGCTATAGGCAGTTGTTCCTGCAGATGCAAAGTAACTAACTTTTCTGGCAGTTTGCCAGTGGCTTACTCTGATGAACTGTGTGCGGCCCATGGTGCGGGTTGCCCATCACTGATGTAAATATTTTACAGAATAAAATCATTTAACAAATCTATAAGGAAAATTATATAAGGAAACAAAGCACTGCCAGAAGAAGTAAGTCAATAGGTAAAAAGTGATTATATTGACAACCCCATTATGTAAAGAAAAGAGTTCTTTTTCAGTGCTGCAAAAAATGGAATGTGCCACATTGGAATATGCATGTTGATAATTTAGATAATTTGTAGCTCCTGAGAATGAATACAATGGGCCAAATCCTGGCTCATTGACTTACAGGATTTCTTGCCTCACAAAAGACTTAGGATTTAGCCCTTTATGTCTGAATAATGAGTGAATTATTTAATTTGGAGTGAGTGACATTTAATTTGCCCTTTATTATTTTTCTGCCAAATCATAGAGAACTACAAGGAATAATTAGAGTAACCTTTCAGACACTTTATAGTGACATTCATTAATATTGTACTTTGCAACTGTATTGTTCTTTTGGGGCTATTGTTACTGATGGAAAGATGTATTTATTTACTAGCTACTATCAAGACATTAATAAAATTGAACATCTCTCTGCAGATTAGGATTTGGAAGTAGTAGCTGAATTAAATATTAATTTTTTAAAAAATCAAACATTCCTCAGAAGTTTCCAGTTATCCATGAGCATATACAGGATTCATGTATTTTGGTGGTTTTCAGTCACTGAAATTCCTTTTTATTATTGTTGTTTGGGGCTTTGCAGACTATTAAACACTAATTTATCCTGCAAGATTGATTATGAGAAAAGGGGTTGCCTATTCTAACAAAACATTTTCTCCCCAGACAGAGAAAGGTTTGTATTCAATATGCTAGCTTTTTATATGAAACCCATGAAAGCTCCTAAAAGGGAAAAAATTTCCCTAACTGAATTTCATGAAAGAACATCTCACAGTGTTGTTTGCAAAGAGCAGTGAAAGGAAGTATGTGAAAAGCTTGCCAGGCAGAACACCAGCTAATACAGTAGTTGGAGGGCTTTAATAAAGGAATACAATATAACCTTGTTAATTTGCACTAATGACAGGGAGAGCCATTGTGAAAGAGTGAATTTTGCCAACTAGCAAGAAAGTGGGGGCCTGAGTCAATGGAAATGTGCCTTTGACTCCCCTAGGCTTCAGATCAGGGTAAAAAAAGAAAAAAAGAATTTTACTTTGACATGGTTAGCTTGGTTTTAATTACTCAGAAAATCTGCTCACCTAGTACATTAGTAAATGTGTGGTAGTCTATTTAATATTAGAGGCGGGATGGGCAGAGACTGCAAATATTTGTCTATGAATATTTATGCAAATCTTTTAATGACTTCAGTTTTGCAGCATTTGCTGCCATTTTGTGTTTGCTTTCCATGAATATTCATGAGACTTGGGTTTTACTAGCACAGATGCTTGCAGGAAGCAAGTGTTCAGCAGCCATATATCCTTGCACAATTGTCATGGAAAGGTACTAGACCAGATATGAAATCTACTGGTTCACCCTTTATCATAATGATAGATGGTAGTGGGGGGTGGCGGGGAAAGGAATACATATAATTTACTTTCTCAACAATAAAAATGACTCCCTAAAGGCAAATCAAATCTTGCAAGGCTGCACACATTTTAAAACATATCCCGTGGTTTCACTCACTGAGTTTAGTAGAACTATTCACATGTGCAAAACTAGCCACATGCATAGTATATGTGGGTTGAGGCCTTGGACTTCGGGCATTTGGGATAAAGAGCTGTCTTAGGTGTGTCAAGCTGTAGCGTGCACACAGTCAGATTTAACAGAGCAAATGGTCATTTCTCATTCACATGGGGAACAGAACTAATCCTTATGTGACTAATCACAACTAGCAGCCCCATTCATATAACAGGAAGCCAAAGAGCAAACCAAATTCACAATATATTTTATTGAATAAATTTGCAAGTGAATTATGGAGGTTGTGGATTAGCAAAATGCAGATTAGCAGTGTTCCTCTGTGACTGAGTTGTAATCTATTCCTGTTTACTTCATCTTTTACAGTTTTTATTTCTGATTAACCCTTTCGTATGGAGATGCCCACTGTAAGGAGCAGTCAGTAAGGAAGATCACACTGAAGAGCAGATTAATGTACACGCTTCTGAAATTTCTGTGAGGAAATATTCCTATTATACTGAGCGTTGGATGAATAGCCAATTGACTCAAAATCTGGATCACTTGATGATTACCTGTTCTGTTCATTCCCTCTGAAGCACCTGGCACTGGCCACTGTCAGAAGAAAGGACACTGAGCTAGATGGACCATTGGTCTGACCCAGTATGGCTGTTCTTAGGTTCTTAAAAAGGTTTATTTCTACCGAGACAATCCAAACCTCTTTTTAAGGATTAGATAAAGTTGCTCACTGAAGCATTTGCTCCAATCTGAACCTGATAGTGCCCAAGCCCTGAACAGGAGATAAAGTATTTTCTTTTGACAACATGACAATCCTGTAGTGTACAATTTGCTTTGTTCTGATAATTATTTGCCACACAGGTATACAGTGTATTTTGACAGAGGCATGTAGAAGGGCACATTCATTCACACATGCACACTGACATTGAAAAAAAACCTAACACACAAGTTGAGCAATCCTCACCGTGCCACATGTTATCTCAGTCAGTCAGGAGGGATGCCTCCACACATCCTTCTCAATTAAAGGAAGTTTCAGCAGAACCAATTATTTAGCTACTGTGACAGTTTGTATTTCCAATTATCACCTCAAATCCTCTTTCTCAAATGATAATACCCTGGCTTCTCGGTCACCTAGCAAAAACCAGCTGGACAGTAAATGGAATTATACAGTCTGCAGTTGCTAAGTTCTGGCTAATGACTGAAATGGGTAAACTGAGCCCTTCATGCCATGGAACAAAGATTTAATGTAAAATTCAGCATCCACCTGTATGAATTGTGTTTGTAACAGTTTATTTCTCAACAGACACAAAAAGACCGCAGTTTCTCTTTTTGGCATAGAGCCTCAGATTGTCATATCTACCATCATCAACATCTGCCCTGATACCATTAATCCTATTTTGCTAATGCATCTCCCAGGATTTCATGCTAACAGGTTGGTGAACATTTCTCTGATGCTTCTACAAGATGGAAATCCTCATGTGACCTTCATTGCTGATGGTGTAATGTAATTTGAGGGGGCTAATCTTTCAAAACTCTTTATTTTCCTCTTTGTCAGGTATGGGAGTAATAGGTCAAGTCCAGCTCTCAGTTTACATCAGTGTAAATCCAAATAATTTCATACTAACAGTGGGGTAACCTGCATAGCCATATTATCAGTACTTTCTCTTTCAAATAAAAAAAGTTAAAATGCCATGAATTAAACTTTCTTTAACCAAAACAATTGAAAAATATACCTGGAATTGAACGTCAATGGGAGTTTGATATCAAACTCCCTTGCTAGTTTTAGGTGTGTGCTTAGAAAGACTAGTTGTGTGCCTGCTTCATACAAGTCTCAGAGGGGTAGCCATGTTAGTCTATAACTTTTAAAAAAGCTTAAAAAACAACAAGTAGTCCTGTAGCAACCTAGGAACCTACACCTGCAATAAACTCTGTTGCTGGCTATGTCCACACATTGATACAATCAACATCATCACAGGACCTAACCACATAAGCTACCACATCAGAGGCTCATACATCTACACATCCTCTAATGTGATATATGCCATCAAGTGCCAGCAGTGTATATTGCTGCCATGTATGCTGGCCAAACTAGACAGTCTCTGTGACAAAGGATTAATTGATACAAATCAGATATTTGAAATGGTAACACACAGAAACCTGTTGGGGAACATTTTAACTTGCTGGACACTCACTAATGGATCTAACAGTGGCCATCTTCTGACAGAATAATTTCAGGAACCAAGTAGAGAAAGAAACTGCAGAACTGGCCTTCATATGCAAATTTGACATATTTAGCCAGGGGCTGAACAAAGACATCTGTTGGATAGGCCGTTATATTCAACACCCAAATGACATCAAAAGCTAAGTATTGGACACTTAAAGCCCACTCTGTTAGCCTCATTTACCATGGACACTCTAACTGACTGGTTGTTTTTTTCTCCTTCTCCTCCTCTTCTCCCCTCTTTTTCTGCTTTATATTTGACCCTCTGTGCCTCTTGCTCCATATTTGTCATCTGAAGAAGTGAATTGTTAGTCTCTAAAGTGCTAAAGGACCACTGCTTCATACAAGAACATTCAGCCAGCCTGTGAGCGAGTCACTGGCACTACATATTATTCAGACAACAGTGAATGTGATTTTTCAGTATGTGATTCTGCTCTTTTGATTCCTTTATCATTCTGTGTTTTACACGTAAGTCATTTACAATTAGAGTGGGGAAAATTGTTCCTCCATCCCCTACCAATGCAGAGTTGCTCCTCAATATAGTTCTTTACCCAGCCCCAATTGTTTTTAACTAAGTCTTCCCATCACTTCATTTGGGATATTCTTCCACAATTTAATAAATACCACCAAACTGTCTAAAGTTTGGGACAGATTATCAAAATAGTCTGTCCCACAAGAATAAATCAGATGTTTACTGGACTTTTCCAAATGCCCCACACTTTATTGGCATCTTTCCAGTATTGAACTGTGGTCTTATTGATGCCATACATGAAGAAAGTCCCATCTCCCTGATCCCTGATATAAATCTTCTACATACATCTGAAGTAACCATCTCAGGTACTTACATGGTTACCAGTACCATAGTATCTTAGCACCTCATGAATGTTAATGTATTTGTTCTCACAATATCCTTCTAGGGTAGGGAAGGGTTATGATCCCCATTTTACAGAGAGGGAGCTGAGGCACAGAGACACGAAGGCTAGTCTATATGGTGGGCTAATGCATGTGATGCCCATGTCAACTCTGCTGGTGGTCTTTAACATAGTATTGTTATTAAAAGAACACACCAGGGAACCTTGATTTCAGGTCAGGGCCAGGCCATGGGCAGCCTGGGTGCACTGGCGAACTGCTAAGTTGTAATCAGGAGGGAAGAAGCAGGACTGGGAACAAGCTGGGTCAGAATGCCTGGAAGTTAGGGTCAGGCACCAGATTGCAAGTGGCAGCCAGATAACAGAGTAATGGTCGAGCTGAGTGGAAGGTCATGGTCAGCCCCCAAGTGGCAAGTAAATAGAGAGTTGGGCTGAGCCAGGTTAGGTTATCAGGGGATCAGAATCAGATGCCAGGGTATAGACCGCAAATGAGTATCAGAAGCTAGAGTCAAGGGTCCACAGCAAGCAGGGTCTGAAGCGGAAGTGATATAAATATACTAGATATTCATGAAGGCTTTTGAGGATGACCCCAAAAAACTTATGGGAAACATTTAAACCAGATCTAGTGATGATCACAGATGTGCACATGGAGTAGCCTGGTTAAAATTGTTGGGGTTTCTTTGATTTGTTAGGTTTAGTATTGTTAAAATGTAACCTTCCTGGCTTTCTAATAGTTGTTATAGTTTCTGTCCCTTGGCAAAGTCAAGGGATGTGGAAACATAACTCTGCCTTCATGAAAAGCTATATAGTGCTCCTCTCAAGGTAGCAGATATCTAGGAGAATGGTGGTGGCCCTTGGCAGATCAAGCACAGTCTGGGAGGCCTTTGTGCCTACCTGAAGCATAATGCCTCCCAAAAGGTGGTTTGGCATTGCAATACCCCATTGCGGGGCAACGCATAAAAGCACAATCGTACATTAGTGGATAACTTGCATGCACTAATGATGTTTTTCACGAGACTCAGGTTTGATCATAAGCAGACCCTCTTGTTTATATTTACTTTGTCCACTCATCACAGTTTCTTCTTTTCTGTCAATGATCTGTGCTGAACCTCCTGGGAAAATTATTTCTTTTCTTTCAAACTAGACCCATGGTATGTTAGAAGACTAGCATTACTGGGAATTATGTACATGTGCCAGCTGCAAAACTGTCCTTTATAATGTGCAGATTCTAGGATGGCAAGCCTAGAATTTGATAGGCTTGTGATGCATCATTTTTCTCTAACCGTGAAGCAAATAGCTAAGTACTTTTCAAAAATAAGAACCAGTCATTCACATGCATAAAAGGAGCACCAGCAGTTGCACTAGCTAGAAACATTTAAAAAACCTATCAAGCATTGTGCTTCATGACCTGACCTGTTCGCCAGCTGAGCACAAGAAGCAATTTTCCCCTGTGGTATAGAATGACGCATTTATGTGCATTATTTTTTTTTCTTTTCCTCTGAAGCATCTGGATTGGCCACTCTTTACAATATATAAGGTTACTGGTATAGATGGTCTATTGGCCTATTCCATTATAACAGTACTTATGTTCCTATAAGCCTGACACAGACTTTTTAATCCTCATGTTTTTATAGTGCACAACAGACCTGCTCAGTAAAGTCATACATTTCCTGAATTTATCTTCATTGGATTGCCTTTACCATCTAGGTCCATAAAATTGCTTATCCAATTGACAATATGTATGCCCATATTGTCTTGAGGCACTGGAGGGGTTAATGTAATGTGTAGCCAACATAAGATATATTTAATGATCTCTGAAATTGCTTCTGCGAAAGAGCCACATAACTGCCACAACTCAATTTACTACAGATCCTGCAAATAACAAATGTAATTACTTTGGAATCAACATAATATTAGGTCAGACTGACTCGCATTCCCCCAGTTTGCTAGGAACTTAATCTAAATCTGAACCAACTGTCTGTCTCCAGTCATATCCATTTGGTGCACTTTAGTACGTGATATCAAACATAAGTCTCTTGGAAAATATTTCAAAGTCACAAAGTTATGATACTCATTTTTATTGTACAAAGTGGCATTGGCATTTTATGAGGGAATAGCCTAGTGCACCTGTGACTCATCGGTTACCTCTGAATAGGGTTTTAAAGAAAGACACTTGACCTATATAAAAGGAGAAAGAGATCAGGTGAGTCAGACATCTAGAGAAGCTTGCTGAGTTAGACTTGCCTGAAAGCACTAACTGAAAGATTCAAGGAGGGACAGATGAGAACTGCCTGACCCAGGATGGTTTGGGGGAAGGCTGAAGGCAAGAAAGCATCAAGAAGGGTTTGCTGGCTGACTTCTCTAAGCCAGCAAAGCAGGGTCAGAGGACTGAAGGCCAGAGAGCAAGAGGGGGAGTTGCTTGTTGATGTCTAAGCTGAAAAGCAAAACCCAAAGATGGAGACGATTGTAAACGAGGGAGCAGCACAGGGGCTTGCCTGTCTATGTCTACATACCAGAAAGCTGGACCCAGGAGAGTACTGAGAGGATCAGGGGGAGTAAGGGAGGTACCTGAAGAGGTTGTGTGGGTTTCTGCTGGGAGGAGAGGTTTGCACGCCTGTGGGAAGGGCTGGAGTGCCTGTCATGGCAAAGTCAGAGAAGGACTGACAAGCAGCATAGGTGTGGCAGAAGATGCTGGAGTGTGGTAGGTGGAGTGTCATATAATGGGAAAGATTATGTATGCAGTGGGATGTGAAATTGACTATGTTTGGGACTTTTGTGGATTGTTTCAACTATGTGTTGGTAATAATAGGATGCATATTAGCTGTTACCACTCGAGAGAGATCTTGGAGTTATTATAAATAGTTCTCAGAAAACATTTGCTCAATCCGTAGCAGCAGTCAAAAATGCTCACAATGTTAGCAATGATTAGGGGGAAAATGGATAATAAAACAGAAAATATCAGAATACATCCATAGTACACCCACCCTTCGGATACATGCAGTTCTGGCTACCCCATGATGTATCTCAAAAAAGGTGTATTAGTAATGGAAAAGGTACAGAGAAGGGCAACAAAAATGATTAAGGGCATAGAACAGATTCTGCATGGGGAGAAATTAAAAAAACTGGGACTGTTTGGCTTAGAGATGATGAAGGGGGTAGATGACAGAGGTCTGTAAAATCATGAATAGTGTAGAGAAAATGAAGGGGGAAGCTTTATTTTCTCCTTCACAGAGATGACTCCATCAGTGTTCCAGGGCTGGAGCACCCAGGGGGGAAAATTAGCTAGTGCTCAGCATCCCCCAGCAGCCATGCTTCCCCCGAACACCCTCCCCTCAGTGCCTCTTGTCCACTGGTGATGCTACTGATCTTCTCCTCCTCCTCCTCCTCCCTCTCAGCATCTCTCACCCTCTGAGAAACAGCTCTCTCTCACTGTTCAGAGGCTCCAGGAGGGAGGGCAAAGAGCAGATGTGACACCCATGGGAGAGGTGCTGGAAAGGGGCAGAGCATCCTCCACCCCGTCCCCCCGCAGCTAGAGCAGAAGTTGGCACCTTTGCCTTCATATAACACAAGAACCAGAGGTCACCAGTGAAATGAATAGGCAACAGGTTTAAAACAAGCAAAAAGAAGGTACTTCACACAGTGAGCAGTCGCCTTGTGGCATGTGTTGCTGGGGGATGTTGCAAAAACCAAAACTCCAATGGGATCCAAAAAAGAACTGGATACACCCATGAAGGACAGGTCTGTTATTTGTCTATTAGGCAAGACGATCGGGGATGCAGCCCCATTCTCTGAGCAGCCCTAGCCTCTGGCTTCCTGGAGCTAGGAATGGATGAGAAGGGTTGGTTCACATCGTGATTGCCTGTTCTATTCATTCCTTCTGAAGCACCTGGCATTGGTCACTGCTGGAGAACAAGATACTGGGCTAGATGGACCTTTTTTTCTGACCCAGTGTGGCCCTTCTTATATCTGAATGAGCCATGTTGATGGACTAGTGCAGGGGTGGCCAACCCGAGGCTCTCGAGCTGCTTGCAGCTCATGAAGAAAAAACTTGCGGCTCCTGACGGAACTGGGACGGAACCTGGAACCGCTCAGGTTCAGCCGCTCTCACAGCTGGGCCACTGTGAGCCGCATGAGTGCTAACAGCCCGCTCCATTCTGCTCACGGCCCCCAGAGCACGACGTCATATCCTGCATGTGCAGGCCGGGTCACACACAGCGTCCCAGCCTGCACATGCTAGCAGCCAGCTGCTGAGCACAGGCAGCGGCTCCGGGACCCCAGCATAAGGTTGGCTGGGTGGGGAGATGCCTGGCTCTGGAGAAGAGGAGGGGATCGGGTGGGGGTGGTGCACATGGCGTCCTGGATGCAGCGCAGCGGCTCTGGCTCTGGGACCCGAGCATAAGGTTGGGGGAAAGGGGGATTGGGTTACAGGCAGGGAGGGGAGGGGAGTGGAAGGGAAGGGAAGAGAAGGGGGATGGGTCTGTGCATGGCATCCTGGCCAGCTCATGCTCAAAGCCGGCCACTCAGTGCATGTGCCCCAGTGCCTGGAGGGAGACGCACGGCTGTAGCGGCAGCAGCAGCTCCAGGACCCGAGAATTAGGTTAGAGCGGGGAGAGGGGGATTGGGTTGGGGGAGGTGTGTGCCTAGCTTTGGGGAAGGGGAGAAGAGTGGGATTGGGTTGGGGGCGTGTGCCCGGCTTTGGGGAAGGGGAGGAGAGGGGGATTGGAGTAGAGCGGGGAGGGGGGTGCCTGGCTCTGAGGAAGGGGAGGGGGACTGGGTTAGAGCAGGCTGCTCTTCCCCTCCCCTAAACAGCTGGCACACTTCCTGAAATGCCGGGTCTGTCGCACCACCAGGGACTTTTCCTCCTGCTGCCTGCCTGCACGGAGCGGGGCAGAGGGAGTAGGAATCCTGGGACTGCATGCCAGCTCCAACTTCTCAGGAAGCATGCGGCTGTCGTGGGGAGCAGAGGAAGAGTGTGTGCTTCCTGAGAAGTTGGAGCTGGCATGCAGTCCTGGGACTCCTACACACACACACCCTGCGCAGGCAGGCAGCAGTGGGGAAGGAAGTCCCTGGTAGAGCGACAGACCGGGCATTTCAGGAAGCGCACCAGCTGTTTAGGGGAAGGGAAGAGCAGTCCACGCACTTCCTGAGACCCAGGATCCCCAGGTATTGGTCCCAGCTGTCTCTGGTCCCAGCTGTCTCCTGGCCAGACCCCCCCCATGAGTACCCTGCACCAGCACCCTGCCCCAGCACCCTGTCCCCTGCCCCCACCAGCACAGTTGGGGCCACATTAGTAAGGTTTGGAGGGTTTTGGAGTGGTTGTTTTTTTGCATCTCACTTATGTGGCCTCGACTGACTTTTCTGTGGGTCAGTGACCCCTGACTCAAAACAGGTTCCCCGCCCCTCTCATAAATAAAGACAATGCTGAAACATTTTGTGTTTCACATTATATTTTATTTAAAAATGAAGCCTGGCCAACAAGCCCCCAATTGGGGACAAGCCCCCATCTGGCCACAGCATCATAACACTCCTGCACCCCCCCAGACCCCAAACCTGAGCCTATCATACACTGGAAGCCCCTGTCCTGAGCCCCCCACATCCCCAGTCTTCTGCCATAACACTCCTGCACCATCCACACACTGCAAATATGTGTCCTGAGCCCATCATACTCCCAGCCTCCCTGCCCTGAGCCCCTCATGCACCCCAGCCCAAACTCCTGCACCCTCACAGCCACAAGCATGCAGCTTGCTCAGCATCCCCAACCCTCCACCTGACCCCATCACTCTCCAGCCTGGCACCCCCTCCCTGAGCCATCCTCTTCTCTACTTACTCCCAGAGCTTGTACCTCTCACCCCAGTGCTTTTTTTGTGAGCCACAATAGCTGGTACACCGTCCCATGGCTGCTTTCTTTTTTTTTTTTTTTTTGCTCAACAGCCCCCAGCTCTTCACGCTGTCTCCACTGCTATCGTGGCTCTTTGTCTGGAACAGGCTGGCCACCCCTGGACTAGTAGATACATTTTAATGAAGTTACTGGGGACTTTGAAGGAGGGCAACTGAGGCAGGTGCACACATTGTGCTGCAGTCAGCCATGGGATGATATTCCAGGCATGGGTACTATGGCAGACTACAGCCTGTGAACTGCAAAAATCTTATAGAAGGCAGCTAAATTGGGAGGTGGGTTAATGCCTTCTTGTTTCCCAATTAATCTCACCTGAACGCAGCCTGGCAATCAGGGCAGGCAATGGAGGCCTAATTAGGAGTCAGCCTGCAACAGGGGTTAATTAAGCACCTGTTGCTAGTTAAGGCTTCCAGGTCCCTATAAAAGGTTTCCTCCTGGGCAAAGGCAGGGGGAGAGTTTTGGGAGGTGTATAGAGCCCTGTGGAAGATAATAGAAGGAAGTGGTGGGTGAAGTGGCCCAGGGGAGAGGTAGCTGTATTGGGGTGGGGTGGGGTGGGGGGTGGGGCGGGGCAAGAAGCTCTGCAAGCTGCCCCTCCTGTAGGGCCCCTGAACTGGAGTCCAGTGGAGTGGGCAGGCCTGGACTCCCACCACCCCCCCTTCTCTTGGAGGATTACCCTGCTAGGGAGACAGGAACATACCAAAGGCCAGGAAAAGGGGGGTTTGTCTCCACCCCTGCCCCCCAGCTCAGAACGTGCCTGTGAGGAGAATGATCCTTGCCTCTGGGGAAGTCCAAGGCAACAAAGGGGTCACCGTGAGTCTCTGAGGCACACAAGAAACCATCAAGAAGTGCAGAACCCATGGGGAGCTAACAAGGGACTTTGTCTCAGCACCTTTTCACATGTGTTGGAGACGGTGGGTGAATGATCAGCGCATAGTAAAGAGGGGATTTGCAAATGCCTAGAAGAGGAAAAAATGAGGCTGGGGGCTGCCTTCAGGGCCACTGTGGAGGCAGCCACCATTTGATACTCACTACATACCAATGAGATTTAACATTGTCATTATGTTGGTCTGTCTTGGGACGGTAATACTGGTGTCCTCTCATTAGTCTTCAGTACAGCAGTCTGCCTCAGACTTCATCCTGATCCTTAACATTTAACATGCCACATTTGAGAGGACAGTCAGATAAATGATTTTGCATGGCTCCAACACTAATGTCTGTGACAGCATCTCATTTTCCCTTGGACTGCAGTACACTATGTTTCACATACTCTGTAAAAACTTACAAGCGTTTTTCATTGTTTTGACTTCCACTTAATTAAACCTAGGTTTGATTTATGAGCTATCATTCCAGCCATGGATCATCACAGATGCTTGCTTTGAGGCAAGCTAACCTGTACAACAGAGAGGTCAGCTTGTTACAGAAACTCTTGTTTAAAAAAAAATTACACCGTGCAGCACCAAACTGAGAAGTTGCAATCAACTCAGGAGAAGGGAAAGAAAAAGGATATCACCTCTCCTTACTGTCTTCTGCAGTCACTTTGAACATTTGAAAGATCTTAAATGTTTTCCCAGTCAAAAGTTGAAAAGCCTCTTCTGGGTGACTGTGGATGGGCTCAGCCGTCCATTTTTTTGAAGGTAAATTATGAAAACCATAAAGAATTCCTGACAGCAAAACTTGGGGGAGAAGGGATCATCCATACAATTGAGTGCTTGAATAGCTGATGGCTATGGAACGTCTCTATTGAATAATGGATGAAGATACTTCTCTCCGCAGCAAATTCTCCCTTCACCATGATTTGGTAATAAATCTTCAAATTCGGCAGAGCCTTTTTCCTGGCTCAAGTGGCTTGCAAGACTCTGAGGTGCCTCTTTTTAAAGGTTATGCAGGAAAAATACATTTTAGATGTTTAGTTAGAGAAAGTGAGGCCTATTCCCCTATTTGCTGAACTTTCTAATAAAGGAAGTATGTTTCCAGGATACTTCCGGTCCTTTAATCTGACCAGCACATATATTATGATATCTCCTGGGCTATGAGTTTGTGGAGGTTTTGTAGGTCTCTCTAAAAATGTCCCCATCTCAGTAGTCAGCCCTTTCCTGGGGAGATTGCATGCACATAAGAACGGCCATATTGGGTCAGACCAAAGGGCCACATAGCCCAGTCTCCTGTTTTATAGAGGGAATGAACTGAACGGTGATATCTTCCCTATCACTCATTCTCAGCTTTTGGTAAACAGAAGCTAGAGACACCATCACGGTCCATCCTGGCTAATAGCCATTGATGGACCTATCCTCCATGAATTGACCTTATTCTTTTTTGAACCCTGTTGTAGTCTTGGCCTTCACAACAGCTAGTTTGATCGCACTAACATAAACTAGTTAATATTCTTTCCCAAACAACTGCTAACATAAATAACAATGCAAAAAAATGAGTGCTTTGCCATCTCTTTTTCATGATGCCTCATAAATGTCATATGAAATTTTTTGCTGGAGCACATATTATTTTGTGCTGACAAATAAGCCATTATATATGCAACCTCTAGTCCTAAAGCCCTTATTAATGACATCAAAATATTCTAAATACAATATGTTCTCATTATAGAGCTAAAAATATCAGCTTTCCTTTCTGCTCTCTGTAACTAACTTACCAAATATTTTGCAAGTGCCTATAGTCATTACAGCACAGCATTTCCTTTCATAACATAATTATGATTCCCAAATGTGCTAGCTATTATTTATTCAACAGCTTAAAATAATTTGACCGGAATATTAAAAAGGTATCCTATGAAAGATTTGCTGCCTTCACTGGATATCAAAGGCACAAGCTTAGGTGTAATCTACTTCAACTAAATGAGCTTTTCACAATAATCCAGTAACCATATGTCAAAAAAGTAGTTATCAGTGAAAGCCAAATGCCTGTTTTCTTCTCTTCTTTATCACCAGATTACATTAACCGAAACCCTAAAAGATTTCAGAGGACCAGAATCTCATATAGCAAAAGAGACTGGGGCAAGAGGTAAAGGGGCATCATTTTTATGTCATATTGAGGATTTGAAAGGCAGATCTAGTGTCAGATTTCTCTATACAAATTGAAGGATGCAGTGGCATCATAATGCACAATGCATTAAGCTGTCAAAATGAAGCTCCTGTCTTCAATCAAATGAAGTCCCTTAAGACCATGATGTTAAATATTGTATTAAGAAACTTCCTGAAAGAAAGGAAGAAAGAAAGAAAGAAAGAAAGAAAGAAGCTACCCTTGGAAAAGAGAGAAATAATTGATTGTTAAAATATGAGCTGGTGAAGAGATGTCAAATGAAATAAATAAGCCTTTCACACTTTTTATACTGGCTGTTTGCAATTTTGTTACAGGGTGCATCTACACAGCAGCCTTATTTTGGAATAACTAGCGTCATTCTGAAATAACAATGCGGGCGTCTCCACAGAAATTCCTTCATTTCAGAATAAATTCAAAAAAATGGATGGCTTATTCCGACTTCTGTAAACCTCATTCCATGAAGAATAACTCCTCTTCCAAAATAGCTATTTCAAAATAGTGGTAGTGGTAGTGTAGATGCTCCACTGCTGCTATTTCGAAATAGCCCCTCACCAGGGCCATTCTGAGTAATTACTCCCCAGTGCTTCCTAGGGCTCTAAATCAAGGTTGCATAGCCACACTGGGGAGCCTGCCTCGGATTAATTTTGAGGCTTCCTTGTAGTGTAGACATGCTATTTCAAAATAAGCTATTTCGGAGAATTTCTTCGGGAATAGCTTATTCTGAAAT
Source organism: Pelochelys cantorii (assembly GCA_032595735.1). Lineage (NCBI taxonomy): Eukaryota > Metazoa > Chordata > Testudines > Trionychidae > Pelochelys > Pelochelys cantorii. The sequence goes on from CM064332.1 coordinate 28,686,199, forward strand.
AAGCATGAACATAAGAACAGCCATACTAGGTCAAACCAAAGGTCTATCTAGCCCAGTATCCTGTCTGCCAACAGTGGCCAATACCAGATGCCCCAAACAGAGGGATCACAACAGATAATCCTCACATGGTCCCACCCCTGTCACCCATTTCCAGACAAACAGAGGCTACAGACTCCATTCCTACCCATCCTGGCTAATAGCCATTGATGGTCCTAACCTCCATAAATCTATCTACATCTTTTTTGAACCCTGTTAAAGTCCTAGCCTTTACCACATCTTCTGGCAAGGAGTTCCACAGGTTGACTGTGCGCTGCGTGAAGAAAAACTTCCTTTTGTTTGTTTGCAGTGCAGTGTAGACATACCCATAGAGTCCATGTAGACATCATCCTTTCAAAACAATGTCACTTTATTTAAAATTTGAATGATTTGGACTCAGTTTATTCACAATTGGTACCAAACACATGGGGAATGTGGGTCTCTGGACAAAAAGAGAAAAAATAGGAAAAGTCCTGAAAAGACTGGAGGAACAGTTGAAGCAACAACAAACTCGTACTTTAGTCCTACAGCTAGAGCCACTAGCAAAGGGCAATGTTCACCAGTCAGCTGCCCAACCTGAAGACCCAGTTTGTGGGGAAGCACTGAGCCCAAGATAGGGTCCAACAGAATAGCAGCAAGTCCAGCTGACCAGTTACTAGCCACACCAGTGACAATTCCATAAATGGGAACAAGTCTGGCATGCAGCACAGCAGCCAGAGACCAAGAAGCAGCATCTCGAGAACTTCATTAACCTGGTTGCACCTGCCAGGTGGCTAGTAGCATTTCCTTGTCCACAAGGTGACACAAAATCTTTCCTTATCAATTTTGAGTAAGAAGATGCTGCAGGTCCATTTGAGGATATATCCTGGGTTTCTTGTTTCTTCCCTTTTCTGGCAGGAGAGAGAAGAGGCTCACACAAGGTTCTTGGTGAGAAATCTGCAACAGGCTATGAAGTCATGAAAACCAGTATCTTTGGACCAGTTGAAGGTCTGGGGGGTGGGGAGGAGAAACACTGGCAGCTGTTTTAATGAGAGGCCTTTTTTAAAAAATCCCTGCTAGGTTTGTGGCAATGCCCTTAGGTCAGTGCTAGATGGATTGATTCAAATCTGAGACCCAAATACCAAGGAGCTAAAGAACATTATAATATCTGAGCAGAACAAATAAGGATGCAAACACAAGTGTGCTGGCCCAGACATCTGAGCTGTGTGGCAGCTAGAGGACTATCTGGGCTGTAAGAGCAATGACCATGGCCACAGCTGAAGGACAATGAGTAGTGAGTCAATCTGGAAATAAAGATAATTGGATGCATCACAAGGAAAGCCACAAAGGTGCCCTCTTAAACTAGGAGTGGAGCTCCCCCCTCCCCCCCCCCCGCCTCCAGTTTTTCATAGGGGGCAATTTGGGCACATGAAGAAATGTAGTCCCTGTATAAACTGTGTGACTATGGGGAGATTTGTGGGCCACGACAGAAAGTCCAGAGTGCACAAATCATGCATTGTACCCATGCCATTAGGATAAATAATGTCTGAGCTATAGCATTAGAGCTCTGTCCACAGGAGAGTTTATTCAGAATTCCACTGCTACAGACTGCAGCATCTGTTCAGATTCCCTATGTCCATGGAGGCATATCCCTCAGCTACAGTCCTGCTGTGAGCAAGGGGTCATGTGAGCTAGGTCTAAGGATGCGTCCAACCCATTACCCAGGATTGTATGCTATAAAGTGCCATAGATGCCTTGAGAAAAGACTGTGAGCACTTTCCTGCCTTGTTGGGCTCTACAGAATGCCTTGGAGGTCATGGACCATTAAGGAGACAGTCTTCTGGAATTGGGCTCCACCTGAGGAATGGAAAGGTGAGCATGTTTTTGGTGTTGCCCTGGGGAAGGAAAGGATGCAGCATGAAGCTGTTAAACTCATTAATGTCATTGAGATATAAGTCAGAGGCAAGAAGAAATGAGAGTGCTAGGACAGAAAGTGCTAGAAGGAATCCCTAGTGACAGTAAAGATGAGGGAGGAAGCTTAATGTAGGCTTTATGTTGCATTATTATTTGAATTACCAGTGAAATCAAACCTCGGAAAAATGAGAGTTTAGACACTAATGACCTGTGGTCTATCAAGGACAGGCATTTAGCTACATAATTCCATTTAATATCAATGATAAATAAGCAGTTAAATTTACCTGCACCACTTTCAAAATTGGGAGAGAAGGGGAACGTCTCTCTATTACTGAGAAGTGCTCCAGTAAAAACCGTTCCATTCTGCTGCTCACAATGGATTTGTATTTGCTGTGTTTGCACTCTTGAATATAGGGTTTCCAGCCTAATATTTATGAGACCAAACAGTTTGAAATACTGCAAGTGAATCCACTTAGATAAAGGGATGAAGATTTTCTGGTGAAACAGCAATTATTCTTTTGCTGAAAACAAGGCTTGAATTGTGACTGAACATTTTTGGTCTGAGTCATAAAACTTCATCTGAATCAGGTTTATCAAAGATTAATTTTATGAAAATAGAGGGTTAGTGCTCTGAATATTTGTTATTTAGAATCACAAAAATGTGTCCATTGCCTGTGCACAGTCTGTTCAGCCATTGACGTAGTCCATCTGTCTATTGACCCAATCGTTTGCATACAAAATGATGGGATCTAAATTAGCTGTAACCCCTCCAAACAGAGATTCTGGGGTCATTGCGGACAGTTCTCTGAAAATATCTGCTCAGTGTGCAGCAGCAGTCAAAAAAGCTAACAGAACGTTCGGAATTATTAGGAAAGGGATAATTAATAAGATATTAAATAAGATAATGCCGCTATCTAAATCCATAGTATACCCTCAAGTTGAATAGTGCATGCAGTTCTGCACACCCCATCTCAAAAAATTATAAATGAGGAAAAGGTAGAGAGAAAGGCAACAAAAATTAGTAAGGCTCTGGAACAACTTCCATGTGAGCAAAGAATAAAAAGAACCAATTAGTAATTCCACCCACCAGTATTCAATAGGCCAGTCAATGCAATACTTTTTTCTTCATTTCTTTCTAAATGCAATATCTATGAGCAGTGTCAATTGTCAGTACCCAGGTCTTAAATTCTTTATTTCTTATTCTTATGTTTTCTTTAGAGCTCCAATAGAGCACAGCCTGGCCCTTTCCAGCTTCTACAGAGCGATGTTTTTCAAGCCTAATTCTACCATGCTCTATGCCCATTAAATACCGGAATTCTCCACCAAAATGTTCAAGCAGACACGGGAGGCGCTGTCTTAGAGGAAAACAAAGACAATAAACTCAAAATGAAAATTATCTTCATCTCAGAGACCTAAGTTGTGTTGCTCATAGGAGACTCCAGAGTGGAAGCATCAAAACCTCACTGAGCAGCTTCAGAAACCCACCACAGAGAGCCCTTTCAAATCTGTCCTGAATCGATGGATGCACAGGCAGTGAAGAAGCAAGTAGTCAGGGACAGGGCTTGTTTACACAGCCTGTTCCAAGGAGGCCTTTGGCTGGTAAGCGAGTGATTGCAGAATCATACCTACAAGTTCAACCGAGAGTTACCTCTGCAACAGGAGTCTCAATTATTTGTGAAAAGATTTTTTTTCTGTGGCCGCTTCTCCATGTAAAACTAGACTGAGTCTCCTGAGCCATTTCACACAGGCCATGGAACAATAACTGAATGATGATGACTTCTGAGTCTTCTCTGCACTGATTCTTTTTCTTAAAACTTGCCCCCAGTGTAGGTCCTGTGATTGAAGCAATGGTAGGAAGACACACAGGTGCCCACTAGCATTTTAATCACGAGGCTTGGACTGAGCTGGATTAGATGATGTTGTGGTCATAACACTGCTAGCCGGTTTATAGAAGCATTCCCACCTTTGCTACCCCTGGTGGAGTTTCATTGGTGGTGATAACCCTGGAAATTTTAAAGGAGACATGTCTACTGTAGACATGGACCTAACCAATACCCACCAGGCCTCAGCTCCGGCCACCAAGCTGGAGAGTGAAAAGCGCTAAATTTAGTTGCCATCTTCACAGTTACAGCTTTGACCATAATGGGAGCATTTGCTTAGTGGCATAATAAATCTGAACAAATATGCTGGGAATCAGACAGCAGGGTTCCAAGTCTATTAATGAAACATTAAACTGTCTATTGCTGTAGAGTCTTGGTATGTCTCAAATGATCTCGTGATGGCACACAGTGTAAACGGAAAAACAGACATAACAGAAATCATTTTAATGGCAACCATTGCATGCTAAATACATTTTAAGCTTGAAAGTTTTCCAATATGCACTGTAACCTTATTTAGCTTACAGACCACACCTGAGCTGAGATGATAACGTTGAGAAAACAATAACGCTTATTTTTTTTATCAAACTGGAACTATGTACCATGAATAACTTAACCATCACTTTTTTTATTTCACAGCTTCCTTCATAGAAAAAAAAAAAGCATTAAGTCCTGTTCAAGAGGCAATTTGAGATTATGGATTTCTGACTTCCATTATCCTCTTAGTAGCTAACTATGAGCTGAAATTAAATTACGCTACCGGTCAGTTGAACATCATAAAGCTTAAAATCTGTGCATGTATTTTCATCTACTTGCTTATCAAATCAAATAGCAATATGTGACCACATTAGCATCTTTCTCATATTTAGTATTCAGATAACATTTCTGGTGAGCGAAGAATTACATATTGCCAAAGCAGATCTGATATACTATAAATATATATCAGGTTCACTTGTGCCCTTAAGGCTCTGGCCTGTGCTGGGAGTAGGTGGAGGTTCATTTGCTCAGTTCTGGAGGCATTGTTCCACAGCGAGGCTCGCTACCTCCTAGAGTTACCTAGGATATGGCAGGAGAACACACACTGCTATACTTCCTAGCTGATCAGTAAAATATCTGTGGTGAATAAGCCTTTCACCCTTCTCCATTATATTGTTGATGACTTACGTGATCTGTTCTGTGTCAGAGAAAACTCACAGTGTGACAGCAGATCATCAGCTCACATCATCACCTGTGAAGGACACAAAGGGAGCCTCTTTCTCAGCTGCCTGAGAATGTGAAATCAAATCCGCATTTTCCTGATTCATAAATCACATCATAAACCCAAGCCGCATTCATTCAATACCAGCACAAACAGCTCCCGCTGCAAACAAGTATCCTCATCTTTCCCAGAGAAACAGCCTCATAGGACACCAAGCCAAGAGCAGGACCTGAAACCTACCACCTTCCATTTCATTTGGCAGCATTTTATTCCTGCTTGCTACACATATACAAGGCCATGCAAGTTTTAAGGCAGTGGTGAATCAGGCCCATAGAGTAAGGAGATTTGTTCACTGAAAATATCCTGGATGTCAGAGGGCAATGGTGAGCTCAGTTCTTTTGTTTTGGAGAGTATTCTCTGCAAAGGGAAGAGCAAACCTTCAAAGGCTGTTCTAAGTCAGGAGAGATGTCCTTAAAATGTTCAGATGAAATTTGGCTAAGACTTCAAGCCTCTGGAGGTTTTTCTCATCGTTGGGATCTACCTAGAAAGAATATAAAGCAACTCCTCTTTATACAGGAAAATATGTATGTCACAGCCATGTCAATCAGTTTATAACCTGTGTAGCATTGAGAGATAATTATCAAGAAATAGAGATATTGCCATTTCAGGCTTCAGCTTATTTCAAGGTCAAGCTCCTATTGATCAATAATGTTTGTGAAATCAAGGCACTTTTTAAAGGGCCCAGCATCACTTCTGTCTGCAACATTAACACTTTGCACAGATTATTTTCGAAAGAAAATTAATCTTCGTGGCATAATATGAGCCTTTTTGTCAGGTAGTTAGCTCTACTGGCACTCCTTAATTATGATCTGAACTTTATACTGACAGATCTGGCAATAGACTGATATTAGGTAAGTCAGATTTGGCTGTCCATTCTGCAAGAAATATGATTTGTCTTGAGTTGACACGTATCTTCATCAAGGTGCCAACCACTGACAGGAAAAATAAAGTCTTGGGCATTTAGAAAAAAAAAACCTTTCTTGAATATGCTTTCCAGGCAGCAGTAAAAAAATTAGAGTCTCCTTTCCTCAAGGCCATAATTTAACGTGGCAACAAAAGCTGGAAGAAAGACAGATGCTTCTTACAAATCCTAACCATCAACAATATGTTCTTTCCTAATACAATATTTGTATGAACTTGTAAACCCCATGATTATGGTATCCAGGAGCTATAATGCTGCCATTGATACTTCACAAAACAAGTATCACAAAAACACTGTGAAAAGCAATTATAGAAAAATGTCCAGGCAATGGAGATTAGCAATAGAATTTTGAGCAGTATTACCTGGTTGTCACTGGAGTTGGCTTTTTTTAAATGAAAGCTAGAGCCATACAGATTAGAGAATAATGTCACAGAAGGAGCTGATAAAATTGAAAAGATCCATCAGATTAATCACAAGGCTTAAAAGACCTTGTCCATTTATAGGAAACAAAAGCTCTGGGACACAAGGTATTGAAACTATGACATCCTTCTGATTTCGTTTTTTACTGTCGACCTTGTAAATGAATTTCATTGGAAATTTCATAAAGCTTAATAGGACTTTGCAGCAAACATTTTAATGACATCTAATTGAAAAATTGTCAGCCATTCATGCAAGCAACGTGATCCAAGCCCAGTGTTCCAACATATTCATTAACATCAGTTTTCCTCCTCACCCTTTGCAGAATGTGTATCATTCTTTGATTAAAGTACATGTACAGGAAAAGGTTAATGCTAGGAGAGAATTTGCTTTCCAAGTCTTAGAGCTACATTTGTGCACATATATGCACTATTTCAAATACTGCATCAATATTTATCAGAGTTTTTGAAAAAAGTGGGGGGTTATCTTATTGCACCTGTTTTTGTGAGATGAGATAAAGCAAATATATAAATAAAAGATCCACTGGGTTGAACTTTGTGTATCCCATTTGACTCAAAGAGAGCGAATGGGAAAATCCTGAGAGATTTGGAGTACCTCGTGGATTGAGGTTTACAGGAACATTGGAATAGCGAGCCTGTGATATTTCGAAGTAACGAGTGCGTTCAAAAGATGCGAAATAGTGCTGTAGTATAGACATAGCCAAAATGAAATACTACTCATGGCAGCCTATGTAGTTATTCACATGCCTTTCCTTTCTAATGTGATTTGTCTAGCAGTGAAAAAGTCGTAATGTGCATCGTCACCATTAGGCTTCAGAGTCAATACCCAACTGAAGTGATTGGGGCAATTTACACCACTCTCAGAGCATTGCCTGGGTGCACACTCAGGTTAGACTCTGAAAGGATTCTTAATAACCACAAGATCTAGACCCATAGGTGCTTATCTTCATACACAATTAGACCATGGCAAGGTAGAGTGTGACTGCCCCACACCAGTCTGCCACAGTCCAATTGTCTATGTGGACCCTGCTGGTTCATGTTAAATGTTTCTTTGGACTAATCACATTTCAAAAAGCTGATATCAAAGGATATGTCTACACTTGCCCCCTAGTTCGAACTAGGGAGGCAAATGAAGCATACCAAAGTTGCTAATGAAGCGCGGGATTTAAATATCCCGTGCTTGATTAGCATATTCGCGGCCGGTTGCCATTTTAAAATGCCGGTAGCCCGAATTAACTCGCCGCGTGTAGTTCAATTCAAAACCCTTCCCTCGAATTAACTGTTACTCCTCATTGCAATGGCGACCGGCCGCGAAAATGGCGACTGGCCATGAATATGCTAATCAAGCACAGGATATTTAAATCCTGCGCTTCATTAGCAACTTCAGTATGCTTCATTTGCCTCCCTAGTTCGAACTAGGGAGCAAGTGTAGCCATACCCAGAGTGCCCCAAAGAGCTAACAACAGTCAGCAGGATCCATATGGACAATTTGATGACAGCAAGTTAGTGTGGGGTAGATTCACTAGCTTGCTATGATCTAATTTATTAATACAAGAACAAGACAAGACAAGAATTTAGACTATAACTACACTGCAGACTTTTGTCTGGATAAGGATATCAGTCAGGAGCATGAAAAGGTGTGGCCCCATAGTGGTATACCATGCCAGCAAAAGCCCCTGAATTAAATGTGATTATGCCATCAGAGCCACACTTTTTCAGATATCACATATTTTATTCTGGGGTCCTGGCTAGGCAATACGAAAAAAGCAGTTTAGTCTGTATAAGCTAGGACCATTCTGCTAGTGCAATATATCAGTCCAGCTAGACCATCAAAGCACTCCTCCTGGAGATGTGGTCCTAACTTTTTGCTCTAAAACCAGTTTGAGTCCAAAACCTCACATTGCCCTTAACCTGGATGTACAAGTTGCTCACAATTTTCATCCTCATCCTCATCATCAGCTAGCTCCACCCCTGATACTGATCCCAGTGGGAGAAAAAGTTATGTTATTCAGTCAGACTTTCATCTTATTTCCCAAGGTAAGATGACACCCACAGTAGATTGCGCAGTGTTTATAATGCATATCCCATTGATAAATTTATTGTGTTTGCACACTGATCGGCAGTGAAATAGTTAACAATGTGCCCTTTGTTGGTTGCCTTTATTAGGCCTCAGAATGAACAGATGAGATGAATGGGAGTAGTTCAGATTTATTGTTTTAGGCATCCTGAAGATTAATTCAGACATCAGCGCATCAGCCTACATTTCATTCTATCTTGAAGGAGAGCTTCACAACCATAACAACTAGAGACTTAGTTGATTTAAATGGAAGTTTAGGTCCAAGGTCACAAGATAACAGCCACAACATAAAAAGTAGCAGCTCACCGGTGCACTACAAATCAAACAACCAACCCAAGATCCCAGATTTACAGCATGCCTCGCTCCTGTCTGACCAAAGAGCAAGAGGCAAAGATTATGAATCAGCCCAGGTTTGTCTGTTCCCATGCAAGGAACATAACACGTATGTTGGAGCACCTCATGATTATAATAGTCTGGAAATCTCAGTTCACCTGCCATTAATAACAGTGAATAAAATGTACACTTGAATATAGCACCATTCAGCAATCCAGCAATTAATTCAGGGAACATCTAAGACCATGCAAATAAACAGGCAATTTTTTCTTTTCCTAGAAAGAGAGAGAGAGAAACATGGAGAGCCCTTCCGCCTGCAGGCTATGGTTCAGGTTATTAACAGCACAGTCCAGTGTGGAGAAGTTCACACTGAATCTAGCAGCTCCTAACATTAACACAAATACTCACAATAATACCCCCTCCCTCCCACCAGGAAAATTAGATGATCGAATGAAGACTGACAGCTTTGAAGTCTGAGGCTAACTTTAGCTTCTGGGGTACCCTCACAGAACAAGCTATAACAAAATTCTCCACTGAAGCAAACCTTAGAAGGAATTAATGGAGCACGTCAAGAGGCAGATGCTGTGATTCAGACTGGGAAAGCCAACTGCATGTACCATCAAGGCAGTCTCTTTTTCTAAGGGAAAAACACCTACGTTAAAAGCAGTGATAGAAGTGGGCTCGCAACATGAGGTCAGAAGAGTGGATGTTTGCACAGAAATTACAGCCTCCCCAAGTGCTGTTGTTGCTTTTGCCTCATCTTCCCTCTCTGCATAATAATTCCAGCCTGCAAAGATGAAGTCATATATCAGATATTCTCAGTACTGATTATACTTTTGTCCAACATTTTCAAAAAATAGGAGAATGACTTTAAAGGTCATATAGATGTAGAGTACAATTTTCTGTCTTGAATATATTGTTGGGATATGAGCATCTAACTCCCTTGGGGGTCTTATGAAAATCCCAGCATTAGGCTCCAAATAGCAGGCTTCTCTTTTTGAAAATCTTCATAATTATTTTTAGTAATATTCTGAATTTGAGTGGCTGAAGATTCAGTGCCAGACATTTTTTAAAAACAATCTTCTAAGCACACACAAGTGATTAAAGGCTTAAGTCACAGTGTAAACATTTTCTGTCATTCCACATTGATTCTCCTTAGTGATATATCAGTTCAAGGTGAGCCTGCCTGGGACACGAGCTAATGATTTTGCTAGAGGACACATGCCAGTGAGGAGAAGCTGAGATGAAAAGCCATGTTTAGTGAATGTTACAGCCTTGTTCAAATCTCCCTTTGGATCATAGATAAAATGTGAATCCTTCGTGCCTCCACACAATCTGCCTCCCTGGAAAGCATTGTCATTTTAAGAAAAAGATCAAATTCCTTCCGCATCCTTCCAAATAACAAGAGCTTTGAAATGGAGAAAAAAGAAGAGCTTCAAGCATCTGATTTGGGGTTCAATTCTGAAGCAGACAGCTAAGGAGAAGATGTACCTCCTCACAGAAGCTTCAATTTTGTTCTCTCTTGTTTTGGGATTCTATTAATAGAAGGCACAGAATAACTCTGGCATGGCACAGAGAGAGGGGTGAAGGTGAGTGAGAGGAAGGGAATGAGAAAGGGGGAAGAATGTGGGAAGAAGAAGGCAAAAAGGAAAAACAGAAGACAGAAGCATAGAAAAGTTGAGGGAGAGTAATAGGTGTGAAATTTGGCCCTCCAAACAGGCACAGATGCTTTGTCTCCACCCTGCCTTCCAACTCTATGGTTGTATCTCGACTACGCTAGACTTTCGAAAGAAGATATGCAAATTCCATGGGAATTTGCATATCTTCTTTCGAGCTCACTTTCGAAAGTGGCACTTTCAAAAGTGAAAATAATTAAGACGTGGTTTTGTTGGCGAACCCTCCCGTTTGTTGACAAGCCGCGTAAACTTCATTTTTTTAAGGAAAAGCGGCTTGTCGACAAATGGGAGGGTTCGCCGACAAAACTGAGTCTTAATTATTTTCACTTTCGAAAGTGTCGCTTTTGAAAGTGAGCTCGAAAGAAGATATGCAAATTCCACGGCATTTGCATATCCTCTTTCAACAGTCTAGCGTAGTCTAGATACACCCTATGACTCTTAGGGTATGTCTACACTGCAGAGTTTTTCCCGGAAAAACTACATGTATGTCCACACTGCTATTGCATTCTTTCGACAGAAAATCAAAAATATGGAGGGGTTTTTCCAACAGCGGTAAACCTTTTTCTACGAGGAAGAAGCCTTTTTCCGAAAAAGCTTTTTTGGAAAAAGGCCAGTGTGGACGCGGAAGAGGGAGTTTTTTCAAAAGAAGAGGCCTCCAGGAAATAGCACAGGTGCCCTGGTGGCCACTCCATCCACAGTAATCACAACTGAAATGAGAGATAGCGTCCAATCTACGTGGACACTATCTTTCGAAAAAGCAGATTGCTTTTTCATAGTGCTTTTGCTGTGTAGATGCTCTCTTTCAAAAAATGTTTTTCCGAAAGATCTCTTCTGGAAAAGCTTCTTCTGAAAGAAGCTTGCAGTCAAGATGTAGCCTCATAGTAGCAATGTAGTCTCTGTAAACCCAGCCAAGCCAGACCAGATTTTATCCAATGCAGGAAGAAATCTCATATCATGCATATGGTGGAAATTCACACAGATTAAGGGGACATGATATTCCCCTCTGACCTCAGAGCCTAAATTATTATAGTGCAGCTTTCCATGGGAGTGGGAGAGCATGTGGAGGTGCTCAAGATCTGCAATCCAGTATTGTACACTTGATCTGGGACCCCTCCATTTACAGAAGCAGAACGAGTCAGTCGGGCCTCTTGCTTATTCAGATAAACATGCGAATACTCCAAAATCTGGCAAAATCTGGATTGCAGATGAGTTGCTGCAAAACTGTCCTACTCCCCTGGTGGCTCAGTAACATACTCAGGTAGCATGGGATCTTAAACTACAATTCCCTTTTAAAGGGATATGGTCAAGTTAAACATCCATACATCCTGATGAGTCACTGATTTTAAAGCTACACAGGACAATTATGACAATTTAATATGACCTGCATGCCACTAGTCACAGAATTTTACCAAGTGATTCTTATGCTCTATCAAGCCCATAACTTGTGGATAAGCTAGAGGACATCCAATCTCAATGTATACATATACTTAAACCCATGCAATTTTTCCAGACCAGTAAGTTTAATATCAGTACTGAGCAAATTAGTTAAAACTGTAGTAAAGAATAGAATTGTCAGACACATAGATGAACATAATCTGTTGGGGAAAAGTCAACAAGGTTTCTGTAAAGGGAAATCATGCCTTACTCATATCCTACAGTTATTTGAGGAGATCAATAAGCATGTGGACAAGGCTGATCCAGTGGATATAGTGTACTTACATTTCCAGAAAGCTTTTGACAAGGTCCCTCACCAAAGGCTCTTAAGTAAAGTAAGTTGTCATGAGATAAGAGCTCAGGTCCTCTCCTGGACTGATAACTGGTTAAAAGACAGGAAACAAAGGGTAGGAATAATAACCAGTTTTCAGAATGGAGAGAGGTATCCCCCAAAGGGCCATACTGGGACCAATGCTATTCAACATATTTATAAAATGATCTGGAGAAAGGGGTAAACAGTGAGATGGCAAAATTTGCAGATGATACTAAACTGTTCAAGATAGTTAAGACCAAAGCAGACTGTGAAGAGCTTCAAAAAGATTTCACAAAACTAAGTGACAGGACAACAAAATGGCAAATGAATTTTAATGTTGATAAATGCAAAGTAATGCACATTGGAAAAAATAATCTCAACTATACATACAAAATGATGGGAACTAATTTAGCTATAACTATTCAAAAGAGAGATCTTGGAGTCATTGTGGATAGTTCTCTGAAAACATCCGCTCAATGAGCAGCAGCAGGCAACAAAGCAAACAGAATGTTAGGAATCATTAAAAAGGGGCTAGAAAATAAGACAGAGAATATATAGAAAATGTCTCTATATAAATCCATGGTACACCCACATTTTGAATACTGCATACAGATGTGGTCACCTAAATTCAAGAAAGATATATTGGCATTGGGAAAAGCTCAGAAAAGGGCAACAAAAATTATTAGGGATTTGGAACAGCTGCTATATAAAGAGAGATTAAAAAGACTGGGACTTTTCATCTTAGAATAGAGGAGACTAAGGGGGGATATGATAGAGGTCTATAAAATCATGACAGGTATGGAGAAAGTGAATAAGGAAAAGTTATTTAGTTGTTCCCATAACAAAAGAACTAGGGGCCACCAAATGAAATTTATAGATGGCAGATTTAAAACAAACAAGCAAAAGGAAGTTTTTCTTCATGCAGCTCACAGTCAGGCTGTGGAATTCCTTGCCAGAGGATGTTGTGAAGACCTGGACTTTAACAGGGTTCAGGAAAAGAACTAGATAGACTCATGGAGGTTAGGTCCATCAACGGCTATGAGCCAGGATAAGTAGAAATGGTGTCCTTGGCCTATATTTGTCTGGAAATGGATGACAGGAGAAGGAACTCTTGAGGATCACCTGTTCTGTTCACTCCCTCTGGGGCATCTGAAATTGGCCACTGTCAGAAGACAGGATACTGAGCTAGATAGACCTTTGTTCTGACCCAGTATGGACGTTCTTATATTCTAATAATATCCAAGATCATTAAAAATGTTACCATGCACATATATTTACTCTGAGTTTTTCTGTTCCAGATGTTGCTTTCCGAAAGTAATATGGACAACTGAAGACATGAAGTTGGAAAAGAATTCAAAAACCTGCAAGTAGACAATCCTTCATTAACTGATCATTAAAATCAAATTTGCATGTCATCATTACTGTTTATAGTTTACTTTTTGCATTTCTCTCATCTTAGAAAACTAAGAAACCTAGAAAACCACTGGTGAAAAGCTGGTACAATGCAAAGCTTACAATACAATTTTCTAGGGACTGCTTAAATTCAAGCAAAATATTGGTTTTATTGGGTTTTTCAAAAAATATTTATAGAAGAATTTTTATTGCTCATGACTTTTTCAGTAAACCTGAGTTTGCAGCTGAAATTGACCAGACAGTATCCCTTTAATATACATTGAATGGGTGATATAAAGAAGGAGACTTATAAAACTATTGAAAAGATGCATAGGACTGATATGCAGTAGCAGCAATTCACCAGAGTGAATGTGCTTTTTCAGACCCATCCCTGACAATGCAATTTTCTCACGATAATGTCAGCCTGACATTTAGCCAATCCAGTAAGGATGTTGCCAACAGCTAAATGAACAGGCTTCTCTTGTTCACTGTACATTAATCAGTCAGTCAATTAAAGTTTTCAGGACAGAATGTTAAACAAGACAAACTAAGTCAATTTTTGATCATTTTATGGTATCTATGACCTTATTACCACATGGTTATTGTTTCAACAACATTAAGAGATTGTAAGATTATGACTTTTTAAAAAATAATTTATTACAAAGCAGTGCCAAAAAGACCATAGCTTTGTGGGATTTGTTTGTTTTTTTAATTTTCTCTACATCTGATGTCCCCACTCTGCAGTTAAGAAGTTGAAAGTGCATTCCATAACCACAAGCATACCCCAATAATTTAATCACACACAAAACCCTTTTGTATCTGAATTAAATACAGGCTCATAAACTTGAAATTCCTAAAATGCCATGGCTTTCTCCAGTATATGGCCATATGCCTTATTTCTAGCTGTTTGTTTCAGTGGTAGAACATGCCTAATGGAAAGCAATGTTATTTTATTATAAAGAAAATATTTCTTGTTGCAACTAGTAGAAGTAGAGAGATAAGTATGATTCAGGCCATTTGTGACTTTTTCTTGTGAATTCTTGTGCTACCTACATAAGAATTCACATAGACCAATTACTGGTTTTATGATTACTTTGGTTTGCATGTCTCAATACATTGGAATGCAAAACATACTGCAGTAATTGGATTGGATTGGTGTTTTACCCACAATAGTGTTCTCATTTATTATAATGCAGCTGTTTTGGTTCATACTTTGTTCTTCACAGAGAGTGAACATCACCCTAAACTGTTGTCTCTTCTCAGCACAGAATAATCTGCTGTCACTCCTTTGAAGTGTGTTCAGGGCTTCTCGCTGCTTTCAAAGATCATAGGGATGTGGAATTACAAACTGTACCCCAATAGAGGGTGACCATCTGTCCCGTTTTTACCGGGACTGCCCTGTATTTAAGCTCTTTCAGGCCTCCTGATTTTTTTTTTTTAAAAAGGGGCAAAATGTCCCGTACTTGTGTGCCCCCTGCAGCAGTCACCTATTTGTGGCTGGTGCTAAAGCAGGCACCAGCATGTGGTGTCTGGAGTCAGGCAGGGTGCTAAGGGAGAAACCAAGTAGTCTGCCAGCCTTTACAGAACATGGGGCTGAAGCCCCAGTCACCCGTGCCCTTTCCCCCAGGGTTGCAACCCCTTTCTCTAGCGCCACCACCACTGGCTGCAGCCCCATTCCCAGGCCACCCCTACCACAGGGCTCAGCCCCATTCTTGGGTGGCCCCCGCCACGGGGCTGAAGCTCTTTCGCCACCATGGAGCTGAGCCCCATTCCTGGGCAGCCCTACGGGGCTCAGCCCCGTTCCCGGGCAGCCTGTGGTGGACAGCAAGATGAAGACAAGGCAGGCACTTCTAAAGAGCAGTAACTGTTAATTGTAAGGATATATTTTAATTTTTTATTTATTATTTGTTATAATAATGCAGATGTCTTTTTAATGGTGCTCAGTCAACTTAATGTTATTTTGAACTTTTGTATTGCATAGTTCTAATTGATTCCCTTGAAATTGCTTAAATCCAAGCAATTTACCAGGTGTCCCATATTTGGCATAGGGAAATATGGTCACCCACCCAAATTTAAATTAATAACAGCAGTAAATAATAACATAAAATGATTGTGTTACTACAGCACTTACTGTAAATAAACTGTGGCCAGGTACCCACTTCAATGCTATCATATTGTGGCAGTGGCAGGAATGAAATTGACATCATCCACCTCCATAAGGGAAGGCTCTTTCCCCACTAGAGGTAAAGCAGAACTTCCTTAGTTCAAGTATGGCCTAAATAATGCATCAGAGCAATTTGGAGCCCTTCCAGTTGTGGGCTATGGCAAAGTAGCACTAATGAATTCATGACATTGGATTAAAGTGGATTCATGTGTTGTGATGGCAGATGGATTTTTTTATTAATTTAAAAAAGAAGTTAAGATAATATTTTCTTAAATATGTCCTTACATGTGTTCTTAATGCCACTTTAGATTATTAAAATTAAAATTATTTTACAAACTAAATTAATGATTGACTATTTATGATGCTTAATAATTGTTTTTCAATTAATTTTATTTGGTCAGGAAAAGGATTGGTCAGTTTCATTTCCTGATTCTCATGCATTCAAATGAGGGTATGGTCTCTGGTTTCCCATACTATAGCGATATGCTTAAATTAACAAAGAATTGTATTGACTGACCATTTTCAAAATCATGATAAAATGTAGTAGTAATCCATGGCTTATTTCTGAGAAGTTGAGTTCCTCAACAAGCTTAGTGCAATTAACCATGGGCAATATCCTTAGCTAGTGTAATTTTGCATAGCTCCACTTCAGAAAATCAAGACAGTGGAGTTATGCCAATTTACATCACCTGAAGCTGTAGCCCTTCAATTGCATTAACCATATTGAGGAACTCAACAGTTTGATCTGTGGCTTATTTTTAATATGTTATGATTTTAAAATGCAGCTGAGATCTGGTTCCCATAAAAATATATTCACCACATGCATGGAAGATAAGTTTTTCTGTACAATCATGATACATATAGACTGGCAATCACTGAGTCTACACAGTTCCTGGCATTCAGCTAGAAGATTTTTCCCACACATTGGAATGGCTGGAAAATTGCTATCACCCAATAGATGGCTAAATTCTGGATTACTAATTAGACAAAATAAGGAACAATGTCCTTTAGTCCTATAAGAAAGGAAGGCATTTTCAAATTTCTATTGAATAGAGGCCACAATAATTAAAATCTTCTGCAATAAATAACAGCATATGGAAATTCACAAAAAGAATCAAATGTGTCTGTCCAACGTAGAGTTCTCAATGAGAAATGATGTTCAAAGATTTGACTTTTATTTAAACATATATTTGATTTCTGGACTCTCAGTCGGTTAAATTGTATTGTCTTAAATCTATAAGACATAGAATCATAGAATACTAGAACTGGAAGGGACCTCAAGAGATCATCAAATCCAGTCCCCTGCCCTCATGGAAGGACCAAGCACTGTCTAGATCATCCCTGACAGATGTCTGTCTAACCCTGCTCTTAAATATCACCAGTGATGGAGATTCAAAAACCTCCCTAAGCAATTTATTCCAGTGTTTAACCACCCTGATGGTTAGGGAGTTTTCCCTAATGTCCAACCTAAACCTCCCTTGCTGCAGTTTAAGCCCATTGCTTCTTGTCCTATCATCGGAGGCCAAGGAGAACAATTTTTCTCCCTCCTCCCTGTAATACCCTTTTAGATACTTGAAAACTCTTATGTCCCCTCTCAGTCTTCTCTTTTCTAAACTAAACAAGCCCAATTCTTTCAGTCTTCCCTCACAGCTCATGTTTTCTAGACTTTAATCATTTTTGTTGCTCTTCTCTGGACCTTCTCCAATTTCTCCACATCTTTCTTGAAATGTGGTGCCCAGAACTGGACACAATACTCCAACTGAGACCTAATCAGCACAGAGTAGAGAGCAAGAAAGACTTATCATGTCTTGCTCACAACACTCCTGTTAATGCATCCCAGAATCATGTTTGCTTTTTTTGCAACAGTGTCACACTATTGACTCATATTTAGTTTGTGGTCCACTATGACCCCTACATCCCTTTCAGAACTACTCTTTTCTAGATAATCACTTCCTATTCTGTATGTGTGAAACTGATTGTTCCTTCCTAAGTGGAGTACTTTGCATTTGTCCTTATTAAACTTCATCTAATTTACCTCAGACCATTTCTCTAGTTTGTCCAGATCATTTTGAATTTTGATCCTCATCTCCAAAACACCTGCAAGCCCTCCCAGCTTGGTGTCATCTGCAAACTTAATAATTGTACTCTCTGTGCCATCATCTAAATCATTGATGACATTGAACATTGACATTGAACAGAAGATATTGAACAGAATAACTTCATTTAATTAGAACAGATCATTAACTTGGAGTTTTGGGGATTCTTTTCCATCTCCATGTCTTTATTGGTCTAAATTAATTTATGAGGACAAAATATTTTCATTCAGAATAGAAAAACTCAGAGAAAATGGATGTAGTTGGTATTTTAAAATGTATTAAACTTGTTTCATTTCAAGATGAGCTCCCAAACCTATTTATCCTGCCAGCCCTCCACACACAAACTGGAGATTTACTGAACAAATTCCCACTTGCACTAGCATAGAACTGTGAAACATGATCTCTGCAGTCCCTCGGTGACTTTTTAGCTGTGAAGCAACCATTTTATTTCTCATTTAATAAAAGTGCTGCTGAGCCAGACTAATTTCTCTGTATGAATATGTCAGTTTCTTGCAGAGGGTTCTGGAACTGTTAGGCTTTTCAATGGCCTGAAAACCTTATGGATATGTTTACCTGGATCACTAAACTTTTCATATGATACTTCAAGACACGTCGTGCTTGATTTTATCCATCCCTCTCATTTGTTTCTGCATGTCCTTCTGAAGAGCAGTTCACCAAGCCACAAAAAACTTTCCTTCAATTTAAAATCACTTTTTTTTCTGATAACAGGTGGGAATGGTCCTTTATTTATTTATCTATTTATTTATTATTCTCTTTGCAAAATTACACAGACATCTATTGTCTAGAGAAGACATTATCTCTGGCACACAATCATAAATTCATGGCTAAAGTATTGTATCACTAATTATAAACAACATGAATGTTCTGAAGACTTCATGTTCTACACTTAAGCAGGTAGTAATCATATTTTAAGTTTCGACTAAAAAAAATCTCTGCCATGTAATTTGCTAAATTTATACTAAACACAATAGTACCTAAGTATGGCAGTCAGTGTTTTAATATAATTGCCCATTTAGATTAGAAGGCTCTTATAAAAATCTTTTTCTGTGAAAGCTGAAGAACAGTCATAATTACAGCATAGTAACACATGACAGATAATGTTCCAATTTTAGAAAATTAGCTCTTTCTTGGATTTCCATTGAAACTCTCTTTGTCTGACTATAGTATCAGACTGAGGGTATTGTTTGCCTATTGAGGACAGAGAGTGGCACTGTGCACAAGTAGAATTGTTGTATTAGTTAGCATTTGCTATTCAAACTGCAATACAAACCAACAAAACAGCCTTCTTTGTTCAACTAGGGCCTGCTCCAAGCTGACTGGGTTCCATGGCAATCTAGTGGTCTTAGGATCAGGCCTCTGATGATTCATTTTCAATCTACTACTGTTCCCACTGATGTCAATAGCAAAGCTGTCCTTCAAGTAAATAGGACAAAAATCAGGCTCATGAAGAACATGTCCCACGAGCCTGTGGTAATGTGGTGTTTTTGTCAAGTAATTTTATAGACATTTTGCCATAATCCCCCTAGAACTAGCATCTTCAAATTGCTTACTTTTTGCATTCATTTAACTCAGTACCAAAGATTGACATGAATATGTTTCCCTCACACAGATAATTTCACATTGTAGTCCAAAAAGTTGTATTATGTATTTTGTTGCAATTAAACTCTTAGGGTGCATCTAGACTGGCAAGATTTTGTGCAAAAGCGGATGCTTTTGCGCAAAAACTTGCCGCCTGTCTACACTGGCCACGAGAATTTGCGTAAGAACACTGACCTTGTAATGTACAAAATCAGTGCTTCTTGCACAAATACTTTGATGCTCCTGCCAAGCATAAGCCCTCTTCCGCAAGAATACTTGCACAAGAGAGCCAGTGTAGACAGAAACGTTAATTTCTTGCTCAAGAAAGCCCGATGGCTAAAATGGCCATCGAAGCTTTCTTGCTCAAGAGAGCGTCTATACTGGGCATGGATGCTTTTGCGCAAAAGCAAATCTTTTGCGCAAAGGCACATGCCAGTATAGACGCTCTCTTGCACAAATACTTTTAACGGAAAAACTTTTCCGTTAAAAGTATTTGCGCGAAATCATGCCAGTCTACATGCAGCCTTAAGATATATAGTTCACTCCTTTTTTAATACATATGCACACACAAAATATATTGTGTAGCTTTTCAGGAATAAACCTTTGTTGCATACCAGGAACTGAACAGATTTAATTCCCATATGATCAAAAGGTTTCTTTGATACAGCTAGAAAATTCTTCCTCTGACCACAGTCTAGTTCAGTGGTGGGAAATAACTGACTCATGGGCTGGACATGGTTCACCAGAGTTAGCCCATGGTGGGCCGCCAGTATTGTATTTACCTGTGCCTCTGCAGGTAGGTCTGCTTGAAGATTCTGTTGGCTGCAGATCACCGTTCCTGGTGGATGAGAGCTGGAGGAACCAGCATGGATGAGGACACCTCCTCCTGCTGCTCCTATTAGCCAGGAACAGTAATCCACGACCGATACGAGTTTCAAGCGGTTGTATCTGCAGAGGCACAGATTAAAAAAATGGATGGCCTGCCAGTGGCTAACCCTAGAGAGCCGTGTATGGTTTATTGACCACCCTTAATCTAGTTCAGTGAATAATTAAATGAGTCGTGAATAATACACATTACAAAAACAATTACACATTCAGCAATATAGTTTAAAGTCAAATAGAGATATCTTACAAAATTATACCTCAGTGAAAACAGCCACTTAACAAGCCAACAATTATTTTATGAGAAATATTCACTTACCAGGTGAGTACAGCAATGTGATTTTTTTTGCTATATTATATGTTACACGTCATTTCACTTATCTTATTATTTTATGGATTATCTATCACTAATTAAAAATTACAGTTTTGCTTGATGGAATGATTGTTGTGATGCTAAGGAGAAAAGACCTAAAGAATAGAAAGCAACTGTAGTGAAGCCTGGATAACTTATACCCAAATAAATGTGCTAGTCTTTAAGGTGCCACAACAGTTCTTGTTGTTTTCGCTGAAACAGACTAACACAGCTTCTCCTCTGAAACTTGTCTGGATGTCTCAGAGAATTAGTGTTAGAATCTGGCACCTTTCATCTCTTTGTTGCCAGTTCAGATTTGATCCAGTTCAGTAACAAATAGTGACCAGAAGCTGTAGATACCTGTTCAGTAACCTGCCCAGGATTTCTCAAACTTCTAAACACCATGACCCCTTCTGACAACAAAAATTACAACATGACTTCAGGAAGGGGAACTGAAGCCCAAACCCCTCCCCCCCCCACACACACACACCCCTAGCATGAGGTCCAAAGCCAAAGCCCTGCTGCATTCAGAAGTGCCAAAGATTGAGGGCTTCAGCCTGGGACAATGAGGCTCGGATTTTGGCTTCAGCCATGAGCCGCAGCAAGTTTAACACCAGCCCTGGTGACCCCATTAAAATGGGGTGGTGACCCACTTTGGGGTCCCAATCCATAGTTTGAGAACTGCTGGGCTTATTGAAATAAGAGGGGTCCTCAGTTTGGTACCAGGAGATGTCTCCACATCACCATTGCTGGCAGTCTCATTAGAAGAGCTAAGATGGAGAGGTTCAGTTCTGCAAGGTTCTGAGTACTCCTGTACTGTACCAAGCAACTTTGTCTCCCATTCAGTGGGGGACAAGAGCCCTTAGCAACTCTCAGTAGGACACTCTAGGAGAAAGCCCTCAATGAGGTGAAACCTAGCTGGCCTCTTGCTCCTAGATGTGTCCCAGTTCAGAGTGAAGACATGTTGGTAGCATATTGTGGGGAATGTTACACTGCTCACACTCATGCTGTAACTGTTCTGTAGCTGGAGAGAGGAGATCATTCTCCAGGGCTCCCACACCTCCCCAACGAATTAAAAAAAGGTGACAAATAGGGTTGAGCTTTTTGCTTCTTGAACAATTAATAATCCAGCCTATTCATAATCCAGCTACTTTTATTCCAAAATTCTATAAACCAGCAGGCAGACTTATGGTGTCTCATTCCTAAAACCCCCTTGGACTTAATTATGCAACCGTAATTGGGGGCAGGGGAGAATAAATGAATGAAGAAAAATACAGCTTGTACTCTTGAATCTCACTAGTAATTAACTTTAACATGCATCATGCTTTTTAAAAAAGTTCCATTGTTATCCCCGTCACAAGCCAAATAAGGTAATATTTCTCCAAGAGTCTAAGCCTTCTAAACTGCCTAAATAACAGTGCAGTGAGGCGCATAATCATAGATCAGAGAGCTGTACAGCCAGGCAATCGAGAAAAAGGGTGGGCCAGTGGTTAGGGAGCTAGCTTTGTACTCAGGAGATCTGGATTCTTCCTCTATCAAAGGCATTTATTTGGTGTAAGCTTGGGCAAGTCCCTTTATCTTTCTTTGCCTCAGTTCCCCATCTGTAAATCAGGGGTAATAGCATTTCCCTACCTCAGAGGAACATCATGATGATAAACACATTAAAGATGGTGAGGCACTCTGATACTGTACTTGAATCATGAGGAGTGTATAGGCACCTTAGATAGGTAGTGTACAGATAAGCTGTTTTCACGAATTTGCAAAGCTGTGATGGTAGCATTCATCAGAGATGGACAATTCCCTGTGTAAGGTCAGATTGTGCTATATCAAAACATCTTTTTCCCCTGTAAACCAGGATAATTTAAATATCAGTAAAATGTATCTCTTTGTCCCATCTCAGTTCTGGTTTGGCTCAGCCCTTACCTTCGTATTTTTCTTGTTACCAAAAATATTGCTGAAAACCAACATGTGCTCCCCTTTGTAACTGCTTAAAGGGGGATGTGTAATAAAACTGTCAAGTACAGTGGTCTAGTTTAGTGTATTTCCCTGGTGTCCTGCTGGGCTTCATGGGTTTCTGACCCAGAAATTTCACTGTCAGATTCTTAAGTGACATTTCATGATTAGCTCCAACTGCACCCCCACAATACTGATCTGCTGCCAGAAATATAAGCAATTCCCTTCCTATCTGACTCAACAACAGAGTCAAATGGTACAAGAGAACTAGCAGGAAATGCCTGATACAGCTTAGGCTGACAGATGGAGATAACTGTGACTCCTTAGGGAAGCTCTGGTTCCATATTTGCCACAGCAACCTTAGGAGATACATATCTAGCCTAAGTACTGACATGCTGACACTGCGTTCTGTGCCTTAAAAGAGTCACATGCAGAGACAAGACTGCTTCTGCCACTGACTGGATAACTAAGATGAGGTTTTGCTTTTAGCTGGTTTAAACAGTAACAGATAAAACCTGAGAACATGTCCACTGATGTCTTAACATCCTGTTGTGACAAAAGAAACCCAATTTATGCTATCTGGACCCCCAGCTGATACTGATAAAGATCTAATGACATTTAGCAGCTAATTCAATTTGCTATTTGGCTTTTGACCATTGCTTTAAAATATTTAGTTGCTTTCTAAATGAGTGCTGAGTGATCAAAACTCAGAAATTCAGGTGGTCTTGTCTTGTTTGTCCATCAGCTAAAAATTGCTGAATTTCAAATATTTTCGATTAAGCAAGACACATAATTTGAACTACAGCGTGGCGTTCTCATCTCTCCAACACAGGATCTGGGTGAGAGGAAAAATTGCAAAGGAGTCCCATTGCCATGCTATTTGAGTGCACGATGGAGTTCTGGTTTAGTTACCACTGTAATTCCTGACCAGAAAATACCCTGGATAAAATCTCCACCAGTGCATTGTCAGCAGAATTCTATTAATGATATTGGATCTACACCATTTAAGGAGCAAGTCAGGTATCTGCCAATTTGTATTCTAAATCAATGTTCTTGCTGTGCAATACAGCCAGGGAGGGGCCTGTTTGCAAAATGTGAATCATGCTCTAAGACAGTGGTTCTCAACCAGGGGGCTGGCCCTGCCCCCCTCCTGAGGATCAAGAACAGGTTTCAGCATTAGACTCGCTGGGGCCTTTGGCAGGAAGCTGAAGTCCTACCACATAGGGCTAAAACCCAAGGCCCTGAGCCTCACACCTAGGGCTGAAGCCAAAGTCTGAGTGCACTAGCTTCACGGCATCCCTGTGGCATGAGGATCCAGGCAATTGCCTTGCTTGCTACACCTTACTACTGGTCCTGACTTTTATATGGAAAAAACTAGAGTTTATATAGCATGTTGAGGTAGGGGGGCTCAGAAAGAAAAAGACTGAGAACTACTATCCTAAGAAATGTCCTTGGGAATAAAGAACTTTGAATTGTAAAATGACAGTCAATAAGGATACGTCTACACTACAGCGTTATTTCAAAATATCTTATTTCGAAATAGTTAATTTGAAATAAGTTATTTCGAAATAACACGTCTACACACAAAATGCATTTCAAAATAGTGTTTTGCCATTTCGAAATAGCGCGTCCACACTGAGTGGATGCTGAATTGCATTTAAGGCCGGCCGGAACCAGGTCCATCAGGGCATCAAGTCAGGAGTTACTTTGTGTGGCTGCTGACTGAGGTTATCTGAGGACTGTGCTTAAAGGGACCTCCCCCCCCCCCCGGACAGCCAGTTCTCAGCTTTCCCTGCTTGCTTGCCTACCTCGAGGAGGGACAGCAAAGCATTTTGTCTCTGCGTGCTCTGGTTGCCCGCACTCGGGACACCACAGCACTCTGCAACATGGAGCCAGAGCTGCCCCTGGGCACAGCTGGGCACAGCTTTTCATGGATGTGTTGCTGCGAGCCTGGCTGCACTTTCTGCAGGCTGCCATCCAGGAGGTCCATCGGGGGGCTGTCAGTATCCAGGAGGCCCTGCGGGAGAGCTTCCACCCTGAGGATCACTAAGAGCCTCCCTGGTCTGCCCCACTGGGGGCTTGTGCCTCATTCCTCCCTCATGTCCTTCCACTTACCCCTCCCCAACCCCCCTTCCTGATGTCAAATAAAATACACGTATTTTCATGAACACAAACTCTCTTTATTGAACAAAATTGCGGGGGGGAATGAAACTCTGGTGAGACTGGGGAAAGGAGGTGGGAGAGGGGAGACGAGAGGGTGGGAGAGGGGAGGGGGAAGCCTGGGAGGAGGGAGCTGGAAGGGGGAAGCAAGAGGAAGAAGGGGGAGGGGAAGCTCAGGGCCCAGGGTTGGAGGTCTCGCCGGACCAACTTGATTTTCATGCAAACCTGCTCCTGGGTTCGCAGGTGGCCTTTAGTGGCCAGGCTGGCAGCTATCCTGCCATAGATGGCCACGTTCCTCCGTCTAGTGTGGAGATCATGGATATTGGGGGCATCCCCCCCAAACCTGAATAAGGTCCATGATCTCCACCCTGGACCAGGAAGGCGCCCACCTTCTCCAGGCCCTGTCAGGCTCCTGGGAGCTGGCAGACTGCTCCTGGGGAGCGGTGGAGGGCTGGCTGCTAGTGGCTTGCTGGCTCATGTTTTGGGGCCACTGGGTCAGGGGCAGTGACTGTTGGCTCTGGGCTGGCAGGCTTGGAGCTGGCACAGGCACTGTGGCCAGAGTCAACCCCTTTAAGGGCTCCGGGGAGGGGGGAGGGAGAGGAGTGTTCTTGGTTGAGGCTGGAGAGGCCACCAGGGCACCCTGGGAAGGCCCCCTATTTCGAAATAAGTGTCTACACAGCACTTATTTCGAAATAGCAATTTCGAATTTGACGTTATTCCTCATGGAATGAGGTTTACCAAATTTGAAATAAGCACTCTGCTATTTCGAATTAATTTCTAAATAGCAGTTTGGCTGTGTAGATGTTAGGAAAGTTATTTCAGAATAACGGCTGTTATTTCGAAATAACTTTGCTGTGTAGACATACCCTAAGAGATCATGCATGTCAAAGTTATGTCAGTCGTTTCTGAAACATGCAGTGTCTATGCCTTCAGAGCTCATATCTGCTATGTCTGCTTGCTCTCCTTTGCGAACAAGAATTGCTAACAGGGAGTTTGGAGAGGGAGTTCTCCAGGTGAAAGAGGAGTAAAAACGGGACCCTTGTGGTAAGTGGCTGTCTGGAGTGTGTGTTTGTGTGTGGGGGAGTTATTTGCTGTGTGCAGAGCTTGTGTTTATCTGTTTGGTTGGTTGGTTTGATTGTTTGATTGCTTGAAGGAGCTTCTAAAAGGTTTGAAATCTAGAAGCCTCTGTTAATTGGCTAAGCCTCAGTCAGGGGGAGGGGCTACCAGAGCTATATAAGCCTGTGACTCAGCGACCAGGGAGCTTGCGAACAGGAATTGCTAACAGGGAGTTTGGAGAGGGAGGTTAGAGGGGGAGGTTAGAGGGCACTAGTGACTTCTGGCCTTCTTTAAAACATAACTCTTATCGTAATCTATATTCCAGAGGTTTAAAAAGAATCCCAGTTTATACTTAAACTTGTTCATTAGAAAAATGGAGACAGAAGCCCAGCAGCAGAGTGGGGGCTATCCTGTTTATTGCGTCGAGTGTAACATGTATGATTACCTGCCCTGTGGGCGGGTGGCGTATGTGTGCACCCGTTGCAAGGAGCTCCTGACCCTCAGAGACCGAGTTCGGGCTTTGGAGGCCAGGGTGGCTGAACTGGAGGAGCTAAGGGAGGTAGAGAGATTTGTGGATGAGACTTTCTGGGACACTGTAGTACTGTCCCACCTCCAGTCTGAGAGCCCCAGTGCTCTTAAGGAGGATGAAAGTCTCAAGGGAACAGAGCATTCAATGGGAGCAGAGGGAAACCATCCCGTAGTTGGGACTGAGGATACCTCTGAGGGGGAGGGAAAGCCAGTTCGGAAGAGGCAGGTGTTAGTAGTGGGTGATTCGATCGTTAGAAACATAGATAGTTGGGTTTGTGATGACCGGGAGAACCGTATGGTCACTTGCCTGCCTGGTGCGAAGGTTGCGGATCTCTCGAGGCATCTAGATAGACTTATGTGTAGTGCTGGAGAGGAGCCGGTGGTCGTGGTACATGTAGGTACCAATGACGTAGGGAAGGGTAGGAGAGATGTCCTGGAGGCCAAATTTAGGCTGCTAGGAAAGAGACTGAAATCCAGGACCTCTATGGTGGCGTTCTCGGAAATGCTTCCGGTTCCACGCGCAGGGCCGGGTAGGCAGGCAGAGATTCAGAATCTCAATGCGTGGATGAGACGATGGTGTAGGGAAGAGGGGTTTGGATTTATTAGGAACTGGGGACACTTTTGGGAGAGGGGGAGCCTATACAGGAAGGATGGGCTCCACCTAAACCAGGGTGGAACCAGACTGCTGGCACTAAACATTAAAAAGGCCGTAGAGCAGTTTTTAAACTGAGAGATGGGGGAAAGCCGATTGGTGTGGAGATGCACGTAAATCGGAGGGAGACTACTCTTAGAGGAGAATCCATTGATAGAGATTCTCTAAGCTGTAGTCAGAAAGAGAGGAGGGGAGAGGGCAAACCATGGGCCAGAGCAGACAAACAACCGTGTACAAAGGAATCCAATGCATCAGGGAAGGGCAGACAAATAAGCAGTGGCAAATTTTTAAAGTGCTTCTACACAAATGCTAGGAGTCTGACTAATAAGATGGGTGAACTAGAGTACCTAGTATTAAATGAGGAGGTTGACATAATAGGCATCACTGAAACCTGGTAGAATGAGGAAAATCTGTGGGACACAATCATACCGGGATATAAAATATATCGAAAGGATAGAGCAGGCCGGGTGGGTGGCGGAGTGGCACTGTATGTGAAAGATAATGTAGAATCAAATGAAATAAAAATATTAAATGAATCAACATGTTCAATAGAATCGCTATGGATAGTAATTCCATGCTCCAAAAATAAGAAATTAGCAGTAGGGATATATTACCGACCACCTGACCAGGACAGGGATACTGACATTGAAATGCTGAGGGAGATTAGAGAGGCTACCAAAACAAAGAACTCTATAATAATGGGGGATTTTAATTACCCCCATATTGACTGGATACATGTCACCTCAGGAAGAGAAGCGGAGATAAAATTTCTCAATGGCTTAAATGACTGCTTCTTGGAGCAGCTAGTGCAGGAACCCACAAGGGGAGAGGCAATTCTCGATTTAGTCCTGAGTGGAGCGCAGGATCAGGTCCAGGAAATAACCGTTACAGGACCGCTTGGGAATAGTGACCATAATATAATAACATTCAACATTCCTGTGGTGGGAAGAACACCTCAGCAGACCAGCACCCTGGCATTTAATTTCAAAAAGGGGAATTACACAAAAATGAGGAGGTTAGTTAAACAGAAATTAAAAGGCACAGTGACTAGAGCCAAATCCCTGCAAGCTGCATGGAAACTTCTTAAAGACACCATAATAGAGGCCCAACTTAAATGTATACCCCAAATTAAAAAACATAGCAAGAGACCTAAAAAAGAGTCACCGTGGCTTAACCACCATGTAAAAGAAGCAGTGAGGGACAAAAAGGCATCTTTTAAGAAGTGGAAGTCCAATCCTAGTGAGATAAATAGAAAGGAACATAAACACTGTCAAATCAAGTGTAAAAATGTAATAAGAAAAGCAAAAAAAGATTTTGAGGAACAGCTAGCCAAAAACTCAAAAAGAAATAACAAAATGTTTTTTAAGTACATTAGAAGCAGGAAGCCTGCTAAAAAACCTGTGGGTCCCCTAGACGATCGAACTATAAAAGGCGCAATCAAGGACGATAAAGCCATTGCGGAGAAACTAAATGATTTCTTTGCTTCAGTCTTCACGGCTGAGGACGTTGGGGAGATTCCCAAATCTGCACCGTCCTTTGTGGGTAATGAATCTGAGGAACTGTCCCGGATTGAAGTGTCATTAGAGGAGGTTTTGGAACAAATAGAAAAACTTAATGTTAACAAATCTCCGGGACCGGATGGCATTCATCCAAGGGTTCTAAAAGAACTCAAATGGGAAATTGCTGAACTATTATCTGTGGTTTGTAACCTATCCCTTAAATCGGCTTCCGTACCTAATGACTGGAAGGTAGCCAACGTGACACCAATATTTAAAAAGGGCTCTAGAGGCGATCCGGGCAATTACAGACCGGTAAGTCTAACTTCAGTACCGGGCAAATTAGTCGAAACAATAGTAAAGAATAAAATTGTGAAGCATGTAGAAGAACATAATTTGTTGGACAAAAGTCAACATGGGTTTTGTAAAGGGAAATCCTGTCTTACTAATCTATTAGAGTTCTTTGAAGGGGTTAACAAACATGCGGACAAGGGGGATCCAGTAGATATAGTATACTTAGATTTCCAGAAAGCCTTTGACAAGGTCCCTCACCAAAGGCTCTTGTGTAAATTACATGGCCATGGGATAAGAGGGAAGGTCCTTTCTTGGATTGAGAACTGGTTAAAAGACAGGAAACAAAGGGTAGGAATAAATGGTAAATTTTCAGAGTGGAGAGGGGTAACTAGTGGTGTCCCCCAAGGGTCAGTCCTAGGACCAATCCTGTTCAACTTATTCATAAATGATCTGGAGAAAGGGGTAAGCAGTGAGGTGGTAAAGTTTGCGGATGATACCAAACTGTTTAGGATAGTCAAGACAGAAGCAGACTGTAAGGGACTCCAAGAAGATCTCACCAAACTGAGTGATTGGGCAACAAAATGGCAAATGAAATTTAATGTGGATAAGTGTAAAGTAATGCACATTGGGAAAAATAACCCCAACTATACGTACAGTATGATGGGGGCTAATTTGGCTACGACAAATCGGGAAAGAGATCTTGGAGTTATCGTGGACAGTTCTCTGAAAACTTCCACACAGTGTGCAGCGGCGGTCAAAAAGGCAAATAGGATGCTAGGTATTATTAAGAAAGGGATAGAAAATAAGACCCGGAATATCTTACTGCCCCTGTATAAAACTATGGTACGCCCACATCTTGAATACTGTGTACAGATGTGGTCTCCTCACCTCAAAAAAGATATTTTGGCCTTGGAAAGGGTTCAGAAAAGGGCAACTAAATTGATTAGGGGTTTGGAACGGGTCCCATATGAGGAGAGGTTAAAGCGACTGGGACTTTTCAGTTTAGAAAAGAGGAGACTGAGGGGGGATATGATAGAGGTGTATAAAATCATGAGTGGTATGGAGAGGGCTGATAAAGAAAAGTTATTTATTAGTTCCCTAAATAGAAGAACTAGAGGACACCAAATGAAATTAATGGGTAGCAGGTTTAAAACTAATAAAAGAAAGTTCTTCTTCACACAGCGTGTAGTCAGCATGTGGAACTCCTTGCCAGAGGAGGCTGTGAAGGCTAGGACTATAACAGAGTTTAAAGAGAAGCTAGATAATTTCATGGAGGTTAGGTCCATAAAAGGCTATTAGCCAGGGGATAAAATGGTGTCCTTGGCCTCTGTTTGACAGAGGCTGGAGAGGGATGGCAGGAGACAAAGCGCTTGATCATTGTCTTCGGTCCACCCCCTCTGGGGCACCTGGTGCTGGCCACTGTCGGCAGACAGGATACTGGGCTAGATGGACCTTTGGTCTGACCCGGTACGGCCGTTCTTATGTTCTTATGTTCTTAACATCTTCCTGTATGTACTGTAGGGGAAAAGTAAGCTGTTATTTTTAATAGGCTTATTCCTAGATGGACTTCTCATTTGAATACTTGTGAGAATTCTGAAGTAATTTAACACAAAAGCAATTTATAAAGCACCAAAAACCATCAGTGCTAATAGCTTTGCAGATTTTTTTTAATTGACAGAGGAGAAGCAAAGCCAATGGTGTATAAATATTAGCTCAAATAAAATGATCCTAACATGGATACTGATTGTTTTCAAAAGATACCTTGTCAGGCCTGAAATGAGCCAAGAAGGATTCAAATTTTTTTTAAGTGCTTCACTCTATAGTATAAGAAGATTAAGGGATTATGATAGGATTTTTTAAATTTAGTTCATATTGGGCATTGCTTTCATTACACAAAAACTGCCATAGCAGGTCATACTATACATTCATCTAGTCCATACGTGATCCTTCTCTGAGATGCTTCTGATGCGTCTTCCTTAATGCACCTACTCAGTTTTGCACTGTGGTACTTTGTGTGAATGGGTGAAAATTTCTTCCTGACTCTACTTTGGGCAATAAACTTATGAAGGCTGGAATTTAATTATCAACAGGCAGTGTTATCCCTTCTGATTCAAAGGAACCAAGCTGTTACCAGATTTGCCCAATACTCTGGGGTATGCTCATTTATTAGGGTTACTCTTATGGGACTGGGGGGAGGTTAACAATTCTATCAATGTGCTGCTTGTGCTTACTTGTGCTCTCATATGGAGCTGAATTCTCCCTGCTGCCAATTCCCTCTCCCACTGGAGCTCTCCTGCAGGAACTAGGTTCCTCGGGATGGGGTTCTTCCCACCTTAGCAACCCACACAGACACTCACACCCACTAACAGAACACGCCTGAGAGGACTGGGTAATCAGCACTCACAAGCTGACCCCTCCATGGGTGGCGAGTTATATGGGCTCGTGGTGCCCATGCTCAAGCAATATTCAGAGCCGGGGGCCCTGCTCCAGCAATATTTGGAGCTGGGTCTCTCCCCCAGCCCTGCCTGGAGCGGGCCCTGGCCCCCTCCTGCCGGCCCCCCTCCACGTGTCCTTCCACCCTGGCCCCGTCCCGTCCCGTCCCGTCCCTGCCATGTGCAGCTTTCAGTCTGGCTCCCCCTTGCTGGCTGCTGCTACCTTGCATGGTGTTTACCGGTAAACAGGGAGACGCCCGGGCGTGACATGATGACATGGCCTGGAACTTTAAAACTGCTCAGCATGGCATTGCACAGCGCAGCCTAGCTCCAGGTTCAGAGTCCGGAGACTTCTGGGGCCCGAGCGCAGACTCCGGCCCCGCAAAGTGGAAGGCAGAAGGTAAGGTAAGGGGAATGGTAAGGGGAGGGGAATGGGGAAAGGTAAGCGGAGGGGGAGGAAGGGGCTTGTGCGGAGGGAGAGAGGGAGGGGGAAAGGTAAGGAGAGGGGCTTGTGAGGAGGGGGAGGGGGAAAATAGGGGAACGGGTGGCAGAGGAAGGGGCTTGTGTGGAGGGGGAGGGGGAAGAAAGGGGAAGGCACCAAGGGACAGCATGGAGGAGAGACAAATGCCAGGGATCCAAGTGCAGACAATGAGGAAAAGGGCAGGAGGGGAGGTGTCAGTGGGAGGGGGGACAGGGTGATGCTGGGAGAGGAGAGAGTAAGGGCATTGGGGACTAGAGGGGGGAGGCGGAAGTGCTGGGAGAAGGCTTGAAAGAAGGGGTGGGCATGAGAAAGATGGGGCTGGAGCACGTCATGTGTGAGGGCACAGAGGGGCATGAGGGGAATGGGGGCAGAGAGTGGTGAAGGTGCAGGTGCCAGGGGATTCTGGGGTGAAGCAGAAGGGCAGACATCTGCAGGGGAGGGACCAGCACCAGAGGAGAGAGGCAGGGCAGGTGTGTAGAGGGAGGTGTTAGAAGAGGGGATGAGGAGGGGTAGCTCACATGATCAGAGTGGGGCTACTGGAGGAGTGGGCACGAGGCAAAGGAGGGCTGGTGGAGCGGGGCAGGTTGCAGGAGGGCTGAGAGCAGTGAGAAGGGCAGGAGTCAGAACAGCAGAGGAGGATGAGGAGCTGGGGGGCAGCAGGCACCAGGGGAGCTGATGGAGCAAGGGGAGGAGACATGGCAGCAGAGGGAAAAGGTAAAGGTTTATAAAATATTTATTAATAATTTGGGTGCCACAGTGGCACATCCAAACAAGCCACATGAAATCAGTACTGGTGCACAACACAAAATCCATTCTGCTCATGGGAGGAAACTCTTAGGCTATGTCTACACTGGTGACTTCTTGCGCAAGGGTTCTTGTGCAAGAAGTCTTGAGCAAGAACACGTCCACACTGCCATGTGTGAGCTGTACTTTTGCGCAAGAGCATCCATGGCAGTGTGGACACTGCCTTGCACAAGAAAGCTCCGATGGCCATTTTAGCCATAGCGGTTTCTTGTGCAAGAAATCCCTGCCGAGCATCCACACTGCCCTCTTGCGCAAGAGAGCTTACACCTGTTAGAAAAGAGCGTAGCTCTTGTGCAAGACGCCCTCTCTTACCACGCCGTACTGTAAATTTCCTTGTGCAAGAGCAGGCGGGTAGTGTGGATGCTCTGTGGGTTCTTGTGCAAGAACGGCTGTATTTGCGCAAGTAGCCATGAGTGTAGACATAGCCTTAGACGGAACACTTCCCCCAGCCTCTCTGCCCCCGAGTTAATGTCACACAAATTGGGTTAATGCAATTGCAGGATAGTTGCATGAGGGGGGTTTGGTGGGGGCCAAATTAATCCCTGTTGGTAGGAGGATGGTGGGAAAAGTCCTTCAAGAGGGGTGACATGACACCTTTTACTTCTGGTCATATCTCCAGAGGCCTGGTTAATGGGGGTCAGGGGGCGTGGTTAACGGGGGTCAGAGGGTGTGGCTAATGGGGCACCATCAAAAATTATACAAACCTGCCACCCCTGGACCCCTCATTTGTCCCTGGTTTCAGCAGGCTGAGTTAACAGCAATGCCACACTGCACCCTCATGAGCCTTTGGACTCAGTGGGCTGGATTAAACAGCACTTTAAGCTGCCATCCTCATAAGCCCCCAGATTCAGCACCCCCTATACCCACTTTCACACCACAATCATTCACTGGTAAACCACACGATGAGCAAACCCCACAGGATTTTGGGCACTAAAAGGATCTTTAGTTTGGGTACAAAAAACTTAACAATGAACGTTATTTATTTCTGAGTAGTGAAAACAGTTACAATATTAAATCTAAATTGAAACTGGTTACAAATGTTATAACAGTTTACATAGGGCAGGGTCAGGAGGCTATGCTTAGAGAGGTAGTTGAGGGGGGAAGAGAGAGAAAGAGAGAGAGAGATCTCACCACTCCATGGAGCTTGCACTGATTGGGGTTCCCAGATGGTGATGGGAGCTGGGGGTCCAGAGGGCAGGAGACAAGCAGAGCAGAGCCCCCAGCACAATCAGACAGGAGATGAAGAAGTCTCAGTGGAACTGATGCAGTTTAAATTCAGGTATCAGAACAGTTTTTCTTGGGCAAGGATAGGAGTGTTTATAGGGATAGGACAATATTTCAAAGAGAAACAGAGGCGAGACAATAGAGACTGATCACATCTGGTTATGGGTGATGTTCCTTGAACAAGCTCACAATGCAACTAGGCAGTTTCAATATTTTGGATGTCAATAGGATTGTTACTGGAACTGGTCTGATAATGACTAATTTGGGTGTGAGCAGGCCTGGGTTCATTAGCATCTGGAGCAGAGATTTCCCATCAGGCAGTGCTTCTCTGCTTTCGGTATCCCATAGTTCACAGCAGTTCCTGCCTTGGAAGAGCTGGTCTCCATTCTGTATGCTAATGAGATGTCACTCTGTTCTATCTTCAATGCAGATGAGGCTGGGGTGTTTCCTTAATTAGTTTAGGTGTGTCTTCCCTGGCCTTTTCCTTGCTTCGTCTGATTCTAGCAGAGGCCTAGGGGAAGGGGGGGATGGTTTTCCATGAATGTCACTCCCTGGCTCCCCAAGAGCACAGGGCTGGTAGGTAACAAAGCCTAGGTATGTGAAAGGAGGAGCTCTGACTCCAGTGGGACTGCATTGGGATCTAGCCAGACTCACTTGTTGGAGCTCCACGGGTATGAGTCTTCTCTGCTTTTGCAGACCTGCGGGGCAAGGTAGAGGAAGACAGTAAAAATAGTTGTAGTATGTGCCCCTGTTACATCTGCAGATATCTGACATGACATCTGATTGGGCCAGCGGTGAAAATGGCCAGTACGACATATCAGTAAGAAGCAGCCACCAGTACTAGTCCATATGTGGCTGACATTCAAGCGATCGCTGCCCCTTTTGCTCCCTTCCCTTCTCCCCCGCCCCCCCCCCCATCAGCAGCCCCACCAGCATGGCCATTAACAAGCAGGAGCAAAAAGGGCAGCTGCCCTAGGGCCTGGTGATTTAAAAGAGCCTGGGGGCTCTTGACCACCACTACCACAGCAGCGGAGGCTGGAGCCCTGGGGTTTTCATATCACCATCAGAGCCCTGGGAACCAGCAGGCCTTGAAGGGTTGACCCCACTCCTTCTGTCCAGGACCCCTGTGTACCCGTATGTCCTGGCACTTACTTTTGCCCCTGGATTGGGTGTGTCAATAAACACGACTTATTTGTTTTGTTTGTTTGTTTGTTTGTTGCGGTAGCACCTGGGAGCCCCTGTCATGGACCAGAGCCTTTTTGTGCTAAGCAGTGCACAAGCACAAAACAAATAGACAGTCCCTGCCCCACAAAAGCTTATAATCAATCTCCTCCCATTTCTTAATCTATTTAAACAATGGATAGAACACTTTCACTTCTACTCTGCTCTGTCTTCCCTTTCATGGATGACTGGTGGTAGCACCCTGGAGATGCATCATCTCTCTGTGTTCCTGCCAAAATTTCAATTGCTAATTGGGGTGCCTCCTACCTGTTCCTCTTGATGGCCCTCCCCGCACCACCACCACCAGCACTCCCTCAGGCACTAGTGGACTATGCTTCCTTTCTTTTTTTTTTTTTTCAGGGATTCTGTAGAGAGGGAAAGGGAAGTTAAGCCTACCTGAGAAGCAGTGTCTTTTTAAGAGCTAGGCATGATGGGAATGTTCTCCAGGGTATAAAACAGAATGTATGAGTAGGAGCTCAGTCTGGTAAAAGGGAGTGTGTGGAGTAGTTGCCATTGTTGTGTCTGGAGATACATGTGACTAAAAGGACAGCCTCCATTTGGAAAGTGTGGATTTGGGTTTCTGGGAGCAAAGCAGGCTGTGGCTGCCTAAAGCTTACAGCTGGCTCTCACTGCTGTCTTGCCTTATGTTTTACAAACTCTATGCCAGGGTGAGGAACCTTTTTTGGGTCGGGGCCACTGACCCACAGGAAAAATCAGAGAGGGGTCACATGCACATGACAGAGAAGCAAAAACAAAAAACCACCCTCACTGATGTAGCTGACTGAGAAGGAGAAAGTCACTCCAGAGCCTAGGGGGCCCAGCCTAGTAGATTCTGTGTGCTTCATTCCTGTGGTGAGGCAGCATGGGAGGAGAGCGGGCTGGAGTGCCAGCACAGGCTCCCCAATGCTGGGGAAGGTATCATGAGCCCCAGGGGCCAGATTCAGGCAAGCTGGGGGCCACATCTGGCCCCCGGGCCTGAGGTTCCCCACCCCTGCTCTATTCCTTAGTGAGAATACAGGAATAACTGACAAGCTTTAATTGCAGGAACCAATCTCTATCAATTAACCCTGTGGGCTTGATTTATTTCTCTCTTTAGCATATTTGTTTTCATTTTGTTGCAGAGTCCTTTCCATGGTGAGGTTTCCTTTCAAAGAATCTAGACAGTGAACAAGCCAATAGAGCTTTCATGCGGATGGGCCTTCTGAGTCCTGTGCAATCTGAACTCGTTATTTGCACAGAGCAGAGGACTCTGCCACATACCCTCAAAAAGCACTTGAAGGAAACTGCATGAACGATATCTTGACATATTTTTCTCTCCCCCTGCAAGTTTTCTCTTGGGAAGTTATGACTGCACATGAAAGAGGATTCATTATTTGGCCCCAGATACATAGAAAATGTTTGATACACACTGTTACCAGATTTGCCCAGATTTACTTTGGAATGCTCATTTATTAGGGTTACTCTTCTGAAGGAGGGGGGTTATAATTCTATCAATGTGCTGCTTGAGTTACTTGTGCTCTCATGTGGAGCTTTATTTCTCCCTTCTGCCAATTCCCTCCCAATGTAGTTATCCTGCAAGAGCTAGGTTCCCTAAGACTGGGTTCTTCCCACCCTAGAATCAGATGAACACACACATACACGCACACTACTAGAGCACATTTGAGAGGATTAGTTAATTAGCACTCACAAGCTGACCCCTTATATGTCTCTGAACTTGGTAGGCTGGGTTGCACAGCAAAGTTCCCTCTAAGCTGCCCCTTCCCTATCTGCTGAGAGAAACTCGCTGCTCTGTCCTCAGCAGGGAACTGCTGCCATAGCTGAAGGAGAAGTGCCCCTCCCCCAGCCAGGAAGCTCCATGCACGGAGCCCTGAGCCCCTGGCTGGGCAGGGCTCATTAAGCAGCTATCGGGCTAAGCTACAGCGCAGCTTAGAGGGAAGCTTGTTGCATGGCAATGCCAAGCTGTGACCTTCATGTGTCCTTGAACTCATGGGCTGGGTTTAAACAGCATTTTAAACTGCCACCCGCATACACCTCCAGGTTTAGCACCTCCCTATCCCCAATTTTATGCCACAGTCATTCTGTTAGTAACCCATTTGATGAGCAAACCCCACAAGATATTTGGGTGCTACAGAGATCTTTAGCTTAGGTACAAGGAGCAATGTTTCAGAGTGAATGAGGAAGCCAAAAACAACACCCCCAAGGAGGGTGGAGAGGAAAGAGAGATAAAGAGAGAAAAGCAACCAGCTTAACCATGCAAGTTATTTATTTCTAGGTAGTAACCATACCAGGGGAGCCAAACAAACAAAACAGGTACAATATTAAATCTAACTTAAAATCTGATTACAACCATTAGGGGCTAGCAAACCATCACTGATTGCATAAGGCAGAATTAGGAGGCTATACCTGGGGGAGGGAGGGAAGAGAGAGAGAAAGAGAGAGTGTGAGGGAGAGAGAATCTCACCCCTCCGTGAAGCTAGAACTGATCCAGGTTCCCAGACAGTGATGGTAGTTGGAGTCCAGCATGTTGGAAGCAGGCAAAGCAGAGCCCTCAGCACAATTGATTAGGAGCAGGTGAAATCCCAATGGAACTGATGCAGAATTTTGATCCAGTCATCAGAACACTTTACTTGATCATGGTTAGGGGTTTTTGTAGAGAAACAACAATGGTTCAGGCGAGAGACTAGATTTGTTTATGAGTAAACAGATGGTTCAAGTAAGTATCCCAAAGTTGTTCTATTTAGTCTAGACAATAGAAATGGATCATTCCTGGCTATGGGTCATGTTCCCTTGAAGAAGCTCCTAATACAGTTAGGCAGTTTCAATATTTTGTATACCAACAGAAGATGTAATACTAAAATTGATCTGATAATTACTGATCTGGGTGTGTGCAGGTGTGTGTTCATTAGCATCTGGAACAGAGATTTCCCATCAGGCAATGGTTTCCTGCATTCTGTGTCCCAGATTTCAGTGCAGTTCTTGCTCTGGAATTGCTGTTTTCCATTCTGTATGCTAATGGAGATGTTTTTCTATCCCATCTTCGATGCAAATGAGGCTGAGGAGGTGTTTCCTTAATCCTATCAGCCTTGTCCTGGAGTGTTTCGGCATGTCTTCCCCTATCTTTTCATTGTTTTTTGTACTGGCTTAGGTTCAAGCAGAGGCTGGGGGGGTGTCTTCCATGAGTACTATCCCCTGGTTCTCCAAGAACATAGAATTGGTAGCTAACAAGACCCAAAAGGCTAAGATGTATCCCATATTAATGCCAGACTTGTTATTAGTTCGAGCAGAAATACAGGCAAGGGACTTAAGTCAAGATCAGTGAAACTGATTTACTTATTTAAAATATATTAACTTATCATCTGATGATTACTTACTGCCAAATTACTGATGTGCATATGACATATTTTTAACAGTAGATTTTTTTTTTTTAACTTTGTCCTGAAAATCAATAGTCCTCAATTACTTGGTCTTCAGTGAGATTAAGTAGAACATAAACCTGGCCTGACTGCGCACACATTCATTTTTAATATCCTGCCTATTATAATGCATATAATATATGTGGCAGTAATCACTGCATTCCAATGTTCCTCATCCTGGCTTAGGCTTCTAATGCAAATGTCAATTTTTCAAGTGTTTATATCTTAAACATTATAAGAATGAGGCATCTGAAAACAGATTTTCTCAGTCTGCATCTGGATTGGATATAATGTCATGAAAGTCCACTCAGCTGTTTATATTTAATACTTAAAAGCAAGGAAATATGCTTGCTGTCTGGGATTTCTTTTTTGTGTTGTCCAAGCAACTCCCTTGGTGTTTGCTGAATTTAAAACATTGCTTGATAAAACAGAGAATGATGTGTATGGCAAAGCATAATCCTGAATCCCTTACATTTTAAAAAATGCAGTATATTTCAAGAGCGTGAAATAGTGCATAACACAACTGAAAATTGTGATGTTTTGTGTTAATACTGTAAAACATTATAGTATTTGTAATACATCGGTGTGTTTGCAGTTCTAAGACACCATAATGGAGCAGAATAGTTTTTTAGTAAGTTTTGAAACTTACTTTGGATGAAGGCAAACTGTGTGGAAAAATTTAGTGTTCATTTGAGTGAAATCAGTATTGTTGTTGTTGTTTGACTGTCACCATAATATTAAACAGAGATAGGTCCAAATCAATAGCTTTTTAGTAAGTTTTGAAACTTACTTTGGATGAAGGCAAACTGTGTGGAAAAATTTAGTGTTCATTTGAGTGAAATCAGTATTGTTGTTGTTGTTTGACTGTCACCATAATGTTAAACAGAGATAGGTCCAAATCAAAACCTTGGATGTCAAAAATCTTAAACTCTCTAGAATAATGCAGAGCTGAATCTAAATCCAAATTCTATCTCTGGTTTTAAATAATTGAATCCTTCTTTAACTATCTGGAGTGTTTAACATAGACTAGGGTGAAGGATGATTTTAAACAAATTATTTCTCCAATTTGTTGATCGCTATAACACTTATAGCCCTGGTATACACTAAGGAGTTATTTCGAAATAACTCCCCTTATTTCAAAATAATAAGCAGAGCATCCACACTACCAAACCCGTTATTTTGAAATAACAGGCTGGTTATTTTTAAATCTGTACTCCTGCTTTCCTTGGGGAATAAGCTTATTTTGAAATAGTTATTTCAGGAGTTATTATTTCAAAATAAGTTATTTTGAAATAATTTCGTAGGGTAGACATGCCCATAAAGTATAACATCTAAGCAAATTGTCTCATCAGATACATTTATTTAACAGTAGACACACAACATAATGGACAAACATAGACCAAATAATTCTAATTTATTGAACAAAGAAAATGAACATAGACCAAATAATTTTGATGTAACGTCTACACAGTAGCACGTACCTCGAAATAAGTTACAGAACTTGAGCTACGCAAACTGCGTACCTTATTTTGAAATAGCTTATTTTGAAATTTGGCGCTGTCTACACAGCACTTATTTCAAAATAAATCACTATTCCACTGACTTTCTTAATCCTTGTACAACGAGGTTTACAGGAAGTCAGAGTAAGAAGCCTGTTATTTCACATTTATTTCAAAATAACGGGCTTCTTGTGTAGACAGTGCATAATGTTATTTTGAAATAATGGACGTAATTCCAAAATAACTACTGTGTAGACATACCTTTATTGAACAAAGAAAATGGATTTACCTTTATAAAGCAGATGGCTCTGAAAGTGCTTTGCAACCTTTGTAAAATCTAAGAGAAAAGGTAGCACAATAAATTTTTACTGATATGATGGGGAGAGGAAATGAGATGATAGAAGAGAGGTTCTTAACACCAGATAAAAAGGAGGTTTGGTACCCAGATACCATGGTGATGGTCACTGTAGAAAAACTTTACATAGCTGGGGATACTCTCTTGAATGGGGCAGGAGAGAGGAAGCGTGAAATTCAGTTTTAAAGGGTTAACATCCAGTTATTTAGAAAGATAGAAGAGAATGCTATGCATGTGCTATGAACTAAATTTAAGGTCAAAGGGAAGGAGGCTGGACATGAGAGTGGCTGAGTGAGGAGAAGATTAGGTTATACAAGGAACACGCTGTATACCAGGGATGGGGAACCTCAGGCTTGTGGGCTGGATGTGGCCCCTAGTTTGCCTGGATCTGGGCCCCCGAGACTCAGGGCTCCCTCCAGCATTGGGGAGTCCACATTGATGCTCCAGTCCCCCTGCTGTCCACCGTGGGGCTGGAGCACACAAATCTACTAGCCTAGGTCCCTCTAGGCTCTAGTGTGCAAGGGGAATGTGGGGAGTGCCTCTCCTTCTCAGTTGGGGGCCACGTCAGTGAGGGCTTGGGGGTTGATTTTTTTGCTTCTCACTTGTTTGCAGCCCCCAACTGATTTTTCTGTGGATCAGTGGCCCGCGACCCAAAAAAGGTTCCCCACCCCTGCTGTATACTCATGCAACTTGGTTAATCATCACACTTAGGGGCCGTCTACACAGCAGCATTATTTTGGAATAACTAACGTTATTCCGAAATAACATAGTGCACATCTACACTACAACCCTTTATTTTTGAAATAATGTTGAGCTGGAGGACTTCTTACTCTGACTCATGGTAACCCTCATTTCACAAGGAATAAGGGAAGTTGAAGGAAGAGTGTTCTTTCTTCAACTTCCTGCTGTGTAGTCAGCGCCAAAAGCTGAATTAAGTTATTTTGACTTAAGATATTCAATTGACATAGCTGAAGTTGTGTAGCTTAGTTTTACTTTAGCTTTGCTGTGTAGACGTGTACAAAATGTTAAAAATGTGGCTTGTTAAATTGGTTAAATCTTCAGACTGTGAAAAAGCAAGTTTCCAAGCAGTTCCTGGTATAGACTTTAAACCTATATTTTTTATGAACTCACATTTATGAGTTGATATGGGAGCTAAATAATGATGACAAAGGAGTAAAATATGCCCTCTCAGATTGGCCATCTATACACAGGGGAGTTATTTCGAAATACTTTATGCAGGTTTGGCGCTCTCATGCTATTGTCCTAGGAGGGTGGTAAACCATTGGAATGGGGTTCCCTAATGAAGCAGAGGCAGACCCTCCCTCTTTAGAAGTTTTGCAGTCCCTCCTTCACAAAGCCCTGTGTGGGTTGGGGTTGCTCCTGCTGTGGGAAGGGGTTTGGGCTTGGGGAACCCCTGAGGGCCCTGGCAATCCTGTGATTCTCTGTATCCTTCTACAGGTCATGAGGGCCATCAACACCATCCTGCAATGCAGGGTTGTCATCCTGGGAAATGTGGACTTCATCATCGCCATCTTTGCCATCATGGGCTTCCCCAACTGTAAGGAGGGCCATTGGCAGCACCCATATCCCTAGCTGGGCCACTGGGCCTCCAATTACATCAACTGGAAGGTGTACATTTCCATGGTGCTGCAGGCCCTCGTGGACCAGGGCCATTTCACCAACATTAATGTCAGATGGTTGAGGAAGACACACAAAGCCCATGGCTTCAGGAACTCCAGCCTTTCCAGAAGATGCACACCAGCACATTTTTCCCCAACAGCACCATCAGGGTCAGGGACATGGACATGCCAATGTGCATCTTGGGGTACGCAGCCTACACTTTGCTTCCTGGCTAATGAAGCCCTACACGGGACACCTGGACCCCACCAATGAATAGTTCAACACCAGGCTCAGCAGGGCCCACATCATGGTGAAGGGCACCTTTGGCCATTTGAAGGGGAGGTTCCACTATCTCCTCACCTGCCTGGATTCAGTGAATGGAACATCCCCCAGGTGGTGTCAGCCTTCTGTGTCCTGCACAACCTGTGCAAGAACAAAGGGTAGATGTTCCTGCCAAGTTGGGGGGAAGCAGCTCACAAGGGCCTTTGAGCAGCTGTGCACAGCTGCCATCCAGCAAGCTTATCTGGGAGCTGTGCACATCCGGGAGGCCTTGAGGGAAAGCCAAGACACTTGTGACACTCTCCCCTGGGCCTCCCACAAGGGGCCCTGCATTGCCCCCTGTGCCTTTTCCTTTCCCATCTCTCCTTTCCCCTGTTCTCCCTTTGCCCCCCTTCCCTGCCCTGCAGACACAATAAACCAGACTTTTTGTTTTGAAAGAATAAACTGTTTTTTGGAGGAACTGAGGAAAGAGCCTGGGGGGAAGGGAAGTGGGGGAAGGAGAGGCTCAGGGATGGAGCTGGGACTGACACCTGCCTCGGGTGGTCCCACCGCCTCATGTGCGGGGCCCTCAGAAGCCAATGGGGTGGCTAGAAAGAGAAGCCAGAGGAGCAGGGGCAGGAGAAAGAGTGGGAAGCTAGACCACTCAATGGTAGCCTTCAGTCAGTGGGCAGCGGTGGTGTATGCCACCCACATTCTACAGATCTCCTGGGACAGCTCCTGCCAGATGGTGCGGCGCAGCTCCCTGTCAGCACAGTGCTCTTCCAGGTCAGTATCCAAACTCTGTTGCCTACCACTCGAGAGACCGCTGCAGGACATGCAGGCAGGCAACATGTTCCCA
Source organism: Pelochelys cantorii (assembly GCA_032595735.1). Classification (NCBI taxonomy): domain Eukaryota; kingdom Metazoa; phylum Chordata; order Testudines; family Trionychidae; genus Pelochelys; species Pelochelys cantorii. The sequence continues at coordinate 28,729,245 of CM064332.1, forward strand.
CTGCAGGTCTTCCTGGGGTCACCAGCGCATGCAGGTTTCATGGGGTTGGAGGCTGCCATAGAAGGTAATGGATGCACCTCACTCACAACTGGTCCAGCTGTGAAGATAAGTGACAAGGACACTCAGGAGACAGGGTCTGTGAAGGCCAGACACCAAAAGGTCTTGGTTCAGATGAAGGCAATGTGCTTCTTTGGGCATGGCCATCTGTGTCCTAGACTTTCCTGCAGGGGCACAGACATCCCAGGGAAGTATTGCTACCCCCACGTCCTGGGGACAAGCAAGCATGAGAAGGTGCCAACCAGGCTGGGTGCCTGCAAGTGGGAGGAGGCGACAGGGCGACTCAGCTTCTCTCTGAGCTGTGCACATGCTGGGCCTGGTAGTGGCAGTCTCTCCCACAGGGAGAGGACTTCTATCCCTACCCTCTAGAGGAGAGTAAAGTGTTGGGGGAGGTGTGTTTGAGCGGCAGATGTGCCGGGGTCCTCTTTTCATCTTCCCCCCGGCAGGCTTCCCTGGCAGGGACTTGGCATCCTCTCCCTCACCACGCTTGCCCGGGAGCAGATGCTGCCCCAAGAGTGCAGGCATGCCTGTGTGCTGCGTGTGTGTCCATGACCCCAGCCGCCTTAGCGGTGGCTTGTGGGGGGAAGGTGTCCCACCACAGGGTTGGGAATAAGGCAGGCCTGGGTAGGAACCCTGTGAGCAGGAGCACAAGGTTCCTGTGTGGCAGCCTCATTGCAGCTGTGTGCTCTGGACTGGTGCTCCATGTGCACAGGCTGCTGTGTAATCCCCAGGCCAAGGCTGAATGAGGCGCACACAGCCCTCACCACCCACCACCTCCCCCCACGTGTGTCTAGGGGAAATAATGGAACTCACCTGATAGGCCTTTCCTGGTCTTGTCCAAGCACTGGGTGACATTCTGGGAGGGGAGTACCAGCTTCAGGGACAGGTTGACCTCCTGTGCTGGCAGCTGTGGAGGGCTGGGGGCTGCCATGGCAGCAGGGAAGGCAGGGCAGGCTAGCAGGACTCACATCCTGCCACAAGCCCTTTCCCCTGTGGCTGCAGCTTTAAAGGCTGCAGGGAAGGGGAACTACAGAGTTCTGATGAGTGTATTACTTCAAAATAGCCACAGCTGCGCTGTCTACACACACCCTATTTTGAAATAACTATTTTGAAATGGGCATTATTCAAGGGTTTACTATTCCAGAATAAGAAGCCTGTTATTTCTAAATTATTTCAAAATAACAATCTTGCTGGGTAGATGTGCCCTGTAATACATCCTGTCAGTGGGAGGCCATGCTGACTCATTACCTGCTGCCGGAGTTTGGGGCCTCAGGCCTGACCACAGGCTAGCTAGCCGGCTATGAGCCCCAGCCTAAGGTCGGGGAGGGGCAACAGTTAAACAGTTAAGCAGTCCAAAGAGTTCACAGGCACAGGTCTGTCTTCAGGCTGAGCCAGGGGTCGGGTCTCCTTCTGGAGGAGAGCCGACAGGCACAGGGGTTTTTCTCCCTATAGGGGGAACCTGCCACCCAAGAGAAAGGGTAACAGGGGGGGATGCAGGTCCACCCACTCCACTGCATCCCAGCCCAGGGCCCTAGCAGTGGCAGTACAGCCACCACTGGGTTGGCGGTGATGCAAGCCGCAACACACCGACCAGCTCTGTGGGTCAGCAGGGATCTGAACTGCAACACGCTGCCCAGTTGACCTCCATCTCCCCAGCCACCCCGGGGCTGGCTGTCCTTAGGCCCTTCCCTGTTCCCCTTGGGGACCGACCTGGCCCAGATGCTGCTCCTCGGGGTCCGCTGGGGATGGAGGTGCCGGTAGCGTGTTCATAGGCTCCGGGTCTTGCTCGGGTAAGGGTCCAGGCAGTCCAGCCCACTTGTCTAGGCCTGGCAAGGGTCCTGAGGGTCCGGATGAATCCACCGGCCCAGGTAGTGGCCTCTACAAACTGGGCCAGTTCTCAAGGCCCAGCAGTCTTCTCTCTGAGAGCAGTGTGGCAAAGCCTTTCTCCTCTGAGGCTGAGGTAGAGCCTCTGGCCTGCTCAGCAGCCCAGCTCCAACTGAGTTTGGAGCTCCTCTTTTTATACCTCCAGCCCTGCCTTCCAGTTCCTTGTGGGCAGGGCTGGGTGGTTCTGGCACCGCCTACAAAGGAGTCCTTGGGGGAGTTTCCTCATCTGGGTCAGTAGGAGGCCACACTGACATGCCCTTAGAAATCCTGTGCAGTATTTTCACTTAGCATTCAGATTCTATGCAATTTCTATAAAAGGTCAAAATTGCAGAAGTTCATGCGTCCACAGGACACAACATACCTCAGCTTATGCACAACTGCCAACACTGCACACACATAAATGCATGTGTTAATTTTATGTGTGTCTGAAAATGAAATCCTTTTAGTTAGCTTCTTCTGGAAGAGACTAGTAGGTACATTGATCTAACCCATTACTCTTGTTCCTGCCCATTCACTGGCCATCTGACACACATGAGTATTTTGTTTGAAACTGCATCTCATTCATTGTGCTAGCTAGCAAATTTACTGTAGAGCGCTTTATAAAATGTTAAAGGGCAAACCTGTTCCTAGCTATATTTCCCTGTGTTTTGTCATACTATAGTAAAAGAAAAATATATTATCTCTGCATAATAGTTCTAATGTCCTGAATGGAGACAAAAACATTTGTTTGCACTTAAAGAAAGATCAGGAATAGAAAGCGCAAAGGATGACAAAATATCTATATTCTGTTTTTAATTATCCCTACAAAACGTTGCATGCCATACTCAACCCATATAAAAACAACCCAAAGACTAAGAGTCGAGGAGGTGCTGACATTTTAGTCAGTAATTACTATGCATCTCGAATGCTCAATACACCAGAGCCATAGAGAATAAATCTTATGGATTAAAAAACTGTGAGTTCAAAACCAGGTTTCGGGTTCTTGGAGAGAAAAATCTAGTTTAAAGAAATGTTCACTGCATTTATTCTAAAATTCCTAACTTCTTTGGAGTGCAAATAGCTATGCTTCAAAGAGCATGAAAAAGTTTGGTAAGCCTCATGGGAAACTGAATATTGTTAGAGCCCATGTAAACAGTGGTTACACTGAAAAGGACATCTTGCCTATGGTAGCTGCTTCATGGCATAATGCATCTCAGGTAAAGATAACAATACTTAATGAGCTAGTCAATTACCATCCAGTCAGAAAACCCATCATTGCATAGTCAGAAAGAGTTTTGTACAGTGCTGAAGAGAGGCAAGAATGAAACATGGGATGAACCCTCTCTCCCCTGTTACATATTCTGAATAAGCTAAACCCGCAGCACCACCATAAAATGAACCATTTTCTTTGTTCCAGAACTCCACTGCCCATTGTGAAAGTGCTGGCCAAGTTGTGTAGTTAATGTTATCTGCAGTATTAATGTACAAAATCAGATCCAGCTATTCAAGTGTAAATCTCAGATGCAGAGTCTTGCTTTCAATGCAAACTATGCATGCATTCAGAAAGGAGAATATACACATGCTGGCAACATGAAGTGCCTTCAGGTTTTCTGCACTCTTCAGACTCACACCTCTAGTTCTCTCAGATGACTGCCAACATCAGCTAAACACTTAGGGTACATCCACACAGCACTCTTATTTCGGAATAAGCTATTCCGGAAGATATATTCCGAAATAGCTTATTTTGAAATAGAGCGTTCACAATACAAGGAAGCCTCAAAATTAGTCTGAGGCAGGCTCTCTTAATGTGGACACGCTATCTCAGTTTAGAGCCCCAGATAGCACTGGGGAGAAATTACTTAGAATGGCCCTGGGGAGGAGTTATTTCAAAATAGCAGCAGTGGAGCATACACGCTACCATTATTTTGAAATAGCTATTTTGGAAGAGGAGTTATTCCTCATGGAATTAGGTTTACAGAAGTCGGAATAAGATGTCCACTATTTTGATGTTATTTCGAAATAACAGAATTGCTGCATAGATGTTCGCATTGTTATTTCATAATAATGCTAGTTATTCCGAAATAACAGTGTTATGTAGATACACCCCTATGCAGGTATTTGACTATCTCTACTCAAGAAAATTAACTGTGTCAATTTACAAAAAAGCAATATTGTAAGTGATTTTATAGTATTGCTCAGTGTCAACCAATTTTGATTGGACAATGTTTTTAAAAGTTTCTGAAAAATATTTTTGAGACCAACCATAAGAAACACTCCCTTCATTCACTCTATCTGGCACAGACCTGTACAGTCATGCTACCTTTTTCAGATCCATTTTTAAAGCCTGATTCAGAAATTTCCTTAAAGATTGAGGCCAAGATTTTCAAAAGTGCTATGGCCATGTCTACACTAGGAGCACTTTGCCAGCACAGGAATCCCAATATATTATATTGGCAAAGCCTTTCCAGTGTGGACACAGTTGTGCTGGCTATGTAAAATTATAATAAAGCTATCCCCTTGAATGAAACAAGCTACACCATGCAGACTTACTAGTTTACCCTTATTCTATACCATTGGAAGTCACTGAGAATTCTTTCATTTTTATATGGATGCATAAAAGCAAGGTTAAATTGTTTTGATAATCTGGGACCAGATGTGGGTCCCAAGTACTTTGAAATAAGAACATAAGAACAGACATACTGGGTCACACCAACGGTCCATCCAGCCCAGTATCCTGTCTGCCGATAGTGGCCAATACCAGATGCCCAGAGGGAGGGAACACAACAAGTAATCCTCATGTGATCCCTCCCCTGTCACCCACCTCCAGAGAAACAGAGGCTAGGGACACCTTTCCTACCCATCCTGGCTAATAGCCATTGATGGACCTAACCTCCATGAATTTACCTAGCTCTTTTTTGAACCCTGTTAAAGTCCTACCCTTCACCACATCCTCTGGCAAATCTGACCCTAGGGGTGAAATCCAGGCTTCACGGAAGTCAGTGTCAGAGCAAGATTAGGCCATGAATAATGACGGTTTGAAATCAGTTCTTTGTAGACTTTCATTGTTCCCAAATGGTGTTCCATGGATACCCCGGGGAAGTGAAAATAAGGGTTCCACAAGAAAACTCCATTACAATATCATTTTATGATTTAAAAAATAATAATAATTAATATGTAAGCATTTATGTATTTTATTGAAAACAATTTTCATTTGTGTTTGCCACGATAAGTGTCCCTGTGTAATACCAGCTTAGCCAGAGAGTGGGGACGATGATTTCATTACTCAGAGCTGCGTGTGCAGTCAGTCAGTGGTGCGATTGCCTGTTAGGGTATGTCTAGACTACATGGCTCTGTCGACGGAGCCATGTAAAGTAGTTTAGTCGGCATAGTCAAAGAAGCGGGGATTTAAATAATCCTCGCTTCATTAAAATAAAAATGGCCACTGCACTGTGCCGACAATCAGCTGATCCGGCACAGCACGGCAGTCTAGACACGGTGCCATCAACAAGGGAAGCCTTTGTCGACTGCTCCAGTAAACCTCGTTTCGTGAGGCATACCGGAGCGGTCGACAAAGGCTTCCCTTGTCGACCGCACCATGTCTAGACTGCCGCACTGTGCCGGATCAGCTGATTGTTGGCACAGCGTGGTGGCCATTTTTATTTTAATGAAGCGTGGATTATTTAAATCCCCGCTTCTTTGACTATGCTGAGTAAACTACTTTACATGGCTCCGTAGACAGAGCCATGTAGTCTAGACGTACCCTTATATACCATCGTAACACCCCGTACTCATAGAATCATAGAGCTGGAAGAGACCTCAGGAGGTCATCAAGTCCAGCCCCCTGCTCAAAGCAGGACCAACCCCAACTAAATCATCCCAGCCAGGGCTTTGTCAAGCCAAGACTTAAAAACCTCTAGGGATGGAGATCCCACCACCTCCCTCGGTAACCCATTCCAGTGCTTCACCACCCTCCTAGTGTTATCCAACCTAGACCTCTCCCACTGTAACTTGAGACCACTGCTCCTTGTTCTGGCATCCATCACTACTGTGAACAGCCTTTCTCCGTCCTCTTTGGAACGTCCCTACAAGAAGTTGAAGGCTGCTATCAAATCCCCCTTCACTCTTCTCTTCTGCAGACTAAACAAACCCAAATCCCTCAGTCTGTCCTCATAGGTCATGCGTTCCAGCTCCCTAATTATTTTGGTCACCCTCCGCTGGACCCTCTCCAATGCGTCCACAACCTTTCTATAGTGGGGGGCCCAGAACTGGACACAATATTCCAGATGTGGCCTCACCAGAGCCAAATAAAGGGGAATAATCACTTCTCTGGATCTGTTGGCAATGCTCCTCCTAATGCATCCTAATATGCCACTAGCCTTCTTGGCTGCAAGGGCACACTGTTGACTCATATCCAGCTTCTCATCCACTGTAATCCCCAAGTCCTTTTATGCAGAACTGCTGCTTAGCCATTCAGTCCCCAGCCTGTAACAATGCTTGGGATTCTTCCGTCCCAAGTGCAGAACTCTACATTTGTCCTTGTTGAACCTCATCAGATTTCTTTTGGCCCAATCCTCTAATCTATCCAGGTCACTCTGGACCCTATCCCTGCCCTCCAGTGTATCTACCTCTCCCCCTAGCTTGGTGTCATCTGCGAACTTGCTGAGGGTGCAATCCATCCCCTCATCCAGGTCATTAAAGAGTTTGAACAAAACCGGTCCAGTAACAGATCCTTGGGGCACTCCACTAGAAACCGACTGCCAACCTGACATCGAGCTGTTGATCACTACCCGTTGGGCCCGAAAGTCTAGCTAGCTTTCTATCCATCTTACAGTCCAGTATATCTTTTTGTTTTGTTAAAAAAATCACCTTTTTTAAGGCAATGATTTGATTCTTGTGTCCTGGAAGGTAACAGGAGGCTGTGTGTGTGCCTCCCTAGCCTGGGAAGTCACTATCAGAGACACAGATTGTTTTCTGTGCTTTTTGTTTATTTTTTTCAAGCTCTCTGGGGGTGCCCCCTGGGGAAGAAATACAAGAGTTCCTTCCTGTTTTTTCAGGGTTAAATCACTTGATGGTGGCAGCCTTTTTTTTCAGAGCCAGTGCATCTGTGACATAGTTGAAGTTACATATCTTCATTTGACTTCTGCCCTTAAGGGTACGTCCACACAGTAGCGCATGCCTTGAAATAAGCTCCACAATTTGAGTTACGCAAATGACGTGGCTTATTTCGAAATAGCTTAGGCTACACAGCACTAAATTTCTAAATAAATCCGTATTCCAGTATCTTCCTTAATCCTCGTGCAACAAGGTTTACAGGAAGCCGGAAAAATTTTGAATGTATTTCGATATAATGGGCTTCTTGTGTAGACAGCACAAAATGCTATTTTGGGATAATGGACATTATCCCAAAATAGCGCCACTGTTTAGACGTGTCCTCAGTTACATTTTTACCAATATGGTCAAACAATTAAATGCAGATAATTTCTTTGCTGTCTAACTGGTCACTTATGTCATAGAAGGTTATAACTGTTGTCATCTCAGTTTCCATCTGCTTTCTCCAGGTTCTGTGATGGCAGCTAAAAACCACTGTAGGCCATCTGTGTGCTGTTTGCATAAAATTAAAATATGCATAACCATTTGTGTAAATCAGTTCTTCTTAGTATATAGATGTAAGTCAGTCCACCATAAGGCAGTTTGATCTGCAATTTAATACACAACTATATTCACAAACAATGAACCAAAAGACTAACATTTAAAATCACTTCATTAGAATAGCAGTTTTGCACTTAGCAACAGAATGAATGCATTTTGAAAAAAAAATCTTTCCTTTTCCCTTAATTTATTTTTATATTGGTTTCAAGCATGAAAAGAGGAACTAGTAAAGCAGGCATCATCTTGAGCTATGAAAAGTCCAGTAAATCATGCAACTTTTATATCTCTGTATTTTTTAGCTCTATGCTTATCTATACTTAAAAGTCTAAAGACTGAGTGCATATGCTATTAATTTGAAAATAGGCAGTTCACATAACTGTTTAAGGACCTTAAAAGCAGACTCAAACATGCAGACCCAAGGGCATTGCATGAGCGAACTACATACATTACTGCTGTGTTCAAAACTCAAGGAGATGATGTGCAAAAACAAATGTCAAGAGTTTGAACTAATGTAGCCTGTTCTAGAAAAGTAAGCATTTGATTTGCATTAAGCCCATTGCAAGGCATGCTTATGTATGCAGAGAAGACAAAAGCAAAGGCACAGAATTAATGTGCCTATTTTACCTTTTATATAATCGGAAATAGAAAATTATATTTTAATGTACACTGTATTATCAGCATTGCTGGCTTCCTGAGTGTGGCTCATATGTTCTCTTTACATATGGAACATTTTAAAAAACAGCCTCATGCTTGATGGTAGCATTGTAAACTGGGGCTTCAGATGGAATACATAGTGTGGCTTAAAACAGTTTTAAACACGGGGGCTATGTCTACATTGCCCCCTCTTGCGCAAAAAAATATGCAAATGAGGCAAAGTGTGGAATATTGCCATGCCTCGTTTGCATAATTAATGAGGCTCCATTTTTACGCAAGAAGCTTTTGCCCAAAAACCCCCTCTTGCACAAGAGCCATTCTTCCTGAAAAAAAGAAGAAGAACGGCTCTTGCGCAAGCGGGGGGTTTTGTGCAAAAAGGAGCCATGTAGACATATCCTTTTTGTGCAAACGCCTCTTGTGCAAAAAGCGGCCGCTTATTAATTATGCAAATGAGGCATGGCGATATTCCACGCTTTGCCTCATTTGCATATTTCTTGCCCAAAACAGCTCAGTACAGACATAGCCTGCAGGTGTAACCCACGCACCTATGGGGTATGGTGCACTGTCCCAACTAATGGCACCAAGACCACTGACAGAGAGAATAATGAGTCTGATCTACAGCCTTAACTAATAGCCAGCTGGTTTTTAGGTCATGCAGTAAAGGCTCATGTTCTAAGCTTCAGAATTCCCAGGTTTGATAATGCCTGTCTGCATTACATAGGACAAAGTCATGTCTTTTGTAAGCCACATAATTCCATTGACTTCAATGAAGCTGTAACCAAGTAACTCAGGTCTGATTTTGGCCTTTTGTCTCATTACTTATTGTTCACAATAGGAAAGAAAACTTAATGAAGAAAGGACATCAAGAAAAGTTATTTCAGTGTCCTCTTAATGGTCTGTAATAATGAAGCTCTTATTTCCACAGCTCATTGCTCTGATATGTTATCCTTTCTGACTAACAGCCAGTTCCTGGTTATAAAGATCAGCTAGGAACTACCATGGCAGTTTGTTAAATGCACTAAGAACAAGTTCCTCCATGCAGAGTCCATTTTGTTTGATGATCTTGGTCATTTTAAGGACGGTTGAACAGTTTTTGTTCTGTTCTTAATTGGCACAGCAAAATGGAGATTTTTGCAAAGCAAAATGTCATTAGCTAGAGATATCTGGCCAGACCTTTAAAATCACACTGTCAATACTGTCTAGACAGTTAAAGGGAAAGGATAAAATCTTGAGTTATTGACATAGCCACCAGAACCCAAATAGCAAATGCAAACATGATGATAATGTCACTGAAATGTGCTTAAGTGCGGGACAAAGCATCGTCTCGCATCTTAGCTCTGCTCAGTGGCTTGCTCCTACCCTAACGAAAATGTAAATAAACCAATTTTTGTAAAGGGTTAAGCTTAAATTCAAAGCCCCTTGAAAATCCCCCAAACATGTTCTATTAAAGCAGCTTCATGGAGAGACAGCTTAGTAAAACCACCAATGAAGTGCAATCAAGAGAACATTTACAAACGAGGGTGTTTTGGAAAGCAGATGGAAATGGAATGCTAATATTTAAAAGACATTCCTGTCCTGGAGGCTTAAAGGACTAAAAGGGTGAGTCACAGTGCTGTTTTGTTGAAACACCTCACACATACATAAGCACGTGCTGTTGTCACTGGAAAATCCATGCTGTCTTGAGCTTTCAAGTTTTCAGTCGAAGATTTCACAAAGCTCTATAGGGATCAGAGATGGAAGGCTGCCCAAATTGCTCTGCACTGCATAAAGGAATATCGACTTCTTTAAAACAATTTGGCTGCTCAAGGGTAAGAATGTTAGGACCCAGCTATTGAAATTTCTAGCTAAAGGCTTATGCCGCTCACGCGAAATGTGTGGTGGGAACAAAAGCTTACGTAGAGTCTCACTGAAATCCTGAAGACATATTAATGTTACAAGCAAATAAAGGGGAGAAATATTTAAAAATGCATATGCTATCATCTACCAAAGCCCAGAAGAAATGATGGATTAGAGAAGGAAAACTAGAAGTTATTTGGGAACCTGTGTAGAGAAAATGAGGAGGAAGCCTGGTCAGAAGTATCAATAATTCATCGTGTTTGGCTTCAGCACACTTGGGAAAATCTTGAGAATCAGTCTTACATCATATGTTGTGTCAATGCCACTGGAAGGAAGTAGCCTTGAAGAATGTTTATGACAGCTGTTTTCTGATTTGGTAAAATGTATCTCATCCTTTATCATAAAAACATGTATAAGGGATATCAAATCTCTTGTTCTACAACATGATGGACTAGCTCATCAGCTGCTGTTAATTGGCATAGCTGTGTGCAAGTCCCTGGAACTATGCCAATTCACACTGCATAGCTGGCCCACTTTACTTGAAAGACTAACAAATGTTAAACAAAATCATAAGGCTAAATATTTCTCTCTCTCTCTTTATCCCCATCTCACTGTATGAATTTTTAAATCCTTGTATCAGTCTAATATCTTCCATTGCTGTGTGCAATATTGTTTTTGCATTGTTGTATGCAATACTGTTTTATCTCTAAGGGTATGTCTACACATCAAAGTTAATTCGAAATAACAGCCGTTATTTCAAATTAACTTTCCTAGCATCTACACAGCCAAACCGCTATTTCGAAATTAATTCAAAATAGTGGAGCGCTTATTTCAAATTTGGTAAACCTCATTCTATGAGGAATAACGCCAAATTCGAAATAGCTAATTCGAAGTAAGTGCTGTGTAGATGCTTATTTTGAAATAGGGAGGTTCCAGCCCTTCCCAGTTTCCCCTGGTGGCCACTCTGGGCACAACCAGGAAAACTCCTCTCCTCTCCCCCAGCCCCAGAGCCCTTAAAGGGGTAGACTCTGGCCACTGGGCACGTGCCAGATCCAGGCCTGCCAGCAGTCGCTGCCTCTGACCCAGTGGCCCCACAATGAGCCGGGCAGCCAGTGCCAGCTAGCTGTCCACCGCCTAGTCCCCCAGCTCCCAGGAGCCAGCCAGGGCCAGAGACAGCGGGCACCTTCCTGGACTAGTGCAGAGATCATGGACCTCATTGAGGTTTGGGGGCAGGCCTCCAACGTCTATGATTTCCGCACTAGATGGAGGAACGCAGCTGTCTATGGCCAGATAGCTGCCACCATGGCCACAAAAGGGCACATGTGCACCCAGGAGCAGGTGCACATGAAAATTAAAGATTTACAGCAGGCGTATGCCAGGGCCACATGGGGCAGCTCCCCAACAGGGGCAGACATCTGCCCCTATTTTGGTGACCTGGACCACATCCTAGGGGGTGGGATGGTCTGTGCCACCCCAGGGGGCACTGATCCGGGAGAAGAGGACCCTGACCAGGGCATGGAGGACGAGCCGCAGGAGCTGAGATGGAGGGCGCCACGCCGCCAGGACCCCTGAGCCGTCCCAGCAGCAGAGTCACCAGGGTCACCCTGGGCAGGTGGCTCCAGCTGGCTGCCACACAGGGGCCTTGGCCTGATAGCCAACCCGTGTGTGAAGAGACATGACATGCTCCTGACCCCGGGGCCAGACACAGCATGATGCCCTCCCTTCACAAGCCCCCTCTACATATAGGCAGGGGACATCTCCCCCCCACCTTGGCCGCACTATACACAGCACAGGGGCATGGGTGCGGTCTCGGGGCAGCTCCCACTCCCGGGGATAGCTGGACATTCTGACCATGGCCTCTGGGCAAGCACATTGGCTCTGACTGTGCAGGGCACGGTCGTCCTCACCTTGCAGAGGGGGGGCTGGGCTTCACCCACTGTGTCCACAGGGAGGACTGACCACTTCTCTTGTTTCTCCACAGCCGCACTAGCCGCACATGCAGGGCGCACCACCCTGCCCGGGACATGCTCCCGCACCCGAGGGCTCTGCAGGACCACCCAAACACTGCAGGGGTACCGAGAGCAGCACCTGGGGGCCCTGAGAGCCCTGCACCGCACCCTGGAGCACTGGGTGCAAGAAGATCGGGAGTTCCGGCAGGAGCTTCTTGCCCAGGGTCATGCCATCTGCCAACACCTGCAGACCTTGGTACAGAGCATGCTGCCTCCTGCCGCTTCAGTGCCTGCTGCCTCCCCAGCTACCGCTCCTCCTCCCCCTTCTTCTCCCCTTCACGCTTCTCCCTCCATACCCTCCTCAACCTCCATCCCCTCCTTCCCATCTCCCCAGGGACGCCGAGGCCCCCACACCCACTGTGCTGGGAGACAGTTGTCCTGGCGAGACCCCCACCCCTGAGCCCTGAGCTTCCCCTCCCCCTTTTTCCCCTTGCTTCCCCCTTCCAGCTCCCAGATTTCCCCCTCCCCTCTCCCATCCTCTCTCCTCCTCCTCCCACTCCTTTCCCCAGTCTCCCCAGAGTTTCATCCCCCCCCCCCAGTTTTGTTAAATAAAGAGAGTCTGTATTCATGAAAAAACATGTTTGTTATTTGACATCAGGAAGACGGTTGGCGGGAGGGTGGTTAAGTGGAAGGACGTGAGGGAGGAATGAGGCACAAGCCCCCAGTGGGGCAGACCAGGGAGGCTCTTAGTGCTCCTCAGGGTAGAAGCTCTCCTGCAGGGCCTCCTGGATACTGACAGCCCCCCAATGGACCTCCCGGATGGCAGCCTGCAGGAAGTGCAGCTGGGCTCGCAGCAACGCGTCCACAAGAAGCACCAGAGTGCCCGGGGCAGCTCTGGCTCCATGTTGCAGAGTGCTATGGTGTCCCGAGTGAGGGCAACCAGAGCACTCAGAGACACAAATGCTTTGCTGTCCCTCATCAAGGTAGGCAAGCAAGCAGGGACACCTGAGAACCAGCTGCCCGGGGGAGTAAAGGGGGGTCCCTTTAAGCACAGGCCTCAGGGAGCAGCCCCACACAGTAAATCCTGACCTGATGCCCTGCCTGACCTGGTTCTGGACAGCCTTAAATGTGAATCCGTGTCCATTCAGTGTGGACACAGTATTTCGAAATAGCAAAATGCTATTTCGAACTGTATTTTGTGTCTAGACGCGTTATTTCAAAATATCTTATTTTGAATTAACTATTTCGAATTAAGATATTTCAAAATAACGCTGTAGTGTAGACGTACTCTAATATACTGGAACCAAGTTAGTTGGTTCCAGTATATTAGAGAGAAAAGGTGGGTGAGGTAATATCTTTTATTTGACCAATTTTGTCAGGCAGTGCAGAAGAGCTCTGTGAATCTTGAAAGCTTGTTGTTTTCACCATCACAAGCCGGTCCAATAAAAGATATTAACTCCCCATCTTTTCTCTCTGCTTGAATATAAGTCAAATAAGTGGGGGAGAGGGTTATATTTTGTTCTAAAGACTGTAATACATGATTCAATTATTAACTGCCTGAAGTAGGAAGAAACTTTCTTATATGCATGCTACTGCATTGTCCATTTTATGTTTCTTGCACCTTTCATTGCATCACTTAATGATGGCTAGTTTGAGAAACAAGATGCTGAACTAAATGAACCATTGATCTTATCTAGTATTAAAATGTCTATGTTTCTATGTTCTTGTGGGACATATTTTTTAAAGCCATTACCTGCGCTAGATCCATTTTAGGGAAACATTTTGCTCTTCATTTAATCGTTGTAAATCTGGAATAGCTCTATGGAAATCACTAAAATTACCTTAGTAACAGTTGTGTTTGAGATCACAATCTGACCCTAAACTGTGTTTAGGGCAGTGATACTATAGCTAGTGATATTACTCTAACTTCACAAATTTGTATCTGAGATCATCTAAAATAAATGGCAAGTATTTTAAACTAGCTATGAGGCAGGTAATATTTTCAACAAACGTATTTATACATATAGGGTGCTCGGAAAACAGAATCTGTTTTGGGAGGCGGTGATCAGACATCCAGACCACATGACCAGTCCAGCGAAGTTGTTGTTGGTAGATGATGATAGTTTCAATGCTGGTCATGTTCAACTGTTCCAGGATGCTAGTGTTCGTGCACCTGTCCTCCCAAGGGATATTTATGATTCTCCTGAGGCAGCATTGATGATATTGTTCAAGTGCCTTTAGGTGACGCTTATATGTTGTCTTGGTTTCACACGCATACAGCAGTGTTGGAACAACCACTGCATGGTACACAAGGAGCTTTGTCTTGGCACTGATGTCCCAGTTCTCAAAGACCCTTCATCTCAGGCAGGCAAAAGCAGAGCTTGCGCAGCTCAGGCGATGCTAGATTTCCACATCAATGTTGACTTTGGACGAGAGATGACTTCCAAAGTACGGAAATGCTCCACATTTTCCAGCAGTTCTCTGTTGATTTTAATAGATGGTACATGAGATTGTCCCATCGGCGAGGGTTGATGGAGCACCTTGGTCTTTTTGATGTTCAGTGTTAGGCTGAGAATCTTGTGTGCAAAAACTACCCCGTGTGTTGCTTTGTAGACATACTCTTAAATCTTAGACATACTCTTAGATCTTGCTTGAAAAAGAAAAGTCTGGCTCATAAAAATCATTTCTAGGAATGTGACCAAATCTAGAATGTTCTTTCAGTGCTCACTTCAAATAACCACTAGAGTAGATGCCTACCTGTCTACATACAATTAGTCCCATTAAAACCAATGGGGCTACTCACATGCTAACAGTTATGCACCTATTTTAAGAACCCTGGTCAGTCCCCAGTTATGGGGGCTTTTTTTTTAATGGGAGGCTTATTCTATACATTTTCTTGGTTTTTTTTTTTCATTGTCTTTGAAACTGTTAAAGAGAGGGAGGTAAATGGTCCACAATATAGAATCTTCATTTTGGTATACATTTGAAAACATCCAAATAAGTAAATTGGCATGCTGGACACGTTACATAGAAAAGTTTTCAAGCTGGGACTGTTGCCATCTCACAAGGAAAACACATTAGGGAGAACTCATCACCGATCTCTGTGGGAAAGATGTATAGAGATCATCCGGGGAGTCAGACATTGGACACCTGGTATTCCAGACATATTGGACATTTGGCCTGTGTTCACAAACACTTCTTAACATTTTCTCTTCCTCTTTTGTCTGTTCAGTCTTACTTCTTTAAAGCATAAAAGTTAAATTTGCCTAGGAAAGCCCTCTAGGATTTGTTAATGGAAATTTTATTCTTTTTCTGTTAAGAGCTAGGCAATATATCAAAGCTTTTCTCTCCTCTTGGCTACGTTATTGAGGATTTTTTCCATTTTTCTCTTATAAACAAAATACTTTGTCAACTGAGATTGTAGTCATAAAAACATAATTAAATAAGAGTTTAGGACATTATATTTAGAGAACTTTTACATTTGGCTAAACTTGGAGAAGGAAAATTAAAAAAGTTACTTAGCCACTGTTTTTTTACACATCCTTTGATAGTATGGGGAAAATACCTGACGTTTTGTAATAAGGTGTACTGAGTTGGCAGCTGAGTAAGCATCCTGTCACTCCAATCCCCACCAGCTTATATTAACTGAGCTCTGACTGAAAGACAGGCAGTTGGCAGGGAAGTCCAATTAACCTGAGTGAAAACATCCCTAGCAACTAGGAAGGAAGTACTGGTAAGAGAGAGCCTGAAAGAAAACAGAAGTAGGTAGGAGTGGCTGCTACTGAGATTGTTTCCCTTCCTCTTCCCCAAAAAAACAAGGAAGCCAGCTATTGATTGTAAATATAATACATAATAAAGCACAGTGATAGTTAGGAAGACCTGAAGTGGTTATGGTCAGTGACAGAAATTGGCGAGGACTTTCAGGGGATCACCATGTGACAGGTTTAAAAATGGATCAGGTCCTTCAGAAGTACCTTCTCAGATTGTGTTCTGCTAGCAGCCACAGTGCAATCACAATCCTTTAATTAAACACCCGATTATACTTGCATGAAAATGATTATGTCAGATACTCAGATTTATAACCTCCCTGCAGGATCGTGCGGAAGAGGGGTTTTGAGGAAGTGTTTATTCACATCAGCATAATGTAATTATAAAATATTCTAAGAAAAAAATGAAGAATATACTGAAAAATAAATAGATGTCTATATTTGGACTGATATAGTTGAAAGTGTTCTTGAGATATGTTATTGCAAGGAGCACGTTGTAGGGCTGATTCAAGACCCAAATCATCAGTGAAAAACTTTGTTATTCATTTTTAAAACAGCCTTTGCTTGCATCACAGGAAGGATAGTTGGGGTTCGGATATGTACCAGTCCACAGCTGGGAGCTGTTTTTTGCACATTTTGCTGACAGGCCTGCTGCGCAACTGTATAAAACTTGAATTACAATCAGGCAAGCTAAGGCCTCAGGAGATGTCAGATGAATTCCTACTTGAAAATTGAATTTGGCAGGAGAGCTAAAATTGGACCAGCTGCAGACATTAGGAACACCTAGCTTTTGGGCAACTAAAGTCAGTCTCCTAGTCAGCAGAGCAATATAGGATTCTGATGACTGGAAAGTGAGAGGTACAATAAATTACCTCCAACACAACATCTTCTGTTGCCAGTAAGGGTTAAATTATTTAATGACATGATAGAACAGAAAGCAAAATATAGTAAACCCAGGAGACTTCATTAGTCCTAGGCAGAGAAGTGTCTATTAGAATCCTAGGGGCATGTACATTTAGTGCAACTTGTGTCTAGGCACTGTCTGATGGGATGTTACCTCAGTGAAGTCTATAGGTTATAATTTTCAGCCTGGAATACCAAGACTAAGTGAGTGAAAAAACAGTTCTCCAGTACTGCACCTTGTGAACAGTGTTCCTTCTAATTTTTCCTGTCCATGTGTGGAATAAATTTTGTGATATGCATTGAGGCATGGGTGGATGTGCACCACCAGTAGAAACACATGCTGCTGACTGTGGGTGCTCTGCTAATCAGCTGGGTGGCATTTGATTTTTTTTCTTGGGTGGCCACCCAAGCACTCAGCTTACTGGAAACACTGCTTGTTAACCTGAATTACTGGATGAGAATGGATATCAATACTGTTAGTAGGGTCCATTCCATTGCAACACTAGTTCCTTGTACTAGTTCCTTGTACATTAGAGGGAGCATATACAGAAAAGGCCACTGAGAATCTTATTCAAGTTATTTGTGTGTTCCTCCTCATAGGCCCTTTAAGTGGGATGATATGATTAGCTCTTCAGCCTTCACACAGGAAAAGAGAAGGCTTGGTTTACTCTAATTCAGTCATTACCCTGCAAAATATTCAGTGCAGGGATCTTGAGATAACACTTTGGCTGCCTTTTGGGCGTGGAACTGTTGAGAGGACAGAGCCCTGGCCTATGGCCAGTTCTGCTGAGGCCTAATCTAGCACCCACTGAAATTAGTGAGATCTGGATCCACAAAGAGATTTATACATCATGATATTGATCTTGGCAACATCTAATTCTCAGGTGCCTAGAAATCACAGGAACAGCAGTGAGATCCACAAAGCTTGAGTTAGACATCTTGGTTCCCTTTGCAATGAATGGGAGAGAAGTGTGTCAGCCATGAAAACTCCTACATTAGCCAATGGGAGATTCTAAGAACTGGGATGTGTCATAAACCCTGTCCCTGTTACAGAGTTAGGCACCCAAATTCAGGCTGCAAGGAGGTAATTCTTTCTGATGCCCTCCATATCTAGGAACCCTCATGGAATTAAGCAGCTATGTCATTTTTGAGTTAAGAGCCTGCCTCACTCCACAGTAACCCATTGAAGGGGGGAGGAGTGAAGGGATGGGTTACCAGTTTGCCTGTAATAACCCAGTTAGTAGAGCAGTCCCTTAGGAAGTGAACAAGCCAGGTTCAATGCCCCTTTTTGCATGAATTGGGAACAAGGATTTGAACAGATATCTCCCACCCCCCAGGAGAATCCTATAATCACTGAGCTATGGGATAGACTGCTGTCAGTCTTGCCAATTGAAGTTGTCCCACTTTGAGTGGGTAAAAGGACTGGACTGTAGGTCTCCCACTTTGATGCACTAGGCTAGAATCATTCTTTCACTGCCTGGATCATGATTTAAACCCAAGTGAAACTGCTTGAACAGGAGTGTGGGAACTCCATATCAGAATATCCCATAGCTCAATCACCCTAGGAGGTGAGACCCCTTGTTCTTGTCCAGGCAGGTATGCATCTTCCACATCCCAGCTCACTGTTCTAACACTTTGAGTTAAATGTTGTAAGGTGTGTGGTGACACATCCTTTGGTTGGATTTTGAATGGAACCAATCTGGTAGACAGCTTCTGAGCAAACCCACTGCATTTGGCCCAGCAGAAAAGAGGTAGACAGTAGCCCACCTATTTCCCAGTTTGTGGTTTGCTCTGAGGCTTAGACAAGAGATCAGCATGCAGGCATATAGAGTGAGGCAATAGGACACATACCAAGAGAGAGAAACATAGGTGCCTATGGAGATTTTATTCTGAAAACGTAGGTGCTGAATGAATTTAGGCACCTATAGAATTAGGCAAAAGCTGAGGGAGAATTTTGTGGATCCCACTGGAGCCTAAAACAAGAACATAAGTGGATCTGGGGCGAAGTTTCTCTCCATTAACTTCACTGAGCACAGAATCAGGCCCTTAATGAATTAAGCCAGACACATTGCATTCTTGTATGTAAAGGCATTTTAATGGATTCTCTCCTGCCTTGATCAAACTGTCTGTTTCTCTGTATCACTGTATCATTTTTTTGGTTTGGTGGTAGTTTTCCATAATCCCAATGCCTCTAACAGATGCACATTTAATGGCTGAGGTTTCATTTTTAATTTTGTTTTGGGGTTGTTTGTTTGGATTTTTTGTAAAAACAAAAATGTCAAAGACTTCCTTTGGATTCAGTGGGCTTTTGTACCTGTTTACAGTGGTTGGTGCAACTGCTCTGTGAGCTTTTTGCACATTCCTTTCCTGTTGCTGAGACAAAATTGTCATCTTTATATCTTTAGTATGTGTTTTTGAAAGAGATGTTGTTTGAGCAGCCTTTGTATTATAGATTCAAAAAAACCCACATTTTTATGCTTCATACCTCAAGGTATCATGTCTTTTAGATTTTGTCCATTTGAGTCACCAGGGCTGAATACAAAGCAGAATTAAATAAAATCTTTAGTTTTAAAACAGTAAGAAGTTGGGTATTGCTATATTTCCTAGGTGCTTAAAGCCAAACAAATATTAAAGACCATTATACTTACTGCCCTAAAGGTATTAATATAAAATTTGTTTTCTTGGTTTGTAGTTGATCTGAGTCGGGGAGGGTGGGGGAGGGAACAGAACTAAGGATAAAGAGATAAAAATATTCTGATTTTATAGAAATGTTAACAAGTTTCATACTAGTCCATAGTTTTCTACTCAGACCATAAATGAGCTTTCAGGTATGTGTACTGGGAGATTTTCTGAAGAGGAAAAAGTAAATTATTTAAACGTAAAGCTTCGCTACAGCACAATGTTGCCCTAGTAGAGTTTGGGTCATTAGATAAAAGGCCTAGTCTCTGTGACCCAGAAACAAAACATAATATTACAACAGTATAGGCCTCATTTGTTAGCACACAGCCAAAGAAACAACCCATTTTTTCCAGCCTGCCACATCAACTTTAAAAAAAAGCAGATTAAAAGGGAATAATTGAACATTATATGAAGTAATAATCTAAAATAGATTTTTCCAAAGAGACTATGACATGCAAAAGTTTTCACTGGAATGGTGGCCTCTTTACTGAGCCTCCACACATGAATTATTGAATTACAGGAGTGTATTATGTAATAAAGCACAAAATGTAGAACATAGGAAAGGCTGGATTTAAGCTCTGTGGCAGAATTTTGGACAGTTCTTTTACAACATAGGCTGTGGAACAAAATCTAGCAGTGGGAAATTTGTACCTTTATCTTTCTTCAATATTGGATACATGATACTTTGATAACAAGAATCATATGGGATTCTCATAATAGCTGCTGTGTCAGATTATTAAAGAAGAGTTTATTATAAAATATGAGCCAATGAAAAGGGTTCAGCGCTGCAGCTGGAAGCAGGTTACCTGGGGATTACATCTAATTTGCAGCTGTGACAGAAACAGTAATTCATTTTTAAAGTATCTTATAATCTAAGGAACAGATACAGCTTCCAAAACAAGGTGATGGGTGTAAATTCACTGAAATGCTCAATGTACAGCTTGATAAGACTAGTTGGAGATCTTCAGATCGTGATATAATCTCAACAGGGAAGGTGCAAATGTTCAAATACCTGCAGGTTGGTGGAACAATTTGCTTACTCCTCCTATCATAGAACCAGTGGGAAGTGTTAATATGGATGCTACTATTCCTGGAAATATTGCCCCCCAAAGTGTCACATTGAACAATGCCAATTTAAGTAACTCCCATTAAGTAACCTCCTGGAAATGATATTAAAAACTAGTTCCTTCTCCCCTACCAAAACCAAAATGCCTGATTTCAAGTAGCATGTTTAGGAGTAGCCAAATCTAGCTAGCTGGTTCAGGTATTTTCAGTTCAAACCATGTTATGTCTTAGTTTAGAAAATCAAACTGTAATTCTCATTTTTATACAGCAAGATTCAACGGATTTATTCAAAAGATAAGCTAAAACAAAAATCTGGATCTAAAATCCTCATTACAGACACATTGGCTCTTATTTTCCTCTCAAAGTGGTTTTACATCAGTGTTGCACTTTTGACTAATTTACATCAGTGTAAGTGAGATTACCATATCAATAATTTCCTATGGCAACAGGATCAAGGTATAGATATCCAAACTTGGAGATTCAAATTCCAGATGACATATGGACTTCCCAGTAGTGTTCAGGCTGGCGCTCAGTTTCTGACCATTAGGGAGATTTCAATTATGATGCAATGTTGTCATTAAAGTGCCATCATGTTTTTGTGCACAAGACCCTACAGAGTAAATGTATTCTTGTTCAAAAGAGGTATCAAGTATAATGTGGAGTAAAGTGTTACATACTACCAAATTTCTCCTATGGCTTCAGTTTGCTCATCTGTAATTTCTTGGTAGATGGCCAGAATATGGACAATAAATTGGGAATAGCACATAAAAAGTATGTACGTCTTAATCTGTCTTTCAAATCTGCAGAGATTTGCAAAAGGAAAAGATCTAGCCAAAGCGTTAACAGAAGCAAGAGGTTACTGTTCCTTGGAAATATGGTTCATTATTGAATATGCATACTATATTTAATTGTAAAAATGTCCCAGACAGATGCCAGTATCCAATATACACATAAATTCTTGTACATCATCAACACTAATCCAGTAAATCAAACTCTGCCCTCAGATACATACACAAAAACTGCCACTGATGGCAACAGAATTTGTGTACTGCAATAACAAAAATTGGTTAAAAAAAAACCAGCTGAAACTTCTTTATCCGAAAATGGCTACTGACTACCAGGAAATTTTCATAGCTAAACTTGTTTTAATTAAAAAATAAGCAATTTTTGTCAAAAAATGAAAACATGAAAATCACTTTTAGTAATATTTGTGTAGGAAGAGCTATAGGGCAACTTTTTATCAGTGGGGTTATGGTAATAGTTTCTGGGCATTCTAAAATGTTATGCTTGCATTGTGAGCCCCAAGTTCTGTGAGACCATAAGTTCCCCATCTCTGATTCATGGACCTAAGTTTTGGAATTATCTCTGTTAATACCTCTGTTTTACCTTAAATCTTTGATTCAGTCTGTGCCAGATTCTGCAACTCTCACTTACAGTGATTAGTGGGCTACTTATGTGAGTGATTCTAACAACTCCACCAGTTAGCACTATTCAACAAGTCTCAGAGGAGTAGCTGTGTTAGTCTGTAAGGGTATGTCTACACATCAAAGCTATTTTGGGATACCAGAGGTATCCCGAAATAGCTACCCCGCATCTTTTGAATGCATCCGCTATTCCGAAATACAGTGGACTCTCTATTTGGGCATCCGGGTAACCCTCGTTCCATGAAGGTTAAGGGATGTCTCAAAATAGCACTTTATTTTGAAATTTGGTGATGTGCAGACAGCACCAAATTTTGAAATAGCCTATTTCGAAATAAACTCGAAATAAGCGACACAATTTGTGTAGCGCAAATTGTGTATCTTATTTCAAGTTTACAGTGCAGTGTATATATAGACTGACTGAAAAAAACTTAAAAAACAACAAGTGGTCTTGCAGCATCTTAGGATATGTCTACACAGCAGGGCAAAACTTGAATTAAGCTACGCAACTTCCGCTACATTGATTGCATAGTTTAAGTCAAAATAGTTTAATTTGGCTTTTGGCGCTGTCTACACAGCAGGAAGTTGAAGGAAGAACACACTTCCTTTGACTTCCTTTACTCCTCATAAAATGAGGCTTACCATAAGTCAGAGTAAGAAGTTCCCCAGTTCGTCATTATTTCAAAATAATGGCTTGTAGTGTAGACACACTCTTTGTTATTTCAGAATAAAGTCAGTTATTCTGAAATGACACTGCTCTGTAGACGTACCCTTAGAGACTAACAAAAAATGTAGATGGTATCATGAGCTTTCGTTGGGAAAACCCAAGTGTAAGGTTTGTAAAATTCTCTCTCTCTCTCTTATGTCTCAGAGCTCTATCAGAGGGCAAAAACAGATTAGTGTGTATAGTGATACAGAAAAAGTGCTCATCTTTCCAAACTAAGCTTTTTGGTACTATTTGGCTAACTACCACTTAATCTAGAGGCTTACGTTTGTTACCTGACTGATTAAGGTATATTTACACAGCATAAGCTGTACACAGGCAAGCCCTACCTGAGCTATCTGCTAACTTTTGAAACACTTTCTAAAAGGCATCAAAGAAAACAATGTGTATATTATAATAACCTTAGTTAACTCTATAAATCAGCAAGAGGCTATGTCATGCTAAATTATGAAGATTTGCATCAATTGACTGGAGAATATCAACCTATTCTCCTACGTGGTAAAGTTTAGATACCTCTTAGAATGCTGGGTGCTTTACCTTTGATTAAACATATTCATTTCATTGTTGGGCCACCTCACAGCCTTGTTTCAATAAACTGTAAGGGGGCATGTCTTCACTAGGAAATTATTTTGAAATAACTCCCTAAGTAACTATTTCAAAATAGTATGTCCACACTACAGGGAAGCCTTGAAATTAGTCTGAGGTAGGTTCCCTTAGGATATGTCTACACAGAAGTATCCCAAAATAGCTACCCCATGTCTTTTGAATGTGTCCCCTATTTCAAAATATAGAGGACATGCTATTTCACCATCCCTGTAAATCTCATTCTAGGAGGAGTAAAGGATGACTCGAAATAGCGCTTTATTTCAAAATTCGGCACTGTGTAGCCAGCACCAAATGATGAAATAAGCTATTTCGAAGTAGACCAGGGCCATGGGGGTACAGTCTTGTCTCACAAAAGCAGATGAAACTTTCATTGATTGCAAAGGGAGTTGTATGCATATATGCAAAAACAGAACCTGACCTGTACAGGTTGGGGGGGGGGTATGTATCTATTAAAATCTCTCTAGAATATTGGTAAATAAAATACTAGGCTACGTCTAGACTGGCATGATTTTCCGCAAATGCTTTTAACAGAAAAGTTTTTCTGTTAAAAGCATTTGCAGAAAAGAGCGTCTAGATTGGCACGGATGCTTTTCCGCAAAAGCACTTTTTGCGGAAAAGCGTCCGTGCCAATCTAGACGCGCTTTTGCGCAAGAAAGCCCCGATCGCCATTTTAGCCATTGGGGCTTTTTTGCGCAAAACAATTCTGGGTTGTCTACACTGGCCCTCTTGCACAAAAGCATTTGTGCAAGAGGGCTTTTGCCTGAACGGGAGCGTCATAGTATTTGCGCAAGAACACTGACGATCATACTTTAGATCGTCAGTGTACTTGCGGAAATTCAAGCGGCCAGTGTAGACAGCTCGCAAGTTTTTCCGGAAAAGCGGCTGATTTTCCGGAAAAACTGGCCAGTCTAGACACAGCCCTAATGTATATACTCAAGAGAATGATTTTTCACAATTACATAAACACCTGATATTCTAGCATTAGACAACTTAAGGAAACTTCTCTATCAATATTTAAATCATTTTGGGGTGCTCCTATAATTATGTTCTGAGAATGTTAGCCTGTATTAATCCATTTTAAATATGGTAGTATAAATGTAGATATACAGAATATACCAGGCACTGGAAGAAAAACTCTCGACTAGGTCTTTTATGAGTTTTTTGATATATTATTATATATTATACATTAAGATACCAAAATTAAACCACTACACCACATAGCAAGTAGGATTTCATATCCCATAACAGATATGAGTTTTCCCTAGTGTATTACTTTCACTCAGATGCATAGTAAATGGCCCAATGCTAAAATCTCCAAGGTATTCTAAAATCCTCAGAAACCTTGCTTTTCATCAGTGTTAGAATGTTCTATAATCTAGGAATGGCACTTTCAGATGTCCAGTAAATAACTTACGTACTGTGCTGAAAACTTTCTGTGGGTTGTTTTCTTTTTAAATATATTGCTTAGATGGTCTGTTCAGATTTATTTAAATACAGTTTTGATACACTGAACTATAGCAGATACCCTCTTGATTTCCTCCTGCGAATCCAAAGCTGCAGTCAGAAATACCAAAGTCAGAGAGTCTCTTATTCAGAAGTGGAAATATATGCTGCTTATTAGGCATGCAAATCTAGTTATTATACAGTGTTTTCCTGAGCAGACATGGAAAAATACTCAATGTTGTTAAAACAATTCTCCAGTGCTATGAGACTAATCATATTTTTTCATCAGGAGTTAGAAGCGCATAAGTATCTCCCTCTTGTTATGCCCTCAAACGACAAACTCACGGAAAAAATTCTCATTAACCTCAGTGGGCTTAGTATCGTGTCTCATATGACTTTTGGCAGCACTGAAGCAACAAGCAGTCACCCGCCTAGTTTTGTCACTGCAGGCTGTAAAGTTGATCAGAATAGTTTGGTCCATTTTTAACTGTCCCTTTCATAAAATTTACATCATGTAAACTCTGAAAACAGGATAATTCAAGGGCATGAGTCAGACGGATGGATCAGATACAGCAGCCATAGCAACAGGCACATTAAGGAAGTGTTTGCATTAGATACAAGGCCAAACATTCTGTGCTAGGATAGATATACTGGGGGGACAAATCCTTTGTAATCCAGTACCTGAACATTCAATAGTGACTGAAATGCTGTCTACACCTGCATAAAGCATTACTGAAGAGACCATAACGCACTATAATTCTGTTGCTGCTATTGTACTGACAGAACATAATTTACCTCAGTGCAGAGGCAGCAATTTCATTAAGTTCCACTTAAAGCTCTTAGTGCAGAACTGGAGTGGTGCACAGGACCTTGTGTGGGCACTAAGCACAGGCTTGAATTTTACCCAGAGAGAGCATGAAGAGGAAGTCACTTTCCATTTACTTTGGCAGATGCCATTTATATAGCTACTCTTCAGCACTTTTACATCCCTGGGAATGAAAAATATGCTCATGCAAACACCTGTGAGAGGCTATAGGAGCATTAAATAGATCCGCTTAGAAAGTGAAAATATACTTGTTTACATAGCTTTAATGAGTAGTTTAAAAAAGCCCACCCATCAGAAAAGTTCTTGGTATTCTGATAGCCAAGGCGGAAGCAGGGAGTTTTAAAGGAGCATATGGGAGCATATGGGGTCCAAACATAACTGAAATGCATTGAGATTTAGGTGCCTACCTCCCTTAGCTTCAATAATCTTACAGCAACATCATAATGACCATTCAACCCCATTTGAAAACTCAGCCCAACAGCCACTTCTCACAATCATGAATGGTAACAAATTACCTTAGGCAGGCAGCAAATCAAATCAATAGAAAAGCCTTTTTCCACAAACCTCTCCCCTCCTTCCTTTGGGAACATACCCTTAACCTTCCCAAAAAATCCTGTCAAATGCCATAAAATTATATTTATCCATCTAGATTCTTATATCAGTGCCTAGCGTCATAGTGTCTTAAGTACCATTCCAGTAAAGCACTGGAAATAAAGGAAAGACTTCAGTGGGATTAGTCACATGCTTAAAATTAAGCCTTTTTAAAATATTTTGTGTCAAGCCTGAATGCTTAGTTTTAGAGTGGTTGCACTGTGTATCAGTACAGTTGTGTTAACAATTATTATGAACATCTTTAAGACAAATTTAGTCTTTTTCCCGGTTTGCATCAGCATTACTATTCATAATTTGTATTGTGGTAACATTTAAAGGCCATAGACTAGGATCTATTCTCAGCAGCAGAACTATTTACACCTCTTTTATACTGGTGTCATAGAATCATAGGACTGGAAGGGTATGTCTACACAGCAGCGTTATTTTGGAATAACTGACGCTATTCCGAAATAACATAATGCACGTCTGCACTCCAAGCCTTTCTTTCGAAATAAGGTTGAGCTGGAGGACTTCTTACTCCGACTCCTGTAACCCTCATTTTATGAGTAAGGAAATTCCAAGGAAAAGTGTTCTTCCTTAGACTTCCTCTAGTGAAGACAGTGCTTAAAGCCAAGTTAAGCTATTTCAACTTCAGCTACGCAATTGACGTAGCTGATGTTGCGTAGCTTAATTTGACTTTAGCCCTGCTGTGTAGACGTACCCAAAGGGACCTTGAGAGATTACCAAGTCCAGTCCCCTGCACTCCTGACAGGACTGAGTATTATGATCATCCCTGACAGATGTTTGGCTAACCTACTCTTAAAAAGTCCAGTGATGGAGATTCCACAGGCTCTCTAGCCAATTATTCCAGTGCTTAATCACCTTGACAGTTAGGAAGCTTTTCTGAACGTCCAACATAAAATGCTCGTGCTGCAATTTAAGCCCATTGATTCTTGTCCTATCTTCTTTCCCTCCTCCTTGTAACATTTTATGTACTTGAAAACTGTAATCATGTCCCTTCTTAGACTTCTCTTTTCTAGACTAAACAAAGCCAGTGTTTTCAATCTCATAGGTCATGTTTTCTAGACCTTTAATCATTTTTGTTGTTTCTCTCTGAACTTTGTCCAATTTGTCCACATCTTTCCTGAAATTCGGTGCTCAAAACTATACATAATATTCCAGTTCAGGCCTAATCAGCGCAGAGTAAAGTGGAAGAATTACTTCTTGTATCTTGTTTATGACATTCCTGTTAATACATCCCAGAATGGTGCACTTTTTTGCAACAGCATTACACAGTTGACTCCTATTTAGCTTGTGGTCCACTATGACCCCTAGGTTCCTTTCCACAGTACTCTTTCCTAGGTAGTCATTTCCCATTTTTTATTTGTGCAACTGATTGTTCTTTCCTAAGTGGAGTACTTTGCATTTGTATTTATTGAATTTAATCCTATTTACTTCAGACCATTCCTCCAGTTTGCCCAGATAAATTTGAACTGTAATCCTGTCCTCCAAAGCATTTGCCACCTCTCCCACCTTGTTATCATCCGCATACTTTATAAGCATACTCTCTATGTCATTATCTAAATCACTGATGACGATATTGAACTGAACCAGACCCAGAACTGATCTCTGTGAGACCCCACTCATTATGCCCTTCCAGTATGACAGTAGTCATTATGCAATAGTACCAGCATGATAACTACTCTCTGAGAATTGTTATCCAGCCAGTTTCACATCCACTTTGTATTACCTCCATGTAGGTCAGGGCTACTCAACTTTGGAAGCTCTGGAGGCCACAATGATACTCACAGGACATGCCAAGGACCGCAACTTAACTATGGTTGCATATACATGCATATATATGCAAATATATGCAAATAGCTTATTTCACACTGATGGGCATGAATACAAAGATTAAGGCAAGATGACACAACACACAGGTCCCATTTAAGTCAGTTCTGCTGATATTAATAAAATGCAATATTTACCCAATTTCCACCTATATGATATCACTTTTAATGAGCAATGACAGTCCAGGAATTTAACTACTAAAACACATATCAACAGAAGACCATTATATTGATTACATTTTTGTTTTGGCTCCCACCCACGGGCTGTGTGTTGAGCCCAGCATAAACCCAAACTGCACCATGGGCTGCAAACAAATGGGCTGCGGGCTGCATGCGGCCTGTGGACCACATGTTGAGTAGCCCTGATCTAGGTTGTAATTCCCTAGTTTTTTTTATGAGAAGGTCAGGAGAAACGGTATCAGCTACTTCATTAAAGTCACATTTAACACTTCTCCCCTATCCACAAGGCTTGTTACCCTATCAAAGAAAGCTATCAGGTTGGAATGGCATGATTTATTCTTAACAAATCCATGCTGGCAGTTACTACCACCTCATTATTTTCTAAATGTTTGCAAATTGATTGCTTAATTATTTGCTCCATTATCTTTTCAGGCACAGAAGTTAAGCTGACTAGTCTGTAATTCCAAGGCCTATGGATCCCAGCTGGTCCAAGCACAGGGCCCAAGGCATCCCCCCACTACACACCCACTTTCTCCCCCTCACTACACCTGCCCCCGCCCTGCCTCCTTATTCCCTCCCTCAAGTAATGCTGCTGGGGCATTATGGGGGTCTAGTGCAATGGCAGCAGGGATCGCCTCCTTTCCCCCCATACTCACTCCATGGATAGTGGGAACCGGAACAGCCCAGCAGCCTGCTTCATCCTGCTGCATTGCTCTCCAGGCCTGCTGTGCCTTGTTTCTCCATGGGTGGTGGGAGCCGGTGTATCCTGCAGTGACACACTCTGCTTACCGCCACCACCATGGGAGGCCCAGCACAGTGGGGCTGGGAGAGGGTAGTGGGTGTGGTGCGGTGTGGCAGAGCAGGCTGCAAGACTGCTCTGCCTCCCACCACCTGCGTGGTCATTACAGAGGGGGGAGATGACCTCTACTGCTGCTACACCAGACCCCCATATTTTCCCATTGCTTCCCATACATAGGACATTTGGGGTGGCTGCTGCAGAGCTCCCAAAAGTGTGGGCTCCGGAGCAGCCACCCCAATTCATCCTATGGATGGGATGGCTCTGTGTTGTCCTTATTTTCCTTTTTATAGACGGGCACTATATTTGTCCTTTTCCCATCTTCTGGAATCTCTTCCCACATTCCATGACTTTTCAAAGATGATCATTATCCACAAATAACCCTGTTGAGAATTTAGGTACTTCAGTCATTTTAAACAGGTCTACCTGACTCTAGCTAGTGACTCACTTTGTTGTAACTCCTGTGTCTGAAGTTTCTCTGAATTTCTAGGTTCAAATACAGGTCTCACAGAATTTGTCTACTCCTTAAAAAATGAATTTATAGATCTTGACAGAGTTGGCTTTTCTCACTGCAACGGAAGGAAGTTACTTTAAGCTTAAAAAAGCAGAACCATCTGGCAGTGCACAGCTGTGGAAATATTATACATCTCATTATTTATAGAGGTACCTGTGTGGAGAATTATTCTGTGTTGTAGCATTCTAAAGCTTCCTCTAAAAGAAGCTTCTTTCATATATATACATTTTCAACTCTGTAGTTTTTAACTCCCTCTGGTGGAATATGTGTTTTATTCTTATCACAGGTGCTGTGGGGAGGACAATATATGTAATCCTCTGTGGAGAGGAAGGGGGGGAGGGGTTTGGCTGTATCTATTGGGTGCAGGCCTTCAACAAAACCTCTAGCACCCCAAAATCATTCCAGTTATACCAGCATGACAGCTAAAGCTAGAGGCTAACAGACAGTGGGCCAAATCCTGTTTCTTGTGAAATCAGCACCAGAAAACTATAATGGGGCCCAGGATTTAGCCCCATATTCCCTGAGGCTATATCTACTCTATATCTATTCCACATCTTAAGAGCAAGCCCATTATATCAAAACATAACAGGCTTGCTATTCCAACATCCCTGTAAACCTCATTGCATGAGGAGTAAGCACCTTATTTCGAACACATAAGCTATTTCAAAATAAGATCTAAACAAGCTACACAACTTGCGTAGCTTATTTCAAGGTAAGGTTGCTGTGTAGATTCACCCTAATATAATAAGATGACAGAAAGGGTAATAGCCCTGGTGAGTTTGGTTCCAGCATGAAATGAAATAAGAACCAAATCACTTAGAAGAGGTAATTTTACTTTCATGCCTAAACCAACTTCCACTGAAATTAAGAGAAAAGCCCACATGACAAAAGTTTGAATTCCATAAAGAATTCTATCCTGGACTGATGTACAAAACATATGCCAAGTGCCAATGTTCCCTCTAATTTCTTCCATCTTTGTGTGGAATAAATATTATGTACACCAAGTCATGTGCAGATGTGCACTACCAATAGGAACACATGCTGCCAGCAGTGGGTGGTGTGTTAGTCATCTGGGCATTTGACTCTCTCTTGAATGGCAGCCCATGCTCATCTTACAGAGAGCACTGCCAAGCGCCCTCTAAAACACAATGGTCCTGACCTGTAACTCCACCATAATTAGCAAGATAAAATAAAATTAAACTTTGAAATGTACATTCAAATTTGAATTGCAAATGGGTCCATAGATAAAGATTTCTGTGCTCTACAAGGGCACGTCTACACAGCAGGGCTAAAGCTGAAATAAGCTATGCAACTTGAGCTACATAAACTGCACAGCTTATGTCAAAATTGCTTATTTCAGCTATTGGCGCTGTCTACGCAGCAGGAAGTCAGAGTTAGAGCACTTTTCCTCTGACTTCCCTTACTCCTTGTAAAATGAGGGTTACAGGAGTCAGAGTAAGAAGTCCTCCAGCTCGACATTATTTCAACATAGTGTTGAAATAACTGCTTTCTGTGTAGACGCTGCTGTGTAGACATAGCCCAAGAAAAAAAGTACATCATATCTTCCCAGGCATCCATCCTGATGCTGTTCCATATGACAGCATCATTTTTCTAAAAGAAATAAAAATCCCTGGAAGCTGATTCACACGTAAATAAGCAACATGATTGTATATCTGGATAAATCCAGATGGAAGGGTTAAAATTATTAAATATTATTGGGAATTTTTCACACACAAAATTTCAGCGTTTCACTGGGAAAAAAAGAAAGTTAACTTTTCTGATTTCCAGCAATCAAAAATGATACATTTCAGCTGAAAACTATCAAAAATGGAAACATTTTCAGGTAACAACCAAATCTTGTTAGTTTTCTAATGAAAAAAATTTTTAAAACTGAGGAAAGCAGACATTTTCCAAAAGCATTTTTGTGTGACTAAAACCCCAATTTTGCATCAAAATAAAGTTTTCAAGGGAAAACATTATATTCAGTCAGATGTAAAAATGATACCTCTGAGTAATTAGCCTAGACAGTAATTCAAAATCAATCTGTCTTTATACCGAGTGGAATAAAGAAACAGTATTTTCCTACGTATGGTAGCTAAGAGCCTTCAGTTCCTGAACTTAGCATTTGAATGTTTTCACTTTTGCTGTGGACTGAAATCTTTAATTAATATTCCTTCCCACGGCCAATGGGCTGCAAATAATACTGTGGAGATGTTACACCCCCCACTCTCTGTTGTAGGTGCTTGGTCTTTTTGTTTGTCCCCATAGAAAGGACACTTTTACTCATGCATTTGCCCTTTGGTACTTAAACCAATCTTTATTATTCTCTATACAGAAGGTCTGTATGGAACTGCAGATGTAATAAAGTTGTTATCTATACCAGCCCATCTAGTTGCAGATCTCTCAATGTATTTCTGAAGAGAGGAGAAAAGTCAAATTCCTGTGTCTTACTTGTCTGTAAACACACCAGATGGAGTTACAGTCCTCTTCATTCAGTATTAATTGGTTCTCAAGATAGCCAATTCTGGCACCTCGGCAGAACAATACAACAGTAACAGATACTGCAGTTTATAAACTAAATCAATGATCCTGAAAGAGAAGTTGTCAGTGAAGGCTAAATGAGTTAGCTTGTTATTCCAATAGGAGCTGTCTTTGCTTTAACAGGGTTGGCTAAGATGGTGGCCCTGACTAGCAGGCCAGATTTCTTTATCGTAGAGAAAACATAAATCAGTGTAAAAATAGAATTCTGAAGAGTGGTAGAAAATTTACTAATTGCTATATAATACTTAGCCCAAGATTAGCATTTTAATGTCTAAAATATTTTTTTCGTTCTGAATCCAATTTTGCTATTTAGTGTCTGCCTGTGCCTCAGTTTCCCATTGTAAAATTAAGACAATAATCCCAGTCCTTCACCTTAAGACATTTTGATACTTGTTAATAAAAACAGTATAGAAGTGTTAAAGATTGATAGATCTATTTTATTATTTATTAGTAACTATGTACCTGTGATGAAGTCTTTTATAAACACAGCCTTTGTCAGGCCCTAATAAAGTGTGTCCTGAATAATAAAGATTTGCAGATTCTGGTGTCTCTTAGATCAAACCAGAAAATGCTGACTCTCAATAGCCTTGTGCCTCAGGGGGTAGCCGAGTTAGTCTGTTACGGAAAAAAACAACAAATGGTCTGGTAGCACTTTATAGACGAACGAAACATGTACCATCTACATATTTCGTTAGTCTATAAAGTGCTACCAGACCATTTGTTGTTTTTTTCTCAATAGCCATGACTGTAAGGCACAATAATGCAATGAAAATAACAGGTTTCATTTAATTACTTTATTGGAATAAGGACAAAAAAATGTCAAGTCTCATTGACTTGAAAAGGAGGCACAGTAATGTTTATCTCTGCTAGGAAGTCCTTGTCTTAAGTTTCTAATAGTACATTTCTGAGAGCATAAGTCATGGGAATGAAAATTCCTTCATCTTGCTAAAATAAAATGTAGATGATCCTTAAAGCAAAGGTGAAGGCATCATCAATGAAGATTGTGTCAGTTTGCTAAGTTATGTGCAGGAAGTCTTGAAATATAGAGCCATTTACAGCAAATAAAAACCCCAGCGAATTCAAAAATGAGATGTGCAAATTGCTTTGGTTTGCCTAAGAACTTGGTTTCTTTCACACCACCACTAACTGCATTGAAGGTAGCATTAAATGAGATAGAAATGTTCCCTTGCATTACAATAAGACGCTTTGGAAAGGCAGAAATGCACTTCTACCCTTTTTTGTTTCTTTATAATGCATAAAGAAGGCACAAAAATTTGCAGTGGGGAAGAAGGAACCTAACAACAAGGTTTTCTCCTTCTTTTTACATGAGAAATTCAGATCTATCTACTCTTAAAGACTGTAGCAACTGGAGAGCTAGTGAAATTATGATATCACAGCTGAGACTGCTAAGAGAGGAAGGGATTTTAGACAAAAGGTTTAAAATTCCACTTAATTAAACTCCAATGTCTATTAAACACTGGAGAAAAAGAATGTGTTAGTAAAAAGTTTGATACTCCAGCCCCTTCAGTTAATATGTTACAGCTGACAACTCACGTCTGAGAAAACTCTAAGGGGTCTTCCAGACAACTTCAGAGAAGATTAAACATGACATGCCTGATATAGCTAGGTTAAAAAACAAGCAGAAAAAAATCCTCATCTCCAGGTCTCTTCATACTAAACTTCATGATGTCCATTAATGCAGAACTGATCTTATTGACAAAATAGTCCCTTTGTTGCTCTGCAATTCTTTGTTATTTGTGGGCCTGGTCTAATACTCATGATAGTCAATGGAAATATTCCCTGTGACTCTAGTGAGCAAAGAATGAGATCTTATTCCCATGAAAATATGCATAAACTACTTTAATGTTGTGCCTTGGCTATTGCATCTGTTTTGACATCATTTTACCATGTTAAGTATCATTGTAGCTACCAATGTGCACACCAGATGGAACTTTCTGCTCTGATACTACATAATACCTGTCACCAATCCACTAGTTTAAAGGAATTAAATTACCCCATCTGCTCTTGCAGCTTGAAATGAGCCTGTGCTTTGTACAGTAACTTGATTTAAAAAAAAAAATTAATAAATGAATGAAAAGTTTCTTTGTAAATTCAAGTCCAAAGATGACTTGTCACAGTCACTGTTGACACATTTTGGTCAACATTTACTGACATATCTAGAGATCTGTAGTGTTTAAAGTATCAGCTTTTATGGACAAGCTGCTTTCAGTGAGCATCTGGAAAAGAGTACAGTAATACACTTTATCACATTATCCACTACATTTCTGCACTATCTACATAATGCATATGTGGAAAACTAAAACATTAACATCAGAGACTGGTAAATAATGGAGAATGATCTGTATCTAGTTCTGCAAAATCATACTAGTGGAGTTTTGAGATATCAGAATAAACATGGGAGTGGTTCATAGGGGTCACTGGGTGCCCATTTTACCAAACCCTGAACTGCAGGCACATTCTGATGAGTAATTATTGCTATGACCCATTTCCATTCAGAATGCAGATGAACTAAAATGGGGTTTGTTTTTGTTTTGCTAAAGCTTTTTGGGCAGATTGTAGAAACCACCCACATTCACAAGGGCTTTGTCTACACTGGCGGCTTCTTGCGCAAGAACATCTTGCACAAGTGTTCTTGTGCAAGAAATCTTGCGCAAGAAAATGTCCACACTGCCATGTGCGAGCTGTGCTTTTGCTCAAGAGCTCCCATGGCAGTGTGGATGCTCTCTTGCGCAAGAAAGCTCTGATGGCCATTTTAGCCATAGGGCTTTCTTGTGCAAGAAATCCCTGCCGAGCGTCCACACTGCCCTCTTGCGCAAGAGCTCCTGCTCAAGTGGGTTTACACCTATTAAAAAAGAGCATAGCTCTTGCGCAAGGAGCCCTCTCTTACCACGCAGTACTGTAAATTTACTTGTGCAAGAGCGGGCGGGCAGTGTGGACACTCTGCAGATTCTTGCGCAAGAACGGCCGTACTTGTGCAAGAAGCCACGAGTGTAGACATAGCCGTTGTATTTTTCTTAAAAAGCCCATGAAGAGGAACATTTTCTGTCAAGCTTCTGTCAGGCCGCCAGAGTTATCAAAATTGTACATGCACATAAACAGTTTGTTTGCAGGTATTTGCATGTGCAAAGTGCAATATTTACTAATACCCATAAGTGCTCTTTAAATAACCAACCTCTGCCCATGTACTAAAACCCCAAGCTTTTTGTGGGTGCAAACTCTCTTGCTAACATATGCACATGGGCTAGTTTATTTAAAACGTGCATTAAACCACACTCATTCAGCCCACACAGAGATGGTTATAACTGAAAAATGAAGTGTTAATAGTTTGCATCTTTTGGTTTATGAGCTCCTCCAAACATTGAAACTGATGTGGCCACAAGAAAAGTGACCCGCCCCAGTAGCTCTCTGAACAGCACCTCATTCATAATGCAGGAATTTATACATTTCAACTCATAGCTATTTATTGTCACAGTAAAACGATTATTTGTAGTGAGCTTGAACTTGCTTTCCTTTACAATGAGGGAGAATTTTATCAATGACAGCAAAATCAAGCCCAAGTGTAAACAATTTGGCAGGTTTTTTCAGGGTGTTTGCCCTCAGCCTTTACCTTTTAAAAAGTTACAGAATGATTAAATGTTTCACATTCAGCCTCCCATTTCAGGTTGCTGGCATTAAAATCAGATTTGACTCACTTAATCCTATAAGAGGGGTGAGGGTTTTTTTAAAAATTTTATTTTATCTCCTTGTGTGTTAAGGGCTTGTATCTCATTATGTTAAATAAGCGTCCATCAATGAAGAGTTTATTAAAAGGGTTTTTCCAGCTTGACATCTTTCTGAATAGGTGGAAATCAGGAGCAAAGAACACATACTTTGGTTTATATATTTTTGTCAATCAGATGAGCAGTAGCTGGACAGAAAGGCTTGGATAAGTAGATAAGAAAAGCTCTCCCTGCACAAAATGCAGATCCTGAGGGATAAGAGTCACGAATTACTCTACATATTGTCAAAACCAAGTTTCTGGTGGTTTAAAAAAAACCCTGGCTATCTTGGAAAGTACCAATAGCAAAGAAGAGGAGGAGGAATACCTTCTGTAACTCAAAGCGTTGCAAGGTGTTACAGACTTGTGGCATGAAGAAATATCATTATATCTAACAAAACATTCTAAGATGCAGGGAGGAAACATGCAGTGAGTATGAAGGGCACAGAGGAGAGCACGGATTTAAAATGGTTCCTTTATCTTTGAATCTGGAAATGCATTGGAGGTTTTTATTTAGGAATTGGGGTGATATGGAAAAATAGTGACCAAAAAGGGGTTACAGCTAAAGTCTGTCAGTGAGTTAAACACCACCTAACGCCCACTAAATGCGGATGCCTTCACTTCTGGAAGTCATTAGGAGTGGGTGTTTTCACAATATTGTGTTTGAATAAAACCCAGGCCTCCACATGGTTGTAAGAACAAAGTTGGGAGTAACAGAGAGCAAGTTGGTGGGGGTTGGAAGCATAGTGTTGACAAAGGAAACAGCCTGCTCTTAAACTAGAAATCCTAACATAAAATGTCCTTTGACTCAGATTTGCAGAAAAGGCTCCTTTTTTGCACCCACATATAATTACAGAGAAAATATAAATCTTAGAAAACCATCTGTTTGTGCTCGGAACAGGTAATTGAACGCCTAGGTCTTCAGCCACAAAACTGTATATTTAAGTTGTTCCTAACTGGACAACTGGGAATTTCCCCATTGTAGGAAAACCTTTAGGTGGCTAAAAACCTAGGATAGCCATGCCTAACTACTCCAGACTTGAAGATCAGGGCCCTGATTATTTTTAACCAACCAATTACTAATGTGATGTCAGACAGTCATAATCACAGATCAGTTTGGCTTTGGAAAGGTAGGATTTTTATTTTATGGAGGTCCTTAAATGCCTGAGTTTTCCTCTGAATCATTGCCATCAACTACTTTAGTATTTAACAAACATTAATTGAACAGGCTTTAAATTAAAGTAACATTTCATAATGTATTATTTATAATGCATCAATTATTAATGAAAATATCCTTCCCTCCAATAAATTATTATAAGTTGTGGTTTAACATGCTGTAGCAACATGGACAATATAAATAATAATATGCATTTCCATTTACAACGGCTTTGAAACAGCTTACTAAAACTGTATCCAATATGTATGTAAAATTATTATGTCCACTTCAGCTTGAGCTATCAAATCAGCATGTTACAGGTATTTATTTGGGCAGGGAAAGATATTCCTATTAACCATTTAATAACTGTTATTTAATGCTATTTTGATCTGAATGTGATTTAAATTACTTCTGCATTGCTGAAAAGAGGAAATTTGCTCTAAAACCAGATAAATTGAGCTCTTAATTAGAGTGTTCTAATTTGTACTGAAATAGAAACATTAACTCTATTTTAGGACTTTATACTGCATCCAATCACCACAGTATCTGAGTCTTTTCTATGTAAAGTTTATAGCACCTATGAATTTCGTAGTCTCTTGTGCTTCTGCTTTCTGGGAGAAAAATATGCTTGAGATAAGATAGGTTTAAAGAGAATGTAAATTAAAAAGTTTCTCTTTTTAAAGAAAAAACATAATGATTTAGTTAATTGTAATAATTATAAACAATAGGCCACATTCTGCTTTCCTTTAACTGATGTGATGTGCTCATCATGTTTGTCGTGATCATGAGGATTAGCCAGCAGCCTGGGGATGACTAAGGGGTTAACTATATCTAACCCAGGTAGAGTTGGCCAATAGCAATGTAGGTAGGAATTTCAAACTGGGACAAAGGAATTTTTGGTTTTTCCCTCCTTTGTCTCTGGAGCAGTTTCTCTCCAACTATTGAGGGAGACAGACAGAATGTCTCCCTCCAAGAATAGACTCTTCACTCTTCTGTAAGTAGGGTAAAGTTTAGGTAAATCCATTAGGTTTTATTGTTTTATGGTTTGGGAAATGGAATCTGATGTCTGTGCATTTAAAAATGGGCTTTGCTCTCTTTTGTAACTAAGCTCCTGGCCCATCGTGGGTTTCCCTTCCATGAGTATATTACTTTGTTACTTTTCCATCTAGTCATTATTCTTGCAACAGGAATATTGTGGTGATAATAAAAGTTCTTTCTCTTTTCTTTTTATTAACCTGGTATTGGTTAATTTTTGTGTCCTGGTTTGTACTTTAGGGGTGAGATTTCCCAAGTGATCTCTCTCCTGATTTTCTGATCATTACTTGGGTGGAGGCAATGGAGTTTTTATCACCAAAATCTAGGTTGTTAAGATTTTGGGGGAAAGTTTTTTACCAAAGCCTGGAAAGATAAGGTTTTGGGGTACTTTTGCAGGGCCCCACTTCTGCATTTATCACACCAGAGCAGGGATGAAGCCCTGACAGTGTTCAGGTACCTTATATGGAGATGCAGAGCTATTCTGCTCACTCTCACTAGAGTCAGGACCCTGCAAAAAGACATATATGCTGGTGACTTACTCTGATAGCCAGTAGTTTCAACCCAGGAGTACAGAAGGTTGAAAGTCTCTCGGGCTATGTCTACACTAGAAAACTATTTTGAAATTACTAAATTCGACTTAACTCCTGATTTAACACATTCGAACTAGCCTGTCCTCACTATGGGGAAGCATCGAAATTAGTCCGAGGCAGGCTCTGTTAACGTGGATACACTACCTCAGATTTAGAGCCCTAAGAAGCAGTGGGGAATAATTAGTTTGAATTACTCTGGGGAGTAATTATTTTGAAATAGCGGCATAGGAGCATCCATGCTGCCGTTATTTAGAAATAACTGTTTTGGAATTGTTGTTACTCCTGCTTTTCATCAGGAATACAGATTCTGAATTCTGCAGCCCGTTATTTTGAAATAACAGGGGAGGTTGACAAATGCCTTTGAAGTTGACCGCGAAGCGTCCAGACCACCGCGCTGAGCCGACAAACAGCTGATCAGCTCAGCGCGGCAGCCATTTAAATTTAAATGAAGCGGCAATTATTTAAATCGCCGCTTCATTTTCCTATGCCGGGTAGCCTAATCTACATGCCTCTGTCGCCAGAGGCATGTAGTCTAGACATACCCTTAGTGTGGACACTCCACTTATGAATTTGACCTTGGGGATGTTATTTCTAAATCAAGTCCTAGTGTAGACCAGGCCAGTGAAGCAAGAAGCAACTGGAGAATAGTGGGTTCCTTAACGGAGAACTCGGAGGATGAAACAGATCAGGAAGAAGCACTGGCTGAAGTTTATTTGTTCTTGTATGAGTTAACTATGAAGGAGAGGGGATACGTTGGGCAACACCCAATGTGTGTGTAATATGTTAGGAGCATGGTGAGAACACCACTTGTTATATGCCACTGATATAACAAGGACCTGATTCTGCTGTGACTGAAATCAATAGCAAAACAGCTAGAGGGAAGACTGGACTCCAAGATAGATATACTGACATTAGGCAGTGCCCTCTGTAAAAATTGTGACCTAAATGCTCAAAGAAAAAGGCAAATTAGGTTGGCAAAGTTCACAAAATCATGATACCTCTCCTCACCTTCTAATCATTACATTTAATTAAAATTCTCTTTAATTAATAGAAAGGTAGGTCTACTAGGAAAGGAAAATCTGTATGTAAGAGAACTGTCCCAAGTTTCTGTGAATAAGCAAAGACATTCCTTTTAATATGTGCTTCCACTTCAGATGTAGAGAATTTAACTGGTTTATTTTTATGAAGTGTACTTTTCTGTAATTACTTACCTCCCTCTCCACCCTCCTGCCTCATCTGCAGGCTTAATCCTTTGTACAAGACACAAACCAGGGCTCACCCAATGAAATTATTAGGCAGCAAGTTTAAAACATACATAAAGTAGTACTTATTCCTACAACACATAGTCATCCCTTGTTTCCAAGGGATGCTGTTAAGGCCAAAAGCATAACTGGGTTCAAAACAGAATTAGATACATTCATGGAAGACAGGTCCATCAATGTCTGTTAGCCAAGATAGTCAGGGATTCAACTCCATGCTCTCAGTGTCTCTTAACCTCTGACTGCTAGAAGCTGGGCCTGAAAGATAGCATGGATCACTAAGTAAATTGCTTGCTTTGTTCACCCACCCTAAAGAATCTGGCTCTGGCCACTGTCAGAAGGCAAGATCATGGGCAAGATGGATCATTGGTCTAACCCAGTATGGCCACTCTTGTGTTCAAACTTAATTTTCATTTCCAATCTTTTAACAATATCTGCTCTTTAGCTCTACCTACATCCTCTCAGACCCCAGTGTGTACTTATCTCTCATTAATTCTGCTGAAGAGGCCATTAATACAGAACATCTGTATTTTTTTGACCATTAGGTAGATGGGTCCAACAAAAATGTCCTCACTTTCTGTGTGTAAGAAATAGGTACAAGTTACAGCCCCTGAACCATTGCCCACTCTCAGTTTATAGGCTTGTGGAGGAGAGGACAACATTATTAATTTATGGATGAGACTCTATAGGAGCCCATTTACAGCGGCTTCTGAGGTGATGAATGAATCATTCTTTTCTTCTGGATATTCTGATCAACCTTCTTTCTTCTCCAGTGCATCCTGAATTTTTTAGGATAGGCTGCCTTTCTCCAGTCCCCTTTGCCAGAAGAAAGATGACCCTCCATTTCTGTCACCTCAACTTCCCCCTCATTCTGTGGATGGCCTGCCCCAGGGACTCTATACATGGGAATCCACAATATTAACCTAAACTGAATTAAGCCCACTTTCTCCCTATCTGAGTAAGATTTCAGTCCAATCAGCCATTATCATCAGGTTTACATTATTGCAGTCAATTATTAGTCTCTAGCTAATTAGTCTCTAGCTAATATTAGCCACTAGTGCGGTATTCCATTACATTTCCTTTTTTCCCATCATTTGAAAAGTTATGTCAAACAGAATCATTGATTTGCTGTCAAGAAATCTCAACCAATCATATTAGTGA
The DNA here is from genome assembly GCA_032595735.1 of Pelochelys cantorii. Lineage (NCBI taxonomy): Eukaryota > Metazoa > Chordata > Testudines > Trionychidae > Pelochelys > Pelochelys cantorii. The sequence continues at coordinate 28,770,138 of CM064332.1, forward strand.
CACTGACACAAGCCCCCCTCTCCAGTTATTCTTCCCTTCTACATCTGCCAGCAAAGACATGGTGGCTCTCATGTATGTTTTAGAGGGCAGAGGTCTGCACATTGCCAGGTAAATGTGAGAACCCCATTTTGTCTTTTTTTCTGTCTCAGTAGATTCCTTCTGGAGACTGAGCTTTCTCTCGAGGTTCAGCAGCTCAATTATGGCTCCTCTATTCGCATTACAGCTGCGTCTGCTGAACTTGGTGCTCCTCCACACTGCTGAATGATAGTTTTTCAACATCGGTGTAATTACCATTCCCATTGTGCTCTCTCCTTTGCTGCTGTTGCCATCTGGAAGAGCATCTCTGTAACTATCTGTCTCACCATCTCCTTTTGTCCCTGGCTTATGCCTTTTAATTTCTTTCTTCCTCTGTTATTAGCCTAGTGACTTAATGCTTTAATTTATTCATTCTGCAATGAGCCAGCTCCTGGCCTCAGGCACATGAATGTGTGTCTGTGTATAATAGAGATGGGTCCTAGTTGCGGCAATCAGAGTTAAATTGGATCTGAAATATTCCACACTCTCCAGATTTGAAGCTGCCATGCAGCCTACTGCAGAGATGGGCACGGCTTGTGACGTTAGAATACACATTTAAATACAAAATTCCACAAAGTTCATAACAGGTCAGATACAGTGTTATGATTCACAACCCTCTCATCTACAAGCTCTGAGGGCAGCATTTAGCCCAGGGTGTTTTCTATACCATATGTTAACAATGTTGGTTGTTCTATCTTGTTTGATTTTTTTGTTAATTAAAAAAAATGTTTGAGTATGGTTGGTATGACAGATGACTGACAAAACAAAAACTATATTGTTCTTAATTTGTGTTCTCATTCTATACTGTTTTGCTAACAGGCATTGAATAATGTCCTCCTTTCCTTGTTTTCCTTGGGACTATAAAAATATATTACCAGCACATTTACCCGGTGTTGCTCAGGTCCTTAATGAGGGGCTGAGGGTGTGGGGGATGCAGGAGTCAGGATTGGGTGGTGATAAGGGGCTCTGAGCAGGGGACTGCGTGTGTGTGGTAAGGGGGGGGCAGAAATGGGGGGGCAAGGCCCCCCACCAAAATTTGTACCTGGGCTGCTGATTCTTCCCCTTCCTGTCCCTGTCAGGGAATGAGACCAAAGTGTACAGCTCATCTGTCCTCTGTGCTCCCCAGCCAAAGTGAGGAATGCACCAAACTGCACGTTCTCCTCATTCCCAGATGAAGGGGAACAGCCAGCAATGTTCCTGGATGAATCAGAGGGGAGCTTCAGCCCCACTCCGCATCTACCCTACCTAAAAGCATCTGGGGAATGAGAAGCTCAGAGCTGAGGCAGTCCCGGGTGGGGTTCACCTCTTTCAGCAGCCTGGTGATTCTGTCTCTATTCTGTATGGTTTTATGAGAAGCGATCTTATTCCAGACGCATCCCATTTTCCTGGCACAACCAAACCCTTATGTTGCTTTAAGTTATGATAAGGGGAAACTGTATACTGAATTTGATGGTCCTAGCTCTTACTGTTTAGGAGGAGTTCTTGAACAAACAGACAAACTCAAATATATAGTAGATTTCTTGCACAATCTGGTATTCAGGGGCCAACATTTAGACACTTCAGACACCCAGGACCTGATTTTCAGTGGCAGAACCCTAAATCTGGCATCTAAATTGGAGGAAACCAAAATTAGAATTGTATTTTAATGTTTTTCTTAAATTCTTATGTCAGTTTTTCCACCATAAAGTGAAGATAATTACCTACTTAACAAGACTGTTGTTGGACTGTGAAGTGAAGTTGCAAAGTGCTTTAATATACCTGGACTGCAAATGACGACACGGTAGTGGGTGAAATTGCTGCTTGAGGAGGCAGGCTTACTCCACCCCTGCTCTGCCCTGTCCCCTTGACTTCTCCCCACTCTCTCCTTCTTTGCTCTGCTCATCCACTCTAGCCAAATCTTGTACTGAAATGCAGCAAATGAGTCCAGCGTCTTCCACCTGAGGCCCTGCCCCTTCTGAGTCTCCGGCCCATGCCCACATACCAAAATTCATGAAGTGGCCCCACTGCAACAACTATTGCCCAGGCTTGGTCTAGCCCTAAGACTTAGAAATCCAAAATGTTTAGCTGTCAGTATAATCTCAATTAATTTTGTAGCATAATATTAATCAAAGGACATTTTGAGTGATAATTTGCTTCGTATTAATATGACATCCCTTATTTCTGAGTTCTATTTGTTTGTAATAATACCATCTGCAGCTGAAAGTGCAAGTGACTTTACAGCTTTCACATTTTCTCTCAAATGATCTCAAGCAAATCCTGTGTAATGTTCCTAACACAATAGACATTATGCTTCTTTGGAGATCTGTAATTACAGAGTCTCTATGACAACAATGCACAAACCTGCAATTGTGTAACATTATGTTGCTGTCATGCATAATGCAGCCAGAATATTTCCTGCAACTAATTTCAAAATCAGCATCTACCCACTGGAAAGGCTCATGAGCTGAGATCTGTTATTTTCGCAAATAAAACAGAATTTGAAGAAAACGTTCACATTTTATTAGTATCTCTATTGCAAGTTTGGAAATAGCACATTGACTGTTGAAAACCACCTACAGCTGGCATTTCTGGGGTGCTGAGAACTAACTATGAAGCTATGTTCTACTGAAAAATTGTATGAACTGAAAACCAACTTGGTTGCTACACAGGTTGTGTATTACATACTGAATACTACTGGAGAGACATCTTTCAAAGCTATGTTTTACTTGATGAGCTATTGGAACTGCATTTTCTCCTAAAAATTTCCTGCAGTGAATGTTTTCCGTCTGCTTTCCAAAGAAACCATACCAAAATCGAATACCAAACTTAACATGAAGAAACCAAACTAAACTCAATAAAATAAATGGCTTGAAAATCAATGGTCAAAATAGTTGTTTGCAAGCAGTAGTGGAAATAATATCTGCTACCTGCCCAGTAAGCCAAGGAAACACGGATGTATTTGAGATGTCTGTGATCTCTTGTGGCCATTGACTGTCCCATGGAATTGTAATAGGGCTAGTTCACCCTGACAGAAGTATGTCAGGCCTGATATTGCACTTAGATTTTGTCTTTGCTCAACTCCCTGATAATACCAAACCATTATTTTACCCTTTCCTGTATTTCTGACTCTCTCATTGCCTAATAAGGATAATTTATCTTTGTCCTCATTATATCATTCCATTTACCTATTTCTGTCAGAGAGACATTTGAGATTCAAAATTTGGATTTAGATCTGAATAAGGATCTGGGGTGAAATCCTAATCCCATTGAAGTCAATGGAAGCTTTGCTTTCAATAGGCTCTGGATTTTATCCCTGGAATTCTTACATTTTAGAGTGTTTAAATGCAGGATTTTGGTTTGGCTCATTAGAGAAACAGGGCTCAGCTATGACATTTGGCTCTGGGTCTGAAGCTTACCAAAGTTTGGGAGTTTTCAGATCCAGTGTTTTGATTCAGGCTCAGAACTAATTTGTAGACAACAGTCATTTTGGGCTTATTTTCAGCAGATTAAATATCCTCAGTTCTCTAAGCCTTTCCTCGCAAGCCTCTTATCATACCATATGCTCTCTTCTGAACTATGATATTTTTCTAACTCGTCCATAAATTATAGTTTAAAGAACTGAAAGTATTAGTCCAAGTGAGGCCTAACCATTACTAAGAAGAGTAGAATAATGAGCTAGTTTATTTTACAAGTTTGCTTCTATTAGCACAATATAATATAATACCTAAGGGTTTTGCAATACCACAGTAACTTCCATTGAATTCATCACCCACTCTAAGCTCAAATCCTTCTGTACAGCCACTATTACCCTGATCTCTACTTCTGCATTTGATTATTCCTTCTTTTTGTATATTGTGCATTAACTTTACATTTGTCTTTAACATTTCTACTTACCAACACAATATATTATTTTTAGTACAATAATGCATGTTAATTTGTCAAGATTTCAGTATGTAGAACAGTGGTCCCCAAACTAGGGATGTAAGCGAGTAGTCAAGCCTAGGCTTATCAGTTAAATCAACTACCATATTTTAACGAATATACCCCGCACCCGAATATACCCCACAGTTTTTCCAAATTGAGTAAAAAAAATCTTGTATACCCCATGCACGAGTATAACCCGCAGGGTATACAAGACTTTTCTTTCAAATTGTGCCGGGGTATATTAGCTAATTTATGGTGCCGGGGGCGGAGGGGGGGATTAGCCAGCCTAAACGCCCCGGTTCCTGCGGGCACTCACCGCCCCGGTTCCTGCGCAGCCTCCAGCCTCCGGGCGGGGGAGCACTCATCCCCCTGGTTCCTGCGGCTGCGCAGGAACCAGGGGATGAGCGCTCCCCCAGCCCTTCCTGCGGCTGTGCAGGAACCAGAGGGATAAGCACTCCCCCGCCCGGAGGCTGGCAGCTGCACAGGAACTCACCAGATGAGTAAAAAAAAATTGTATAGCCTGCACCCGAGTATACCCCGCCGGGGTGTGTAAAAATGCATATAACCCCCGGGTTATATGCGCTAAAATACGGTACTCACATTTTCCTCTCCCCTTGCTACCTCTGTATCAGAGGCAGCAAGGGGGGGGAGGAGGGAGAAGCAGGAGCCAGTGCTGGGGAGAGACATCTTAAAAGCCAGTTCCCGCTAGCATCATCTCCACAGTGTCGCCTGAGGAGGGGTAGGGGAGGCTGCTGTGAAGCAGCCCCTGTCTGCGGAGACCCGGGCTGGCTGCGGGCACAGGCTGCTCCAGCAGCAGCTCCTGTCCACAGGGGATCCCAGCTCCCTGGTGGGAGGAGGCTGCCCAGCTCCTACTGTCTTTTAAATTGCAGAGCCACAGCGGGATTTGGTCCCGGACATTAGTAAGATGAGGACCACCAAAATCCCCTACTGAAAATGCATCAAACATAATGGTGTTGGCATAACATATTATACAAGTGGCATCCCAGCCATCCCAGGGGCAAAAGGAGAAGTGGAATCCTTGGGAGGTGACAAAATGATGGCACTGGTGATGATGATGGGGAAAGTGATGGTAATGAAGATGGTGGCTAAGACCTCAGATTGTTTTCCAAGGGATAGAGCGATATATGGATGTTCAGACACACATTTTATAGTATCTCTATCAATCTTACTAAATTAGAGGGTTTGTGACTGTGATAAATATATTCATAAACCATATTTGTTAATATAGATGAGTTCCTATAGTGTGAGTGTTGCAACTGTGCACATCCAGCTTCCCAACTAGATAATAATTTGAATAATACTGGTCCTGATCTTGTCCACACTCAGGATGATAACTGGGGTTTCTTAAGTAATCAGTATAATGAACACACTGTCCAAAAATCAGGCAATAACCACCAGCCCCAGCTGGAGCTCTGGCCCCAACAGTGATTCCCAGCTCCTAGCCCTGCCTGACTCTGCTCCTGATCACAGCCCCAGCTGCAGCTCCAACTCTGGCTTTGGACCCTGGCTCTGACAGCAGTCCTGCTCCTGTCCACGGCTACGCTGCCAGCCCTGCCCATCAGCTCTGCTTCCTGCTGCAGCTGCACTCCCAGGCCAGGCTCTGACCTTAGCTGTATGCTGGCCCTGGCTCCCAATTATAGGTCCCAAGGCAGGAAAGGGTGGGAGAGGCACAGTCAGACTCCATTATGAGTAAGAAGGGACCATGACATAAAAAGTTTGACTGATCTAGAAGGTTACTAATGGGTCCTAGTTTCTGAATCTTATAAAATGTCAGCTTTGTTTCATTGCCATTTCATTCAAGAGAACGGGCAATTTGTATTCATTTGTGAAGCAGGTGTTTTGCGGATGTTGCTCAGGAGATCTGTTAAAAAGAATCTTTGATCATGACAGCCTTTGAATCAACTGCAAAATGTTAAAGCTGCCCAATATAAATACATACAAAGTATGGATCTTCACAGGCCACACAACAGCCACAAATGCTGGCTTTCAGCCATTTCTATAACAAAAATTGCCAGGATGACACAAGAGCAAGAAATTTTCTATTTTATTCTTTCCAGCGGAGATTGCTCTAAATTGCATTGTCTACAATTCATCTTTGCAAACTTCAGATCACTCCAAACTGTTTCAGCAATTTACCAGTATCAGCAGCAATAATTAGAACAAAACTAGGGATTTTGGGTGGATTTTTCTCTTTTACGGAATGTACTTTTTATTTCTGGCTACCTTTGGGGTCTTTTCATTTCTTGCAAAAAAATCAGCTGATTTCACTTGAAATGATCAGTTTGAATAGAGTCACATCTGATGCTCTACACCAGAAAATGCATGAGCTAGTAGGCATAGATGTCATTTTTGTTTTCCAGCCTACAATGGCAGTGACGTCTGTCTCAAAAGAATGATGCCGCCTTCACTCACTTATCTTTTAGCCACTCGGTACTTTTGGAGCATACGCTCCTACATAGGGCACAGACTTCCTGCACATTCTTCTAGTTCTCCTGCTATGTGTGGCCTTGAAGCGCAGTGTATAGTGTGAATGACTGAACACAGCATGAATGTGAGGCCAGTATCAATTAGAAATCCTTTCCAAGGTCCTTACATAAATTCAAAGATGAGTAGGCAGAAGAGCTCAGCGCTACTGCATGTTACTCAGTTAACCTGTAAGTTTAAAGTAGTAGATTTGTTTCACATAAATAATTGTTTTTGAAGGAAAACTAGCACATCAATATTGAGAAATAACCAATCAGAGACCTAATGAGGATTACGCCCATCCTTAGGGTGCATAGCTTATTCAGAGTCTAAATCGAAAGAGCTTATTTTGAAATTTGACACTGTCTTCACAGCACCAAATTTCAAAATAAGGCATTATTTCAACAAATCCCTTAACCCTCATGGAACAAGGTTTACAGGGATGCCAGAATAGCACACCTGCTATTTCGGGAAATAGTGGGCACTTTGAAAGATGCAGCTTTGCTATTTTGGGATACTTCCAGTATTCTGAATGAGCAATGCTGTCTAGACGTACCCCAAGATATATGGTTGTAGGCCTCTTGAAATCTGTGTATTTACAATTTTTCTTTTGATTAATACCATTACACCCTTTTGTCAATAGAAAGGCTAAGACACAGAAAGGTAAAGTGACTTTCCTGGGAGACACACAGACAACCAGATGCTGATGTTGGTCCTGTGTAACTTTGAGCAAATATCTGAATCTCTTCATGCCTCTGTTTCCCCATCTATAAAATGGGTATAAATGATCTTTATACTTTTCCTGGAGGTGTTAGGAAATGTAATTTTCTGCACCATGTTAAAACTTAATGCACAGAGCACTAGAGTGGGGCTTAGGAGACCTAAGTTATAGTCCCGGCTCTGCCACTTGTTTGCTGGATGGAAATCTGAATTGGTGGAGGCACAAATGAAGGTAGGTACCTAACTTCCAGTTTTAGGCTCCACTGCAATGCATGGAACACCCACTGAGCCCTGTAGCTGCCTAAACTCTCTCAGTGCTTGTGGTTTTGCAGTAAAATTCCCGTAGGCTGGCTTAGAGTCTGTGTGGCAGCCCCTGAGCATGTGAACTGCTGCCTCCATCCATGCATCCGGGTATCTATCTGCCGCCTAAGCCCCAGAGTAATTCCCAAACCAAGGGAAGATAGCCACTTGGCCACCTGAATAGAATACAGGGCCCAATGTGATAGGCACCATTTGAACACATCGTCTGGATCGGGCCCTTTGAATGAGATCACACTCAGAGAAAAAGGAGCTGTCTCATAGGGTATGTCTAGACTGCATCCCTCTGTCGGCAGAGGGATGCAGATTAGGCAGGTCAACATTGCAAATGAAGCAGGGATTTAAATATCCCGCGCTTAATTTGCTTAAAAATGGCCACCGTTTTTGCCGACTCAGCACTTTGTCAGCAAAAAGCGGCAGTCTAGAGGGGGATCTGTTGAGAAAGAAAGCCTTTTTCGACAGATCCCTTATACCTCCTGCAAGGAGGTTTACAGGATCTGTTGAAAAAGGCTTTCTTTCTCGATAGATCCCCCTCTAGACTGCCACTTTTTGCCGACAAAGTGCTGAGTTGGCAAAAACGGTGGCCATTTTTATGCAAATTAGGCATGGGATATTTAAATCCCCGCTTCATTTGCAATGTTGACCTCCCTAATCTGCATCCCTCTGACGACAGAGGGATGCAGTCTAGACATACCCATAATGTTGAGCCCTGTGGTTAGGGTACTCCCCAAGCATATGGGAGACCCGCAGTTGAAGTCCCTACTCCATATGAGGGGAGAAGAGTTTGGGGTAATGATCTGCCAACTCTCAGGTAACTGCTGTAGCCTCTGGGCTATGAGAGATTCTGAAATGCGGGATACCTCGGTCTCTTCTGGGTAAGCTGTTCCATTGCAAATAAATCATTTTAAATAGTTGTTGGAGCAAGTGGACTAGATAATGGGTGTGTGCTCTAGCCTCCCGCTAAACAGTCATTCTTTCACACTGGCTCCCCAAGTGTCATTTGGTCCAGAGAGCGAGAGAGGCAGTGAGCATAGGCATGAGCTGATGATTAAGGCACTTCCCTTAAGAAACCCAGAATACCGTCCTTCTGTGCCAATGACCCCAATTGTTTACCCAAAGCAACAGCATCAATAGGAGAAATTGGTGGGAGCCCCAGATCAGACTATCCCACTGATCAGTGATTAGAGCTCTTGTATGTGCAGAATAATGCTGACCTCTTCTGTGGAAATCCATTGAGGACTATGATTAAAAAGCATCATTTAAGAGCTGGATTCTATTACTAAATTGTATTGCAGATACTTTGGTAGGCTGGCAAATATGTGTAAGATATGGCATTGCCAGATCATTTAGTCCATTAGTGTTCTTTGTGAGGTGTATTGATTTGAAACTTAAATGTATTGTACATTGCCTACAAATTTCAGCGTGCCACCAATTTTTGTCCTGAAATGAGGAGGAAGCTGAAAGTTTTGAAGCTGGAGAGAGGACAGCTATGTCTTTTGGCACCCAGGAAGACTTGGGAAGTGGTTTTACATTTTGGCATCCAATTAGCAGAAAGACCTTTAGATTAGAGAAGAAGTAGAATCTCCTTCTTCTCCCTTCCCTTATGCCTCTCCTTCCCGCTCCCCACAAACACACACATTCTGAGCAAGGGGAAGAACAGATTTTAAAAGCCTGTTCATAGCAACCTGTGTCTGCAGCCGTCTTCATCAATGCATCAATGAAATAACTGCCATTTAACTTGTACTAGACAGACAAGGTTGTTGAGAGAGTCTTTTATTTGGACCAGCTTCTGCCGGTGAGAGACCAGCTTTCACAGACCTCTTCTTCAGATGTAAGAAACTGTCAAAGGGTCACTGCTAATTGCAAACACAATAACTGGTACTAACGATTAGGCTTTAGAACCAACATCCTGTGGCAATGAATGGGATAGCTGGCAACGCTTTGTAAGCTGTTGCTTCAGGCTGTCTGCTCTACTCAGATAGGTGTCACTCATCCATTTGCATTTGATTCTCATTTTCAAGCATAACTTCACCGGCATGAGGGCTGGATATTTAGAGTTGGACTTGCTTGTCTGCTAAGGCCATTTGGTGCAATACAAAATGGCATTAAATTAGACAGAGAAGCCCAAGGAAGAATTCCCTCAATGTAGGGAGAATCTATTAGTATAGAGCTGGCAGAAGAGGCAGGTATTAACTGCTGCTCGCCCATGGTTTTTGTCAAAGGCATGTGAGAGCAGGTGCGGGTGCATGATGGAACTGAACTCTACCAAGCCCTCTCCTCTGCTGATGCCCAAACAACATATGTTAGGCCTTGTCTATACTTACCCAGAGATCAGTGCTCCAGAGATCGATCTTTCAGGGTCTGATTTAGTGTGACTAGTAAGGACCTGCTAAATTGAATGCTGATGGTGCCCCTGTTAACCCCATTACTCTATGGGTTTGTGAGGAGTAAGGGTAGTCGATGAGAGAGTTTCTTCCATCGACTTCCCTCAGAGGAAGTGCCACAGAAATTCAATTTAAGCTTTGCTATTCTCAGCTAGAGTAGCATATCTTAAATCAAGTTTCTTCCCCAGTGTAGACCTGATCTTAGAGTGGAACCCTCCTTTAATTTACAGTGGAACTGTGATCCTGAATCAGGAAGTCACAAGTGGTTCCTTGGGGGTGTCTCTCTCTATCAGGGCTGTGTTGTTGGGGTTTGTTTATGATACTCTCCAGTTCAAATGTGACAGGTTTTGAGGTTGACATGCAACACACCAACTTATTTCACACAAGCTACTAGACCTTTTTCAGATGTTAACAAATTTAGTAACTGCAGCATTGGGACCAAATCTCCACATTCATTCTGTAGCAAAGCACCCATTCATTTCAAAAACAGTTTTTGCCTGAGTTAAGAAATGTTGAATTTGGCCCCTGCCTTGGATTCAAACCATTGATCTTACAACAAAGGCTAACTGATAAGTCTCAAAATATAACCATAAACAGGGAAATTATTACCAAGTAGGTATGTTTGTAGTGTGACACCACAGTGATTCGTTCTTGGCCCTAGACTATGTAACATTTTTATCAGTGGAAGAAAACGTGAAACCATTAGTAATAAAGATGGCAGATGTCCCAAAGCTTGGGAGAAGCAGTATAATGATGAAGACAGATCATCGATACGAAGTGATCCACACCGCTCTGTAAGCTGGATTCAAGTAAACAATGTGTTTCAATATGACCAAACGTAAGGTCATACGAAAAGGGAATATAGGCCATATTCATAGGATGGCAAACATTATCCTGGGAAGCAGAGGCTCTAAAAAGGATTTGGGAGTCATATGGATAATTTGTGGAACATGGGGTCCCAGTGTGATGCTATTGCCAAAGGACCTAATGCAGTTCTTGGGTGTATAAATGGGGATATCAAGTAGGAGTAAGGAGGCTGTATTACCACTGTATTACCTCTGTATTTGGGTTGCACCTGTGCTAGAGGCAGATTTACAATGAAACATATGGTGCCCTGGCACGGGACCCCCCCACCAACACGGGGCCCCCACGGCCAGGCAGTCCAGCACCAGGTCTGGCATCTCCCATCCCTGTGCAGGGGGCAGCCACTCTGAGGGGGGGAGTCAGTCCCTCTATGGAGAGGGCTATGTGGGTGGTAGGAGAGAAAGGAGGTTCACCTGCAGGCTGCAGCCTCAGGAGAGCTGGCAGGAAGTGGTGAGCAGTGTGAACACAGGCTGGAAGGCTTCAGAGGAGCACTGGGCAGTGGCACAGGCTGCTGGAGAAAAGTGGCACTTTGAAGTGGGAAAGCAGCCAGGGGATGAGGAGGGCGGCCAGTGGCAGCTGTCCATTGTAGGGGAGGAGGGTGGCTGGTGGATGGAGAGCCGGCAAGCTGCCACAGCTGGCAGGAAAAAGCTGCACTTTGAAGCGGGAAAGCACCACTTCTCTCCGGCAGCTGGCTGCATGGCTACGCTGCCCCCTCCTCCTGAGTCCTCCAGCCCCTGTAATGCTGTGCTGCCCTCTCCTCCTGAGTCCTCCAGCCCCTGTAATGCTGTGCTGCCCTCTCCTCCTGAGTCCTCCAGCCCCTGTAATGCTGTGCTGCCCTCTCCTCCTGAGTCCTCCAGCCCCTGTAATGCTGCACTGCTGTTGGCTGCCACCTGGTGAGTGGCTGCTGCCCATGGGTGAGGGAGGGAAGGAGTGGCTGGGGGATGGAGAGCCCAGGATGGGGGGGGCACTCAGGTGGCCAATGGAACTGTGCCCTCCCCATCTTCATTTGCAGCACATGTGGGTCTCTGCCCACGTCTCTGGGCCAGCCAGCACAGGGCCACTGGGGCACCTGAAGCTGTCCTCCATGGCCATGGAGATCTTCATATCTCCTCTGTCAGTCTTCTTCTCTAGACTCACCCTGGCAGCTCTGCTCCTGCACTGGGCCCCCAGCTCCGCCCCTTTTACTCAGGGCCCCACCCTTCTGGGGACCCTAGATCTGCCCTCCACACACACCTTGCCCAGGGGCCTGGCTATTCTGTCAGCAGCCCTGCCTGAACCCTTAGTTCCTGTGCCTGTGACCTGCACCCACATCTGGACCTGCGCCCATGAGAGACAGGGGCTGGCTTTCAGCTCCCCACTATTAAAAATGTTCCAGTGACACTGCTGTTAAACCAAACTGGGCAATGGGTGGACCAGATCATGGCCCACCCATAGCTACACCCCTGAGCTTTCAGACATTTTTAATCTACCTAAAAATCAAGGTCATTTTTAGCAATGAAGTGATACTATGAGTTTAGCAGTCAAAAACACACAAAAATGAAGGTGAGGCAAAAAGATGAAGCTAAGCAAAAAGACAGTTTATCATCTTATTTTAAAAATCTTGAAGTATTGAATAGAGGACATTAATCAAAAAGTATGGGTGAGGAAACATCTCAATGATCTGATCACTTGCCAAGTTGTGGGGATACCACAACAACTGCAAACACTGAATAAGTGGATTCTGAAGTGGCAATGGAACTACAAAATATTGGTAATTTTGTTGAAGTAAGGGAAGAAACCTATCCTGAAGACATTGCATTATGGCCAAAACCTATTTCATTGGATATGATAAAACTTAAAAAATAACTAGTCCTGCAGCACTTTAGTGACGACTAAAAAAATGTAGATGGTATCATGAGTTTTCACAGGCACAACCCACTTCTTCAGATGAAGGACGTGTTAACTTCTTCAGATGAAGAAGTTCTTCAAATGCTTCATCCAAAGAAGTGGGTTGTGCCCACAAAAGCTCATGATACTATCTACATTTTTTGTTAATCATGAGTTTTCATGGGCACAACCCACTTCTTCAGATGAATGGAGTTAAGAGGTCCAGGGTACAAATAAATAACAGAGAAAGAGAGGGGATGGGAAGGGAAAGAGAATGGATAAAAATGGGGAAAAAATACTGTCAATTAGCATGTCCATGATAAATGAGGCTATAGAGTGGACTCACATTTCCATCACCTTATACCAGAAACCTACCAACTGTTACACTTGCTTACATGCCTCTAGCTTCCATCCAAGACATGTTTCCCAATCAATTGTTTACAGCCAGACCCTAAAATACAACCAGATTTGCTCCAATCCCACAGACAGAGACAAACACCTGCAGGATCTCTATCAGGCATTCTTAAAACTTAAATACCTGCCCAGGGAGATGAAAAAACAGATTGACAGAACCACACAAGTACGCAGGCATGAGCTTCTTCAAGACAGGCCCAACAAAAAAAACAGAATACCACTGGTCACCACCTACAGCCCCCAACTTAAACCCATCCAGAGCATTATTTACAATCTACAACCTCTCCTGGAAAATGACCCCCTCACTCTCACAGGCCTTGGGGGACAGGCCAATTCTCACCTAACAGGACAGGACAATCCCCTAACCTCAAATTCTTTCCAGCAACCACTGTCATGTGGTTCAATTTTTAGATCCGAGAGAAACCAGGACACTCCAGAGAGACTTAACGACTTACTTCTTTATTGCAAACTTTAAGCAGTTAATATAGTTTAAATTTTTCAAGCCTTAAAAATAATTACTATACAATTTAAAACTTAAATACTATAAATTCTGAAGCAATTAATACAGTGAAAAGCAATGCAAAAACAATTAATAGAAGATTATTGAAATACAATAATTAGCCTAGTTCACTTACACTTCACCCATATGCTACCTACAGTACCAGGCAGGAGGTCATGGTCCCTTTGATTCCCACCCATCAGGACACCATGCACTGCTGCAGCCGGTGTGAAGGGTCTATTACTTCTAGTTATAATAAGCAGGACCTATAGGTCAATCCTGCTCCCTCCCTCCCACTGATTATCTTTTCTACACCTACATTTATACTCGACTAGGTCATTCTAGTAATATCTACCAATTGATTACATATTGTATAAAATACTTATTGTGCCCATTTTTGGGATACACCCTGTTATTCAGGCTGTATTATACTTGACTGACAGTTCTATGGCTGTATCTGTGATTTTTTCTTATCAGAAATATTATGTACCAGTACTAAGTTTCTCCCAAAGTACTTGGCATGGTTTCACTATACCATACTCCCTATGCACGATTGTTTAAAGCACGCCTGACTCTCCAAGCTTCCTCCTCTCCCCCCCACCCCCAGGGCCTGGTCTGGGTGCATATGTGCATCAGACTTGAGATAGACCTGGGTTTGCTTTGTTAGAAATCCGCACTTTGGGCAACACAGCCATCATTAGTCTAGTCAAGGCAGGGCCGGACAATGCAGACATTACTCTACTGGTCAAGATGGGGTTGTCCAGGCTCCCATACAACCATGCAGCACACTTCCATCATACTCATCCAGGAATCCACCCTTGATATCAACTTCAGGGCCAACTCTGTGCACGCATCTATACAAGCAACATCATCATAGGACCTAACCACATAAACCACCACAAAAGAGGCTCATATAACTGCACATCCACCAATGTGATCTATGCCATCAAGTGCCCCTCTGCCATATATATTGGCCAAACTGGATGGTCTTTACAACAAAGGATTAATGGACAGAAATCAGATATTCAAAGTGATAACACACAGAAACCAGTTGGGGGAACATTTCAACTTGCCTGGACACTCACTAATGGATTTAAATGCAACTACAGTAAAGTATCGATTTTCCGACCTTCACTTATCCAACATTCCATTTTATCCGCCGGTGCCACCTGTCACGTGACGGCAAGGGGCTCCAGGGACACTTCATACAACAATGGCCTTGCTTTCCCTTTTTCCAGGGCTGGGCAGAAGCTCTGGTTAGCAGGTCTGCAGGGGCTCCCCTCAGCCCGGCATACAGCGCGGGCTCGGCAACCTTACCTCCCCACCCCACGCCTGGGGCAGCTCATGTCTGCGCTGCGGGCTCGCCCAGCACTCAGGTATGCTGGGCCCTGGCCGTCCGACTGCGTTAGCGGCTCTGCTTTTAGGAGTGGGCCCGGACTCACTTCCCCCTCCCAAAACTTTGTGGGCGGGGGGGGGGAAGGGAGGGAATTGCCCCCCTGTGGAGCGAGCCCGGCTCCCAGCCGGAGCAAGCGGGGAGTCCGGGCCGAGGCAGGAAGAGAAGGGGAGGAGGGAGTGTGGTGAGGGGAGGGGCTGCCACCAGACTGAGGAGAGGCAGGAGTGCCGGGGCCTTGGGCATGTCTGGGCGGCCCGGGGGAGGAGGGAAGAAGAGGAAGGGGAAGGACGTGGCCCCTCACGAGGATGCAGCATCTGGAATCCGCTGGGGAGGGGGCAGCGCGCGCGCCAACCGCCCCCGAGACAAAGAGCAGAGCCCGCCTGGGAGGCCCCCCCCCCAGCCGCCGCCGCCGCTACTGCCATTGCTGCTCTGCTCCTGCCCCTCGGCCAGAGCGCGCCGGGCCCCTACCCCACCATGAGCCAGCGCCGTCCCTATTATTCGACATTTCCGGTTATCCGACCATCCTCCGGTCCCGTTTAGGTCAGATAACTGAGACTTTACTGTACAAAGCAATTAAAAAAAAACACCTTGAGAGAGAAGCTGTAGAACTTGGTTTCATTTACAAGTTTGACACCTGGAATTGAAGTCTGAAAAAAGACTTGAACTGGATAGGGCTGCTACATTCCACACCCTAAGGATATAAGCAGTGGGTACTTAGAGCCCACTCTATTAGCCTCACTTAGCATGGACATTCTAAGACTACGTCTAAACTGCCCCCTCTTGCGCAAGAGAATATGCAAATAAGGTGAAGCGGTTAATATCGCTGCACCTCATTTGCATACTTAATGAGCCATGCAAGGGGCTTTTGCGCAAAAAGGAGCCATCTACACAGCTCCTTTTTGCACAAAACCCCCCTCTTGCGCAAGAGCAGTTCTGCTGCTTTTTTTCAGGCAGAAAAGCCCCTTGTGCAAAAATGGTGGCTTATTAAATATGCAAATGAGGCACAGCAATATTCACTGCTTTGCCTCATTTGCATATTCTCTTGCGCAAAAGGGGGCAGTCTAGACGTAGCCTAACTGACAATATTTTCCCCATTTATTCCTTCTCTTTTCCTCCCCTCTTTCTCTGCTATTTATTTGTACCCGGGACTCCTTAACTCCATTCATCTGAAGATGTGACTTGTGCCCACAAAAACTCATGATACCATCTACATTTTTGCTAGTCTCTAAAAAAAAAAGTTAGACTACAAAAACAATCAAGAAACTTCACTTTATTTTAATTTATTTCTTATTGCTCATAATAGAGGATGATGATGAAGAAAAAAGAATGAAAATGGGAGGGCAGGAAGAATAAATGTTCTTTTTCTTGGCTGGGTGTCCGGGGCGGCCAGAAATGAAGCTAAGCACAGGGCACCACTAACTCTAAATCTGCCAATGGTGCAACCATTACTGGAATACTATATCCACATCAGGTGTCCACAGTTCCAGAAGGATGTTTATAAATTGGGGTATGGCTACACTGCACACTTATTTCAGAATAAGCTATTCCGGAAGATATATTCCGAAATAGCTTATTTTGAAATAGCACGACTACATTACAGGAGAGCCTAGAAATTAATCTGAGGCAGGCTCCCCTAATGTGGGTGCACTGCCTCAATTTAGAGCCCCAGGAAGCACTTGGGAGTAATTACTCTGAATGGCCTGGGAGGAGCTATTTCAAAATAGCAGCAGTGGCACATCCACACTACTGCTATTTCAAAATAGCAGTTTTGGAAGAGGTGTTATTCCTCATGGAATGAGGTTTACAGAAGTTGGAATAAGCCGTCTGTTATTTTGAATTTATTTAGAAATAACAGAATTTCTGTGTAGATGCTCATATTGTTATTTTGGAACATCGGCTGTTATTCCGAAATAAGCTGCTGTGTAGATGCACCCTTGGAAATGGCTCAGAGAAGAGCCATGCTACTTAAAGGATTGGTGAAAACTACAGGAGATTAATTTGTTTATCTTAATGAAGAGAAATTGAAGGGTGATTTGATCACAGTCTATACATATTTACATGGGGACAGACATTTGATAACAGAGGGCACTTAAGTCTAGCAGCTAATGGTAAAACAAGATCCCTAGCTGGAAGCTGAAACTAGATACATTCATATCATATATATAGTAGCCCAATGTCTGTAATGCTGAAATGCTGGCTGTTCCCTCTGGGTGGTGCTGTTGCTGAAATGCTGGCTGTTCCCACTGGGCAGCCCGTGCTGCATGGAGAGTGCAGGGCCCAAACGGCCGTTTGCGCTGCTTGCTCCCCTGCGACGGCCCAGCTGAGCGGCGCAGAAGTCAGCCGAGCACCACGGCGGGAAGGGAAGGGGGGCGGGGTGGTGATGTACATGCCCAGGGGGTGGGGCCTGGCCATGCACTTTGCCGCCCTGCCCCCCTTCGCCTCCCACCGTGGCACTTGGCTGACTTCTGCGCCACTCAGCCAGGCTGCCATGGGGAAGCCCAAACAGCCGTTTGCTCCCCCACAGTGACCCGGCTGAGTGGCGCAGAAGACAGCCGAGTGCCACGGCGGGAGGCGAAGGGGGGCGGGGCGGTGATGTGTGGCATGACAGCGGCTTCAGGCCCCGCCCCCTGGCTGTGAATGTCACTGCCCCCCTTCGCCTCCTGCTGTGGCACTCGGCTGACTTCTGCACCGCTCAGCCAGGCCGCCGCATGGGAGCAAGTGGTGCAAGCAACCATTTGGGCTCCGCACTCCCCATGCAGCACAGGGAGTGCGGAGCCCAAACGACCGTCTGGGCTCCGCGGTCCCCCGAGTGAGAGGTAGGAGGGGGAGGAGAAGAGAAAGAGAGAGACAGAGAGAGAGGCAGGAGGCGGAGGAGAGCTGAGAGAGAGAGAGGGGGAGGCAGTAGGAGGAAAAGAGAGAGAGAGAGAGACGGAGCAAGAGACTGGAGGCTCAGAAGAGAAAACCGACATGGAGGAGAGATCTGAAAATCCCGTCTTATGACGGGCTAATTGGCTAGTTAGAAATAAGATGCCTTCTGAAGGGATGTATGAACTGGGACACAAGGGGTTAGGGTGCTGTACTGAGAGCCAGACACAGGCAGGTCAGCAGGGGGCTGAAAGACCTATCTTGGGAGCACCTGACTATGGATATGGTTGCAGTCTGGATGTCAGGGAAGTGATCTGCTAGTGGTAGCTAACCCAGGCCCTAAGAAAGGGATGAGCCTTTGCCTAGGACTAGGGACCCTTTCACTATAATATTGTGTGGATCATTTCTGAGGCTTTTTACCATGCCTCGGACTGGGGAAGTAAGTACTAGAAAGTGGCCCAGGGTGGCAGCCCTAAAGCACTCCGTGGTGTTTGTAGCACTGCTTCTTGTAGGGTCCTGGGTTGGAGGCCAGTGGAGATGGAGGGCCTGCATTCCTCCTACCAACTACCCTTTGCAAAGCAGGCACAATGCTCTGCTCCTCTCCCTTGGAAACATGGGGGAATAGAGACAATGTAAGCCCTAAGTCGACAGCACACCACCCACCGTTGCCAAGAGGGTGGGCTGTTGATCCTTTCTTTTGTGGGGCCTTTAAACCACATCTATTTGAATGGACTCTGCTAGCCTGTAAGGGAGTAAACACAATTGGTTATCTCACTGGAAGGCTGAATCGCTACCTTCCATAAGGGTGATCGACAGAGCAGCAGTGTGGTTGTTGGCAAGGAAAGCCATGGGGAGAGGGTGAATAGCTAGGCCCCAGTGACCTAATTACTAAACAGCACCACTGATAAGCCTAGCCCCATCACATGCCCATGTTTAACAGGGAGGGTACTTAGCCTTCGGAACAATTTATTGAGGGTTGTGGTGGATTTGCCATTCCTGAAAACTTAAATCAAGATTGGATTTTTTTTTCTAAGAAACATGCTGTAGTTGAAAAAGGAATTAATTCAGACCTGTCCTAGGGCTTGTGTTTTAGAGGTCAGAATAGACGACCAGAATGGTTCTTTCCGGCCTTGCATTCTGTGAATATCTTGTTATCCATCTCACCTTTTGTGCCATCTTGTTCATTATTATGTAATGTCCTTAATAAACTGGCACAGAATTTCTCCAATATGTGTAACCTAACAGGCTAAAACAGTACTCTTTGTTTTATCTGATATTTAATTTGTGCTTTCCTAGCTCTAATGAGGTATGTGCTATTGTACTATGCTAGAAGAAGAAAACACAAAGATCAGCAGGCAAAATGATTAAACAATGCTACTGCATGTCACTCAGTCTATCAACGGATCCACATTGACACTATAATTATTTTTTTCAATAAATGTTCAGCCTCTTTAAAAGGAAGCTCTGTGTTTAGCACATAGATTTTGAGGGATAATAACCAGTAAGCAATATTTTAAGGATTGTGGTCAGCACAGCTGTAAAGGGCTTTAATCTTGAACTAACTAGGTATATGGGTCAGCCAAGAGCCATGAGCAATGGTATCATATTCGTTCTGAGTGCTTATTGCTTCCAAGATTTCAAAAAATGAAAGGCTAGAAGAAAAATCACATTTTATAGATTTTCAAGCATTAAGAAGCTTGAGCTACCCACATGAGAAACATAAAATCCTTGGAATATTCTGTGATTTGTGACCCTCTGCATTTATGTGAACAAATATCCTGAGAGCTACACTAATGAAAGTTTAGATGTTGTAAATGCAGAATATTCCTAGTTCATTTTGTTGGAAAGCTAAAATATATACAAAAGCCTGTGGATTTATCTTACCTTGTCAAAATGTTACCTGTAATACACCAAACATTGCCATGCTATCTTTTCTTTTTTGCATTGGCTAATATAGTTCAGTTTAACTGGTCAAATCAGGTTTATATCTTTACATCTTTCAAAAGCAGACTGTTCATTGGGTAAAGAACTAGATTACAACCTGTGAGAACTGAGTTCTCTCTCCCAGGCCATGTCTACACTACATGGAAGATCAATGCTGCACAATCCATCTTCCGGGATTCAAATTAGTGGGTCTAGTGAAGACCCACTAATTCAAACTGAGAAGGTGCCACTGTCAGTGCTGGTAAACCTGCTCCTCATGAGGGGTAAGGGAAGTCGACGGGAGCATTTGCTCCCATTGACCTCCCACTGTGTGGACAGCCCAAAAACACAATTTAAGTTACTTCGACTCCAGCTACATAATTAACATATGAAGATATGAAGTTGCATATCTTAAGTCAACTTTCCCCTTTAGCGTAGACAAGGCCCCAGTTATATCACTGAGTTTGGGCAAGTCATTTCATTTTTCTGTGCCCATTTCCCATCCCACTTTTGTCCGTCCTATCTAGTCAGACTATAAACACAACAGGGCAAGGTCAGTCTTTTACTACATGACTATAGGTCAAGCACAACAGGGCTTTGACCTCATGTGGTGCTGCTTCATGTTACTGTAATACAGATAAAAAGCTAAGATGCCCTAATAAAATACATTCTTATGGAATCAATCTGCAAAGTGCTGAGTACCATGGATGAAGAGGTAGCTACCAACTTGGAAAGTAAATGAAGCATGTGGCTTGACTTTTTTTCCGTGATGTATTTATAGTAACCTAACCCTGACTGTACAGACCCATTAATTAAAATAGAATTGCTAAAAAATCCTCAATTACTTGGGGGAGGGGGTTGTTTATATATTTTGTTGCTATGATCAAAATAATAATGCTGCTAATGTTTTCTACTAATGTGTGTTTCCAGAAGTTCTTGATGTTGCTATGAATTGAACAGACAGTATAATAAAAATGACACCATTTACATGGCTAATACAAAACATTAGCCAAGCCTCTGCAGTCAACTGAGCAGTAAAAAAAAAAAAAAAAAAAAAAAAAAAATCCCATAAAGCTATAAGAAAACTGACAAATAATTCTTGGTTATTGGTGCTTTACTGCAAATGCTGAATATTAATAAACAGCAGAGTTAGGAAACTGGTCTTAAGGCTACAGGGGCATGAAAAGATTAGCCAGATGAGACTGTTTAGGAAAGCTAGTATTTAAAACATAACTTCAGGAGAAAAGAAAAGGACACAATTTAATAGCTTGGCATAGTGAAGTATGAATGTTTGCTACATTTATTAATACTATGCATGAGCCTACTTTTATCAAAAGGATGATTCAGATGCATTTCAACAAAGTTGAAGCACCTCCAGCTTGTGCCAATGGCAAATACTGTCCCAGCTCTGAAGAAAGCTGTGTGTCCCTTTTTGCCGCAGTACTACAGGGGTTACAACTGTGTATGTGTGTGTGTGAGATAGAGGAGACAGAGAGAGACTTCTCCTCACATGAGTTACTGGAAACCTGTCACACCAATGCCGCACTGCAAGAACCTGATTTCATCTGCTCATTTATCTGTTAGCTTAAAACGTCAGCTGAGTGAAACCCACAGTAAAAAACAAATTCTACCTCAACTAGCACACAATGCAACAATCGCGAAATCACTGGAAATACAAGAGGTGTAATTAAAGACAGAGTGTGGTGGTGAGATAAGCTGGGGTGAAGCACAGTGGACAAGAGAAAGGACAGATATAGATAATTCATTTGGAATGAGTAAGGATATCTTATTCCAGAAGTAGCTCCACTGAATTCAGTCAGAGTGCACGTATAGTATAGTAACACTGTTCAGGGCAATTGAATCTGTATTCTCATTCTGTGGAATAACAAGGGTATCCCTCTCAGCTTTCCAGCTCCCCTGCCATTGCCTTTCTTGGGTGAAGATACACATCTCACTCCTTTCTCACTGGGATATTTCCAGGCTGAATAGTTCCCCACTTTTACTGTATTATCTCCAGTAAAGACAGATTTCCCTTGTCCATCCATTTGCTTTCTCTTCAGAGACAGCTAACAGTGTGTCTGCCCACTGTTGTACTAACTACCCACACAGTTCTTTTTTAAGGTGAAAAGCATTACTGAGGAAAATATTAAAAACAATAAAGGAATAAAAGCATATGCAAATCAGCTTACCAGAGATCACCCTACCCTAACATTGGCTCTAGCAGGAGCAATCCTTCCAAACCACACTGAGAGGATTTCTTTATGTGTTCAAGTTCATCTGAGCTTTAGCTCAGAACAAGCACAGAGTCTTATGGGGCCTCAATAGGCCCAGTGCTTCCAACCCTCCCCAAGAGTGGGTTTCTCTGTGGACTAAGAGGTCCTTTGCTGGATCAGGAAATAGGTTGTGAGCCAGTTTAACACCAGCCTATCCCAAAAGTCTGTTTTTGTTGGTTCGTGGACAATCCAGTTTGCTTTAGTATATGTGAACTTCTCTACGGTTGTGGTTTCAAAGGGCTGAAGAGTTACACACTATCACACACACACCCCACTAGAGAAGTTACATACAATAATACAGACACAACTGCATTTTAATACAATGGATAGGGAGCTGATAGCCATGCCAGTCCCCTGGGGAGGGGCCCAGCTCTGCACTAGGGATGTTAAGGACTAGTCGACTATCTAATAAGCAAATGCTTATTACATACAATAATAAGAGGCAGCAAGGAGGGGAAAGAGAAGGGTACTTCAAAGTGGCAGCACCGCACAGAGCCCAGGATCAGTTGTGTGGCGCTGCCCCTTTGAAACGCTGCCACGTAGAGCCCGGGGTCAGCTGGGGAGTCCCTAGCTGATCCTGGGCTCCATGCGGCGCTGCCCCTTTGAAATGCCGTAGCGGCATTTCAAAGAGGCAGTGCCACCCTATCGACTAATCAAATAGTCAATGCAAAAATGCATCAACTACTCAATTAGTGAATTACATACTACTTAACATCGTTACTCTACACTCCCAGAAAGGGCGGGGTTCTGGCAGAAGGGACGTGACTGAGGGCAGCCAGCCCTCAGTCCCACTCAGAGCACACCATACGATGCTCTGACAGCAATTTAAAAGGTCTGGAGCTCCGGCCGCTGCTGCAGTAGCCGCAGCAGTGGCCAGAAGCCTTGGGCTTTTTAGAACTTTTTAGAACTGCCAGTTCCACTAACATCAATGAGACTAGATATGTAATAAGGTACTGTTCAATGTGAGTAAAGGTACCATGATACCACAATCTAGTCCCAAGTCTCTGTGATATACAAGCATCAAATGAAAGTAAATGGGGGATACAGGAAGGAGACTTTGATATTAGAAGCAGAGGCTATCCCAAGTTGTTATATTGATTTCACACAGCTATTTCATATCCTGTACCAAAGAATTGTTCTATGAGCTCCATGCTTTTATACCATGCAAAGCTATAGTAAAGCATTAGGGAAATCAACAGAGGTGAAAGTGAGCCTGTATGACATACTGGTAAGAAGTGGCCACTAATACACAGCCAATATTAAAGTGTTGCCACATCAGCGCTTTAAAGTCATTGCCCTTTTTTGTGCCCCCCCCCCCTCCATTGGCAGCCCTCCTGGTAGGATGCAGCAATGCTTTAACATCCCTACCTCTTTTGTTCCCCCATCCCCTCAGGCTGCCAAGAGGGGATGGGAACAAAGGTGCAGCAATGTTAAAGTGCTGCCAACCCTACCGGCCAGGCTGCTGATGGGGGAAGCAGCTTCCCCAAGGCCCAGTGAATTTAAAAGGGCCTAGTGGGCTCCCGGTCATTGGAGCCACAGGCCCTTTAAATTGCCACTGGAGCCCAGACAGCACATGCTGTGCAGTGCTGAAGAGCTGGCTGGGGGAGGCTGGCCCCAGCCCACCCCTTCCACTTGAGCCCTGAGCCCCACCTCACTTCTTGGGGCCCAGTGCCTAACCCCGTACCAGGAACATTTTTAAATTACTTTCACCCTGGGAAATAACTGGAGCAAAAAATGAACTGCTGCTTGTACAACTGGGTCTTGGAAAAGATGTTCTTAATTTGGGGGCCTGTAGTTTCTATTGTCCCTTAACATGAGGGCAGAGGAGCAAAACCTAGTTGAAAGCAGTCAGAAAGTCAAGGAAAATCTGCTGCATGCTTCAATCCCACAGAAACCCTGTGCGTTTCTGTGGGTTGTGGTGAGGGGCGGGCAGTGGCTGAATCAGGGGATGGACCCTGGCCACAACATAGCCCTCCCAAAAAAATACCTGGAGGAATTTCTGTACACAAATTGAAACACTATTTGGGAAAGAAGCATCTGCAAACTGCACGAGGAGATGTAACTATAGTTCCTGTCAGAGCTGTTTTCCATTCTGGCACTCTGAGTGCAGAAGATGGAGATCTGCAAGAGACCTTAATTACCTTGCCTCTATAGGCTTTGTTTACAAAAACTTCCCAGAGTCACAGATGCACTGGCTCTGAGAAAAACAAAAGCTGCCACCATCAAGTGATTTAAACCCTAAAAAAAGGAGGGAAACACTTGAATTCCTTCCCTGGGGTACCCCCAAGCTCTTATACCACAAGAGAGCTTGAAAAAACAAAGAGAAAATAAACTGCAGTCTCTGGTAGCTGACCTTTTAGTCTGAGGCACACATACATAGACACAGACAGATCTCCTGTTTCTTTCCAGGACACAAGAATCAAATCATTGCCTTAAAAAAAGGTGACTTTATTAACAAAATAAAGAGATATGCTTGATAAAGCATACTTGGTTGCTAGGTGTTACAGAGCAACTGAGTAAAACAAATTAAAACACAGGCTGTATCTAGACTGCAGCACTTTTCCGGGATACCAATGGTATCCTGGAAAATCAATGCCGCATCTAAGGAGCACATCCACTTTTTCAAAAAAAAAATTGAAAAAGCAGATGTGCTCTTTCACCGTCCCTGTAAACCTCATTTTACAAGAAATAAGGGATGTGTCAAAAGAGGACTTTGTTCTGAAATTTGGTGCCGTGTAGATGCACCAAATTTTGGAAAAGCCTCTTTCAACAGTAAAGCGGAAAAAGATATGCAATTTGCATACTGCAAATTGTGTTTCTTTTTCCAATTTATCTTTGCAGTCTAGACCTAGACACAGAGAACATCTCTGGGTGCGTCGACACTGCAGAGCTATTTCGGGATACTGGAAGTATCCCAAAATAGCTACTCTGTGTCTATAGCAGCCACCCCTTAGTTTGAAATAGATTTCAAAATAACAGACGGCTTATCCTGACATCTCCAGTAACCCTCGATCCATGAGGGTTAAGAGGCATTTCGGAATAGTGAATTATTTTTAATTTGGCGCTGTGTAAACAGTGCCAAATTACTAAATAAGCTTATTTCGAGCAAAAGTTGCAGTGTAGACACACCGTTAGATAGTGAATGGGGGAGGGAAGGCATAGATTCACACAGAGAAGTTTAACCAAACAACCAGAACAAAGAAAAAATACCCTAATCATGACTAAATACACTTTTTCTCTTCACTCACGATCTGTGCTGATCCATACTTCAAGGCCCAGTTCACTCCCATGTCCAACATTTCTCATAGGAATGGTAATTCTGATTACAGCATCTGCTCCCTCCAGCCTTTAACTTAGAAGACACAAAGGAAAGCAGACCAGGTATCTATATCCAATTCAGATTTCAGCACTGTATCCCATTTGTTCTTCTGGCCCCCTGCCTACACCCATGCTGGCTACCTGAGTTTAACCCTTTAGTCACTGAGCGCTGGGAAGCACTTCTCCTATCCATCACAGTT
Source organism: Pelochelys cantorii (assembly GCA_032595735.1). Taxonomy (NCBI): domain Eukaryota; kingdom Metazoa; phylum Chordata; order Testudines; family Trionychidae; genus Pelochelys; species Pelochelys cantorii. The sequence goes on from CM064332.1 coordinate 28,795,637, forward strand.
CCCCATAGAGCAAAGATGGCTTGGGGGTGTAATAGACAGGCACATGTCATCCATCTGTGTGTGCTTATGTTTTCAAGGTTTCCTTGTGTGGGACATTCTTGGGTTAAGAAGAGGTGGGCAATAATTTTTGACAGGGGGTCCACTCCAAGATTTTGGAAAGTGGTCGAGGGTCGCAGTCTTCCATGATATTAATGGAGGAGATATGGGTTCTGGGATGGAGGTTGGGTGAAGAAGGGAGCTTGGGATAAGGGATTGGGGTGCGGGAAGGAGACTGGAGTCTGGGAGAGAGTTTGGGTGAAGGACGCAGTTGTGACCTAGGGCAGGGGACTGGAGTGAGGGGTTTGGGATGTGACCTAGAGTAGAGGCAGATTGTGATCTGGGGCAGGAGATTGAGGTGCCAGATCTGGGAGGGTGTATTGGTGTAAAAGGGGGACAGAGGGTTTGGGTATGTTGAGTGAGGGGGACAGAGGGTTTGGGTATGTTGAGTGAGGGGGCAGAGGGTCGGGACAAGGAAGGTCTGAGGTTCTAAAGGAAGGCTGTGGCCAGGAGACTTACCAGCCAGCAGCCAAACCAGCCTGCCTGCCTGCAGAGCTAAGGCTTGCAGAGCTTAAAACATTTCCCAGCCAGCCTGCCTGCTTGCCTGGCAATGTGCTTCAGTGAATAACTGAGCCAAGGAGAGGGAGTGTGGTTCTTGGCTGCCTGTTATTCAAACAAGCAGCTCCCATTGGCTGGCTTCTGGCCAGAAACTGGCCAACGGGATTGTGCTGGGGGTAGGGGTGGCTCCTGAAGCTTCCCCCTTCCCCTCCAGTTTTGAAACAAAAACAGGGCCGGCAGCCACGTTTCTGCACAGAGCGCAGGGCTGTGGGGCAAGCAGGGAAGCCTGCCTGGGGCTCCATGCTGCCTCCGTGGGCCAGATCTGGTGGCTTGATGGGACAGATCCGGCTCGCAGGCCATATTTGTCCAGAAATGGGTTAAGTAGATCTCAGCCCTGCCTGCTCCATGGAAGGGACACATATCCTCTGCACACCTCCATGATTCAGCTCTGTAGGAAAATCCATGGGTTGAGGCTTGCCGTTTCCTACCTCTGGTTTCCCCTTTTGGGCAGTGAAATGGTTCTAAAGTTTTTGTCACATGTATATAGCTGCTAAGCTACATTTTTAGAGACATGTTACACACAAAATAAATTTTTCTATTCTGCGTCTGGCAATTTTTCCTACATAAATGGAAAATTATTTAATACAGAGGGAGTAAGACCACTCAGAGGTCACTGGCGCTGCTGTTGAGCAAAAATGTTCTTATAAAATCAACATATGCAGAGCCTGGATTTTATGAAAATAATTGTATTGCAAAAAATGGAAACCATCCCTAGTGTATGTATGTTGCTTGCCTGCAAATTACAATGCTTCCCACAGTGGAGAAAAAGCAATAAAAGGGAGGGAAAATATTACTTGGTTATCCTGCTCTGTTGGGCTTTGACCTCTGTTTCTACTTCATTAGGTGATGGACTTTGAATCAAAAAATCAAATCAAAACCAGTCAATCACTGTAAGTAGTAAAGGAGTAAGTTTTCTCTCTGATGGACATGTGCACAGGCCTGAGTGAAAGCAAAAAGCACAAGATGACATTGTTAGTGTTGATATGTATGCTGTACAAATCCTCAAATGTATCTTTGCAATATATTTGGAAAGAACAGGCTCACTCGGAAAGATACTGGCAGTTTGTCTGGTTCAAAATTGACAGTGGTTTTAAATGGTGACCCATAAATAGTTTTAAGGTTATTTTCCTTGTCTCTATGTGATGGTAAAACAAAGTATAATTGCAGCCCTCAGGGTCAGTAACATTTTCTTCAAACATCAGCTGGCAAAGTTTCTTAAACAGGAACTACCAGACCTGGTATCATTTCAAACCAATACGCTATCTTGTTTGGAACTTAGAAGTCTGTCTCATGCTTCTGAGGAAAGTGTAAACTCCTCATAATTAGTAAAAACATATCTATAGGGGAAGTTTAATCAGTGGTAAAGAAAAGTCATGTTGTATATTTTTAATGTGTATAAATATACATGATACTGCTACTCAAAGGAATGCCGACTAAGCTTTTTGTCTAAGTAAAATCATGTGTATGGTGTTCTACAGGTTCTATATGCTTTGCTTTAGAGAAAGTATTTTCTCTGCCCCATTTTAAATGTGTTGCCTTTCTAGCTTCATTTTAGGTCCTCATACTAGATAGGAAAAAGTAGGTAGGAGTATTGAGTTTATTTAATTATCTTGGTTATTTCATTACAAAAAAAATCTACTACGGATATACAACCTCCTGACATTAAAAATTTCACAATCGTACCAAAAATTGTAAAATAAAGAAAATACAAAAAGCCAGCTCAATCTAGAGAGCCCAAGCCCATATTAGAAAACAACCCAGATAATCAAGTTGACAGATCATAAAATACCTTAAAGCTTGAGTCTCACTCTGCCTTCACCTTCCCCAAATGCCTAGAAAAACAGAAGAATTTACAGAATACTCTGAAAGTCAAATTGGCTCACCATTCTATTCATTATTTTATATATTTTTTCATTTCCACTGTGTTCTGTCTCCTCTCATTTCTTAGCCACTTATTCCCTCAGCACATGAGATGCAGTATGAACAGAGGAATAATTTTCAGGGTGAGGAAACTCTCTTGCTTTAAAATATCGCTAGGATGCTTTCAGAGCTCTCTTATAACTAAGGATGGACCCAGATCCAAATCCTAGTTTGCCATCTATGTGAATAGCAACACTCAAACTCTGGATCAGAGCACTCCATAGGATAGGGCTTCACAGCCTGAGTCCAAATATGAATGTAAAGTTCCAGGGCTTTCATATTTGGTCTGTTAGAGAAAGAGGTTCTCTCTGCAAATGCTGATCCATGTCCAGATCGAGCTTTTGGTCTGGGCCCTTCTTTGGTTCTAATTCTCTCCACCGTTTACATTGGCTAGCAAGTGCACTAAACGCCATGTCCTGAAATACACTTGCTGATTTGTCAAGAACCAGAACCAGATTCCAGAAAGGATCCCAGGTTCCATCCAATCTCCTGACTTAGTCCCTTGAGTGGGGGCAACCGAGGCTGTGTCTGGACTACAAAGAAAAGTCAGAAAAAGATACACAATTTGCATATCTTTTTCGTCTTTTCTTCCAAAAGAGGCTTTTCCGACATTTTGCCCGTCTACATTCGGCCAAATGTTGGGGAAAAAAACCTCATTCAGAACATCCCTTCTTCCTCGTAGAACAAGGTTTACAGGGATGCCGAAAAAATGCGTCTGCTTTTCCAAAAATTTTCAGAAAAGCAGACATGTTCCTTGGACCTCTGGTATCCCGGAAAAACTTTGCAGTCTAGACATACCCAGAGAAAAGCAAGAAGGGGCAGAAGGAGAGAATATGGTGGAAAAGGGCAGAGAGAAAGGAAATAGGCAAAGTACATTCATTTACCTCCTCAATACCTGCCACTCCCTTCACTTGACCTCTCCTTCTACCATGTACATCTCCTCTGGTCTCCATAATTCCCTGCCCTTCTGCTTAATTCAGTCTTGTAAACATTTTATACTGATGATGAGATCCTGCACACCGTAGGGTTTTCCTCAGCAAGCTGTGCAGAATCAATTCCAAACATAGCCGTCACCCCTTCTTAGCAGCGGCTGAGATACCCCTTCAGGAGCTGGTATTTCCTATCAGTGCCTGACAGCAGACAATATGGTGCTAACTCAGCAGAGCAGGAGACCAGATCAGTGCAACCTTACCAAGAAAATTTAGATTTTAATAAGCAGTTTAGCACTGTTGTACAGCAGTCCCCAAGACAGAAATTTAATACAGTTACCTTTTTATAACTCCTCTTTAATACCCCAGAACGTTTGGCTCCAAGCAATACTGCTGCCATAAGATGTATAGGTTTCTTTCATTGCCCTTTGTAAAAGTAGTAATGAAAATCATGACATTAATAGTAACCTAAATGTTTTTAATTGTTCTCAATGAAGATAAGAAGGAACAAAATGACAGGAACTAAGGGGCCATTTCCTCAAATGGTGCAAATCAGCTGAGGAATCTGGGAAACACAACTATTTAAAAAGTTTTTTTATATATTTTTTTACAAAGACAATCTTTCTAAAAGTGCACCAAAAGACTACAAATAAAGTTTTCAGCTAGCAATTTAGGAGAAAGATTGGATGGCTAAGTACAATTCAAGGTAGTTGCTAACTGTTAGCCATCCAATCTTTCTCCTAAATTGCTAGCTGAAAACTTTATTTGTAGTCTTTTGGTGCACTTTTAGAAAGATTGTCTTTGTAAAAAGTTTATATATATATATAAAATATTTGTCTTTTTGGTCTTAAATGTAGTGTGTTTCCACTACCAAAAACTGCAAGGTTCTTGCCCACCCAGCATTCAGCGGGAAAGAGCCACCCAGCCTGGCTCAGGGGCAGGTCTGCTTCCATCACAGTGCTCTGGGGGCTTACGACCCTTTGTCTCCTCTCCCCGTGCTCTGATGATTCAGTCCCCTTCTTCCTCTTTCCCTCCCCTCTCCCTGTGCTCTGGGGGCTCACCTCCCACTGTCTCTACTCCTCTCTCCGTGCAGCGCTGCACTGAGCCAAGCTGCATTGCTGGCCGGACCCGTCCCACTGCCCGCCTAGCACTTGGGAGCAGCGGGAGAGAGCCGCCCATCCAGCTCAGGAGCAGCTCTGCTTCCATCCCAGTGCTCTGGGAGCTCGGCCCCCTCCATCTCCTCTCCCTGTGCTCTGATGGCTCAGTCCCCTCCCTTCCCTTTCCCTCCCCACCCACTGTCTCTACACCACTCTCCACACGCTGTGGAGGGTGGAGTGGAGCCATGAGGCACAGAGCCAGGCAGAAGAGCATGCCTGCAGGAGCTGGTGTGTGTAGCCTGCCACGTCGGCCACAGCGGTAGCGCCTCCCTGGGAGTGGAGGTACACGGTGCGGCTCTGGCATGCTGGCATGGGCGAGCTGGAGCTGCACGGCACAAAGCCAGGCGGCAGAGCATGCCTGCAGGAGCTGGCGGGGGGGGCCGCGTTGGCTCGTGCGCAGGAGCGGCAAGTTGAAAATCCCATGACAAACAGACAAGAACAGTGGCTGCTTAATAGAAAGACTGTCTAATAAAAATGGTGGGTAGATCTGCTCTACCATGTCTGTTGCTGACTAAAACATGCTACTGCTTTTTACTACTGCTGTTAGCACACCAGAGCCAATATAACTTTGGGAAAGAGAGTGACATTCTGTTCCTTGTGCATCACCCTCACCATTGTTTACTAAGTTCCAATTACAGGGCCAACCAGTTACATCTGTGCAAGCCAACTGATGGCAATGTGACTTTGCCATTTGTTCCTTCATCTTTCATGAGCTCTAAACTGAGTTCCAGTTGCTGATAGAGATCTATACTTCTGTAGCTGTTATATACGGTGGAATTTCTTTATCTTTCCCAGGAACAAATGAACATGAAGATTGAGAAAGGGTACTCTAAGGTTCAATGATGTAAACACTTATGACTGAAACAATATTTCACATTTTGTTAGCTACGTAACTAATGTTTGTGATGTGAAAAACTGGTGTATTGTGCAAGTTCAACAAACACAAAACTACACAAATTAAAATGTTTTAATATTGCATCAAATTACTCCATGCAGTATTAGAATTGGCTTTGCTTTGATTGCTTTGAAAAGGGAGGTTTGTGGGGGCATACAATAAATGGAAATACATTTATCTGCGTATGTAGCATCTTCCATTGGTGCTTCCTTTAAAGTTAGAGGAGGTCCTGGAGTGGGAGCTTAGAAGCAAAATATAAATCTTGGAATTATCGATGACTATCAGCAATAATACCCGTTAAACTCTCTTTACCCTTATTCTATATGGGTATGTCTACACTTGCACCCTCTTTTGAAAGAGGGATGCAAATGAAGAGATTTGAAATTGCAAATGAAGCTGGGATTTAAATATCCCACACTTCATTTGCATATTTGTGTTATGGCACTATTTCAAAATAGTGCTATTTTGAAATAACAGACGCTGTTAAGACATGGTTATTTCAAGAGAAAACCCTTCTCTCGAAATAACTGGTAAACCTCATTGTATGAGGAATAAGGGTTATTTCGAGAGAAGGGTTTTCTCTTGAAATAACCGCATCTTAACAGCATCTGTTATTTTGAAATAGTGCCAGAATGCGAATATGCAATTGAAGCACGGGATATTTAAATCCCGGCTTCATTTGCAATTTCGAATCTCTTCATTTGCATCCCTCTCTCGAAAGAGGGTGCAAGTGTAGACATACCCTACCATTGGAAGTCAGTGAGAATTTTTTCATTTGTATGCAAGGTAAAAGCAAGGTAAACTGTTTTGATAATCTGGGACCAGATGTGGGTCCCAAGTACTTAGAAATAAGAACATAAGAACATAAGAACGGCTATACTGGGTCAGATCAACGGTCCATCCCGCCCAGTATCCTGTCTGCCGATAGTGGCCAATACCAGATGCCCGGAGGGTGGGAACACAACAAGTAATCCTCATGTGATCCCTCCCCTGTCACCCACCTCCAGAGAAACAGAGGCTAGGGACACCATTCCTACCCATCCTGGCTAATAGCCATTGATGGACCTAACCTCCATGAATATATCTAGCTCTTTTTTGAACCCTGTTAAAGTCCTAGCTTTCACCACATCCTCTGGCAAATCTGACCCTAGGGGTGAAATCCAGGCTTCACGGAAGTCAGTGTCAGAGCAAGATCAGGCTATGAATAATGACAGTTTGAAATCAGTTCTTTGTAGACTTTGATTGTTCCGTTTATTTGTTTCCGTTTTTTTCCCTTTTGGTCTTATTAGCTTTCTGAATTCTGTGCCCTGCGTCTGCTTTCCTTTTGTTCCTTCTCTTCTCTCGTGAAGGGTCTTATTCAGATCTCATGCTGTCTTTAGTGTATTTAATTCTGATTTACACCCATGTAAAACACATCTCGCCTGATCTTTTTGGCCTTTTATAGTGCAGAATTTCTTTCTTATTTTCTTTTCTGTTTAATTTGCTCTACCACCTTCTTTCTTTTATTGTTTCTACAGTAGCTCCCTCTGCTGACAAAGACGTATTTCTCCATTTGTTTGCAGAGAAATCTAAGATTTCTAACAGTGAAATTGGCTGTGCAATTTCTTAAAAAACATTAAAAGAGCTGGTCCTTCCCAGAAACACTCAGAGGATTGAATAAGTCATAGGATAACAGGAAAATACTGTATACCAAATGTTCTCTCACACATACTTTTCAAAATCAAGCATAGATAAAATGGAGGGTCTAGGGTACATACTATATAGGTAAGATTACACAAGACTCACTTCACTCTGGTTTAACACAGTATAAACCTATTGTTCACTGAGAAACCTAATTGCATCAAAAATGTGGTCCTTCAACAGGTCTGTTCATTTACCAAGTATTTGTCTGACAGGAATTCTTTTTCTTTTCTCTCTCTTTGGTTTGAACATAGAAGGCCAGACTCCCATGTAAATCAGCAAAGTTCCTTGCTTTCTCTGAAGTCAATGAGACTATTCATGTGAGTCAGCTTTATACACATGCTTAAGTGTTTAGAAGGTAAGGCCTGAATTATGTTTTCATTACCATGGTGAGAAAAATAAACAAATACATATTAATGTGTTGTTTGGCCCCAAAAAATCAGAGAACATCTTTAGGCATTTATGAAAAGTGAATAACACTTTCTCCAGACAAATTACAGCAATAATTCTAGATTTATTTACCAGTGAGATAAAATCAGGAAACTGATATTGGCGAGAACATATTGTTCAGTCATTAATTTCTAGCTCAAATATCCTAAATGTATTGTTCTCTAGATTGATCTGATTATATTAAGTCAAATAAAAGCTATCATATAAAATTTGTGACTGGAAGATAATCAATTCCTTATGATAGTGCAAAACTAACTCTGTTTTCCCTTGTTCTTTTATACGTTTGTCTAGATTAGGATGCTAAATTAACCGCAACCTTTTCCCAAGTGTAGATTTAGGTTCACATCTATAATCTTGCTATTTGTGTGGCTGAAGTAAATTCTAGGCTTCCCAATGAGGTTGTCCTTGATCAACAAAACTGAAGTACATCCACATTAGAGAAAAATGTATGGCTATGTCAGATTACCTAGCATGTGTTAGCAGACCCTGACCAAATCTTAACTTCTTTTCCTTAGCTATGATGTTTCAATACCTTTTTAACATCCTGCTGAGTGTGAGTCCTCTTATTTCAGAATCTCACCTCCAGGTTTGGTGGACAACTACCAAAAATTGTTTACCGTTAGGGGGTAATAACTCCATGTGAGTTTTCCAAGGGTACTTTGAGGGGCTTTTGAGCGTGCAGTTGTTCTGATTTCTTTGAAATAGGAATATCGCAGTTTTGAACCTCCATTCAGATTACTTGCAAGTGTACATTAACAAGCCATTTACAATCAGAGAGCCATTGTTCAGCACTCAATGTTCAACACTCTCCTAACTGCATGAACAATTAAGGGTCTGCTCTCACAGCAAGGTTTTCTTTAGTAATGTGTTTGTTACAGGTAAAGCCCAAAATAACGAGATTGACTTATATTGATAACAAGAGATGTGAGTGTGAATTTAAAGAGCTGGAAAATTATAGAGATTGCAATTAGGGCCTGAACCCTACAAGCCCTTCCTCATATTAACTAACCTTACTCACACTGGAATATTACTTCTTATTTCACTCTTAGAAAATGAAGCTGTAGATAGGAAGGAGAAAATGAACCTGAACAATGGGGTTGTCTCCCAGTTAATCTTTGCAACACTCTTGATGGCCCAATGGAGGAGCTTGGGCCTAACATACTCAGCAAACTCACTTTGGGCCTTTATGTCCTAAAGAGATGACAGTGTTGAAGGTATAAACCTTTCTCTGTCTTTACAGGCAAAGTGGCAGAAAAATCCAGTCTCTGGACTAGTTTATGCAGTTACCATAAATCCGGAGAGAGGGACAGTGATTAATCAGTTTGTTAGACGCAGAACAGAGATCCAGTTGTGATTCAGAGTGACAGTTTGGTCCTACTTCCAACTTCTTCCAGGAGGGAAATAAGCTGTAGCAGGTCTATGTCAGACAGACTGCTTTCTTCTCTAGGCCAAGCTCAGCCATACTGACGTATGCACAAGCTGGGGGAGCAATGGGCCTGCTGTTGCTGCTCTATGTCCACACACAGACTGGTGATGTAGGTGACTTAGACAAGGGGGTAAAGAGGCTATGAGCAGGTCAGCTTAAGTTACACCATCCAGTTATGCATTTTGCATAGCTGGATTCGGCGAACCTTAAGCTGAGCTGTCATAGTGTCTACACTGAAGGAGGCCAATGGGAGCACATGCTCCTGTCAGCTTCCCTTACTCCTTGCAGAATGAGGAGTACAGGACATTGGCAGGGGTTGCCCTCAGCGTTTGATTTGGGGGTCTACGCTAACCTCCGGAGGGTCGATCTTCTGCATAGTGTAGACATGGCCTGTATGCTTTCTTTCCTCCCCTCATAAGGATGCAAGGCAGCTCATAAAATGAGCCCTATATACCTAAAGCTGTCATTGAACAAATGGATACTAGATTGATCAGGCTACAGCAAGCTCTATTCTCATAATTTGAATGCTATGACTCAGCACAATAGCCTATAATAGAAAGAACTGGCCTGTTATGGCAGTGTACAGAATGGCACTCTGCTAGATCACTATGTGCATAGGGTAGGAGAAGAAGGGGAGACCCTTACATCAGCCTAAAACAACACTTTTATGCCATTGGCTCCAATACAAATGACAGCACATGCACACATTTAAGAAAGCTTTTAACCATAAAACGCTTAACAATAAAGCTTAAAGTATAAACCTTACAGCAACCTTTCTGCATATAGTGATCTAGGTGCAAATACTATTCTCACTGTCATCTAGCATGGCAGCAGCAAAATGTATGTTTTCCACAATCAGAACAAATCCATACCTCTATATACAGAAATCAAGAATTCAGGATGGGATGCAAATACATGCAAATGGCCCAAATGCTTTCTCTCTCTCAGAGTGAGGAAATGCAGTTGTAGAGGGAGTCACATTAAGCACTCAGCAGCAGCAGGCAGCATTAGAGGAGAACTGGACTTGAGGGTTGTTTGTTTTTCATGTGATCCAATCCAGATCTCAAATGAGCTAAACATGACCCATAATGGGAGAGATTTTCACAGGCTCAAAAGGCAATTAGGAACCCCGGTCCTACAGAAAAATCAATAGGAATCTTGCACCTGACTTCAATTTATGCCTTTGAAAATCCCTCCCATATCCTCTTGGCATTTGAGTAAAAATTCTAATGTGAAATAAATTAAGTGGTCTCAATCTCCAAAGGATGGTGTCTGTAGCACTTTCATTTATATTACAACAACTGAACAAAACAAGAGTTAAGCATGCCAAAACCAAGAAGAATACAGAGAAATTACCTTCAAAAACATCACAGCAGCAACAAGATTTCATTTTAATTTATCTGTGAGAATGAAGTCACAGCTCATGTGGTTGACAACCATATTTGTCTTAGCTGCCAATGTACAAGTGATCACAACGTTTATTATTCTAGCCCATTTGTTGCATGGAATCATCATCAGCTTGTTTTCAACCAAATACTTATGAGACAGATTGTAGAGTCTGTTCACAGGGGTGGGCATTTATTCATGAAACCACCTCCATAGCTCATAATTACTTTATGAAAAACATCGATAGGTGGATTGGTTCACAGAGAGCAACATTTCTCTCAAAGGAACATATAGGCAACATCTATACTTCAAGGCTTTTCTGCAAGAGGAAGAATGACTCTTGCGCAAAAGGGGTTTTTTGAGCAAAAAGGAGCCGTCTATACAGCTCTTTTTTGCGCAAAAACCTCTTGCGCAAAAGGGATCCAAAGAGGAAATACAAATGCAAGCACGACATATGCAAATGAGTGCTCCATTTGCATTTCCTCTTGCGGAAAAGCCTTACAGTATAAACGTAGCCATAGAGGCCTCATCACCAGCAATATCTGAGAGTAAACAAAGTATGATAAAATGTACCATGTAGAAAAATTATGCATCCATTGACTTTTGGGTGGACTAAGACTTCTCCTGATTCAGTTTCCCTTAGCCATTCTTTTGTTTTTCCTTATGTAATTCTACCTTTTCCCATTAATTCTTCGCTCTCTTTTTGTGCCTTTATGTACATTTAATTACAATATTAATCAAAGAACTCAAGAAAAGTTTTTATTCAAATGGAACAATGAATATGGAATGGGAAATTTTAAAAGTCGTTAATTTTATTTATTTTGAAATATTTTAATGTATTTTAACACACTGTGCTTGACAAAATGCATTTCTGTTCAGACCAATGATATTAAGCAAATATTAGTTTCACACATTTATTTCTTTGCCAGGTAGTTAAGATAAAAAAAACCTCTTTCCTATAGATAACACATTAGAAATTGTGGCAAAGAATGTTTGTTCAGTGAATACATATTTTTCAGAAAGACCTGATCACTATTAAAAGCCATCTTTTTATGTTGCATCTTTCTACTGCCTTTATGGTTTCCTTTCCTTTATTGGTCTTTGCTTTTCTCCATTCGTGGGGCTGCATTTTGTTCTCCTTACCCAATCCAGCTCCCACTGAAGTCTTTCCCTTGTTATTGTTTTACACCCGTGGTGTCCAACATGCTAGCCACTAGTCACATGTGGCTACTTGGCCAGTTGCGTGTGGTTAGTTCACTAGAGCAGTAGCCACTATTATGGCTATTTCTTCAGAACTGGTTGGACACCACAGTTTTACACAATTACACCAATGTAAAGCTGACACAACCAAAGTGAGACCAGAGCAATTGTTCTGATTTTACACCAGTATAAACAAAAAGCAGAATCTATCCCATACTCTGGAGTAACTAGAGCACTTCACATTCTTGTTGACATTCTGTATTATGGCTCCTGCAGGTGTAGCATAAAAAGTCCAAAGGGCCCCATAGCAGTAGTATTAGGCTGGTTGTCTTCCCTCAACTTTTTGGACTGCTGCAAAGGCTGAAAAAGACCCCAGTATAAATACAATCATTTCTAATAATAAACAGCTTTGCTTTGAGCAGCTATAGGCTACCACCACAACTTTGCTTTGCAGTAGCTACAGGCTACCTATAGGTTGTTATTCAGTCTAGGGCAGACTAGAATTTCCATAGTGCCCCCTACAAGCTTCCTCTCCCTTGGAGCTTGCAGGCCTATGCTGCGTCTACACCTGGAGAATTCTTCCATAGCCTCTTTATGGCACACTAAGCTCCTGTATGGCAGAAAAAGGACAGAATCTGTGTTTTATGATTTACATTGCAGAGCACAAAGACTGTGCAGCCCATATTTGAGGTGTGGCTTGCCCCTCCTTCCAGGTGTTTTTTACTTGGAGTGGCTTCTCTCTTCTCCTCCCATGAGCCCTGGGCTTTTCTGTGTGCTACCTGTTGCCTCCAACCCACTGCACCTGAGACTCACTGGGTGCTGTTTCTTTGGAAGATGAATCTTATCACTGCTGGCAAGGAATATAAAACCTAGTACACCAGAAACAATAAAACATATCCACACAAACCCCAACATAGAAATGACATATCCAAAAATAACAGGTGTGTGGAATTTATTGGGAATAGGAAAATAGAATCTGGGGAAGCAAAGGCTTAGGGTTAACTAAAATGCACTAAGACATCAACATATTCCCTACCTCAGAACTCTTCCCAACCCTCAGCTCCCTTCCTGGTACATTCCCTGACAGATGGCATGCTGAGAATGCATCCAGAGATGAGTGTTGTAATGCTGTGAATGCTGGCCAACTTAAACAAACAAACAAACAAAAGTCAACAGTATTTGTATTTCTGCATGGTGTAAAATCTTTTCCTGGCTCCCTGGTCTGGAGTCCTGCAGTGGTCTCACTGGCTCTAAGCAGCTGGTCAGAAACATACGGAAACTGAGCTAAATCATGTGTTTAAAAGATAGATAGATAGATTGCTTCAAGCTAATTACTGCCTTATCACTAAGCTTAATTTAAATCTAGATTGAAATACATAGTTTAAAATTAGACTGCAATACCCATAGAAACTGATTGTTGTTTTATAAGGAAAAAGATGTTAAATTTGCTAATACCATAAACACACGTATTATATTTTATATACTTTAATAGTCTTCCAAAGAGTGTAAACACTTCAGGGCACTTTGTGAGCTAAAGCACTTCTTTCTTTGGTATTGTGCTTACAACAGTCAGGCAGTGGAAGTCTTGAAAGTTCTCCAAGTCTGCTATGAAAGTGCCACATGTTACGTTTTCTTATACATGTTTAGGTGCCTCTTGCTTAGAGGACAAAGCTAAACTAAAGCAGGCATGTAAACAAATAACCTCAAATACTTGTACATTGGGATATTTCCCTTCTATTTAGCACAAGCACCAAGATAGGTCTTGCCTTAAGCACAGGCCTTCCTGGCAGGGAGCAGTGACTGAAGCAACCACTTTTAGAGTTTAGTGTGAGTTGCTAGAGTTCAAGTAACGAGTCAGGCTCTCAGAGCGCTAGCAGTAACAGATTCACTTCAATCGGGCACATAAGGGGCCACATCGCACACACTGACATGTGTGTTACATGAACAGAGAGAGGAACAGGGGAACAGGACTGTCCCTACCAGTGCTTGTGCCCTACGTAGCCCAACACAAGTTCCCCCTCCCCCCCCCAGAGTGGAGTTGGGGGGGCTGAAGTGTGGGGGAAAAGGGGTTGCCAACTCTCCCAGATCAGATGGACTGGATGCCATTTACTGTTGTGGTGTCCAGTCTGAGAGAGTTGGCAGCTTGGAGCAGGGCTGGGAGGGAGGTATGGGCTGGAGGAGTAACAGGTGGCCACACAACTAGCTGGAGAGAAGCGGTACTCTTAAGGGGAAAACACCACTTCTCTCTAGCTGCCTGCTAGACAGCTGCCCCCTGCTCAATCCTCCAGCTGGCGAGGGCTGCTTGCCTCCACCTGGTGAGCGGAGGCTGGGGACTGAGCCCGGGAGGTGGGGGGGGCGGGACAGATAGCTGAGGGATGTGGCAGAGGGTGGCTGGATCAGCATTGAGTGGAGGGGGACTGCCAGATCATCACTGAGCCAGGGACAGGCAGCCAGGGATGGGGCTTAGGGCAACCAGAGCCCATAGTAATATGTGGCTGCATAGGGCACCATGAAATTTGGAGCAAATTGGTGCCCCAAATTTTGTGGTGCCTGACATGCATGTCTGTTTTGCCTATCAGTAGGCACAGCTCTGGAGAGGAAACTCATCCTGAGGCTTGCAGCAGCTAAAATCCCAGATGAGCCTCATTTATGTGCAGCCACTATCTTAGCCACTTCTAGCACTGAAAGCAAGTGTTCCTACAGCTGATACTAACAGACCAGGTTCTATAACAGATTCACATCCTCAGTAGATTTGGTGCAGAAAGGGAAATGTAGCACATTGAGAATGGTGGATTATACATGTAAAGCAAGACACACGAGCTCTTTGGTGAAATTGCGCTGGTGTAAATGAGAGCAGAATTTCACCCTTGTATGCTTACATATGTCACACAAAGGGAATGCTGGTACATTGGAAAATCAATGAACTGTGTTTTGCAAAGTCTTTCCACAAATCTTTGTATTCAATTAGCTTGAAATCCAATATAGAACATGTATCTTTTAACTGCCTATTTAATGTTCACTATTGGAAAAAAATGCAAATATGTGCTAAGATCAAGTACTGTGCACCTAAGGCAACTCTCTTCCTCAAGAAAATCAATTGTTGTCATAAAGGAGTATTGCAAACAGCTGTAATTCTTCTTGCTAATATAAGCTCTTTCCATATGTAACTCCCACGTGTTCATACACCAGCTACAAAGAGTTCAATATTTAGTTTTTTCCAGAAATTAAATTACTCCTGCACAATATGTCATGCATAAACCTGCTGAACGCCACATTTGAGGAAGTGCATATACATCAAAGAGACTTACATAATATTATAGAAACTGCCAAAAGTCACACAACTTAACCTTCCACAGACCTCAAGTATGGCTGGCTACCTAACCGCTATTTCATATGAGAATGAGATAATTCATTTCATATGCATATTGATGTGACAATATTGCATTCTAACACATTGCACAGTTTCTAGGAAATACACAAGTGTGATTAACCTAGCAAGTCAAAGGGTGCTACCAATTTATCATTATCATACACTGCATTTTATTGGCAATAATCCTCCTACTTCCATACACCCCTTTTCAGACAGCTTCTCTTCTTTCACTTGAGAGGAACATAGCTGATTTCAAACCACATATAGACACTCAGAGCTGCATTCAGACATATAAAATATCATTTAGGCAACGAGATTCCACTATGAGTGATCAAACACACTATTTGGTTGTCCTGTTTATTAACCCACATTTGAATTGTTTTCCTGTATGCCTGGTTCTGATCTCAATCATTGTAAATATGGAGTAATTTAATTAGAGTCAGAGGTGTTATACTGATGTAAAACGGGCATAACTGCGGTGGAAATCAACCTTGGTGTTTTTGTAAGTGCTTCTGCAGATGTGCAGTAATTATATTCATCTGCAGTGCTGTATTTTATTAATATAGCATTGCTCATGTAATGATACTAACAAAAGATGAGGCCATCACAATGACTTTTTCTAAGGTGGGAGGAGAACGGGGTCAAATGTATATCAAAGTTATATCAATATAAATCCATTGTGCTTTTAACAATATTACTGAAGAGAGAAACTGGCATGTTATCCTTCCTCTCACAAAGCATCATCCAAATCCATTTAGCTCTAGCCAACTCTTATGCTATTGTGATATTCATTTTTAACACATGAGGGTGAGTCTCAAGCATCGATGCCTCTAACTAGTTGGATGTGAGTCAAGGTGATGGTTAATACCCTGAGATGGAACTCAAGCACTTGGAAAGACCAAATGAAGTCTGTAGGACTTTATTGTGGTTAACATTTTCATTCTTTGGATCCCAGCTAGAAGCAAACTGCATTTCCCTACTGTTAAGATGGACATAGGAACTTCCATTTTCAGCCCAGTTGCTTATTTAAGAGGTCATATCCCTTGACATTTCCACAGAGGCAGAAATCATTTGTCCCCCCTGTAGAATAATCAGGAGATAACTCTGAAAAGTTTCTACTCTAGTGTTTCCTGCTCCCAAACCAGATTTTCCCATTTAAGTTGTGCCTGCATTGCACATTCTTTATGGCAGTGTATAGACTACATATACATGCTACCAGAAGATTGACCCTGTGTCACTCGGGTCCTTCACAGCAGGGGGTGGGGATGTAGGGGACTCAGGAGGAGGTGTGGAGGGGGGTGAAGAACTCAGTACTGGGATGTGAGGAGGGACTGAGGGCAGGGTGTGGGGGTGCAGGAATCAGGGCAGAGGGTTGGGAGGTGTCGGGAACTCAGGGCAAAGGGTGGGGGGGGACTCAGGGACCAGCCCAGAGTGGCGCGGGATGCACAGCACCTCTGCTGGCTTCTCCCCAAGGCTGGCCCAGGGTGGCAAGGATGACATAGCCTGCCCACCATCTTCTCCCTAGAGCAGACCCAGGACAGCAGGGGCTGCACACCAACTTCTCTCCAGAACCAGGCCCAAGGCGATGGGGACAAGGGCGGAATTTCGGGTAGGTAGGAGGGGCAGCAGCCATGCGCTCCGGGATGCAGCTTGCTTTTCATCCCGTGCCCCAGATGCTAAGGGAGCGAGGAGAAAGTACTTGCATTCCGTGCAAGCCTCTCACACCTAGCTGGTGAAGAGTGCTCACCAGCCAGGTGTGAGAGGCATGCACGGAATGCAACAAGCACTTTCCCCTCACTCCCTTAGTGTCCGGGGCATAGGATGAAAAGCAAGCTACGTCCTGGAGTGCATGGCTGTTGCTCCCTTTACCCACCCGAAATTCCACCCTTGGGTGGGGACTGTTCAGCCCATCTGCCGGCTTCTCCCCAGAGCTTACCTGGGGTAACAGGGGCTGCACTGCCCAGCCCACAGCTGTTCCCTGGGGCTGGGGTGCTTACAGTCCTCCTGTGGTCTGTCCCCGCTATCACAGCTCTCCTTTTCTGTAAAATGAGAAACAATCACATTCCTGGCACAGCCAAACCATGATCTTGCTTTAAGTTATGATAAACTTAAAAAACAACAAATGGTCGGGTAGCACTTTATAGACTAACAAAACATGTAGTTGGTATCATTAGCTTTTGTGGGCACAGCCCACTTCTTCAGATGACCGGAGTTTTGAATTTAGGATATGCAGACCCAAAATAAATAGGGGAGAAGGGAAGGGGGGGAGGGGAGGAAGGGAGCAGGAAACAAGGAGCAGAGGGTATGAAAATATCAAAGGGAAAAACAAGTAGGCAGAACTGGGAATCTTATGGGAAGCTGCATACCAAATTTGGGGGTCCTAGTTCCTACAGTTTAAGAGGAGTTCTTGAACAAACATACTCACAGAAAGATGGATGGAAACACAAAGACACAAACTCCCTCAAATACACAGTAGATGTGCCCTGTTTAGGCAAGTAGAGTAAGGACATGCCTGAACCCAGTGAGTGTGTACCCTAATCCCCCAGCAATGCATTCCCTCACCCAGCAGTGTTCCACTGCTATCCGACTGCTGGAGTCTTCCCTGACCCAATGTAGAAAGACTCAGGCAGTGGGGAGCTGCCAGGGCCTTTCTGTACTTGGGGAAATATTTGTACTGTAGGGAGTTGCTCAAGCCCTTCCCCATAATAGTGGTAGATTCTGGCAGTGGGAAAAGGCTCTGGCAGCTCCCCACTAATGACCCTTTCCCTGCTGCCTCCCTACACCAGAGCTTTTCTCTTACATGCCTCAGTGAAAGGCTGTCTGTATTCAGAGGCAGGCCATGCTGCTCTCTGTGGTGTGCAGCGTGGACCTAGCCTTAGAGAAGACTCTGGTCCTTAGCCCATGCCTCTCCCCCGGCCAGAATATTGAATCCAGCGTTTCACACTGATCTCTTTCTAATTGTACTGCTGGATGTTATGATGAAGAAAATTAAATGCATAGCATGTAATGTTGATAGAATACCAGTTCAACCTGGGTGCTGTCAGTGACACTCTAAAGGAATGTATGATTAGAAAATGTCAAGAAACTATAGACAATCCATTTATGAGTTCCACTACCACACACAAATACTGAGGAAAAAATGCCAGAAGTACTCTTCAGAGAGCAGCAAAAAATTGTAACAGTTGACATGCTAGCTTGTGAGGCTATTTTTAAAAATGGCATGTTTATACACAATAAAACTTGCAAAAGAAACACAATTTCGAAAGACAGGAAATTCCCAGCGGGCCATGTATACTGCATTTGTGCAAGATCAGCAGTAAAAACATTTACAAGAACAGTGAAACATCAGAAAGATTTCAGCATTCTAGCCAAACGCATCCTAGAATCATATATATAGTAGCCCAATGTCTGTGAGTCTGTAATGCTGTAGCGTTACAGACTCGCCTCTGGGGGGCGCTCTTGCCTCCCGCCATGGCGTTCGGCTGAGTTCTGCGCCCCTCAGCCGGGCCACCACGGGGGGGCCAGCGGCACAAGCGGCCGTTTGGGCTCCCCCGCAGCAGCCCAGCTGAGCACGCAGCACTCAGCCGAGCGCCACGGCGGGAGGGGAAGGGGGCAGGGCGGTGACGTACAAGGCCAGGGGACAGGGCCATGTATGTCACCGCCCCGCCCCCCTCCCCCACGGTGGCCCAGCTCAGCACGCAGCACTCAGCCGAGCACCACGGTGGGAGGGGAAGGGGGCGGAGAGAGACGGAGCAGAGAGAGAGGCAGGAGCAGGAGGAGGAGGAGAAGAGAAAGGGAGAGTGAGAGGCAGGAGGGGGAGAAGAGAAAGGGAGAGTGAGAGGCAGGAGGGGGAGAAGAGAAAGAAAGAGACAGAGAGAGGCAGAAGGCGGAGGAGAGCTGAGAGAGAGAGGGGGAGGCAGTAGGAGGAGCGGAGAGAGAGAGAGAGACGGAGTGAGAGACCGGAGGCTCAGGAGAGAAGACCAACGTGGAGGAGAGACCTGAAAATCCCGTCTTATGACGGGCTAATTGGCTAGTTTTCAAGAGTTCGCCTCGTGCAAACTTCACTAGAATTCTTCTTAAAATTAGGCTAGATATTTTAAAAGGTCTCCATCTGTGAAAAGAAATGCCTGCTACTTACACCTGTAGCTGCCTGATTCGATTACACTGTCAGTGTTCAAGCAAAATAAATGTGAGAGCCAAGATAATGCAACATTCACATTTTATTCTTCCCTCCACTTTTGCTTTCCTCTCATCAAGTACCTCTTGAACATGGAGTTCTCAAAGGCTACGTCTACACTGCAGTGCTATTTCGGAATACCGGAGGTATCCCAAAATAGCTATTCCACTTCTTTTGAGCATGCCCGTTATTTCAAAATATAACGGGCTCGCTATTTTGATGTCCCTGTAAACTCATTCCACGAGGAGTCAGGGACATTTTGAAATAGCAATTTATTTTGAAATAAGGCTGTGTCGACAGTGCCAAATTTAAATGAGCTATTTCGAAATAACATTGAAATAAGATACGCAATTTGCACAGCTCAAAATGTGTATCTTATTTCGACCTACAGTGCAGTATAGACGCACCCTAAGTTCTTAGACATTAACCTATTCATAAACATGCTATCAAATGATAATGCTCCCTGTTGGTATGCAATCTATCATAACATAACCTGCTTATATATCTAACATTTATTATATACTACCTGAAAAGAGTATCACCCTATAGATAATTTGCCAGCTACTTTTCTTTGAAACTCACTTATAACTTGCTTGGGAACTAAGTTATTCTCCTCTGCATGTAACAGATCTGTTCTTTCATACCCTAGTATCATACGGTATGTCTACACTAGCTCGTTAGTTCGAGCTAGGTAGGCAAATGAGGGCAACCGGAGTTGCAAATGAAGCCCGGGATTTAAATATCCCGGGCTTCATTTGCATCTTCCCGGGCGCTGCCATTTTTAAATCCCCCTTAGTCCGAACTCCGTGCCCACGGCTACATGCGGCACGGAGTAGGTTGTTCGAATTAGAGATCCTAATTCGAACTACCGTTACTCCTCATTCCACAAGGAGGATCTCTAATTCGAACTACCTACTCCGTGCCGCGTGTAGCCGCGGGCACGGAGTTCGGACTAAGGGGGATTTAAAAATGGCGGCGCCCGGGAAGATGCAAATGAAGCCCGGGATATTTAAATCCCGGGCTTCATTTGCAACTCCGGTTGCCCTCATTTGCCTACCTAGCTCGAACTAACGAGCTAGTGTAGACATACCCATATCAAGTTTATGTGTACCTTGCAGGAAGTTTGAGGTAGGAGCATGTAGTAGTGCATGGCACTTCGTTCTTCTTGTAAGGGGTGTTTTGGATGTTTTTCCAACATCTATTAGTTGTTTACCAGTTCTTTCCATGTCATGCTGTTCAAGTCTCACTAGAATGTGTTTTTCACCATCCTCCAGTTCCATGTTTTGTTGAGGTTGGTCCTGCTTTGGGCAGGAGGTTGGATTCAATGACCTCCTGGGGTATCTTCCAACCCTGTGATTCTATGCTTCTATGTTTATATCTTGTATTTATAATATATTTGCAGCTTTAGCGAAACATCTACCCATACATAACCATAGTATATGAACAATCTGCTCAATACTTTGTTTGTTTTCAAGTGCATGATTTGTTCTGAAGAAATAATTTGCTCTGACATGGTCTCTGGATGGTACTTCTGGGAGATCTTTAGCTAGTCAATCATAGTAGGTTTAGCTTTTGAAGTCTCAACCACCCAGGAGAGATTCAAATGCCACCAAGCTGCTCAGCAGAGTGCCCACAGCTTCCTACAGCCAGCAGCACGTGTTTCTATTGGTGGTGCACATCTGCACATGCCGTGGTACACATAACAAAATGTATTCCACACACAGAAGGAAAAATTAGAGGCAACATTGCGCCTGGCTCTCCTCTCCAGTGCTCCAGAGTGGGGGATGCTGGTGCTGCCCTGCCTAGCTCTCCTCTCTGGAGCTCCAGGCTGGGAGAGGCTGCAGCCACACTGTCCACCAGCTCTCTGGAGCTCTGGGACAGGCTGTGGCCACATCGCTCACTGGCTCTCCACAGCTCCAGAGCCAAGAGTGACTGGGGCCTCCCTATTCCAGGCTGGGGACACTACCTTAGGGAAGGAGACAAGGGCTAGTAACTACACTGGAGGAGGTTGAGAAGGGTGAGCAGCAGCCACAGTGGGAGTGGGTGGGATGGGTTCTGGTGAGCAAAAAAGGTACAAGGCCTCAGGCGGAAGGGGAGGGGCTGGGAACTTGCGCCCCCCACCGAAGCCTTGGACTCACCCCCACCCTAAACTATTAAGCCCTTCTGTGGAAATTCTGCTCTTTTCAAGATTATCTTGCCAAATACGGTCTTTGCTTCTTTTTTTCCCACAGCTTTCTTTAGTTGCAATTTTAACTGCCAGAGCAGCTTTGCCATTTAACCAGCTACGATATGGTGATGGTGTGATGTGACTAAACATCTGTTCCCAGATAAATTGCACAAACTCACTACTGGTCTCTGGTCTGAAGCTACACAATTTGGGATACTCTACCTGCTGAAATACTGGATTACCTTGCCTATGATGGTCCCTGCAGCAGTGTCTGACAATTTATCTAGTTCCCAGCATTCCCAACTATAGTCTAGAGAAATGAGTGGTTTGTGTGATTTCTAGTGAAAAGATCCATTTCTCCTTTGCTTCAAAATCGGTTTGGGATGCTGTGTAATTTCATTATGTCTCTTTGGCTTTTGGTCTATATTTTCCCATGTGAATCACATTTCCTCCACAGATATCCGTGACTTTAGCAATGATTCTTTTTTTATTTATATTATTGCTCCCATTGCTGTTTGTCTTATTGCAGTGGGTTCTCCAGGAGATAGATGCTGTACTGGCAGAATCATTTTATCTATATCCAGACATAACATTCTAGAAAGATATTCCAGTCTGTCAAAAATATCGGGATAATCTTTTAGTAGCTTGGCTGTAAGGAAGCCACAATGCAATGTATGATTGTGACTGACCGGGCCGGGTCTGGGCACAGCTGAGGGCATCCGCTCAGGGCGAATTGCTCAAATTCGGGGCTCTTTACAGCCCCCAGACTGGAGACCTTTCCTAATAGGCCACAACCAGTCCCACAGAGCGCTTCAGCTGCCTGCCTGAAGCCTCACAAGCAAAACCCCTCCAATGCCCCAGCAATATCCGTGCCCCAGACGGCACCGGGCCTCATACACAGGTGAGGGGTTTTAGAGCCCAATCTCACCTTCCCCGAACAAGTCCTGTCCAGTTCCAAGAAACCAGCCACAGATCCCAGGTCAATGTACACTCTGGATCTTACCCACAAACCATGCTGAGCCAATCCTTTAGAATCTAAACTCTAAAGGTTTATTACTACAAGAAAGAAAAGCATGAGAGTAAGGTTGTTAAGGTATCATACATTACGTGCATCGAATCTCCCAGTTCTCGATGCAGGCTTGTAGCAGAGATGTTGTAATGGTTGGCTTAAAAGTCCTTGGTGAACATCCAGCGTCAGGATGGGTCCACAGCTCCTTCCAGGTCTTCGATCCCTGCACTGCTGCCTCTGGGATGAATGGCTGAGCTGAGTACCAAGATGGAGTCAGCCACATGGCATATTTATACCTTCTTCCCCATCGCTTCTTGGCTGCAGCAGGTCACCTGGTCAGCAGCCTATCCTTGTGTTCCCTGCTGGTAGCCCTTAGGTGTCATTCCCCATTCTTGAGGTGTGTCCTTGGCCTGTTGAGGGTTATTGTTCCACAGAGCCTCGCTAATTAGCATGTCCATAGGCCGAGCTCTGCCCATGGCTCAACCACATACAGAGAAATATTCAGTACTCATGCAGAGTACGTGCTTATAACTTCACACACAGACGTTATACAATTACATGAATAGCATATATAGAATCAGCAGACAGTAAGCTTCTATTCAACACCTCACATGGCCCCCTTTATACCACTTTTGGGGCCAAACCTCCCCCCCCCCCATGGGTGCAGCAGTGATCTGGCTGCTTCCCTCAAATTCAGTAACGTGACAATGCTCTGGATGTTTTTCATTTGCCTTGTGTGTCAGTTGTATGAGGGGTTTTTTTGTGCCAGGTTTAGTGTCACAAAGTTCATGAATTCACTTGTTTTAGCTGAAAGAAGAGGCTTCTATTTTGTCTGTACTTCCTGAAATTTCAGTCTGCATACTTTTCCTTAGTAGTTTGCTTGTTGTCCTAGTGGAATTACGATCATGCCATTATACCACTCTTAATTTGATTTTTGTACAATCAAGAAAGGTAGAGCTAGAAGGGACCTCAAGTCAATCCCCCAGTGTTGAAGCAAGACCAAGTAAACTTAGACCACTGACAGGAGTCTGTGCTACTGGTTTTTAAAACCTCCAACAATAGGAATTCCACAGCCTCCTTTGGAAGCCTTTTCCAGAATTGAACAAGCCTTGCAGTTTGAAAGCTTTTCCTAATCGGTAACCTAAATCTCTCTTGCTGCAGATTAAACCCATTTTTTTATAGCCTACCTTCAGTAGACATGGAGAACAATCAGTCACCATCCTCTTCATGGGCAGCTGGGGGAGGCTAGCCCACATCCCTGCCCTTTCTACACACACACCCACCACACCCCAGAGCCCCACACTACAGCCCCTGCCTTGTCCCATGAGCTAGCATAACCAGCCCCAGAGTGGTCCTAGCCCCCCAGCCTCCAGTGCCAGAGAGGCATGTAGTGGCCCCCAGCCTCCGCAGCCCCAGAATGCTGGGAGGGTGCAGCCTCAACCCCAGAGCATCAGGAGGGCAGGCAGCACAGCTCCAGCCTTCTACCCTCAGAGTGTCCAATGAGCAGGCAGCATTGCCCCAGCCTGGAGCATGGCACAGTCCCAACCCCAGTCCCAGGGTGCCAGGAAGGCAGGTGGCATGCAGGGCCCTGGAGCACCAGGAATGCAGGCAGAGCAACAAGAGTCCCAGAATGCTGGGAGGATGGGTGGCGTGTGCAGCCCCAGCCCTGGCATGCCAGGCAGATGGGCACAGCATCAGACCAAGCCTGAGGCCGAGCTGGGGTCATTGCACAAGGGAAAAGGAAAGGGTGGGTCAGCGCAAATAGCAGGAGAGAACCTGGGGAGGAATGTGGGTGGGGACACACCTGGCTGTTTGGAAAGGCACAGCCTCCCCTAGCCTATGATACCCATTGCCCATAAGTCTTTTTATAACAGCCCTTAACCTATTTAAAGACTATCATCAGGTCCCCACTCAGTCTTCCCTAGTTACAAAGTAACATGTCTACCCCTCTCAGACTCATAGGGCAAGTATTCTAAATCTTGTGTTATTTTTGTTGTTGTCTACTGGACTGGCTCCATTTTATCCACATCTTTCCTGAAATGCAACCCCCAGAATTGGATGTAGTAATTCATCTGAGACCTCAGTAGTATCAAGGAGAGTAGGCAATCCTCCCTCCCCTCCCCGCGTCTTATATACAACACTCCTGTTGATATACTCCAGAATGGTATGAGCCTTTTTTATAACCGCATCATATTGTTGACTCATTTCATTTGTGATCCATTATTGTTCAAAATTATTGTTCACCATTGTCAACATTACTACCAGCTAGCCACTTACTCTACATTTTGTAGTTGTGCATTTGATTTTTGTCTTCCTACTTGTCACTTTCTTTTATTGAAATTCATTTTGTCAATTCAATTCCCTAGATTTTCACAGTTGTTTTGAATTCTAATCCTGTCCTCCAGAGTGCTTGCAAGCCTTCCCAGTTTGGTGTCATCCATCAGTTTTATAAACATACTCTCCACTCTATTATCCAATCATTAATGAAAATATTAAATAATACTGGACACAGGACTGCACCCCACTAGATACACCTTTCCATATGGACAATTACCTATTCATAACTACTCAGTAAGTATGGTCTTTCAATCAGTTGTGCAACCTTATTATAAGGATTTCATATAGGCCACATTTCCCTAGTTTGCTTATGAAAATATCATATTGGGCAGTGTTGGGAGCCTTACTAACATTAAGATGTATCACCTCTGTTGCTTCCCTCCCAGCCACTAGGCCAACCGTCCTGTCAAAGAAGGAAATTAGGCTGGTTTGGCATGATTTGTTCTTGACAAATCCATGCTGACTATTCATTATAAACCTATTATCCTATAGACCAGGGCTACTCAACACGTGGTCCACGGGCCACATGCAGCCCACAACCTGTTTGTTCGCGGCCCACAGTGTGGTTTGGGTTACACAGGGCTCAACATATGGCCCGCAGGTGGAAGCCAAAACAAAAAAGTAGTCAATATAATGGTCTTCTGTTGATATGCATTTTAGTAGTTAAATTCCTGGACTGTCATTGCTCATTAAAAGTGCTGTCATATGGGTGGAAAATAAATACTGCATTTTGTTAATATCAGCCGAACTGACTTAAATGGGGCCTTTGTGTTGTGTAGTCTTGCCTTAATTTTTGTATTCATGTCCGTCAGTATGAAATAAGCTATTTGCATATATTTGCATGTATATGCAACCACACTTAAGTCGTGGCCCTTGGCATGTGCTATGAGTATCATTGTGGCCCCTGGGGCTTCCACTGTTGAGTAGCCCTGCTATAGACACTCAAAAATCTGTTGTTTAATAATGTGTTCTAGTATATGTCCGGTTATTGAAGTTAGGCTGGCTGGTCTATAATTCCCTGGGTCTTCTTTTTCCCCACATTTAAAGACAGGCAAACATAGTACCTTTCTCCAGTGCACTGGGAATTAACCCATCCGCCTCAAGTTATCAAAGATAATTGTTAATGGTTCCAAGATTTTGCTTCAGCTAGTTCCTTATGTATGCTAGGATGAATTTCTTCAGGCCCTGCCAAACTGAATACATTCAACTTACCTAAATATTCTTTACCCTGCTTTTTGCTTATCATGGCTTGTATTCTGTCATCCTTGTTCTTAATACCGTGTTAAACAGTTGGTCACCATTAGCCTTTTAAGTATGGGCACTAGGTGCAGCTGGGGCTGGGGACCTGCCCCACCTACAGCCCTGACTCATCTGCTGAGGCTTCACACTCCCCATTGGGAGGGCGGGAGGTGGGGCAGCGTGCCGAGTATGCCCCAGCCTCCCCGGAGCACAGAGGGAGGGGAAGAGGCCATGTGGTATGACTCCTGAAGCACTGGGGGCGGGAAGAGGCCGCCAGTTCCAGCCTCCCTGGCCAGCAGCATGAGGAGGGCAGGCGCTGGGGGCAGCAACACTACAGCAGGCATTCTGGGGGCGGAGGGTGGGTGTGGCTATACCTGGTGGTTTGGGGAGTCAAAGCCATACCCCGCCTAGGCTACCAGACACCTATGCTTTTAAGGGAACACTGAATGAAAATAGGCATTATATGCCTCAGTCTTTTTGATAAAGTGACAAGGAGTCCTGTAGCACCTTAGGGTATGTCTACACTGCCACCCTAGTTCAAACTAGGGTGGCTAATGTAGGCATTCAAACTTGCAAATGAAGCTCCTAATTCGAACTACCTAGTCCGTGCCACGTGTAGCCACGGGCAGGGAGTTCGAACTACGGAGCATTTAAAAATGGCGGCACCTGGGAACATGCAAATAAAGCCCTGGATATTTAAATCCCGGGCTTCATTTGCAAGTTCGAATGCCTACATTAGCCACCCTAGTTCGAACGAGGGTGGCAGTGTAGACATACCTTTATAGACTAACAGATATATTGGAGCATAAGCTTTTGTGGGCAAAGACCCACTTCGTCAGATGCATGGAGTGGAAATTTCCAATACATGCATCTGATGAAGTGGGTCTTTGCCCACAAAAGCTTATGCTTCAATACATCTGTTAGTCTATAAGGTGCTACAGGACTCCATGTCGCTTTTGCAGATCCAGACTAACACCCCTACCCCTCTGATACTTGATAGTCTTTTTGATGTTATTAGTTATTAGCTCTCCTTCCCAGATAAGTAGAGGACCTACACTTCCCTTCATCTTTCTCTTACTCCTAATGTATTTAAAAAAACTCTTCTAATACATTTTATGTCCCTTATTAGATGTAACTAATTTTGCCCTTTCTGATTTTGCTCTCAATACCTGTACTATTCTCTAGTACTCATCCTTAGCAATTTCGTTTCCTTCTCTTGCATAATGCTGGGGAAGTCTTTGTAGTGAGCACATTCACTAATGGCCCTCTGTCTATTTGGTGTTCAGTGACCTGTTTGCTTATGTGCCACTGCGTTGTCTCTGCATCTGATGTCAGTCAGAGGGTATATCTAGACTGCATCCCTCTGTCAGCAAAGGGATGCAGATTAGTCAGGTTGACATTGCAAATGAGGCACGGATTTAAATATCCTGCGCCTAATTTGCATAAAAATGGCCACCACGTTTTGCCAACTTGGCACTTTGTCAGCAAAAAGTGGCAGTCTAGAGGAAGATCTGTTGAGAAAGAAAGCGTTTTTCGACAGATCCTGTAAACCTCTTGCAGGAGGCATAAGGGATCTGTCGAAAAAGGCTTTCTTTCTCGACAGATCCCCCTCTAGACTGCCACTTTTTGCGGACAAAGTGCTGAGTTGGCAAAATGGGGCAGCCATTTTTATGCAAATTAGGCATGGGATATTTAAATCCCTGCCTCATTTGCAATGTCGACCTGCCTAATCTGCATCCCTCTGCCGACAGAGGGATGCAGTCTAGAATCACAGAATCATAGAATCATAGAACCATACAGCTGAAAGAGACCTCAGGAGGTCATCAAGTCCAGCCCCCTGCTCTAGGCAGGACCAATCCCAATTAGATCAACCCAGTCAGGGCTTTGTCAAGCGAGACTTAAATACCTCTAGGGATGGAGACTCCACTACTTCTCTAGGTAACCCATTCCAGTGTTTCACCATTCTCCTAGTGAAATAGTTTTTCCTAATATCTAACCTGGACCTCTCCCACCACAACTTAAGACCATTGCTCCTTGTTCTGCCATCTCTCACTACTGAGAGCAGCCTCTCTCCATCCTCTTTGGAACCTCCCTTCAGGAAGTTGAAGGCTGCTATCAAATCCCCCCCTCACTCTTCGCTTCTGCAGACTAAACAGACCCAACTCCCTCAGCCTCTCCTCATAGGTCATATGCTCCAGCCCCCTAATCATTTTAGTTGCCCTCCACTGGACCCTCTCCAATGCGTCCACATCCTTTTTGTAGTGGGGGGCCCAGAACTGGACACAATACTCCAGATGAGGCCTCACCAGAGCTGAATAAAGGGGAATAATGACATCTCTGGATCTGCTGGCAATGCTCCTCTTAATGCATCCTAATATGCCATTAGCCTTCTTGGCTACAAGGGCACACTGTTGACTCATATCCAGCTTCTCATCTACTGTAACCCCCAGGTCCTTTTCTGCAGAACTACTACTTAGCTGGTTGGTCCCCAGCCTGTAACAATGCTTGGGATTCTTCTGTCCCAAGTGCAGGACTCTGCACTTGTCCTTGTTGAACTTCATCAGATTTCTTGTGGCCCAATCCTCCAATTTGTCTAAGTCACTCTGGACTCTATCTCTGCCCTCCAGCGTATCTACCTCTCCCTCTAGCTTAGTGTCATCTGCAAACTTGCTGAGGGTGCAATCCATCCCCTCATCCAGGTCATTAATAAAGATATTGAACAAAACCGGTCTCAGAACCGAACTGGTCTAGACATACCCAGAGTGTCACTAACAATTTATTTTGCTGATTTGAATTGCATTGATATAATATACATCTAAAATCTCCTGCTTGCTTTCATACATAGTGGATGCCCCTTCCTTTTGTTTTTCTCATCCACAAATTTGGTTTACTTATTTCTCTTTCTAAAATCATTGCATATGGTCCTATATGCAGACACATTTCCATTATGTTTTTCTCCAGAGTGACCATTCATCTTCCTTTGTATTTTGTTTACCTTCTCTGCTGTATATTTGTGCAATGGCTTTTGCACAAATTTTGGTATGGTTTCCTTGTATTTTCAGGCTTCCCCTGGTTTTTTTTGTTTGTTTGTTTGTTTGTTAATGAATTATTTCTACTTATATCCAAATTCAGAAAATGAGCTTGTTTGTTAGCTTTGCACATCCCTATAGCTGTTAGTGGGGGCTCTCTGAGCATTCTCATTTGAGTTGCAACATCTTTTGTCCCTCTTCCAAATCTATCACATCATCTTTTAAGTTCACTTTTTAAGATCTGATGATCATGAGCATCAGCCATTTTGTATATGTGGACAAAAGGTTGATCTCTTGTGTTTCTCTGAGTCTTGATTCCAGTCGTTGATGATGTATTTTACATGGGTCTTCTCAGTCCAGTGCTGACATATCCAGATGCTAATGGAGCACAAGGCACGAGCCAATTACAGTTAATAATATCCATGGTCTTATTTTGGTTTTCTTTTGTCTGACCCAGTTGCAGTTTTGTGGTTTCCCCAATGTAAAATAAAGTATGGCAAATTTCTTAAAAAATACTCTTTCAGGTCCATCTGCCCAGGGACTCAAATTCAATATGCTGCCATGATTATTGTTTTCTCTTCATGCGGATGGGGGTGAGGTTTTTCACAGTATTTGTAGTTTCTGATGTCATGTAGCTTCAGGAGCTGTCTCACTTCTGACATCATTTTCAGTGTTTAAGCATAATAAGTGAGAAAGCCATAGCAATACACAGGCTTTATTCTTTCCTCCCCATATACTGCCCTCTCTCATCAAGCAGTTTTCTTAATTCCTAGACATTACTCTATGTATAAACATGCTATCATACTATAGTGCCCCATTTTGGAAAGCTATTTATCATAACAGGCTGCTGCATGTAGATCTCCCTCTTACCTTCTTGATCTTGGGGCTTTGTGAAGGTCAACAAAACAACAGGGTTAAAAAAGAAGTAGATTCATTGATGGAGGATAGGTCCATCAATGGTTGTTAACCAAAACGGGCAGGGATGGTGTTCCTAATCTCTGTTTACCAGAAGCTGGGAATAGGCAATACAAGATGGAACACTTGATGACTACCTGTTCTGTTCATTCCCCCGGAGCACTGGGCATTGGCCACTGTCAGATGACAAGACAATCTCTTTGCTTCAGTTCCTCACCAGTCAAATGAGCGGTAGATAAACTTCCCTCTTCTCATCCTCTGTCTGTTTTATCTGTTAAACAGTAATTTTTCTGGGACAGGGACTATCTCTTTGTATATGTTTGTACAGTGCCTCACACAATGGCCCTCCAATGACAACATGTCTCTGATTGAATTATTCCTTTTCTGCCCTCAAAGTATTTGCTATTCAATACTGAAAGATTACTATAGGCCTAGTCTGTAGATTCTGTGGATTCTACGGCTGGGGCCCCTCTGATATGGCAGAAGTAAACATTTAGAGGAGAATCTCAGGTGTCATTATTTACAAACTAAGGTTTTGTCCCTTTTCCTTGTGACAATTTCCTTGGAAACATAAATTGATGTAAACCAACCACTGAGATTGAAAGGAAACAGTGAACGGTCTTCATTTATGCATCAGGAAGCTATGAGGTGCATTAAGATCTTACAGACATTTGATTTTTATTTAAACTCAGTCTGTTAAATGTAGGATGTATCTTCCTTGCTTTTTGCAACCATTAGTCACCCACACCCTGCCCTGTGAAAGAGGCATCAATGCAAAGAGAACTTTCCAAACTGCACCCCAGATCTTTCAACAGTCCAACGGTCAGAAAGGCACAAATAATGTTTTTACACAGGGATTTGTTTAATCTTTCTTCTTGTCATATAACCAGAACCTTTCTTCTCCTCTTAATATTTACAGTGGGAAATATACTTTTAGTAAATCACTTTTCTAGCCATCAGATGCTTCAGTTTCACTCTGATGTTTATTCACAAAAAAGCCATTTAATGCCTTGCATATTCCTCCCCATGAACTTTGTCTCTGTAATCATTTACAATTAAACAAATACAATAGCATTCAAACTAATTAAGCCAAGTTCATCACTCCACAAGAAAATCAAATAACACTGAGTTAAAAATGACTTCCTTACCTTTATAACATGTTCATATTTTAGATGATGCCACTGAATGAAGGGGAGGCCATCAGAACCTTGGAATATTGCAACACTTATTGCTGGGACTAGAAAGTTCATCTTAGAGTCATATTTTAAAGTATCATTTCATCGGGTTAGGAAGGACATGGCATTAACATTGTTGTTTCCCTTTCTGGGGCAGTCTCCTTTGACCCACCACCAATAAGAACCACAAATGAGACTGCACAGTGATCTGCCCTTACTCTTGCCCTTTTCTACACATTGTTGTTGTATATGGCTTGTAACTCTTATGCCAGGGCTGATATTTTTCTGTGTTTCTGTAACTGATTCTGTGTCAAACAGATAACAGATTATTTGCCCAAGCTGCACTATAGGAAAGTGGACTGGTTGCTCAGCAACCACATTTGCAGTGTGTGAAGCTTGAGGTTTTGACCTACTGTATTCAAATCCCTTTTAGAAAAGGAATAAGATGGGAGTTCATGAAAGGTTATTTAGAAACAGGCTCTAATGAAAACAAATAAGGTAAGCTCTGGTTTGTTTTAGTTCATTCAAGAATTAATATAGAGCGTTGCAAATAGAAATAGTACTCTGAACTGAATTACCAAAAATATTCTCTAAGACAAAATTGACAATTCTTTGGCTCTTTTTCTTCTTCATGCTGACTGGGCTGTGGAACAAGCTAGGTATAGAAAGAATGTGAGAATTTGTATGTCATAAAATGTGCAATACCTAGAATGTTGTGGTAAATTGAAATGTCCATCACATGAGCATGAGGCCTGCACTTAATTCCTGGGAAAGAAAAGTAAATTCTGCATGATATGCTCTTTGTCCAATAAAGGTGTCATAGCAAGTATCTCTCTTCCATTCTCATGTCTTGGAGGTGAGGGCAGCATGGTGGTGCTGCAATTTGCATTCTCTGAGAAGATGAAAAGCTCTTTCCCTAGCTTCAGAAGCTTGGCAGAATTTTTCATGTTAAATAAGCAAACAAAACTTCTGACTGCAGGGTGACCCCGTCTCATTCTATTCCTTCCCTCCCTGAAGTCTAGCCATTCATTCTTTTGCTATGCCAAGCCAATATTGTCCCTGTAATTCATGTCTCATGTTTGTAATTTATCATGCAATTCATCTTTGCTAAATATAGCACTTCCCAGCTTCAGTTTACCACTGTTAAACTAGCTGACATTAATTTTGGCATCACTTTTCCATTTACAGAATGCTCCATTTAATTATTAAATACCATTTTATCCACTACCCCTTATTTTGACTGGTCTTTTGTTCATCTCTGTGCATCTTCTGCAGTTGCCTGATATATTTTTTACCTTTAGCTTGGTCTGTAGCCAAAGCATTTCCTTCTGAACTTACAAGCCAACAGCAACATTCTGAAATCTTGCATGCATGTATTTTAGATGCAACACTCCAGGTACATAACAGAGGCAGCCTCATGTTCAGTCCTAAATTTTAGTTGCCTCCTCTCCCACACAGAGCTTTCCAGTCCTAATCTGGCCATTTTATAGTTTATATTCATTATACTTACAATAAAGCTGTTTACAGAATTAAGGTAATTATGGTTTTACTGTGACCTCAGACTCTTTAGATTTTGTATTTTCTTCTCTGTTAAAATGCACCTTTTTGTAACAATCCTAATATTTCAAATGACAGTGATAACAGGTTTGCAATATGGGTTAAAATGGTTGTCATAATCTTCTGAAAAATGTAAATTTTCCAGTAATTGATGTCCTCCTACAGCATGTGGTATACAAATTAATTCCTCTCCTCACATACATCTCATCCTACACTATGTAAAGTAGTCTGTTAAACTCCCAAATTGCTGTGATTTTTAGCTCCTATTTTCTAATGACTAACTAACGGCTCCTTGCAAAGTAAAGAGCCTCACAGTGGCAAAGTGCTTCTAATTACTTATTACACACTCCGGGTTTCAGTTCCATGCCCATAATATAATGTGGATTTCTGCACCCATCCATAAATTGCTCAATCTCTATTTGATATTGTCAGTAAATCCCCGAGAAAACACCTGTTATTTTTCAAAAGGGTTAAACTCTTCAGCACAGTAACAATATTTCTGGGGTTATTTACCTATTCTAAGAGATGAATTGATTGGCATTTCAAAGATTTTATATTTATAAGATTTGGGAGGAAATCAAAATGTAATGTCATCAGAGCTGACTATCATCTATGTGCACCTGTGGCTTGGCCACTTGTGACTAATATATCTATGCTAAACTCACACTAGTGAAGAGCCTTCCTCACCATGCCTGTGCATTCAAACTTCCCATTGATTTGAGCAGGAGACTTAATTAAGCCAAGAAAGCAGGGTCAGGTTCCAAACCTTTGTACCAATATAAATGAACATTTTCTTTCTCAGTTCTGCATTTTTCAGGGCAAGGGAGCATCTGGTGGAGAATAGTGCAGATAGATGATGGGCCAAACCCTTTATTCCAACCTAATTCTGCTCAACCAGGACCAGAGTCAGATTAAGTCAATCCAGGATCCCAAGTGCTGCATAACAAGTAGTCCCCATAACAGAAGTAGGGGTCTTGCTTCCAGGTGACATTGCTTGGGGATTAGTGGCAAAGCCTACCATCCATAACAATCAGCTTCACAGAGTCCTCTGTTGTGGTGATGTGGGTATGGCCCATGAAAGTAGTAGATCTTTGAGTTTATACCACACTGAGATGCATGAGGGCAGTTCACACACACAGCCCTCAGAGCTATTTTTCACACAGGTGTCTGCTGTGGCTACATGCTGGCCACATTTTCAAGCTTCTGTCTATGAGAATTAGAAACTTTATTTTATCTTTTAGCTGAAAGCTGAGATTTTGGCATAATTACATGCCTTTGCCTTTATCCAGTCCTGCACTGAACCTGAGGGGAAGAGGGAGAAGTTCTCTTGTGCTGAGGCCAGCAGAAGAATAACTAGGCCCCTGGTGTACTGCCAATGTCTGTCCACCATCACGCAAAACTGTGTGTGCTTATGTGACGTGTGTTACAAGAAGCTCCCAGCTGTGCTTGCCTTGCCAAAATTCTGCGGTGCAAATGAGACTTCATATCTCTCAACATATACAGAGGCTTAGCTTCTAGCTGGCATATCTCCATCAACTTCAATGGAGCTGTGCTGATTTGCATCAGCTCAGGATTTGGCCATAGATGATCCACAGTGAATAAATGTTAATAGTGCATAAAGTATCATTAGTTTTGCCTCAGAATGATCAAAATCTATAGGGCACCGTACTAATAATTAATTCAAACAGATCCAGGATATAATACTTTTATGGCATGATATATCACAGAGGTAGCAGAGACCTATTAATATATCTTTATTCTCCCACTGTCAGAACAGGATTGTTCCTTGCAGTCTATAGTTTCCCCTATAATATATTTAATAGAGATGTTCTAATCATAACTGGAACATTTTCCTTTCATGATTCAGGATTCAGACCATTTGCATTGTGGGTATTAGTTCTCTACTCAGAAGTAGTAAAATGCCTATGGCAAAAAAGATTACGGGAGTTTCCAGTTCATATTTTGCATTCAATATAACAGTACTGGTTTTCTTCATATTGCTGGAATATGTTGAAAGTTCACTTCTAAATCAAAACAGTGCTTGCAAACCTATTTGCCATAATGATGCGAGGCCTCTTCAAACACTGAGAAAATATGACAAGAATGTAATTATACCTCTTTCTCTGAAGAAAAACAATGAGACAGGCTGGTGCCAAAATGCTTAAGGAAAGTAAGATATGCCTAGAAGCAACAGGATGTGTCACTTAGCACGTACATTGGATTCATTATAAGCATTGATTTGAACCATTGCTCTACATGACTGAGAAATGTGGGCTTGGGAGACAGTACCAGGAAAAAAGATTCCGAATTTGAAATGCAGTGCCAATGGTAAATACCAATGGCCAGATTCTCAGGATCAGCCATTTGCTCCGGTGAAATTTAGAGCTGCTTCATCGTAGGGCTAAGTAGTGCCAGTTGCTTTAGCCTCTAAGGAGGTGTTCTGGTAGATGGGAATTACCAGGGAGCTAAGAAACTTCAGTCATATCTCTTTTTCTTAGCCATGGTCCCTCCCCAAGGAATCTGAAGTGGCTGGTGCAGTACCCCTGTGCAAGGGTAATCAGCTAGCAACTTCAGCTGATTTTGTTTGCTTTACATACCCAGAGTGGTGCAAGGCAGAGACTTCTGAGGACAGAGGCTGTGGTCCTGAGTGTCACAGAAAGAAAGCAAGACCAACAATTGGACACCAAAACCTACTAATGAGAATTTGTGGTTGTAAGAGAAAATCAATATATTAAAGTAGATTTCTGAGGCACACATCACATCAAGATGCAGAGAAATCAGTCAGAAAAATGTCTTAAAGCCCCAATGCATTTTTCATACAGCCAGAAGTGATCTATCTGGGTTTTTTAATTGTATTCATCCCCATAGTTTCTGAAAGAGCACGTGAATAGAAGGATTTTGGTCAAGCTCATACAATAAAACATCTGTCCTTCCATTCACCTCAGCCTTGCATTATAGCGGAGAGCTCTGCTAGAACTAAAGTTCCATCACTTTTAAAGACTGTTTAAAGATGACTATTCGAACTACTCTAATCCATATGCAGGCTCAAGTTGACTTGAAATTGCCTGTCTCAATAAATCATGGAGTAGAGTGTGGTGGGCCAAATCTGGGGTAATCTGTGCATGGGATTCCCAAAATATAGCTTTTTTAAGAATCATATGTTTCCAAAATCACCAGGTAAGCATAACATTATTTTGTGCTCAAACTATGGCTCTAATCTTACCCAAATGATTCTCAGCTGATCAGAATTTTCCCCTTTGGGGAAGAAATATTGAAGAGATATTGAGGGCAAAGTTTGCAACAAGAGGTCTGCTCCCTCATTTGGGGTCCTTGGAATATGCCACATCCTTTGGGCTTTGGAAAGCTGAGATAGTATCATAGAACTATAGGCTTGGGGGGGGGGGGTCATAAAGGTCATCTCGTCAACCCCCTAATCCCCATTGCGATGCAGGATTTGTTGTGTCTATTCAGCCTCTTTTTGAAAACATCCAGAGAAGGAGTTTTCACAGCCTCCCAGGCAATCTGTTCCACTGTTCTACTGTTCTTGGTTAGGAAGTTTTTCCTGATATTTAATCTAAATATGCTATGCTGTACTTTGAACCCATTGCCTCTTGTCCTGCTCTCTGTGGCAAGAAAGAAAAAAATTAAAGGCAGTCTTTCAAGTATTTGAAGACTGCTACCATGTTCCCCCTCTATCTCCTCTTCCCCATCTAAACATATAGGGTATGTCTACACTGCAAAGTTAATTTGAAATAATAGCCGTTATTTCAAATTAACTTTAATAGCGTCTATAGATGCAAACCGCTATTTCAAATTCAATTTGAAATAGCGGAGCCCTTAATTCGAATTTGGTAAACCTCATTCTACGAGGAGTAACGCCAAATTCGAAATAGCTATTTCGAATTAAGTGCTGTGTAGACACTTAATTCGAAATAGGGGGCCTTCAGCCCTTCCCAGGGAGCCCTGGTGGCCACTCTGGGCACAACCAGGAAAACTTACTCTCCTCTCCCCCAGCCCCAGAGCCATTAAAGGGGTAGACCCTGGCCACAGTGCCTGTGCCAGCTCCAAGCCTGCCAGCCCAGAGCCAGCAGTGGCCACCGGGGCCCCTGACCCAGTGGCCCCAAAACATGAGCCAGCAAGCCACTGGCAGCCAGCCCTTCACCGCTCCCCAGGAGCAGTCTGCCAGCTCCCAGGAGCCTGACAGGGGCTGGAGAAGGTGGGCGCCTTCCTGGTCCAGGGTGGAGATCATGGACCCTATTCAGGTTTGGGGGGGATGCCTCCAACATCCATAAACTCTGCACTAGACAGAGGAACGCGGCAGTCTATGGCAGGATAGCTGCCAGCCTGGCCACCAAAGGCCACATGCGAACCCAGGAGCAGGTTTGCATGAAAATCAAGTTGGTCCAGCGAGACCCCCAACCCTGGGCCCTGAGCTTCCCCTCCCCCTTCCTCCCCTTGCTTCCCCCTTCCAGGTCCCTCCTTCCAGGTTTCCCCCTCCCCTCTCCCACCCTCTCTCTTCCCCTCTCCCACCTCCTTTTCCCAGTCTCCCCAGAGGTTCCTCCCCCCCCCCACTAGTTTTGTTCAATAAACCCAGTTTCTATTTTTGAACATATGTGTCTTTTGTTTGACATCAGGAAGGGGGCTAGGGAGGGGTAAGTGGGAGGACATGAGGGAGGAATGGGGCATGAGCCCCCGGTGGGGAGGACCGGGGTGGCTCTGAGGGCTCCTCGGGGTGGATGCTCTCCCGCAGGGCCTCCTGGATCCTGACAGCCCCCTGATGGACCCCCCGGATGGCAGCTTGCAGGAAGTGCAGCCGGGCTGATGGCAACGACCCCACGAGACACACCGGCATGTCCGGGGGCAGCTCTGGCTCCATGTGGCCGAGTGCTGTGGTGTCCCGAGTGCGGGCACTCAGGGCATTCCAAGATAGGACTGCTTTGCTGTCCCTCATCGAGGTAGACAAGCAAGTGGGGAACCCTGAAAACTGTCTGTCTGGGGTGGGGGTAGGGTCCCTTTAAGCACAGAGCTCAGTTAGCCTCAGGCAGCATCCCCACACGCTAAGTCCTTACCTGATGCCCTGCCGGCACTGGTTCCGGCTAGCCTTAACTTCAGTTCAGGGTCCACTCAATGTGGACGTGCTATTTCAAAATAGCAAAACACTATTTCAAAATAGTTTTTGTGTCTAGATGCGTTATTTCGAATTAGCTTAATTCGAATTAACTATTTCAAATTAAGTTAATTTGAAATAGCGCTGTAGTGTAGACATACCCATAGTTCCTTCAGCCTTTGCTCAGATGGCTTGTGTTCCATCACTTTGACTATCTTTGTCACTCACCTCTGGATCCTTTCCAGTTTCTACATATCCTTTCTATACATTGGTGACCAAAAGCTGAGCCTAACCAGCACTGAGTAGAGTGGTACTATCACCTCCAATGGCTTGCATGCTAGGCCTCTGTTAATGTAACGTAAGATTGCATTTCCTTTTTTTGCTACAGCAACACATTGGTGACTCATGTTAAGGTTGTGATCCAAACTCCCAGAGCCTTCTCAGCAGGCTGTTGCCATGTCAGTTATCCCACATTCTGTATTTATGCATTTGGTTTTATTTTCCTAATTGTAGCACCTGATAGTTTTCTCTGTTAAATTTTATTTTGTTGTCTGTAGCCCAATTCTCCAATTTATCAATATCCCTCTGAATTTTAGTTCTGTCCTCCAAAGTGTTGGCAACTGCACCTAGCCTTGTGTCATCTGCACGTTTGATCCATATGCTCTCTATGCCTACATCCAGATTTAAACAATGCCAGATCCAGACCAAATCCCTGCAGAATCCCACTTGAGACCACCTGCCAATCTGGCATAATTCCATTAATAGTTACTCTTTGTGTGTGTTTGCTGAACCAACTGAGTAGCCACTTAATGATAGTTCCACCAATCCTTCATTTCTCTAGCTTATTTAGCAGAACAACATGTGGGACTGTGCCAAAAGCCTTGCTGAAGTCCAGGCATTTTACATCCAACACATTTCCTCCTAGCCACCAAACCAGTCAAAGAAGAAAATCAAGCTGGTTCAGCATGATTTGTTCTTCGTAAATTCATGTTGGCTGCTAATTATTACTAGGGATGTAAAATTTCCATTATTTGGCTAATTGAATAGTCATAGAATCATAGAACTGGAAGGGACCTCAAGAGATCAAGTCTAATCCCCTGCCCTTTACGATCGACTTAGAATCGATGCAATTTACATCAACTATTTGATTAGTCGATAAGGGCACCTCCGCCTGTGAAGTGTAGCAACAGCCCCAGTGCTGTTGCTACACTTCAAAGGCGAAAGCGCTGGGGGGGAGAACAGGGCTAGTGGGGGGGGACTCAAGCAATTCCCCACTGGCTCCAGGCTGCATGCGGCATTTCAAAGCATCAGCACCGCATGGAGCCTGGTGTCAGCAGTCCTCAGCTGACCCTGGGCTCCATGTGGCACTGCCGCTTTGAAACGCCGTGTGCAGACCAGGGTCCCCCGCTGACCCCAGGCTCCACATGGCACTGCCACTTTGACAACGCCGCATGCAGCCCGGATCAGCTGGGGACTCCCAGCTGGCCCGAAGCTGCACATAGCATTTCAAAGTGGCAGCACTGCATGGGGCCCAGGATTTGGTCCCAGGCTCCGGTCCCAGGCTCCATGCAGCGCTGCCATTTGAAGTACCCCTTCCTTGCCCCGTCCCCCCTTGCTGCCTCCTTCTGATAGAGGCAGCAAGCAGGGGGAAGCGACTAGTCAACTAGTCTGTCGACTATCCGAAAAGCATTTGCTTATCGGATAGTTGACTAGTCGTTCACATCCCTAGTTATTACCCCTTTATCCTTCAGATAGTCACACATTTTTTTCGTGAATACATTGGTCTGTTACAGGGGTTCTCACAACATATTTTGGTGGCTTTAGAGTGCAGCCACCAACTCATATAGGCCCACCATAACATCACTACTATTCATGTACCTTTATATCCTCATCCAGAGACTCTCAGGAGGGTCTGTTGCTCACTTCCTCTTGGACCTAGGAGCAAGCACATGCATTCTTGATGTACCACACAATCCCTCTTTTTTTTTTTCTCTCTACAACCCACACCTATTTTTCCAGAACAAGCTATATCCCTCAATGCTGGTATTCCAATAAAAGGAGTTGTTTCACCACATCTTTGTAATGTCAATTAAGTCATAATTCTCTTCAGATACCAAGGCTTCCATTTCC
Organism: Pelochelys cantorii; assembly: GCA_032595735.1. Taxonomy (NCBI): domain Eukaryota; kingdom Metazoa; phylum Chordata; order Testudines; family Trionychidae; genus Pelochelys; species Pelochelys cantorii. The sequence continues at coordinate 28,835,546 of CM064332.1, forward strand.
TCCTGCTTGCTTTCCATATTCCTCCCAGTATACAGACATTGAAGATATATGGCTGGAGTTCTACAGATTTGGGATTCATTACAGAATATTGTAACCTACAATAAATAGTAAATGACCTCTTAGATTGGTTTTTTCTGAACATAATTGTATTTAACTGACTGGTCATTTGGGCTTTTTCTACGGGTACCTATAGCATTAATCTCTGGGAAGCCAGGTAGAAACAATTATATTGAAGCTACATATAAATTATTAAAGCCTAGCAATATCCCTCCATCAGAGACACTGGTTTCTTGTGACTATATTATAAGATTCAATCCAGCAGGACTGCTAGTAAGATCAGAATTGAAATCTCAGTAATATTTACTTCTTTCTCTCTTCCCCTCCTCACCTACTTTTATCTCCATATACTAGGAGGCTTGGAATCTATGTTTTGCTTTCTCTCCATGAAATGAGAAAGATGGCATGTTTCAGAGATGCTGTACTTCACACATTCCATTATTTAGAACCTTAATCGGATATCTGAAATGTTGGGAAAATCCTGGCATTATTTGTATTCCTTCCCTATTTTTTTGAGTATGAATACTTTCCATTTTCTAGAATATTATCCTCTGAACAGACCATTTGTCCCTTCATGGTTTTTTTCAAGAAAGGAGAATGCTCACATTTCTCTTTTAAATAAAGACAATGGAGTTATTAGTAATGAAAAATAAATTGAACATCCCTGGGACCCATTTGTGGCTGACATGCAGTCAAAGATCAAGCATATGCTTTTTGCATTTTTTCCAAACTGTTTATATATGGTGCAATAATTACATGCTCAATTGAATATGCTCAGGTTAGTGAAAGGGTAGGTGAACAGTGCAGAGGGGAAATAAAAGCCATTGTAAGGTTTAGCATGTCTGGGAATCACTGCTTTAAAGCCCTAATCTTGCAAAGTGTTGAGCTGAGAGTGCTGAATACCTTCAACTCCAAATGAAGACAATCTCCAATAAAGGGGAACAGCATTTTACATCCAGTGCTCAGGGCCACGCTGGATCCAGCCCTAACTGAGGAAAAACACACAAATGGAAACATTGAGGAATGTGAAGAAACATTTCCTTTGTTCTTTTGTATGTATAGTGAAAAAAAACATGAAAACTGTAATGCACAGCACATATGGGCCGCACTCCTGTCATCATGGTTTTTACTGTTAACAGAAAAGATTGTGGGAATAGGCAAAATCTTTAGTTCTTATCTTTCCTTCACAGTGTCTTTCTACTTGTGCATTCCTTTGTTGAAAAAGACAGAGGAGTATAAAAGCTGCCAACACCTGCATAATAAAAGCAGAATAATACATTATGAAAATGTACCCGTCTGCTTTATAGTAGTGTGGTAATGAGCGACCACTCAAGTAAGAAACAAAGAACTGAATCATTATTGCTAGTGGGGTTACTCGGTTATTAGTGAGGGCAGGATTTGGGATATAATGCCTCTTCTACTGAAGCTAAGCAGCTTCTCTTTGGTGTATACTAATTTTCAATGTCAATTCATTTAATTAATTCATGAAGGGAAATAAATAGTAAAAAAATGGCATCAACATTTCAGGAGATTACAATATGAGTCGTTCATCCTTGCAATGTGTATCTTTATACTTCCAAGTACAAAAAGCAAAATAAACTAAGCCACATAAATTCCACACCTCAGATGTGAAAGGTTATTGCTATATCATGATTTACTATCTAAGAAACCATAATTGGTCAGGCATTCATCAGTACGTTATATGCCACTGAATTTATTCTGCTTGTCATATTTCTGTTATTTTAGTGCCCAGACTAATCAGGATGTTTTCATGTTTTGTTGTACAAATTTCTACCCCACCACTCCCCCCCCCCTTTTTTTTTCTCTGATTTTTGAGAACTGCTATTTTTGGCTCATATTCGTTTTTAAAAAATGCTATTATGTCTCTGTGCCAAAAGAAGAAAGTGGAATGGGAGGGAAACCTCCACTTATTAAATACCACTTAGTTAGCTCCTATGACTTTAGAAAGGAAATATGTGCAGGTCAGTTGCAAAAAGTAAAACGTGATCAGTAAATTATCTGCATGAATTCTGGCCAAGGTAGGCAGTCACCAATTAAATTATTTGAAAAAAAAAAAAGACATTTTTTGGCATATACAAATCACAAGTTTTTGTTCAGCATATGACATGTCCTGATTAAGTTATTTAAATTTAAAAAAATGTTTTTAATGGAAACCCAGACAGAAAGGTGCACCTCATATAATTATTAATGTTAGTTTCTAGAGGATATTTTTTGTCCATTTTTCTCTATTGAGTATAGAGGGAAAAAAGGGAAGAAGGACAATCCAGGGAACTATAGAACAATCAGCCTTACCTCAGTCCCCAGAAAAATCATGGAGGGGATCCTCAAGGAATCCATTTTGAAGCACTTGGAAGAGGGGAATGTGATCAGGAATAATCAACATGGATTCACCAACGGCAAGGCATGCCTGACCAATCTGATTAGCTTCTATGATGAGGTAACTGGCTCTGTGGACATGGGAAAATCAGTGGATGTGATATACCTTGACTTTAGCAAAGATTTTGATACGGTCTCCCACAATATTCTTGCCAGCAAGTTAAGGAAATATGGATTGGATAAAGGACTATGAGGTACATAGAAAGCTGGCTGGATTGTCGGGCCCAGCAGGATGTGATCAATGGTTCAATGTCTGGTTGGTGGTTGGTTTCAAATAGAGTGCCCCAAGGATCGGTTCCAGGGCTGGTTTTATTCAACATCTTCATTAATGACCTGGATGAGGGGATGGATTGCACCCTCAGCAAGTCTGAGGATGACACTAAGCTAGAGGGAGAGGTAGATACGTTGGAGGCCAGGGATAGGGTCCAGAGTGACCTAGACAGATTATAGGATTGGGCCAAAAGAAATCTGATGAGGTTCAACAAGGACAAGTGCAGAGTCCTGAACTGGGGACGGAAGAATCCCAAGCAGGATTCTTGTTACAGGCTAGGGACTGAATGGCTAAGCAGCAGTTCTGCAGAAAAGGACCTGGGGATTACAGTGGATGAGAAGCTGAATATGAGTCAACAGTGTGCCTTTGTAGCCAAGAAGGCTAATGGCATATTAGGGTGCATTAGGAGGAACATTGCCAACAGATCCAGAGAAGTGATTATTCCCCTTTATTCGGCACTAGTGAGGCCACATCTGTAATATTGCATCCAATTCTGCCCCCCGCCCCCTACAGAAAGGATGTGGACGCATTGGAAAGGGTCCAGCGGAGGGCAACCAAAATGATTAGGGGGCTGGAGCACTTGATCTACGAGGAGAGGCTGAGGGATTTGGTCTTATTTAGTCTGCAGAAGAGAAGGGTGAGGGGGGATTTGATAGCAGCTTTCAACTTTCTAACGAGAGGTTCCAAAGAGGATGGAGAGAGGTTGTTCTCGGTAGTGAGAGATGGCAGAACAAGGAGCAATTGTCTCAAGTTACAGTGGGGGAGGTCTAAGTTGGATATTAGGAAAACTATTTCACTAGGAGGGTGGTGAAGCACTGGAATAGATTACCTAGGGAGGTGGTGGAATCTCCATCCCTCAAGGTTTTTAAGTCTTGGCTTGACAAAGCCCTGGCTGGGATGATTTAGTTGAGGTTGGTCCTGCTTTGAGCAGGGGGTTGGACTTGATGACCTCCTGAGGTCTCTTCCAGCCCTATGATTCTATATTTCATAATTATTTTGACTTAATTTAAAGCACCCATGTGTGTTGTGTGCTGTCCATTCACAGTTTCTTTTATAATTGTTGTATATAAATGGTGTATTGTGGGAGAAAGGAGGGACAATGGAAAAAAGAAAAGGGAAGAATGGAGTTCTGTTCTGTCAGTTCTAAGTTGACATATCTCCAGAACAGCGCACCCGTTATTTTGAAATCTATTTCAAAATATTGGGCTTCTTTAAAGACACAGCTATACTTCCGGTATCCCAAAATAGCTCTGCAGTGTAGACCTAGCCTAATAGTGTGTCTGTTTTGCTGTATGGTGTAGGCAAACTTTATAAACTAAACTTCTGACTCTAGGTTCTGATAGCTTTCTATCCCTTGCCTCCCCACTCCTGTTAGCTGAGTTATTATTACCGCAATTGGCTTATTTCCATATATTTAGAATTTTCCATATTAGGGTCTTAGAATACTTTAATTGTGTCTAATGGACTGATGATGGGACTAGACGCCTGAATTCCTGAGTTGTAATCCAATCTCTACCACTGAGTCACTGTGTAGATTCTCTTGAATCAGGCACATTAAGATGGATCCAAAGCCCATTTAAGTCAATAGAAGACTTTTCATTGACTTTGGTGGGTTTTGGATCAAGCCCTTAACTCAACTTCACCTAAATTTTCCTCTCCATATAATAGGACTATATTTTATTTATTGACCTAGTTGGGATGTTAGAGGGAAATAATCCATTCCATGATCTTAATAATTAAGCAGTTTTGTTCAGGACTTTGAAGATGTAAAGTGCTGCTTATTAATATTTTAATGATATGCCTTTGTCTCCTTTTTAGTGAGCCTTATGAGTCCAGATTTGATTCATCACTCATATAACTCTGACCCCAGTGGATTGATCATTGTGCCTCTGCCACATCTTTTCTATCTTTGCAATGTGCCTCCTAACTTATACTGCACAGCATTGCACACAATAATCCTAATGAGGTCTCTTGTGTTGTATAAAGTGATATAACTTCTGCAGACATGTTCCAAAACACAGATAATTCAGGGTCTTATCTTTTTTTTTTTTTTAACTACTGACAGTCAAATACTAGGCAGATGTTTTAAGTGTGGTGTTAAACAAGCAAGCTTCTCTTCTGATTTGTGTTCTTTTCTACAATAATAGCTTTTGGTACATTTTATTCTTAATGGCTCCACCAACTCACATTATAAGGCATAGTGATGTAAAAGGTTCTGAATGCAAATGGGTAGTTGCTATCTATTGCTATTGAAATGAGACCTAGGTTATTCTGAAAAAAACTGAACCATCTAAACTGGTGCAAACACTAGAAAAGTGTGTTAAATTCACCCTGTTCTTCTGCAGTTTGTATCACTTTTCCTGCTGCATGCTATAAGTTAGGGGCAATGAAAAAATGGAAAAGACGCAAAGTATGAAAGGACTGCAGTGGAAATTTGCCCTCAAGATTTATGATAAGAAGCTATATGATAAAATTACCTGGGGAGACAAGGAAATTTTAACCTTAGGTCTGATAAGCAGTGACTTGTGCATATTCTTCATTGTGAAAATCCAAAGGAAGCACATACTCGTGAAAGAGAAGCCTCTGTTCAATTTTTCAGCAAATGCAATTAATTTTACAAATGTACTTTATGAACCACACTAAACAAAATTGTATCTAGTGCACCTCAGTTTAAAAGTAAATTAAGTAGCTAAATAGATTAGTAATGGAATGTACCCCCAACCTCATACTCACTGGTATGCTCCATCTTAAATGTCTAATCTACACTCAGATCATCTGCTATAGATCCAGGCTTGGGAGGGGCTCTCCACAAATGGAACTCTTTCTTCATATGTGGAAGGCATGTCCCTTCTGTGGCTTCATGCTCCCTCCCTAGCCCTCATAGGATTTTTCTCAACAGGATGAGAGAATATGGATCTAGGGAGGCATTGCTCTCCACAGCACCCTCCCAGCTGTGCACCTGGATTACTAGGCAGGAAATAATATAGTCTCTAGGAATTTACAGAGGCCCCAAAGAATGATGATACTTCCAGGGAAAAGGGACTAGTGAAGAGGGCACTTCTCCACTAAAACAGCTCTTCTTTCAGCAGAGTCTGTTTCCTTCTGTTCACCTTGAACAGGAAAAACTCCTCAAAGCAAATCTCACAGATGCTTCACTCATTTATAGGTCCATGGGAAGAGAGTGATCTGGCCCCCACTTAGAAATTTCACATGGTACAGACAAACTTGATTGATACTGTATTGGACCAATCTGTGGAACTACTATATGGAATCAAATGGGCTGGACAAGAGATCAGGCTTCTTACTGCAAATAATTTGGTTAGTTTAATAAGGTTTGTCAAAAAAAAATCCAGAAACTGATGGAGTGGAGCTACTGAAAACCAGAGGATTATGTTTACTGCTGTTATTAGAAGCTGCAGTAGATGAACTTTCAAGGAACTGAGTACTTTTGTACTATTCAAAAGGAAACACTAATTCAAACATTTTTACTGGGGATGTTTCCAGTTGTCTAAAATGGCATCATAGCACCAAGACTGATTTTCTAATATTAACTTCTATTCTGTTTACTTTGATAGGGAAAGAATGGGCTTTGATATGTTCTGCTAACTTTTTTCTAAGGGTGCATCTACACTGCACCCTAAATGCGAATAAGAGACACAATTTCCGTTACACAAATTGCATATCTTATTTCAATTTTATTTCAGAATAGCTTATTTTGAAACTTGGTGGATCTACATGGTGCCAAATTTCAAAATAAAGCGCTATTTCGAGCCATCCCTCATCCCTTGTGCAACAAGGTTTACCAGGATGGCAAAATAGCGTGCCCGTTATTTCAAAAAATATTTTTAAATAACAGGCAGCTTGTGTGATGCAGAGTAGCTATTTTGGGATACCTCTGATATCCCAAAATAGCCCTGCAGTGTAGATGTACCCTAACTTTCTCTAAAATGCATGCAGTGCTCTGGCAGTGGCATCATGGGAGATTGAAAAAGTTCTACGTTGAGACATGGAATAGTCCCTACATTATCCAAGCAGTGTGTTTCAAACCTGATCTGAAAGGAACACTTGTTTCTGTACGTGATCATTCTACAGCTAAGAGGAAAGCCTTTATGTGAGATGGAAGTGCAACCATTTATCCTGGGCTCTAGACTGAGACCAGGAACACAATTCGCTGAAGTCACATTACAGCTATTTGATTGTAACAACTCTGGATTTAAACCACAGCTTTGGTTTTACAAATCTCCAAAAACCATCCAGTTGGTGTTATATCTTCTTGAACTTTTCACATTATATTAACTGTATTTACAGTACTGCAAAGCATACTAGCTTTTGTTAAAATTTTGTGATGTACAATTATACGATAGCCAGCCTCACTTGGCAAGGTGTGTGCTGGCTGAGCACAGATGAAGTCAACAGGGCACTATTAAATAGGATGCATTCTTCTTCTTCATGTTAGTGTTAGATGGATTTTATTTATTAGCAAAGTCATCATAAAATATACATTCCAGGCCCAATTCTTGGTTCTTCTGTGGCTACTTTGTACTGCTCTGCAGGCACAAAGGGGTTATAGAACTGGTGGATCTAGCTACCTGGGAAGTTCCTATGCATAAAAGGAATCTCCAGGTGGTATGAAGCCAGCATAACAGCTCTACACTGCCAACCCAAAACCTTGTTGATAACAATACGGGCCAGACAACAGCAGTGATAGGTTCCGGTTATTCCTGAATATTTCAAGAGCCTTACTGGAATAAGCACTACAAACTGAGATTTTTGTTTTGTTTTCATCAAAGTCTTTTTACCATTGATTTAAGTGGGGGCAGACTCAATCTGAGTAGCCCATGCATAACTCAAGTGCAAAACATGTTGCACCTCTGAGACTGAATTATGACCACTTGCTGTGGAGTGCAGCCCCTTTCAAACCATCACTGGCTTTATTTTATTTAGAGCTGCCATTTGTTTTTCATCTAATTGCCCCTTGCTTCTCCCCACTTAACCTGACTTGTTACTGAGGCCTCTGCACACTGAGAGAAAGTTTGTGCTTGACCTGGAGAATACACAAAACACCCTCATCCCGAGGCACACCCACAGGAGCCAAGCCACCCCTATTCATGCCCTGAAGACAAGACTGCATGAGGCTGTACCACTGTCAGCTCTGTCATCTGCAAAGTGGGTGTGGAGGGCCTGTTGCCACAGCCCCTCCCTCCCACACCAGCCAAATATGAAAGAAAGCACAGGACATATTATGGGCTGCTGTGCTTCCCAGGTGTCTCCTGTAACACCATCAGGCCCATGCTTGGCTGAGTCACAATAAAGTCCTGATCTCCTCATGGGGCTGTTTTCTAGGTAGCACAATGGAACCCTGAGATAGCTGAGAGCTAGCAGGAATTTACAAGAAAAGCATTGCTAGCACTCCTGGATATCATTACTCATTCTCTGTATTAAAATATAATGGGTAATGCTGTTTATTAGGAGGGTTTTTTTTTCTCTCTACTCCTAAATTGTAGGCCAGAACATAGGCTTTTACTTTGTAGCTCCCAGTGGTTTATAAACATTTTACATTTGGATTGATTTTTGCTTTAACCTTTTTTCTTCAGGGGTCTCATAAAGGGAATAATATATAGTGGTTGGAGAAGAGGTTTCCTTAGAGTGTGGGAAATGGCTGGGATTTGTATATTTTCACAGCACTTTCTCTCATTTTAAAATGTATATTGGGTTAATATTTAAGACTATGCAGAAATTAAGTTATTGATGTGAAGGGTCCATTTACTCTGAAGGCTCCTTATGAGTTTGTAACAATGAAATAAAAAAATAAAATAAAATAATTTCATCCTGGCCATCGATGGTGGGTTCTGGCAGCCGATTTTTTAAAAAGCCTCAGGAATGCACAAGCAGTTTTTTAAAGCCTCAAGAACATAATGACCTGTTACTGAAGAGGAGAGAATTTTATAGGTAGTCCCAAGTAGAATCTGGGTCGGTTGAATATGGATTAGGTATGGGGTCCTGAGCATAGATATTTTTTGTGGGGAAAAAAGAAAGAGATCTTCCTCAAGGAACTAGCTAATACTGAGAATTTAATATCTGATGTAAATATCAAACGGTGGAGATATATCTTGGCTTGGCCAGAAGGATTGATTGGTTCAACGATATAATAAGGTGTTTGCCTCTTTGTGTACTCTGATCTACCCATTTGAATGCTGCAGAAAAGAAATCATCCTCCCCTCTATTGGCTTCAGAAGGCAGGGGAAATAAGATGTAGTCTGATTAAAGATGTGATTATAGAGTTTGTCAATTTCTCTGACAAATTGGAAGCAACACAAAGGCTGCTTGCTGTAAGAAAGCTGCCGGTACCAGTGCTTTGGAAGAAGAACTTAGGGAGGAATAAGTAAATGCACAGATAAGTACATTAAATCATCAATACACACTTTATTGATTACAGCAATATGTCTGTCACACTTTTTCTACAATAGAACTCTGTGGGCCACATCATGCTCTGAACAGGAAACACTCATGTATACAATAGGAAATGTCGTGTGTCAAGATAGTTAAGACCAAAGCAGACTATGAAGAGCTTCAAAAAGATCTCACCAAACTGTGATCGGGAAACAAAACAGAAAGTGAAATTTAATGATGATAAATGTAAAATAATGCACATTGCAACTATACATACAACATGATAGGGACTAATTTAGCTACAACTATTTGAGAGAGAGATCTTGGAGTCATTGTGGATAGTTCTCTGAAAATAGCCACTCAATATGCAGTGTCAGTCAAAAAAAAAAAAGCAAACAATGTTAGGAATAATTTAAAAAAGGATAAAGAATAAAACAGAGAATATCTTATTGCCTCTGTATAAAACCATGGTATGCCCATACCTTGAATACTGTGTACAGATGTGGTCGCCTCATCTAAAAAAGATATATTGGCACTAGAAAAGGTTCAGAAAAGGGCAATAAAATGATTAGTAGTCTGGAACAGATCCCATATGAAGCGAGATTAAAAAAGACTGGGACTTTTCATCTTAGAAAAGAAGAGACTAAGGGGGGGGATATGATAGAGGTCTATAAAATCATGATTGGTATGGGAAAAGTGAATAAGGAAAAGTTATTTACTTGTCCCCATAATATAAGAACTAGGGGTCACCAAATGAAATTTATAGATAGGAGGCTTAAAACAAACAAAAGGAAGTTTTTCTTCATGCAGCTCACAGTCAACCTCCTGTGGAACTCCTTACCACAGGAAGTTGTGAAGACTAGAACTTTAACAGGGTTCAAAAAAGAGCTAGCTAAATTCATGGAAGTTAGTTCCATCAATGGCTATTAGCCAGGATGGGTAAGAATGTTGTCCCTAGCTTCTGTTTGTCTGGAAATGGGTGACAGGAGAGGGGTCACATGATGATTACCTGTTGTGTTCACTCCCTCTGGGGCATCTGGCATTGGCCTCTGTCTGCAGACAGGATACTGAGCTAGATGGACCATTAGTCTGACCCAGTAAGGTCATTCTTATGTTATGTTCTTATGTTCCTGAACATTATTCCATCAGGTTACATGTTTGTCATCCCTCTGTCAAGAACAGGGCATAGGCAGCCTACCTAGCCTAGGAGTTAGCTATGAGCTAGGAGTAGCTAGCATCCAAAAGCCAACTACCAGAAATAACAGTGGATTACAAAACTATGATGAAGTCAGACAACCAGAGAGCAGGCACCAAGAGTCAGGCTGAGTCAGAGTAACAGGTTCAGGCCACAGAACCAGGAGGCAGTTACCAAGAGTGAAGCCAAGTCAGGATACCAGGAACAGAAGACAGGAAGAGGTAAATACCAGACCTGCAGTCCAGGTAGGGGGAAGCCCAGTTCTATAGACAAGTTGTTTCTTTCTCTGGTTTAACTAGGGTCTGCAGCTCATTCAGGCACCTTGGAGCTCTCCCCAATCAGAGTGTAGGGTGGCACTCATGTCCCTTTTGGGCTTCATGAACATCAATCTCAGCTCCTGTCTGAGTTGTGGGGTGGGAGCCTGGAGTGTGGTGACTCCCAAAAACCCCAAGGCACAAGTCCCACCCCACACTCAAAATAGGCAGGTGACTCATCCCATTAACTCTACTGATCTTAGGTGATCCCTGAGCCTTGAGCTCTGCAGCATGACTACTCCCAAGCCTAATAAAGTGTCATCCCGTATAGGTATAAGATCAGCATTATCTATTAATTTGATATTGTGACTGGAATTAGACAAGGGTGTGTGTGATCAGCAATCCTCTTTGCATTAACAATGATGTGAGAGATGAAGCAGGCAACAAAAGACATGGTGGATAATATGAAATGGGTTAGTGGAGATGAGTTACATGACCTTGACTTTCCAATGAGTCTACACTCATTTGTAATCCCAGATTAGGAATTGTTAAACCCTGGTTCCTCACCTTGAGCTCCAGCACCAACATTTCATTATATTGGCTTAAGTCCAGTCACCCATGTCCCAGGCTTCTTTGCCATTCCAAAACTTGACCTTTCTAGCCCTTTGTTTGGGGGGCATTGGAGGAAAACTTGACTATCCAGAGGACAAAGAAAATGATCCTGTGGAATTGTGGGATATTTTCAGTAGAATCCCAGAGTATTAATCCAGTGTGGCTGTGTCTGTTTCCGCAAAGCAATAGAGCTTGAATTTTGGTTCCTAGTTTGACTCATGCTTGGGCCTTCCATCCTGTGGGATTCTGGGACCCTGGGCCCTAGTCCTGGGTTAGCATAATTTTTGTGTAGATGGAAAGGGGGGTTTAAAGCTTGTGCCCCTGGGCTTACATTTCAGTGTAGACATATCCTAAGGGACAGAAAAGGTCTGGGGCACAGTGTGGTCTTTGCACCTATTCATGTCCACAAACAGTGGGATGAAGTCCCCCTTCATTCCACTGCATCAACACAAAGAGGAACAATGCAGAGCTAAGAGAATCATATTAACATATTAGCCTAAGAAGGAAGAGGGAATTTTCTACTTGGCTAGAGCAAAGATCTACTGGTATCAACAATAGTAAATCCTGCTGCAATGGAAGAAGCAGCACCTCTCTCTCTGTCTGGTGGATGGCTGATTTTGCTGTCTTGGGCCTCCTAGATAAGGGGAAGTTTAAACTTTGAAAAGTTCCTAATCTGATGGTCTCAAAGTGAATGTCTAAATTTAAGAACCCAAAATAATAATTAGACATATAAATAAATGTGACTGAGCTCCCATAAGAAGTCAAAAGTAGATGAAGGTGCTCAGCACCTAAAATTCAAGCCCTTTTATTTATGTGCCCAACACTTGAAGGTAGAGTTTATCTTTAGGCACCCACTATGAAAATATTGGCCTAGTAACTATTTTCTCAGCAAAAATATCAGGATTTCCTTCCTCCCCTTCCCGCCCACACACTTCAAGAAAATTAAATCAGAAATGGTTCCACCTGAATCTGAGTAAAAATTGCATTAAGGAAAACTTCCATTTCTAGGAAAAGGCTTGACAGCTGTGCTGAAATTACCTCTAGTAATTTTAACTGAGTGGAAGCTTTTAAATTGTGATTGCACCCAAAATGTAAAGCATGCTACTTATTAAGCTTTTACATCTGACATTCAGTCTGTTACCTGACAACACCCTTCTAGCAATGGTGATATCATTCAACTAATGTACTTGGGAAAGGTAAAATTAGTTATGGTGGAGAGTCATTAAACTTGAAATTAAATGGGCTCTCTTGGCTCTTTAGAGTAATGCTTTAAAAAAAAAAAAAAAAAAAAAAAAAAAAAAGACAGAAACGCCTACACAAATGTCAGCAAACAGTTCCATTTTACCTGTCTTCACTTTTTTCTTCCTTCTTGAATAGTGACAGTTAAATATCAGGACTGTACCACACTTAAAAAGAATTGAGCAATTTGCTTTATGACTAAAGACCTGATCCTGCAAACTCCTATTAAAATTGAGAATCAGGTCTTTTTGCTACAAGTTAGCTTGGGCTCTCATCCCTCTCTTAGCTTGAATTCTTTTAGCCTGATTTCAAAGTTTAAACAAAAAGTCATGCAATGCAAGTGTTTTGAAGATCCAGTAAATTGCAAAGTATTTTCTACCTACAGGCTCTTTAAGAAGGAATATAAAATATGTCAAAGCTCCAAAGGATTCCTTTCTGGGCATTTGGAAATGGGGGAGGGTATAAAGTATAAGTTATAGGTATTGAAATATAAAATGTAACTATCAAAAAATATCCGGCAGAACAGTGCCTCTAAAATGTGTAGGCCAAATTAAATTGCTTACAAATACGCCGAACGCAGCGTTACCATGGTTTCATATGCTAGCAAAATGCTGTAGAAGCTAAATCTCCTTTTGTGGCAGTGATTCTTAAAAAAAAAAAAAAAAAAAAAAAAACCAACAACGCACACATGTGCAGGCTACACACAGGGCAGCCGACAGCCATACCAGGCCCCTAGGCAAAGTGGGGCAGGCTCCCTCAGTGCTGCCTAGAGTGCACTACTCCGCCTTCCCCCCAGCCCTTACAGCCTCCTGGAGAACCCCACACTGCACTTTGGCAATGATTTAAAAGGCCCAGGGCTCTAGCCTCTGCCACAACAGTGGCAGTGGTGGTGACTCTGGGTCCTTTAGAATTTCTGGGACCCAGGTCAGTTCCCCCCTTTGATCCACCCTGTTGGTAAGCCTGGCCACACAGAATGAAAATGGGTTTCTAAATCATTTGGCTTGTTAGAGTAATAGAGGGGGGGAAATGGGCTTGTTTAGTCCAGAGGAAAGAAGACCAAGGGTCTTCAGGAACATAAAAGTTTATTTTAAAGAGGAGGGTAATAAGTTGTACTTGAGCATTGAGGACAGGACAAGAAGAAATAGGTTAAAATCGCAGCAAGGGAAATTTAGGTAAGACATTTGGAAAAACTTTCTAACTATAAGGGTATTTAAGCACTGGATCAAATTGCCCAGGAAGATTGCGAAGTCCCCCTCACTGGAAGTTTTAAGAAAAAGTTAGGCAAACACCTCTCACCGATTATCTAGATAAAAGCTACTCAACTTTGGAAGCCCCGGAGGCCACAATGATATTCTCAGCACATGCTGAGGGCCACAACTTAAGTGTGGTTGCATATACATGCAAAGATATATGCAAATATATGCAAATAGCTTTTCACACTGAAGGGCATGAATACAAAGATTAAGGCAAGACTACACAACACGCAGGCCCCATTTAAGTTAGTTCTGCTGATATTAACAAAATGCAATATTTACCTGATTTGCACCCATATGACAGCACTTTTAATGAGCAATGACAGTCCAGGAATTTAACTACTAAAATGCATATCAACAACACACCATTACATGGACTACTTTTCTGTTTTGGCTCCCACCTGTGGGCCACAAACAAACGGATTGTGGGCTGCATGCAGCCCACGGGCCGCGTGCTGAGTAGCCCTGATCTAGATAATACTTAGTCCTGTGTCAGAGCAGGCACTAGACTAGATCACTTGCTGAGGTCCATTCCAGTTCTACATTTCTATGATTTTAACGATGATGACAAATAACAGTTACATCACATATGACTTTTAAGTCAACCTGATGTCTTAGAAATCCTGTACAAGCTTTTCTCCAGGCCACTGTAACTCAGGAACACTGCAGAGGAACTGTTGAAGAAGGGAAGAGCTATTCTGGGAACTGTCTTCAGGAAATTTTACAAATTGATTCCCAGAATAGTGCTAGATGAGAGACTGACAGAAGGCCACAAATATGCCCTAGGAACAATCACCACTCAGTGTAAGGTTTGAATAAATAAAATGGAAAAGAAAACTACAAGTGTCCACAAACTTAGACAATATGTCTGGGATGCAGGAATGTGAGATAGCTAAAAATGAAAGTAAAAGGCAAGAGATATCTGAGGCGTACAGAGGGTGCAGCCAGACAGAGGGTTCCTGCCCTGACATACCCACCTAAGCACCACTCACCACCTTACTTAGGTTGTAGTGGGAGAAAGACCCTCCTTAACCCAGCAATGTTTAACTTATCAGTTTCTTTTCAAATTAGGCTATAAAAGCCTCAGAGCAGGAACCCCAGCAACTTCTATAGTTGTCGAGCAAGTGACACAATGGGTCTTTGATACTGCTTAGAGACTTTGTGCACTACTGTAAAATAAACAATCAATGCAATTTAATGCATATAAACTGAAGAAAGGGCTCCTTGCCCTGTTATATGAGGCTACGTCTAGACTGCAAGCCTCTTTCGAAAGAGGTTTTTTCGAAAAGTACCTTCGAAAAAGCCTCTTTCAAAAAAGAGCGTCTAGACTACAATCCGTACTTTCGAAAAGCAAGCTGCTTTTTCGAAAGAGAGCACCCAGGCAGTCTGGATGCTCTCTTCTGAAAAAGCACAGTTTGCATTACATAGTGCCTTTTTTTGAAAGAGCACTTTCGAAAAAAGGCGTTCTTCCTCGTAAAAGGAGGTTTTCTGCGGTCAAAAAAAACTGTCGTGTTTTTTTCAATTTACTTTCAAAAGAATGCAGCAGCAGTCTAGACACAGGGGAAGTTTTATCGGAAAAAGGCCACTTTTTTTCGAAAAAACCCTGTAGTCTAGACATACCCTGACAGTATACTGAGCTGAACAATGCAATTAACTTGAAACACAGATTTGGAGAGGTAACATTATATCACATGCTAACTCACCAGGCATTCAGCCAGGCTTAGCCTAACAATCTGACGGAGGATTGTACTATATAATAGACTGAGAATTATTAGTAAAAAACCTAATTCGGATAGCCTGGGTCTCGTTTGCCAGAGATAATTCTGGTATTGTGGTGCTCTTTGGAAAATCCTCATCCGAACCTCATTAATGATTTTATTTACCTAAGCATGTGTGTTTTGTGGTTCATTATGGAAGTAATAATCTCTAGGCGCAGATTAATGCACTCTGTGTGAGTTCACAAAGCTACATTCCTGCCAACTATATAGCCTCAGTTAATAGCCTCAAGCCTGAGCAAGCACTACAGAAGACAGTCCAATAAAAATTATTGGAATAAAAAAAATTCCTCTCAAAATAACAATAAAGTTGAGGGAAAATAAAAATAAAGTTCTCCCACCCCTTTGTATTTATTATATTGCTGCACATACAGTGTATGAGATCACCCACTATTCCAATGCCTGCCATGAAGGGTCATTCCAACAGTGGATGGAATAACTTGTAAAAAGATTTTCTTGTCTTTATTATGCCTATCTTCCAACCTTATCTAATTTCATACAGACTTTACCAAGACGACAAGGTGTTCAGAGAACTGACTGATCTTATTACCTGCACATACATACAAAATTACAAACTGACATGCTTGGGGGAAAAACTGTCATATTTTTGTATCTGAACCAATTCCAGCCCCCAGTCAAAAAATCTTATACTTTCATGAATGTGATAGACAGTGCAGTTTGTTTATTTCCCTAATGGCAAGAAGGGCAGAGAATAGCAACCTTGAAACAGACTTTTGAGCAACACATTCCTTCATTAGCATTCATCCATCTCATATCACCTTGTGAACATTTTTCCTCTGATGGATTAGAGTAGATATGGGCAGAAGCCACAGAGTCTTCAACCAGGTCTTGGCCCTCTCCAAAGGTATAAAGGTTTGGATTGGAAAGTATTGTTCAAGCCTATCTCCAGTGCGGAAGGCACTGTGCTTCTGACCCAGATAATAGATACCACAAGTGAAAATACAACACACAACACCATTTTAGGGCTATACATGGCCCTAATTGTCCACAGCCTAGAACCCTCTATTTTATGCTGTGCATACTACCTGTGGCCCTAATTCTCCAATGCCTAGCACCTAGTATAGTCATGCACTCATTGAGGAACACCTAGTAACTTGGGGTAGGGGTAGCTTTAAACCACTCTGTGCTCCTCTAGCTCCTGAGCCAGTGGCTCTAAGGAATCATTATAACAGCAGGGAACTGTCAGGGATGAGGGAAGCCCCAGCTATGCCCCTTTCTCCCTCCTCCCGACACCTGTGTTGCCAACAGGACAGGAAAGTGTAATAAGTGCTATTACACCAACTCAGTGCCTCTAGATTGACCTGGCCCCCAACAATGGTGGGGAGGTGATACCACGGTCAGATTAATGCAATCTAGGACCCTAGGTACACTGTGACATACCTTTATGGCTAGAGACATGCCCTCACACCGTGGCCCCTCTTTCTAATCAGAGTGTTGATGGCAGGTGGCCGAGTCAGTTCTAGTACCAGGATACCACTTCCACACTGTGACCTTATACTAACAAAGGCAGCATCAGACCCCTTGCTCTCCTAAACAGCAGTTGGGGAGAAGAAAAAGGTCCCCTCTACCCTCACCAGCCCTCAAAGAGCTAGGGTAGCAGCTGGGAGCCCCCTCATATATATCATAGTAGCTGGAGATATATCTTTTTGTCTAATTGGGCCAGTTGCCCTCTGCTTGTTTAGTGTTAGCGAGGCCTCCTAGAGCAATGGGTCTTGGCGTTGGCAGCTAGATGTACGGAGCAGTTCATCCATCTCAGAATTACTGTTCCGGCTCTCTGTAGGCTTAGGTAGATGTCACTGCTTTGGCTACAATTGGATCATATAAAGCTTTTTCTCTGCAATCATAAGGGCTAGCCATGGGCAATCCCTCATATTTGATCTGTTGATGAGGCAATATAGAATTTTTGCGTGCAATATAGCATAAGCGTGTGTAATATATTTGAAGATGCTAAATGCACACGTGCAGAAATGGATTCTGTTCTCACAGCTCTCCATTCTATTCACTGGTATCTCACAGTGTGTGTTCTCCGGGGGCATGTAATCAAATGCAAAGTGTGGGAGACTACCACGTGTGATGCAGCCTCATAAGACTTCAGGGATTTGATCTTCTCAATTAACTGGCTATTGTTATTGTAAAAACAAAGACACTTGGATGTAAACAAAAAAGCCCTGAACATTCATTATGGTATCTCCCTGAACTAACAGTAGACTCTTACACTAGGAGAGAGTAAGATCCAAGGCCACTAGGAAAGCTAATCTGATTGTGGGAGTTCCTGAAATACCCAAAGCACATAGCTGTCTATTCATCCATTCTATAAATTCATATTGCTCAATAGCTGTTGAAATGTCCAATAGAAAAGGGAGGGAAAAGGCGAGAGATTAATGGTTACACATTTAGCAGCAATATAAATCATTTAGAGTATAATTAAAAATGGACATTATAGAGGTATATTGGTGTGGCACAGCACACTTAGCCTATCTTTGTAGATTCTATTAGCTATCTCTGTAGATTCTATGGTGCAGTTAATATGAGCATTTAAACATGTCCAGATTCTGCTTTTAAGTTCTCAAGTATGCACTTAGGAGTCTTAAATAGCAGTCATGTCTATGCCTAATAAATCCATAACCAGTAAATCCATAAAAATGATCTGTGGGAAGCCTTTGTCGACCGCTCCGGTAAACCTCGTTTCACAAAGCATAACGGAGCGGTCGACAAAGGCTTCCCTTGTCGACTGCGGCGCGTCTAGACTGCCCCGCTGTGCCAATCAGCTGATCGTCGGCACAGCATGGCGGCCCTTTTGTTGTAAATGAAGTGGCGATTATTTAAATTGCCACTTCGTTTTGCTATGTCTAGTAAACTCATCTACATGGCTCCATCGACGGAGCCATGTAGTCTAGACATACCCCTATATTTGAAAATTAGGCCCCCAAAGGGCCTGGTTCACTCATGGCTGCCTGATCCATTCTCAGGTCACAGAATGGAGGGGGCTCTAGCCCCTCCACAGTAACACCCCCGTTTCCCTCAAATTCCTTGGAAGCCAGACATTCCCTGGTGCTGGAGATCCATATGGAGAGAAGAGGTGGACAGTCAGTAAGATAAGGGAAGAGGAAGTGGGCTGAGGCTAACGTTCCAGAACACGCATTTCATCCAATCACCCTCTTTCCTTGAGCCCAGTGAAACTAAGGTAAGAAAGAAAATACAATCTGAGGCTCTCTTACAGGGGCCAGCAACCTATGGCTCAGGAGCCAGATATGGCTCTTCTAGAGCCCTAACACAAACACACACACCCCTTGTTTGCCACGCAGCTTGGAACCCACGCTGGTGCTACAACCTTATGGCCTCTTGCTTAACCTAGCAGTGAAAGGCCAACTTATCCCATCATCATTTCCTTATATGATCCAACTCCTATGGATATCTTTTTAAAGATGAACAAGTCTCTCTGGTTCATGCTCTCATATAAATGATTCATAGAATCATAGAACCATAGAGCTGGAAGAGACCTCAGAAGGTCATCAAGTCCAGCCCCCTGCTCTAGGCAGGACCAATCCCAACTAAATCAACCCAGCCAGGGCTTGGTCAAGCTGACACTTAAATACCTCTAGGGATGGAGACTCCACTACTTCCCTAGGTAACCCATTCCAGTGCTCCACTACCCTCCTAGTGAAATAGATTTTCCTAATATCCAACCTGGACCTCTCCCACCACAACTTAAGACCATTGCTCCTTGTTCTGCCATCTGTCACTACTGAGAACAGCCTCTCTCCATCCTCTTTGGAATCTCCCTTCAGGAAGTTGAAGGCTGCTATCAAATCCCCCCTCACTCTTCGCTTCTGCAGACTAAACAGACCCAACTCCCTCAGCCTCTCCTCATAAGTCATATGCTCCAGCCCCCTAATCATTTTGGTTGCCCTCCGCTGGACCCTCTCCAATGCGTCCACATCCTTTTTGTAGTGGGGGGCCCAGAATTGGACACAATACTCCAGATGTGGCCTCACCAGAGCCAAATAAAGGGGAATAATGACATCTCTGGATCTGCTGGCAATGCTCCTCTTAATGCAACCTAATATGCCATTAGCCTTCTTGGCTGCAAGGGCACACTGTTGACTCATATCCAGCTTCTCATCCACTGTAATCCCCAGGTCCTTTTCTGCAGAACTACTACTTAGCTGGTTGGTCCCCAGCCTGTAACAATGCTTGGGATTCTTCTGTCCCAAGTGCAGGACTCTGCACTTCTCCTTGTTGAACTTCATCAGATTTCTTGTGGCCCAATCCTCCAATTTGTCTAAGTCACTCTGGACCCTATCTACCTCTCCCCCTAGCTTAGTGTCATCTGCAAACTTGCTGAGGGTGCAATCCATCCCCTCATCCAGGTCATTAATAAAGACATTGAACAAAACCGGTCCTAGAACCGAACCTTGGGGCACTCCGCTAGAAACCGACCGCCATCCTGACATCGAGCCGTTGATCACTACCTGCTGGGCCAGGCCTTCTAGCCATCTTTCTATCCATCTTACCGTCCATTTATCCAATCCACATTCCCTTAACTTGCTGGCAAGAATATTGTGGGAGACCATATCAAAAACCTTGCTAAAGTCAAGGTAGATCACATCCACTGACTTTCCCACATCCACAGAGCCAGTTACCTCATCATAGAAGCTAATCAAATTGGTCAGGCACGACTTGCCCTTTGTGAATCCATGCTGACTATTCCTAATCACTTTCCTCTCTTCCAAGTGCCTCAAAATGGATTCCTTAAGGATCCCTTCCCTGATTTTTCCAGGAACCGAGGTAAGACTGACTGGCCTATAGTTCCCTGGATCGTCCTTCTTCCCTTTTTTGAAGATGGGCACTACATTTGCCTTTTTCCAATCATCTGGGATTGCTCCCGATCTCCACGACTTTTCAAAGATAATGGCCGAAGGCTCCTCAATGACATTTGCCAACTCCCTCAGTGCCCTCGGATGCATTAAATCTGGACCCATGGATTTGTGTACATTTAGCTTTTCTAAATAGTTCCTAACCTGTTCTTTACCCACCACGGGCTGTACATCTTCATCCCATCTTGCGTCACTTGGCTCCTGGACTTCTGCGCTGACCTTGTCCGTGAATACAGAGGCAAAGAAAGCATTAAGTATTTCAGCTTTTCCCACATCATCTGTCACTAGGTTACCTCCTTCATCCAGAGGGGCCGCACACCCTCTCTGATCACCTTCTTCTTGTTAACATGCCTGAAGAAACCTTTCTTGTTATCCTTCACATCCTTAGCCAGTCGCAATTCCATTTGCGCTTTCGCCTTCCTGATAACCCCCCGGCATTCTCAAGCTATACATTTAAACCCCTCCCTGGTCATTTGTCCAAGTTTCCACTTTTTGTAAGCTTCCTTTTTGTGCTTAAGTTCACCAAGGATTTCCCCCGTAAGCCAATCCGGTCTCCTACCATTTTTGCCTCTCTTGCTACGCATCGGGATGGTTTCTTTCTGTGCCTTCAATAAGGCTTCTTTAAAATACTGCCAGCTGTCCTGGACTCCTTTCCCCTTCATGTTAGCATCCAAGGGGATTCTGCCCATCAGATCTGAGGGAGTCAAAATCTGGTTTTCTGACTCTCTTTTCTTCCTTTGGTCAGGATCCTGAAATCTACCATCTCATGATCACTGCTTCCCAGGTTGTCACCCACCTCTACTTCCCCTATTAGTTCCTCCCTGTTTGTGAGCAGCAGGTCAAGCTGCGCATGGCCCCTGGTCGGATCCTTCAGCACTTGTACCAAGAAGTTATCCCCAACATTCTCCAAAAACTTCCTGGATTGCCTGTGTACTGCCATATTGGTTTCCCAACAGATGTCAGGGTGATTAAAGTCCCCCATGAGAACCAGGGCCTACGATCTGGAAGCTTCTCTCAGTTGTCTGAAGAAAGCCTCATCTACCTCATCCACCTGATTCAGTGGCCTGTAGCAGACAGCAACCACAACATCACTGCTGTTGTTTGCTCCTTTAAACTTAACCCATAGACTCTCAACAGGTTTTTCTCCCTCTTTATACTGGAGTTCAGAGCAATCATAGTGCTCTCTTACATATAGTGCAACTCCTCCTCCTTTTCTCCCCTGCCTGTTCTTCCTGAACAGTTTATACCCTTCCATGACAGCGCTCCAGTCATGTGAGTCATCCCACCAAGTCTCTGTTATCCCAATTAAATCATATTTCTTGGACTGAGCCAGGGCCTCCAGTTCTTCCTGTTTGTTGCCCAGGCTTCTCACATTAATGTACAAACACCTCAGGTAACCAGTTGATCACCCTATCTTCTCCATTCGAAACAGGGGTCCTCCTTTCTTGCTCGTTCCTCTCTGCATTTCTTTCCGGTATCTGACTTTCCCACTCCCCTCAGGGTTTTGGTCACCATCCCCCGACGAACCTAGTTTAAAGCCCTCCTCACTAGGTTTGCAAGCCTGCCTGCGAAGATGCTCCTTCCTCTCTTCATTAGGTGGATCCCATCTCTTCCTAACAATCCTTGTGCCCGGAATAGAGTCCCATGGTCAAAGAAACCAAAGCCCTCTCTGCAACACCACCTGCGCAACCACGCATTTACGTCCTCAATTCGACGATCCCTGCCCAGTCCTTTCCCTTCAACAGGGAGGATGGACGAGAACACCACTTGCACTCAGAATTCTTGGATCCTTCTTCCCAGAGCTACATAATCCGCAGTAACCCGCTCAAGGTCATTCTTGGCCGTATCATTAGTTCCCACGTGGAGAAGCAGGAAGGGGTAGCGATCCAAAGGTTTGATCAGTTTGGTAAGCCTCTCAGTCACATCCTGAATGCGAGCTCCTGGTAAGCAGCATATCTCTCGAGATTCCAGGTCCGGACGGCAGAGGGATGGCTCAGTCCCTCTTAGGAGGGAGTTCCCGACCACCACCACCCATCGTTTTCTTTTGGGGGTGGTGGCCATGGAACTCCCATCCCTAGGACTACGCATCCCATGCCTTCCAGTAGATGGTGTTCCCTTCCGGTTTCTTCCTTGTGAGGTCCCTTCCAAAGCATTCACCACCGCAGAGCCTGTGGAGAGAGCCTGAAAGCGATTACTTACCTCTATAGCATTGGGGGATTCCCATGCTGGCCTTTTTCCCCTTCTAGAAGTTACGTGCTGCCAGTTCTCTTCCTGGTCACGTACTGCCCTCTCTGACTCTTCCGCCTCCCGTGCTTGAAGGATTAAATGCTGCCTTCTATCAAGGAAGTCTTCATCCTCGCTGATCGAGCGTAGGGTCGACACTTGGGCCTCCAGTCCTCTAATTTTTTCTTCCAAAATGGCAACCAGCTTGCACTTAGTGCAGATGAAATCCGTTCTTTCTTCCGGGAGGAAGACAAACATGGCACACTCCGTGCAGGTAACAATAGCAGACCTATCACCATCCATCCCTGCTGTCCTGGAGAAGGGATTTAAAAAGAAAGGCAAGAGAACCTCGCCCCCTTCCCTCTCCCCTTCCGAACTCCCTCTCTAAACTCCCTGTTAGCACTGACCTATTCACAAGCTCCTTGGTCACTTGCCCAAGGAGCCTTATAAAGCCCTGGACTGCCTGAAAGTCCCTCCCCCTACCAAGGCTCAGCCAATCAGCAGAGGCTTCTAGAATTCAAACTCTAATTAGAAGCCAACAGTTTCCACCTGCCAATCACAGCCAATCACAGCACACACTCCATGAAGGGGAGGGGGGGAAAAGCCTCACTCACAAACACAGGGGAAAAAACAAACAAAAACAAAAAAAGAACACGCACCAACCCTTACTCACAAACACAAGCTCAGCACACAGCAAGAAAGCCCCAAACACAACACACATTTCCCTCAAGAGTCCTGTATCTGCTTCTCCTCTACCTGGAGAACTCCCTCTCTAAAGCCTCACTCAAAAACACAGAGAAAAAAAAAACAAACCCACCGCTACACACCAACAAACACAAGCTCAGCACACAGTAAGAAAGCCCCAATAACAACACACACTTCCCTCAAGAGTCCTATATCTGCTTCTCCTTTACCTGGAGAACTCCCTCTCTAAACTCCCTGTTAGCACTCACCTGTTCGCAAGCTCTCATATAATAATCTCTCAATAGTTACCCAGTGCCTCTAGTTGGAGACAGAATTTAAATGGTATATGTGTAAAGTGTGGTCAAAGTTACTTAGCAGTGGATAGTATAATACTTACAATTATTCCCATGCCTATAACTTTTCATCACTCCATGTTTTATATTTAATGTCCTTGTTTTCTTTTATGATGTTAATTCCCATTTTTTGTGGCCAAGACTGTGATTTGGTTTATTACAATGAGTAAGGCTAAAGCAGTATATCTAGAAAATAAGCAACTTATGAAAATGAGACATACAGTGTGGTGAATAACAGCACATTTCCAAAAAGGAATGTGTTGAGCATCTCAGTGATATATTTTTGTAAGAATGCTGATGCATTCATGGTGTCTGCATTAAAAATGTTATGTCTTAAAACTATGCCAAATTAGCTTAGCAGTCTGGCAAAAAAAATCAAAGTGGTATCTTTGTTGCAGCTTCTCAATGGGAGAACAATTTTGAGTTGTCTAGGTTTCTAAATTCCCCAAAGTTCAGGTTGAAAATATCTAAGCCATGTGCAGTAACAAATCTGAGTTTTGAGGTGGACAAATGTTAGGGCAAGTGTGAATTTGAATATGCAGGTTCCAGGGCTGCTTTTGAAAATCTGACCGAAATGATCAAAAACAGGCTTCAAAATTGTCACAGCTTTCTGAGACAAAACCATCAACTTTTGAAACAAGCAATCAATGATTTATGGCAGAGGTTTCCAAAGCCTGGCTATTTAGATTGTCAATCCCATTTAACTTTAATGAGGACTAGATGTCTAAATCTTCTAGGCAGCTTTGAAAATCTCAGCCTAAAACGTCAACATTCCCTGTGACAGTGAATTCCATAAGCTCACTATTCATTAGGGGGCAAACCCAGCCCCCTTCTCCAATGAGGAAGCTCAAGGTGGAACTAGGTGTGAGCTGATCTCACAGGATGTACTATGTCCCACCCACATAGTCCCATTTTCCGAATGTGCTTCCATTGTGAATCTGCTTAGTGCCCACTACAGCTATTTCAGCAAGGTGCTACCTGCTGAATTAGAAAAAACTGATGTGAAGAAATGTTTGTGTTTATTTTAAGTTTACCAGCCATTAATTCCCTTGAATGAGCTCTAGTTCTCATATATAATGGAAGTATTGCTCAGTTTTCAATGTTTGTTTTATAACTTGAAGTCCTTCATTCTAATTCCATCTAACTATTCTACAGTGCAAACTGCACCAAAACATCGTCGTGCCTGATTTATACAGCGATATACGCTACTGTCTAGCTATTAACAAACTTACACTTGTTAGTCCATCAGTCAAAAGTGATAGGTTTGCTACCACAGAGAAGTTTCACTGCAAATCATTAGGAAGAAAATTGCTCACATTTTGTCTGTCACTATATTATGCCAGCTGGACAATTGATATTTGTAAGGCTGGTGCAGTGCAATGTGTTGAAAGGATGTACAGTGCTGAAAGTGTCATGGGTAGCAACAGAGCAAGTGGGCTAGCAGTTGAAAATTAAGGAAGGCAGTGAATGGGGTAGATTAAATATAGATAAATATAGAAGGAAAACTACTACAGGTCTCTCACAGTAAAGGGAATGGGGCTGTCTGTCATTACAAGGGTTGTTTGAGGTTTCACTATTTAGAAGCCCATTCATAAATGTTTGCTATGAAAACCACAGGCCTAATTATACAAACCTGTATTCAAATGAGCAGCCTTTATTTACATTAGTGCACTGTCAGTGAAGGCTATGGGCGGGGGGGGAGTAAGAACTGAAGGCATGAGTATGGAATACTCAGGGGAGTCAGTGTTCAGGGTCCTGACTTGTGTTAGGGTGCAAAGTGATGGAGATGTGTTCTACTATGTGTGCATGACTGGAGGGTCGCCCATTGTTTGGATTGGCTGCCAGAGTGTATTTGGATCCCAAAATAATAAAGAAAGTGGAACTGATTCACCATAGGGTTACCTAAGTTTGATTTAAGTGGATTTAACTCATATAAAAATTGAGTGTTGCCTACTTAACTAGCCCACATGCCTAATAAGGAGATTCCTCTTTAAGAGAGCTATGGCAAAGTGGGGGCGGTAGGAATGAGTTGTATCTGGGTCTTTGTTGCTCGGCAGATGCACAATTGACATTACACATTCAGAAATGTTTGGAATTGGGTATGGTAGTTTTGGGTATGTAAAATAGGATCCATGAAGACAAGCAGTCAGGACAGCTCCTTTATTAAAAGCCACATGCACTCTGTGAAAGCAAACTATTTTCCCTAACTCTGAAGTATTTTGCCACAGAGTTGTTTGTTTGTTTGTTAATCTACTTAGTTTCCTGAGTGGTTGGTTAGTTGGTAAGCTGACTAGCTGAGTGATTAGAGTTAGCTAACCCTAACCCTAACCCTTGTCCTCCAGCACAGGAGGAAGAGGAAGAGTCTGCATGGATGCTAGCTGAAAATTTCTACAAGCAAGTGCTTTTAACTCATCAGACTGTATAGATTTGGTGATCAAAGACTAAGACTTACCCTAAGCTTTTGTAAATTCTGAATTTCTTCTCCATTTGTTTCTGTGAGAACTGGCCTGTTTAGATTTAATATTTTTATGTTTATATATATATATATATATGTATAAATATGAAGATAATATATGTAGCTTACAAAAAAGCAGCCATGTTACACTATAGAAATTGAATTAGTGTTATGTTTCTTTACCATAAGATTTTTGTAAAACCCACCAATAGTAATTCTGGGCCCCATTCAGAACAGTCAATGGGCCTACAGACATGCTCAAGCCATGTCCACATGGATGCGGTCCACCTTACATTTGGCCAATGCTGTGCCTGCATTGGCTAATAACCATCTAGCTGGTAGCTACACTGTTAGTGCCCAGGGCGCTGATGGCTGTGCTGCGGCGCATGCTATTCCGGTATGGACAGGGCTTCCACATGCCCACCCACCCTTGCCAACTGTCTAAGCACACAAATCCAAAGACCCTCGCCTCTCCTCCTGCCCCACCTCCTCCCTGAGGCCATGTCCCTGCCCCACCCAAAGGCCTCCCCCTGCTCACTCCATCCTCCCTCCCTCTGTTGCTTGTTCTCCCCAGCTCTCACTCACTTTCGGGGAGGTAGCGCATTGGAGGGTAGGAGGATGTGCAGGTTCTGGGAAAGAAGGCGGTGTAGGGTATGGACTCTGGGAGGGATTTTGGATGCGGGAGGGAACTCTGGGGTCAGCCTGGGACAGAAGTTTAGGGTTCAGGAGGGGGTCCAGGCTTTAGGCTGAGGCAGAGGATTGGGGTGCAGGAAGAGGTGAAGGGGCAGCACTTACCTTGGGTGGCCCCCAAAAGCAATCGGCACATCTCTTTAACAGAGCTCCCTGGTTTTAAAGATTAGTGGTTCTTTACAGCCAACCTTCTTAAAGAAAAGATTCTCTAATCCCAAAGGATCAGACATACATCCAGATCAATATACAACTCAGATCTTACTCAAAAATCATGCTGTTGTTAATTCTTTAGTATCTAAAATAGAAAGAAAGAAAGAAAGAAAGAAAGTTAGTTAGTTAGTTAAAGGAATCAAATACATACAATAATTGCAAGTTCTTGACCTCTTTGCCTCAAATTCCCAATATATAAAAAAACATAAAATGAGGATATTGTGAAGATGAATTGTATAAACATGAATTAATCTCCTCAGCAATCATGCCCATATTTATACAAACATGTTCTAACTGTCTTATTACCAAAATGCCAGGTTCCCGAGATGTGCATAGTAACCTCAAATTTTATTTTTAACATGTTCAACAATCATGGACCCATCTCCAAAGACATATGCATTTGTTTGTGAACCTGCTATGACACTATAGTCCTACAACCAAATTGATGATATACAGGACCAAACTTCACAGCGTTAGCCCAGAACACATTTTAATAACATGATCAAAACAAGGTTCAGTTCCATCTGCTCAAGGAAGACCACATAGGCCCAAATGAATCCAAGAATATTGAGTTTCATCCACTGAAAAGTGCCTAATATACCACAAATACATTTAGAATATGACTTTATAATAGATAGAAATCTTAATTTTTAAATTTCAGCTTAATTAATATATAAGTAATAATATTTTCCCTTTTATTTAATTTTTGTGAATGCTGCCAGGTTGTTGACACTGGAGACTGAAGTCCCCTGTCTAAAGAAAATGTTCCTCTCTCACAGCAGAAGTACAAACCTCTCCACTTCTAGTGCTCTGTCCATGTATGGATCTAAAAGTAGCTGTTGATGGGTGGTCCTGCAGCACCTTACAGACTAACAAAAAGTATATGTATAGTATTGTGAGCTTTTGTGGGCACAACCCCCTTCTTCAGTTGAAGGGTGTGGTTCAGCTAGCCTCACTAATCTATCAGGTCTAATTGCTAGATAGAAAAAAAGGAGGAGAGAGAGAACACACTTGAGGGTGGACAGGATGTTGTGCTTCTCTTTGAGTCCCAAAAGGGATGGGACTCTTATTTTAAATCTTTGAATAGCCCTTGAAAAGATTCTTCTGGATTGTTGAATCTCTGCTGTTTATATCCTGATTCTTCCCCTCCTTCCATTGATGTGAATTGTTGTTAACTCCTTTAAAATCAATGGATTTAAACCAGTCTGTGAAAAACTGGCATTTAAATCTGTTTTGTCTCTATGTAAGCAGCTGTGGGGTGGAAGAGCCCCATGCTGTGAAAAATGGATTTCACCCTCTCCAGACTCTCCATGTTTAGTCTTGTCCTTTCTACTGAGACTTATATGTAATGTTAAGTGAAATGGATGACTTTAGTTAGGACACTTGCTCGATGAATCTTTATTCTCATAGGCATAGGCCACTCAACGTACATTACTTCGTGATAACTATCAGTCCCTACTAATCAGAGCTGTTTGAAAGCAAGATACTAAGGGTGACATGTTCCATATCTTGCCAATCTTGTAAACTAACCCTTCTCTTCCCTCCTTTTCCCCCTCCCCACCCTACACATGGATTATTTGCGTTATTTCCTTCACCATCATCCAAAAATGCTTTTGAATATTAGAAAAGGCAAACTTCAAAGAGACTTGCATGGGTATCGTTAGTTGTGAACTATTGTTTGTTTATTTCCATGCTCTGCCTCTGGATGCCTGCTGAACCTGCTGGACATGCACAGAGGTGGATGGCATCATAGTTCCTTTGCAGTCAATGGCAAAACTCTCACTGACTTCAATGGGGCCAGGATTTCACACAGTGTGCATGCTACTGTCTCACTTTATGTCTTGTTCCTTGCAAGCAGCCAGACAAAACATAAGTATCAGGGAGCTATGGGCTTTCTCCCACCTGCCCAATTTAGGGTCCCATGCACCCCTGGGGAAGGAGTTGGGGAGAAGCCTTACCTCTTACATAAGCACAGCAACAGTAGCAGTGACTGATACTTACATAAACTGTGGGTGACAGCACTGAGAGGCAGCACACCCTGGAATCGCATCCAGGCCACCTTGGCCAGAGGGAAGGTCATGGCAACTTGGGTTACTTGAGTTGAAAGGGGAATAAAAGTGAATAAATGGTTTGTGGAAGCTCCTAAGGATAGGCTTAGTTAGTTCAGCCTTGCAAAATAACAAGATACTGGGGCAAAATTCAATATTTTACTCATCAGAACAAAAAAATTACCTTGTACAAGTGGGCCCTTAGAATTTTATAAGGCTGGTTGAGAACCTATTTTGAGTCAGGGAGTATGCTTTTTTTTAATTTGCTCAGGTAAACTAGCTCTGAACACAGCTATACTGAGACAAAGAGGGTAGGGTTTTAGGTTCTAGGCTAGTTCTAGAATATGTGTTTTTAAAATATGCTTTTACTAATGTAATGTATTGACAGGCAAACCATGTTTAAATATATCAGCAGCAAATCAGAACATAAGAATGGTCATACTGAGTCAGACCAATGGTCCATCTTCTGACAGTGGTCAATGCCAGGTGCTTCAGAAGGAATGAACAGAACAGGCAATCACAGAATGACTCATCTCCAGTAGTCCACTCCCAGCATCTGGTAATCAGAGGCTAGGGGAACCCAGAGCATGACATCACTGGCCATCCTGGGTAATAGCCATTGGTAGACGAATCTTCCATGAATTTATCTTTTCTTTTTTGAGTCCCATTAGAGTTTTGGCTTTCACAACATTCCCTTGTTAATGAGTTCCACAGGTTGATTGTGCATTGTGTGAAGAAGTATTTCCTTTTGTTTGTTTTGAACCTACTATCTATTCATTTCTTTGGGGGCATGTCTACACTAGGAAATTACTTCAAAATAACTTATTTGGAAATAATAACTCCTGAAATAACTATTTTGAAATAGCATGTCCATGCCACAGGGAAGCCTCAAAATTAGTCCAAGGCAGGCTCCCTTACTGGGAGCACTGTGGAGTAATTATTTTTGAAATAAGCATTATTCCTCGTGGAAAGCAGGCATTATTATTTCAAAATAACCAGCCCATTATTCAAAATAATGGGTGTCATATGACACGCCGTAAGGCCTGCCTGCAGGCCTCAGAGAGCAGGAGTGGAAACTTCCATACTTGCTGTACACAACCTAGCACAGCCTTGTACCCTGCCAGCATGCATTCCAGGATCAGGACTCCCCATGGCAGAAGGGACGTAAGCATTCCAAAGAGCCTTTTACTCCTTTAAGCATTGTCCTGTAGTGCTTTCACTTGCTAAAGTGTACCCTGTGAATTGTAGTAGCAGTGGAGTAGTAAGTTTAATAAAGTACATTATCCCTAATCTGCTCTGTGTTGAAGCGAATCCCATAATCCTGTTCGTCCTTTGGCCTTGTGAGTTGACAATGGGGTTGAGTGTAGACGCTCCACTTATTATTTCAAAATAAGGTGAGTTATTTTGAAATAACTCCTTAATGTAGACCAGGGCTGTGTGACCCATGTTCTTGTGTTATGTGAAGGAGTAAGCAACACATTTTTATTCATTTTCTTTACCCCGTCATAGTTTTATAGACCTGTCTCATAACACATCTTAATGATCATATCTTTACTTTTTCTAATTCCAATCTATCTTTTCTTGAGATGGGGTGACCAAATCTGCCCACAGTATTCAAGGTGTGGACATATCATGGTTTTATATAATGGCATTTTGAAATCTTCTGTCATATCATTCCCTTTGCTAATGTTTCCTAATATGTTGTTAGCATTTTTGACTGCTACTGCATATTGAGCAGATGTTTTCAGAGAACTATCCACAGTGACTTTCTTGAGTGACAGCAGCTAATTTAGACACCATCATTTTGTGAGTATAGGTGATATTATGTTTTACAGTGCATGTTACTTTGCATTTATCAACATTAAATTCCATCTGTCATTTTGTTGCCCAGTCACCCAGTTTTGTGAGATCTCTTTGTGTCTCTTCACCATCAGCTTTGGACTTAACTATTTTGAGTAATTTTGCCACCCACTGTTTACTGTGTATAAGATTCTCATAAACCTGCTAACATTATTTTAGTGGCCCACTCTTCTTCTTGCAGCTCCCGTTGGCCGGGAATGGTGAATGATGGCAAATGATAGTTGTGAGGGACCATACCTGGGGACACTAATATAAAAGCAGAGGATAACCCTGGTGAACCGTGTCTGGCCTGAAGGCCACTTGTTGCCCAATTTTACCTACTTATTTTTTTTAGAAGTCACCAGAATTGTAGGGTGGTGGTTAAGAGGTAAAAAATACTGAAAAGCACATTTAACACCAGTGTTTGTCTACCTAGTTTTCATTTACCCACATTTACAATTTGGAGACAGTACATTACTGGACGAGTAAATACTTTTGTAAAAAACTGAATGTCCCAATTACAATGGATACAATTATGCTCTTGAAAATTGTGCTATGTCTGCATCTCTTAAAATAAATACTCCTGTATAAACAAACATACTTTTCAGTGATTTTAGTGATTTTAAATTATTTTTTCCTTGTTACCTAAATTGGAACTTTCCAGGATTATGAGTTTTTTCCTGATTTGATCAAGGTTAATTTACTCTTGTTTACCCTCTCCTGTCAGAACCAAATCCATATGCCATTGTAATTTAATTGGATTACAGTGACAGCCTAAGGTAAATATTTTAAAAGGAAAAATCATACACCATGATAAGCACTGCTGTGCAAGCTGGCGTAAAGTTGTAGGAAGTATGAAAACTTCTTAGAAATACTAGTAGGGGCCATCAAAGGAACTTTATGTTTCCTTTGCAGTAACCACAAGTACTCAATGACATTTGCCCATCTTAGGGTTTGTTAGCTGAACAAAGCAGCTTTCTTAGGGGAATTGTCAGACTCTTGGTGTAATATTGACTTGGTGAGGGTGACTGCTTTAATTACCATATGAAAGTAAATGGCAAGCATCACAAGTTGTATTAGGCTAACACTTGGTAGTACAAATTGGGAAAGAGCAGAGGTTTCTAATTCTTTGATATGCAGTGACAGTATCATAACCAATGAGGTTAATCCAAGGCGCGATTATTGCGAATTGAAAACTTCTTTCATACGGAATCAAAATATTTATTTATTTTTTCTGCAATGTCTGGTGGGAGTACTGAATGTGCACCAGAACTGATTGGTGCAGAAAAAAATACATGCATCAAATGATGTCAACTAAAGGTCTCTACACTGAAGAGGAATGTGGCAGGTAAGCGAAACTCAGCCTACAAAGTTCCACAGTGCAGCTCATGGCACACTCCTTTTGAACATGGTGGTTTAGACAGTGACTCTTTTCACATGATTTATTCTGCCCTGATCCCAGCAAAAAGCCAGCAGACTTTGCACAAGAAAGATCAGTATTCAAAGTGAGGTCAATTGCAAGCCTCAGGCTCCTGATAATTTGGGGAAACTTTAACCACTTGGGCATCTATTAAGCATCACAAACACACATTTTGCCAGTGTTAAAGAAAATTTTAAGCAAAATGTAGAGAATTTCATCTTATTTCTTTAAAAGGATTACAGAGAAACATTCTCTCATCTGAGATTTTCAGCTTAGAAAAGAGGAGACTAAGGGGGGATATGACAGAGGTTTATAAAATCATGAGTGGTGGAGAAAGTGAAAAAGGTAAAGAACTAGGGGTCACCAAATTAATAGGTAGCAGGTTTAAAACAAACAAAAGGATGAATTTCTTCATGCAATGCATAGTCAACCTGTGGAACTCCTTGCTAGAGAGGACATTGTGAAGACCAGGACTTCAACAGAATTCAAAAACTAGATAAATTCATGAAGGATGGTTCCATCAATGCTTATTAGCCAGGATGGTAGGAATGGTGTCCCTAGCCTTTATTTGTCAGAGGCTGGGAATGGGATATCTTGATGGTTATCTGGTCTGTTCATTCCTTCTGGGGCACCTGGAATTGGCTGCTGTTGGAAGACAGGATAGTGAGCTAGATAGACCTTTGGTCTGACCCAATATAGCCGTTCTTATGCGATCTTAGCAAATATACTACTTTAAAAATTATAAATACTGAAATATGTTCCACAGAGTAACACTGAGCACATTATTTTTAAAAATGAAGTAATACGAATTGACTTGCAACACTGATTCTTTAATGCATGTGTCATGACCTAGATGTTAAAAAAATAAAAGCCAGTACAGACCATTTCTTGGTGATCCCTGGAGAGCTGGCTGGTCATACAGCGCTGCTATCCCTCCCCATTGCTTCAGTCTGCCGGATATGAAACCAAGATGACAAATTTTATTTCATCAAGTGCAAAACAGTTAGTGCTTTATCATCTTCTAAAAGTTTTGCAATGACACGTGAGAGGGAAAGTAGGTTGCTCAGTAACAGATTGGCGTAGAAGTGATCCACAAAGCAATCTCTCTCCTGGATGTGGTCCACACCACAGAAGCGTGTGAAAACACTTCTCTGCTGGGGTATACAAACTCCAGTGCAAGCAGGAAGGAGTTAAAGAACAGATTTGGCTCCGGCAGCCCCTCCCCACTTCACCTTTTAAGGCATACCAGACTTGGCAGAGGAGCCTTAAGAGTAAAGCCCAGTTCAATAGGGCTCAGACATGGAGCTGGACTTACCCCTCTGCATTAGGTCTCAGAAAGGGGCACTATAGAGAGCAAAGCTGCCTGAGGGTTCTAGAGAGTGCTGTGTGATAGCCCTGGGGACACTAAGCTGGGCTAAGGCTTGTCAGGTATCTCCTGAAAGAAGAGAGACTAGGGCTATATATGGAATATATCTCATGTTATGCCTTTCCTTTGTTACCTTTCCTCTGAGGCCTGTAAAGGGTTGGGGAAGAAACCCTAGCTAGAGGTGATGATACACAGAAATCTAGGGAAGAAGCAGGAGGTCTGAAAAAAGCAAACCTTAATCACTCGCTATATGGGGAGTTTAGGCTTGGAACCTAGAGAAAAGAAGCAGCAATTAAGCTCCCCTAAAGAAATCCAGGAAAGGTCTGCTGATAGTCACAAACAAGGATTTTAAAGATTAGGGTCTCCTAGAGTAGATCTGGAGACCTGGCACAAGGCTGCTGGACTGTTTTTGGAATTGACTCTGACTTACCCCAAAAGGGGTGAAATTAAATATGAGCGGGCTGGATGACTGAGTCAGAAAGCAAAGGAAACCACCAGAATACTTGAATGTCCAGTGTGCGGGGAAAATGTACTATGCTGCACCCAGCCATGAGGGAGTGCCCTGGCTGATTATTCAATTTTTCATGCCCTGATTTAGGCTGCCTACATTACTGTCTTTGTTGGCCAAACTTACGTTGTTCAAAGGTGTGAATATTCCACACACCCACACACTCACACTCCCCAGTGATATAATCACTGCGTCAGCAGGAGAACTTCTGCTGAAGTAGCTTATTCCACTCATGGGGTTGGCGGGGGGTGGTATGCCAATGGAAGAGCTGATGTAGGTGTAGACATAGACTTAGGCAGAATTAATGGAAAACAGGACTAACTAGATGAAATTTAGTCTAAATATCAAGGAAAAGTTCCCAATATGACAGTGATATCTATGTGTGATATCTATGTATTAGGCCGTAGATGGAATAGTCTCCCAAACAAAATAATGGCATCTCCATGACCTCTTTCATTTAAAATTAAACCGGACAAAAGCAATCAAAAATCGATTGTAGAAACAATCCTGCAATGACAATGAGATGGACTGACAACCTAACAGATCTTTCCCATTTGTAACTTCTGTGTTTCTATGGTGATGATCTGTGAAGAAGGACCAGGGGCTATTACTGGAATGTAGCAAAAGTGGAGGATCATTTTACATGTAAGAAGACAAAAAAATTTTTTTTCAGACTATTCTAGGCCCACATGCAGAAATTCTTATCCAATACCACATCAGTCCTATTAGCATGCATATGCTATACCGGGTGAGTGGAGCTAACCATGTTCACCAATCTTAAGAGTTGTGCAAATTTCAATGGATATAGAGTACAACATTTATAAAGAGGTTTTTGGGCTCTCCAAATTTTTTCTCACGTGATTCCTCATATAAAATATGACAGGGTAGCGGACAATGAATTGCTATTACAATATATATCTAGTACCTGAACAGTCATTGTCCAGAAAAAAGGTTCATATCATGATGTAAGATCTGTCATTAATGAGTGGTTTTGTAGTATCACTGTAGGTGCCAAACACCTCCTAGAATGTACCAGACATAGATCTGAAGGAAAACATATGCTGTAAGTATGAGGAGAAAGATATACAGTGAAACCTTTGTTATACAGCACTCTGTTAACTAGAAAACTTCGTTACCCAGCATTGCCCCCAGCCACAATACTGTCACATCTTCAGGTGTACAGGCCTGGCTTGGTTTACCATGATTGGCTTAACAATTTTTTATTTAAGAAGTTGTAATCATCTTTAACTCAAAATAGAAATGTGAAGCCAACTGCCTCACACTACAAAACTACTAATATTAAAAACTTGAGTTTTACTATTATTGTCCATTGGTTTTTCCTAGGTGGATAACTGGAATCCCTCAGATAACTGGAATTTTTAGACAACCGAAACGCCCTAATCCCCGAGCATGCCGGATAACACAGGTTTTACTGTAGCTCAAAGTCTTAAAAAAAGGGTGGGGAACCTCTGGCCTGGGGACTGGATGTGGCCCCCCAGCTAGCCTGGATCCAAACCCCGAGGCTCAGGATCTTCCTGAGCATTGGGGGGGCCCTGGGTTGTTGCTCCAGCCCCCGTGCTGCCCCACTACAGGCTGGAACACAATAAATCTACTAGGCTGGCCCCCCCTCCCCCCCAGGCTCTGGGAGGGGAATGTGGGGAGTGTCTTTCTCCTTCTCAGTTGGGAACTACGCCAGTGAAGGTTTTTTTCTTCTCACTTGTGTGCAGCCCTCCCCCACCCCCCCAACTGATTTTTCTGTGAGTCAGTGGCCCCTGACCCAAAAAAGGTTCCCTACCCTTGTCTTAAACAGTTACTCTTATTCTGAGTGAAGAAATTACACCTGCTGTTAGCAGGAATAGAATTTATCGTGAGGGGTAGGAGAGAGACAGCATCAAAATGGCAGATGTGTTGAAAATACAGAAGGAATTGTATGTACATAAGGTCGCACCCTGCACCCCTGTAGCTTTTGCATACAAGTGAGACCACACCCCTAAGGGGATGTCTCCTCTATATGTAAATAATACCACTCTCCATAAAGCCGGTCTATTTTATATGTAAATAACTCCACAACCCTACAGCCTTGTCAACACTACACAGACATGAGGCCATAAAATTGTTATTTCTCTCATTTGATTTGGCAGTGTAGGTGCTTAAATCTTGCAAGTGTACATTACTCAGAAGGTTCTGGAAAACAGAGTCTGACAGACAGAAATCTAAGTTCCATTAATTGATAGAGGGCAAGGGACTGCTTAGCTACTTTGGAAATGTGATGTTTATTGGATATAAGGGTTAGAAATCGAAATATTGGGTGTGTTCACAATCACTTCTGCTCTACCAAGCAGGAGGATCTATGCCAAACCACAGCTGCAAAAATATGTCTGCACTATGTAGTATGTTATTTAGTGAGGCCTCACATGCTTTCAGTAGTCATACATTTCTAGTCACAGATCCACAGACTGCTGTTACTTTCACAACAGTATCCGGAAGGCTGAAGTGTATAGGGGACATCAAAATCCATGCTCCAGTAGAAGTGGGGAAAGACAGGGATTTCTTTTCTTTTTCTCCTTAATAAATAAACCAATAATGAAAAGTACACAAAAGGTAAGTGATTTACAGCTTGCATATGTTTCCAAATTCTGCATTCATCATGGATCTCCAGTAGAATGAAGCAATTTTGCATCTTGTCAAAGCTGCAAGACCAGACAACACAAAACCAGACAATGCTACAAACCAGAACACATTAGGGTAGGGGTTAAAGTAATAAAATAGAAGAAGTTGTACATACATGATTAGGAAGGGATTGGGAGGATGGGAATAAAGTGGGGTTAGGTGGAATGGAAGTCTGACGGTCTTTCAGACAGTTTAGTGTTTTTTATCCAAATACATTTCATCTTTTTATCTTTTAGATTGTGTTTTGAATTAAAGTCAGAGCTGCAGCTGGTGTCAATGGAGTCACACCTGTTTTCCTTACCAGAACGTCTACCAACTCACACCAGATGAGGATCTGTCTCTGGCATGTTATACTATTAGTAGAAACTCAGAATAATTAACTTCCTAGACATGCTACCTGATTATTACCTAGGGTCTTCCTCCAAAAGTCCCTGTGAAGTGCTTAGCATTGTGAACGAGGCTGTTGTGAGCTGGAAGGCATTTGAGTAGAGGATAGTCAGAGGAAGACCAGAGTGTGTGAGAGCACAAAATAAGGTTAATTTTCAATATGGTCCTGAGCACTGAAACAGCAGGAAATCTGCTCATGCCCTAACTAACGTGTGTGCAGGGTTAAAATGGGCAGAGATGGCCAGGTCTGAGGATATGGGACTGAACATAAGCCTCATAATGCTTATCTATGAATTTCTCTTTTAAATCTCACTCCTTCCAAGCAGGGATAGTTGGCGATCAGCAACACTCACCTTAGTGCAGGATTGGATTCCCTTGCATCCCCTGCTTTGCCCATTACTTTTTGTCGTATGCTTTCACATGCGATGCTCTGTACCCGTGTTGAGCATGATCAAGTCCTGTGATAACATTGGATTAATAACAACAATCTGTGGAGTATCATCCAGGAGTTTCAGCTGCCCTCTTTGCAATCCATATTTTAAGTGGAAAAACTTAAAAACCAACCAATAGTCTAGCAGCACCTTAAAGACTAACAAAACATGTAGATGGTATCATGAGTTTTCATGGGTACAACCCACTTCTTCAGATGAATGCAGTTATTAAAAGTCCAGTCCCAAAAATAAATAGGGGATGGGGTGAGGGGGAGAAGGAAGGTAAAAAATGGTGAATTACAGTGTTCATGCTACATGAAGCTGATAGAGAAGGTGCAAATTGCTCTTAATTACCCATTGTTTGGTTTTTTAAGTCATTAGGATGTGGAAGGCATTGTGCTAGCCAGGTCACCCGCATGGCCCCACAATATGCCAAGGTCTTTATGGCTGACCTTGAACAACGTTTCCTCAGCTCTCGCCCTCTAGAACCCTTACTCTACTTATGCTACGTTGATGACATCTTCATCATATAGACCCATGGGAAAGAGACCCTTGAAGAATTTCACAGGGATTTCAGCAACTTCCACCCCACCATCAACCTCAGCCTGGATCAGTCCACATGACATTACAAGACGGACACATTTCCACCACCTTGTACCTGAAACCTGCCGACCACTACACCTACCTTCATGCCTCTAGCTTTCATCCAAGATACATTTCTCAATCTATTGTTTACAGCCAAGCCATAAGATACAACCAGATTTGCTCCAATCCTACAGAGACAAACACCTACAGGATCTACATAGAGCATTCTTAAAACTGAAATACCCACCCGGAGAAGTGAAAAAACAGATTGACAGAGCCAGAAGAGTACCCAGATATGAACTACTTCAAGACAGGCCAAGAAGAGAAAACAACATAATTCTACTTGTCATCACCTACAGCCCACAACTTTAAAACCCTCTAATGCATTAGCAACAATCTACAACCTATCCTGGAAAATGACCCCTCACTCTCACAGGCCTTGGGGGGAAAGGCCAGTCTACGCTTACAGACAACCCCTAACCTCAAACAAATTCTGTCCAGTAACCATGCAGCACACCTCCATCATAATCATCCTGGAACCCACCCCTGCAATCAGCACCGGTGCCAACTCTGCCCACACATCTACACAAGCAATTTCATCACTGGACCCAACCACATCAGCCATTACATCAGAGGCTCATTTAACTGCACATCCACTAATGTGATCTATGCCAGCAATGCCCCTCTGCCATGTATGTTGGCCAAACTGGACAGCCTCTACGGGAAAGAATTAGTGGACACTAATCAGATATCCAAAAAGGAAACACACAGAAATCTGTTGGAGAACACTTTAACCTGCCCGGGCACTCATTAATGGATCTCAAAGTCACCATGTTGTTTCAGGCCAATTCCACAAGCCAAATACACAGGGAAGAGTTGGAACTTAACTTCATTTACAGGTTTGGGACCCATCACAAAGGTATGAATAAAGACATTGCCTGGCTAGCACAC
The DNA here is from genome assembly GCA_032595735.1 of Pelochelys cantorii. Taxonomy (NCBI): domain Eukaryota; kingdom Metazoa; phylum Chordata; order Testudines; family Trionychidae; genus Pelochelys; species Pelochelys cantorii. The sequence goes on from CM064332.1 coordinate 28,874,707, forward strand.
TACCTTCCACATCCTAATGACTTAAAAAAACAAACAATGGGTACTTAAGAACAATTTGCCCCTTCCCTATCAGCTTCAAGTAATATGAACACTCTAATTCACTATTTTTCCCCCTTCCCTATCCTCCTCCCTCCCATCCCCTATTTATTTTGGAACTGGACTTTTAATAACTGCATTCATCTGAAGAAGTGGGTTGTACCCACGAAAGATCATGATACCATCTATATGTTTTGTTAGTCTTTAAGGTGCTGCTAGGCTGTTTGTTGTTTTTTAAGTTTTTCCAGTTGCAGACTAACTCAGCTACCCCTCTGAAACTTATTTTAAGTGTTATACCTGTAAGCATGTTTATTCACCTTTTTTTCCAATGGTTCAGGGGTGGGGAACCTTTTTTGGGGTTAGGGAGCCATTGACCCTCAGAAAAATCAGTCGGGGGTCACACACAAGTGAGAAGCAAAAAAACCTCTCAAACGCTCCCTTTCAGTCAGGGGGTCACATAGGAGAGGAACACACTCCCACCACAAACCAGAGCCTAGGGGGGCCCAGACTCGTAGATTTTGTGTGCTCTAGCCCTGCAGTGGGGCAGCAGGGGGACTAAAGTGCCAGGACTCAATGTTGGGGGAAAGCCCTGAATCTTGGGGCCAGATCCAGGCAAGCCAGGGGCAGTATCCAGCCGCCAGGCCAGTCCTTAGGTTCCCCACCCCTGATATGTAGTTGTGAAGCATTTATTTTTTGGCACATTGGCTTAGAGTGGACAGGACAGAATATGCTGAACTCATGGTCTGGCAGAAATGCTAAAAGGGCTTTCTTTCCTTGGCTCCGTTCTAGATGTGAAAGTTTCTGGATTTAAACTGGCATCTCCCACAGCTTAGGTAAGGACTATGAAAGTGTTTTCTTGCAGTGTAAGTCGCTGAATAGGAACTTCACTGTAAAATAAACATTCACTGAGCTAATTCCCAGTTTAAGGAGAACTGAATAAGGTTCTAGAGAAAATTCATGTTGGATTTTTGTTCAAAACAAGTGGGGTCTAAATCAAAAAGCTTTCCAGCCCTGTTTATACCAGCTACATAGCAGCCACGTCTCCATTACATACACATTTTTATTTCTGCCACAGTATTCAGAATTCAATTTGTCATTGCTGATTTTCCAAGTATATGAGGGATCCAGATAAAGAGATTTGTAAGAGATTATGTGGTAATATTTATGTTAAGCCAGATGCTAGAAATTCAGCTATATGGTATCTGGCTCCCTCTTGTGCTTTCTATTTTTATGACACTCATGCTCAGTATTCCTAGAGCATTTCAGTCTTCCTCTCACTTGTGGTGTTGCCTCCCTTTATGGTCATATTCCTTCATAATGAGAAGCTATGAAAACAAAATAGGAAAAATTCAGCCCTGTGGTAATCTGCAATGGGGGGGTTGCACTGATTACTGATTTAGCCCTATTATCATCAAATCCTGTGACAGTAATAATTATTAGCCAGAATAGAAAACATAAAGCACCTCCAGACTGTAACATTTGCACGTCCTAGCAAATTGAAATCATAGATGCTGCTAGGGAAAAGGCTATGCTGAATTACAAATGCCCCTCTTCCCCCCCCCCAACACACACTACAAGAAACTCTGTATGTTATGCCCTCTTGCACAATGCAACTATAAAGCAACATTTATGAAGAGCCCCCTTGTTGTTCCCTCAGACTAGCCGTTTATAGTGCCTACATTTTTTCTTGGGTTCTCCAAGTGATCAGCTAATTACTTCACTAACTCATCAGGCTACCACCAGGTATAAGAGCTCCTATCTACCTTAACTACAGAGCCCAATCTGAAGCTGCTAACAGCACCCTGTCACAGGTATCCACAGCTTCCAGCACCCATAGGCTGTGTCTAGACTGGCATGATTTTCCGCAAATGCTTTTAATGGAAAAGTTTTTCCGTTAAAAGCATTTGCGGAAAAGAGCGTCCAGATTGGCACGGATGCTTTTGCGCAAAAGCACTTTCTGCGGAAAAGCATCCGTGCCAATCTAGACGTGGTTTTGCGCAAGAAAGCCCCAATCGCCATTTTCGCCATCAGGGCTTTTTTTCGCAAAACAGTTTTTACCTGTCTACACTGGCCCTCTTGCGAAAAAGCATTTGCGCAAGAGGGCTTATCCCTGAGCGGGAGCATCATAGTATTTGCGCAAGAACACTGACAATCTTACATCAGATCATCAGTGTTCTTGCGCAAATTCAAGTGGCCAGTGTAGACAGCTGGCAAGTTTTTACACAAAAGCGACCGCTTTTGCACAAAAACTTGCCAGTCTAGACGCAGCCATACAGTACTTCTGGCTTACTCTATAATTACTCAAAGATGAGTAATTATTGGGCATTAAGTTTACACCTTGAAAAAACTAAACTATACATTTTGTTTTGCTCTAAGTGTCAGTTCAGGATTATGCAGTGTAGTTGTAGCCATATCAATCCCAGGATATTACAGAACCATAGATATCAGAGATCAACAGAATTTGGCCAAATAAAACATTGCATCACCCATCTTGTCTCTCTGAGTTCTGGATTATAACATCTTTAATGATCACTTCCATCAGTCTGTGCTCTTCACTCCAAATGTGCATGTACTCTGATGTAAGGAACTTAAGGCAGAGAACTGAAATTCAGAGCTTTCATGGTGATCCTGTCAAGACAGTTTCTCTCACTCTATGGCCTTCCTAAATCCATTTCTCATATCTCCTCCCTCAAATCCCTCCCCCATTCTCATTCCTCATCACTGGCAAAAACAGTGTTTACACTCTGATTAAAAGCAAAACAAAAGATATAAAATGCCTATAATTCAGCATTGATATATTCATACATCTGTGACCATGTCAAAAAAACTGTGACTTTGAAGCACCCGAGCAACTTCAATGTATGCCCAAGAGAGCTCACCTTACCAAAGATACCCCATCCATGTCTGTCAGTGTATGAATTTACACTGTACAATAATTTTAGCAGTTGCCAATACTGGTTTCCAAAAACACTGGAGGTGTGAATATCTTTAGCAGTGTAAATGATTTAGCCTCATGCTGATGGAGGGACTGGGGACAACAGAAAGCTCAAGTGGCAAAACAAGTAAAAAGGGAGTGGGGATTTTTGACCTTTGCCTCCCAGAAATTCTGCAGATTTAGAACCTTCCCATTTCTGCAGTACTCAACGATGTGGGGACTATACTTGCCTTCCAAAGTCATATGAAGAAATGGTCAATGACAGTGTCATTTTTCCAGTTCATCCCAAAATTCAGTTCAGACATTTTTACAGTCCATTCCATATTTAATCAGGATGCTGTTATTCTTCTTTGATGATGCTGTTATTCTCATTTGATGAAATGTTCAATAGAACCACTGTCCTCTCCTTCAAATCGCTCCTCAAGACCTCTGCCACAGCACCTACAATAAATTGTCTAGTTAATAATAGTTGAGAGACTGTTGTGCCTACTTATTGTGCATTTATATGTAAATAATAATGGTATCTAAAAATTGTACATATCAATCCACTTTTCCCCATCCTTTATATATTGCTTTTGATTGGGGAGAGAGAATTGGAACTAACAATGCATGTGACTGTCATCATCCCAGTAACTATGCTTCTATATGGATCTTTCAGATTCCTTGGCTTTTCAGATTGTTAGATATACAGGGCAAAGACCAGATCTTCCTGAGGTTTGTATACTTCCCCACACACAATGGGGCTCTATTGGGACTTCCAAGTGCTAATGTTATACAGATAATAGTAATAACAGTTATCAATCAGGAAATGTATGAAATAAAAAAATAGGTTATGTGGAGCTTCTCAGCAGTAGCTGCTGCCTAATATGGATGGTATTTCTGCCTAACTAGGAGGCTTTGAGTAAACTTCCTGCTCCCTCTTTAGCTGTGATGTATTGCCCCATCTCTCCTGCCTCCAATCCCAGTGTTCTTGCTTGTCTCATCCACTTGTTGTATTGTATCTTCTAGATGGCAAGTTCTTGGGGACAAAGAAGTTAAGCTCCAACCCTTCTCTGTGTATTTGGCTTCTGGAATTGAACTTAACTTCATTCACAAGTTTAATTCTTATGCAAATGGTATGAACAGGGACATCAGCTGGCTCCCATACTACCTTCCACATCCTAATGACTTAACCAACCAATCAGCCAACCAACCAATGGAGGTGCTAATTGTTCTTATCAGCCACTTGTAACTATTTGAACCATCTACTCACTGTCTCTCTTCCTCCCCCCCCCCCCATTTATTCTTGGATCTGGAGTTCTAATATTCCTGTCATCTGAAGAAGTGGGTTGTGCCCACGAAATCTCATGATACCATCCACATGTTTTGTTAGTCTTTAAGGTGCTACTAGACTATTTGTTGGGTTTTTTAAAGTTTTTAGATGATAGAGTGTTCAGTGTTTGGCACTAAACTATATTTTATAACAAGGGAAAATAGTTTGAGTAATATATTCAGAGGAAAATCCAATCTGCCTGTTTGGGGAGATAAAATGGATACAGCAAGGCAAAATGATCTGTGAAATGCTGTACTTGAGCCAGGAAGTTAGTCATTTGAAAGATGGATATTTAATATCCATCACCTTCACAACACTAGACAATCATCAGGCAAGTGGGGGAAGGCAAACAGCTACCGACCCCTATTATGTGCATCCATCTTTGCAAAAACCTATTTGGGGACACCTCCTGGGCTGATAATGACCTCCATCTTAGATCGAGGACTAAAAAGGGAAATGTACTGCTAGAGCATATGTCTACACAGCTGCTGGAGGTGTAACCCCATCTTGAATCGAAATACATGCACTAGCCCTGTATAAGCAAGTACAGTATAAATAGCAGTGTGGCTGCAGCAGCATGGGCAGTGGCTCAGGCTAACCACCCACATATTTACCCAGGGGGTGGGCAGGATTGTGAGGCTAGCCCAAGCCACCACCTGTGCTGCCACCGCTATTTTTAAGTGCACTAACTTGCACAGAAATAGCCTATGTATGTCTATTCATTGGGAATCACACCTCCCAGCTCCTCTGTAGACATGCTATACTAGCATAACCCTGCACATCCCAAACTGCAGTATAGATACTCTTATCTATACGAGTGGCTTTTTCTGGTTTAGCTTAACACCCTCCCCTGCTTCTCAACCAACATAAACTAAACCAACAAAAGTCTGCATGGGGACATATATTGGTATCACTATAGCAAATTAAATTCACACTTTGGGTTATGTTGAAAGAATTCCCCAAGTAGACAAGACCTTAATAAGCAGAGCTAGGGGAGGAACTCTGCTCTTACAAGAGATGCTTCAGGGGGTAGCCAAGTCACCTGAAGAAGTAGGCTGTGCCCACGAAAGCTCATGATACCATCTACATGTTTTGTTAGTCTATAAAGTGCTATCAGACCATTTGTTGTTTTTTAAGTTTATCCTTACAAGAGATGTACATCAGAATGGAAAAGTGTATACATTTATTTATAGGTGCTGACTGAGCATTGAACTGAAGCCACATAAGAACATGAACACTGCCAGAAGTCTCAACAGCTAACTTCAGCTGTCTCTCTTGAGTTTTCCAAAGTGCAAACAGTACATATTCAGATGCTTCTGCAGAATCACCAGTCATCAGGAGCACAGCTGACTTACAGCTGTTGCATATTTTGGGTGTGTTTTCATTTTGCTGTTTGGTGACTTTATGCTCCTAAATCTCTCGTGTCCAGATGAGAATATAAATCTGATTGTTATTGTTTCTTTCCAAAGAATGATTTATTTTGGATACACTATAAATATTTTGCCTATCTGAATGAAATGTAAAAAAGCAAAACACACGAAGAGAGGGCTGAGGAGAGGAATGATTAAATCTGCAATCTCACAGTCCTATCTAGGTTTTCAGGGGACAGGCCAGTAGGTTTTCTTTCTGCCATTTGTGCATATGTTAACCAAGAACAGAGAAAGTAGCAACAAAAAGCCAGAATATTGGGCCAATATTGCCGACGATGAAATACAGTTAAACATGCATTAAGTAAGGGTATGTCTACACGACAGCGTTATTTCAAAATATCTTATTTCAAAATAACGCGTCTAGACACAAAATGCATTTCGAAATAGCATTTTGCTATTTAGAAATAGCGCGTCCACATTGATAGGATGCTGAATCACATTTAAGGCTGGCCAGAACTGGTTCTGGCAGGGCATCAGGTCAGGAGTTAGCCTCAGGCAGCAGCCACACAAGATATCTGAGACTTGTGCTTAAAGGGACACCCTCCCCCCCCACCCCCCGCCCTGGACAGCCAGTTCTAAGGTTTCCCTGCTTGCTTGCCTACCTCGCTGAGGGACAGCAAAGCATTTTTTTCTCTGTGTGCTCTGGTTGCCCTCACTCAGGACACCACAGCACTCTGCAGCATGGAGCCGGAGCCACACCGGGGCACTCTGGTGCTTCTCCTAGACGTGCTGCTGCGAGCCTGGCAGCACATTCTGCAGGCAGTAACAGTCTCCCTGGTATGCCCTGCTGGGGGCTTGTGCCTCATTCCTCCCTCATGTCCTTCCACTTACCCCTCCCTAACCCCCCTTCCTGTTGTACAATAAACGACATGTATTCATTACAACAAAGCCTATTTATTGAACAAAACTAGGGTGTGGGGGGGAATGAAACTAAGGTGAGACTGGGGAAAGAAGGTGGGAGAGGGGAGGAGGGAGGGGGAAATCTGGGAGGAGAGAGCTGGTGGGGAGGGGCAAGAGGAGGAAGGGGGAGGAGAAACTCGGGGCTCAGGGTTGGGGGGCCTGGCTCATGCTGGGGCCACTGGGTCAGGTGCAGCAACTGCTGGCTCTGGGCTAGCAGGCTTGGAGCTGGTACAGGCTCCGGGGAGGGGGGGAGGGAGAGGAGTTTTCTTGGTTGTGCCCAGAGTGGCCACCAGGGCACCCTGGGAAGGGCCGGAGGCCTCCTATTTCAAAATAAGCGTCTACACAGCACTTATTTTGAAATAGCAATTTCAAAATTGGCGCTATTCCTCATGGAATGAGGTTTACCAATTTCAAAATAAGCCCTCCACTATTTTGATTTAATTTCGAAATAGCGGTTTGGCTGTATAGACGCTGGTAAAGTTATTTTGAAATAACGGCTGTTATTTCAAAATAACTTTGCTATGTAGACATACCCTAAGAAAACCTTTTAACATGACTTTTGTCCGTCTACTGATCTCTTACTATTAAGGATATTGTATAATTCTGAAGCAATTTTCATTCAAAGGGATCTGAAATGATTTTGTAAATACTGGGTCAGAGCCTGTGATCCTGGTAATGATATCACTGGGACCTTTAAGTCAGAACTGGACCTTGTCTACATACAACATGAACTTCTCTACTATCCAGCATGAACTCTGGGATGGCAGGCAGCAGGTAACAAGTGAATATACAGTAAGTTGAGGTAACCGTCCTAAGGAAAAAGTGCATTATACTATATTCCAAACCTGTTGTTCAGACCAAATAACTTACAACTATAAGGGATTCAGCAATAACAACTAAAGCACTTTACTGGACATTTTCCAACATCTACAAATATTGCATATACATATCTCTTCTCAAGTGGAGTTTAATAGTTCTAACAGCATTTTGGTTGTCATCATTTGCTGATCAGAAATAGCTGTGGAAATGAGAACTGGCAATGGCCACTGGATCTGCACTGATCTGTTTTACTTGTGTTGCATTTATTAAAACATTCTGGTGTTACCAACTTTAGCAGAATTGTGTGGATGAGGGCCTCTGTTGTGGTTGTGTTCACCTGGGTGCAATCTGCTTGAAATGTATTGTTAATTGTCATACTTGTGGATTGATGTGGTGGATTTCATTTGGGTGTATGTGGAATTCAGTTGTCCATGTATATATATATATATACCTGTCAATCAAGTTAAGAAACCATCATGTTATTGTTAGTTAGCACGTAGCACACGTATCTGTAAACAGATCTGTTAAGGTTTAAAATTCTACAAATATGTATTAAGAGACCAGTACCTCATGAATATTAATATGTTATGATTCTCCATCCAATCAGTTTAAAGTCATGTAAATTAGCATCTTTTTCTATCCAATCAATTTAAACTTAGAACCTCATGCATATGCATGAGCGCAACCTATTTAAGGGCCCGCAACACCAGTTACAGGTGTTGCATCGGGTTCGTCGGGTTGCGTCGGGTCCCTCGTCATGTTAGGGTTAAGACTGGAATGAGTGAGGTCGTGTAAAGCTCTTTCCTGAGGAGTGGCTGGATGGAAGGTTCATGCCTCTTATCTCAGTTTAGTTTAGTTTAGCTTAGTTTAGTTAGCTTAGGTAGGTTTAGATAGGGTAGAGATCACCGTGTTCGTGTCAGGTTTGCGTCGGGCACTGCTTATCGGCCGTCATCGAGCTTGTACGTCGGGCGCGTCGCGATCTTAGATAGGATTTTTTAATTTAGTCTAGAATAGATAGATCTAGCTTCCATCGCCAGTTCCAGCTGCGCCGAAGAGCAGGAAGAGGACCGAGGACCAGACGATTTCACGGAAGGTGAAGCGGCCGTCTTCGCACTCGACCAGCCTTTGAGGGATCGCCCTGGCTGTTCCTCTCCGAGGGCCCGGAAGGACCTAAGGATTGAGGTCACCAGACTTCGGCCTTCCTACGTGGGACTCCTGGCTGTTCCTCGCTTAAGGCCCGAAAGGACCAAGAGCTTGTAGGTCGCCAGCATCTCCTCAATTGCGGCCGCGCCGCTACACTATGTAAGTGATTGCAAGGGGACTGCCCTTTTGCAATTATAGTTAAGATAGTGTAAAAGGGGACTGCCCCCTACTAACTTTGTTTGTTCGTTGGATGTCTACAATATAGTCTTGTGGTCTAAATTTTACCAAATTGTTCAGTTTTTATTTCGAGTGCCGTATTGTGCCGCGTGCCTTTTATTGTAAAGAAACCCAGTGACAGATGTGGGTGAGTGTCTGCATTTGCTTTCTTCTTGAAATTAATAATTAGGCTAATCATTAGACTTATACTACGTTGGCTCTCCAGAGTTGACAGACTTCATACATTACTTAAATTAGCCGGGTAACAATGGATTGCAGTAAAATATTTGTGGGTCATGGCAGATAATCAGTAGAACAAGAGCTCCCAGTGCAATGCAGTGGCAAAATAGCTAATTCGTTCCTGGGATGTATAAACAGGATAATTCTGAGTAGGAGTAGAGAGGGTATTTTACTTCTTTATTTGCCATACATGAGACCACAGATGGAAAATGGTGTTCAGTCCTGGTGCCCACAATTAAAAAGGATATTGATAAATTAAGGGAGGATTCAGAGAAGAGCCACAAGAATGATTAAAGGATTAGAACACATGCCTTATAGTGATAGAGCCAAAGAGCTCAGCCCATTTAGTTTAACAAAGAGAAAGTTAAGGGGGTTGTGACACTGTATGGAATATGGGAGACCATTTATAATATTACTGAAACCAATATTATAAAACTGCAAAGAATCTGACCAGATATGTTATATAAGGTATCTGTGAAAGTGTTATGATTTGCCTAGTCTGATAATCTTATTTATATGTTTGTACCACCTTTGTCTCATAAATTATAGCAAGGTATGGTATATCTGTATTTTAATCTTGTGCTATGCATCTGGTGGAACCTAACCAGTTTGATGGCCCATCAAAGGTCCTCAGCTGTACAATGAACACACTGAAAGGAGCTGGGGAAAGAAGAGGGGGTACACCTTACGAGTCAGCAAGGTATGTAGGCACATATCAGTGCACGGAGAGCTCTAAGGCCTTTCCATGCCACGTGCTATATAGCTTGTATTTGGGATACAGGAAGTACAAGCTGTTACTGGAAGGTTTGGATTTAATTATATTAAACCAATGGTGTTGTCTGAGAACATTGCTTTTAATTTGAAACCTTAATTCTTAATTTATCTAAATGGGTAAAAAAGGTTGTGGCCCGCCTTCAAGAAATTGCCACAAAAGCAAGCTAGCTTTGCTGACATTTAAAATGGCCCAGATGCCACACTCCGATCAGGAATAGGCAAGGAAGCAGTAAATCTTCAAAACAAAAATAATATTGTATTTAGATGTGAGAAGCTAAAATAATAGACATAGGTATAATAAAGGTTACAGTTAGAAGGCAATGAAGCAACATGGCAAAAAAACCACAACAATTTCAATTAACTCTATAGCATATAACAATATACCATACACTTAACACTTTATAACATATAACAATATAACAAATAACAATAATAATCTAAATACAACCATAATATACAACAATATAACAATAGTAATCTAAATATAACCATAACAAATAACAATGCAACAATAATCATTTAACATTTAATATTTCACAAAGAATACCTAACATTAAACATCTAGTAAGCATTGGCTAGGCAGTTACCCTAAGGGTACCGAAAGGTATCACTCGGACCTCACACACCCAGCTTTATTTATAAGTACAACCCATGCACTCTTGGAAAGTAAATAGAAGGATGATTATACTTAAACTGCTTCTTTAAAAATCCCTTTGAACTCTCTTTGAGCTGTCTGTTCTGTCAGAGTAATGATGGAGAAACACCATGTGGCTTCTACAGCTTGCTCTCACTGAGGGGAAAGTGCTGCCCTCTGGTGGCAGAGACAGAAGTCTGCTTGGCTGCTGAGTAGGCACTACTGTGGTATTCTGCTGGCTTGGTTGCAGGAGTAGCTGTTATCCAAGGCAACCCCCAAATTCTGCCATTGCTGCTGCAATAGCTGCTCTTCAGGCAGCTGCTTCTTTGCAGGGTTCCATTACTGCTGTCATCACTGCTTCTCAGGTGCCGCCTTCTTCTTATGTATTTTGCAGTTTCTTCTCTTTCCCAAGCCCTCAATCCCACTGTCGGGCCCCCCAACCTTTATGAAAATTGTCTTATAAATATTAATTTGCATAACCTGAAAATGCTTTAGGCAAAATGCATCACGTAACATCATTTTTAACGTTACAGCCTGCTGAATGGGCATATTCTATTTTTGCGCATGTATCATTCTTGTATGTGAACTTAAAATTATGAAGTGTGAATCTGTTTAGAATTCTAAATGTACTAATGTGAGCCATTACTAATACTCCGGAACATAATGGCTCGGTACTCAAGGTAGCAATCTGTAAATGGTTTTGTGTTTCCTATAAGCTGAAACTGAGTAGACATGTGACCATGCCATCTGCTGCTGGAATCCATCTTGAATCTAGTATTTTTCTGTGGGGACGGGGAGAATAAACAAAGGCTATGTCTACACTACCAGTTTATTTCAAAATAACTTATTTTGAAATAATAACTCCTGAAGTAACTATTTCAAAATAAACTTTTTCCACCTTACAAGCAGGAGCTATTATTTTGAAATAACAAGCCTCTTATTTCAAAATAACAGGCTTGGTAATATGGACGCTCACCTTGTTATTTTGAAATAATGGAAGTTATTTCAAAATAACTCCCCAGTGTAGACATGCCCAAAGTGTGCCTGCCTTAAGGAAAGTCTATTTAAAGGATGGAAAGCAATCAGTCTTTAGTTTTCAGCTGACTTTTAAAATAGCCTCCCCACTTTAAGAGGATACATATAAAGAAACCTGAAAACAGTCACTATTCTAGTTCCCAAACTGAAGTAGGAAATGCATGTCCTGCCCTGTACACACTTCCTACATCTCAATCAGTGCCATGTAGTCAATATCATCTTTGACCTCAAAGCCCTATCCTTCCATGAACACCTTGTCCCTCCCCCCATGGCTGTTCTTCCAGAGCTGCTATAAAGATTGTATATAAAAATCTGAAACATATTGTCACTCCCCATGCTCTATGAAAATTGGCATAGAAATCTGCATAACTTGAAGATGCTTCAGACAAAATACCTCATGTAACATCCCAATTTAACATTACAATCTGCTGAATCTGTATATCCTATTTTTGTGCATGTATCATTCCTGTATGTTGTGAACACTAGGACTTTAACCGGGTTCAAAAAAGAACTGGATAAATTCATGGAAGATAGGTCCATCAGTACTTATTAGCCAGAATGGGTAGGAATGGTGTCCCTAGCCTCTGTTTGTCAGGGGCTGGAAATAGGTGACAGGAGAGGGATCACTTTATGATGACCTGTTCTGTTCACTCCCTCTGGGGCATCTGGCATTGGCCACAGTCAGAAGACAGGATACTGGGCTACATTAACCTTTGGTCTGACCCAATATGGCCATTCTTATGTCCTTATGTGAAGTTAGAAATATGAAGTATGGATTGGTTTATAATTCTAAATGTGCTAATGAGGGCCATTATTGATGTTCCAGAAACATAATGACTCAGTATTCAAATGAACAACCTGTGAGTAGTCTTATTTGTCCTGTAAGCCCAAACTGTAGTTGGTCCTACAAAGACATGTAGCCAGGTAACCTGATGCTGAAATCCATTTTGGATCTGTTTTTTTTTTCCACTTGAGGTGAGAAAAGTTTGAATTGAACACAAATAATTTTGTGTCTTGGGCAAAAGGAACATAAGTGGGGAAACAAACAATGGGGGAGTTGCCAGATACCAGGAGATCCCCATCTTACTATCTAAGATGCCTGCTGAAAGAATCTAAGACTGAACAGGGGGAAGAATCAGGCCCAAGCTAGGAGGCTGCTTAGGTTTTGAAAGAGATGTTTAGAACTACTGTTTAAGAATTTGCATGAAACAAGTTTCTTAGTGGATTAGGATTATCTAACATTTTCTGTTTATTTTAATTCAGTAATTTACTTTGATCTGACTGTTTTCACTTGCAACCATTTAAATCCTACTTTTTGTACTTAATAAAACACACTTTTGTTCATTATCAAGCCCAGAGTCAATAACAATCACTGTGCACATCTCTTTCATTGATAAAGAGGGCTGACCTGACTTTATGAGCTTTCTCTGTGTAAAATTTTTACACAGAGTAAGATGGTTTAATTTGGGGGGGGTTGGTTTCCTGGGTGCTGAGACCTTACAGCTAAGTCCTCCCAGAGATGAACTGGTTCAGGCATGTGTGTTGTGGTTACCCCAACTCTGAGTACCTTTCCTGGGGGAGACCAGAGGATCTGGTCCAGCAAGTCAGGGTGATGGGGAGCCCCAGCGAGCAAGAAGGCAGCCATTAGTAGCATGATAAGTAAACCAGGGGATAACCTCAAGGGGATTTCTGTGATCTAACCTGTCAGACATATAATTATTAATGTCAGTAATTGTTATTAATCAGATATGAAGGTCCCATTGTGCAAGGCACTTGTACAAACACAAAATAAAAGATGATACAGGCTGATGGGAGAACACAAGGAAACAATGAGGCCACCCTGGTTAGTCTGATAATCAGTGCTCACAGTGCAGCAGCTGCTTAACCATTATCAAGGTTTCTGTGGAATTATAGCAAAGGAGAGTTTCAAGAAGGGATTTAAAGATGAGTCATGAGGTGGCTATTACTATTATACAAGGTTTGCAGAATCCACCTGTGTACCAACTAGTCAACCTGTCAAACTTATTGCCAGGGGATGTTGTGAAGGCCAACATATAGTCAGGTTCAGAAATTACCAAAGACAGTCAGGGATGCAAGCCTGTGATCAAAGCATCGCTAAGCCTCTGAATCTGGGACTGGACAACAAGGGAAATATCACTTGTTAAGCTGCCCACTTCATTAATTCTAAGAAACCTGGCACTGGCCACTGTCGGAAGATAAACTACTACGTTAGATGGACCACTGCTCTGACCCAGTTTATTCGTTTTTATATCAACCAGCTGTTTGCCTTCTGTGCAACGGAACACACGCACACCCTCATCTCAGCTTCACTGGGGGCTTTCTCTGGTTCTTACTATCTGTGGCCTGGTCTACACTAGGCTCTTAGAAATTAGCTCCCGAAGGTCAATTTTCCAAGCAATGCGTCCACACTACCAAGCTCTAATTCCAGAATAAGGGGCCATGGAATTTGAACACTGTAGTGCTGCTTTTCACAAGAGTAACATTATTCCTGAACAAGTCCAAAATAATGTTAGTGTAGACCAGGGGAGGGCAAATTCCGGCCTGCAGGCCAGATCCAGTCCATGATTCGCAGCCAACCAGAGCTGCAATCCTCCGATACCTGCTGAGGTGCAGGTAAACATAGTGGCGGTGGCTTGCCTACCTCTGGTGTAGACACTCTGGAGCCACTAATTCAAACTAATTGGCCTCTGGGAGGCCTCCCACAGCTCCCTAGACTGCTTCCTGAGGCTCTGAATCTGAAGCAGGCTCCATTAATGTGGGTGCGCTACTTCGGACTACATTCGATTCTTTCCCGTAGTGAGGACACGGAACTTTGAGTTTGTAAAATCGGGTGCCCAGAAGTCAAACTTAGTAAATTCAAAATAATCATCTAGTGTAGACATGACCTGGGTGAATTTCATTTTTAGTTTTATTTCCTTTGTCTCAGCTGATTGCATCCCTTTTACTGTATGCTCAAAAGCATCTATTACTATTATCAAATGTTCAGAGAGAAAAAGAAAACATGATTATATGTAATTGCAGTAAATATACGCTGTATAACAGAGACAATAATGACAATGGGATGGGCTATGCAACTAATTATAAATCATAGTTCAAATGATATCTGATTTGAAGTAACATTTTTTTAAAGTTTTCAAGGAATTTAAATTACTTTTATAACATGTTAAATACAATGAAACAGACCAATATCTCTACACAAACAATGAATTGAAATAAGAAATAGCAATGCCATAAAGAGAAAAACCTGACATTTTAATATAGGTTTTCTATATAAATTATGGTAGGGGAAAATGAATGTATTAAAAATTATATTCAAAGAGGAAAGAAGTACAGTCAGAATAGTGGCAAAGAGCACAAATATGAAAGGATTTTAATCTTTTCAAAACATTCTAAACATTTCTTATCCTTGCTGAGGCTATCGGACAGCAAAGTTCTTAAGCGCATTCTTAATCTTGTCTCCATCCTTGACTGTACATTTTCATACACAACAATGTTACTGGCTAATAAAAAATAACTGGACCTTCCATTTTTATAATAAGTAAGGCTGATAATTTATCGTGGCAAAAAAAATGCCAAAACCACAAGGTTAGGGGGATTGTTCAATTTTTGTTTATTTTAAAGGGAAATGCTCACGGGATTATAAAAAATTTTATTCTCCATTAAAAGTGTTCAGTTACTATCTTTAATATGTTGAGTATCTACAGATAGATGCATCCCCAAAATAATATAAAAGGGAAAGGGATATAAAATATAACAGACTGGGTAGTTTTGCCTTGTTCTCATAAAGCATTACATACATGCCTACATTAAATAAAAAAGTGCACCAGTCATAGCATTTAAAAACTTAGAATCGTAAGACTGGAAGGGATCTTGAGAGGTCATCTACATTTACCTCATGATTCCCTGTTTCTCCTCTGTACTGGATAGTGAGAGAGCCCAGTTTGCAAAAGTTCATTAAATCATATTAAGTGACAACAGTCCATTAATTTTTATGATGAAGCCCTAAAAGATGGGTTTAGTAATGGCTCTGACACAGTGTTAACCTCAGGCTCATACTTAGACTGAGGTACCATGGTAACAGGCATCATGGAACAATGCAGATGTAAAGCACTTATACAGGTTGTACCTCTCTTAACCAGGACTCTGTGGTCATTCCTGGACCACAGAGCCCAGGTATAGGGAGGTTGGGCTGTGAGGCAGGAGAGGCAGGGGAGTTGGCAACTCAGCTACGAGCCCCATGTGGGCGGGGGGAGGGGAGAGGAGCAGCAGGGGGTTCCAGTCCCTGTGGCTGGACAGTAGCAAGGGGCCGGCTGCAGCAGCCGCAGAACTCCAGCCCTGGCTATGGAGCTCAGGGCTGGCAGCGACAGTGGCAATGCTCTGGTCCCAGCCGCAGAGCTCTGGGGTGGCGGCAGTGGCCATGGTGCTCCAGTGCTGGCGGCAGCCATGGAGCTCCAGCTTGGGGAGCCACAGCTGGGCAGGCAGCAGTGGGGCTGGGCTGGTTCCCTAGCCGCGGGCAGCAAGGCAGCATGGGTCATGTTGGAAAGGACCTCCCCTGGTCCAGCAAATCCCCTTGTTCGGGACCGGTCAGGTCCCAAGAGTGCCGGATGAGGGAGGTACAACCTGTACAGTGTTTTACATTCAAAGCATTATACAAACATTAATATTATTGTTAATATGCATTGACAACAATCAAAATCAGAACCTTTTTTGCTATGGATATGCAAGCACAGATGCTGTGTCTAGACTACATCCCTCTGTCGACAGAGGGATGTAAATGAGGCACTTCGAAAGTGCAGATGAAGCGGGAATTTAAATATCCTGCACTTCATTTGCATAAACGCGTCGTGGCACTCTTTCAAAAAAGCGCCATTTCGAAAGTAAAACTGCGGTCTAGATGCAGTTTTGTAAACCTCAGGATCTTTCGAAAAAGCCTGCCATTTTCAAAAGAACTGCACGTAGACCGTGGTTTTACTTTCAAAATGGCGCTTTTTCGAAAGAGTGCCATGACGCAATTATGCAAATGAAGCGGGGGATATATAAATCCCTGCTTCATTTGCACTTTCAAAGTGCCTCATTTACATCCCTCTGTCAACAGAGGGATGTAGTCTAGACACAGCGAGAGAGAGAGACAATTACTGGTCCAATGATCCTATGCGCCAGAAAGTATTTAACTAAAAATTATTAATTAATTTTCTAGTAGCTTGTGGAGTTATCTGAAACATTTAAAACAGTAAAACACAGCCAGAAATAATCAGGCACTGGCAGTGGAGATGATGGAAAATATGTTATATAGGTCTTTTCAATCCCCTATTTCTGTAATTATTTATTAGATTAATTGCTTTTCAGTACAATTTTGTGGTTTTTATGTTAGTACACGAAATTATTACTACTCTATTGCTCATTGCTGAATGTGATGACTAGTTGTGGAAATACATGTCCATTTCACAATAATATCTGAATAAGTACAAGCAAAGCCAGAAGTCTAAGTGCAGTGGCCATCATCTTAACTCCAAAGCCTAGATATGCTCAAATAAATGGTCTGATCATAAGAGATGCTGAGCAACTGCAGCTACCAGCCAAAGAGTTCAATAATCCAGTGAAAATAAGGCCAATTTTCACTTATTTGTGCTCAGTATGCATTTTGAATGTGGGAGGTTGGGTAAGCTGATTGAAAAAGTAGAAAAGATTTCTACAAAATGGCTACCACTGACTTAACTACATTTCTGGAGTGAAAGCTCATGCCCCCTTCCCAGGTACAAGAGCTCTACCTTCTGAGTGTGTCTCAATCACAAGAAGCTTCTCTTGGAACACAGATAGTAAAGGTTGACAACAACATTCCTGCTTTCAGTAGCTACCTCCTAGGACAAACAAATATATAGTATTCCCACGTATCCTTTTGATAATCAATACCTAGTTGGTTTAACCCTCTTGTTTATACCATAAACACTTAGGGTATGTCTACACAGCAGCTTTATTTCAGAATAAAAACAAAATACATGTATATATAACAAGCCTTTATTTCAAAATAATGTCTAACTGGAGGACTGCTTATTCCAACTCATGGTAACCCTCATTTCATGAGTAAGGGAAGTCGAAGGAAGAGTACAGACAGCACCAAAAGCCGAGTTAAGCTATTTCAACTTAAGCTATGCAGTTGACATAGCTGAAGTTGCGTAGCTTAATTCAATTTTAGTCCTGCTGTGTAGATGTGCCCATAAAAAATCCCTTCTCCTCACCCCCACTATATTCCCTGCCTCAAATAGGGTAAATTGGTTCAAACAAAACAATTTAAATCACCAACAAGGAAATCTTGATGTAAATAAGTGATTTTAATCCCTTTTCCCCTCTCTTAAGTTATTTTCCTAAAAGATTCATTTTCATTGGTTGGAAGCCATTAAAACATGCTTATTTGCAACTTTTTAGAGCCTTTACACTCAATTTATTATATTATTAATTATTATTATTATTTTGTAATCAGGAGGATATACTATATCTTTATACAATTATTTAAGGTATTGTGTGGGTTTTTCCACCTTTCTCTGTAGTATGTGGCACAGGTCACTTAGAGTGCCTCTACACAGCACCCTTAGCTCAAAATAAGCTATGCAATTTGCAAATTGCATAGCTTATTTTGATGCTATTTCAAAATAGCTTATTTCATAATCTGACATTGTCTTCACAGTGCCAAATTTCAAAATAACTCGCTATTCCAAAATACTCCTTAAACCTCGTGTTACTGAGATATCAAAATAAGCAAACCGTTATTTCAAAATCTATTTCAAAATAACAGTCTGCTTTAATAGATGCGGAATAGTTATTTCGGGACACTTCCGGTATCCAAAATAAACCCCACAGTGTAGACGTAACGTACCCTTACAGGTTTACACTAGTGTGAATGGTGGATTCTCAGTAAGTTGATTTCCTTCAGTTATGATTTGAGTACTTCAGTGACTCAACCTGAGATTATGGGTCTGTAACAGGTGTGGATGAGTGAGGCTCTGTGGCCTGCAATGCACAGATGTCAAACTAGATGATCATGATGGTCCCTTGTTCTGGCCTTAAAATCTATGAGTTTAATAGCAAATGACAGCTTAAAATACATCCATTCTGATTCCTATTTTTTTTGTTACAAAAAGGGTGATTGGTGCACTTTTTTATTTAATGGATTATTATTAATTTTTTACTAATAATTTGTGTGAAGTTACACATGGGTAGAAATTAGAATTCAATTAATAATATACAAAAACAGCATTTACTTTTTTTATTTAAATGAAACTACCTTAAATTTGCTATAGATACAAAGAAAAAAATTATCGTAAGTTTTACATTTAAAACTGTTTCTTAAACAAAAACACGCATAAACAGAGTGTATGTTAATTCAGCTGGAAGAGGCCATAACATAAGGACAGTCCATTCCAGTGTTTCTCAACCAGTGGTAGGAGTACCCTCAGGGGTACTTGAGAGAAGCCTGGGGATATGTCAACACAACTGAAATTTGGAGAAAACTGAATTTTTGTTTTAAGTTTTACAGCACTTTATTATTTTTGTACTTTTTACAGCCAAAAATGTCATCGCCCACCTGGCTACAATTAAGTTGTTTAAACAAATGTGTTGCAATGGTAGAAAAAAAGTTATGTGTCTGAAAACTGTAGGTACTGGGGGTACTCTCTCTCTCTCTCTTTTTTTTAGGGGATACTTCATTAAAAAAAAAGGTTGAGAAACACTGGTCCATTCTGCATGAAAACTAACTTCCACATATTCCTACAAGAACAGGTCATTTGCTATTTGTTTGAGTGTTTGGGGCTTTTGTCTTGGTGTCCAGACTTCCTGTATTTTGACAGTGCCTGTGCACATATATATTGTAGGACTGGCATCCACAGTGATATAAAGGGGTCTGCATTTTCTTTTAATGACAGAGGAGCTACAAAGGATAAAATGAGGCTCTTAAAACTATTAGGCTGCTGTATTGAGTCAATGGCAAAGCTCTAATGGGAGCAAGACTGGACCTTAATTAACTGAAGTTTGCAAAGTGCTTTGAAATCCTTGGCTATAACAGTGCAAAATGTCCTTTATGAAAAGACCCTATTAATACGGCTTCTACCACCTCCTTTGGGAGACTGCACACTAATCTAAGGTAGAGGAGGGCAAACTATGGCCTACAGGTCACATCCAGCCCCCAGGATCCTCCTGTCAGCCCCTGAGTTTCTGCCTAAGGGGGCTAGCCCTCCACCTCTCCCCTGCTGTCTTCCCCTCCCCTGCAGCCTCAATTTGTCGTGCCACCAGCACTGATGTTCCAGCCAGGCAGTGTAGCTGCAATGCCACATGCCCTGGGTGCTCCAGATGGCATAGTACGGGGGCGGGGAATATGGGGAGTTGGATAAGAGGCAAAGGGTCCCAGGAGGTGGTCAGGGGATGAGAAGTGGGGAGGCTAAATAGGAGGCAGAGGTTTGTGGTAGTCGGAGGCAGGGAGTTGGATAGAAGACCTCTCCCCCTAACCTTCCCTATCCAGCACTCCATACAATTTCAGAACCCTGATGTGGCTCTTATGCCAAAAAATTTGCCCATCCCTGATATAAGAGATGTCACTCTCAGGTAGGCTTAGCTCATATGCTTCACCTACATTACCTAAATGACTCCTACCTCCTAAATCTCTTTTGAAAGTGGCTTTTTACTATTCTACACACTTCTTGGGTAAATTCATACGTCTCTGAGGAACTTCCTATCACATCAATGTGAGTATCATAAGGAATAACTAAAATTTTGGGGAATTGGGATTTTATGCTCTCACATGCCTGTTTATATTTCTGCCTTTCCGATCTAGTATTGCTATTGAATCTTTCTTTACGTAAGCTGCAATGAAGTTTTGCAGATAAGTCTTCAATTCCCTCTTTGGCTCTTTCTAATTCTCTCGAATCAGAACTAGCTCTGGTATTTTCTAGATATATTGTGGTGATCTCACCATCCGTGACTTCACGACTTACAACCTTGTATTTTGCCAGACTTTCCTTGTAAAAAAAATGTTTCATGTAGTAGTATATATCTGTGTCAAGAACAACCACTTGTTCTTCCCTGCTTACATTATGGACAAAATTATTATTTGGCTCCACAAAGAGTCCTTGTTTTTGGGTCCTACTGTTAAGTCTCTGATCCAACTTTTTCTCTCCCCTCTTACTGTTTCCTGAAAGGGAATTTGCTTTTGATAACAAATTGTCTTTTAGTGATTTGATTGCTGAGAATGACCCTTGAACAGAAATTTGCCCATTGGATTGCAACGGACTGAAGTTCAGAGCTGGGATAGTTTTCCGCAGTTCTTGCACCAGATCTTCCAAAACATATTTTTCTCCAAAAATGGACAGATTGAGAACAGATGAGACACAGGTGAACACCTATACATATAAAATAAAAGCAATTAATAAGTGCACTACAGAAATGACTGCACCATTTGGAGACTATGATGGAAGGACTTACATGTTCACCGTAGAGAGAGATTTTCAGAGGATAATACCTGCCCAGCCTCTTGTCCTCTAGTCTGTGTTCATCTTTCTGGAGAACATTCTTTGCAACTGAGAAGAAAATTCAGACTCACTTTGTTTTGCAAGAGGATGATAATGTTTTATTTTCTGTCTGATGGCTGGTTGGAATATTTCATTCATGTTTTTCTAGATGGTTTTCCAGTGATTTCACCACTGTTCAATATTCTCACCTGATATTTTATGCATTACTCAAAATTGTTCAGAGGAAAGCAAGAACAGCCTGTCCCCTCAGAACAGTAAGGCTATGTCTACACAACAGTGTTATTTCAGAATAACTGATGTTATTCCGAAATAACAAAAAGCGCATCTCCATAGCAAGCCATTATTTTGAAATAATGGCGAGCTAGAGGACTTCTTACTCCGACTCCTGTAATCCTCATTTCACAAGGAGTAAAAGTGTTCTTCCTTTGGCTTCTTGCTGTGTAGACAACGCCAAAAGCCGTATTAAGCTATTTCGACTTCAGCTACGCAATTGACATAGCTGAAGTTGTGTAGCTTAATTCGACTTTTGCCCTGCTGTGTAGACATGCTCTAATTGGCAGAGATTTATTCCCTAAAACTTGACTATAAAAATCTCATCTGCTATTCAGGTTCTAGATTATTCTTTTACCAGTCTTAAAAAGACACACACACTCTGCATGAAACCTATTCACATTAGTTTCCTTAATAACAGGAAGAAATCTTACAATTTGGAATTAAAATGAAGGTGTACAAAAGCCGCATATATAAAGCCCCAAACACTGGCAATTAACTGAAAATATTTAGTGTTTTAAGTGTAATATTCTAAATTACATCCTTGTGCTTCATGGATGCAATTATGTTATTTATTAATATAAATACCTTCTAGATCTTCAAAGATTATGTATGCAACTCCTTTTACTGTTGTTGGATACACTACATCCTGCACATCTCCACCCCTATTCTTTGACTTTTGGAAATGAATCATCAGTATGTCAGCCATGACATCATCTTTCACAATGTTATCTGGAATACCAGAGACAACAATTGTTTTCTCAGACTTGGCAGCTTGTTCTGTGGCCTGTGGACCAAGAAATGACACACTGTAAATACAAGTTATATGTGCAGTGACTTATGCAACTAGCTGTTCCCTCCCATAAGAGATTTCCCAGCACCTCGCTCATATGCACTCTGTCACACCATCCTTCCAGTATAAAGATACATAATACATCTGCTCAATTCCTGCAGCAGGAAGAATGCTTAATCAACTCGAGTCTCTCCATAGACCTCGTAGATAATTTCACCAAGGCTTAATTCCTGTTTACGCTAAAGGTTTGTCTACATTACAGAAGCATAGCTACCATGATGCAGCTGCGCACTGTAGCACTGTAGTGTAGATGATTCCTAAATCAAAACAAGGGAATTTTCCAACAGTGTATTATAGTCCACTTCTCCAAGAGATGGTATAGGTAGTCGGAATGAAGAATTCTTCTGTTAGTCTAGCTATGTCTAAAGGGGACAACAAGGGTGTTAGGTCAACCTAACTGTGTTTCACAGCCCTAAGAGATGTAGCAAGGTCAATCTAAGTTTTAGGGGTAGACCAGGCCTAAGGCCTTTTTAACCACTATGGTAGTGGAAAGGGACCTCAAAGTGGATGTAAATTACATTCACCTCCACTTCAAGTGCCAGAGCAGAGCAATTGAAAGCAGACTTTCAGACTTAAGTGGCTTCTAAAATGAGCAGTATGTGGTGTATTATTAATAAAACTGCTTTTGTTCTATCTTCTGATTCCAACATTCAGAGTGTGATTAGAGGTGGAAAGTACTACTGTGACTGGAGTCTCAGTGGAGCCACAATAAGATTGCTCAACTAGGGCAAACTGCAAAGAATGGGGCAGATGATCCCCCAAACTGGTAGATATTTCTAATACTTAGGCTCACAACACCACCATCAAAATAGCTTCTACAATAGCCTACTGGTTACCCAGAAGCCAGAAATACAGTTCCCTTAAAGCAATCCAGACTTGAGCTCCCATCTAGACAGTCAGATATGATAAGAACTACTGAAAATCTTGTTTGTCACATAAAAAGATCTACCAGTCCCAAAGAATTGGACACATTTCCCACCAGGTCAATGAATAGTTCAGATCTTACCCAAATATACATGTATGGCGTTTGTTATTAACTAAATTAAAATTTATTAGAAAAGAAAAAAGAAAGAGTACTGGTTAAAAGATCATTATAAACTGACTTGAATACAATTCTTAGGTCAGTTTCACAGTACAGATGGTGAGCTTTGGGCGCAAAGAGTTCTTCTAGAATAAGTTCCATGTGTTACACTCCAACAACAGGGTGATCCAGACTGGAGCTGGAGATGTCAGTCCTGCAACTCAAACTTGCTCTGACAAAGCTTATCCAGATGTGAGATACAGGATTAAGGCGGTAGAGTTCTGTGTAGAGTTGTCTGGCAGCCCCTTGACAGCAGGCATTCCTTGCATGAAGCACTGTGGCTTTGAAGTAAAACTTTCTATTTCCCAAGCACCACGGATAATTAGCTACATGGATTAGCATAAGGCAACTGCCCATCTCCTGCCATGTTCAAGTAGTTTACTACAAACTTCAAAGAGAAATGAAAGCAATGATACTATGACATGCAAGGTTCTTCTAAATATCAACATTTTCTTTTGATCTCTGAATTAACAGAATACAGAGACAAACAGGAATCAATTGGTTACAATGTCAACCTCTAACAATATCTAAGTAAACATACCAAAAATATAATTATATATTAATCTCTCTCTAAAGGTTGAATTTGGGTCATTTAGCCTGCAAGTTGCTTAACCTTTTCTGGTTCAGGGTTACAACTGCTATTTATTAGTCAGTAGAGATGGCTCTGACTGCAATTTTAAGGCTCAGATTCAAACCTCTCCAAAGTTCAGTATAGCTAGAATACAGGATTACATTGGAAGACCATATCTACAGTCACCTGAGATGTGCAACATGCAAAATAGTTCAACACATGCACGATACAACCGTAAGATACAACCGGATTTGCTCCAATCCCACAGACAGGGACAAACACCTACAGGATCTATATAGAACATTCTTAAAACTGAAATACCCACCAAGACAGGTGAAAAAACAGATTGACAGAGCCAAAAGAGTACCCGGTTGTATCTTAGGGCATGGCTGTATACAATAGATTGAGAAATGTGTCTGGGAACCTAGAGGCATGAAAGTAAGTGTAGCGGTCAGTAAGTTTCCTGTCATCTGAAGAAGTGGGCTGTGCCCACAAAAGCTCATGATACCATCTACATGTTTTGTTAGTCTTTGGGGTGCTACTAGACTATTTGTTGTTTTTTAAGTAATATCTGAAGAGAATGCATTTGCTTATCGGATAGTCTTTTGACTAGTTGATATCCCACCCCCCTTGCTGCCTCTATGAGACAGGGGAAGGAGTACTTCAAAGCAGGGTGCTGCCACTTTGAAATCACCACCTCTGCGTGATTCAAAGGGGCAGCTGTGGAGCCCGGGGTCAGGTGAGCACTCCGCAGCTGACCCCGGGCTCCCTGCAGCATTTCCCTGGAACCCGGGATCAGCTGGGGAGTCCCCAGCTGATCCCGGGCTCCATGGCTGCCCCTTTCAATCGCACAGAGGCGGCATTTTAAAGGGACAGCTGCCGTGGAGCCCAGGATCAGCTGGGGACTCCTAGCTGACCCTGGCTCCCCGGGGCATTTCCCCAGAACCCAGGATCAGCTGAGAAGTCCCCAGCTGACCCCGAGCTCCCAACTGCATGTAGGGTACCATGGAGTCCTGGTCAGCAGGGGACTGTAAGTCCCCTGCTGACCCCGGGCTCCATGGCTTTGAAATGCACAAGAGCCCCCGCTGGGGACTCTTGTGCATTTCAAATCAGGCACATCCTGTGCAGCCTGGAGTCAGCAGGACTTCCCACTGGCCCCAGGCTATAGGCGGAGTTCCGCATTCCTCCTTTGAACATTTCAAAGGAGGAATGCGGAAGTGCCTGTCGACTACTCGAATAGTCAATTAACCTCATTTTAACATCCTTACATCACATATCTCCTCATTCTCTGACTCAATCCCTCTCACACACTTGCATGTTGGTAGGCAAACAGCTGCTGTGTTTTCAACAGTTTTGATCTGTTTAAACTGCTGAAGTGGAAACACTGCAGTCTCTTTAGCTATCTCAGGGTACTGTTGTGATAATGCAAAAATCTTTAGCCCTTCAAAACTCCAGCAAAATATATAGATTTTCTAGAAAAATTAACTGCTAGGCCAGAGAAATAGTGGCCTGGTGGTAAACCAGGAATGTTAAAAATCGTGTAATAGAGTAACCATGTAACCGCTAAAAATCTTAGTGGTTACACGATTACCTATGATGTAGACTATTTAAACTGCAGAGCCAGCAGCGAAGCCTCCCGTTGCCCACTCAGCTCCTGGGGAGGAGGCTTTGCTGCCCTGCTGCAGCAAAGCCGCTTCTCCGGGAACCAGCTGAGTATAAGCAATAAGCATTAGGGATAGTAAGGACTAGTCGGCTATCCGATAAGCAATTGCTTATCAATAGTCGACAGGATAGTCAACTAGTCGCTCCTCCCCTCCTTGCTGCCTCTATCAGCACAGCACTACCACTTTCAAATGCCGTTGCAGCATTTCAAAGGGGCAGTGCTAGGGTTGCCAGATGGTTTCATAAAAAATACCAAACACCCCCCCCCCAAAAAAAAACACAGGGAAAAAATTCTGTTGAGAAAAAAAAAGAAGGAAACCAAATTAAGCAAAAAAAAAAAGGGTGCCGCACCTTTAAATGGCCCCGCGCTCCTCACTCTTCCGCCCTCGCCAAATGCAGCAGGGGAATATTGTCCCCGCTGGGCTTCCGTCCAAGGGAAAAAGGACATACCGGACATTTCACATGTTCGGTATTTTCTGGGGTTTTTACCAGACAGGGGACCCAAATAATGGACAGTCCGGGCGAAAACCGGACACCTTAGGCAACACGCATAGAACCCCGGGATCAGCTGTGCAGCACTGCCCCTTTGAAATGCTGCGGCGGTTTCAAAGGGGCAGTGCTGCACAGCTGATCCTGGGCTTAGGTCTGCACGGAGCCTGGAAACAGCTACCGCAGCATTTCAAAAGGGCAGCACCCCCTATCGATTAATTGAATAGTCGATGAAAAAATGTATTGACTATTCCATTAGTGAAATACATACTACTTAACATCCTTAATAAGCATCAGCTTATCGATTAATTCATTATACTCTAGCATCCCTCTGGTAACCCTATTCCTCAAGGAAACCCCTTGAGATATATAATTCAGTTTTTACTCAAGCTTTGTCATGTGCCTGTGTGTTCAATGGTGCTCCTGGTATTTTAGCTCCTAGCCACACAAAGAGACTCAGGCTTCTAGCTCTTGAATACAACCCACTGTGACAGTTTACTTTTTCTGATGAATAAGAGGGAGCCAGCGTTTTGGCTGGCACACATTCCAGATGGGAATGTCTAATGTTCAATGTCAGTGTGTTAAGTTACAAATAACTTCTTTGAATGACCAATCCAGGCCAGTTCACTAACCATTTCATTTGCTAGTATCAATTCAGACACAACAGTTAATGTTGTGTATTGTTCACGTGGTGGGTCAGGGAGGCTGGAGGAGGAGAGGGAAGAAGGAAATAGCCGAGAAAGATAATACAGCCCTCCCCCTCTAAACCCGGGGGCAGTATCCGGACCAGCGTACGCGCTTGGTAGTGTGAATGTACTGCCTTGTGCAGTGCCGGTGCAGACTGGCAAAGGGCTTCTGCACGGATGGCCTTCACCTCCCCTACTGTAGCTCCTCCACACACGGCGAGAGTCGGGGGGCAAATCCTCCTCCTCCTGCTGCTGCTGCTCTGGCCCGGAGAGGGGGTATCTCCCGGAGTGAATCCCCCGCGGAGATTTCTCCCCCACAGCCCCTGCACGCTGCCTCTTGCTGCAGGCGGAGCTCGATCTGACCAGTGGCATTTCATTAGCTTCTAAATAACAAGGGGTTTGCACCCAGCTGCCCGGCCCTTCTCGGAGCTCAGCACACCTGCCTCACTAGGCATCCCAGCGAACCCGCTCCCCTTCCCCCCGCCCAGCAATAGAGCCTGACAACGGGCAAACGGAGCTCGGTGCCGCTCGGCTACACCACAAAACCCCACAGAGCGAGTCACTTGCCATGATCGTCTGGCTTCCCGGTGCGCAGCGCAGCGCGGCCCGGAAAACGCAACCCCGCAGGAGGATTTAGTTTCACTTCTTCGCTGGGTTTCCCTGACAGCCTCGCGTTCGTCAGCTTGTCTCGGCGCAGCGCTCGCTGGGAACCGGAGTCCCCTGCGTCTCCGCAAGGCTGTGAAAAGCGACGGGCAACTACAAATCCCAGCTGACAGGCTCCGCTCCCGCTTAGACGCTGCGGCGCTACGCTCGCTTTCAACTGTGGCAGGTGTCCTTGCTGTGTAAATCCACGGCTTAAACTTAACCCTTAAGCAGCCCCAAAGCGAAGCGGATCAGGGGCAAGAGGACCTGCTATGCAGGGATTAGGTTTTCCCTCTGGCGTCTGTGCCCAATTTTCATTTGTTATTCCCATGGCTGTAACTAAAAAGATTAATTATTATCAGGTACTGATAAGAGTCGTCATACCAGGTGTTGCTACAGCATGTGCCTGGTGTGATCGTGATCTGCACTGAAGCACGAAACCATCACAGATTGTCACACAAGCATTCGGACTGATAGCCACAGATAAACCCACGAATATGGTGACCGTAAGGCCCCCCAAATCCGGAACTTTCCTGATTTTTAATGTTCTGTCCGGGTGCCCTGAAAACCCCCAGATTTGACCCAGAAAAAAAGCCCCTCGCTGCTTCTCCTCCTGCTGCCCCGCCCCTCCCTGGGGGAGGAGTCAGGGACGCTTCCCGGACTTCCCAGCGGCTGAGGACCCAGCCAATAGAAGAAGCGGAGGCGGTGCTTGTCGGGGCCCGGGAAGCCGAGTAAGTGGCTGGGCTGCGGGGCCGGTGGGGACAAAGGAGGGGAGGAGCGGCTCGGCTGGGCGAGGGAGGGGGGAGAGGAGCCGTCCCCCTGTTGCCTGGTTGGGCGAGGGAGTGGGGGACGAGCCTCTTCCCCCCCCCCCCCCCGCGGCCTGCCTGGGCGGGCGAAGGGGAAGAGTGGCCCCCCCGCGGCCTGGCTGGGCGGGGGGAATGGAAGAGGGCCCCCCCGCGGCCTGGCTGGGCGGGGGGAATGGAAGAGGGCCCCCCCGCGGCCTGGCTGGGCGGGGGGAATGGAAGAGGGCCTCCACACACACACACACACACACACACACACACACAGCCTGGGGCGGCGACTGGAGAGTGGCCGGAGAGCGGCTATCCCCCCCAGTCCGCTCCTGCATACCCTTCCTTGGCCAGACGTGCTATCCCCAGTCCGCTCCTGCATCCACTGTTCCTCCTGCGCCCTCCTTCCTGGCCACACGCTGAACCCTGCCTTGCTCTTGCTCCCTCCCCGTAGCCAAACACTCTACTCCCAGCCTGCTTCTGCACCCTACCTACCACCCAGATCTTGCAACCTTTACCTCTTCTGTTCCCCCACCTCTCTCCCAGATCCTGCACCCCATCCCTCTCCCATTCTCTGACAGCCCTGTCACATGTACTGAACCCCTCATTTTTATCCCCACCCCAGAACCTAAGGGGGCTCCATAAACTCTACCAGAAAAGTTGGGGTGGAATGCCAGAGTGAGGTGTCTCATTTGGGGGGGCCACCTTGGTGAGGGTTGGGGGTTTGGGAAGAGTTCTTTTGCTTCTTACTTGTGTGGTGCCCAACAGATTTTTCTGTGGATCAGTGGCTCCTGACCCAAATAATGTTCCTCACCCCTGCCATAAATAAAGAATACATTAAAACCTTTTGTGTTGGACATAAATTAATATTTTATTATTTAAAATGAAGTTTGATAAACTAATGAGTTAAAATGGTTAATCTGTTTAATAATTTAAATTAAACCATTCTCCCTAGCTGCAGCACTAGAAAAATGACTCAGCTGTAATGATATAATTAACGATGAGTTTCCATTAGCAATTGATGGTCCATTGAAAGTTTTACATTGGCCTGTGGACCCCCTGAGTCAACAAGGTTGAGAATCACTGAAATAGAGGTACACTGGCCTCTTCCCCCCCCCCCCCCCCGTGAGACACCTCCCCAGGCTCCATGTTGCTCCAGAAGAACCCAAAGAGAGATCGGGTCTGTTACCACGGTGATGAAATCACTGTCACTCCAGTGTGGATGATGGATGGACTTTTTGTGAGTTTTCCTCATCCAAGCAGTTGATGATTTAAACAATGTGTTAAGATGCCACCTGAAAACACTTGGTGCATCGACGGAGAGGCAGGATGTATCGTCTCTCTCCAGCGAGGGTTGTGTCATTGAACCTTTGTGAGCTCTGTGAAAAGGAGAGATGTTTTGACTTCCAGCTTCAAAGGAATTTGTTCTATCTTTGGCCTGCATGGTGCCTAGACTTGAATGAAGTTAGCTGTGACAACACATTTCTGAGTTATTCTGACCCAAAGTGAAACCTGTGCTAAAGACCCCACATCCAGTGAGAAAAAGCACTGCTGTCAGAAGTTTCTCCAAATTTCTGCAAAGATTGCATCTACCAGGCAGTGGGGTTTGACTGATTAGTCCCTTATATTTTTGAAGGATGACTAAATATTACCTGGATCTCAACAGATTGCTTTGGGCCCAATCCTAGCTTAAATTAAATTGGATCAGGTGCTTTGTAAGCAGGTTGGGAAGTGGTCTCATTTGGCAATTATTATTAGGTATTATTTACATAACATAGCCATTCCCCAGAGACAGGGGTTGATCTGTTAACCAGTTAATGTTAGATCACACTGGGGCTGCCGCTGGTTCCCAGCTTCCCCCTCCTCGCTCCCTGTTACCCCTGGGGCCTGGATAACACTCAAATATGGCCTGATAGTGAAACCCCAGTCAAAAAAAACCAGATCCACCCCCACTCCCTCAGGGTCTATCACCTGTGAATTAGGCCGATAAAGGAAAACAGACTCCAATTAAAGGTGAAAGCAAAAATAAATTATATTAGGGATTTTATACAATATTAAGGGAAAAGCAGGGGAGAAACCTGACACAAACCAATAACCTTTAATAAAACAGTGGGAGTGAACAGTAAAACCCTTAATGTCCCAACTGGACTGCGTGAAAATAATTGGTAAGTTCTACCCCAAATACAAATGGTTACTTTACTCTTCTGGATTGGAGTGGCTGAGCCAGAGGTGTGTTGCCCAGGACCTGCAACCTTTGGGTTGATTGAGAGCCCTCAGGGAGGAATGCTGGGGAGTCCCTTGCTGATGGTACAGGAACCCCAAAGAGAATGGCAGGCAGATGACACTTGTGTAGATGGAAGACAGTGGATGGGGTGCCCTCTTCTATTCCTCTGACTGGCTTGCAGCTGGATGAGATCCCTTGGTGGTCTCAGGAGAGAGCTGACGACCCGCGCAAACACTGCCACTCGGATGGACAGCACCCCCTATGGGCTGTGTCTGGACTTATAAAACCTTCAGGGTGGGAAACCCCTGAAGTGATTTTTACCACATGACCCATCAGTGGGGACCAGTTCTAAGGTAACTAAGAAAAGGTGGGAAATTCCGGTCTGTGCCGGTTCTTGTTTACCACTCTGAGCCCCCTCCTCCGGTCCTGAGGTCACCTGGTATACAGACTCCATTTTGTTTTTCATGAGCAGCCTAGAAATATCATTTAACATTATCAAATAAACATACAGTTTGTGTAATTAACATATTTACATAATTGATCATCATCACCAGAATGTCAGCCTACACTCCCCAGAGCAGCCTTTGTCCGTAGTATGCTGGACTCTCCATGGAGAGAGGCTGCTCTGTACACTGGTGCAGTCCCTGCCTGTGGGCCTGCCGAGTTCCCCAGAGACAGGCTGATCTGCACGAGAGCAACCCCTGTGCAGCAAGCCCTTTGCGGGCCTGGAGCAGCCCCCTTCCTGAAGCAGGTGGGGAGCTGCTCCAGCCCCCTCTGATTACCAGTTAATTGGAATCAGTAAGCATCATCTATTAAGAGGACTATGGCAGTTGTCCCATGAAGTTGTGGGATAGTTCTGGATGAGTCAAGTGGGGCTGCATCTATACTGCAAAGTAATAGGCCTGAGATCCTGGATCTCATCTTGAATCAAGGTTGGACCTCTAGCACTGCACTGTCATGGGACCCTAGGTCTGGACCCTGGGTTAATGCAATTGCAGTATAGTTGAATGGGGGGGGGAGGCTTCTATGGGACCCAAGTCCATCCCTATAGGTAAAAGGTGGGAGGAGTTCTTAGAGGGGTCTCAAGACACCCTTTACTTCTGGTCATGTGTTCACCTTGACCCCAGAAGTACTACCCCATGGGGTGGGGCTTCCTGTGGCAGGTGGGTGGGGCCTAAGAGGCCAGGGGCGTGGCTAGTGGTTTCAGGGGCAGGGCCAAGGTGTCCCTATTTTTGGTTCAGAAAATATGGTTACCATACTCATGAAACTAAATTCAGGGTGGTAAGTGAGAGGGGGGTGAGGATGAGTACAGGGAAGAGGAGGGAAGGAGTAATCCAAGGATGAATGCAGTGATATGAAGAGGCAAGGCAGACATGTTAAAACAATTGGGCATAAAATAATTTGTACATTAAATGAGACTGGACTGAATGCTTATGGCAGGAGAGATAAAGACTGGGTATTATTTATCTGTCATGGAGGAGTGACAGAGGCCAAAAGTACGCTGACATCCAATGGGTGGGCATGTAACGGCATCATGCTGTGGCTTTTATAGGTGCATGGAAAAAAGTGGTGAATCAGGCTGCTTGAGTCCCACATGAGAGTTGTCAATGCTATCTTTGAACTAGTAGGGTGTGGTTTGCAGGCAGTTTTATCCCTAGTCCTTGTCTGAGTACCGTAGAATTATTACAAGATTTCCATTACACAAGTAGCAAAAATTCTTTAAGACTTGATTTTAAACTTGTCTTTTCCCCCTCACGTGAACTTTTGTTCTTTAATGAAGAACATTAAAATGAAGACTGAGGTGAATTATGGCATCCCCACACCTTTCCTTCTTCCTTGACATAGAATCATATAATAGAACTGGAAAGAATCTCAAGAGGTCATCAAGTCCAGTCCCCTACACTCATTGGATGATAAAGCACCATCTAGACTATCCCCTGATGGGTATTTATCCTGCTCTTAAATCTCCAGTGATGGAGATTCCACAATCTCCTTAGGGAATTTTATTCCAGTTCTTAACCACCTTGCCTGTCAATACATGGTTTTGCAGCAGCTTCTTAGGCACAATCTGCACTATAAGTTTAGGTAGAACTTAGCTACGTTAGGATGATTTTTGTAAACCAGTGGTCTCCAGCCTTTTTAAGCACGAGATCACTTTTTTAATTTAAGTGCAATCCAAGATCTACATCACACCCAAATACCCTTGCCCTGTCTCCTTTGTGCCCCTTCTCTGAGGCCCCACTCCCTGCTCACTTTCACCCTTACTCTCACCAGTCTGGGGCAGAGGGTTGGGGTGCAGGCTCTGGACTGAATTAAGGGATTTGGAGTGTGAGAGGGGCTCTGAGCTGAGCTTGGGGCAGGCAGTTGGGATGCTGAAAAGGGTTCTAGGTGCAGGCTCCAGCAGGGCATTTGGATGCAGGGGTGCTTGGGGCTAGGGTAGGGGCTTGGGGTGTAGGAGGGGGTTCATGACGGGAACAGGGTTTCAGGATGTGGGCTCCAGCTGGGCCCTGCTTACCTCAGGTGGCTCCTGGGTGGTGGTACAGTGGGGCTAAGGCAGGCTCACCCCTGCCCTGACCCTGCTCCGCTCCCAAAAGCAGCCAGCAAACTCCATCCCAAGACCTGTTGTGCCCCCTTTCTGCTCTTGGAGATAGAACACAGAGTGGGAAAGGGGGCACCCTGACATAAGCATCCTCCTCTCCCTCCCCTGCCCAGTAAGCAGGAGGCTCCTGAGGGGACACCTCCAAGACAAAGGGCAGGAGAAGCACAGCAGTGGGTGGAGGGCAGCTGAAGTGCTGGCATGCTGGCACTTGATAGCTTCTTGGTCAGACCTATCAGGATCACCTGTCAGAGGCTCCAAGATCTACCAGTAGATCCCAATCTACTGGTTGGTGACCACTGTTCTAAACTAAGTCTATACCACCAAGCCCATTTGCTGACTTTACAGGCTGTTGAAGTCTATTTTGGTAATCCTGCTTTTCACAAGGAGTAACAGTAAATTCAAACTTGTATGGTCAACTTTAGGGTAGTGTAGATGCTGCCCTGTGAAAGTTGAAGTTCTTGGCATTTGGGAGATAACCCACAGTGCCCCAAAGTGACCACTCGGGCCAGCACTTCCAATTCTGTTTTCTTCAAGTGCATAGGAAAAGACCCAGGAAAGTGTGTGCGCCCTTTCAACTGCTTCTATTTAAAGGGCTCCCGCCTTCCTGGCAGCTGCCTGGGAGCCACAGGGGAGGCATGAGCCCTTTCACTTGTCTGTAAATCTATAGTGGCCTTCTGCCCAAGGCCATGCCCCTTCTGCTGGAGGCCTCGCCCCTTTTGGCGTGACCCGTGACCACTTTAAAATTTTTTAAGTGCCCCCCCCCTTCAAAAATTATTGCCCATCCTTGGCCTACACAGTAGGGGCTCCCCAGAACAGCTTCTTAACATGTCTGGAGATGGAGCAGGAATCCTCTCTTCACATCTCCATGAAGCTCTCGTAGAGGTACTCTTTCATCCTTCTCACAAAGTTTCTGAGGAGGCCTGCCTTGTTCCATCCTCCATGGCAAGACTTTTTTCCATGGCATTATTGCAGCATAAGATCCAGGTTTCTGGCCACATTGTCAGCCTCTTCTCCCAGGCACCATACAATGCTGGAGAGAGGGAGAAAGCCTTCCACTCAACCCGCAGGGATGTCTCCCAGAACTAAAGGCTATCATTCCAACACCTGATATTTGCTGAACAGGGGGATTATAATATGCCACTTGCCCCTCCTCCGTTCCCCATCAAAACCCCCCCTGAACTCCTTTTCTGTCTGTTTCCTTGTAGTCCCTAAATAAAAATACTGTTGAGAAATCATGAATGATCTTTATTGCTTGTGTTGTATAGGGATAGTAGGGCTTTATAGGGTTTATAGGCCAGCACACTTAATGCAGGGGGTATCTCATTAAGAGCAACATATATGACTGTCATATCACTGTCTAGCCATTCATGAAACTGGTTTTCAAAGCCTATGAGATTTGCAGTTTCCCTCCCTGTACTCTGCAAAATGCCCTGGCTGTTCATAATTAGTGATTAGATGATCTGCTTCAATCTCCTCAACCCTGGCATAAAATTTTCCCCCTCCATATTTATGAAAGTATAGAGCACGCAGCCGGCTGCCACAACAATGGGAATGTTGCTTTCACTGAGGTCTAAGCTAGTCAGACTGCAAAATCTTCCCTTTTAAAGTTCAAAAGCACATTCTAAAAGTGCATTCTGTACTTGCCCAGCCTGTAGCTGAACTGCTTCTTACTGGGGTCCAGGCCGCTTGTGTATGGCTTCATGAGCTATGGGAATAAGGGGTAAGCTGGCCAGATCACTATTAGCTTTTCAATGCCGTTAATGGTAATTTTCTGGTCTTTGAAGAAAGCTCCATCTTGCAGCTTTCTGAAGACACCCAAGTCCTAAAGATGTGTGCATCATGCACCCTTTCTGAGCACCCCACGTTGATGTTGGTGAAATGTCCCTTGTGATCCACCAGTGCCTACAGCACCATCAAGAAGTACCCTTTGTGGTTTATGTACTCTTTGGCAAAGTGGGCAGGTGCCAAGATAGGGATGTGTATTCTATCTCTCACCCCATCACAGGGAACCCCATTGCAGCAATTCTTCAATAGCAATTGTACATGAGTTCCTGGAGAGGACAGTCCTGTTCTACACTCAAAATATTTTTGCTGTTTAGTTTAATCCACTTGTGCTTTTAATTCACATCCTAGTTTAGGCAACATCTACTCTACAGGTGGGATCCAGAGTGGAGATCGATGCACTAGCAGTCAATTAAGCAGGTGTAGTGAAGATTGCTCTCCAATCAACCTATGTACTCACCTTACTCTTCTCATCCAGGGTAATGTTGATGGAGCACAACTGCAATAACGTGACCTGAGGTAAGTCAATTCCAGCTACATTATTTATGTAACTGGACTTGTATACCTTAGGTCATCTTACTGCAACAGCATAGACCTGCCCATATTTTGCAGTAGCTTCCATGTGTAGACAAGCCTATAGGCACTGTAGTGATGGGGTGCACTGGAAAAGCCCCACATGGAAGGAGATTAAGGGCTTCCAAAGTGGCAGGACCTTTGGCAACTGCACATGAGATTTCTTGCAGATTCCTCCTCCTTGGCTCCTTTTACAGTACAGAATGACAAAACAATTTTTTAAAGAAATAATACTGCATAGCTCTTATATAATGCTTTTCATTCATAGATCTCAAAGCTTCTTACAATGGAAGGGAGGTATCATTATCTTCATTTTATAGTTATTCTTTATTTGTAAGCGTCTACTTCAGCTATGACTCCTTTTTTTTTTTTCAATTAATGGAAAACTGTATGTATTGGTCCTGTTTTTATAGAATGGATGGCACCAAAACATGAAGGCTAGAGGGCCCTCTTCTGGTCAGTTTTCTTCTCAGTTTTGCTGCTATAAAAGGGTAACAAACAATAGTGTTAGATTTTTACATTGTAGCGACTCTTGTTGCATAGTATTTTAGAGGTTAGCGACAGAATGTCATGTATGTCTGCATACAAAGACCACTCTAAGGCAATCACTTCAGAATGAACAGTTGGCATGCTCATGGCAAACAACAAACTGAAGGATGTGGCAAGCCTGAAAAGTACCCTGGGATTTTCATGTACGGGGAGGTAGGATCAATGTTGGAAAATATTGTTGCTCCTTTTGACCAGAGCAGTTAGCCAGTTTTGGAGACCATGGATGTGCCCTGACATTCCATATTCCCTATATGACAAAACTGAGGTGTATTTTATGCAGGATTGCTAATATAAGGCTGACTCAATATGACTATTCTTTTTGTATATCTGTATCATTTTTTTATCTGAAGTTAAGGATATTGCGTATCTGTATTTTACCCATGCTAATTTGGGTGATGCCCAGTGCTTGCAATTCAGGTACAAAAACAGACAAGTCAGACAGGACTGATGGTCCATCAACAAGGAAAATAGTCATGGAAAGGCTGTGCCTTCCTATGGCTGCACCATACCGCCACTGACCCATGGATGCTATATGACTCAGGTGACCTGGTATTAACCTAGCTCTTGGGCTGCTGAACTGTTCTGGGGAGAATCAAACAAAGGATTCCCGCCTATGGAAATTCTATATAAAGAGGGGGATTGTCAGGGCTGTTCCCCACTCTGCCACAATGAATGCAGAAGTGAGGGCCCTCAAGAGCACTCCAAAACCTTGCCTTACAGGCTCTGGTACAAAAACTTCCCCCCAAAATCCTAATACCCAGATTTTGGGAATCCGCTGCCACCACTCAAGTAATTCCATGAAAAACCAAGGAAGAGATCACTTGTGAAATCTCCTCCCTAAGGTAAAACTCTCCTCCTGCCCCAACCTCCGTTCTACTTGGAGTTGGGAAAAACAGGGAATTCACAGACAACAATGGACTCTGCTCTTGTAACTAGGCACTGAGCCCTAAGGATGCAACAATCAACCAATCCCGGTTAATAGAAATGAAACAATCCTTTATTATCCAAACAAAACTACAGTTGCAAGCATATTAAAGTGGCTAGATGGAAAGAGCCACCAATTGATATAGATACTCAGGGAAAGTCCCTGGGCTAAAAGCTTAGTTACAAAAGGGGGGGAAAAGCACTTAAGCTCAGACATTATTTCCACATCCCCAATCAAGGAAAACAATAAATCCTGACGGACTAGCTAAACTTTTTCCTACTTACACCTTGTAAGAAGTCCGTTCTTGGAGAGAGAAGTGTCTCCCATCTCCCTCGGTACTTAGAAGAAACCGCTCTGCCTCTCAATCAAAAAACAAAGAGAGAAAAAACCCTCTCTTCCAGTCTGAAATTCCTACCTGCATTGTTATTGTGTGACCACCGGATACCTGGCTAGGTACATTAGACATTAGTTAACCCCTTAGTCACCGGGTGCTGGTCAGCACTCCTAATTATGACAGGGATAAAAAACAATCAGGGCCTGCAGTTTGCTTCTCCTCTACCTTCCCACCCAAAGACACTTAAATACCTGGAAACAAAAGGATTTGAACTGAGGTGGAGTGGGATGGGAGAACTGCTGGACCCAGAGTAAGATGATATGAAAGACTCTCCCTGAAACAATATCTAAGGTGAGGAATTATTTGTAGCCAGTTTCTTTAGTGTATCTATGCTAGTTTGCTAAGAAAATACAAAGCCTGCAATCTGCTTTGTTCTGTTTGCTTTTTAACTACTTAAAATATACTTTTTGGTAGCTAATACATTTATTCCTTGTTTATATTATAGCCCAGTTTATGTACTTTCTAATGAGGGAGGGAAAACTGTGCATCTCTTCCTCCACATTGAGAAGGTGAATTTCATTCAATTTTGGGTTTGAGGGTAGATAGCTGGGTGCTGAGCACTCCCAGAGCTGATCAGTGTATCTGCAAGTGGGTGTGGCTCTGCGTATATGTGTGCTGGAGGAGGTTTAAGAGCCTAGCTTAACAAGATAGGGTTAAAGCAGGGCTACTCAACACGGTGCAGTTTAGGTTTATGCAGGGCTTAGCACCCAGCCCGAAGGTGGGATCCTTTGAACATGGCCTCCACTGGAACATGTTCCACAACGGTGAGGCATCTCCCACACGGATGAGCACTGAAAGACGCAAGTAGATGGGCTGGAACACCTGGGTACAAGGTGTCGGTGTTTCTAGCCCCCTAAGGAGGCAGTGCCAGGAGCACAGGGGCATTGTGGGAAGTGCTTTGTATTCATGCCCATCCATGTGAACGAAGCTATTTGCATATATTTTCATATATATATGCAACCACACTTAAGTTGCAGCCCTTGGCATGTGCTGTGAGTATCAGTGTGGCCCCCAGGGCTTCCAAAGTTGAGTAGCCCTGGGTTAAAGGATGCCCAGGGTGGCAGAAAAGATGGGTTCAATTATATCTCAACTCATCAGGTTACATCCCAAGCAATGACCATGGCTTGTTTCTATTAGGAGTCCAGTAACAAGGGTGATAATCTCATCTAATTGAGAGATCAAAATGTACTTTTTCTGAAAAGTCATATTTTTTGTAAACAAAATGATTACTTTACACTTTTAAACTGGATAATCAATAGATTAAATATAAAACTGAGATTCACATATCTGTTAAGATGTATTACTTAAGACCTTGATTTTTTTACTTTAAGTTATTTATCTGAATCTGTTCTCTAGCTCCACTATTAAACTTCTGTCAGAATTTCCATTTAAACCTTTATTTTACATACCATTTGATGAGTTAGGGTTTATATTGTTGATCTTCATGCACTTTTTTGCAGTTTAGAGTATCTGCTGATGATATTAAGACATTTTAAAACTAATTGGAAAGTATATAATTCTCCCCCTTATTCCAGTTTCATATGCATTTACATACATGAAAAGAATAAATAGTGTAATTAATAAAAGCTTTTTCCATACACCAAATAGAGGAGCTGTAATCATGCAACTTTCCTTCCTTTGTCCTAAGCAGAAGGAAAACAACTGACAGTACTTGATTGTTTTCTGTATATACAGCCTTAACAAAATGTGGTAGTAATCTAAATCTGACATTTTGTATAAAATAGCTACAGTCAGTCTGTATTTTTCAGTGTCTTCCTACATGAGCTATAATAAATCACATTTGTACAGTAAGGTCATACATATAAATGATATGCACATGAACCCCTCCCTCCCTGCTAAGTGACATTAGAGGATTTCTGCTGCGACATGGCAGACTGCCAAATCACTTCCACCCCACAAGAGTGGAGTAGGTAAAAGGCAGAGAGGCAAGACAGCAGCCCTTGAGAAGAAAAGAGACTCCCTCCCTTTACAAGCCCATTTTGGTTCAAAGAACTCTTAATATAATTTGAGATGTGAATAAAGACAACAAATTCTGCCTTTTGTCCCTGGTACTGCCCCCGGCCCCTATATGACTCTTCCAATTGGTCATATCCAGCCATATACTGCTGTCCTCTGAAAGAGGACTATGGCTGTGGCCACACACAATACAATCTTCAGATAAGATGTGTGTAACCAGATGGTTGCTCTGGTATAGTTACAAAATAATCTCTTTTACAAAATTAAGAGACACCTGAGTTCTTAGCTAGTATCTGTGTGCTTTTAAATTAGGCAAAATAATGAGTAGAATAGAGGAATAGCATAACTGTAGATACAAATAGTCAAGAAAAAGACCTCTTATAAATAATACAATCGCCCTTAGAGAGAGACCTGATGCCAACTCACTAAAACAGGGGTGGGGAACCTTTTTTAGGTTGGGGGGCTACTAACCTATAGAAAAATCAGTCCGGGGCTGCACACACGTGAGAAGAAAAAAGAAAACAAACAAAAAAACACACACACCTCTTCACTGACTTGGCCCCCAATTAAGGAGAAAAAAGCCCCTCACAAATGTGGTCCCCAATTGAGAAGCAGGGGGAAAAAACCACTCCTCTCATTCCCCTCAATCTCCCAGCCCCACGGCAGGGTGAGGGGCGAGGTGCTGCGGCTCAAGTCTTATCCACAGCACTGAATTATCTCTTCTGGGGGGCTGGGGCTAGTAGATTTTGTGGGGCCCCCAGGTTCTGGGATGGAGCCAAAAAATGAGGAGCTCAGTGTATGGGAGGGGCTGCTAGGTTTGGGTTCTGGGTAGGGTGCAAGAGCGGGCTGGGCTGAGGGTGCAACATCTGGACGGGAGGGATGGGGCAGGAATGGGTCAAGGGGGAGGTCTGAAAGGGAGTGTGCAGCAGCAGGTAGGGGGCTGGGGTCTCCACGGGAGGGGGCAGAGGATTGGAGCACGCACCTGGCGCAGCTGGGTGGGAGGCACAGGTATCTTTGTGCAGCTCTAAGCACTGCAAGGAAGCACTCCCTGCAGACACTGTTCCCCGCCACTCCCCCTGACTGTGATTCCTAGTCCATCGGAGTGGCGGGGGGCGGTGGCTGTGATTGCCAGTCCATGGGAGTGGCAGGGGGCGGTGCCTGCAGGGACCACTTCCCTGCAGCCGGCAGAGCCTGCTGGCTGCCTCCAGTTCATGGCCGGTCTTGATCAAGTCCACGAGGCTCAGGGCTCCCCCACAGCAGCAGTGAGCTGGTGCTTGTATTCCAGCAATGGTGCCCCCACTGTAGGAGGGGAGGGGAGATCTGAGCCCTTGCAGGCCAGATCAAGGCAAGCCATGGGCCATAGGTTTGCCCCCTGCCCTCCCCCTTCCCACTAAAGAGTTCAGTAGGTGTTAGGTCCTGGAAGAGGTGCCAACAGCAGTACAGATTACCTCCATGCCATTCGCTACCAGCTGTGAGCTGTTTCTTAAAGGCACAGCTTAGCCCAGTAAACAAGCCATTTTGCACTCTCCCCTTCTGATTGGCACACTGGAAAACCATGCATCACTTCATTGTTGTTATTTTGTATATATTCTGGTGCAGTCTTAGGAAACTACAGAATTTTCAGTTGCTTGCATTGTGGTATAGCACTCATACACCTAATCAAGATTTGAGTCCTACTTTAAAAAAAAAATCATATACATTTTGAAATCACTTTTGAACAGTTTGTAAAGCTTTCCTAATAAAAACGTCAACTAGGAAAAACACTACCAAGTTTTGGAGTTTATTATCAATCTGAAACTCAGATCTGATTTGCAAGAAGCAACCTTCATCAAGTTTCAGATGTTGCTGTGGGATTAGGGATTTGGCAGACCCACAAATTAGGCAAACTAAGATTTCAGATGAGCTTTTTTGCACCAAGATCTTTGTTTTGTGAAATTTGTTGAATTTTACAAGGAACCTCTACAAGCCAGAACAAAAGAGTTTCATATCACTGTGCTTGAGACCATAAAAGTATGTCTATACAGATATTAAACACTTGAGGTTAGGCTGGGTCAACTGCCTCAGGCTGCAGGATTGTAAAATTGCAGTGAAGCTTTTCAGTCATTGGGGCCATCCCACCTTGCAGAGTCACAGGGCTCCAACCTAAGACTGAACATTTACACCGCAGTTTTACGGCCTTGCAGCCCAAGTCACCTGAGCTTGAATCATTTGACCCAAACCTGCTGCAGGTGTTTAAATGCTGTGTAGACCTACCCCTTGAGTCTCATCATTATGCAGATGGAAGGAAAGGCAGTTCCTCTCTGCAAGTGTAAATTTTGAAGATTAAAAAGTACAGATATTTAAAAAGACAAAGTGCAACATTCTTCCATCCAACTTTGCCACACTGGGCTAAGTGGAAGCTCCAGCCACAATATTTCATGCCACATTCTCCGTATCTTCTTCAAAGTAAGCTAGTTTGGTTCCTGTTGCTACATATTTGATGTTCTCAATTTCCCCACCATCATTGCTAGGCTTCTGAAAGTGAATTTCAATCATATCCTGTATGCTCTCCTCATCCTCCTCAACCTTGTGGGTTCCTGACAGTAGTATGGTCCTTTTGGAAATCCCAGAAAATACCTGGTGTTTGGGAGGAAAAAACACATTACACTATGTCAGCTATTGTATGTTCAGTTTAAGGAGTTGGGAGATTGCACAGTTAAAGTATTAGTGTGCAGATATTGCTACAAGCTTTTCTCTCATTTTAGGATTTCTACTATAGTGTTGGTCTACTACTGAAATCAGTGGGACATTTGTATTTCAGGCTACTGACTTCAGCAGGAGCAGGATGTGGCCTCTTTAATGCATGTGTTCTAAACTCTTTATTGAAACATAGCGAGACAGGTTCTCAGCTGGTATAAATCAACATAGCTCCATTTAAATCAATGCAGATATACCAGTTCACACTAGACAAAGCTCTCTAGTCATTGGTTTAGTTACACAAATGTATTTCTAGAGAAGAAAGATACAATGACTATGGTTTGATTAGAAATTATTCATGGAAAATAAACCCTCCATCACAGTAGCATGAGAATTTGGGAAACAAGCAAATGTAGACAGCAAATGCTTCTGGGAGGCTGATTGTGTTAAACAAGTAAGTACTTCCTGGGTAAAAATAAGAGCATGGCCACATTAGGGATGTAATATTGTTGTCGATTAACCAAAAAACAAAAAGCTTATAGGTTAATGCTATAGACTACACTCATTTCCCTCCCCCCCACCCTTGCCAGTAAATTTTTTGCAGGCTGGACAGCAGCCTGGCTCAGTTCTGGCTCCCGCTGGGTCCAGAACCTACCCCTGCTGTGGCTCTGCATTTAAAATCTATTAGGAGACAGGTGGGCAGACCGCCTGGCTCACTTCTGGCTCGCGCCAAGTCCAGGAGCTTAGGCCCCCCTCTTGGAGAGGGGCTGCTGCCAACCCATGCTGCTGCCTCTCTATCAGAGACAGCAGCACTGGGCGACAAGCAGCCGGCCCAGAAGGGGAGCTGATTTTTAAACTGGCTCCCCTCTTGGAACAACTTCTGCCTGGCACCCTGCACTGCTGCCTCTGATACAGTGGCTGCTAGCCCCACCCCTGGGGACTATAGAATAGTCAACTAACCGATAAAAATTCATGAAGTTACTCAACTATTAAATTAACTGACATTTAACATCCCTAGGACACATACATACCTGATATGTGATTCCTTATTAACTTCACTACCAAGCCAAACAATCCACCTGCATATTTGCTTCTGGGCTACAGTGCACCAAGTACACACTGGAATTCATATGCAAATATGGGCAGAGAAATCATTTCTGACCACGCAGATGGATGGATAAAACTTTTATGGAGAGAAAACCAGCTTACATTTATGTACTTAAACTGTGGGGTTTTTCAGAGAGGATTTACTGTTTGTAAAAGCTTTTGTGGGTGCTTTTAGTAGTATTTGGAAATGTTGGTACAGGAATGTTGGTGTAATACACCTGGCCACAGCACAGGCAATGAGGGGTTTAATTAGTGCTAGATTTAGTGGTGCTTTTATGATAGGGACACTGATTAATCAATTGTGTGTAAGATTAGGAACAAATAAGACATAAAAACACCTGATTGAACCTTATCTCTGCCCTGACTGTAGCATAGACATTATACATGGTTACTGCTGTAACATATGATCAAAAAGCATTTTCATGTAACTTCTGTGTGAATTATAACCCTCATATAGTAGGCCATAAGATATTCAGCAGGCTAAGAGCACATTCTGCAAGGAATGAGCACATCCCACAATCTGTAAAGCACACAGCTTGACAGGATTTCCTGGGCCCCAGAGAATCCTAAGGCCAAGCTGGTAGATCTACAGCAATGTGAATTCACCAGCAAGTTCTTGTATATACCCACCTAAAATGAGGAACAAACAGCAGCTCTGAAAACTATAGCAGTTTTCCTGCCACTCTTAATCTGAGGAAAAGATTCTGTTCACAATCCACAGACTGTTTGCTGTTTTATGATGTAGCTTCAATAAGATCAGTTTACCTGAAATTTTTCCAAGTGTTTTTCTATGCTTGGGGAAATAGTAAGCATAAAGTATTTTTCATTGATGCAGAAAGGATACGTTGTACGTCTCACAAAATTGTCAGCAACTAAAACAAAGAATTCAAAAGTGGGAAATGGAATTAATACACTCTAAGGTATATTTTGTAAGCACATCAGAAACAAGATGAACCCTTTTAATATATAGTTAGAAACTAAATGCATTTTTTAAAAGTTTACTAGTTACAAATTGGCATTCATGACAAAAGATATGCTAGTTAACTGCCCCTAAAGTTTGTGGACCAAATCTACAGTTGATGTAAATGAATGCAGATCCACTGATTTTAAGTGGAGTTGCGCACATTTACACGAGGTAGGAATACAGGCAACTTTCAATGGCATAACACAAGTATATTTTCGCTTTCCAGTAAAATGAAGTCCAGTAATGCAAAGGCAGAAGAATAAGTTTTGAATATTGCTACATAAGGGGTCAAATGTCAAAGCTTACAAGCTGTATATGAATTCACATTGATCCAAAGGCATGTGATTAAACACAGTTGTGTTTAGACAACTGTGGAGTTTGAGTCTTCTCATTTATAGTGAAATAAAAAAGGAATAATTCAGCTGAAGTCTGTGTAGTTCTACCAGTGTAAAAACAACACAGATGAGTGGCCCCATAACATTAGCTAACAGGAAGTTACATAAAATACCTCCAGGTCCAAGGAATGTTATAATGGCAGTATGAGACTTTCTGTCGTAGCTCACATTTTTTACTTCTCCTCCCCCTTGT
The DNA here is from genome assembly GCA_032595735.1 of Pelochelys cantorii. Lineage (NCBI taxonomy): Eukaryota > Metazoa > Chordata > Testudines > Trionychidae > Pelochelys > Pelochelys cantorii. Next base: position 28,919,120 of record CM064332.1, read on the forward strand.
TTGGATTTGTAGAAATTCAGTTCTAACTTGTCTCTTATCCAGGCATCAGGTATTGGTTCATCTGGTATTTCAGAAACATTGATCTTCTCTCCAGAAATTGTTACATGGAGCTAACAAAAAATAAATTTTATTTACTTTGTGTTTTGGTTTTTGAAGATAGAAGTGAACATATTTTTGAGACAATTCAAGAGTTTCCATAATGATTCGTCAATTACCTCAAATTTGACTCCTGTTTCTAATGTTATGGGCATTGCTTTCAAATCTATCTTTTCATCATCCAGGCTCACAGTATGCTTACCTCTTCTTATCAGTTTCTGGGCAACTGCAAGGGAAAATAAAAAGGTTTTCAGATAGTCTTACACTAATGAAAAATATTTCCTAGTGCACTTAGACAAAAAATCTTTTAGCATCGCTAAAAGTGAAATAAATGGGAGTGAGAATCCCAGAAGGCACATGTCTGCATCTAAGGCCATGTCTCCACTAGGAAATTATTTTGAAATAACTTATTTTGAAGTAACTCCCAAAATAACTATTTCAAAATAAGCTAATTCCCCAAGGAAAGCAGCCCCTTATTTCAAAATAACAGGCTTGGTAGTATGGATGCTCTGCTTGAACATCTGAATACTTTTAAAAAAATCTCACTACTCTGTGTAATATGCCTCACTAGTAAAGTGTTTTATGATCATCAGTATGAAAGATGCTATCCCTATATACAATACTATGGCTAAATTGGTACCAATAATTAGCTCTTAGCTGAAATCAAAATGTTTCTTATCAAATGAGGCAAGCTCTTGCTTTATGTTAAATGTTATTTACTAGCTTGCAAATAAACTGTTCTAATTTAAATCTGGATCAACTAAGTTGCCTGCATTTTAATGGACACAGCTAGGTATGGAGGAGGTTGATATAGGGGAACAATGCCCTATATTAACCGGCATGCATTTACTAATATTGACTATAAGTCTGTATATTAATGTTGTAAAATGTAACATTGACTGATCCAAAGCCTACCAAAGTCTAGAGAAAGACTTGCATTGATATCTATGGGCTGTAGATCAGGCCTCATCCCTCTGTGAGGTAGGATCTATATATTGAGGGTAGACTGTTGGTATTCAGTGAACACATCAGCTGAGTTTAACTGGACTAGAGCTGATGCTGACAATTCTGCCCTTACAAGGTGCAGTTGTTTAACTGTGCAACCATCAGAGTGAGTGCAGGCTTGAGCCCTGAATGCAGAGAACGTGAGAGTTATTAACTGACTATCTTAATATTGTCTTCAACTTTCTGGTGCTCTTACTCACTGTAAGCAGGTTCCCACTCCAGTCCCAGAAACCCAGACTAGTAACCCCTCTTGGTGATTAAAGAAATTGTTGTTGAACCCCATACTCCTCATTGTTAAAGTGAAACACATTACATATTTAAAACATGGACCATACCATCCTCCTCTTCAAAAGTGAGAAGAGCTTGTCTTTGCTGCAATCTGAATGGAATTTTTGCAGCTATGTGAAAAAGGCAGCAAGTATTCAAAAATGCATCATCATTCTCAGCATTTTCCATCCCAGTAAACTTCATTTTCTTTTTAGGTATCTCTCTTTTAATCTAATATTGTAGAACCAAGACAGGAAATGACAAAGTTTAAATAATTTATTTAGCAACTGAAAAAATGTACATGAGCAGATATCACAAAACAGTTGATGGTTACTGTTTGTAGTGCTAAATTGACTTAGCTCTTTAGTAATAGGAGGCCTGCTAAAATTGCCTCATTTTTCTAAATTAGCAAAATAAAGATGAACGTTAACAGTGCTTCATAACATTTGCAGCAGTGTAGCCAAAAGATTCTGAACTCTCATCCATACTATACCAATATAACTCCCTTGACTTCAAATAATTTGTACTGCTAAAGTGAGATCAAAGTTGGGCTACATGCAATTTGGGAAATAGCAAACATAACTTTTTTTCTATAATGGACCTTTCTGACAGAGACCAAATATGAACACATGAAAATTGTATGCACTTTTTTCTTTTCTTCCATTTAAACATGGCCTGATCTAGCAATTCAACTTTCTTGTATCTTCCAGTTTCACATTTCCATTTTCCCCCTCGCTGTCAAGTACACTTATTAACTTTATGAGATAGAGAATGAGAAGGAAAAGCAATAGCTGAATTGCATACTGAAGTCAATGGAGCTACACAGATTTACAAAAGCTGATGATCTGGCTCATAGAGTTTAGAAATTCAGAAGTAAAATATGTCCATTTAAAAGCTGCTTTATAAATATTTCAAATAACAATTACCCGAAACTCCTGTGAAAGCTTTGAACTCTTTGCTGCAAGGTCATCTTTGAGCTTCTGAATCTCTCTTTGCAGCTCAATATTTTGTTGCTTCACTACATCAAGATTTCTCTGCAGGTTACAAAAACAATTTAATAATGCATAACAACATGTAGAGTCATAGTCTGGGCTACAGTAAAAAGCTGTAGACATGAGAAATTGGAAAATGAATTTGTTTTTAATCTTTTGCTAAAAATAACAAGCAATTAATGGTATGAATGATACTGAGAGGCTGTGTCTACATTGGCATGATTTTGCGCAAAAGCGGCCACTTTTGCGCAAAAACATGCTGCCTGTCTACACTGGCAGGGAGTTCTTGCGCAAGAACACTGACGTTCTAATGTGTGAAATCAGTGCTTCTTGTGCAAGAACTATGACGCTCCCGCTCAGGAATAAGCCCTCTTGCGCAACTGTTCTTGAGCAAGAGGCCAGTGTAGACAGGCAACATGAATTTCTTGTGCAAGAAAGCCCGATGGCTAAAATGGCCATCGGCGCTTTCTTGCGCAAGAGAGCGTCTACACTGGCACGGATGCTTTTGTGCAAAAGCACATCTCTTGCGCAAAAGCATATGCCAGTGTAGACGCTCTCTTGCGCAAATACTTTAACGCAAAAACTCTTGCGTTAAAAGTATTTGCGCAAAATCTTGCCAATGTAGACATAGCCAGATAGTTTAAAGCAATGGTACAAATTACTTTCCAAGGAACACTCCATTCAATTTAAATAAGAAAAGTAAGATTTCAGAAACATTTACATACCACCATAAACTTAAGCTGCACTTTAATGTTAGGCCCTGAAATTTCATGTACAGAAATGGAATTTACACATGTGAACAGCCTTGCTCAGATATGTGAACAATTTTACACATGTGAAATTAACTGTATGCATTATTCATGTGAAGGATGAGATCCTAGATAATCTGTATTCCCTGCCCTGAAGTCCTTTCAAATTGAGGGCCAACTCCTGACCCACTCCACTCCCTTTATGCCACTCAAGAGGTATAAAAAAAAGCAGAAACCAGCTGCACTTCCCCATAGCTGGGGACTTCCTAGGTGTAGAGAAATTGTGTGTGTATACAGCCAATGTAACCAAATCCCATGCGAGCTGTCCTGTGGTCCCCATCATAGGGAGCATATCAGGATTATTAAAGGGACATGGAAGAAGTGATGAGTTCCAGCTATCCTAAATTAGTTGGTGACTCCCTCAGAGCTATTATCAGCTCATGGAATTTAGATCAGTTCCCAGATTGCTCTAAAATCTGCTGGGGATGGTGAAAACAGAAGTTATAGATTTAATGTAGAAATTATAGGGTAAGGGGTCTACGACCAGTGTTGTGCAAATCAGATAAGGTGATCATAATGGTGCTTTCTGACTTTAAATCTACGTATCCCTGATCAGAGAGCCACAGTAGTTCTCGAGAACATTCCTAAGAGCAGAATGAGTACAGCAAAGGATGTGGGCTTCAGAGCCTGATTTTGCAAATGCTTGTACATATAAGTGACTTTACCCATGAATAATCCCATTGACTTTGGCTGGGAATACATACACATATCAAGTTACTTACATGCGAATAGTGTTTTCAGGATTAGGCTCCAAAAAAGATAAAACACAGAATGATGACAATGCAGATAGGATATAGATTATTAATGAAAGAAATGATTGTTTGAAATGGTAGGTTTTAAGGAGGGATTGGAAAGAGGCAGAAGCTGTAGGATGAGGAGAGGGTGTTCCACGTGCAGCAATAAGTTAGAAGCATAAAGCTGAGAATAGAAAAAAGACAGTAAGAAAGTAAGAGGACTGACAAAAAACATAAATAACAACAGAGATGTAGAATGTAGAGCCATAAACATGAAGACAAGGAGCTTGAATTTCATGTGTACAGCTAATTAAATTCTACTATGTTTGAAGTTCTCTGTAAACTAACATACTAGCAAAACAAATTAAATCCTTCAATTTATTGGCTTGAACATCATCTACTCAAAAACTACTATTAAAATACCTAGAATATTGAGGTAATAATCTCTTAGCTACAGCTGAGAGATGTAATCTAAAACTTTGTTTCAACTCTCTCTCGTCCCAATGAGATAGGTCCCAGATAAGCCATAACCATCAGCCCCTGACAGTCTAGGAAGAGTTCACTTCCTACCACTAGTGTTCCAAATGCCTAGATCAGATACCCAAGAACAATTACTAATTCTAAAAGGAAGCAGAGGATAACTTTGCCATCCTTGGTAAGTAAACTTTTGTGTCTTTGTGCAACTATGCTAGTTGCAAGCTTTTTCAAGTTGCAAGCTCTCTACAGTTATGTTGAAATCACTAACTCTCCTAGATACTGGACGTTTTTATGAGAAATGTTATTAAAAAGTTTAAAAAAGTGTTATTTTTGTCATTTGAATGACCCAACTCAACCCAATGTGGACTTTAGCAAATTGTAATATTGTGAAGTCAATGGGAACCTTGGACCAAGTAAAGGTTAATTCTATTAGTCATCACTTTCTAGTTGTGACGTAGAACATCTTAGCTTTGCCTGCATTCTTTCAAATAATCACTGCAAGATTTTTGTAATTGTGTAACTTCTGAATTTTTTTTTATAAAGTGATGTGCTAAATAGTTTGGTGCTATAAAATGTAGCTCTGATGGAGCTGTTTGTATTGAAAGGGAAAAGTATTACAACCTACTAGAAACACATCTACGGGTCATCTCCAAATATTAACCGCAATGGTAAATTCTCTTATTACCTCTTGATTTTCCTTGATTATAATGCTTTCCTTACATTGCTCTTCTTCTGAATCTATTAGCTTTCTCAGCTCATCTTCTGCCACCTTTCTCTCTTCATCAGCACATAGTTTCAAAAGAAGGAGCTTATCTTTTTCTTTTTGAGCTTTTTCAAGTTTTTCCTTGATATTGAAAACAACAAGCACTTTAGTATGTTTTTACTAGAACAAACGAAACATTGTAAAGTCAGTTTAAAAGCAATCTTTCGCCATTTTTTTTTCTTTTGGACACATACATGGTGCTGACTTAAGTGAAAACTTCACAGTTCATACGCACCTTTGATTTTTCTAGTTCTTCTTTAAGATTGTTTATCTCATCTATCTGTGTGCCAGAATGGTTGGTATCTTTCATATTCTAGAAAGACAGGAATGCACAATACTATTTTTCACTCTATAATATCACCATATGGGTCATGTTAGACTTAATTCACTTGTTAAATCATTATCTGTCCAAATCATACCATCTGTGTTTAAACTATACCACGTAAAATGAAAAGAATAACACTTTTTAATAGTCTGAAATATTTTGCCACTGTAGTTATCAATATAAATGACAGTCCAGTTCTTGACTGAGACCCTTTTGCTGCTCCTCAGCAAATCTAACAATCCAGATGGGTGATGGAGAGAAAAAGCTGATTAGGCAAATCTGATAGTCATGCAGTTTTTTAATTAGATATTCTCAGTATTTTCATGCAGGAGTATAACAGATGCTCTATAAACAATGAGTTTCTCAATTTTACTCTTTCACTTCCGTAAGTCATGGTAGTTAGAACTCAAATGTGAAAATGTGGAATTACTAACTGTGGTTTGTAACTTATCTTTTAAATCATCTTCTGTAACTAGAAGATAACTAATGTGACGCCAATTTTCAAAAAGGGGTCTAAAGGTGGATTCTGGCAATTACAGATCAATAAGCCTAACATCGGTACTGGAAAAATTAGCTGAAACTATATTAAAGAACAGAATTGTCACACACATAGATTAATATAATTTGTTGGGGAAAAGTCAACATGGTTTCTGTAAAGGGAAATCATACCTTACTAATCTACTAGAATTCTTTGAGGGAATCAACAAGCATGTCAACAAGGGGAATCCAGTGGATATAGTATACTTGGATTTCCAGAAAACCTTTGACAAGTCTCTTAAGTAGCCAACGTCTCTTAAGTAAAATAAGCTGTCATGGGATTAGAGGGAAGGTCCTCTCATGGACTGATAACTACTTAAAAGATAAGAAACAAAAATGGTCAATTTTCAGAATGGAGAGAGGTGACTAATGGGATGAGAAAAAGGAGATACAGGCTATAATTCAGACCTGTTCAGGAAAAAAGGATGCCTTTTACTGGAAAATATCTTAGTGCACCAGCTAAATATCTTCATTCCGAGATTTCCTTTATAAATACAGATTCTTACAGGATGGCGCAACACAAAATACTTACAGTAGAATCATCTTTTAAGGAACATGGTTGACTTGTTAAATCCATTGAGCCCTGAGGAAATAGAACAACACACCACTTTCACATATAAAATATCCAGGATAATGTAATAACCTGAGACCAAGACATGCCAAGATTTGTACAGTGCACAACTTAAGGCTTTGATACTGAAAACAGTTAAACATATGTTAATTTGTGCCGTATGAATAAAACTAAGATGTGCATAAATCTTTGTAGTACTGGGACTTAATCTGCACATCTCACATTTACACTGAAATTTGATTTAATCTTGAAGAAATTAATAAAACTGCAAACTAACGATTGGAAATTTGGTCCATGCATGGAATTCTTATTTGTATTACAGTAGCAGTTAGGTGCCCCAATTAGGATCAGAATTCCACATAATACTTGCCACATAATACTGAATGCAGGCACTTACATTGCCATATAAGCACAAAGATCCAGCTCTGCGCATGTGATGTCAGGACAAGTTAAGGCAGGAGCTACAAACATTTTTCAGAAATTGTCCCCTTATCTTTCAACACTTATGCACTTGTTCAATTTTATATATGTGAGTAATGCAGGATCAGGGCGGCATTATTTTCTACCTCGAGGGAAAACATTTATTACTGTGTTTAATTTGTGCCAGAACTTACACCGTCCCTTCTGCAGTATTGCCAACCCCAAATGTCCCAAAAATCATAAGGCAGATTTTCAAAGTATGGGATTTTTTCCCCTAAAAATGGTTAGTTTTATGTGATCTCTGGCATTCAAGCATTTTCAAGCTTTTCTCTACAACAGGGGTCGACAACGTATGGGACGTATGCAATAAGTGGTACACAAGATGATTTTCAGTGGCATGCACAATGAACGGGCTCCTCATTGCTCCCCCCAACCAGTTAACAGGAAGCCCACGCTGGCTATCCTGTCACACCTCCCACAAGACTGGAGCGAGCGCCAGCTTCCTGTGGGGGAGGGGGAAAGCCCCAAGGCTCCACACGGGATCCGGCTTGCAGGGAAGTGCATGCATATTGCTCCTCCCCTCCCCAAAGCGACGCACATGCTGCCTTATCCACCCTACCTTCCCCAATGCTCTGGGGAGGCAAGACATGGGAGCTGATCAGCCTCCCCCTGCCTGGGAGTCCAGGGCAGGAGACCAAGCAGGGCATGCAGTGGAGAGAGTCCATCCCACCCCCCGGGGAGAGTGGTGGCATGCCACTTCTAAACAGTTGCCAACCCCTGCTCTTTTGGGCATGTCTGCAGAATGAACGATGTGTGAAAAGGTAAGACCCTGGTATTCAGCGTAACGAATGGCCCAAATAGAAGAGGGAGACCCCACAGAGAATGGGTAGATGATATAGTAGATTGGTGCGGAGCAAGTCTACAGAAACTAAGCCACTCCACACTGGACAGGGTAAGATGGAAGGAAATAGTGAGGGAGGCATCGGACACCAACAGGCGTTGAGCCCATGGTTGTTGATGATGATGATGATGAACCCCTGCTCAACAACCATGAGAGCTAGAAAGTTGCACTGCTTCTTCTGGTGATACTTTGATGAAAGCTGATAGATACTCTTATACAGTGCTTTTTTTGTTATAAAAAAAAAAAAAGGTGCTGGTACTCCAAGGGAAAAGTTGCTGAGCTCTGACTGGAGGTGCCAGTACTGCGTACTGGGCAGTACCATCACAAAAAAAGCACTGCTCTTATACATTTTTCTCTAGGTGGGGAGGGGGCCTTAAAGTAAAATATCAACTTTTGCATGCCTGGCAATAAAATCACAAGTTAGCACCACTGCTTCTGCTTGGAAAGCACCTAGAACACCGTGAATGCCATCTAAAAGAAATAACAATAATATTATCCTCACAAAAATCTACTCTATATGTAATACAACATTCAAAATAATTGTCAAGCACACAGGCAAGAGTAGTTGATATTGAAGAAAACGGATATTTGCACTTTACAAAACAGTGAACTCTCTATATAGCAAAACAAAACGCTGCCTAAACGGCCATTTATCCCAAGGACAAATGACTCCCGTTACTCCTAACTCTTTAAAACCCTGGTGCCCGTGGTCTGTAGAGAGCTGCTCCCTTACAAGACTGTGCTACCATCGCTTGTGTTCTGTGCCCTCTAAATAACCAAGAGGTGGGGTTTTTAAGAGCGACATCACACCCAGCGCTCGGCGTGCATGCGCCCAGTCCTCAGGAAGCCAGCTTCAAGTTGGCGCTCGTATCCTTCCCGGCCGTAGGCGCCGGTGCAGAGACGCTACACCGGCCCGTGAAGACCCAGCTCTTTAAAGAACCCCAAACCCAACGAGGCAGGCGCTGCCCGCTCTGCACGGGACCGGCAAAGCCGACCGGCCCCGGCCCGGCTGCCATCGCTCACTTTCAGTTTCGTTTCAGGAGCAGCGGGGCGGCCGCGGCGCGGAGCAGAGCAGCGAGCCCAGCCAGCAGGACCAGGCTGCACTTACAGGGGTGGGGGCTGGCGGCGAGGCCAGCGCTGCTGGGTGTGGGTCGGGTCCCCCGGCGCACTGCAGCCCCCGAGCCGGTGGAGTCGCCAGGGGGCAGGCAGCAGCACTAGCGACCGCAGCTGGGCTCCAGTGCCTGGCAGTCACGTGGCGGGAGAGGCCGCCCCGCCTGAGCGCGCCACCGGGCGGGGCTCTCCGCCTTCAGCTTCCCCCGCCCGTGGGCGGTGGCTTCCCTCCCCCTGAGGGCTGGGAGCTCCGCTCTCCGCCCAGCCGCAGGGAGCCTCGCCCGCTGCCTCCGGAGCCCAGCCCCAGGGGGAGCCAGCCCCTGTTTTCCCTGACAACCATTGGGCGGCTGCCTTTTTCCGGCCACGTCTCTAACTCTTTCCCAGCTCTGGCTAGGGTTGCCAGATGGCGTCATCAAAAATACTGGACACACTTGACGTTACACCACAATCTACATTACGTCTTATTGAGAAATACCGGACATTTATATTTTCTCAGTTTGTTTCCCGGAACAGAAAGCTCAAATACTGGATTGTCCAGTTCAAAACCAGAGGTCAGGCAACCCTAGCTCTGGCAGTTACTGTAAGGCAGGCCCTGTCTCCCACCTTACGAGCATCCTTTGGCCAGTCCTGCTCTGCAGGTTCTCCAGCACTCAAAATGCTCCATGGTGCTGCTGCCCCTAGGGGAATCCCTTGTGTATCTTCTCTCCCCACCTGGATTCCTGCTCCGGTGCCCCACTAGCCTGTTGCAGGGTGCGAAGAGAGGGATGTGTGTTAGAAAGTGCAAAGGGAGGGGTGTGTTAGCTGTACCAGGGAAGATGCTGGTCTGGTGAAGATGAGCTACACCAATGGGAGAGAGCCTTCCCCTTGGCATAATAAACCATCCCCATTTGGCCAGTAGCTATGTTGGCAGGAGAATCTTGCCCAGTGCAGTACAGCTGTAGTACGTAGTGTAATTATGTTACTGGGGGGGGGAGGGGACTTAGACATACACCTGAGTGACAAAAATTATGCTGCTGTAACCTGGATTGTAGACAAGCCCCTAGACAAGCAAAGGAGCAATGCAATTGAAGGTCCATCGCTATGCAGGGCTAGTTGTCTCAGAGAAAAGATGGGTGCAGTATTGTAACCCTGTCCAGTCCAGGATGTTAGAGAGTCAAGTGGTGAAATAATATTTTTTTTATTGTCTAGCTTCTGTTGGTGAGAGACAGGAGCTTCTGAGCTATACAGAACTCTTCCTGAGGGCTGGGAAAGGTATTCCCAACATCATAGCAAAATGCAAAGTGGGAGAGATTGTTTGGCATAAGTAGCACAGACATACGGCAAATGGGTGTTCAAGATATAGTAGCCTGCAAAGACTGCAGCAAGTATTCTAGGCCATGGAACAGGGGCACCATTTAGGCAGGGTGGGGGGGCTCTAGCCTCCCCTGAAGTTTGAACCCCTTATTTTTGAACCCCTGAATTGCATACTTGAGGTCTACTTACAGCACATGCCCCGGGGGCAGCTCTTAAGTGCAGCAGAGCTTCTGCTGCTCCCAGCTTAGCTTTTGGGGCATGGGGTTTGTTTATAAACAGAGGGAGGCAGAATGATTAAGATAACAAATGGCTTATTAAATTAATTAAAGGATCATTAGATCATAAAAGCATTGTCAGGTACTCCACTTAAAATAGAGGAAACAAAGGATAGGAATAAATGGTGAGAATGGAAATAGTTAAATAGTGATATGCTCCAGGGATCGGTATTGGGACCAGGACAGTTCAAATTATTCATAAATGATAGGGATAAACGGGTGGCAAATTTGCAAATGATATAAAATTACTCAAAATAGTTAAATTCAAAGCTGACTGCAAAGAGCTACAAAGGGATCTCACAAAACTGGATGATTGGGCAACAGTAGCAGGTGGAATTCAATGCTGATAAATACAAAGTAATCCTGGAAAATATCCCAACTATACATACAAAATGATGGGGTCTAAATTAGCTGTTACCACTCAAGAAAGAGATGTTGGAATCATTGTAGGTAGTTTCAATGTGCAGCAGCAAACAAAAAAAGCTAACCAAGTATTAGGAATCATTAAAAAAAAAGGAATAGATAAGACAGAAATTGCATATTGCCTCTTTATAAATTCATGGTACGCCCACATCTTGAATACTGCAGGCAGTTCTGATTACCCCATCCAAAAACAAACAAACAAACAAAAGATGTTTTGGATTTGGAAAAGATACAGGGAAGCGCAACAGAAATTATTGGGGGTAAGGAACAGCTTCCATATGAGAAATTGAAAAAAAAATTGAATGCATAAGCTTGGAAAAGTGATGAGTAAGGGGTGGAGAGAATATGTTAGAGGTCTATATAATCATGAATAGTGTGAAAATTTTTCTCCTTTACATAACACAAGAAGATCACCCTAATGAAATTTATGGACAGCAGATTTAAAAGAAACAAAAACATATTTCTTTATGGTCAACCTGTGGAACAGTTTGCCAAGGATAATGGAAAAGACCAAACTATTACAGGGTTCCAATAGGATCCAAGTAAGTTCAAAGATAGATCCATCAATGGCTGTTACCCAGGATGGGCAGAGAGTGTCCCTAACATCTTGTTTGTCAGAAACTGTGAAAGGGTGAAAGAATGGATCCACCTGGTGATTGTCTCTTCTGTTCATTCTTTCTGAAGCACCTAGCATTGATCACTATTAGAATACAGGATACTGGAATAGATGGAACATTGGTCTGATCCAGTATCTATTCTGATGTTCTTTTATAGGGCTCATCTGGACTACGGGGAACAGTTGAAAGAAGATATTCAAATTCCACGGGAATTTGCATAGCTTCTTCCTATTGCACTTTTGAAAGCAGAGCTCAAAAAAGGAGGTTTACATGGCTTTTCAACAAAGGGGGGGGGGGAGGGCTTTGCCGAAAAAGCTGCATCTTAACTAATTTCACTTTCGAAAGCTCCACTTTAAAAAGTGCGATCAGAAGAAGATATGCAAATTCCCGCATATCTTCTTTCGACTGTTCCCTGTAGTCTACATGAGTCCATAGAGACTAAATATATCTGTCTCCTGCTGTAACTCACTAGACCTCACTTCCCTCCCAGAGCTGAGCTAAAACCCAGGAGTTCGGATGAAGTCTCTGTCTCTGCAGCGTTAGTAACACAGTAAGAATATACATTAAAAATTTAAATACATTAAAATCTTAAACTTAACCAATGTCTTTCAAGTGACTTGCCACAAGATGTCAGAACATTTTAGAATTGGAGCTGAGTGGATCCAATATATATTTAATGTTTTTTTCTATAGGAATTACATTACATACAGTGTTCCTGTCAGCCAATTGCTAAGCTACCTGCAAAAAATTAGAGTTTTCAGGTACTTCAGTAGCTCCTGGAAAGAAATGATATGTGTGTGGTGGGGGAGGAGGAGATAGGTTTGGTCTCCCTCCCCCTTCTCCCGAGTTGGTGCTTGGCTTGTACTAAGCATGATCAGTTACACTGCTGAAGCCATTGCTCTCACTTCTGCCCCCCTGCCCCTCCCCCCCACTTTCATGGCATGCACAAAGAATCTGCACTGGCACCCTGCCAGGGAATGTGGCTGAGGGGAGAATGTGATGTTACCAGATTAAAATATGACCATATAGATCACTGTTACAAATGTTCTTATATATTTGCAACAAATCTTGTACAAAGTTTGCCAAGTGAGGTGTCTATGAAACAATTATGATCAACTGGTTATGGTTTTGTCATTTGTATTCATGTGTCACTTTTGTATTTGAAATTATGAGCAGTGGCTATGTACTTGTATTTCAAATGTTTACTTCTGAGAGCCACCAACAGGGCATTTGGCCGACATGTTGTGAAGGGACTATTCAAGTTGAATAAATGTACTTGACCGATAATGAGCCTGTGAAGGTGCTAATTCACATCTGAGGAGCCTTCCTGTGAATGTTCAAGTTAGCATGGGAGCAATGGCTTCTACTTGTAAAGAACTGAATCATGCATGGATATGTGATTTTCCCATGTGACTCTAAACACCATCTTGTTGCTGTACTTTTCCACAGCAAGAACATTGATATTCCCTCCACATGGCAGAAGGTATAAAAAGCACTCTAAATGCCTCCCTTTTGTCTTCAGTCCTGCTTCTCACCTCTGGAGAATTTTTTGTTACAAACTGAGGCTCTAAACAAAGGACTGAATGACTATCCAAGCTGTGGAAGTACTCCAGAGACTAAATTTAAGCCAGCAATTTATTCTATTGCTGATACAAGCCTGAACCATGAACTTTGCAACTGCTGTATGTATGTGATTCCTTTAACTATTTTAATTCTGATTTCTTTTTTTCTGATAAATAAACCTTTAAATTTTAGATGCTAGAATGGGCACTCTAGGCTAGTGAGTGGGCCACACAAGTGGCCCTCCTTTATCTCAGTAGGCCGCAAGATTGTCATAACCAAGATGGTCTCCCAGGATAGGGTAGTTTTGCTAACTGCTGGTAGATGACTTATCCCTTCACCTTGTCATTTCCTTCTCACATGACAGAGAACAGTAATATCTAAAGTCTGGAGATGCAAACAATTCAATGTTTATTGGGGTTAGCTTCCAGGAAGCATGAATCCAGCTTCCTTTTCTTTTTCCCTTGTTTTTCCCATTCCCTTCCTGTTTGTCCCTAATATATATATCTATATATATATGTATATATATATATAGATATATATAGAGAGAGAGAGAGAGAGAGAGAGAGAGTAATATTTTCAGGTATACCTCAGGTATACCTTAACTAATCATTCTACTGAAATTCAACTAACCAATCCTAACTTATTGTAATTATCTAACCAAGTATATCCCACCACCTTAGTTGGTTTATACCTAACAAAATTAGTTATAAAGGAGACAGAAACAAAGAACCATACAGAGACCTTTCTGATAAACAATAGAGAGATGGGGAGCATAATGATGACGCAATAAACAAATGAGGATTTCACAACCACAACTATTGGCGAGTGGGTCCTTGCCAGAGAGAAAACTATCAATCTAAAAGTTTCTAGGCTCTTCCCTTTATCTGGAGGCCATAGATTGGATGGCTTTTCTATCAGACCCCAAATTGTTGGAATGTGCCTTATTTCAATATAGGTAATTAGGAATGAAACTTTCTTACTGGTTTGGAATGTGCAAAAGCGTTAAACTTGTAGAAACTTGTAGCAGAATCTTGTTAGAGGGATAAGACAATATGATACATTTATTGTGAAGGCAGAATTCATTTACTGTCCCTAGCTACTAAAATGATCCCCCCACACAGGGCCGGCTCGAGCCATTCCTGCACCCCGGTAAGCGGGCGCACGATGCATGCGCGGCTCTGCCCCTGGGCGCACAGCGAATACGTGGCCCTGCCCACCGGCATGCTGCGCATCTTATAGCTGCCATCAGGCACCCCCCATAGGTTGGTGCCCCAGGCAGCTGCCCGGCTAGCCCCCCCCCCCGTAATCCAGCCCTCCCCACACCTACACCTATTCACACAGTTCTACAGATGGGATGTAATTACCAGCCTCAGTTGCTCATGCTGTTCCACTGACCAGGTGGTCTAGACAAGAGAAAGGGAGCTGGGTGATGTCATTGCACACTGATGCTCCTGGAGGATGATTGTGCAACTGAGAGTCCCAATTCTATAGTTTTGCACCCATCTTTTTATATGCTTTTTAGTCCACAGAGCCTGTCCTGTCCCACTGCCCCAGGAGTCATTAGTTAATGGCAGATGGGATTTTGTCTCTCTTTCTTGGGTGGGTTCTTTTGCAGGGCTCACCTGCATTGTTCTTTGGCCATCAAGGCTGGCTTCAGGGACTGATCTCTTCACACACACACACACACACACTCTCTCTCTCTCTCTCTCTCTCTCTCCAACTTTTACATAGACACACACCTAATTTTAAACAGATTTAAGGCAGTACAAAGTTTAAAATGGGGTTTCAGTTACAATATATATAAAAAAGTTGCAGTAAAAGTTACAATAAGAGATTTTCCAAAGGCATTTCTTAATGGGTTAATCCAAATCCTTAAAAATTGGGCCATGATTCACGAGGTTACATAATGTCACATTGGTAGATATAATTCATTAAAAGGGTGATTTAATTCTTCAGCCCTACAAAAGCCTCAGATGGATATTCAGGCCTGCATGTAAAAGTCTATAATAACAAAGATTCAAAATCACAATCTATGTCCTAATAACTGGACTTGCATACCTAGATTTTGCAGGATATGCCAATTGAACCATAGCCACACTTTGATTGGATTCAGAGGGATCACATGGCTCTCACACTCAACTATGTGTGCAATCAACATGCACCTCACTTCAAGCACCTTTTCTTTATGTGCATGTCACTTTAGTGATACTGGTAAGACAAAAACAACATGGACAAAAACCAGTGGAATCTGCGCGTGGGCAATGGTAAATAAGATGTCACATGGTCACACATAGAACCCCGATAGGCTGCATATGGCCCACAGGCCACAGGTTGCCCACTGCTGTGCTAAAAGATTGACACAGCATGATTTTTGGGTAAGATCTGAGTTATAAATTGATCTGGGAATGTGGCTGGTCCTTTGAGATTACGAGAACCTTTTTATTTGAGATTGGCTTTCCTAACCTCTCATCTGTATCGGGATGGCTACTATTGGTGATACAGGAGAATTGGGTATCAGAGGGAATTGCTTGTATGACTTCTTGTTAGCCAGTGTGATAAACAGAAGTTCTCTTTGATTTGGTGTGCCTTATAATGGAGGAATCCTGCTCTTGGACTGTGGCAGCTCTGTCTCTAAAACAGTTCGACCTGAATTGATACGCTCAGTAGTGTTCCCCAAAGCATGCCTTGTTACAGAGGGGCTGCTCAGCTACCACACCCCTCCACGCATAGGTTAGAATTTGTCTTCCCATCACCCCAAGACCTGTGTAGTTCCTGCACAAAGAATATTTGCTTAGTCTCTATGCATAGTAAGCTGATTTCACCCATAGTGCATAGTCAATCTGCTCTCCTGAAAATATCACTTGTAAATTATAAATGGAGCTGAAATGTGTGACTCAGGGGGGAAAAAAACCCTATGCAGATTAAGGGACAAGTGAGGAGGTGATAAAATGTAGCTTAGATACAAAAATGTATGAAAATCTGAAAATTGCCCTCCCAAGCCTCGATTGATGCTGAATTGGTTCTTCAGCATGATGAATCCTCTTGATATACATCCCTCAGTACAGCTCCCAAATGAGGGATGGGGTGGGGGGAATCTGAAAGGTGGCTTAAAAGGACCTTTGCACTCAGCTCCCACTGAGCTGTGCCCAGTACAGCTTGACCACAGTTCAGGATCTGCATCACAATAATTAAAGATCTTAGGGCAGTTTTGGAGGAGTAAAGTTTTCTGATACTCATATTCAGTTTCTCCTTATTCAGTTTATTTCTTGTCAGACCAGAGAGAGAAAATATCTCAGTGTCAGAATCTAGCTGTACTTAGGTGTCAAATATCTCTCTCCTATAATACAAAGTATGATTGGAAGTATCCATTTCTACCCAAAAATGGTTATGAATTAAACAGTCAATAGTGATTTGTGTTATTTACAGGAAAGCTTCTGAAATATATCATAATAGTTTTGAAACAAGTAATCCTGTGGCACCTTGGAGCCTAACAAAAATACATAATATCATGAGCAAGCCCCACTTCATAACTACTCATTTTTAAAGTTACAGACTGACATGGTTACTCCTCTGAGAATTAATAGCTTTGGAATGTTTCAGTTTCCCTGGAATAAATTCCCAGAACACTACTGTATGGAACTGCTGTGGGTTGGTTCAGCAGCCCCAGCACAGCCTCTAGAAAAAACAACAATGAAGTAAATAGGATTTAAAATGATGAAATGTTACATATGAGTTGCATTGTGGTTCTTTGGCTACAAATCAGACAACTCCCTGAACCACACAAAGAACCATTGTTTTCACAGAAAGTTTCTGTAGTTTCTTTTAGTATTGGTTATTTAGTTTCTAAACTGAAGTACACATTTTAGCACTGGCACCAAAAAACACATGCTGCCTTAGCAAATTGCAGTGAGTTTAAGATCTGCATCTAATGTGTGGATAAATATGCATATTTTAAATGTGCTCCTACCCAGAGAGTAAGTTTGTGCTTTTGTCTTTCTTGCCAGATGGAGAGAATTGGCTTGTTTGAATTCACAAAGAAAAGCTGTTTTGTCCCGAGCCTGTAGTAAAGGGATACGGTGGTCACCGGACATAATTTAGAACTCTGAAATGCAAGCATTGCCTCTTGGGATGAGTTTGAACCCTGAATTATAGAATTCTAAAGCTATCATTATAAAAAAAGCTTGCTCATGATCTTCTGTTTCTGCCAGATCTTATGGTCAGTGGGATTTCCTTGTGCCTCTGCTGACAACCTTCATGGTCATGGAAATACCTCTTGGGATATTGTCTCAACCAAGTGCTTCAGGTTAGGTTCTGTTTTCTCCAAATTACTGCTCAAAAGAAGTCAGGGAACTGTTTTCCCTTCAGAAATGTAACACTGTGTAAGACTCATTTTGTTTAATTAAAAATAAGGTTTAGCAGATGAGAGAAAATAAAACTAAAAACCTCCAGCCTGAGCCTGAACATCTACACAGCAGTTAATGAGCCCCTCATCCCAAGCCCAGGGACCCAGTAAGTCTGTCGTCCCCACTGTGACTGCATCATGCATCAGCATTGGAAGGAACCTGCCAGCTCACTTCCCTGGACCAAGGCAGCTAATCCTGACAGCTCCTGGGAGGGCTGAAGCTGCAGGAGCCAGGAGCACATGCCTTTGGGGAGGCCCAGGCCTGGCCGGAGGGGAGGGGTATGGGCAATGCCCCTAATTCAGGCTGAGCAGAGGGTATTCCCAGTGCCTACCTCAGCAATCTCTTGTCCTTTGCCCAGCCCAGGGTTGCTGTGTTTTTCTGATCTTGCCAGACTTACCTGCTGCGAAGAAGGATCTCTGTTCTTTTCGGTCTGCACCTTTCCCTTGGCATGTTTCCAGCTTGCTTAGCCCCTCTCCGCAGCAGCCAAGCCCAGGCAGGGAGCACTGCAGGTGCAACAGATCCAATTCTCTGGCCAGGTGAGGGTGGCCACTCTGGGTTGTCTTTTTGCACCACAGCAGCTGCTTGCATGAGTCTAACAAGGGAGGCGGTGGCAGTGCTCCACCTCCATTCCAACCTGGACCCAGCTGCTGGGAAGAAGGGCCAAGCAAGCTGGACATGTATGGGAGGGGAGGCCAAGGCCCAGGCCCAGGCCCAGATGAGGAGCTGAGAAGGAGGAGCCAACACCACCTTCCCAGACAGACTCTTGCAAGCAGCTGTTGTGCTGCATACAAACAGTGATCTAGGTAGGCCACCCACTGTCACCCCATCCTCTCTGCTCTGTTCCTGGGCTTTGCTGCCAACGAGAGGGGCTGGGTGAGCTGGAAATGTGCCGGGGGAGGTGCAGTGTGAGAAGGACAGAGTTCTTTCTGCCCCCAACAGGCTTTGTGGCCACACCTTGCATGTCAGTGTATAGCCACAACTCTGGTCCAGAAGCTCTGCCCCCACAGCCTGTCAGCAAACAACAGTAATGCTCGGGCTTCAAGCACCCTTGGTTACCACTTGCAGAGGTAACCACTCCCAGTCCCAGATATTTCTACATTGTCCAGGCCTCTTCTGGACAGCATAGATCAGGGACAACAATCTTCAGCATGCAGCCCATCAGGGTAATCCACTGGCGGGCTGTGAGACATTTTGTTTTCGATGTTTGACCAAAGTCACAGCCGCCTGCAGTTCCCAGTAGCCACATTCCCAGCCAATGAGGGCTCTGGGATGTGGTACCCAGCATGCCCATGTGGCCTGCATCAATTCCCACGACTCCCATTGGCCAGGAATGGCAATCTGTTGCTAAGGGGAGTTGCAATCACCAATACCTGTGGAGGTGCAGGTAAACAAAGTGTCTTGTGGCCAGCTAGCGGCTTGCCTTTACAAATTTGAAAATGGTTCTAAATGGCTGCTTATACCACAGTTTGCCCCTAAACTGGAGTTACTCACACAATTCACAACTCTGGATTAATTTCAATTAAAGAATAAAACAAGTTTATTTAACTAATAAGAGAGAGATTTTAAGTGAATACAAGTAATAAAGCTTTAAAGTTAGAAATGATTACAAGAAACTTAAGTAGACTTGATTCCAAGTGAAGTCTTTTACCACAGGTTTCCAAAAACATTGACAACCAAACTTTCAGACCACAATTTGCACCCTAAGTCTAGTATCTGTGTCTTTTGTCATCTTGGGTGAAAAGAGAGTCATGGTAGGAAGTGAGAAACTGGTGTTTCTGCTCATTTTTATAGTTCAGTACTCCTTTAAGATGAATTTTCCTGAAAATTACCCCTCAAAACAAAGTTTATTCAAACAGTAAAGAAGGCAACACAATGTCTGACAGTGAAAGAGGTCCCAGTGTCTAATAGTGAAAGAGGTTGTTTCTTCTCCCCATATGCTGAAATGCAGATTTTTCTTGTCTATTGTCTTCTCCCTCTCAATGTATGAGGCTCCTGTTTACTTCTTATACACAAATTGAGGTAAACATACATTCCTTTGTTTCAGACCTGCTTGACCAGTTCTGCCTCATCAGGGCTGTGTGGGTTTGAACATGAACCACCAACATAATTCCTGGGAATTCATAATTTTATGTATGGAGTTGCTACCTATATTCTACCATGAAATTATTGATCAACAAGTTATTTGTTTTCAAATAATACTTTACAAGGAATATTTTGTACAAAGATTATTGCAGTAGAGTGGAAGGTGTGAATCCGGGGGTGCATTCCATCACAAACATATACAGGCAACAGCTGTGGTAATATCAAAATCACTGAGAATGTATTACAGCAGTGATGGGCAACCTGTGGCTCATGTGTGCATCCCCTAAGGCATTTTGTTTGCCTTTGCCCATGCACGGGATTGCCAGATTCTGCTGGTTTCCATCCACGCAGTTTTGGGAGGGGTTCCTACTGATATTACTAAAGTGACATGCATGTAAAGCAAGAGCACGTCAAGTGAGGTGCATGCTGATGGCACACACCATTGACTGTGAGAGCCATGTGCTCTCTCTACATCCAGTCAAAGTGCTGCTATAGTTCAATCATCACACCCTGAACATTCTAGGTATGGGAGCACAGTTATCAAAACTACCCTATCCCAGGAGATCATCTTGCTTACGACAATCTTGCAGTCCACCGAGATGAAGGAGAGTCACTCTGTTACCTGCACAAATTTCTCTATCCCTTCCACACTTTAGGACACTCACCTTTACCCAATTCCTAGGGCTTAAGGTGCAACTCTGTTAATTTAAACACCCACCCTTACACAATTCCTAGGGCTCAGGGAGTAACTTCCTGAAGGTTTGCAGGATCTTTTGCCACTGAAAGAGCCTCACACAGTAATATTCTTATTCTCTATTTATTGACAATTCCCAAGCAAGCAGAATACACATGCTAAGCATACAGTGTCATACTCACCAATCCTGATAAAAGCAAGCAGACTTCCCCTGTTGGCCAGGCAAGGTCAGTCTCTCTGGATCTTAGCTGCTGCATGTCATGGTCATGTAGAGGAGTCCTTGCAGATCTGGTCTTAGGCTGTCTTGGAGGCGAGTTCTTCCAGGTCTTCCCTACTTCTTCTTGGTGTTCCTTTCTTACTTTCTTTCTTCTTCTTTTGCTTGCTTGTCATCTTCCTGGACCCCAGTTTATATAGTGAAACTTGAGTCCTGCTTAGCTGTACCGTAACCAATTATTTTAGTATAATTGTACTAACCAATTATAACATACTGTAACAGAATTACCTAACCAGTCATACCCCACCACCTTAGTTGATTTATACCTAGCAAAATTAATTATACAGCAGACAGAAAACAGTTACAAACCAGACAGAGATCACACAGACAAACAATAGGAAAGTGAGGACAATAATTATAGAATGCAGATTCCACAACCACAACTATTGGTAATTAGTTTCTTGCCAGACAAAATGCTGTTAACTAAGTTTTCTTTACTCATCTTCATATCTGTTTCTTATCTGGTGACAGTGGGTGCCATTAGAACAGGATCCCCTTCTCACAGCCTAGTGTGACACTATTTTAATGCAATATAGATGGAATGTGAATATGTGACTCCAGGCTTTATAGCTAATGGCTGCTGCTCTTCAATCTGGCTGCAGAAGATGGCTTTAGTTTAGGCCTTCCAATATGGCTATTAAAAAAACATATTGTTACAACTCATACAGCCCACTCACTAGCCTAGGTTGCTCATTGATGTATTGCAGGAACTCAGTGACACACGCTTTGAGGTTACACATTCCTTGTCCATGAATTACATACGATGATTCTTTTTTAATTTCTAGAACATCTTAGATAAATATTGACTATATGCTTCCTCAATCAAGTAGATCTTCAGAATCTTTTTGAGGATGATATTTTTGCATTTAATAATTGTTTATTATGAGGTTGTCGAAGCATAATGAGTGGCATGAAAGGAAGCACAAAGTTGGAAGTGTGGGAGGAATGTAGGCAGTTTGATGAATACTGTATCAAATTAAGATAGGCATAGTTGCTTTTAATGAATGAAAGTTAAATATATGGAAAAATAAGGAGTATTATCAAATATTATTTGGAACAGGGATGTGAAAGGTTAACGGGTTAACTGAAAAGCACAGCCCTTAATGCAGTGGTCTCCAACCTTTTTAGGTCCAAGATCACTTTTTAAATGTCAGAACAAGCCAAGATCTACCACCCCATCCTTCCCCCAAAACCCTACCCCCTCCTTGAAGCCCCACCCTCCGTTCTTCTCCTCTCTGTCACTTACTATCCCCAGCCCTTATACACTCTCAGGGTATGGCTACACTGTCGCTTTTTTTTTTTCGATTCTGTCTAGACTGGGCCAAATGTCAGAAAAAACCCTTCTTTCAGAAGCTTCCTTATTCCTCATGGGACAAGGAATACAGGGGTTACCAAAAGAGCATGTTTGCTGTTCCACTAAAAAAAGCAGAAGAACAAACACATCCCTGGACACAGAACAGTTTTTCCAGGATACCTCTGGAATCCCGGAAAAACTCCTGCAGTCTAGCCATACCCTTACTGGGTTGAGACAGGATGTGTGGGCTTTGGGGTGGGAATGAGGGATTTGGGTGTGGGAAGGGGTGAGAGGTATAAGGTCTGGGAAGGAATTTGGATGCAGGAGGAGGTGGAGAGGGCACCAGGATGGGGAGTGTTGGGGCTGGGGTACTAAGCAAGCCACATGCTTGTGGATGTGAGGACAGGAGTTTGGGTTGGAGTATGTGAGGGGCTCAGGGCAGGGAGGTTGGGAGTAAGATGGGCAGTGTGTGGATGGTGCAGATTTGCAGGTGTGTGGATCGTGCAGGAGTGTTGTGGCAGAAGACTGAGGATGTGGGCGTGCAGGAGTTTGGGGATGTGAGAGGCTCAGGACAGGGAGTTCCAGTGTATGATAGGCTCAGATCTAGGGTCTGGGGGGCGGGTACACGAGTGTTATAATGCTGCGGCCAGAAGGGGGGTTGGCCCCAATTGGGGGTTTGTTGGCCAGGCTTCATTTTTAATAAAATATGATGTCAAACACAAAAAGTTTCAGCATTGTCTTTATTTCTGAGAAGGGCAGGGAACCTGTTTTGAGTCAGGGGTCACTGACCCACAGAAAAGTCAGTTGGGGACCACACAAATGAGATGCAAAAAAATAACTCCTCCAACCCCTCCCCCCCAACCTCACTAATGTGGCCCCAGCTGTGGTGGTGGGAGCAGAGGACATGGTACTGGGGAAGGGTGCTGGGGTAGGGGACAGGGTGCCAGTGGGGGGAAGGGGACAGGGTGCCAGTGGGTTCTGCGGCAGGGGACAGAGTTCTGTGGTAGGGGACAGGGTGCCAATGGGAATAGGGTGCCAGTGGGTTCTGCAGCAGGGGACAGGGGTCAGGGAACAGGGTGCCAGTGGGTTCTGCGGCAGGGGACAGGGGTCAGGGAACAGGGTGCCAGTGGGTTCTGCGGCAGGGGTCATGGGACAGGGTGCCAGTGGGTCCTGCGGCAGGGGACAGGGGTCATGGGACAGGGTGCCAGTGGGTTCTGCGGCAGGGGACAGGGTGCCAGTGGGGACAGGGTGCCAGTGGGTTCTGCTGCAGGGGATAGGGTGCCAGTGGGGATAGGGGACAGGGTGCGAGTGGGTTCTGCTGCAGGAGACAGGGAGTCCCCAGTACGCGCCTCCTCTGGGGACGCGCGCCTCTTCTCCGGACTTCTAACCCCCCGCCCACGTGAAGGAGGGAAGCCCCAGCACACACCTCCTCTGCGGATTCCTCCCCTCTCCCCCCCATAGAGGAGGGAAGCCTGGGCACACGCCTCTTCACGGGACTTCTAACCTCCCCCCCCCATGCACAGAGAAGGGAAGCCCAGGTGCGCGCTTCCTCTGGGGACTCCTACCTCCCCCCCGCGCAAAGAGTCCCCATAGTGCCACAGACCTGCTTTGTGGTACAGCGCTGGCTGTTTGGGGGAGGGGGAGCAGCATGCACATTTCCTCAAACCCTGGAAGTGGCGCACAGCTGCTGGTCTTCCGTCCACCCCGCAGGAAGCCGGCACTACCTCCCTCGTTGCTGGAGGTAGGTAGTGGGGCTTCTTCGGGGTGGGGGAAAATAGGGGGGGTCCCAAACGCCTCACGATCAACTGGTCGGGGCTTCCCGATCAACCAGTCAAGCGCGATCGACGGGTTGGTGACCACGGCCTTAATGGGAGCTGCCCTTGTCTGTAGCGGCCCAGGTGCGTCACAGACAGAGGCTTCTCCAGGCGTCCAAAGTTGCCCCTGTCCGCAGCGGGCCCAGGGTGGGGCACAGACAGGAGCTGCTGCTGCCTGGGAGGGGAGGGGGGACTCCAGCCCAACTCTCCCTCCCCATTAATTGGTTAATCGGTTAAACTTCACATTTAACTGGTTAACTAATTAAATGGGATTTTGCATCTCTAATTTGGAAAGACACAGTCTGCCAATGATCTCAACAAAACCAAGCAAAATTAACTTTAAAACACACAAGTCTCAGCAGTCAAATCACAAAGGGAAAACAGTGAGAGCATAATATAGAATATATAACAGCATTATCAATGGCTTTCTCTTTTCCAGTGTTAATGAGGGAAACTGGAGATAAAATGCCAGAAAATGGAAACAGTGGTTCCACAGAAAGAAAGCAACAAAGCAAGGGCTTTAGTAGTTACATACAAATGTCTTGTGTGAATCAAAATTACTTATGAGGGATAAAACTGCTAGGCAAGCAAGGCTCATGCTTCGGAAAGGGACAGCAGAGTACATTTCTAATCCAAAATAAGTATTTCTAAAAGACAAGATTTCCAAGGAACTGAATAACAGCTAACATAACAACTCTTTGACATAAGAAGTAAAGTGGAGACAGAATGAGCAATGTGGCAAGCAGTAAATCTGACATCTGCATCTGACACTACATGGAATAAAATCATAAAGTACACATACTCACTCAAAGCTGATTAAAATGTTGAGTTGTTATAGACTTACTAATGTCTGATAAATCTGATATTCTGTAGGTGGGAGTTAAGACTGTCAGAAGGAAAGTGAAGAAAGAAATGAATATGCAGTGGAAAATGGAAATCAGTGTTATAGGCTAAGAGGGAGATGTTAAGCCAAGTCTGCTGGGGCAACTCCACTGAACATATCGCTGCATTCATTGCTTTGGATTTTGAAAAGGAATTTGGATTCTCACCAGAAGGAAAACTAATGTCTAAGATTAATATTTTGGGGATGGGAGGCACTGCCCTTAGCCAGGACCGGCCCGAGCCCTTTTGGCGCCCTGGGCCCAGGCACGCAGCGCATGGTGCATGCGCGGGCCCTCCCCCCCATGGTGTGCAGGCCTGCCCCCAGGGCACACGGCGCATGCGCTGCCCAGCCCGGCATGGTGAGTGCTGCTGGTGCGTGCGCCGGGCCGTGCAGGGCCCCGGGGCCGTGGGGGGAAGGGCACTGCTGCTGTGGGAGCCGGGCGCGCGGAGCCTGATGACAGCTGTAAGGGACGCCGTGCGCTCCTTACAGCTGCCATCAGGCGCCCCCCATCAGTTGGCACCCCGGGCAGCTGCCCGGCTCGCCCATGCCTCCGTCCGGCCCTGCCCTTAGCTAATAAACTACACTTCAAAGGCAAAAGTGCTGCGTGGAGCCTGGGGTTAGCTGGGGACTCCCCCAGTTACCCGGGCTCTGTACAGCACTGCCACTTTGAAATGCCCCCGCGGTGTTTCAAAGTGGCAGCACTGCAGAGAGCCCGGGGTCTCCAGCTGATCCTGGGGTCCACATGGCAGCGCCGCATGAAGCTTGAGGTCTGGCCCCAGGCTTCAAGTGGTGCTGCTGCTTTGAAGTACCCCTTCTTCTCCCTCCTCCCCCTTGCTGCCTCTATTCGACTAGGCTTTCACATCCCTAACCTAAACAAGTAAATTGTGAGTTTATTTGCCAGAGTCTTTAATCAATATAATTACTCAGGACCTGATCCAATCAGGGGTACCATTTCAGTTTTTGATGGGGGAGGGCAACTTGTGCATGCTGTGATGGGGGGAAGAGATAGGGTTGCCAGGTGTCCGGTTTTGAACCAGACAATCCAGTATTTGAGCTTTCTGTTCGGGAAACAAATTGAGAAAATATAAATGAGAAAATATAAATGTCCAGTATTTTCTAAATAAGATGTAATGTAGATTGTGATATAATGTCAAGTGTGTCCGGTATTTTTGTTGAAACCATCTGGTAACCCTAAAGAGAGTAAGGGTATGTCTACACTGCAAAGTTAATTTGAACTAACAGCCATTAGTTCGAATTAACTTTCATAGCGTCTATACATACAAACCGCTAGTTCGAACTTAATTCGAACTAGTGGAGCGCTTAATTCGAACTAGGTAAACATCATTCTACGAGGACTAACGCCTAGTTCGAATTAAGTCATTCGAATTAAGGGCTGTGTAGCCACTTAATTTGAACTAGTTGGACGCTAGACCTTCCCAGGTTGCCCTGGTGGCCACTCTGGGCCAAACCAGGGAAACTTTTCTGCCCCCCTCCCGGCCCTTGAGCCCTTAAAGGGGCACGGTCTGGCAAGCCTGCCAGCACCCAGCCAGCAGACCCTGCACCTGGCACGGCATGAGCCAGCCACCCGCTGCCACTCAGCCCTCCGCCTCTTCCCAGGACCAGGCTGGCGGCTCCCAGGAGCCTGCCCGGGGCCGCAAGAGGCGGGCGCCCGCCTGGTCTAGTGCGGAGATCGTGGACCTCATCGAGGTTTGGGGGGAGGCCTCCAATGTCCACGACCTCCGCACTAGGCACAGGAATGTGGCCGTCTAGGGCAGGATAGCTGCCAGCCTGGCCACCAAAGGCCACATGCGAACCCAGGAGCAGGTTTGCATGAAACTCAAGTTGGTCCAGTGAGACCCCCAACCCTGAGCCCTGAGCTTAGAACATAAGAACATAAGAACGGCCGTACTGGGTCAGACCAAAGGTCCATCTAGCCCAGTAGCCTGTCTGCCGACAGCGGCCAACACCAGGTACCCCAGAGGGGATGGACCAAAGACAATGACCAAGCCATTTGTCTCGTGCCATCCATCTCCAGCCTTCCACAAACAGAGGCCAGGGACACCATTCCTACCCCCTGGCTAATAGCACTCCATGGACCCAACCTCCATGAATTTATCTAACTTCTTTTTAAACTCTGTTATAGTTCTAGCCTTCACAGCCTCCTGTGGCAAGGCGTTCCACAGGTTGATTATGTGCTGTGTGAAGAAGAACTTTCGCTTATTAGTTTTAAACCTGTTGTCCATTCATTTAATTTGGTGTCCTCTAGTCCTTCTATTATGGGAACTAATGAAGAACTTTTCTTTATTCACTCTCTCCACACCACTCATGCTTTTATAGACCTCTATCATATCCCCCCTCAGTCTCCTCTTTTCTAAGCTGAAAAGTCCCAGTCTCTTTAGCCTCTCTTCATATGGGACCTGTTCCAAACCCCTAATCATTGTAGTTGCCCTTTTCTGAACCCTTTCCAAGGCCAAAATATCTTTTTTGAGGTGAGGAGACCACATCTGTACACAGTCCTGAAGATATGGCGTACCACAGTTTTATACTTCCCCTCCTCCTTCTTACCCTGGCTTCCCCCTTCCAGCTCCCTCCTCCCAGGTTTCCACCCCCCCCCCACTCTCTCTCTTCCCCTCTCCCACCTCCTTTTCCAGTCTCCCCAGAGGTTAATCCCCCCCCCTCAGTTTTGTTAAATAAAGAGAGTTTCTATTTTCGAACACATGTGTTCTTTATTTTTTACATCAGGAAGGTGGGCTAGGGAAGGGTAAGTGGAAGGAGGTGAGGGAGGAATGGGGCACGAGCCCCCGATGGGGAGGACTGGGGTGGCTCTGCAGGCTCCTCGGGGTGGAAGCTCTCCTGCAGGGCCTCCTGGATCCTGACAGCCCCCCGATTGACACCCCCGGATGGCAGCCAGTGGCAAGTGCAGCCGGGCTGATGGCCGAGTGCTGTGATGTGCCGAGTGTGGGCACTCAGGGCACTCCAAGACAGGACTGCTTTGCTGTCCCTCATCGAGGTAGACAAGCAAGCGGGGAACCCTGAGAACTGTCTGTCCGGGGTGGGGGTTGGGTCCCTTTAAGCACAGCCCTCGGCAAGCCTGAGGCAGCAGCTCCACGCTCTAAGTCCTAACCTGATGCCCTGCTGGCACTGGTTCCGGCCAGCCTTAACTTCGGTTCAGGGTCCACTCAATGTGGACATGCTAGTTCGAATTAGCAAAAAGCTAATTCAAATTAGTTTTTAGGTCTAGATGCACTAATTCGAATTAGCTTAGTTCGAACTAATTCGAACTAAGTTAGTTCGAATTAGTGCTGTAGTGTAGACATACCCTAAGAGCATAGGAGGGGGCAGACTGAGAACAGAGGCTTCAGCAGTGTTACTGAGCATGCTCAATACAAGCCAAGCACCAAACTGGGGAGGCGGGGACCAACCCCATCTGCCCATCCCTCCACATACACACACATCACATCTGTCCAGGGGCACTGGAAAACTCTGCTTTTTTGGCAGACAGCTTAGCAGTTAGCAGACAGGAGCACAGTATCCAATTACTATATAATGGAAAGAAAATTAAAATACTAGATGCACTCAGTTCTAATACTAACACATTCTGACATCTTGAGGCAAACCACTTAAGGGACACTAGTTAGTCTTAACATTTTAATGTATATTCTTACTTTGTTACTGACTCGGTGGTGAGAGAGGCCCCATCAGGACTCCTAAATTCTATCTCAGCTCTGAAAGGGGAGTGGGGTCTAGTGGATTACAGCAGGGGACAGATACATTTGGGTTCTATTTAAGAACCTCAGAATGGCCATACTAGGCTCGATCAAAGGTCCTTCTAGCCCAATAGCCTATCTTCGAACAGTGGCCAATGCCAGGTGCTTCAGAAGGAATAAACAGAAGAGGCAATCGTCATGATCCATCCCTTGCCACTCTTTCCCAGCTTCTGCCAAACAGAAGCTAGGGACACCATCCCTGTCCATTCTGGCTCGTAGCCATTGATGAACCGATCCTCCTTGAACTTATTTTGTTCTTATTAGAACCCTCTTATAGTTTGGGCCTTTCCACCATCTCCTGGCAAAGAGTTTCACAAGTTGACTGTAAAAAAATAATGTATTTTGTTTGTTTTAAATCTGCTGCCTATAAATTGAATTGGATCAGCTTCCTGTGTTATGTTAGTGAAGGAATGAATAACATTTCCTTATTCTATTTTTCCACACCATTCATGATTTTCTAGACCTCTAACATCCCCCCACCCTTTAGTCATTTCTTTTCCAAATTGAAAAGTCCCAATCTTGTTAATCTTTCCTCATATGGAAGCTGTTTCTCCCCCAATCATTTCTCTTGCCTTTTCTGTATCGTTTTCAAATCCAACATATCTTTTTTCAGATGGGGTGACCAGATCTGCACACAGTATTTGAGATGTGGGCATACAGTGACTTTATATCGAGGCAATATGGTATTTTGTCTTATTATCTGTTCCTTTCCTAATGATTCCTAATATTTTGTTAGCTTTTGAGTTTTTAGACTGCCACATTACATTGAACAGATGTTTTCAGGGGACTATCTACAATGTTTCCAATATCTCTTTCTTGAGTGGTAACAGCTATTTTAGACCCATCATTTTTGTATGTATAGTTGGGATTATATTTTTCCTTGTGCATTACATTTCACTTACCAACACTGAATTCCATCTGCCCTTGTGTTGCCCAGCCACCTGTTTTTGTGAGATTCCTTTGTAACTCTTTGCTGTCCGCTTTGGATTAGTCATTGTTTACCCCCTTTTCAAGAACATTTATAAGTTTAACAGCAGTAGTCCAAATTCAAATCCCAGCAGCACAACACTCATTCCTACTCTTTTTTCCCCTTGTCTTTTAAGTGGAGCACCCACCGATGTTTTCATGATGATCTAACGATCCTTCAATTACTGGAATGACCAGCCTTTTGTTATTCTTAATCACCTTGCCTCCCTCTTTTTATAACAAACTCCCTCCCCCAAAGACAAAGCTGCAAGCAGCTCAAACTCTGGTACATTTAAGAACTCTCTCTGGAATCAGGGCATGGGCTTTAAGCAGACCTCAAGTATGAAATCTAGGGGTTCAACTTCAAGGGGGTTACCATCATCCCAGCCCCCCATAAATGGCACCTTTGGATCCAATGTCCACTGAAATGAATGGGCTTCTGTTTATTTACTTCAAAGGGTGTTAGATCAGTTCCTTATATAGCATTTACCATCCCTCAAAATATATTTTAGGTTTATTTTAATTTTCTTTTTCTTTGAATCATCGTAGTGCTTAGGAGTCCTAGTTAGACCAGGAGCCTATTGTGTTCAGTACTGTACAAACAGACAGTCCTTGCCCCAAAGAGCTTACAATATTTTATTAAATTGAATAAAGAAAGAAATGACAAAAAGCGTAGTACATTAAAACAAGTTGTTATGAAGGCCCAGATATAACTTTAAAAGTGCACTAAAATTTTAAACAAAACAATAGAGATACATCTACTTACCATTATGTATTTTACTGTGCCAGTAGTGCAATAAAATTGTGCAACATTTCAATGAAAATATAATTTTTTCTATTTTCTGTTCAAAATTGGGTGTAGGAAAAGGGGCATTTTTGTTTTAGTTTGTTCTGTTTTAAGATTTGGTGAGGTGGTGTCAGTCGGATTTATGATGCCATAAAAACTGAATAGCCCAATAATTGGCGTGTGGATGTGTGATGGGGTAGACTAGGCCCAAAGGCACCCTCCTAGAAATCTCACAGTCCTTCCTCAGCCAGACCCAGAAAGGAGCAGTAGAGAAGTTCTCCAAGCTGCCTAGAGTGCCTGAGGGAGGAAGCAGCCATTTGGAGAAAGGCTACAGGGAGCAGTTAATCAGGGCTCAGGAGGGCCACATAAAAGGAGCTGCAGTAGTACAGACATTCAGTTTCTGTCTGGACCCAGAGAAGGATGGATAAAGCTCCTGGCTGGCTGAAGAACCTATAAGACTATGGACAAAGCAGTTTCTGGCAGAGACTGGGGTATCAGAGAAGGTGCTACTGGCTGGCTGCTGAGCTAGAGCTGTAAGCAGTTTCTGGAAAGGACTGCAGGAGCAAGAGAGAGATCCTGGATGCCTGCTGGGACTGAGCACAAGCCTTCAGCCCTATAGTAAGGGTGAGACATTTGTGAAAGTTCTGGAGGGCACGGGGAAGTGCCCCAGGGAATTGTAGCAGCAACACAGTTTAAAGGGCTGCTATTAATAGGATTAATAGCTGCCCCTCTCCCCATTTAGCCACTGGGGATGTGGTCTAACTATTGAACTATGATACACCCAATGGAAGGGGATCTGAACCTTTAAGTGGCCTCACTGGAGAGCTAGGGCCAGACAGGCTCAGAAAGGGTGAAGAGTGTCCAGGCAGGGAGCCCTGAGGGCATGGCCCTGTACCAGAGTCGAGAGACTATTTGAAGGCTATCCCAAAAGAAACTGCAGGACTGATTAAGGCCTGAGCCCAAGAAGGGCTACAGAAAGTCAGTGTTTCCAGGAAGGAAGACCTGGGGGTATGGTACTATACCAGGGCTGGGACTCTTTAAAGATGGAGCTTAGGCACCTGTTGGACTGTATGCCCTGGAAGGGGTCTGGTTTTTGTTTGTGTTTTCACATACAGACTGTGTGAGAGACTTGGTTGGAGGGCTGAGTCATTGAAAAGCTGACCTGAAAAAACACTGACAGAGGTTATCAGAAACTGACATTGCAGGCATACACATTCAGCCAGCAGGAGGTGCTTGTGTGAGGTGCATGCCTCCCTATTACAGGATGCAAACTATGGGGAAAGGAAAATTCCTACATCTCTGCAGCAGTAATTACTTACTGAGAAGTATGTTCTGCCCTTTGTGAACAGGCATAACTTGTCTGAATACTTCATAAATCAAAGGAAGCATACATTCTTGACAACTGCATGATTTTATAAACTTAAATCTGATATGATTTTGGTGCAGCACTTTTCCTTTCCTATAATACTGTAATTAAGTGCACTTATATTACAGAGCACTCTCCCAAATGTTGAGTAGCTATTGCAGAATGATCACTGTAGCCTACCTCTGATATCCTTGTTTACACCAGTTTTGCAGTGGTGCAACACCACTGAAGTGATCTACACTGATATAAGTGCCATCAGCATCTGACCTGTCAACCACTGAACTTCTACTGATATGTAAGAAAATTTTGCCCTAGGATATGCACACACAGCTCCCATTGATTTCAATAGAATTGTAAGTGTGGCTTTTATCTACAATGGGCAGTTGAGTGACAAAGCTTCTGTCATTCACAGATGCTTAACCTCCCCTGCTCTCCAGGCCCTAGACAAAAAAGCTTTGCCACTGCAAATGCCAGTGTAAACAGTGCTTTGTCAGCAGGAGTGCTGAGCCCTGTCCCTAAAAGCTGTATAGCTGTGGTCTCCAACCTTTTTACACCCAAGATCACTTTTTAAATGTTAGAACAAGCCAAGATCTCCCGCCCCATCCTTTCACCAAGACCCCACCCCTTCCTTGAAGCCCCTCCCTCTCTATTTTCCTCCTCTCCATCACTTGCTATCCCCAGCCCTTATACACTCTCCACTGCTGCTTTTTTGCCCCGATTCTTCTGTAGGATGAGGTTTTTCTAACATTTGGCCTGTCTAGACTGGACCAAATGTCAGAAAAAAACCCTCTTTCAGAAGCTCCCTTATTCCTCGTGAAACGAGGAACACAGGGGTTACTGAAAGAGCATTGTTTGCTCTTCCACTAAAAAAAGCGGAAGAACAAACGCATCCCTGGATGCAGAAAAGTTTTTCCGGGATATCTCTGGTATCCTGGAAAAACTCCTTCAGTCTAGCCGTGCCTCACTGGGTTGAGACAGGATGTGTGGGCTCTGGGGTGGGAATGAGGGATTTGGGTGTGGGAAGGGGTCAGAGGTGCAGGCTCTGGGAGGAAATCAGGATGCAGGAGGAGGTGGAGAAGGGGGCGCTGGCTCAGGGAGGAGGCTCCAGGCTGGGGAGTGTTGGGGTCACATGGAGGGTTGGGGTACTAAGTAAGCCACAGGCTTGTGGATGTGAGGGTGCAGGAATTTGGGTTGGGGTATGTGAGGGGCTCAGGGCAGGGGGGTCCAGTGTATGATAGGCTCAGATCTAGATTCTGGGGGTGTGTGCAGGAGTGTTATGATGCTGCGGCCAGATGGGGGCTTGGCCCCAATTGGGGGTTTGTTGATCAGGCTTCATTTTTAAATAAAATATTATGCCAAACACAAAAAGTTTCTGCATTGTCTTTATTTATGAGAAGGGCAGGGAACCTGTTTTGAGTCAGAGGTCACTGACCCACAGAAAAGTCAGTTGTTGGCCACTCAAGTGAGATGCAAAAAAATAACTCCTCCAAAACCCCCCCAAGCCTCACTAATGTGGCCCCAACTGTGCTGGTGGGAGCAGGGGACATGGTACTGGGGAAGGGTGCTAGTGGGTGCTGGGGCAGGGGACAGGGTGCCAGTGGGGGCAAGGGATAGGGTGCTGGGGTAGGGGCAGGGTGCCAGTGGGAGCAGGGGACAGAGTTCTGCAGCAGGGGACAGGGTGCCAGGGGGGGCAGGGGACAGGGTATTGCTGGGGGCAGGGGACAGAGAGTCCCCTGCACCCGCCTCCTCCCTCGACTCCTTCCCCCTCCCCCTGCAGAGGAGGGAAGCCCCGGTGCGCGCCTCCTCCAGGGCCAACTCCCCTCTCCCGCAGAGGAGGGAAGCACTGGTGCACATCCTCTGGGGACTCCCCCCACCCTGCGCAAGTTCCTGGCACACCACAGACCTGGGGGAGGGGAGCAGCCAGTGCACTTCCAGAACCCCCAGAAGTGGCGTACAGCTGCAGGACTTCCGTCCACCCCGCAGGAAGCTGGCACTACCTCCATTATTGCTGGAGGTAGGTAGTGGGGCTTCTTGGGGGTAGGGGGAAATGGGGAGGGCCCCAAATGCCTCACGATCGATGGGTTGGTGACCACAGCTGTGTAGTGTAGTCATAGATAGTGAGGGTAGAATTTAGCCCTTGAGCAGTGAATGTGCAGTTAGGTTTGTTTGAAAATGCTTTGGTCTAGTTCTTAACCATGGCAATTGATTCTGAGCCTAACCACTGAAACCTTAGAGAAAACATAAATTTTGGGTGTTGAAAATTGACAGTTTAAAACAACTGTTACAATCCAGTGAGTAACATGGCTCTGCAGATAGGCAGTGAAATCTCAGGCCAAGATGGAGTTCTTACTACAGATGAAGCATGAGGAAGTGCATCACTTCCAGAAGGAGCAAGTCCAAGTCCACAACCCAGTGGGGAGCTGATGTCTCCAGCATCAAGGAAGCAGTTCCAGGCAGAGCAGGAAGCAGATGAGAGCTTCAAAGGAGCTTGGATGGTGGCCCGGAGCGAGCCACTGCCTCTCAGCTCTTCTAAGAGGTCCAGGTTTGTGGTAGAAAGAGGACTTTTATACCAAGAGACACTTTCTGGTGGGCACAAGGAGGACTGGCATCCTCAGAGACAGTTGGTAGTTCAACTAAGTATAGGGAAAAGCTCATGATCACCCTATTGGCCCATGCTGGGGTAAACAGAACCAAAGACCAATTGGGAAAGTCATTCCACTAGGAGGGGCTAGGCAAGGATGTGTCTAGTTAAGTCCAGTTTTGTAAGGTATGCCAGAAGGTGGGAAAGCCCCAAGACCAGGTCACGGCACCTATCCAGCCACTCCCCATAATAGAGGTTCCATCCCAGCATGTGGCTGTGGATATTCTGGGTCCTTCCCCTAAAAAGACACCCAGAGGAAAACAATATATCCTGACATTCATGGATTTTGCCACCCGATGGCCTAACACAGTAGCTGTAGGGAACAACACGGCCAAGAGCTTGTGCCAGGCACTAACAGATATTTTTGCTAGGGTAGGTTGGCCCTCTGAGATTCTTATGGATTCAGGGACTAACTTCCAGGCAGGGACCATGGAAGTTTTTTGGGAAGCTCATAGGGTGAAGTACTTGGTTGCCACCCCTTACCACTGCCAGACAAATGGCCTGGTGGAGAGATTTAATGGAACTTTGGAAGCTATGATACCCAAATTTGTAAGCGAACACTCCAATGATTGGGTGTTGCAGCAGTTACTGTTTGCCTACAGAGATGTACCCCAACCCAGTTTGGGATTCTCTCCCTTTGAACTTGTTTATGGCTGTGAGGTTAAGGGGCCATTTCAATTAGTGAAGCAGCAACGGGAGGGAGCTGCCCCTTCTCCAGGAACTAACACTGTGGATTTTATAGGCAACTTGCAAAACACCATCAAAGATTCGTTAGCCCTTGCTCAACAAAACTTGAAGAATGCTCAGCAAGAGCAGAAGGCATTGCACAATAAACATGCCAGAGAGTGTTCCTTCAAGGTAGGCGAGTAAGTCATGGTCCTGAAGGCGCTCCAGGCCAATTAGATAGAAGCATCCTGGGATGGACTGTTCACGATCCAAGATCACATAGGAGCAGTTAACTACCTTTAGCATTCCCAGATCCTAACCTTAAGCCTAAGATATATCATGTTAATTCTCTAAAACCCTTTTATTCCTGAGAATTCAAGGTTCTTCAGTTCACAGCCCACAAGAGAGATGACACTGAGTGGCCTGAAGGAGCCTACTGCAATGGGAAAGGCAAGGGTGCCGTTGAAAAGGTAACCCTGTCCATGAGCCTTAGCTGTGAGCAGTGACAGCAGATCCAGGAGCTGGGCACCGATGTTTTCAGCCACCCCAGGATGGATTGAAAGGGCTTACCACTCCATTAACATAGGTGAAGCTCACCCAATCAGAGCCCAATCCTACTGGATGACTCCTTCAGCAAAGCTGTTATAGAGAAGGAGACAAAGGACATACTAGAGATGGGTGTAATTTGCCCCTCTGAAAGTTCATGGGCCTCTCCAGTGGTCCTAGACCCCAAACTGGATGGTGAAATCTGTTTTTGTGTGGACTGTCATAAGTTAAATGCTGTAACTTGCCCAGACAACTATCAATGCCCTGCTCAGATGAGCTATTGGAGAAACTGGAACATGATGAGATCATCTCCAACCTAGACTTAACCAAGGGATACTGGCAAGTACCTCTGGATGAGTTAGGCAAGGAAAGGTCAGCCTCCCTTTTGGGCTACGCAATTCACCCACAACTTTCCAAAGACTTGTAGATAATCTGCTAGCTGGATCTGGCCAATTTGCAGTAGCCTATCTGGACGATGTGGCTGTATTCTCTGATTCATGAGCAGAACACCTAGAACACCTCCAAGCTGTCTTCCAGTGCATAAGGGAGGCCAGACTGACTGTTAAGGCTAGGAAGTATCAAATCGGCCTAAACAAGGTAACTTACCTGAGACGTAGTCGGTCAAGGGACTATCAGCCCTCTACAAGCTAAAGTAGAAGCTATCCAAAACTGGCCTGTCCCTAAGTCAAAAAACCAGGTCCAATCCTTCTTAGGCTTGCCAGGATATTACAGGCAATTTGTATCTCACTACAGTCAGATCGCTGCACCACGAACAGACCTAACCAGAAAAAAGCAACCAAATGTGGCTAAGTGGACTGAGAAGTGTCAGGCAACTTAAAGCTGCTCTTATTTCTGACCCTGTCCTAAGGGCCCCAGACTACAACAAACCTTTCTTCATCACCATGGATGCATCAGAGTATGGTGTGGGGGCAGTTTTGATGCAAACAGGGCAAGATCAACAATTCCACCCTGTTGTGTTCCTCAGTAAACAAACTCTCGGGGAGGGAAAGTCAGTGGTCTGTCTTGGAGAATGAATGCTATGTCATTGTATATGCTCTAGAGAAGCTACGACCATATATTTGGAGATGACACTTTCATCTGCAGACTGACCATTCTGCTCTGCAGTGGCTTCACTCAGTCAAAAAGACTAACAAGAAACTCCTTCAGTGGAGTCTGGCTCTCCACGACTTTGACTTTGACTTTGACTTTGACTTTGACATACAACACATTTCAGAAGCTTCTAACAAAGTGGCTGATGCATTCTTCCATGAAGGTTTCCCAGACTAAGCCAGTTAAAACTCTCCCTATATCCAAGTCATTATATTCCATGCATGTGGGGAATCCTGCTTAGTTCTTTTGTATTCAGTAGAGAAGGTAGGGTGTGCATGTACATTATTAACTATGTTTTATCCTAGACCTCCAGGAAGAAATCACAGCCAGTGTGGGACATCCTGTCCAGCACTGTCTGTGATTTTGGGGGGCGTATGATGGACAGGAGGAGTGCTGGCCAGCACCCAGTGACTAAAGGATTAAATTCAGATAGCTAGCAGGGGTGTTGGCAGAAAGCCAGAAAAGCCAATGGGAAAGACTGTTGAAATCTGAATTGTATATAGATACCCTATCTGCTTCTTCCTTGGTGTGAGTTCTGAGTTAAGGGCTGGAGGGAGCAATATGCAATAATCAGGACAGACATGCCTCCAAGGAATTTGGGGCATGGAAATGGACTGGGCTGTGAAGGGATCATGAGTAAATAAGGGGAAAATGTATATTTAGTCATGATCAGGGTATTTTTCTTTGTTTTGGTTGTTTGGTTAAACTTCTCTATGTGAATTCCATGTGCCTTCCCTCCTCTGCTCACCATATTGAGCTACAGCCCAAAGAGATGTTTCTTTGTGTTTTGATCTGTTCCTTTCTTAGTTGCTTTGTAACACTTAGCAACCAAGTATGCTTGATCAAGTGTATCTTTTTGTTTTGTTAATAAAATCACCTTTTTTAAGGTGATGATTTGATTCTTGTGTCCTGAAAGATAACAGGAGGTCTGTGTGTGTGTCTGCCTAGCCTGAGAAGTCAACTATCAGAGACACAGTTTGTTTTCTCTGCTTTTTGTTCCTTTTTTCAAGCTCTCTTGTGACAAACGAGCTTGGGATACCCCTGGGGAAGAAATTCAAGTGTTTCTTCCTGGTTTTTCAGAGTTTAAAACACTTCATGGTGGCAGCCTATCTTCCAGAGTCAGTACATCCATGACTCTCTGGAGGGGTTTTGTTGTTGTTGTTTTTGTTATTGGTGGGGTGGTTTTTTTGTTTGGTTTGGTTTGGTTTGGTTTGGTTTGGTTTGGTAAACGGAGCCTATAGAGGCAAGATATTTAAGGTCTTATGCGGGCCCCCACCTTCTGCACTCGGAGTGTCAGAATGGGGAACAGCCCTGACAAATGCTCTGGAGGTTTAAGTTGGGGGCTGTAGGTGATGACTAGTGGTGTTCTGTTATTTTGTTTGTTGGGTCGATCTTGAAGAATCTGATGCCTGGGTACTCTTCTGGCTCTGTCAATCTGTTTTTTCATTTCCTTGGGTGGGCATTTAAGATTTAAGAATGCCTGACAGAGATCCTATCTGTGGGACTGGAGTAAATCCGGTTGTATCTTAGGGCCTGGCTGTAAACATTTGACTGGGAAATGTGTCTTGGATGGAAGCTAAAGGCATGTAGCTAGGTATAACAGTTGGTACGTTTCCGGTATAAGGTGGTGGAAATGTGACCATCACTTAATTGTACTGTAGTGTCAAGGAAGTGGATCTCTTGTGTGGACTGCTCCAGGCTAAGTTTAATGGTGGGATGGAAGTTGTTGAAATCCAAGTGGAATTCTTCAAGGGTCTCTTTCCCGTGGGTCCAAGTGATGAAGATGTCGTCAATGTAGCATAGGTAGAATAAGGATGCTAGTGGGCAAGAGCTGAGGAAATGTTGTTCGAGATCAGCCATAAAGATGTTGGCATATTGTGGGGCCATGCCAGTGCCCAAAGCTGTGCCGCTGACTTGAAGATATAAATTGTCCCCAAACTGGAATAGTTGTGGGTGAGAACAAAGTCATAGAGCTCTGTAACCAGATGTGCAGTGCCATCATCAGGGATAGTGTTCCTAACAGCTAGTAATCCATCATTTAAGAAATGTTGGTATAAAGAGCTTCTACAACCATGGTGGCCAGGATGGTGTTTTCAGGAAGATTACTGATGTTCTGTAGTTTCCTCAGGAAGTGGGTGGTGTCTCGAAGGTAGCTAGGAGTGCTGGTAGCATAGGGTCTGAGGAGAGAGTCAGCATAACCGGGTAATCCTGCTGTAAGTGTGCCAATGCCTGAGATAATGAGATGTCTGGGATTTCCAGGTTTGTGGATAGAAAACTCCTGATTGGGGATTTGAGGGTGTGTTTGTATATATTTGGTCCCGAGTGGTAGCAGGGAGTTTCATAAGAAGATGGTCTAATTTTTATTTTATGCAAATAAGTTTGCCAAACCACATCTACTTTTTGGAAACATTTTACTAGAAATCATCACATAGATTCTTCTAACCCTCTGAGTAGAAGAAAAAAATGTTGTTGCGTAAATGTGACAGAAATGATTGTTTGCAGACTTTTGAAACGCCACAGGCTGGGCTAATTTGATGAGACTCTAATGGTATTAACCACAAAGCCAAAACAGAGGTACATTTACAGTCTGAAGATTTCTGATTGAGACCAACTACCCATTTATATGAGATGTTATACAGTAGACCCACCCAACAGACAGTCTATAAGTCTCCAGTTATGTGGGGCATTGAGCTGACATACTAGCACTAAAACCAGAATTATGTTATTTTGTCCAGTAGCAGTTTAGGAACAGACCTACAGTGGTTCCAGATACCATGGTGGTAGTGAGCACAGTATAAATGCCTACATGGATGGTTAAGCATTAGCATTTTGGTTGGCATGTTTTGTTCTGGGAGACAAACAATTTGTCTGTGAATCAGGGCATAGCTTTAATCTGATCAGCTGCAGAAATATAATGCAGTTTGGTACATTTTAGAGCTACATTTTTCAAAATATAGAAATTGATAATAGCTAACTATGTTGCACACAGGAAGGCAGTGTTTGACATCTGAAAGGGTATCACTGTTGTATGATAGCTCACTGATATGTCAGAATTTTTACAATTTCTTCTTCAAGTGATGTCTCCAATACAGAGATTCTTAGGCACTACCTTTCATCCTTTCTAGTCATGAAAGAATTGTAAAACTTCCACTTTCCTTTGGATACCAAGCCATCTGATGATATTTTCAAGGTAACTAGCTCTCTTTCTTCCTTTTTCTGGTTTGCCTGAGATCTTGCTGATAGTTCCAAGTGCAGGAAACGAGCTGCTCTGTGATTGGCAAGCTATATGTCTACAAAAAGCTGTTATTTTATCTAGGGTCTCAAATAACTGCAATTTTTAACACAACTTTAACTCCCTAACCTTTCCCTACAGATTAGTTTAGATGCACTAACTTCTCTTCCTAACCAGGCTCATTTTTTGTGGTGGTGTTGTGTGGTATTCCATCCCAAAGGTGGCACATCTCATGATCCCTATGTATAGTTTGTACATCAGGTTAAGTTTGCAAAGCACTTTGGGAAACAAGGGGCTGCATACAATAAATAAAAGGTATAGCAATTATTTATTTTAAAGCATGTGAGTGTTTATAAAAAGTGACCACTAAACTAGTGTTTTACTTATATATATGTTCTATATGGAATATACTAACTAGAAGATTTATCCCGTGTTGCTTGGGTCCTTTAGGGCAGGGATCTGTGGGTCTAGGGGCCAAAAGAGTGAGAGTAGGGGAGGTTCAGGGCAGAGAGCTGGGAGGTTGGTGGGGGCTGGTGTTGAAGGTGGCACTGGTCCTACGGCGACTCCTCCCAGGAGCCATGGCTTCATTGCCCTAGTGGCTCCTCCAGGGCAGGGAGGGCTGCTCAGCATCCCTGACTAGTGGCTCCTTGTGGGGTGGAGTATGGGCCAGGACTGGCTTGCCTGCCCCCTCCCATGGCTCCTCATGGGGGAGGGTTCCTCGTGAGGCAGAGGAAGGACTAGATCTGGCCTGCCCACCCCTGGCCTCCTGCTTATCTGGAAGAAGAGGGGGTAGGATTCTGCTGCTTGGCCCCAGTCTGCAGCTCCTTGGGATGGTGGGGCTGCTGGCTGGTGAGGCTCCCACCACCCCTGTCTGGCACTGTGGCCAAAGGACAGAGGAGAGGGGTTTGGAGCAGGGGGCCACTAACCTGGGCTGGTGGTTGGCACCATGGAGAGCCCTGGCTCCAGCCCACCATTCTTTTCCTTGTGAAGCTGTCCCCCAGTGCTACTTTGCGGTATAGCTGTCCCCCACACTCACTCCCCCAGTGGTCATTCTGCAAAATAACTATCAGTTTTATCAGCCCCCTCCCTTTCCATGTGATGGAAAACAACTGGATTCCAGGCACTTCCTATTTTCCTGCCACAACCAAATCCTAACCTTGCTTTAAGTTAGGATAAAAGGAAGCTGCATACAAAACTTGGTGGTCCTACACTTACTGTTTAGGACAGGGGTGGGCAAAACGGTCTCTGCAGGCCAGATTCGGCCCGCCAAGCAGGTCCATCCAGCCCACGGAGGCCCTGCCACTCCTCTGCCCCCAGGCCAATTAGGGCCTGGGGGGAAGGGGAGCACACAAAGTTTCCTCCACCCTGCCAAGAGCATGCAGCACTTGGAAGTGCTGCTGCTCCTGATAGGTCTGGAGAAGCCTTTGCGCGCTCCCCCTCACCCAGGCCAATCAGGGCCTGGGAGCAGGGGAGTCTGTGAAGTTTCCTCCACTCTGTCCCCTGATTGGCCTGGGGGTAGGGGAGCATGGGAAGTCTCCTCCCAGCCAGGGGCATGGGCACCTAGGGGGAAGAAGGAGGCGGGCAGGTAAAGGCGCTCCTCTACCCCCAGACCAATCATGATCTAGGGGTGGGAAACCCGGAAGTATCCCGGCCCCGCCCCTTCTGCTTGTGGTCCTGCCCCTTCCAGTATGACCCGGGGCCACTTCAGAAATTTTTTAAGTGTCCCCTGGCAAAAAATTATTGCCACGGACTCATGACCAACAGATAGATACACAAACACTCTGAGAGAGAGAAATGGCAAAGCAAATAAAAGGTCAGATTCTACTCTAATTTATTTACAATGCTATACATTCACAGTAATTCCAAGGGAGATAACTGAGGGTATGTCTACACTAGCCCCCTAGTTCAAACTAGGGTGGCTAATGTAGGCATTCGAACTTGCAAATGAAGCCTGGGATTTAAATATCCTGGGCTTCATTTGCATGTTCCCGGGCGGGCGCCATTTTTAAATGCCCCGTAGTTCGAACTGACTACCCGCGGCTACACACGGCAGTCAGAAGTTAATCCGAACTAAGTCCTTAGTTCGGATTAACTGTTACACCTCATTGCAGGAGGAGTAACAGTTAATCCGAACGAAGGACTTAGTTTGGAGCGTGTAGCCACAGGCAGTCAGTTCGAACTACGGGGCATTTAAAAATGGCGCCCGCCCGGGAACATGCAAATGAAGCCCGGGATATTTAAATCCCAGGCTTCATTTGCAAGTTTGAATGCCTACATTAGCCACCCTAGTTCGAACTAGGGGGCTAGTGTAGACATACCCTGAGCTATTGAGATTAGTAACTGTGGATTTACCCAAATGTAAATGTGATCAGAATCTGACCAAACATAATTAAAGTATATCATCTGTATTGTATAGGCTGGCTTTGCAATTGGATGTGTAAGTGAATGCACTGATGTATTGCTTCCAGTTTACTTTACTCCCCTCAGGTTTTCCTTTTTGAGAAATTTGCTACTAGCCTTCATTATTAGCTTATTTTGGAACACATGTGTTTTCAAAGTTATTACCCATTCTTCTGGATTATATTGTACATACTGTTTGTATTCTGGACATGTGTTTATTTCACAGAAATGTAAATCAAGAAAAATCTGCAGAGACACTTTCTGAATTGTTAGCCTGCATTAAAAAGGTCCCAGTGAAATAGGTCCATTTTATTCATAATTACTATATTTTAGAATTGTCTATTAACAAATAACTTACCATGGCAAATGTCTAAGTTTTTTTAGTAAGTGAAGCCATTATCCTCTTCTAACATCTGCTCTTAATAATCCCAAATGCTTTTGGTTGATTCTCTTTTTATAAGTTAGTTTTAAATTAAAATGCCATTGTACATAGAGGGGCTGATTCTAATCTCATTGAAATCACTGATAAAACTGCTATTGACTTCAGTGGGAGTTGGGTGAGAGTCATAGAAAATAAGGGAGGGTAATGTTTAAAATGAAAACTTGAAAGACCAGTAATATATTCTGTGAAGGATAAATTAGACACAGTACAATAAACAGTGAGAAAAAACCAAACTATAACTTTAATCTTGACTCTGACAAAATTGTGTTATCATGAACATAGAACAGAAAAGAATTGTGAAATTTCTTCAGAACTTAATCCAACTAACTGTTTAAGTACATCTAAAAATATGCTATAAAGTTTCAAAACTTGGTATTGGTAAAGCATATTTACACTTTAGCCTCTCAGGAAATAGGATCAAATGAGCTAAAGTTATAAATAACAAAAGAGTTGTTTGGGCTTTTATCCACACCACAACATTTCGCATAAATGGATACTTTCCAACTCAACCAGTGTGGTAGGCCCAAGAAAATCCCAAATCTAATGTACTGTTGGATGCATTAGCCTTACTTTCATGTAGGCCTGCCTAGTCTGATTCATTTGAGATCCAAGCACCTTTTTGTTTTGAATGATTCTTAGGATTCTTACAAAGGATTTTGCTGTATGTTTCAATCAGTTAAAAATCTCCCTTATCTATTTTTATTTTTTAAATAAATTCTCACTGGTTCAAATTGTCCTAGCTTGATAGTTCTGTTCAGGAAAAACAAATCTCACTTTACTCACCCATTGGCAGAATAGAAGAGTAATAAAAAGTTTTCTGTTAGCTTGTCTTACTTTTACAAGCTAATCTGCTATATATTTGAGAGGCTTTGTCTGTCTGTCCAAGAACTCCTAAACAGTAAGAGCTAGGACCACTAAATTTGGTGTCGTAACTTAAAGCAAGGTAAGCCAGGAAAATGGGATGTCCCTGGAATGGGATTGCTTCTCATAAAGCAATACAGAAAAGAGACAGAATCACCAGGCAAGTGAAAGGGGCTGGCTAGAGGCACCCCCTATCAGATCTGGGATTGCCCCAGCCCCAAACCTACACATATACCTGCCCAGACACTGATTCATATATATGGTGACCATATTTTCTGAACCAAAATTAGGGACATATTAGCCACACCCCCTGACCTCTGTTAACCACACCCCTGACCCCCACTAGCCACGCCCTGACCCCCATTAGCCATGCCTCTGGAGGTAACACTCCTGGGGTCAAGATGGACACATGACCAGAAGTAAAAGCTGTTGTGTGACCACCTCTAAGAACTTTTCCCACCATCTTCCTACCAATATGGATGAGTTTGGCCTCCATCGGACCCCCCTCATGCAACTATCCTGCAATTGCATTAACCCAATTTGTATCACATTAACTCAGGAGGGAGGGGAGAGGCTGGGAGAAGTGTTCTCTCTAAGATTTTCCTCCCATCAGCAGAATGAATTTTGTGTTGTGCACCAGTATTGAGTTCATGTGGCTTGTTTGGATGTGCCACAGTGACACCCAAGTTATTAATAAATATCTTATAAACCTCTACCTCAGGATTTCCCAACCTATGGGTCGGGACCCAAATATGGGTTGCCATTACATTTCAAAAGGGTTGCCAAGTGTCTCCCCAGGTGGCTCTGCCCCCCTATTCCCCCCCCCGTATTTGAATTGCCTTGGGTCACCAAGTCTTCCTGAATTGTCAGAATGGGTCCCCATCTGGAAAAGTTTGGGAACCACTGCTCTACCTTTTCCCTCTGCTGTCATGTCTCCTTCCCTTGCTCCATCAGCTCCCCTGATGCCTGCTGTCCCCCAACCTCTCACCCTCTTCTGCTGTCCTGACTCCTGCCCTTCTCACTGCCCTCAGCCCTCCTGGAACCTGCCCCCCTGCACCAGCCCTTCTCTCCCCCCTGTGCCCACTCCTCAAGTAGCCCCACTCTGATCGTGTGAGCTACCCCGCCTCATCCCCTCTCCTAACACCTGCCATGCCTCTCTCCTCTGGTGCTGGTCCCTCCCCTGCAGGTGTCTACCCTTCTGCTTCACCCCAGCTCAGAGCTCTGGACACTGCGCGCCACCAGCAGCGGCCCTGGCTGCCCACACAAAGCACCAAGGGAGCTGCTTATATACTGGGTGGAGGTGGGGAGTTGCTGCTGCACCGTGCTAGCACTGGGTGTATGTGAGGGTGTCCCAGCAAGGGAGGGAAATGGCGGTGCCGTTTGTAGTCGAAGCTGAATGCATTTTCCGGGACATTTGCCTCCTTTATTGGGACACCGGGACAGAACCTTTAAATCCAGGACTGTCCCAGAAAAAAAGGAACATATGGTCACCATATTCATATAGGAACATTGCTGGCTGTTCCCTTTTGTCAGGCAATGAGGGGAAAGTGCATACCTCCTTCT
Source organism: Pelochelys cantorii (assembly GCA_032595735.1). NCBI lineage: Eukaryota > Metazoa > Chordata > Testudines > Trionychidae > Pelochelys > Pelochelys cantorii. The sequence continues at coordinate 28,964,089 of CM064332.1, forward strand.
GCCTGACGAACATGGGGCAGATGAACCTGGACCTTCCCCAGTTTGGGGACATGCACCTCTCCCCGAGCTGTGCCCGCTGCCACTGCAATGGCCAAGAAGAGGTGCTTTTCACCTGGCCCCAAGCGGCTGCAGTGAGGAAGGGTTGGAGTAGTCCTCTTTCCCCAGGGCAGCTTGCATACTGACCCCCTGATTCCCAGATCAATGATTTAAAGGAAGCACATACATTTTCATCTTATTTAAAAAAAATTAATTGAGGTAAAGATCCAATAAAATACATTCCTCTCATAATATACCCTGCTGTTATTAGCTTTAAATTCCTCCATCTTCTGTTATTCATCCATTACAGTCAGTAAATTTGTCTTTCCCACTCTGTTTTGTGGTAATAGTTTGACTTAGAACAGAAAATTCCTAGTCTGAATTCTCTACCCACTTCTTCATGCTTCTCCCTTATCAACCACTGCCTCTACCACATTCCCTCAGGGCACTACAAACTTAAATTATGTTGATGTACAGTCACCACTGTAATTAAATCACCAGTGCACATCAACACTATACTCCTTGTGTCATTGTAGCATGTCTGCATTAGCAGCTCTTGCATTGACACTCAGCAGTGCGCCATAGGTAGGTAACTCACTACACAACTGGCCACCATCTTCCACAGGATGTTCTAGGGAGGGTTTGCAATGCCTCATGCAGGCTCATGCAGGGAGGCAGGCTCATGATGCAGCTTTCTCCATCCTCTCATTCTATGGGCTTCCTAGTATGTTTTACGTGGCTTTTCAATAGCTCCTGTAAACTGCCTGCCTGTCATCTCCATCTGAAAAAATGGATCCTGCGCTGTTCTCCAGCTTTGAGATTAGCGTTGTGAACACCATACACCTGCTCCTGCAATATTTCATGAGCTGCGACTCTGATGAGGTGTGCCATAGACAGAAACAACTGTCTTGCCATTAGGGGGCTCAGTTGATGCAGTTTTAAGATTGGTCAGAGGATGCTGGGATGAATATCTGAGTCCCACCTTATGAGCCCATCACATTGCTTTTGACTCTCAAAAATGGAGGGGAAGGGCATGGTGCCTTCAGGGGAGCATATATGTTGTTTTACAGAGTTTAGAACCTATCTATAATAGCAGGGTTACTGTGACTAACAGCTCTTAATTGTTATGTAGGATGGTGTTTGGGGTAACTCTTTTGATAAAACTACCTTACACTCACCTTTTACCATAACTCTGTCAGACTGAGGGTAAAGTTCATTTTTGTTCTATGATCCCTGAGTGTGAATGACCAAGACTCCTGCCTTGCTCAGGGTTTATGGTTCAGTTGCCATAGATAGCTACCAATACTACTAACTTTTTGTGCTCCACAGTTCTTGTGGCATCAGCCACAGCCTAAGAGCAGGGAAGAACATTTACTCTGATGTAAAACTTTTGAGCCCTCAATTAAGTCTTCTTTCAGCCTTTGTCAATATATTACAAATCTGATTGCCCAAGCTCACCTACCACAATAAGGTTATTACTGCAAAGTGAGAAGGCCAATATGGAATGTTAGGGGACAAACACTGTTCATATAGGAATCCAAAATATGCTATTTTTTTTCAGAGAAAGACATTTAGGCAATCACTGGCCCATCTAGCCAACAATGTTTGCTAAGAGCAGGGGTGGGGAACTTTTTTCAGGCCAGGAGCCTTTGGGACAGGTGAGAAGCAAACAAACAAACCAACCCTCACTGAGAAGGAGAAAGACACTCCCCACATTCCTCTTGCACACCAGAGCCTTAGGGGGGTCCAAAGCTAGCAGACTTTGTGTGCTCCAACCCCACTCTGGGGTGTGGAGGGACTAGAGCACCAGTGTAGGCTCCCCAGTGCTGAAGGAGGAGCCCTGAGCCTCGAGGTCTGGATACATGCAAGCCAGGGCCAGATGCGACCTCCAGGCCTGAGGTTCCCCACCTATGGCTAAAAGGATTCAAACTGCATCCGAAGTATATAAAGTTAGTCTAATTATACCATAGATATTGTTTTTGAATTTGCACCCTCCTATAGTTCCTCTATCCACCTTCAGTGCTTCTAGCCCTTCCCCCCCTCCCACCCCACGCAACTGATGCATCGCAATCCTAACCACAGAACAAGTTTGGCAGTCTCCTTCAGCCAATAAAAGGTGTTGCAGAGTGATTCACTCAATCCTGTTTTCTCCATTTCCACACTATGTATGATGCTTAGAATATCACCTCCAAAATATGCATGACCCAGGAGACCTGACATGTGAGTCTCAAATACAGCTGGTTGGAAAACTATAGAGTAAACCTTTTTGGTAGAAAAAGTTGTGATATGTCTGATTCAAAAACTCAGATTCTCAGATGTGTTATACAAAAGCTCTTTGCAATGATGGTGCCAGGATATGAAAGAGACAAAATAGATGAGATATATATTTTAAGCAACAAAATTCTGTAGGATAAACTTTAAAAAACAACAAATAGTTTGGTAGCACTTTAAAGACTAACAAAACATGTGGATGGTATCATGAGCTTTCGTGGGCACAGCCCAGTTCTTCAGATGATCAGAGTGTTGGATGTCCAGGACCAAAATAAATAAGGGAGAAGGGGGCGGGGGAGAGAAGGAAAAGATGTGGGGGGCGGGGACAAGAAGAGGCAGTGGGTAAAAAATATATCAAGGGGAAAGCTGAAGTGGAATGTAATAGAAAACACAAATAGTAACTAAGTACCTAAAGGCTGGATCGTCAAAAGAGGCAGATAAGACCCATAAATTAGCAAACAACAAATGGCCAGGAAGCACTTAAAGACTGACAAACATTTGTTTGCTACATACCATGTAACACCTAACCCTAACCCCGCCCCCTCATTTTTTCCTTCTTCCACCCCCCCCCCCTTATTTGTTTTAGTCCTGGACAGCCAACACTCTGGTCATCTGAAGAAGTGGACTGTGCCCATGAAAGCTCATGATACCATCTACATGTTTTGTTAGTCTTTAAAGTGCTACCAAACTATTATTTTTTTAGGTTTATCCTGTACAGACTAATTCAGCTACCCCCTGCAGCTTCAAAATTCTGTAGGTGGCAGGTGCAATGGTTTGAGCTACACAGAGCTCTTCTTCAGGTCTGGGAGAGAAAATCAGGATGTCTGAGGACTTGCCTAATGTACAGAGCCACAACGATGCAGCTACACTGTAGGGGTGCGTCTAGACTGGCAAGATTTTGCGCAAAAGCGGTTGCTTTTGCGCAAAAACTTGCCGCCTGTCTACACGGGCCGCGAGAATTTGCGCAAGAACACTGACTTTGTAATGTACAAAATCAGTGCTTCTTGCGCAAATACTTTGATGCTCCCGCTCAGGCATAAGCCCTCTTGCGCAAGAATACTTGCGCAAGAGGGCGAGTGTAGACAGGAACGTTCATTTCTTGCTCAAGAAAGCCCGATGGCTAAAATGGCCATCGGAGCTTTCTTGCGCAAGAGAGCGTCTATACTGGGCACGGATGCTTTTGCGCAAAAGCAAATCTTTTGCGCAAAGGCACATGCCAGTATAGACGCTCTGTTGCACAAATACTTTTAACGGAAAAACTTTTCCATTAAAAGTATTTGCGCGAAATCATGCCAGTCTAGACGCAGCCCAGCATTTTAGCGAAGACAATATTAACTATGGGAGAGGTGGCAACCACGTCAATGGGAGAAGCTCTCCCATCACTGCGAAAACAGGGAGTTAGGTCAATATAAGTACATTGCTCAGTGTGGATTTTTTCCAAACCTGTACAATATAGTTATACTAATGTCTCTCTGTAATGTAGACCTGACCTGAGCTACATACAAATTGGGACAGATGGTTAATCATAAGTGGTCATGCATGTTGGAGGCAGTCATTTGAAAAGAAGTGGGCAATTGAGGGTTTCATTGTTATGCATAAAGAGTTTCAAGTGGGCAGTTATGATAGCAGGCAGTGTGGCATGTTACAAACTGTTGTCATGAGCCATAGAACCAGTGACCCTCTTGAGTCCATGGTGGGTTTTTTCTGTCTAGCAGAGTTATGAATTTGTTTCCAAGCTCATCTTTTGAAAGGGTTGTGCAGGTTTCCCTTGAGCACAAGTGAAGAAAGATCAGCTGTGTAAGTGACATCATAAAGTGAAAAGTGATCCTGTTTTGTCTTATCATTTTTCTGTGTGCGTGATTGTCTGATTTCACTCACAGAGGCATGTGATGTATTGGATGAAGTATACTGCATATTATGATAAGTAAGTGCAAGACCCATGAATCTTTAAAGGTGTGTGGTTTGAGAATATTCCTCATCATAGCAGAGGAACTGTCTCCCTGTTTTCCATCTGTTCTGGCAGGGTCTGATGCCACTGTCAGCTGGCATGTCCTGGTCTGTGGAGAGCTTGTTTCTGATGATGAACTTGCTAAGGCTGAGGAGGAGATAAGGTTGAAGGCCAAAAAACGGGGTTCAGGAAAAATTACTTTCAGCTTGTGATCCCCATCAAATATGGGTTGTAATTGTTTGATGACCACCATATGCATTGGGTTCCAGCGTGGGGACGTGATTGCTGTCAGTGTGGGGGGGGGGGGCGTTCTCTGTATGCTGATCTTTCAGTACTCATCCTCAAAGAAAATCCTCATTTAAAACAGTGACTTATATGGGGAGAGTGAATGAGTTGTAAAAGGAGATGAAGAACTTGTACACTTCAGCAGCTGTGGGGTTGGCAGAGTAAAAGTGTGTGTTAACAGGGCACACTAGGGCTTTGCTGAAAGAGGCCAGAGTTAAGATTGTGGATTGCTCGGGCTAGTTCTCAGCAGTTTAATTTTTGCTTAAGTCAGCATTGTGCAAGGAGACAACACAAATACCAAATACCCTTACTTGCTTTAAGGCAGGCTTTTGTCACTGACTATAACAAATAGGAATAGATCCAGGGGTATGTAAGTGGGAGGGTACATCTTTCCCTCTTCTACTAAAACAGAAGAGGGAGATCCCCAATTCTGCCTGCTCCCCTAAATACTTCCAATCCTGCTCGGCAAGTGTGTGTGTGTGTGTTGGAGAGGGCAGAGTGACCAGCTTCATGCATATGTGCAGTGGAGCTGAAACAAAAGGTGCTGAGAGTGTTGCTACACTCCTTGGCTTGAACTAGTAATAACAAACACCAAATGAGGATGTTTCCTTGGTTTCCATCAGCAGCACCTCCACTATAAAAATTGTCCTAGCACCCCTGCATATGTTTGTAATATGTCATATGTATTATTCCCTCTATCCCAGCTGATGGTGATTCAATGGTATTTAAGAATCTTTTCTTCCCTTGATGCAACAGAAATTTATGCAAAAAAAAAATCATCCTGAGTGTGAACTTATCAGTTGACCCTTTTCTTGTCATTGCTGGTTTTCATTAACTTCTGAGGTCATGGCAAATGAACACATCGTGAACCATAACTTCTTCTGACTCCAGACTCCAGGGTGTTATCAAAACAATATGTACAAGTCTCTTGTGCCACCATAGGAGACTGGACTCCACCTTAAGCTCTTCAAGAACAAGAGGTAGTGTAGCAGAATTTTTTCCACGCTATCATTTCCTCACTTTTTATTCCAACATAGTCCTGCCCACAAAGAACAGCTGCTTATGAGCACTTACCCTGCAACGAGAAGGGAAGACAGGCAGACAACTGTCATGCCGTGAATCATATTCTAAGGTTTGGTTAGGAGAGCTTCATTACCCCACTGTCAGAACCAAAAGCATCACTTTTTGACTCTTTGACTCTTCTAGTAATATGCTGACAGGGGGAGCTCCTGGTTGACCCTGAATAAGAGATATCATTTAGTCTAAATATTTAAGTCAAAGTATTTGGCAAAAAGCAGTACAGCTAATCAGGACAAGTCCGTGAGAAATTCCACTAGACCAGAACATTAGAATGACAATGAATAATGTATCGTGTAAGTAGATTCATCATCCACTGTTAGATTTGCTACTCAGTTTTAGCACAGGAACATATTTGAAGAATAAAGAAAAGAACAAATTTTGGCACATAAAAAGTTTTCACATGTGCTTTGGTAGTTATGGATACATTAACAATTAGACACATAAGCAAGGGAACCATAAAATGAGTCAGACCAACCAACTCAGACATCACATTTAATTCTGTAACAATACTACAGAAAGTTCAATTGGAGCAGGCTTGCTGACCTCATAGGAAAATGCACTATTTAAGATCAGGTTACCAGATGTTCCAACAGAATTTAGGCAGCTGCTAGCAGAGGTTATAACAGAGAGCATTTACAGTCTAATAGCTCAGACAAAAGAGATGATCATGCTAATTTTCTTCTTTATCTTGCTGTGGGATGAGGCTCAAAGTTGGGGATTCAAGGATGGAGTACTGCGTAACTCTATTTGGTTAGGTAAGAAAAAAATTAATTCATAAACTTTTTGCTGCAGAAATAACCACAGTTCTTTAAAATGATTTAAAAATATACTATACATAACTAAGAGCAAGATCTTGTATTGAAATCAATAGGAATTTTATCTAAGTAATTCACAATTCTGCCTAATTTTCGTAATGTTTTCACACTTATTTGCTAACTAAAGGCTACACGGGAAAATAATCCATAAATTATATAAGTTGAATGCATCTGAAAGCATGAGCTGAAATAAAAAACTATTTTTGTTAAATGGCTGTCCTTCTAATGAAGGAAAAAAGGAAACAGCTGTAAAAGGAGTACAATAGCTTTTGCATGAACATAGCACATATACATAGTATTCTACATGTGAAATTAAATTTTCAGTAAAAATTCTGGGAAACTGTGTATTGGTTTTTGTTATGAATTGCTGGCATGATTAAGTGACTGAGGAATAATTATGAAAGAATGAAGCCTGTAAAAATATTGTGTCAGCAGTCTCTTATTTCACATGTGGGTAAAAGGACTTTTTAAAATTACACATTTGCTCTTAAATTCAAGGACAGTATTACAAAACACATTGACATAAATAACAACCAAGCAATTGTGTGTCACATAGGACTTGTTTATGAAGTAATAGTTATACAGTATTTTATCTTCTACAGCACATTATGCATTTCTTAAAATATTTCTGGTTAGTTTAATTTATGTTGTTATTAGTGATTGCACAGTGCCTGGATTCAAAATCTGGACCACTTTGCATTAGGAGCACACGAACACATAGGTAAATCTAGTCACTGCCCTTAACACATTTAAAAACTGAACTAGTGATGTATGAATAGGAGAAGAGAAACATCATTCTCTCACAAATCTTTTCGATACAAGAACACTTTTTTAACTTCTTCCCCTTCCCACCAAGTCCTGGGCATAGCCACTCTTTCTTAGATGTATTTGAGAAATCATAGGGTACGTCTACATTTGCATCCCTAGTTCAGACTAGGGATGCAAATGTAGTGTACCGAAATAGCTAATGAAGCGCGGGATATAAATATCCCGCGCTTCATTAGCAAGATCTCGCCCGGCGCGCTAGTTCGAATCACAGCTGTGAATCAAAGCCCTTGGTTCGAACTAACGCATCCTGGTGCGCACTTCCTGGTTCGAATCAGCTGTGATTCGAACTAGCGCGCCGGGCGAGATCTTGCTAATGAAGCGCGGGATATTTAAATTCCCGCTTCATTAGCTATTTCGGTACACTACATTAGCATCCCTAGTCCGAACTAGGGAGCAAATGTAGACGTACCCATAGAGAGGAGGGCTATGAAGGAGGAGAGGGTAGTGTCTTTATGGATAACCTCAAGGAGGATATTCTATGCCTTAGGGGCAGCTTACCAGATATCTGTGTAAGAAGCGGTCAACGCTGGCATTACTGCTGGCTGATCTGATGTTGCAGAGGTGACATGATAAGGCATAAGGCAAGTACACTCAGGGCATGTCTACACTAAGAAATTATTTCAAAATAATAATTCCCAATATAATTATTTCAAAATAGCTTGTCTACACTACAGGGAAGCCTCAAAATTAGTCCAAGACAGGCTCCCTTAATGTAGAGGCACTACCTTGACTTAGAGCCTCAGGAAGCACCGGGGGAGTAATTACTTTGAATGACTCTGGGGAGCAGTTATTTCGAAATAGCAGCAGTGGAGCATCCACTCTACTGCCATTTTGAAATAACTATTTCGAAATAAGCATTATTCCTTGTGGAAAGCAGGAGTTATTATTTTGAAATAATCAGCCCATTATTTCAAAATAACGGTCTTGGCAGTGTGGACACTCCTCTTATTTCAAAATAAGCGGAGTTATTTCAAAGCAACTCCTAGTGTAGACCAGAGCCCAGAGATCTATGAAGGGCCATTAGGGCAGTGATGGGCAACTTGCAGTCAGAGAGCTACATGAGGCCCATCAAGACTCTGCATGCAGCTTGTGAGACGTTTTGTATACCATTGCCCATGAACAGGATTGCCAGATTCTGCTCGTTTCCCTCCACGCTGTTTTTATTACTAAAATGTCTTGGGCTATGTCTATACTGCAGCCTTCTTCTGCAAAAGCTTATGCAAATGAAGCACGGAGAAGAATATTGTCACACTTCTTTTGCATAATTAATTAGCAGGCCTTTTTGCGCAAAAAAACCTCTTGCGCAAGAGCCGTTGGGATTTTGCGCAAAAGCCTCTTGTGCAAAAACAGCTGCAAATTAATTATGCAAATGAAGCACAGCAATATTCTACTTCACGCTTCATTTGCATAAGCTTTTGCAGAAGAAGGTTGCAGTATAGAGGAAGCCTTGGTTAGGATAATCTTGCAGCCCACTGAGCAGATGGAGGGCCACTCACGCAGCCCATCAAAAAAACCTAGGTTGCCCATTACTGAGTTAAGGCAAGGACAGAATGCTTGGATTTGATATGGTGGAGCCAAAAGACAAATGATATGGCCAGAGCAATGGGCAAGGAGGCTCTTTGGATCAAAGACTGTCACTTATCATATATTTGTACAGCACCTAGTACAATGGGGCCCAACTTAGTTGTGACCTTTACGTGTTTCCACAACATAAATGTTAACTAATGATAACAATAATGGTCTCAGCAACTGCCTTTTTTATGGACTGAGTGGAAATGCTTTATTCACCTGTATAAAATGTCCGAGCTTTGCTTCGCTTCTCTTTAAAATGAAGAAAAAGTGTCAGCTTCACTGAACCAGGACAACTCTTCCCAAAAACACTGGTGTCAGCACCACTTGCAATAAAAGGTTTTATAGTGTGTGACGGGGCGAGTCTGTCTGGCTTGGCCAGGACCGAGCCGCCCCGCACTAACCATGTGGCAGCGCTTGCGCTCCGCGGGGTGAACCGGGCGGCGCCGGCCTCTGGCGCGCGCTGCTCAGCAGCAGCTGCACAGCTGATGAGCGCAGGAGCGAGACTCTGGCATGACGCCGCGCGCCGGGGCACACCCGTGACGTCAGGGCGCCCCGCCCGCAGGTCAGCGGGTGACATCAGGGCGCTCCGCCCTGAGGCGAGCGCGTGACATCAGGGCACCCTGGCCGGATGCGGACAGGTGATGTCGGGGGGGGGGGCGGCAGACAGGGAGTAGGAAGGGGCCAGGAACCGGGAGAAGGAGGTGGCGGAGAAGGAGCGAAGGGGGGAGGGGTCTCGAAGGAAGGTGGATAACCCGGGAAGGGTGACGAAGAGCAGCGGAGGGACACTGGGGCCAGCTGGGTGGGAAGCAGCCCAGCCCAGGGCAGGGCATCCTAGGACTCGCCAACCGGCTGGTGAGCTTCGGGACTACCCCCCCCCCCCCAGCCGGACAGGACGCTGCGAGAGCCTTTCCTTAGGGCCCTGGGCTGGGGCCTATGAGAGAGGGCGGGCCTGGCCCCCCTACCCCGCACCTCTTGGCCGAGAGACCAACGGGGATCAGCAGTCGAGACTTTCCTTCTCCCGCTGGACTAAAGGGAGTCAGACCTGGAACCAGTGTGCACAGCTGACACCACTGAACTAAGGGACTGGCACAGGGGTGGGTAGAAGGTCGCTCTTGTACATAGTGATAATAAAGATGAAAGAAAAACAATGGATCATTCATTTACCAAAAAGGACTCATGGAGTACCTCAGAAAATAACTTTCAACTATTTTGTCCTGATGGCCTCATATCACAGCTCTAGAGCTTTGTCTTGATTTCAGGACAGACTCGAAATGTGTGTTTTGTTCATCTGCTTATTCCTCTGCTACCCAATGTATTGTGTTCAAATTCACTACATATGAATGAATTCTTAGTGCTGCTGAATATATTTGCTTTATACTAAGATCTTATTTATTCGACTGAAGTCAGTTTTTGCTGGCATGTTCCAAAAGCAGTTATTGTAAAATTACTAAAAATATCAGAGTAACTTTGCACAAGCATTTTTATTGTGTTATACAGGGCTACATTTTGAATGGGGATGAAGGGGAAGATGCTTTGTCCTAATTAGCTTCAGATAGCAAGAGAAAACAAACTAGAGCAGGATATTTATTTAATTTTAAAGTAAGTTCCTTATGAGCAAGTTGACTCAACCCAAATTTTAAAAAGAGCAAGAAAATACTGAATTTCATTAAGCACTTTACATTCAGATCTCACCTGCTGCTGTGGAAGTGGATTTGAAGGAAGGTCAATCACTTTTAACTCAATAGCATTCTCCATCCCTGGACTCCAGAAAGAGCTATGAAGGGCCAGCGGTGGAAGAACTATACCTTGTCAATTGGACAAGCTGTACTCCCTATGGTAGGGTCCAAAGGACAGTAATTAATGGAGGAATCCCAGCAAAAATGACTTCAATATACAATGTTTCAAAGACAATGAAAAATGATTGTAATATATAGCACATGTAGAAGATTCTTATTGGTTGCAGAGGTGAAAGTGAGGCATTTGCCCCGGGGTGCCTCTCCTGTAAGAGGTGGCTGGGGCGATCTGCTGCAGGATGAGGCAGCAAACTTCCAGCTGGGCTCCCAGGTCTTTCCTGCAGACTGCTGCACTAAGCAGCAGGCAGCCAGGCAGGTGAAGGGGCATGTTCCGTGCTGGTTCAGGACTTCCCCAGCCCTGACCCCTGCCCTGGGGCACCTTTTAGGAAGTGCAGAGGGGCCCAAAGCCCCCCCACCATCACTACCAACACTGCTTGTTGCTTGCTGTTCCCCTTCCTTCGCTGTCAGGGAGCAAGAGGACAGCACAATGTCCATATTATTTCTCTCCCACCTGGCTGGTGTGGGGAAGCAGGAGAGAAGCGAGTGACCCATGCTCTGTGCTTCCCTTTTACTCCCTGACAGTGAGTGAAGGGGAACAGCAAGCAAGTAGCGGTAGGAATCAAGAATCCCTAAAAGCCACTCCCCACATGCCTCCCAACCCCATGCCTGGACCCAAACACACCTCAACACCCTGTCCTCACTCTTTCACTCCCCACATCCTCACACCCTGCACTGAGCCCCCTGCACTCCACCCCTACTTACATTTCTTACAGGTACTGTCATATTGCGCCCTCCAACCCCCAGCACTGAGCTCCTTCCTCCTCCCCAAGGGGCAACACAACAGTACCTGTAAGAAATTTAAGTTATTTTCACCCCTGACTGGTAGGCTGTTGCCGAGCCAGAAGTAACCCTTTAAAACATCTCCACAGACAAGCATAAAGAGTTCTACACTAAGCAGGCCTTTGTGCTGTTAAGAACCCTTTACTGCTATTGAGGAAGAATTCCCAGCTAGGCACCCGGGGAGAACATATTTTTCTCAGCCAGCCTTCTCCCTCTGCAGAGAACAGCCTTTGTAGTGCTGTAATCAGCTCCAGCTGGAGTGCTTGTTGTTCTCTAATGCCAGCATTAAACCGTTTACTCAGGATGTACAAAGTGCATCAGACGTGTGTTTGTGAGTACAAGTAGAACTTGGTTCAGCCTTAGCTACAGAGACATGATGATGCATCTTTAAATGTGTGTTTGCATATAGGCATATTTATTGATATGTGTGTCCCAGGGTATGTCTAGACTGCACCCCTCTGCCGGCACAGGGATGCAGATTAGGCTGGGTGAAATTACTAATGAAGCGGGGATTTAAATATCCCGTGCTTCATTAGCATAAAAATGGCCACCACTTTTTTTTAGCACGGAGCTTTGTCGGAGAAAAGTGGCAGTCTAGAGGCTGATCTATCGCTAAAGAAAGCCATTTCTGATAGATCCTGTATACCTCGTTTTACGAGGCATAAGGGATGTATCAGAAAAGGCTTTCTTTAGCGATCAATCAGCCTCCAGACTGCTGGTTTTCTCCGACAAAGCTCCATGCCGAAAAAAAGTGGCAGCCATTTTTATGCTAATGAAGTACGGGATATTTAAATCCCCGCTTCATTAGCAATTTCACCCAGCCTAATCTGCATCCGTCTGCCGACAGAGGGGAGCAGTCTAGACATATCCACACTGTCTAGAGTGGCTCAGTCTGTCTAGAGCGGTGTCTAAAGTGCAGTCTGTCAAAAGCGGGGTAAATACTCCAAATTGATCATCTGTTCTGCAATTAGGTTTCACCAAGCCAATCACAAATGTGAACTCCTGGATCACTGTAACAGTCCTATCATGAATTCCCCCTTAGATTCTCCAGTCTACCTTGCAACTCAGACAAACTGAACTTAGTGATAAATGGTCACTTACACCAAAAATCATACTACATTCAGGTTGCTTCCAGTCCCAAGATATCAGTCACTTATCCCCAGGTCACTTGGTACCCTAGATTTTACACCAAAGACTATGCTTGTAGCCAATCCTGTAATCAACTATCAAAAGGTTTATTAAGCAGGAAACAGGGATAAAAGAGTTACTTCTAGGTTGAAGCCAGCAAACACACCAATGAGTTACCATCTAAATCCTAAGAATGACAGAATTGCTGTGATCTATTCAAAGTGTCTACACGGGGCCAAATGTCGGAAAAAACTTCTAATTTGGAACATCCCTTCTTCCTTGTAAAATGAGGTTTACAGGGATACCGACAAAATGCGTCTGCTTTTCCGGCATTTTTTTTCAGAAAAGCGGACACGTTCCTTGGATGAGGCAGAGCTTTTCTGGGTTACCGAAAAGCTCTGTAGTCTAGATGTACCCTTAGTCTTTTTGGGTACGCATACACAGCAGGTCTAGAGTTGAATTAAGATACCCAACTTCATCTACGTCAATTGCGTAGCTTAAGTCAAAATTGCTTAATTCAGCTTTTGGTGCTCTTTCTTCGACTTCCCTTACTCCTCGTGAAATGGGAGTTATCATGAGTCGGAGTAAGAAGTCCTCCAGCTCAACATTATTTTGAAATAAAGGCCTGTAGTATAGACATGCACTATGTTATTTTGGAATAACGTCAGTTATTCCGAAATACTGCTGCTGTGTAGACACACCCTTTATTATAAGTTACTAGCACCCATTACTTACAGTAGCCCTCAGGTTGCTCTAAATTAAACTGCAGATTGGCCACCTATGCCAACTGAAATCAGACACCTTTTTCCTCAATATCCCAAATTGGGTCCCTGCTCTGAGCATAGCTTAGGGTATGTCTAGTGTGCATCCCTCTGTCGGCAGAGAGATGCAGATTAGGCAGGTCAACGTTGCAAATGAGTCAGGGATTTAAATATCCCGCACCTAATTTGCATAAAAATGGCCACCACGTTTTGCCGACTCAGCACTTTGTCCACAAAAAGTGTCAGTCTAGAGGGGGATCTGACGAGAAAGATCGTCAGATCCCTTATGCCTCCTGCAAGGAGGTTTACCGGATGTGTCAAAAAAGGCTTTCTTTCTCTAGAGATCCCCCTCTAGACTGACACTTTTTGTGGACAAAGTGCTGAGGCGGCAAAACGTGGCGGCCATTTTTATGCAAATTAGGCACAGGATATTTAAATCCCTGCCTCATTTGCAATGTCAACCTGCCTAATCTGCATCCCTCTGCCGACAGAGGGATGCAGTCTAGACATACCCTCAGTGAGACCCAAGGATTGAAGTCTTTGATTTTTAGATTAATTTATTATCTTATTTGTGAGACATGATGACTGATTACTTCATTTCCCTGATTATCACATGAAAGTACTGTAATGTTAAATGTTAAATTATGCATCTCTTTAATGTATTAATCAGATTTTGAATTCATATATAACTATATGAAATGCACTTAACTACTGGAGAAAGCAAGTGTCTGGCTATGTTGATGACAATTTTGTGGTCTTAAAAGCTATCTCCTACAAAAAAAGATCTTGACTGAAAAAAGATTGTGAAAATGTTTTAAATGGAGCAAACATGTATTACTATAGTTGTTGTGTAGCTAGCATATGTTATAATCTATTAGATTTTTGCATTGGAACCACCCCAGCTCCATTAAATGTATATTAGTCTTGTTTACGCCAAGGAAATATTTGAGTGTATTTATATAAGCATACGCTTACACCACATGTTGAGGCTGTTTCAGCAATTCATCTTACCCTGTTGGGAAAAGTCTAATTAACTTGAGTCCAAAAACTGTACTGGCAGCCATCAGGCTGTCTACACTAGGATTCCTTTCATTGCCAAGCACAGATCAATGGAGGGAAAGTTAACAAAAATGTCCCTAATGAATCAAAGCGCTCTTCCAAAAGAGAGGATTTCCCCCCCTCCTCCCCGCAGTGCTGTATTAGTATTGTGTAAAATGGCTTTATAGTTGCCAATTTTTTTGGTCACGTTGACTACTAACAGCAATACAGCATGATGTACAGTTGTGTCTGTCAGATTTCAAATGGAGTGAAGTTTCCTACTGAAATCAATGGGAGTTCTGCATGCAAATCATCTGCATCATTGGACCCTTCAGCAGCAGTAATCATAGAAATATTGAAGTGTTCTAAAACAAATGTAAACAATGTTTGTATAACAAAAACATTAGCTAACAGTTGCATGGGATCTATACCTAGTATATGGCAGCAGCTCAAATATGTGTTATGTCACATCACTCTTCCCTTTTCTGTACCTCTTCTATCCAAATTATACCAAACTCTGGTATAATTTCTCTAGCCATTCCAAACTCACTTCTTATTCATTCTGCGAAGAGGACACTCAAAATTATTGTCACTTTTCAGGGAAACTGTATTTGTATTCCCCCCCTCCCGGGTTGCAGCAAGGGCCCTCATTCTATGGCTGGCTCCTCACATGTCTCCGATGAAGAGAGGTGACAGCTGTCTCTCTCCCTCCTAATCATGATATTCCCAGGCTGCACACTTCATAGAATTATAGAACTGGAAGGAACCTCGAGAGGTCATCATATGCAGTGCCCTGCACTCCTGGCAGGACCAGGCACCATCTGGACAGTGTTTCTGAAAGTGTTCCGTGGAATCACTCTCAGAAACACATTAACTGGCTGCCCTGGTTTGTTTATTTACTGGTGCCATGACCACGGAGCCTTGTGGCTCTCATTGGCTCCATTTTGTCCTTTGCAGCCAAGGGGAGTCGTGGGAAGAGGTTAAGGAGAATAGATTTTCTCCCTCTTCCTTATAACAACCTTTTAGGTACTTGAAAGCTGTTATCATGTCCACTCTCAGTCTTCTCTTTTCCAGACTAAACAAACCCAGTTCTTTCAATCTTCCCTCATAGGTTAGATTGCCACAGCAGGCCTTCTTTGCCTTCTCTTCAGAAGCTGAAAAGAGCACAAGTACCCAGAGCTAAGTTACTACTCAGCCCTTTCTAAGCAAGCACATTTATTCTTAAGGTGGAAGCATTGCAGAGAATCAACAGAAGACCGCACAGGCATGTTTATAAGCTGACCAGAAACCATCCCAAGTCCAACAAGAACTCTTGCCAGTGAGCAGCCAGCCCTCCTAACTCCACACAGGGTTTTTTGCCAGATTATAACAGCTTTTTCTCAGAACAAGAACCCGCATGTGTCTTCACTCCTTTATATACTCTGGGCCTTTGATATGCAAAGATCAGCTAGACTATGGTTTCACTTCAAGGTGTAGCTTCCAAAGATTTGGTCCAGAGGGGGACATATGCTTTCTCTAGGTGGGGAAATACTCCATACTAGAAAACTTACTGAACTAAAAGGTCAATCTTGTCTAGCACATTATCCAAAAGAGTCCTTTGAAGCTCATAGCATTTTCCAGGCTTTACATTAGTCATGCCTTCCCCTTAAAAAGTTACATACAATAACACATAATTATTTCCCTTTGTCATACAATGAACTCCTGAAATACTTGGCTTCAGAGGGGTAGCTGAGTTAGGTGATCCTTTATTGAATTAAGTTTGTGTCCTGGGGAAACCAAACAGAATTGGCAGGAAATTACCATATCTGTCACAATTACACCCAAAGTACATTGGGCTACCATTAAGGAAAGAACGCCTCTTAGTGTGAGATATCCCAGACGTAGTGTTTCTTAGAAGAGTTCATCATTGCTAGAGCTGCTGCTTTGTAAGTAGTAGTTCTGGGAATAATTTAAGAAGTATGTTGACTCACTGTGTTTTAAGAAACCCCTCTCCCGTAGGACTCCAATACACCCGTGTTGGGAGGGACACACATTTTCCTGAAGCTTTCTAAATAACACACAGTTCCAGCTGAATATCTTGTTTATTTTCTCACCTGGGCAGTAGCCCAAGCTGCAGTTCCTGATCAACTGTTGGCAGCAATGAGGTCTGATATCATCCAGGAAGGGAGGCCAGTTGGAATTCTCTATTCAGTACTCTTAAGAAATACTACAACTCTTAATTGCTTTGATCCCACAGAGCGAGCAGCTGGAGTGTACCACAGGGAGTCACGGGCTGGAAAATATCAGCTCACCTATGCAGAAGCTAAAACAGTGTGTGAATATGAAGGAGGACAGCTAGCCACATACCAGCAAATGGAGGCAGCAAGGAAAATAGGTATGGAAGAAAAGGTGCATTTGAATGTGGAGTCACTTGAGTCTCACATCACACATCCAGCACTGTGTTATTGCAAGTGTCATGAATTTGGGGGTGGCAATTGCAATCTTGTGAGAAAACACAAGCAACTCAGGAATTTTGCTTGAACTGTATGCAGTTTCCCCCCCTTGTGTGCTAGAGGCTGCTATGTGATTTGTACCACAAATAGCTGTAGCAGCTGCTTGCAATGCTAGAGTGACTGTTTGTGCTGTGTGTGAGATGGACCATTAAAGTGGGTTCAGCCCAATGGAGCAGCCCATTCTTTGCGCTTGGGAGCAGCAGCCTCAGCCTCAAGTCTTGGCACCACTATGTCACATTAAGGAGGTGCTATTGGAGAGAGAAGCTCTGGGTGTTCCCCTACACTGCATTTTCTTAATAAAATGATCAGTGCCTTCAGGAACTCCCTCTTGAATGTCCCACATTTCCATTTAATACATCAAAACACTTGTTTTTTATAGTGTTTATCCATGGCATCTTGCTAAATTTGCTCCACAGATACTCAGAACCAGTGAAACCAACAGCCTCTGTGGGCCCCTGGGTAACGTGGGGCAGGGGAGGGGGGTGGCCCCATGCTCTCAGAAGAGGCAGGGCCAAGGGCAGCAGGCCCTCTGCACTGCCCTGAGTGCATGGCATGGCACTCCAGCAGCAATTTGGTAGCGTTGGCATCCAGAATCCCAGGCCCTTTGAATTGCTGGCCCCTGTGGCAATTGCTGCCTTTGCCCCCACTCCCATCAGTGGGCCTGCTGAGAACAAACAGTCCAGCAAGAGTGTTCAGTGTGATGACAAGTGTTTGAAATGAGGAGCTGAATGAATCCAGACCCTATTGAAGGTGTTACCTTGCTCCAAGTGAATGTTAAAACATTTGTTCAGTGTTCCATGATCAATTCATTCAGAATATTAAGTTATTGTGAAAAAATCCTCCCATGTGAGGACTATGTAAGTATCACTGTTGAATCAAAACCTGGCAACAGGCACTAGCAACATTAATAATAGGGTACATTTTGTTGTTTGTGACTATTTCACCACCTGAAAACCACCACGAAAGAAGTGGTCTGGTTTTTTTACTTTAAAAATATGGTCAGCTTATGATAGAGCTGTTTTGTACTGTGTTAAGTAATAAATAACTTTGAATTATTTTATTATTGTTTTAAACTCTCAATCATATTGTTGTATTAACAGATTGTTTTTAATTCACTAAGCATTTCTGTTGCCTCTGTTTATCCTATGTATAATACATCTTTTTATCCACCTGAAGAGCCCAGTCCTGAAACCCCTTATTCACATAAGTAATGTTTGAGTGAGGTTGTAGGATCAGGCACTAAAAAAGAAACAAAGCAATCAGTATATTTACATGACTAATCTGACCTCTAGTTTGAATACAAAGGTTGGTATTGTATTTTCTAGGGTGGGGAACTTTACAGTCCATCCACATCTGATTTTTATTTTTCATTGAGGAAAAAAATATTGTGGAGGACAAGAAGTGTTTTATACCCTGCATTCAGAATTGTCCTTGCAAATTGTCCCAGCAATTGCCTAAGTACCATGATATGATATGCATTAAGCTAATTATACATGAATTAGAATTTGGCAAAGAGAAAAATTTTATGAGTTTTAATGAGGCAATACTTTTTATAATGTTTCCTGCCTAGAATGAATGTGCAAAACAGCCACGATACTTTCCTTCTGTTACAGGTTTCCATTTGTGTGCTGCTGGCTGGATGGCTAAGGGCAGAGTTGGTTATCCCATCGTGAAAGCTAGACCCAACTGTGGCTTTGGAAAGACTGGCATTGTTGATTATGGGATTCGCCTTAACAGAAGTGAGAGATGGGATGCCTACTGTTACAACCCCCATGGTGTGTCTAAAAACTCCAATATTGCTTAATTACATGCCTTTTTCCTAAATAAAATAGGCTGATTGCTAGGTAGTAAATCAGTAATATGGCTAATGTTTCCAATGTGATGTGGTCAAAATTTTCCAATGTGATTGTGTACATTGAAGTTTCTAAATTTTTTATTAGGCCATGAATACTTAGCAGCTATTTTTATTTAAATGAGTAACCTTAGGCACCTAAGTTGGAATATTTTGGTCTGTATTTTTTATGAATAATTCTAAAGGGAAAATTAAACATAATATATTGTAAATGACCATATTTTACCTAGTTCTCTAGTCCCTAGGTAACAGGTCATTAAAATTACAAGAATGTTAAACATATCTATAATAATAATAATAATAATTAATTATTGTGTTTTCCTTTTATCCTTTCTCTCAGTTTGTACAAACTAAAATCTATGAAATCAGTTTTATTTTGTGGTTACACACACTGCAGCAGAGTATTGGTTTTATAATGATAATTTTCATGAGAGTATGAAAAAAATGTAGAAGTAAATTTCTATTTGTTAAAGCTTATATCAGCAGCAGTTTGGCCCAAATTTGAGTTGTGATTATCCCTTTAATAGGCATCACCTATAATTGGAACTTTAGCTTGGCAGGAAGTTTAGCAATAAGTAGAAGCAGATGAAAAATAAGAATGTGCATTTTGATTTACATGTAAGAATCTAAAGAATGCGTATGTATGATTAACGTGGATGCTCAGCAGTACTATGATGACACTGTGCAGGGATAACATTGGTTCCATAGTGATCAAAAGGTTAAAGTCAGCAGAGCTGATTTACATCAGCTGAGGTTCTGGCCTAGGGATTTTAAGGCCAAAGGGACCATTCTGATCATCTAATCTGACCTTCTACTTAACACAAATCATAGAATTGGGTTTGAAGTTCAAACTAAGGAGTTTCTGACTGTTTGGGGATCTTAGTCTTTTGCACAATGGTGGTAGTGGTGGTTGGGGAAATATGTCCCTGACTGAAACTGCTTTTTTCCCTGCTTATCAGCTCTCAAATTAAATTCCCACACAGAGGCTATGTCTAGACTGCATTGCTGTTCTGGGATACTGGAGGTATCCTGGAAAAGCAATGCCGCATCCAAGGAATGCATCTGCTTTTCCCAAATTTTTTTTGAAAAAGTGGACGTGCTCTTTCACCATCCCTGTAAGCCTCATTCTACGATGCATAAGGGATGTGTCAAAAGAGTACTTTTTTCCAAAATTTGGTGCCGTGTAGACGTGCCAAATTTCAGAAAGCCTCTTTCAAAAGTAAATCGGAAAAAGATACGCAATTTGCCTACCACAAATTACGTATCTTTTCCTGATTTAACACTGCAATCTAGACGTAGCGAGAGAAACTCAGAGAGATCATCATGTTCCAGTTACGCCTCTGGCACTTAGGGCAGCAACAAAGCTCCTCCATTCTTGACTGTTTCTGGCAAGTCTTTCAGTGGCTCCCAGATTCACAGCTCTTCACCATGTTGTTTTTAGCTTGCCTTCAGGTGTCCATCTTATTGCTACTCTGCTGATAGAATCATTTTCCATCCCAAGCACATAGCCAATGCAACACAAGAGATGAAACATCATTAAATGGAAATGTTTTCCAAATGATTTGCAGATAGGCAAATTTAGAACTTACTCCTGATCCCATTCATGGGAGATTTTGCTCCTTGTTACCAAATTTTCACCCTCTCAGGGTTATAATTATACTGATTTATTCAATGCTGCTACTTGATCAAGCAAAGAGGGAATGAAACTCCTTCACACCGCACCTCCACATTCATACACTCAGATAGTCATATACTTATGCATGCGACGAGTTGCGCAAAGAAGGCAGAAGAAGCCAAACATGGTGGGTCTGCCAGTGTCTGCCTGCAGTCATCAATCTGGGCCGGTGAACTGTCCGTACAGCCCATATCTGCATACTCTCTTCTCTTTACTGAGCTGGGCAACGTCTGTCACATACACTCAGTTCTTTCTCTGTGTCCGTCACCGAAAGACCTGCCCAAATCTCATTCTCCTCATGCATATTCATTTCTTCTTCTCATTTGCACTGCACCTCCATTTCTTGCCTTTTTCATGTGCAAGGGAAGATTAGATCAGACCCCACCTAGTCCCTGGCTCCAGGTCCGTAGCCTCCTGGTTCCTCTCAATAAAGGCACAGACATTACCCAATTCACTCTCTCTCTCCATCTGCACCTGCTCACCAGCTCCCTTGTCGCAGCATAGAATGTTCCAGGGCTTAAAGATTGTAAATTACAAAGCTTGCAAGAAGTTGCAGAACTTGAAACATGGACGTTACAGAAAGTTCCATGGCTTATCAGAAAGTTAAGGCGTGCACAATGACTGAAACTTACATGACTTAGAACAACTGAGAGTTACATGGCTTACAATAGCAGAGAGTTACATAGAATAACTGAGAGTCACATAGCAGAGAGTTACATATCAAGTCACATAACTTATAAAAACTGAAAGTTACAGACTTACAATACAAAAAGTTACATATCTTACATCCACATTATACTGGATTGTGTGGAGGATTTACACAACACCTCCTGACTATAATGGGAGTTAAAACACTTAAAACCAAGTAAGCGCTAAATCTGGGATTGAAATATTTGACTTATCCAGCAACCTTCTTACTATATATTTTACAAATGTGAGTTTGTCTGTCTGTTCATCTCTGAGTCCATTTGTTCAAGAACTCAGTAATTGGGGGAGGGATAGTGCCATGGTTTGAGCATTGGCCTGCAAAACCAAGGTTGTGAGCTCATTCCTTGAGGAGGCTATTTAGGGATCTGTAGCAAAATCTGTCAGGGATGGTATTTGGTTCTGCTGTGAAGGCAGAGGACTGGACTTGATGACCTTTCAAGGTCCCTTACAGCTCTATGAGATAGGTGTATCTCTATATATTATTTTTATATTAAATCCTCCTAAACAATAAGTGCTGACTAGGACCCCCAAATTTGGTATGCAGTTTCCTCTTATCATAACTTAAAGCAAGGTCAGGGTTTGGTTGTCTAGATAATGGGATGTGCATGGAATTTGATTGTTTCTCATAAAATGGAAAGGGAGGGGAGTGGGCAGGAAGTTACATGAGAGAATGACCACAGGGGGTAGCAAGGGGCCAGAGATGAGGACTGGAACAGCTGCAACCCAATTGGGCCATTAGGGGGCAGGGGTGGAGAAAGAGACAGCTATCTACTACATCTTTCAGAGAGTTTGTCTGTTTGTGTGTCTGTTTGTCTGCACCCCTCCCCTGACTGTGTCCACTGGAGCTGTAGTGGCCATGGACATGTGCTTCTCACCTGGCCCCAAGCTACTCTGGTAAGAGAGGGCTGGTGTAGTCCACTCCCTCTGGGGCAGCCTGCATACTGAACCCTTCATCTCCAGCTCCACTCCAGAACAGTGATTTAAATGAAGAAAAACAAAAATTATTTGAGTTAAGAACCCAAACAATGCTGGGTAAATCATTTAGTAGGTACTATCTACATTAGCATGATTAAATGAGTTATAATGCTAGTTAGGTGTTCAGTGCAAAAAGAAGCTACCCAAAAACGACTACCAAGGCTTGCACCAAATACAAATATTGTTTCAATATAATTTGGTACCACTAGTATAATAAAGAAGGAAGTAAAGTACATAAGAACATAAGAACAGCCATACCGGGCCAGACAAAAGTCCATCTATCCCAGTATCCTGTCTTCTGACAGGAGCCAGTGCCAGATACCTCAGAGGGAGTGAACAGAACAAATAATAATCAAGTGATCCCTCTCCTATCACCTATTTCCAGCCTCAGAGCAGAAGTTAGGGACACCATTCCTACCCATCCTGGTTAATAAGTATTGATGGACCTAACCTCCATGATTTGATCTAGTTCTTTTTTGAACCCTGTTAAAGTCCTGGTCTTCACCATATCCTCTGGCAAGAAGTTCCACAGGTTGATTGTGTACTGCATGAAGAAAAACTTCCTTTTGTTTGTTTTAAACCTGCTACCTATTAAAGTATAAACCTGCTACATATTAAAGTAAAGTAGAGGGAAGAGAGAAAAAGTAAGCACCAAAAAGAAAAATTGCTTAACTTTGTGTTCTCTTTCTCTTTCAAACCATTCCAAATGGCCTGTCTTGTGTTACTTAGCCAGCATTTTGGGTTAGCAAAGATATATATACAAGTGTGCATATTTTATTTGTGTAGATTGTAGTTCTAGCTTGTTTATTAGCTCACCAGTCATCAATAATCTAGCTCTGTGGGATGAGAGACACTCATAGATGTTCAGCGCATGGAGTGTGAGATACTATGGCACTCATTATATTTAAACTATCAGCTTTACTTTCTCCTTTGTTAACCCTCTCCTCTGAGATATTAGTTAAATGTTTTCCAAATGCATTCTTTGGGTGGTGGACAGTGTGATTAACCAAAGCTGTTTACATTCAGAGGCTGATTTGTGTTCCTCCCCTTGCCAATAAATTTCTTAATACTTAATGGAGAATATTGTTCAGATTTGAGAAGATTTGCCTGTTTTCAGGGGAAAGGGCAGGAGAGGATGCTAAATCATTTCTAATTGAATTAAGGCCTCTATTGTTCTTTGAGAAGCACAATATTGGCAGCATGTTATGCAACAACTTTGAATTTGGGATGCAAGTCCTACCTGACAGTCCCTGTGCCAAAGAGTTTAAAATCAAAATACATCAAATTCATTTCACCACAACCCCCAATAACAACAGTTATTACATGACTCCACAAGGGGGGACCTAAGCTTGAGCCAGCCCAAGCTCTACCGTCCCAAGTCAGGGAGCCAAAGCCAAAAGGAAAGGGGAATAGGATGCAAAAAAAAAAAACCAAAAAACAAAAAACGCCTAAGTGAATAGGGAGGAGGGCTAGAGTTTACAGACATTTTGCATCGGAAGCATTTTAAGAAGACTTAAAGGACAAGAGACCAGGTTGGAAGTGGGGTGATTTGTAAGTGCAGTTCTGAGGCCTATAGGTGGATTTAGCTTGAAATCCCAATTTTCTTTATACAGAGAACCTAGAATCTGAAGTCAAAGAGAATAGTTCCGTTGACCTCAATGGTCTTTGGCTTAGGGCCCTAGTTGCCAACATATTAACTCCATATATACTTCATATATGTGTAACCACAGGTACTTGTTCAGAATGATGAGGTTATAAAATATAAGAATAGCACTCAAGAGTCTTACTACTGTTACACTGAGTTGGTTCTGTGTAAAATTTAGTCCAGAAGTGCTCACACACACAAAGGCACGAAGACCTGAAACGCATTAAACTCTATTTTTATTTTTCTCTTAGCAAAAGAATGTGGTGGAATTTTCACAGGTGCAAAACACATTTTTAAGTCACCAGGCTACCCAAACGAGTATGAAAATGAACAAATATGCTACTGGCATATTAGACTGAAGTACGGACAACAGATTCATCTACAATTCCTGGATTTTGATGTTGAAGATGACACTGCATGCATGGCTGATTTCTTAGAAGTTTATGATAGCTATGATGATGTCACTGGCTTTGTGGGCAGGTAAACATAATTTCCACATCTTTATACATATATTTAAAGCAATATACTTACAATGTTCAAGGCATAATATTGCTAGTATGCTCAGAAAAAGATTGTGTTGACCACATAGAACTTAAAGGAGTGCTTCCTGCACCTAATACATTTTTGAATAAATGCAATAAGAACGTGAGAACAGCCATCCTAGGTCAGACCAAAGGTCCATCTAGCCCAGTATCCTGTCTTGCAACAGTGGCCAATGATAGGTGCCCCCAGAGAGAATGAACAGAACAGGTAATCGTCAAGGGATCCCTCCCCTGTCACCAATTCCCAGCTTCTGACAAACAGAGGCTAGCTAGGGACACCATTTCTGTCCATCCTGGCTAATGGTCATTGATGGATCTATCCTCCATGAATTTATCTAGCTCTTTTTTGAACCCTGTCGAAGTCCTGGCCTTCACAACATCCTCTGGCAAGGGGTTTCATAGGCTGACTGTGGATTGCATGAAGAAGTACTTCCTTTTGTTTGTTTTAAACCTGCTACCTATTAATTTCATTTGGTGACCCCTAATTCTTGTATTATGGGAACAAGGAAACAACTTTTCCTTATTTACTCTCTCTACACCAGTCACGATTTTATATACCTTTATCATATCCCCCCTTAGTCTCTTCTTTTCTAAGCTGAAGAGTCCAAGTCTTTTTATCTCTCTTCATATAGGACCTGTTCCAAACCCCTAGGGTATGTCTAGACTATATGCCTCTGCTGTCAGAGGCATGTAAATTAGACTACCCAACATAGTCAATGAAGTGGGGATTTAAATATCCCCTGCTTCATTAAAATAAAAATGGCCACCGCACTGTGCCGGCTCAGCTGATCGTCAGCACAGCACGGCAGTCAAGACGCGGATCAGTCGACAGGGAACGCCTTTGTCAACTGCTCCCTTATGCCTCGTGAAACAAGGTTTACAGGGTCGGTCGGCAAAGGCTTTCTTTGCTGACCGATCCGCATCTTGACTGCTGCGTTGTGCCGACGATCAGCTGAGCTGGCACAGCACGGCGGCCATTTTTATTTTAATGAAGCAGGGGATATTTAAATCCCCGCTTCATTGACTATGTCGGGTAGACTAATTTACATGCCTCTGCCGGCAGAGGCATGTATCTAGACATACCCCTAATCATTTTTGTTGCCCTTTTCTGAACTTTTTCCAATGCTAATATATGTTTCTTAAGATGAGGCGACCACATCTGTATGTGGCATTCATGGTTTTATATAGAGGCAATAAGATATTTTCTGCCTTATTCTGTATCCCATTTTCTATGATTCCTATCATTCTCTTTGCTTTTTTGACTGTTGCTGCACATTGATTGGATGTTTTCAGGGAACTATCCACAATGTCTCCAAGATCTGTCTCTTTAGTGGTAGTAGTTAATTTAATCCCCATCAATTTGTATGTATAGTTGGGATTATGTTTTCCAATATGCATTACTTTGCATTTATCAACATTAAAATTCATATGCCATTTTGTTGCTCAGTCTCCTAGTTTTGTGAGATCCTTCTGAAGCTCTTCACAATCTGCTTTGGTCTTAAACTATCTTGAGCAGTTTAGTATCATCTACAAATTTTGCCACCTCACTATTTACCTCTTTTTGCCTAAACCATCTCTTTTGGCAGCCTTCCTCAATACTAGTAAAAAGGTGACCTGCAAAGATCTTTTAAAATTAGGATTTTGCACTTTTTTGCTTCTTTATGAGATATCAAGAGAGCCCGCAAGTTTTTTGCAACAACTACTTATTGTTACTTTAGAAATCCATCCATGGCTTTGGTGGAAGATCTCTCAGAGCACAATTAGTGTTTGCTCTAACACCTTAACTGAAGGAATGTGTGAGGGGGTTCAGTTATTAGGAAAATACACAACTCAAAATATTATTCTTTACTGACATAAAATAAATATTAAACAATGACCCCAAACCCCAAGGAGTTTTAAACAATCTGACAAAAATTGCTTTCCTGCTTACTTGCTCAATATTTTACCCTCTTTACTCTTGTGATGTCATCATTTCACTGGTTCCACAACAACCATAGAGTTTTTCAGTGTAGAACATCTGAATTTTTAATGTAAATAAACAGAGGGAAAAAAAGCCCTTCAAATTCTCACTGCATTTCATGCCTCCTTTGTACATTATCAAGGAGCAAAGGCAGGACTCAATCCTGGTTTTTTCCCTTGGCAGTTCCTCTTTAGGACAGTTCCTCTTTATATTTTCCTGATGTCCAACCTAGGACTGGCCTCTCTCAGCCTCAGATTACTGTTCCTTATGAAAATGAATAGCTCTTTGCCTTCTTTCAGTTCATTTACTTACTTCAATTATTGCAAATTTTACTTCCTACATTCTATTTCTTCTCTCCATCCTCAACAAGGCGGCCGAAATACTTAGCATATAAGAACATAACAACGGCCATACTGGGTCAGACCAAAGGTCCATCTAGCTTAGTATCCTGTCCGCCAACAGTGGCCTATACCAGATGTCCCAGAGGGAGGGATCACCACAGGTAATCCTCATGTGGTCCCTCCCCTGTCACCCATCTCCAGAGAAACAGAGGCTAGGGATACCATTCCTACCTATCCTGGCTAATACCCATTGATGGACCTAATCTCCATGAATCTATCTAGCTCTTTTTTGAATCCTGTTAAAGTTCTAGCCTTCACCACATCCTCTGGCAAGGAGTTCTACAGATTGACTTGCCAGTCCCTGGGCCAGGTGGGGCGGAGGGACAGCTGTGCACTCCTGGAAGGATCAGGTCTGGGGCAGCCAGCTGTTAGCACTACTGGACTGTGCTGTGCTGGCCCACCCCACCCCCTCAGAACTGCTTGAAACACACTGCACAGCACTCTGGTGGCAATTCAAAGGGCCCAGGGCTCCATTTACCACTGCTTCTGGGGTAGTGATGGTGGCAGCCAGGAGCCCCAGGCTCTTTTGAATCACCGGGCCCCAGAGCAGCTGTTCCTTTGGCCCCTCTGTCTCCTTCCCATTGGCAGGCATGTCCCTCACTCTCATTTGTGAAATGGTTTAGATAAAAGTACTTAAGCCAATGACGTTTTGTATGTTAGAATAGACCCCAAAGAACAACTTGGAATGAAGGGTACTCCATCCTTCTCTGTTAAAGTATCAATGTGGCATTTATGTTATTTTATATTTGCTCATTCATATTTATCATGAAACATTTACAATCATTTTTTAGGTACTGTGGAGATGAACTTCCAGATGATATCATTAGCACAGGTATGTATTGTTCATGGACAAAATATAAACCTACTGGGTCAGGGGACCAGATGTTTGAAGATTAAATGCCCACTTCCTGGTTTACATGTTGAAGCCACCATGCAAACCTTCTAGCATATATTTTAGTCAATACATTTGCTTAAAAATAAGTGTAAAAGAAGAGACATCCTGGAGAAGGCTAGTTAGACAAAGAATTGGGAACTAACACTGTAGTCTTTACTCAGGCAAAATTCCCCTTTGCATTAAAGTTACTTCACTGATTTGGGAGTTTATATAGCATGTCTGTAATCAGTATGTTATTCCTACAAGCCCTACCCACACATCTAATATCGAGTAAAGAAGTATTCCCATTAGTCAGAAATTAGGATTGAAAAATCAGGCCCGAGACTCATATTAGACCAAGTCTACACTGGCACTTTACAGCGCTGTAACTTTGTAGTCCAGGCCCATGAATACCCCGCCCCCACCAACACCCCCAGTACAGCAAGTTACAGCGCTGTTAAGTGAGTGTGTGAAACAGGCTACATCGCTGAAAGCCGTACTCGCAGGACTGTTAGCTGCTCCCCTTGCAGAGGTGGTTTACATAGAGTGCTGGGAGAGCTCTCTCAGTGCTCCTGCCATGGCCACATTTTCAGTTGAAAATGTTGCCACAACAGCGCTGCCATGGCTGTGCTTTAAGAGTAGACAAAGCCTTAGAGAGAATGTGTCTGAAAAGGAGCCTCTGGCATTGGGGAGTACATTGTATCTTTGGGTTTTTAACATAGGCACCAACTTCTTCAGTTTCTGAGAGGTGCTAGACCCCCCCCCCCACCACTCTGCCCCAAGTCCATCTCCACTCCAGCCCTTCCACCTACCCCACCTCTTCCCACCTTTATTCTGCCGCTTCCTGCCTCTTCCAGATCCCATTCCCTCTCCCTCCAAGCTCCACCTGCAAGCCACTGAATAGTGACTGTAGTAGGCAGGAGGAGCTGACTGGTAAGGTCACTGGCGAGTGGGAGGTGCTGCAGAGGAAGGGGGAGACACTGCTCCATGGGGCTGCATGCCAGTCAGTGTTGGAGCATCCTTTTTTTCCCCGGGGGTGCTCTATGAAATCTGCACCTATGGCTTTTACCTATTAAGTTGTCTGAAAACACTGAGCAATTTGTTTATGAGCTTGAGTTTATGAGTTTGTTTACAAGTTTATAAATATTCACTATTAATCTCCTTTATGAATAAAATAGTATGTCACTGATCATTAGATGAATACAATTGAACAATAAGGCAAGATTTTTCCCCCTGCTAAAAAGGATGAAAGATACTTGGAGAAACAGATGAGACGAGACAGAGATTCATTAGCATAAGCGAATAGAAAAAGAACACAGAATGAACAAGAACTAAAGGTCAAATGAAAAAGCAGCTAGAGAAAAAGAATTTGAGACAGAAAGAGACAACACAATGTTTGTTCCAGCCCAGATTCTGCCTCCCTTGTTCATGCTGAGTACTTTACTCTACACTCGGGATGTTAACTATCGGTTATTTTACTAGTCGAGTAGGTGGTGGAATTTCCATTGACTACTCAACTAGGCGATAGGCACTTTCACATTCCTCCTTTGAAATGTACAAGAGCACCCGCTGGGGCTCTTGTATATTTCAAAGAAGGAATGCAGAACTCCACATGCAGCACAGGGCCAGCGGGAAGTCCCGCTGACTCTAGGCTGCACATGGCATGTCAGCTTTGAAACGCAGAAGAGTCCCCAGTGGGGCTCTTGTGCATTTCAAAGTGGCAGCGCAGCATGGAGTCTGCTGGGGTCAGTGGGGGACTCCCCAGCCAATCCCAGGCTCCATACAGAAATTCAGTGGACCGGGATCAGCTGGGGACTCCACGCGCAAAGGCACCGCACAGCTGATCCCAGGATCAGCTGCGTGGCGGTGCCGCTTTGAAATGCCGAGGTGGCGTTTGAAAGGGACAGCGCTGCACAGTTGAGCCGGGGATCAGCTGTGCAGCGCTGCCCCTTTGAAGTACCCTCTATTCCCCTCTAAGTGATAGAGGCAGCGGGGGAAAGGGGTGGGCAAATTGACTAGTCAACTGACTATCCAATAAGCATTTGCTTATCAGAGAGTTGACTAGTCCTTAACATCCCTACTCTACACATGGTTCTATAGATTGCTCACAGTGAGTAGTCTCACTGAAAAGATGGCAGGATCTGGCCCCTAGTATCTGGAAAAACATGTGCTGTGCTCCTGTGATTAAAACACAGGAGAAAGGAAGAAGACACCCGGAAGTTCTTTCTAGCTCTAATCAATTTTGCCTGTGTGATCTTTGACCTGGATTTCAATCTGACTGAGCCTTACCTTTCTCTTTGCTTTGTGTGGGTGAGCAAAAATTTGGCTTAGTGCACATCCATGCGTTTAGAGTGTGCTAAAAGTCCACAGGTCTTGTGCCACTCCTTAGGATTAGCCACAGCAAAGGGAGCAGGAATGCTACATTGTCATGTCTCTGCCTCCTCCATGCCGGCCAAGCAGAGAGGCACAGATGAAAGGATAGTTCAGCAACCTCACTTCTCCAGTGCTCCCCAAAGTTTCTGGAGGCATTGGCCAAGAACCTCAAAGATATTCAGGTGCCTAATTCCCATCAGTGCAGATGAGGCCCCTAAATGTCCTTGAGGATTTGGGCCAACATACCTATTTACTGTACCTAATTTAAGGGTGCCCCTTACATTAACCTGATCCCATCCAGTAAGCAATACTGATCCAACACCTGAAAGTCTTTCTCACTATTTACTCAAGTAAAACTCTTATTAATATTGGTGGGTGACTCTTGAGCTCCTTGCTTAGTTTTCAATTAGATACACAAATATTGCTCTTAAGGGAGGAGGGGGGTCGGAGACATAAACAATTTCCAAAGCAGCACTTTTCATTCAGTTGAAAAGAAGTAACTTTTTTTCCCTTCTCTCTTGCCATAGGAAATCTCATGACCATAAAGTTTTTGTCAGATGCCTCAGTGACAGCAGGTGGTTTTCAAATTAAATATGTTGCTATAGACCCACCTTCAAAACCTAATGATGAGAAAAACACAACTTCCCAAGGAAACACAAACTTCTTGGCTGGAAAATTTGGCATTATGTGAAGAGACAGATCAAAATAACAGAAAATGCAGTTGGAATGTACAGCTATTAGATACAAATACTATTTTAGATACCTGTTTGGTCCAATAAGTTATAGCTGCCGTATTTGGGATAGCAGCAGCCACAGTCATTTCATCTTATCCTTATGACTTTTATACTTTCTGCTTTATGTAACTTTTCTTCATAAAGAATATTGGGAAACAAATTAGAAAACGGTACTTAAAATGACAGGCAATTATTTTCTAGATCACAAGAAGTCAGTGAAACTAAGAACATAAGAATGGACATACTGGGTCTAATATAGTCTAAAATCCTGGCTTTTGACAGTGGCCAATGCTGTGTGCTTCAGAGGAATGAACAGAAAAGGCAGCCTTCAGGCAATCCATCCTCTGTTGTCCACTCCCAGCTTCTGTCAAACAGAGGCTAGTGGACACTCAGCACATGGGGTTGCATCCCTGACCATCTTGACCAATAGTCATTGACGGACCTATTCTTCATGAACTTATCTGAACTAAACTGAAGGGGTCACTGTCACCATAGATTTCCCAACTAATCATTTTTCTAGACTGCCCGCTGTTTTCTCTCACTCTTTGCACCATTTCAGCTGAGTTTTGAGGACCTGATATGTCAATCCTTCTCCCCTCACTTACCTTCATTCCTGTATATTTATTGAGTTTAAATTCTCCTTTCCCTACCCTTGCTTACTTTCTTGCTGCACTCTCCCACTGTTTTTAAGCTAACCCACTTCCAATGTCTTTAGAATAAGTCTTGTTTCATGATAGTTTATGTCAAACTACAAATTTATCTTGAGAGTTGGCCTGTGAGTTTATCCCAGACAAACTCATATGTAATGAGCTTACCTGTATGTACTGGGCTTCTAGAGCCAGAAGGTACTGAAGCAGCATGAAAAGCACTGAGTCTGTAATTGTATTGTTCTTGTGATTGTATTGTATTCTGGATAATAAATTATTTAACAGATTTGTAAGGAGTTTATCTTCCATATCCAGTGCAGAGTTATTCAAGCCTTTTCTATTCTCAAACCACACTTATTAAAGGGCAAAAAGATGAAAGATTCTCTGATAATGAGAAACCGACAAAAAGGAATTGTCTAACAACTATCAGCAACCCCTTTTTTAACCTGTCAACAGACTATGTCTTGTTCATACCAGTTCTAAGATTGCATTATGCTGAATTGATAGACATGTATCCTTTCTCAATATCAGTTTATACCTGTCTGTTAAACTCCTGACCACAAAATATCATTAAATCTACCTCTGTTTTAATCATGTTCAGGGTTTCCTATCTGTATTGTATATATTTTCTGATTTTTTTAGGTATTTTTGTTGACTTTTGTGTTAATAAGTAGGGACAACTGGTTCATTTGGTAGTAGTGTGTAGAGATATATAGAGACACACGTGGAAATAGCAGAGGTTCTTAACAACTTCTCTGTTTCAGTCCTTCATCAAAAAGGTGGAGTTGATTGGACGCCTACAGTAGTGAATGCTGGAGAAAAGGAGATAGGTTTGGAAGTTAAAATAGGAAAAGAGCAAGTTTAAAATTACTTAGAAAAGTTTTATGTCTTCAAGTTACAAGGACATGATTAAATGAATGCTAGAATACTCAAGGAGGAGATATCTGAGCCATTAGCTATAATCTCTGAAAAGTCATGGAAGACAAGAGAGATTGCAGAAAACTGGAAAAGAGCAAATATAGTGTCCATCTATAAAACGGACATAAGGACAACCCAGGAAACTACAGATCAGTCAGCTTAACTTCTGGACCTGGAGCAAATAATTAAGGAATCCATCTGCAAACATCTGGAAGATAATAAGGTGATAGGTAACAGCCAGCATGGATCTGTAAAGACCAAAACTCCTGCAATGAGGTTTAACAGGTAGTTCGAAATAGGGCTTTATTTCAAACGCCTGTTTCACTGCCGCGTGTAGACGCGGGCAGTTATTCCGGGCTTGTAAATTTCAAAAAATGGCGCCCGGCCGGGAAGATGCAAATCAAGCCCGGGATATTTAAATCCCGGGCTTGATTTGCAATTCCGAATGCCTACATTTGCAGCCCTATTCCGAAATAGGCTGCAAGTGTAGACATACCCACACAGAATGGGAAGTGACTGTCTAGGTAGGAGTATTGCAGAAAGGGATCAAGGATCATAGTGGAAAACAAGGTAAATATGAGTCAAGAAAATATTGCAAAGAAAAAAAAAGCAGACATAATTCTGGGATACATTAATAGGAGTATTGTAAGCAAGTAATTTTTCCACTCCACTCTGCACTGGTTAGGCCTCAGTTGGAGTACTGTGTCCAGTTTTCAGTGCTACATTTCAAGAAAGATGTGGAGAAATTGGAGAAGGTCCAGAGAAGAGCAATAAACATGATTAATGGTCTAGGAAACATGACCCATGACGGAATTCTGAAAGAAGTGGGTTTGTTTAATTTCGAAAAGAGAAGACTAAGAGGAGACATGATAACAGCTTACAAGTACCTAAAAGGGTTTTATAAGGAGGAGGGAGAAAAATTATTCTCCTTAATCTCTGATAATAAGACAAGAAGCAACGGGCTTAAATCACAGCAAGCGAGGTTTAGACTGGACATTCGGAAAAACTTCCTAACTGTCTGGGTGGGTAAGCCAGTTTAGGGAGTTTGTGCAATCTCCATCGCTGGGGATATTTAAGAGCAAGTTAGACAGATATGTCAGGGATAATCTAAGTGGTGCTTGGTCCTGCCATGAGGGCTGTGGACTGGACTTGATGACTTCTTGTGGTTCCTTGCAATTCTAGTATTCTATGATTCTACAAGTAAGTATGCGATCAGATCCACCAGAAAGAACCATTTTGATTTCTAACATGTAAGATGAGAGTTACAGAAACAACTGTTTGTTGGTAGCCAGTACATAATCCAATTATCCTCCAGTTTTGTAATCTATAAAGGCTCCCTTTCCAGCTGCTAAAATGTCTATAACATAAATAACTCCTTTCCTTACGGAATCTGGATTCCCCAAAATTAATAATATATAGGAGTATTAGCTTTGTTATTAAGACAAGATAAACTAAATCCAAGTGGTCTTTTCCGATCACCATGACTCCTCAAAATGTACGTAATTATTTAGCAATTATTGGCTGGGGATCCTTCATCTCTACATCCCATATCATTCCTTTTTCAGACATGCATCTATCTACTTATAAAATACTTCAAAAATAGATTAAGATGCAATAATGGACTTAGTTATTCAAAGAGTCCTGATACTTTGACACTTCTGACAAACAGCAGTAGCAGTGGGAATGACTCAGAATTGAAGTAACCCAGAAAATAAGACATCTGAAATCCCAAAAAGAACAGAACACTACATAGTAAAGTATAATTTACATAAAAAATTTCACAGCTCTGTTGGACTAGAGTACAGTTGTTTCAGCATTGCTCTCATTCCAAGTTGCCTTACTATGAGCATCACATTACTACTGGCAGAAAATAAGTTTCATATCATTATACTTAATTGAAACAAGATGCACTCATTAAGAACTGAGTCAAATTTAACAAATATTTCTAAAATCCTGCCCTCTGGTGGACTGAATAAGGCTGCAAACATGTTTTTGTAACAACTACATGTTCTTTGTTTTTCTAAACTCAGTAGTAACAGTGTGTTGATCACAAACAGAGTGTTAAGTGGGCCTTACAGTATTTTATTCAGCATAAAATATTAATTGTTTTAACTGACACGATTGATGTTTGATGTGGGCCAGATTCAATATATCTGTTGTAAGTATCTTAGGCTAACAAAACAATCCCCAACAAACAACTGTGTGGTCATTGCAGTAACACCATTCTAAAACAGGGT
This sequence comes from Pelochelys cantorii, assembly GCA_032595735.1. NCBI lineage: Eukaryota > Metazoa > Chordata > Testudines > Trionychidae > Pelochelys > Pelochelys cantorii. The sequence continues at coordinate 28,998,517 of CM064332.1, forward strand.
GGGCAATAAGCGGTCCATGGGCTTGACGCAGTTTGCCAAGGTTAGCCGGTGGTGGGCTTTGTTAACCTACTCATCCACAGGTACAGCTGTTTGCCGCTTCCATTGGCTGTGGTTCACTATTCCTGGCCTGCAGGCTGGGCCACCATTTCCCACAGTGTCCATTGGCTAGAAATGATGAACCATGGCCAACAGGAGCTGTGAGCAGCTGTAGCTACTAAATATTTCCCCATTAAACTGTTGAAATATGAATAGTAATATCTATGTCGCTATCTGTCTGATACTCACAGCAAATAAGTTAATAACTTAATGCAAGTTGATAACTTAATTGCTTAATAACATGGGTGGTCTGTGAAGGTAGGGCTGGGGGAGGCAAGCCCCCAGCTCCAGCCCAGCCCTTTGGCTGAGCGCCTCCCCCCCATGGGAGCCAAATCGCCTCCCTGCCCCGCCCCACCATGGGGAGGTGGAGCAGTATACCATGCACACCACCACCACCACCAATGGGGAGGGGAGGGGAGAGTAAGGGAGGCAGGCAGGTACGCAAATGCACCCCAGCATCCCTAGCCCCGGAGCATGGGGCGGGAGGAGAGCATGCAGCTCCAGCCTTCCCAGCCCCAAAGCACTAGGGAGGGTGGGTGCAAAGGGCAGCAACACTTCGTCCCCCAGTACGTCTACAGTAGGCGTTCTGGTGGAGGAGTGTGGGCAGAGCCAGGCTGGCAGTTTGAGAAGGCAATGCCTTCCCTCACCTATGATACTGTATGACCATGGTTAATAACATACTAAAAACATCCTGATTCATTAACAATTAAATCACACTGTTTTATTATCATGATGTGCTGCAGAGAGTCACAGGAGACACACTGCGGCTTATGAGCAGCAATCTGAGTATCACTGCTCTAAACTCTACACTCTGCAGGAAAAGCCATGGAGCGATTGTCACAAGCTCTGTCCCTTCGGTGGTTCTAAATCAGAGGTCAGCAACATACGGCATGTGTGCCATAACGCATGCAGGATGATTTTTTGTGGCAGCCTGGTGTAGGGACCGGGCAGCCTGGCAAGCAGAGCGGGTGGCATGACCACGTGCTGGGCTCCACATCCCTGGGCGTGCAGCTCCCAGGAGCTAAGGGGTTGACAACCCTCTCCTCCCACAACAGGTTCTGCCTCCTGCTCCAGGAGGCAGTGGCTCTGGGGCTGATCTGCAGATCTGGGTGGTGTGGCCGGTCACATGCGGCTGCTGCTTCTGTGGGGCTCTAGGGCCCAGCTAAGCCATGGCTGTTCCCCAGGAGTGGGAAGACCCTTCCCCAGTGCCCTGCTGCACCTGGCTGGGGGTTGGAGACAGCCCTGGGCAGCCCGGGCTCTGCCTGCCCTAGCCCAGGAGCTGCAGCCTGCAGGTGAAGTGTGAGCCCTGGGCAAAAGGCTTGGCTGGGCAGGGAAGTGACTCCACCCCCACCGCCCCACCTCACCCCAGTGCTGCTCCCGGAGGGCTGCGAGTCCCAGAGCTGCTTCCCTGCTGGTGTGTGCACTGAGGGCACAGGGATGTGGGTACAGGAGGGGACAGGGCTTGTACTGAGGGGGATGGGGAAAGTTAAATCTTGGCATACCACTTCTGAAAGGTTGCTGACGCTGTTCTAAATTCTGCAGTGACATACCTAGAGCTGAATAAGCCCATAGTAGATAAATGGGAAATCTTTCTGATATTCAGTAGGAAAGTCAATTGCTTTTCTACACACGCACACACACACACACACACAAATAGCATTACCAGCCTTGGGGAGCATACACACTGGCCAGGAAAGGCTTAATGAACTGCTATGGGCTCTATAAGCCCTATCCTATTACACCAGCAATAGGTTGGCTTAACAAGGAGGATTTAAAAGCCTATTTGGGTGCTAGCTGGGAGAGACCTTCAGCTCTTAATCTGTCTTGCTAGAGCCAGCAATGGCTTAAGAAACTGCTGCCGGCAGTGCCTCCCTGAGTGAAGGGGCTCCTGATGTGGGATTATTGTTCCAGTTTCCTACTTAGTATCAGATGAAGTAGACTGCCATGTGGACGACAATGTGAGTGACAGGGACAGCAGCAAAGTGGCATTGCATATGGCTATCACAGAGCAGCTGTGCAGAGAAGAGGTCGCTTTTGGGCTAGGTAAAACGGCACTGAGAGGTGGGATTTACACTGTCATGCAGGTGTGAGATGAAGCGCAGAGGCTACATAACTTTCTGATTTATAAAGCAATCTTCCAGGAGCTGTGTGTTGGGCTGGCCCCTGAACTGAGATAAGGACACCCAAATGAGAGCCACTGTCTTGGTAAAGAAGCGTGTTGTGATTGCTTTATGGAAACTGGCAACTATGGATTTCTACTGTTCAGTTGCAAATGAGTCTGGAGTGGAAACGTCTACCATCTGGCCAGCACATAAGTGTGCAGGGCAATAGGATTGTGACTGCGAAAAGCAACTCCAGGATGACATAGTGGCTGGCTTTGCTGAGAGGGGCTTTCCAAAGTGTGGTGAGGCAATCAATGGCACACATATTCTCATTATAGTGCCACTCCATCCTGCCTCAGAGTTCATTAATTGGAAGGGGTACTTCCCCATGATGCTTCAAGCACTTGTGAATCACCATGGGCTTTTCAGACATAAACACAGGGTGATTGGGAAGGTACATGAGACATGCATCTTCAGGAGCAGTGACCTGTACAGAAACCTGCAGGCTAGGATGTTCTTTCCAGACCATAGAATTACCTGCAGGCTAGGATGTTCTTTCCAGACCATAGAATTCCAGACCATAGATGTGGAAATACCCAGAGTGCACCTCGGTGACTCAGCTTACCCCTTACAGCCCTCGCTCATGAAGCCTTCCACAGGGTACCTGGACAGTAGTAAGGAGCAGTTCAAGAACAGGCTACGCCAATGCCGCATGGCTGATGAGTGTGACTTTGGCAGACTGAAAGGGAGATGGAGGTGTCTCTCTGGCAGGCTGGACTACAAGGTGGTTCATGTTCCCAAGGTGGTGATTGCATGCTGTTGCTTACATAATTTGCATGAGAGTAAGGGTGAAGTGTTTGCCCGTGGGTGGAGTACTGAGGTACAGTGTGTGGGTGCACAGTTTGCCAGTTTGACTTGTGCTGTCAGAGGAGCACAATAGGTGGCCATCAAGATCAGGGAGGCTCTGAGGAACCACTCTGACAATGAGGGGTGCTGGCATTTCTGTGTATTAGGTTTGCTTTCCTGCCTCATCACTCTGCTCATCCTGAGAGAGGCATTTCATGGAAACCAACAGTGGTGGGAAAAGTACCCCAAAAAGTTAGTTGAGTAGAAGTACTGCGACTTTGAAAAAAATGTAACTAAGTAAAAGTCAAAGCATCCTTCTGGAAAACTACTTGAGTAAAAGTACAAAAGTATCGCATCTTAAGTATCCAGAAGTAAAAAGTACTCAAGTATCCAGAAGTAAAAAGTAGCTATCTTATGGAAATCTATGGTTAACCACCCAAGTTATCATAAGGCACCATTATTTTTCATACACACAATGTGCATTTATATATATGCATATATATTTATATTTGTGTGTGTGAAACAACAATAGCCATTGATGAAGAAGATGCTCTTTCTGGAAAACTGTAAATCGGGGGTGGGGAACCCTTTTTGGGTTGGGAGCCACTGACCTACAGAAAAATCAGGTGGGGTCACACAAGTGAGAGGCAACACCCCCAAAAAAACAAACAAAACCCCCTCACTGATATAGCCCCAAAATCTGGCCAAAGGGAGCAGCAGGGGAACTCTCTCATGAGCGGTTTCCAGCAACGCATTTCCCCAGCCAGGGGAAGGTTGAGCAGCAGCAGGTGGCACTGTACATCTTCTCCCCCACATGCCGGATCCAGCCTATGAGGCTCAGAGTTCCCCACTCCTGCATACAGGGCCGTCCTTAGGGAAAATGGCACCCTAGGCAAACTTGCATTTTAACGCCACGGCCCTCCCTACCCTGGGCATGGTGCCCCCCCATTTCCCTTGGAAGCTGCTCAGTTCCTTGCTCCCCTTAGTACAGGGCTATTGTCTCTCCCCCTTGCAAAGGGAATTGTCCTAGGTTGTCATAGTCCTTTTGGCCAAGCCCTTCCTTTAAATCAGGGGTGAGTAACCTCAGACCTTGGGTCTGGATGTGGCCCCCTGCTTGCCTGGATCTGGCCCCTGAGGCTCAGGGCTTCCCCCCTCCCCCCAGTATTGGGAGCCTGTGCCAGTGCTCCAACCTCCTGCCATCCCCACAAGGCTCTAGTGTGCGAGGGGAATGTCTTTCTTCTTCTTAGCTGGGGGCCACACAAGTGAAGGTTCTGTTTTGTTTTGGGGTTTTTTGTTTGTTTGTTTGTTTGTTTTGCTTCTCATTTGTGTGTAGTCCCCGACTGATTTTTCTGTGGGTCAGTGGCCCCCAACCCAAAAAAGGTTCCCCACCCCTGGATTAAATATTTTCCCTCAGATATGACACACACAAAGTGGCTGCTGTTTTTGAATCACTTCAGCTTGTGAAATGAAACAGTGGGTAAAAAATCCTGAGTGGGTCACCTTCAGTGGGTTCTTCCTCCACAGTTTGACCTGCTCTGAAGAAGCACTGGCAGCTCCCTTGCTGCACAGCACTTGCCCTTTATGCCCAGTGTTTGGCCTGCAGCTCATGGCAAGCTCCTTGCTGTCAGATGAGGGCTGCATCTTGCACATATGGCCCTCCTGCAGCCCTCTGGTCACTCCTGACTCGCTGGGGTGCCAGTTAGGATTGTGGTGGGGCTGGGGAAAGCAACTTCAATGATTCCAGAGGATACTTAGGCACCTGAAATCTCTAGGGATTTGGGCTTTTGTGTTTATTTTGTTTTTTGTTTTGTTTGTTTGTTTCTTTGCAAACAACTTAGAAATTAGCTGATTTCACAGTACACAGAAATCCTGAAATATTTCCATCAGTAGTAATTAAATTATTTACAGATAGGGAAAGCAAGAAAAATGCTTCCTGAGCACTTGTTAGAGTTACAATTCAATGATATAAACTTCTGGACTGGGCTTGTCATAAACGGATGAGTGAATTAATAGTTAAATCAACAAATCATCTCTGGTGTAAGGATAATTATTTTGTATATTTTGATGTGATATTATGGTTTTTGCTGTTTTCTTGTAGTCATATTGGTGCCTGGATGAGAGTCACAAGGTGAGTGAAATAATATCTTTAATTGAACCAAATATGGTTGGTGACAGAGACAACCTTTGGAACTCCTCAGAGCTCTTCTCCAGGTCTGTGAAACTCAAAAGGGCTAATTTCTCACCAACCAAAACTGTTCCAAAATAATTTTTAAAAAAAGATACTACTTCACCTACCTTGTCTCTCTGTTTGAGTTTTAACAGCTGTAAAGCTTGAACTCTTTGCACCTCCACTGCATCATTAAAAAATTATCGGACCTCCCTCCATAATTTCCCAATAACTGTGAAAATTATAAAAAGATGAAAAGCTTTAAACATTACACAAAGTTATAAATCATAAAGAGTGCATTCCACCAAGCCTTTTTATAAGATAGAGCAGCAGGGTTGAAGCATTGCACAGGAGATGGGGGGATGGGAAAGAGCCTATATTCCCACTGAGTTCTTCTGAGTGTAAGTGCCTCATTGAAACTGCAAGTCACAACAATCACACCTTATCTTCAGATTCTCACACTAGGAATCCCAGTGAATTCCAGAGCATGAAGAAAGTTTGCAGATTAAGATGGGAGTAAAGAAAATGTCCTTATTGTTAATCTGAATGAAAGAACAACACTGCTCAAAAACAGCTTCAACAAGGCCCCTTGACTGGAGAAATTTCAGCATACTGATAAATACAACTTGTGGTGAAAACATAAACAAAACCTGAGGGTGTGGATAGGTCATTAAGAATTGAATAGAAGGTAAATGTACACATGGGAGAGCTACCTGCTCTGAAACTTATCTCCTCTGCACCCACCCACCTACCTCATATTGAGGAAGCAGCATCCCCCCCCCCCCCCAAAAAAAAAGTAAGACAAACTTCTGAGCCAGCCAGGGAAGCAAGAGGACAAGACCAACTGCTCTTGGAGGGAAAATTTAAAGGTCTACCCCCAACAACTCAACATGTTATACCCCCCTCCAGAGCCAGTAGCCCAGACCTCCTCAGTTCTCCTATGGGGCTTTCAGGGGGAAAGTGGAAAAAAGGGGGGGGCACACCTGCTCCACACTAGCACACACCCAGATACCAAGGTTGCTCCAAATCCCAGCCAGCCAGCACACAGAGGGAAGCTGTGCATACAGACTTAATTTTTCAATCCCCACCAAACTCAGCTGCCCACCCCGAGCCTCTTCCAGTACAGCTAGGGTTGCCAGATGGTCTCCCAAAAAATACCGAACACGCAGGCTAAACATTTTTGTTGAGCAAAAAAAAAAAAGAACATGTGTTTCGGACATACAAAAAAAAAAAAAAACCCGCACCGCTTCAGCACGCAACCACAGGAGGCGCCACCAGGCTTCCATCCAGTGCCCAGCTGGAGAAACACATGTCCAGTATTTTCTGAATTTTTTTACAGGACAGAGGGCACAAAAACCGTAAGTGATCCACCCCCTCTTGCCCATTCCCAGCATCTGGCAAACAGAGGCCACGGACACTTCACTGCTCGACTTTGCAGGATATTGGGGTGTCTGTCAAAGCACCCTGGGATGAAGTGGGGGATTGAGGGGGGCTCACAGGGGGAGGTTGTGAGGAGGCACATGGGGGAGGGTCGGGGGCTCACAGCGGCAGTTGTGGGGTCTCCGAGGGGAGAGCTGTGGGGGGGGGCCTCGCAGGAGCTGCCTGCCCAGGGCGAGGACCCGGCACCCACACGTGTTCCTATGTGAGAGTGTCATGGTGCTGAGTGCTCCGGACTGGCGCTCTACATGCATCCATGTGCACAGGCTGTTGTGTGCTCCCCAGGCTGAGTAGGCCAAGGCTATGTCTACACTCGCGGCTTCTTGTGCGAGTAATATGCAAATGAGGCTAAGCGTGGAATATCGCTGAGCCTCATTTGCATACCTAATGAGCCACAATTTTTTTCAGAAGAGGCTCTTGCGCAAGAAGGAGTGTCTACACTGCCCCTTCTTGCGCAAGAAAAACCCTCTTGCGCAACGCCGTTCTTCCTGAAAAGTAATAGGTGTAACGGCATTGCACAAGAGAGTTTTTCTTGCGCAAGAAGGGCCTGTGCACATGGATGCACGTGGAGCGCCAGTCCAGAGCACTCAGCACCATAACACTCTCACATAGGAACACCTTGGTACTTCTCACAAGGTTCCTGGAGGGGCCTGCCTTACTTCTTGGTGGGATACCTTCTCCAACCAGCCACCACTAAGGAGTCTGGGGTCATGGAACCACACATAGCATGGGGTCATGCCTGCACTCAGGCAGCATCCACCCTTGGTCAAGCGCAGTGATGCGGAGGAGACTGATCCAATGCATGGGAACCTAGTGGAGGGAGGAAGAGGAGGGGAACCTAGTAGCACTCTCTCCAACAAGCGACCTCTGCCACTAACACACACTTCCCCCACACCTCCCTCCCTCCAACAGGCAGGGATAGAAGTTTTCTCCTAGCAGGATGCCGCCAGTGTTAGACCTGGCATGTTCAGGACACAGAAGGAGGCTGACCCGCCCTGTTTCCCCCTCCTGCCTGCAGGCTCCTGGCCTGGCCAGCCCCTTTCCATGCCTGCTTGTCCCCGGGCCATGGATGTTACGATGCTGGCCTGGATGTCTGTGCCCCTGCTGGAAAGTGCCCACTATGCAGGCAACAGATGGCCTTGCTCAAAGCACATTGTCATTGTCTGAACTGAGATCTTTGGTGTTGGCTCAGAGAATAGGGTTAGGCTTCATACACAGTGTCTCCTGTGAGACTGCCCTTGTAACTTTTCTTCACAGCTAGGCCAGTTGCCAGCTTGGCACATCCCTCACCTTCCACGTCACCTCCCATCTGCCCGACTCCACGGGATCCACAGGAGGAAATGCACCTGGGAGGACCTGATGCGTGAGCAGATGGCCTGCCTGCAGTCCCTTATCTAGGGGCTTAAGGATGTGTGCCTGGAGCAAGTTACTGACCAGCAGGAGAACCGGGCTGACCAGGAGGAGCGCCAGGCCAACCAGGAGCAAAGGAAGGCTTCCAGAAGCGATGTTCGGTGGTGTCCCGAGGATTGAGGGACATGCACAGCAGCAGGAATGCCAGGTCCTAGTGAGCAGGGCCTGTGGTCCACGCTAGGGTTCATCCTGCATGTCCTAGTCCTCATCCTGCTGGATCAACATGCAGGCAGTCTGGAAGTACTGTGCCATGAGGTGCAGCATGAAGCCTGTGAGCTTGGCACTGCTTTGCAGCAGGTCTGGCTCCATGCTATGAGTGCTGTGGTATCTGCAAGAGCAACCAGAGCACAAGAGGGGCCCCCGTAGAAGCCCTGTTGTGAGAGGGTGGAGCAGGCTGTACTTAGGGTCGCCAGGTGTCCGGTTTTCTACCTGACAGTCCAGTATTTGCGCTCTCTGCCCGGTAAAAAAATTCAGAAAATACCGGACATGTGCCATGTCCAGTATTTTCTGAATTTTCTGGGCACCAGATGGAAGCCTGGCGGGGGCGGGGGAGCAACTGGGAGGTGGGGCCGCGATTGGCGCTGGGAGCCTGTGGTCATATGCAAAAGCCGGGCGAGGGCAGGAGGAGTGACTGGGAGTCCCAGCTACTCCCTCCACCCCCACCTGGCTTATGCTAGCAACTAGAGGGAGTGCCTGGCGGGGGCTCGGCCCGTTGGACTCCAGCTGTGGCCAGTGGCTGCCCCGGCCCTACGACGTCACTGGGCCCCACCTCGGCGTGAGACACAGACCTGCCGCTCGGGTCCCTGCAGCAGGAGCACTCTGTCTTGGCTGGGCTCAGGACCCCCCCCCCCCCCCGTGCACAGAACAGGCAGGAGGAGGAGAGCAGTGGAGATGCCAAATATGGCCAGAGCAGTCAGAGCTGCAGCTGCAAGAGGCATCTGGAGGCCAATTATTTCAAAATAGCAGCACCAGAGCATCCACACTAATTTTGAAATTAGCATTATTCTCTGAGGAGAGAAGGAATACAATTTTCGAAATAAGCGGCCCGTTATTTCAAAATAACGAGCTTGGGAATGTGGATGCTCCGCTTATAAATTCAACCTAAAAGGGAGTTTATTTCGAACTAATGCCCTACTGTAGATCAGGTCTACAGGACCATTTGTTGTTTTTTAATTTTTTTTAATTTAGACTAACACAGCTACCCCTCTGAGACTTTTATTCCATACCCCTAATATTTTTTGTTGCCCTTTTCTGAACTTTTTCAAATGCTAAGATATCTTTTTTTGAGATGAGGCAACCACATCTGCATGCCATCTTCAAGATGTGAGTATACCATGGCTTTATACAGAGGCAATAAGAGTCTCTGTATTATCCTCTATCCCTTTTTTAATTATTCCTTCAGGGGGTAGCCGAGTTAGTCTGTACAGGATAAACTTAAAAAAACAACAAATAGTCTGGTAGCACTTTAAAGACTAACAAAACATGTATGGTAGATGGTATCATGAGCTTTCGTGGGCACAGCTTCAGTTACCATCTACCATACATGTTTCGTGCCCACGAAAGCTCATGATACCATCCACCAACATGTTTTGTTAGTCTTCAAAGTGCTACCAGTCTATTTGTTGTTTTCTTTAATTATTCCTAACATTCTCGTTTACTTTTCTGTTAATTGTGGCTGCCCACTGAGTGGATGTTTTCAGAGAAGGATCCACAGTGACTCCAAGTATTCTCTCTTGAGTGGGTAACAGCTAATTTAGTCTCCATCCTTTCACCTGCACCCACGCTCCTGCCTCCCACTGGCCATGTAAGAGCGGCAGCATCCCTGACAGGGGAGAAAAAGGGATCTGATCGATGACTCGGCACTCCACCGCAGCCCGGCTGCGCGGGGAAAAGCGCGCGGTGGGAGGGCAGTCGGTTTCTGGCACGGCCTCTTGCAGCGCCGATTGGCTGGGCCGGGCCAGTCCCGGTCTGTCTGGTGGCAAGTCCCGCGCGCCGCCATCTTAGCCCGGGAGAAAGTGAAGGGGTGAGGGAGGGCGGCGTGTGCGGCCCGGCCGGGAGGCTTCTCTGCTCACTGGCCCGCGTCCCCCGCCGCACCATGAGCGCCGCTGCCGGCCCCAGCTTGCCGCCCCTGCTGGAAACCCTGGAGGACCCGGCCGCTCCCCTAGGGGAGCTCACGGACGCGCACCTCACCATCGTCAAGTGAGTACGGCAGCCGCCGTGCCGGGCCTGGGGCGATGGGGGGTGGGAGCAGCTCCGGCACTGCTGCTTGTCAGGGCCGCGAAGTGGGGGGAGGGCTCTGCCCTGGGCTCGCTCACGTGCGCCCGCCTGAGAGAGGGGGATGCGGGAGACGCGCGTGGGCAACAGGTGTGAGCGCGGCTGTGAGTGTGGGGAGGGCGTGGAAACAGGTGTGAGCGCGGCCGTAGTACGGACACAGCGGGCAAAGAGCCACGACTGGGAGAGGGAGAGAGAGTATCTATCTATATATATATATAGACACACACACACACACACACACACAGAGGTCCATGCACTGGCACGGTGTATTTTGGCCACATGAGCTGTCCGCAAACACCAAAGCCCCACACTGACACATTCAGGCAGATTTTTTAGTGAGAGGTTGGGGGGGGGGAGGGGGCAGGGTCAGCTGCAAAGTTTAGAAATATTTGGCATTTTTTTGAGCAAACGTTTGAGAAATCCGAATGGAAGGAGGAAAACTTTTGTTTGCAGATGAGCTTTTATGGTTGCCCTTTAACGAGCTCCACTTTAACTTTGTGCCATTCACTTTAATGAGACCGTTTCCATGATAAAGTGTTTGCAGGATTGGGGCCATAATGGAGAGAGAAAAGGAAATGCTGCTAACTTAACTATTGGCCAATGAAACAAAACCCCTTCATCAGAGTTGTCTTCGGTGATCCTATTTAAGAAAAAGAAGCTTATCATTTAAGAAACTTCAGGGGATAGCTGAGTTAGTCTGTTACAGAAAAAAAACAACAAATGGTCTGGTAGCACTTTATAGACTAACAAAACATGTAGATGGTATCATGAGCTTTCGTGGGCACAGCCCACTTCTTCAGATGACTGGAGTTATGAGTAGGGGATATGAAAACTTGAAATAAATAGGAGAGGGGGAGAAAAAGAAAAAAGGAAGGGGGGTGTGAGACAGAGCATCATTAAGTATCTGGAGAATGGGTACTTAAACCTGTTGACGCATGGCTTGATTTGTGACTCTTAAAATATACTGGTTCAGTTAGGAGGTGGTACCTTTGCATGTGGAGTACAGTCTTGCATTCACATATGTGCTGGGCATCACTAGCTATTGTGTATGCTGTTCTTTCTAGTACTTGGAGCCCAACTTAAAGTTTGTTAGTTTAAAAAAGTCTCTAACTCTTCGTAGGTTTTGTAAATTATTTTTGGTAGTAATTTAAATTTGGCTGATTAATCTCTAGTTCTTTAGCAGCAAGAGTAGCAAAATATAAAATGCCCTAATATTTTGTACTTCTCGCTTCTCGGCCTCTTGGCTAAGATCAAGTGTAGTGATAGGCTACTAGTAATTCTGTTTGGTTCTTATGTTCACAGGTTTAAGTAAAAACTTTTAATACTTAAAAGTGTGATTTCACCCTCCCCCTTTTTTCCTCCTCCAGCACTTAAGTGATATGCGTTCATTTTTTTAAAGGTGTTCATGAAACTGTAACCTTTAGTTACAAATAATTTGATGTTTAATATTAACCTTTTCATAGGAATGTCATGTTTTGTATTTGTAAATATGACTTTTTTTTTTCTTTCTGCTCTTTGAAGTCGCCTGACTGGTGAGGAAGGAAAAGAATTCTCTGCAGATGTTGGAAAACACTTTCCTCGCCTTAGTAAAGTATTTAAGGTGTGTGTTATGTTCCCTCAAAATTGATTTTGCTGTGCAAAGCTCATTAAGTGAAAGAATCAAAGCTTAAATCATGATCTGCATGCAGTGGGAGGCTGAGCTAATACTGAGCTCATTTAATTTGCAGTCAGGCTGGGTGAGGAAGTAGCCTAACGTTGTGATTTCAGTTATCCAGTATCTTGGCAAATTGTACTCATTTGGGTTTTTATTTCACATCGTGAAGATTGTATCTTCTTTTACAATGGACAAATTAGTTTCTCCAGTCAACTTCTTGCTTCAGAATGGCTTGCAACAAACATTTCTTGGATGCTACAGCTTGTTCAGGAGGCATGGATGTCTTGCGGTGCAGTCAGGTCGAGTTGAGTTTTTGCAGCAAGGGCTCACTGTCTATTATGACTGCTATAACGAATATTTAAACCATAATCAACCTGCACGACCTATGCTACTTTTCTGATGGATCCCGCAGTAGGTTGACATTAATCTATATATAAAAAAAGTTTTTGCTGCATGGTGACAAAATAATGTCATCATGGTCTCACTCTGTCTGGCCGCCAAGCATAGCGAGCAGCGGGCACAGCCCCCTAGTAATCATCAAAACTAAGAACAATGTAATCTGGGGTGTCCGTGCATAATGAATGGAATGATTTCAGAATTTTAGTGTCAGCATCTTTCTATGTAGTGAATACTCTTTTATAATCTGAATAGCGGGGAACATCAAGAAGATATTGCTGATGTAATATAAAGTTCTTATTTTTCAGGCTGTTTTATTCAGACTTCCTCTCTTGGTAACCAGTTCATCTCTATTTTAAACATGTAATGCTTTTTTTATTCAAAATACAATAATAAAAGGAATGGTGATTGTTCCCCCTGCCACCCTTATTTATGTAAAAAATATTTCAATGCAAATACTTAGATGTTTTGAAACTTAATTCAATAACAAGCGTCCAGATTTACAGATGAGATAAGTGTCTTGAAAACGCCAACTAGGTTTTGTAATTTTAGGTGTAACTTTGTACTTTTCGCTTAGGTATCACATTTCCTCAACATGGGATTTTTTTTATTATTTGTATTTCATTTAATTTCATTGACTTGGTTGTAACACAGCTGAGCAGCTACACAATACATAATCACACTTTTTAGTTAGTGATTTGACATGGAGTTTTAATGTTTTGTTTTGCAGGCACACATTTCTAGTCAAAACTCAGAGCTGAGCAGTGCAGCACTTCAAGCTTTAGGATTTTGTGTCTTTAACTCAAAGATTACGTCTGAACTATCTGGTAAAAAAAAAAATTATAATTCCTTTTGTTACCTTGATTTTGAAATGTGCTCTAACCTTTATTTAATTCTAGATTAAAATTAAGAATTTTCCAATAATGAGACAGAGATTTGTAGGTAAAATGTTGGAATTCCTTGCTGAGTTGGTTCCAGGCAACGGGAACGTATTGCCCTGTGGTATAGACAGAACGTAATAAACTCATTGTTCCCAAGCTCTCGCAGACTTAGTTTATACTATGTAATATCATCACATTAATAATGCTCAGCATTATCTTTTTTCCAGAGTGCTGTACAAATAGTTTCTTCATTTTCAGCTTTGCTGCTGTTAATGGTTGGAACCATGTAGAGCATTGGTCATCAACTGATTGATCATAATCATTAGGTTGATCACAGAGCCCCTGATGATCACGCTCCGTCCTAGGGTTGCTAGCTCTCCCATTTTGGCTAGGAGTCTCTCAGTATTTGTCTCAGTCTCTGAGACTCCTGCAGTCAAACAGGGAGATTGGCTGCTATCAGTCTGGCAGCACAGTGGAGCTAGGGCAGGCCCCCTGCTTGCCGGCCTGCCTTGGCCCTGTGCCGATTTCAGAAACAGCTGCCATGTCCCTGCAGCCCCTGGGAGGTGGTAGACACACATATGAGGAGGTCCTCTGTGCACTGCCCTTGCTTGTATGCACAGTCCCTGCAGCTCCCATTAGATAGAAACAGTGAACTGTGACCAATGGGAACTATGGGAGGATCTTGAGGAGCCACCTGCTTCTTCCCCTAGGGATTCCTGCTGGGCATGTTGGCTCTTTCTGGGAGCAGGGTGGGGCTAGGGCAGGCAGGGAGTCTGCCCAGGAACCGTCTTAAGTGATGCCCGCCGGAGCCCATAGCTCAATCACTCTCACACCTCAGCCCCTGGTCCCAGTCCCCTCCTGCAGCTCAGCCCATAGCTCTGTGCCCCTTGATGCAGGCTAGCCCACAGCTCTGAGTTTCCTTCCAGAGCCTGCAACTTGTAGCCCCTAGCACACCCTAACCCCTTGCCCCAGCTCTAAACCCCCTTCCAGAGCCTGCATCCCAAACTGCTGCCCAAGCCTTCTCCCGGAGCCATCACACCACACTCCCTCCTACACTGCAACCTCCTTCCCTGACCCTGAGTCCCCTCTTGCATTCTTAAACTCCCTCCCAGAGCTTGAATCCTCTCTTGTACCCCTCCCCCAGGCTCAGCTCAGAGCCCCTCCCACACTGCAAATCCCTGTGCCCAGCCCAGAGTCCACACCCCACCTGCACTATTGCCCCAGCCCAGTGAAAGTGAGTTAGGATGGGAGAGAGCAAGGGAGAGGAGGGTGATGGAGTGACCAGCTGGAGCCTTGGCAAAAGCATAGGTCTGGAACCAAGGGATTCAGAGTGAGGGGAGATAGGGCTGTTGTTTCTACTTTTTCTTTGAAGTTGTTCCTGGGTTCTATTTAAACTCAAAAAGTGATCTTGGGCCTAAAACGTTGGAGATCATTGTTATAGAGCCTGGAATGGGCATACGCTGCTGACAAAACAGTGGAGTTGACTATGGCTAAAGTGACACAATGTTTAAAAGAAGAAAAACAAAAATTAGAGAAATAGTTGTTTAGTCTTTTGTATATTTTGTAATAGATACATTTTTAGATAAACATTTGACTTTCAAGTTTGTAATTTCAATTTTTTATAGTGCTATTGTACACTTTTTTTGCTTCTTAGTAGTCTATTTTAGTTGCTCTTTCGTGGGAAGTTTTTGCTTTATGTTTAGTATAGCTAAAATGTTAGCAGTTACGTTTTGGTAGGTTTTTGGAATTGTGTAGCTGGTCCTGTATTAATGTTTGACATGTCCAAGCAAAAGTTTCTTATGTGACCAAAAACTTGTTAAGATACTGAGTAAAACTTGTGAAAGCAGAATTTGAATGCTATCTGTTCTGTTCTGCTTTTTAGCAAATGAAATACAAGAGTTGCTTTCAACAGTGAATAGTATTGCTGTGAAAACTGCAGACAAAAACATACGCACTCGAGCCCTTTGGGTAATCTCTAAGCAGACTTTTCCTTCTGAAGTTGTTGGGAAGGAGGTGAGTGTCTTAGTTTTTTTTAGCCTCTCTCTAATTTAAAGAGACAGTGTAGCTAATCTCATTCCATTGTTTCTTTAGGTACCTAATATAATTTCTACATTAGAAACCATACTTACTAAAGGAGATGTACATTCCATGGCTGTAGAATATGAAGCACTAAATGTCATCATACGGTATGTAAACTATAATGCTAAATGTTTCAAACAGTTATTGAATGTTTGGAAAAGCCCATTTTGAAAAAAGAATCTGTTGAAGGCACCATAGTTTAAGGACAATATTTGACTTACTTTTAAATTGTTAGACATATTGAGTAATGTTCTCGACATTATCATACTGGTTTTCTTAAATGTATACAGGCAAAATCAGGTTTTGCATGAATTACTTATGGTTTTTCTGGAGCCTGCTGGGCTATTTAATTTGCAAAATGTCTTTCCAGACCTATAATGTGATCACTGATTTTTATGTGGAAAGGGGACACTATGGGTGCGTCTACACAGCAGGGCTTAACTCGAAATAAGCTACGCAAATTGGGCTATGTCAATTGCGTGGCTTATTTCGAAACAGGGAGCATCTACACAGCACATTTTGAAATAGAACACTCTTCCTCCGACTTCCCTTATTCCTCACACAATGAGGGTTACAGGAGTCGGAGTAAGACGTCCTCCAGCTTGACAGGATTTTGACTTTATTCCGAAATAACTGCCTGCTGCGTAGGCATGGTCTGAGTTATTTTGGAATAGCGCTAGTTATTTCAAAATAGTGTTGCAGTGTAGACGTACCCTATCAGATAAAGTATTCATTGCTACCATTTTAAACAACTTAAGTTACTTTTTTTTTTAAAGCCTTTCTGTTTTACACAATTGATTACTTGTTTTCTTTACGTCTCTTTAGTCAGCTTGGAAAATGAAACTAGATTCAGTTAGATATTTCCAGCCTAATACCTCTAGAAGCTTGTTTTGATTAAAAAAAGGAAGTTCATTACAGTATTTCTTAATCATAATGTTTTGTAATAGCTTTTAATTACAAAGCCTGCATTTTAGGATTGAAGCTTGAGTGGGTTCCTCCTGTTGACATTTTTATAAATAGTAGATTTTATCATTAACACTGAGTGAATTTAGTATTCCTGAGAGAGAAGAATGAAGGTTGTTGGCTTGAAGCAGACATGATAGATTCAGTAGTAGAGATGACAAATATATTTTACAATGAGCTTATGTCCCAGTCATGGTCCTTTATTGAGCAGAAGAAAATTACAATGTTGCCCTAAATTTTGCATTTAGTTGCATTGTAGTCTTGACCTAATTGGTTTGCTTTAATTTCTCTAGAGGATTGTTTCTGAACAATAGGTTCATGGACCGGCTCCAATTTCTAAAGCTCTCCCTGACACAATTTAGGAGGGCAGCAAGCTGGTCCTGGTATCAAAATGGTTGAGAGAGAGATTAGAAACCGTATTAAGGGGGATGTTAGCAACCAATGTCAGTCCTCAGTGTTTCTCAATGACTCATCTATTCTAGAGCAAACAGGCTAGTTCACTTACATCACTATGTTGTTTGGCCCTTCCAAAATAAACCTTAGGGAATAACAGTTAGTACTGTCCATTTGCTACATTTTCCTGATGTATGGAAAACAAGTCTAGGTTTAGCTGAGAGGGTTCAATATGTACATGTTAAAGACAAACATTTGATTCACTTATTTTTGAATATTTACCTGCTGTTACTGTAAGTAACACCTAAGATTACTGTTTATATTGTGTCTTCGGCAGTACTTTGGGCATTGTTAATTTTTATTCTGCATAATTCAGTTTTTTCCTTGTGTGTATGTGTGTCTTTCACATAGCAATAGAGAAGACAGCAACAACTTCTAAAACTGGGAGATGGTGATTGTAAAATTGGCATATATCCTCAGACGTGTCAGGTGTGAACTCAAAATTAAATGTAACTTAAAAAGAATTGTCTAGGTTATATGTTGAAGGTAATCTTTTAACAAGGGCACCTGTTCAGAGGTTCTTGACTGGCTTTCTTTCCCATCTAACTTGAATGGCAAATTACTTCCTGATAGTATCACCTGCTACTTTGGGTTACACCATTTAAGAACTGGAATCTTTAACTTAAACAAAAAAAAGTTCAGAGGAAGTTGTTTAGGATACATTTTTCTTTTGGTTTTCAGTTATAATGCAGAGTCTGTTAAATAATACTGCAAAGAAAGGCAGGGAAAGGAAAAATAACTTTAAAATACTATCTTGGTCAGGCTTTTAGAGGGAAATATCTGATATGGTACTTCAATGATATACTGATATGTTGGATTTTCAAAGTGTAATCCAAATTTATTAGAAAACATTTTTAATGCCATTTTATTAGTGCATAATGCATCTGAATTACAAATGTATATTTTAATAACACTAAATAAGGATATTTTTGTTAAGCTGAGTGGTAAGTATAGTGTTTTTCGATATGTAGTTAATATATGTGTGCTTTGTTGAACTTAGTCTAATGGAACAGACTCCAGCTCAAATGGGAGAAGAGGCTGTGAGATGGGCAAAGCTGATCATTCCTATGGTCGTCCATTCAGCTCATAAGGTTCAGTTACGAGGTGCTGCAGCATTGGAGATGGGAATGCCATTGTTGCTTCAGAAACAGCAAGAGGTGGCAGTCATCACAGAACATCTTATGACTACTGTAAGTGGAAAGTGCTTTTAAAAACTTTTTCCTCAGGATTTTAGAGATGCTGAGAGACTTCTAGCAGTGCTTTTTTTTATGCTCTTAAAATATCATTTAACTGTCTGAATTACGTCATGCATGTGTCTCTGCAATCTTGACTGAAAAGCCATTTCATACTAAGATATTTTCAAAGCATCTGTTAATGTTAATTTGGCTCATGAATGTAACACTGAAAAAACTGAAGGAATATTCAGCTTGGGCAGTAAATAGAAGTACAAGATTTCTTAGTGTTCCAGTATGTTTCCCCACAGTTTTGGAGGGGACTCCATGCCCCGTTTATTCTTTGATTTGTCTGCTGAGATTACCAGTGAAGGTATTAAGAATTGAGATCATCAGCTACCTTTTCCTAACTCAGTTTTCATATGGTGGCAACCTATTTCAGCTGTTATCATCATACACTGGATTTGAACCAGTACCTCATAGAGAAATGGCTCTGTATTGTATTACCAGTCAACTTAGCCAACCTTGCAAAAACATACTTGCCCAGTGGAAGTAAATTTTCAGGGTTTTTTTCATATCAGGGCTAAAGAGAAAAGGAATTAATGTTGTGCCAGATTGTAAACTTTCATGATGGTTTTTGCAAGACTGCCTAAGCCTTGCAGAAATCATTTCTAGCTAATATGGGCAAGGGCTGTGTTTTTATTGTGTGTGTTCAGGGCCTATCATGATGGAGTTAAATAAATGCCTACAGTTTCTATATTAAGCTACGTATAAGAAATGGAAAAGGACTGTGAGGTCTGCATAGTTGAGAGAGAACTACCTAAAAAACTGGTGAATGGGCCAAATTGACATAAAAGGAACTTAAAAGTTCTTCTTCCTATTGGTTGGTAATATCTCCATTCACTTTCCCCCCAGTTCTTAAAGAACTCCCTTACAAACCCTAATGTTGTAAGAGGTGATGCTTGGGAAAGGAGGAGCTTGGTGTGGGGCCATAGCACAGTGGTCTGGTTAGCTGCTGTAATTTTCATAGGGGCATGGGGGTATCTGAGTCACTCCAGGGACTTCTTCAGCCTCAGAGCAGCAAGACATCAGGAAGATGCAAAGGTAGCATAAAGCTAGTATACTCCCTACCACACTTCTAGTGACCTGCAGGTTTTGTACTGGGCCTTTAGTAGAAGTACTACAGTTAAATCCCACCCTAGGGCCATTTTCTTCTAACTCTTGTCAATACAGTGTATCTGTGTTTTAGAACTTGTATTGAAGATTAAGTTAAATACATTGAATGAGCAACAAGTTATTGTATTTCACCGCATAAGAAAAATATAACAACCTTTTATTATCTTTAGAAAGTAATTTCAGAACTCCAAAAGTTATTCTCTACGAAAAATGAGACCTATGTGCTGAAATTGTGGCCTTTGTTTGTCAAGCTACTTGGAAAGGTAAGCAGAAAAGCAATATCTTTACTTTTTAAGGTTCCATGACAATAGATACTGACAGTATAAATGCATCATTGTGTAAAAATGGTATTATTTTACCTTTAGACACTTCATCGTAGTGGCAGTTTTATCAACTCATTGTTGCAACTGGAAGAACTTGGATTCCGTAGTGGATCACCAGTGGTAAAGAAAATAGCCTTCATTGCATGGAAGAGTCTGATAGATAATTTTGCTTTGAATCCAGGTAGATAAAAATATTAAACAAATTAAGATTAATGTGAAGCTAACCAGGAGAAAGGAAAATACTTATTTTACCTTTCTAAGTACTCACCTTGAATGGGTTAAATATTGTGTGTCTCTTGAAAAAAGCACATTTCAGCTGATTTAGGGTTCCTTGTTAGCTCAGCCTTGCTGCAAGCTAGAATTACTTGTTAAACATTTGTTTCATACTAGTTTGTTTATGCCGAGCACAGAGAGCAATGAGAGAGAGAACACAAGTTTACACTAGAGTTTTCTTTGTGCTATATAAATTACTGGGAAGAGTGGTTAAAGCAGGTTAAATTTCTCTTCTCTGGAGATTGAGAAATTACTTCTGTAATCAATACTGAGACTTAAACAAGTCTGTTTTAAGTTCAGCATGCATCTTGACTACTTTATAAAAGATCATTTGCAAGATTGGACCTTATTCTTCAGGATACTTATTCCAAAGGAAAATCAGGAGACGAAGTGGAAAATTCTTAAATTAGCAAAAACTTAATTTATATCCTCAGTGAAGTGTTGCTCCTCATCCTCATTAGAGTTGGCAGAATTTGATTTTTTTTTTAAATAATCTGTGCGTATAATATTTAAGCATTTATTTTTACTGATTTAAATTTTCATAGTAGCAGGAAATTTTGGGGGGCAACAATTTAAATATAATTGATGTTGAGATTCACAATGTTAAAGCAGAGGTCAGGCCATCAACAGGCTGGAGCATATTCACAATCTGGCCTGGGGGAGAGGAGTATCCAAACCCTGCCCCTTCTCACCACTGCCTTCCCATCCCACTTAATGGCATCCGCATCCTGTGAGGGACCTGACCTTGGGGATTACTGGGTGGGAAGACCTGGCATGGGGCGGCAGCAGCGGTCCCCACTCACCCCCTGCACTCCCTGTGGCGGATTGCACGTATACTCTGTCCGTAGATGGCAAGCAGGCCAGGAGTTTGAGCCCCTTGTGCTAAAGCTTTTATAATAGCTTTAAAAAAATTGTCAACATCACATGTCAAGATGAAGTCAATTTTGTAAATCAAACTCTTAAGTTCTCAAGCAGAATTTTTCTTATTTTGCTTATCTGTAACTTTTTTGATCATAAATGGAAGCTTTTTTTGTTAATTTGTGTGTATATAGTAAAATCAGCATTCACCAGTAAAAATCTAATCCTTCCAAAGCTATTCAAAATAGATCATTTAGCAGTGCTTCAGTTCTGCTATAGCAATAACAAGATAGATTCCTGAATTGTACTGGAAAGTTAAGCCATGTTACCACTAATAATCCTAAGTCATTCCTAGTGTTCTCTGGTTCTGTAGTATATGGGTGTTTATCCCTTATTAGTGGAATGACTAAATCTTCTCTGTCCTTTTGCATGGTTTTATGTGGCATCAAGGAAAAAAAATCTGCCTGGATTTGCTTTGCCACTTTCCAGAGTATGAGGGCTAAATAAACTGTGAAATTAAATCTGTGTAAAAAAAAAATTAATAGCCAAGCCGTAAAGACTCTTCAGTGCTACTGTGAACATTTGTGATCTCAGAAATATCATAGAATGATAGAATACAAGACCTGGAAGGGACCTCGAGAGATCTTCAAGTCCAGTCCCGTGCCCTCATGGCCTGACCAAGCACTGTCTAGAATCATCGGTGATAGATGTCTATCCAACCTGCTCTTAAATATCTCCAGTGATGGAGATTCCACAGCCTCCCTAGGCAGTTTATTCTAGTGGTTAACCACCCTGACAGGAAGCTTTTTCTGATGTCCAACCTAAACCTCCCTTGCTGCAATTTTACAATTTTTCTTCCACCTCCTTGTTAATAACCTTTTAGATACTTGAAAACTACTAAAATGTCTCCTCTCATCCTCTCTTTTCTAAACTAAACCAGCCCAGTTCTTTCAGTCTTCCCTCATGGGTCATGTTTTCTAGACCTTGAATCATTTTTGTTGCTCTTCTCTGGACCTTCTCCACTTTCTCCACATCTTTTTTGAAATGTGCCCAGAACTGGACACACTGCTCCAATTTCAGCCTAATCAATGCAGAGTAGATCGGAAGAATGACCTCTTGTGTCTTGCTCACAACACTTTTGTTAATGCATTCCAGAATCATGTTTACTTTTTTTGCAACAGTGTCCCACTGTTGACTCATATTTAGCTTGTGGTCCGCTATGACCCCTAGATCCCTTTCTGCAATACTCCTTTCTAGACAGTCACTTCCCATTCTGTATGTGTGAAACTGTGTAACCAGTCGGACATGCCACCCCACACCACCACCACCATTGGCATCTAGCTGACTGAACATACTCCTGTGCTTTCCCCCTTTTCCTTGACCCTACCTCTCTTAGTTACAATTAATGTGAAGACCTTATCATGCCTTTGGTATGTAAACCTATAGTATTTACATTAGGTCCTTTTAGTATGTCAAGTAATTCAATTTATGGTAGGTTTCTGGTTATTTACCTAGAAACCTTATTGCTTATATGCTTTTGTATGTAACCTGTGGAATGTATGCGGTGTGAATGAGAAATACCCAACCAAAAAAGCAGTTTAGGATTCATGACCTTTTAAGGCAGACAAAGATCTTGCAAGCAGATAAATTAACTGAGAAGCGGCCAGAAAATCTCTCTCTAGTACAAAATGTAACATCACAGCAGAAACCTGGGACTGGCCCAGAGCAAGTCAAGCCCCCTGCAGATCTAAAGGGATCTCCCAAGGAACATCATGGTCGAGTCTCTGGGAAGCTGATGTCTGGCCAGCACTCCAGCCACCTGCAAAATCAAAAGTAATCTACACCGCACTTGCAGCCTGCCTCCAAACTGCCAGCATGAATGTTTGTGGGGGGGGGGGGGTGTTTGTATGTGTATCAGTGTATCACCTTACTCTTAAGAATTTGTACCAATAAACAACCCCAAAAGTACAGTAATACTTCTCCAGCCTACCTTTTGTCCGGGTTTGTTCCTCAGCAGGTCTGAGGAAGTGCAACAGTTTGTTCCTTCTTAAGTGGAGTACTTTGCATTTGTTCTTATTAAACTTCATCCTATTTACCTCAGCCCATTTCTCTAGTTTGTCCAGATCATTTTTAATTATGACCCTACCCTCCAAAGCACTTGCAGCCGCTCCCAGCTTGGTATCATCTGCAAATTTTATAAGCCTACTTTCTATGCCATCATCTAAATCGTTGATGAAGGTACTGAACAGAACCGGTCCCCAAACAGACCCCTGCGGAACCCTACTTATTATGCCCTTTCAGCACAACTTTGAACCATTAATAACTATTTTCTGAGATAGGGATGTTAAATTTAGTTTAATCAACTAATTGACTAGTTGATGGATTTTCCATTGACTAGTCGATAAGCAGGGGAGCCACATTGGGATTAGCTCTCGTCCTGGGAGCTAACCCTGCTGCAGCTCTGTCTTTTAAGTATATTGAGAGCCTACTGGCTCTTAATACATTTAAAAGGCTGATGCGCAGCAGGGGTGGGGGAGAACCAAGCACGAACCGGGAATCAGATGTCCTGGCTCACACAGGGTCCCCCTGCTGCTCTTCTGATTTTTAAATATATTAAGAGCCAGCAAGGAAGCAAGCTGGGAATCGGCTAATTCCCAGCTCATGCCTGGTCTCTACTACCCCCTGCCCTCCCGTGAGATGGTGCTGGGGGGGACCTGCTTTTAAGCTGGCTTCCCCCAGCACCACCTCCTGCTCCCCTCCCTTGCTGCCTCTGATAGGCAAGGGAGGGAGCGACTAGTCAAGAGACCTGTAGACTTTCCAATAAGCTTTTGCTTATTGGTTAGTCGACTAGTTGTTTACATCCCTATTCTGAGAACGGTTATCCAGCCATTAATGCACCCACCTTATAGTAGTCCCATCTAGATTATATTTCCCTAGTTTATTGATAAGAAGACTGTATCAAATGTGAGACCGTATCATATGCTTAATAAAGTATAGGTACACCACACCCACCGCTTCTCTGTTATCTACATGATTTATTATCCTATAAAAGAAAGCTATCTGATTGGTTTGACATGATTTGTTCTTTACAGATCCAAGCTGGCTGTTACCCATCACTTTATTATCTTCCAGATGTTTGCAGATGAATTCCTTAATTACT
This sequence comes from Pelochelys cantorii, assembly GCA_032595735.1. NCBI lineage: Eukaryota > Metazoa > Chordata > Testudines > Trionychidae > Pelochelys > Pelochelys cantorii. Next base: position 29,022,237 of record CM064332.1, read on the forward strand.
TGCTCCATTATCTTTCCTGGCACAGAAGTTAAACTGACTGGTCTGTAGTTTCCTGGATTGTTCTTATTTCTCTTTTTATAGATAGGCATTATATTTGCCCTTTTTCAGTCTTCTGGAATCTCTCCCGACTTCCATAACTTTTCAGAAATGATAGCTAAAAGCTCAGATATCTCCTCTGTCAGCTCCTTGAGTATTCTGAGTTGCATTTCATCAGGCCCTTGTGACTTGAAGACATCTAATTTTTCTAAGTCATTTTTAACTTGTTCGTGTTTTGTTTTTAATTTTAACTTCTAAATCTATCCCATTTCCACCAGCATTCACTTTGTTAGGCATCCTGTCACTATCAAACTTCTTGATGAAAACTGAAACAAAGGAGTTAAATACTTTTGCCATTTCCCAGTTTCCTTGTTATTGTTTCTCCTTCTTCACTCATCATTTGGCCTACCCTATCCTTGGTCGTCTCCTTGCTTCTAATATATTTGTAGAATGTCTTCTTGTTATCCTTTGTGTCTCTGGCTAGATTGAGCTCATTTTGTACCCTTGCATTTCTAATCTTACCCCTGCATACTTGTGTTGTTTGCTTATATTCATCCTTCGTAACTTGACCTAGTTTCTGCTTTTTATATGACTCCTTTTTGATTTTTAGTTCATGTAAGATCACCTGGTTAAGCCAAGGTGGTCTCTTGCCATACTTTCTATCTTTTCTATGCAGTGGAATAGAAATGGGGGGCTTAGTAATGTCCCTTTGAAAAACTGCCAACTGTCTTCAGTTGTGTTTCCTCTGTCTTTCTTCCCCTGGGACATTACCTATCAGCTCTCTGAGTTTACTAAAACCTGCCTTCCTGAAATCCATTGTCTCTCTTTTGCTGTTCTCCCTTCTACCTTACAATCATGAACTCTGATTTCATGATCACTTTCATCAAGCTGCTGTCCACATTTTCAGCCAGTTACTCCCTATTCATTAAAATCAAATCTAGAACAGCTCCCCCCCCCCCCAGTAGCTTTCTCAGCATTCTGAAATAAAAATATCTAAATGTGATTTAAGATCTGTCAGGGTGATTCAGTTGCTAAAATGTATAAGCAGAGTTTATTCATTGTCTTATTTTCTGATTTACAGTGTCAAATTTTGGTTGATAATGTTTTTCCTTATTACATCCAACAAGAATAGATCTTTTCCCTCAGTGAATCTATTGGAGTTAAGATAGCTCGTCAGTTGTGTTTTTGGGACAATACTTGCCATTTTGAGTAGCTCATTAAAAAGCTCTCTTGGTAGAATTGCCAGCAATGAAGTACTACTCTTCTTCAAAGTAACTACATTTATAGATTACTGGCTAATATATAAAGAGTTTCAGTATTTTTCTCTTTAAGACCATGTCTACACTAATGGAAGATCGACACTGCTGCAGTCAGTCTTCTAGGGTTTGAATTAGTGGGTCTAGTGAAGACCTGCTAATTCGAATTGAGAGAACACTCCTGTCAGCACCGGTAGTCCTGCTCCTCATGAGAAGCAAGGGAAATCGATAGAAGCATTTGCTCCTCTCGACCTCCCACTATGTTGACAGCCAGAAAACATGATTTCAGATGTACAACTGAAGATAGGTTGACTCCAGCTATGTAATTAACATAGCTGAAGTCAACTTGTCCCTTTAGTGTGGACCAGACTTAATATTTTGAAACTCTGGAGCCCTTTCTTGCCTTTACATACACAATATGGAGGGTTCTACAGTAATCTTATCTTAACTAAATGGGGGTTGATTTAGCTGCCAAGGAAGGCCCCCTCCAAATACTGTGAGCACAGCACTCTTCCCACATTGTTGATAATGCTGTATTTGGCAGGTTCTGTCTTTGAGCCTGAACGTTGTTAATCAATCCTGGACCCTAATGCGGTCTTACCTTCACTGGCAAGTCTTCCTTTTGTCCTGTGTAAACGTACTACACTAAGTTATGGAGTGAATCCTGATTCTCTTCCCTCTCCTTTTATTGAAAGCCAGAGTTGAAGGGACCTGGCTGTTTCTAAAAAAAACTCCTAAAACAAAAGTGGGCAATAATTTTCACAGGGGAGTCGTTTAATGTATTTTAGTTGGTAGTCACGGGCCGGCTCCACCCTGGAAGGAGCAGGGCCTAGGGCTAGCATCTCCCCAGAGTTGTCTGGGGCTGGAGGCTTTGAATTAAAAACATAACAAAGGGCTTGTGGTTCCAGGCCCTGCTGCTGTTATGCTGCCTGGCAGCTGCTTGGGGTTACTACAGCTATTTAAAGGGCTTGTGGCTACGGCCTTTGCTGGGGCAGTGTTGTGACTGTGAGCCATTTAAATAGGATTTCGCTGCCTGAGCCACGGCTTGGAAATTCAGCGGCATGGGCAGCAGGATATAAATAGAAAGCAGCCAGATGCAATTCGGGGCTGGATCAAAATATTAGGTGTATTGGATCCATCCCCAGGGCCTCATCTTGGCCATCCTTGCTCTAAAATCAGTTGCAAACACGTGGTAGTGAATTTGGGAACTTAAATCTATTGTCAAATCTGAGCTAATGAAATAACCCAAAGAGGTAGAGGAGAGTAGCCTGATAAATCTGGTGATAAAGTAGAGTTTTTTCAGTGTAAGGTTTATAAATCTTTACCATCAGATAACAAATCCAACATTTTGAGGTCAGCATGATTGTTTCAAGGTGAATGTTGCAGTGGCCTCTTTAGTGAAATCCCAGATGAATTTTCCTAAATGAGGCACCCTTAGAAACTTGAGCTCTGGCTTTTCAATCTCTATAGCTTTGAGGGAGTAGCCATTAACTTTACAGTGAGCTCTGTTTATGTTGATAATAAAGACTGTCACTTCCATAGACTCCCATGTTTGCCATTGGTGGCACAGATGGTTCTTCCTTTGGAAAGTGGACAAGCAATCATGCAATTCTGCTTTGTGACAAACTTGAAATGAGATGCTTATGTGGAGAAAAGCTCAAGAAAATGGCAGATTCCATAGGCAACTACTAAATCTTTTTGTCTGTCTAAATGTGTATGAAGATGGTGTAAACCTTGTGAGCCCCCATGCATCCTGAAAATATTCTCAGTTGCTGATCAGGTTAAACAGGAATAAACTATGGAAGCCAGAGGCAGATTCAGACAGAAATGACTGATCTTCCTCCATCACCAGTTACTATGGGAGGAGTATTTTACAATGTATCTTTCCTCAACTACCAGTGGATTCAAGGAACATGTCTGCTGCAGACATTCATGTTCAAGAACCTGAGAATCTTACTTCCTCCTTGTTCTTCTTCCTATCATTCTTTTGAATACAGATTTTTTTTTTTTCCCCCCCCCTGTTTGGAGATTGTGGTGTTATTAGGTTTGCAGTATGATCTTTGAAATCTGGAAATAATGTAGAGATCTCCCAAATGTTTATTTGAGGTAGGCAAGATCAGAATTATCTTTTTAGTTAAGTTTAAATTCTCTCAAGTCATAAGCATGGAGAGAGAATAAATATCACTTCTTGAAACACAGATGACTAATGTCAGTCCTTTAGGCTGAGGCGCACACATTGACTCTCATTGTCTGGGGCACTTAGACACACAAATGAGGCTACACATTTAGGCATCACATTTTCAAATTTAGGCTTCACATGTTAATGTTAGATAGCAATTACAGTTTGTTTTTATGGCACCCAAAGTATATTGGTATTAGTGGTTCTTGCCCTAACTCTCTTGGTTTTAGAGTTTAATCCCAAATAGCAAAAGAATGATGGGGACAGGAAACAGCAATAAGGAATTGAGTATTAGCATAAAGTTAGCAATCATTTTCATTTCCTCGCTTAACAAGTTCCTTAATATGCGTCCAGCTCCTTTTGGAATTTTTTTCCCTTGCTCAAGAGATGGCTCCTATTGATAAACAGTTTAATTTTTTCAGTAGAGTGTAGCTGGTTGAAAGCTTAGTGGTTTTCTCCTAAACAATGCCCCCAAAGCATTCATTGCATAAATTATCCCTATTAGTCAAATCCTAATTTTTCAGACTTTCTTTGGATACCAGAGTTTTCCTTTTCCACTTTCTTTGATTTATAATTGCTTGTATCCCAGTCTTGCCAAATCTGTGATTCAGATAAGAGGGGGATTCCTTATTGTTAATTTCGCTTCTGCCACTTAACATCTGCTAATTTGGATCATTTATCAAAACTAGCTTTTCTAGGCTCGTATTCTTCTAAGATTTGTATGGAAAAGCTATTTTGTTCCTCTGTATATTTTTTAAACAAAATTACTTTTTCAGTGTTAACTGCTAAACAATTTCAGAAGTACTTGTTCTGCCAGGCTCCTGGTGTAACAGGGAAATAAATTTTTCCTGCTGACCATATTGATGGGACTGAGTACTAGAAACTGGACTGATAGAGAAGACTGACTCTTGTTGAATGAGTGACTGTAATAATTGCAAGGAAAAAAAACCCTAACTGTTGAAAAATCTCCCTCTTTACTGTGCTGCAAAAAATTTACACTTTGTATTGCATCTTTTAAAATGTTATTTTTGTTCCTCAAGATATATTGTGCAGTGCAAAAAGGCTAAAATTGCTAATGCAGCCATTGAGCTCTATCCATGTGAGAACAGAGGCTTTGGCACTGACGAAACTGGAAGTCTGGTGGTATTTGCTAGTGAGGCTTGGACCTCAACTACCTGCCAACTTTGAACAGGTAACACATGCATATGGTTTTAGCATAGTGGTTGAGCTTGTTTTCTGTTCATGTAAAACTGAAAGTTGCTTTGTTTTTTTTCTGTAGCTGTTTATCTGGACTTCTGTAATTTTTAGACACAAAACAATTATTAAAAGGATACTATCACTTTTGCAGGCACCAAACCTAATGTGATTTAAAAAATTTAAGCTATTAGGTCAGTAAAAAAGAAAAATTTGTGCTAATTGTACCCATGGAAGTCCAAATTTACTGTCTTGGGAATGACCTGGATGTCATTGTGACTCAGTTAAATCCTCTACTCAGTACATAGCAATAGTCAGATAAAATACACTTTCTATAAGGAATAAACATTAGCATTTTCATTATATAATTCAGCTCTCTTTTAGTATGCTGTTTGGCTCTCCACATACTGTCTTTATAGATTGGGGGGAAAAAAGTGAAAAGATCATGATTTCTTAGCTTGAAAAACGTAATGGGATTAAAAAAAAAATTAATGATGTAGCAAAGGTAGATCAGATACTTCTGTTGTCCTTGCTCAGGATGAACGAAGAGGCATTTAGTGGACAACTAGTAAATACATATAGTATGTGGAAGATTATTTATAAAGTAGTATTCTTAGCAGGAAGTAGTAGTTACCTTGAACTTTGTGATATTCTCAGTTGACTTGGGAGTGCAAGAGCTGCCGTACTTTCAGTGGCAGAGTGACTTGATTATCTTGTCTTCAACAGTGGCCTGTGCCAGAGCTTCAGTGGAGTGTACAGAATAGGGCAGCAATGGAGTGATTCACCAATGTCTTCCATTCCAAGTTTCTGGTGGTCAGACATTAAGGTTGCCCTGAGGATGGTTTATATCCCTGACCACCTTGCCATTAATGGACCTATCCTCCTTGAATTTACTGATTTCTTTTTCAGAGTTTAAAAGGACATTCTATTTTTAAAATTCAAATAGATTTCAAGTAAATAGTAGTTTTATGTAATAATATCTTTGCTCTTAGTCTTCCTGCTAGTTTTTTATGGGTTTATAATCACAGCCACCTATTTTTTTTTCTGTCGACTCATCAAATACAACTGACTAGAATGTGTCACATGAACAAGAAAAAGGCCAATTTTTATATCTTTTAAATTATAGTAATTCAGTGTTGTGTGTACCAGTAGGTAAAGAATGTTATGTTTCAGAATAGTGAAATTGGTGTGTTAGTCTGATTCTTATAAAATATTCAGAAACAATTGTAAAACAAGTGGCTTATAGAGCAATTTAGTAGTCTTTGTATGATCCACTTTCTCTAAAGATATTGGTGGGATGCAGATTTCAGACAGTGTACTCTTTAATTCCTTTTCATGTGTGTCATACACGTTATCATTGCGGTTTGGTGTCTTTACAGGTTTGTGTTCCATTAATCCAAAGCACTTTAAGTCTAGATTCTTCTGTTGTACTTCAAGGAACACCCTCTCGTGCAACAGCCAATCAGAGTTTAGCCACAGCAACGTCTGCACAAAAATCAGGTACAAAATAAGCCCTGCTGCCAAATATAAATAAAATACTGGCGCTAAGTTTAAAATAAACTTGTGTTAATGGTATATCACTAGTGAGGAGAAATAGCAAACAATATATTTATTTTGCACATTCATACGCCTCAACTAGTTTATTTAGTGTAATGTAACTTTGTAATTAGTTAAACCATGAAAACGTTATGGCTGTTCTAAGCCTACAAAACCATTCAAAGCAGAGAATGGTGGAAAGAAACTTTCAGTGCACTGCATTGTGGCCTAGGTATTCTTTATCCCATGTTCATAAACATTAAATATTAATTTATATTTATATATATATTTCTGTTGCACTTGATGTTCATTTGCATGCTTATAGTATTTTTGTCAGCCGTAAGCAGATTCATCAGGGACTTGATTAGATCTCTTTGTGTGTGCGATGATGCAGTTTGGATCAATGGTTGCCAATGATGGAATAAACAATTTTCAGTTCTAAATTACTTTCGCTTTTAAGTCTAATTAAGCCATTGATTCAGACTTAATATGTAATTCTTTTTAGTAGCTCTGTTTAAATTTTTATTTCAGTTGAGCTTTTTTTAAAAAAAAAATAGATCTAAACTTCAAGGTTATGTAAAATAGTTTTAGTTGAAATAGAGTGGAGGATAAGATATGTGACCTTCTAAAAGTTGTTCTAAGATGTATAGTTAAAGTGATCTGCAAAATTAAACTTACATGCTTAAATGTTAGGTGGTGAACGCTTTGGAAATAGCATCGAAGCACCACTCTGTCTACTTTCTTTTCCAGATCTTTCCCCTTTCTATCTCCTCTACCTTAGTGCCCCAATCACCAATTTCTTTGCTTGAGAAACCTCTCCTTTTCCTTTTATGCATTTGGTTGGCATATCACAACACTCAATATTAGACTGGAGTCTGCCAGTTAGTGGTATGACAACTAAGCTGGAAATATAGGGGGTTTGAATATTGGCAAGTTTAACTATTATATAATGGGAAATGTTTTCCTATCTACTATAGGCAGACTTCACCTTTAAATAGTGATACAGTAAAAGCTTTGTTAACCGGCATACTGGGAAAATGGGGGGTGGGGAGGGGTGCCAGTTAGTCAAATATTCTGGTTAACTAAGATTTAACCGGAATAAGTGTGGGAGGAGGTGAGAGTTTTAGCTAGGGGTCCAACCTTGTGGTGAGGCCAGGGATGAGGGGTTTGGGCTACAGGATGGGGCGTCTGGGCTGGGATTGGGATGTGGAGTTGTTTTGGAGTGTCAGATCTGGGCAGCGCTGATCTCGGGCAGCTCCCTGCAAGCGAAAACATATCTCTGCCACTCCTGGATGGGGAGACAGCTCGGCATGTTGTCTCTGCCTGCAGGCACTGCTCCCATTGGCCACAGTTCCTGGCCAGTGGGAGCTCTCGAGCCAGTGTGTGGAGGTGGTGCTGCAGTGGCACCCTTAGCTATTCCTCGTCCTCCTAGGAACAGCAGGGACATAGTGCAGCTTCCAGAGAGCCATGAGGAGCCAAAAGAAGGCTCCCCTTGCGGGCTGGCTCCTTCTGCTATCCCACGCTGCTGCCTCTGAATTGTGGGGTTGCAGGGGGCTCCCTGGGAGAGGGACCAGAAGTGCACTGGCTGCCAGTCCCTGCCCCCTGGGAGCATTTGAGAAACCATGTAACCGATAAAAAAATTTACGGCTACACAATTATTAAAATAAGTGGTATCTAACATCCCTAGATCTGCTTTCTTTTCACTTAAAAACAGTTCATTTGAATGTAGTTGTGATATAGTCACAAGAATTGTGGTGTTCTTCTCTTTAGGTTCTTACCCATATGGAAGTCCGGTCACTCCAAGGATAAACTTGAATTCTAGTGTATCAGGAATCATACTGATCCCCTCGATTCAACTTTTGGGAATTGAAATGCTGCTTCACTTCCTGATGGGGCCAGAAGTTTTGGCTTTTTCTAAGCAAAACAAACTTGTGCTTAGTCTAGGTATTTGCACTACTCTTTTCAAAGCTCTTTTGATTAAAAAAAGTGTAGTTTGTATGTTGACATAATATTTTACTTAAAGATATATAAAATGATAAGATACTTAATTGCAGATCCTAATTTTTTGCTTAATATTAGGATCTCTTTTAATCATATGTTAATGTAGAACACTTAAAGAATACACTGTACTTGATTTTTCTTTTAGGTTATATATTGAAAATGCTGTAAAACCAAAAAAAACCCCAATCCTCATGAAGTATGTCAAATTTATGGGACTTGTTTTCTGTTTTCTCTAGAGCCTCTCCAATATCCATTGATCAGTAGCCCTTCTTTTTTTTGTAAGCATGCTAGCACGCTCATAAATGCAGTTCAGGAGGGCTTCATTGCAGTTGGAAAAGAAGTTCCAGGTAAAAGTCTCTTGAACAGATAACCTTTTTTGTTTTGTGTAGTAATATTCAGATGAAGGGAGATAAAATTAAAAAGTAGGGAAAAGAGGATTTTTAATAAAAGTAATAATTAAATTATTAAAATAGCATTTTTCTTATCAACATATCCAGTTTTGAGTTTGACTTTTTCATGTATGATTTGTAGCATTAAATTTAAAATTTGTTTCAAAGTCAGTAACTTTACAACTGTTTTCTGTGTGCATTGCTATTTCATTTGCTCAATATTCTTAATTGACTTCTGTAAATGGAAATTTCCATTTTTGTTTTGCAGATGTCATGCTAAATATTATATGGAAGGATATGACTGGTTTTGTGAAAGCAGCCATTGAATCAGGTAGCCATGTTTATTTCATAGCTATTATTGATACCCAAAAAAATTCCTTGTGTTTTAGTTATGCTCCTGAAAGTGTTTGGCTATTCAGTAAAATCTTTCTTAAAAATTCACTATTTCTATGACACAAGAAGCAATTTATTTTTATATAAGGTGTGCATGCTTGCGTGCTATATATGCAAAAGGGGTTTAATCCATGAGGGACAACCAGTGGGCCACAAGATTGTCCTAACCAAGACAGTATCTTGGGACACAGTAGTTTTACTAACTGCGCTTATGTACCTAGAGTTTGCAGGGTGTTCCATTTGAACCGTAGCAGCACTTTGGTTAGATGCAGAGGGAGCACGTGGCGCTCATAGTGTTGTATGCAATCAGCATGCACCTTACTTCACATGCCCTTGCTTTGAGTGCATGTGATACCAATAGGAGGAAAACTACACAGATGAAAACCAGAATCTTAGCAACCCTGCGCATGGGCAATGATAAGCAAAATGTCTCAAGGGCCACGTAGAACTCCAGTGGGCCACAAGTTGTCCACCATTGGGTTAAACTGTTCCACTTCTGCAATACGCTTCATCATCATGAGTAAGGGTTATGCAGTGTAACCCCATAATGAAGGTGTGCACCATAAGGATTATGTCATATATTAAAAATTGAAAACATCAAAATGTGAGCATACCCACATCATCTCCATGTGGCCTTATTGCTGACTGTCACCTCTCAGTTTGTTTTCCACATTGTTCTTTTTATGTTAGTCTTATTACATTTTTCTGAAACAGGATTAAGTGATTTAAATCAAGGTGATTTTTAAATGGCGTACATTTGTTTTTAAAAATCATCAATTTGTGTCAGGTGGAGGTCTTTAAAACTTGGGCTTTTGCATCTTTAGATTAAAATGTTGGGTTTTTAGCATTCCATTACTGTTGTAGGGTATCTTATATGAATTTTTACAAAACTGCTACTGTAGGCAAAAACCAAAACACTGAAAAATTTCAGAGTCCCTGATGCTGTAAACTTTAAGTATGTATATAACTACTTACACAAATAACTCCATTGAAATCAACAGGACTTTTTGTGCTTAAAGTTAAGTATTTGTCTAAATGTTTGCAGCATTAGGAGATAACATTGTATTTTTAATATACTTGATATACTTTCAAAATTGTTTCAGTGTTGGAACATATCCTGTACAGGTTGCACCTCTAACATCTGGGATTGTCTCGTCTGGCAGCACCGTGGTCTGGCATGACCACAGATGTTCCAGGATCAGAGTGTCCTGGCATGCTGCATTGGGGTGGAGGCCTGGGAGCTGGCGCATGGCTCAGGTGGGCTACAAGAGGAGCCATGAAGCCTGGTGGGAAGGCTGGAGGGGCCAGCAGCAGGGAGCCTGAAATGACCTCCCCTGGTCTGGAAAAATCCCTTGTCCGAGACAAAGATGTCCTTGTCTTAAGATTCATTTGGTTGCAGTAAAAATAATTTTCTAATAATGATAAAACTAATCAGTACTCTGTGTTGCAGACTCTTGTAGTGTTGTCTGGCTTGAACATGCTTTTTACTTTTTTTTAAGGCAATAAGAAAGAAAGGCAAGGTTCAGAAATGTTAACTGTATTATTACAAGCCTTAAAAAACATAGTTACCTCAGATACACTTCCTGCTCAGAAAACATTGGTAAGTTTTTTTTTGTTTGTTTGTTTGTTTGTTTGTTTGTTTTTAATTGTTATTAAACCTGTAATTTCTTATGTGCTGTTAAGTAGCTACCATATATTTGAAATCTTCTAGCTTCTGATATCAGCAATGGATTGATCGAAATTTCTGGTTCTAAAGAGCTGACAATTTTTTAAATTCTTTTATAAAAATTACTAAATTATTTGGGTTAATCTACATAGATTTTTTTTTTTAGGCTCCCTTAAGGAGTATATATCAAAGGTCAACATCAGTTCCATTGTGTGAGTCATTTGTATCCCTTTTCTTCCTAAGTTATCATTACTTCAGAGAGCAGTTGTTTTGTAAGGCTGCTTTCTTTCTGCCACTGCAGAAAACTTCAAACCAGCTGTTAATATCTGGTCCTCTTGCATAGAAGTAAACATTTATACATATTTAATACTTGCTTGTTTCCTTGTTTGCTTTCTTTCCTCAGTCCCTTATAGAAATTACAATTAAAGAATTACCTTCAAAAGTATTGGGATCACCAGCATACCAGGTTGCTGACATGGATCTTTTAAATGTAAGTAAAAGCTTAGTTAATACACTTGAAACTCTTTAATCCAGCAACCGTGGGAAACTGTGTGCTGGTTTAAAGATTTTGCTGGACCAAGGAAGGAGTGAGGGGGATGGATGTAGGGTGCTTACCTGGTTCTTTGCATTTTCCGCCATTTTCTGGCGGTGTGTGTCACTGTGCTGCCACTCTCTCAGCCGGGGATGACCGGGAGAAGCAGGGACATGCAGAGCCACTTGGGCCTCCGGGGTCCATACCACGGGTGTTCCTGAATTAGGTTATAGTACCTATTTTTTTTAAATTTTATTAGTATTTGTACTTAAGGGAAAAGGAATTGAAGTATAATGCATATTCGTGGTACGCTACGTAAGATAAAAGATCCATATTTGGTGAATGTCTTGTTGGTATTTTTATTTTAGAACATCTGGAACAAGCTTAGCATTTATTGGTTGCAGACATTTAATGATATCAATAAATGAGATTGAAAAGGGGTTAGCAATGTCTCATACTTGAGCGGTCCCAGATGAGGGAATTTGCCACACCAAGGAAGGTCCCCTGCCACCAGCCCCCTCAGCCTACTGCCCCTCCCGACCGCCAGCTCCTTTGGCCCCACTGCTGGCTGGGCGACACAGCTGCCCGAGTCCCTGTGCCACAACTGCTGTTCCAGCCCCACTGCCATGGCACAACCCTGCTGCCAGGCCAGCGAGGACGGGTTGCCCCTGCCCTGCCACCACAGCCCTGCTACCGCTTCTGGGTTGCTGAGGCTCTAGTCCCACTACCACCAGCTTCGCCTTTCATGGGGCTCTCAGCTACGGGGCTCTCAGCTACAGGCCCTCCTGCCCCAAGGCACTCTCGTTCAACAACTTTCATGGTCCTTCTGGACCACAGATGTGGCTGGATGAAAGAGTCCCAGACTAGGGAGGTGCAACCTGTACTGGATCATATACAGTACCCAAGGGCTGTGTCTATACTGGCACGATCTTGCGCCAGAGCTATGCAAATGAGGCTCAGCGTTTAATATCGCCAAACCTCATTTGCATAACTAATGAGCCGCCATTTTTGCGGAAGAGGCTCTTGCGCAGGACGGAGCTGTCTACACTGCCCCTTCTTGCGCAAGAAAAACCCTCTTGCGCAAAGCCGTTATGCTGATTATTTTCAGGCATAACGGCTTTGCACAAGAGGGTTTTTCTTGTGCAAGAAGGGGCAGTGTAGACAGCTCCATCTTGCGCAAGAGCCTCTTCCGCAAAAATGGCGGCTCATTAGTTATGCAAATGAGGCTTGGCGATATTCCACGCTGAGCCTCATTTGCATAGCTCTGGCGCAAGATCGCGCCAGTATAGACACAGCCAAGAAGACTACATAGTCTGTTAATATAAACTTTTGTTACATTTTGTAGGTGGAGCAGTAGGTTGATTAATAGTCTAGCCAATTTATTGACTACATGTGTGGTTTGTCATGAAAAACGTTCGAGACAAAATAACCAAACTTAGCTAATATATTCTTCAAAGGCAATAACAGTGCACATCAGGAATGAAAGAGTTAGTATGTTACCAGTCCTGGAAAGCAGTTGCTCACAGCGCTGTTCAGTCACCTTGTATACAGGCTTGCTCCCAAAAGAGGCACTAAACCATGAGGCTGTAGGACAGTTGCTTGCTAATTAGAAATCACTTCATAGTCAGTTAAGTTCCAGCCCAATTTTGTTAGCTTGTTCTGAAACTTTCTTATTTTTGTTTTGGTTATTAGTAGGGTCCTACCAAATTCATGGTCCATTTGGGTCAATTTCATAGTCATAGGATTTTAAAAATGGTAAATTTCATTATTTCAGATATTTAAATCTTTACATTTAAAGATATTTAAATGTCATGGTATTATAATTGTAGGGGGCCCTGACCCAAAAAGGACTTGAGAGGGTCGCAAGGCTGTTGTGGTGGTGGGGGGAAGGAGGTTGTAGTATTTCTACCCTTATTTCTGTGATGCTGTTGGCAGCACTGCCTTCAGGCCTGAGCAGCTGGATAACGGTGGCTGCTGGCTGGGAGTCCAGCTGTGAAGGCAGAGCTACCACGAGCAGAAGCACAAGGTAAGGATGGCATGATATGGTATTGCCACTCCTATTTCTACACTGCTGCCTACAGAGCTGGGACCTTAGGGTACCTCTACATAGCAGTGTTATTTTGGAATAACTCATCTTATTCTGAAATAACGAGCACATCAAAGGCTTGTAGTGTAATTTTGAAATAATGTCAAGCTGGAGGACTTTTTACTCAGACTCCTGTAACCCTCATTTTACGAGAAGTAAGGGAAGTTGAAGGAAGAGTGTTTTTCCTTTGAGGTCCTGCTGTGTAGACAGCACCTAAAGCCAAGTTATTTCGACTTAAGCTACGAAATTGACGTAGCTGAAATTGTGTAGTTTGATTCAACTTTGGCCCTGCTGTGTAGATGTACCCTCAGTGAGCAGCTGCCACTCTCTGGGTGCCCAGTGCTGAAAGCAGCAGTACAGAAGCAAGGGCAATATAGGTATGGCATTGCCACCCTTACTTCTGCACTGGTGCTGGTGGGGTGCTGCCTTCAGAGCTGAGAACCCGGCCAGCATTACAACCACCACTCTTCAGTTGTCCCACTGTGAAGACTGGAGAACTAAGGGTAGCAATATTGTGACATTCCTAAAATAACCTTGTGATCCCCTGCAACTTTCTTTTGGGAAAGGACCCCCAATTTGAGAAATATAGGTCTCTCCTTTGAGATCTCTGTAGTATAGAGTAAAAGCACACAGTGTCAGATTTCACTGGAGAACATCAGATTTCACAGTCTGTAGAGTGTTTCACATAGCTGTGAATTTGGTAGGGCCCTAGATGTTATCATTCCCAGTACTAGTCTTCAAAGATACTTCACCTGCCTGTACCAGGGCAGGACATTAATGCATGTTGCCTTTGACAATTTATTAGCCACTTAAGCCAAATGATGAAGTTATTGTGGGGCATGCCAGTGAACAAGATTGATTAGCAATTTGAGCAAAATAGTGCATTCTGCTGGCATAACTGCCCAACATTCATACACGCAATATTCACACTGTGCACTTCCTACCCAATGTGGCATAAGTAATACATTTTTAATGTATGTTGGCTAACAAGTAGTATTTGCTAAATCTTGGCTGAGGCCTAATTCTGTTATTGGTGCACTACTCAAGACCATGTTGTTAATGTCCTGCCCTCCTAGGAGTTTTTTCTGACACTGCTTATCATTCAGTATTATATAATGCATTTCAGAGAAAAATAACATTTTTACCTTCAAAATTGCCTTATGAGCCAAGGATGAATCATCACTGATATGGTGATGGACTGTGTGGAGCAATCAGACATTTCTGCCCAACATTCTGTAGCTTGACACAAAGTATGGGACATCCCCTTTCCTGCCAGTTTTTGAGATGCCCAGTAACTTTGTGATGACCTGCAAGAAAAGGGTAATGATCAGTAAAAGGGTCCCAAACACCTTCAAAATAAGTCATCTATCGGTCAACACATTTCTCCTCCCTCATTGCTATCCTTCATCCAGCATCTTGGTTATAGCTTTTCAGCTGTTGTCCAGTCCCCACAAAGACAGTGAAACTGCCTGGAATTGAGGATCTTTCTTCCAGGGCCAGAAGGTGAAGAATGTAGTTGGGTAGCCACTTGGAAGATTTGCCCTCTTACATAGTGCTGCTTTGAATAAGTGTCCTCAGTGCATCAGTAGTACTATTAATAGAACATTAAACTCATGGTTTGAATTTAAATTTGTAGAAAACATGGTGATGTGCCTCATGTGGCATGAGTTACAGTGGACTAAAGTAATTATGGATCACTTTCTGTTAGATGCCTCAGTAACAGCGTCTACTGACAAACTTCTTTAACACTGTGGATGCATTTGAGAGCATACATTTCTCAAAAGGAATAAAAGAAAAGTACATTTATGTGGAGGAGAGTGTATTTGTCCCCATGTCTGTATAATTTTTCTACCAAGTTAATTTTTTGAAAAGATTTCATCTGTTTTTGGGGTTTAAGTTGCTATAGTATGCATAGATTAATATTTTTAATAATTTCGCAAATGCAGAATCTGCCATATAGGAGTCTAGCAGTTTATGGAGGCCTTTTGCAATTGGTAAGGGTATTTGAATAATTTTATTCAGATTTCTCATCTTTCTACCCACAAACTTCAGTTTCTAGATGTTTGTAAGTAAGTGACCACATTTTTGGTACAAAATTCAAGTTCAGAATTTAAGTTGACTCTGAATAAATTCCTGGCCCATGGAATTAAATTTATATAGCTCCTATATATTGCATTCCCTTGATCTTGAACTAAAAATACAGAACTCTATACACCATTCTGACTGTGAAATAAACACTTCATTAATGAAAATACAGTTCAAAAGGCTGATTTTTTTTTTTTTTTTTTTTTTTTTTTTTCTTTCAAGGGTACACCAGCTTTGTTCTTAATTCAACTACCTTTCCGTAATAATCTGTTGGAATGGTGTGTAACTGAGGAGAGGTAGGTAATCCTATTCTGGAAGTATTTGAGAATGGTAATGAAAACAAACAAACTTGCCCTGTTTTGCTGTACCTCAGTATGCTGATTTTTAGAGGCTTTTCCTGTTAATTTTAAATATTACTTCTCCCTATAATTGCTTATCTAACTTCTTAAACTTTCATTTTTAGGTTCTTCCTAAATTTGGAAGTCCTGGTGGGTTGTGTGTGGTCTGGTCCAACATCTCCTCTGGCTTTCAGTGAGTCCGTGTTCTGCATTATTAATCAGTGTGCAAAACAGGTGGAAAATAAAGAACATCTTTGGAGAATGTGGAGTATTGTAGTTAACCCATTGACTGAATGGATTAACCAGGTATAGTATTATACCAAATATAAACTTTTTTGTGTGTGATTGGCTTATCAGCAATGAGAATATGATAACATAAAGGCAAGAAATACCATATTTTGACATTGGTAAATTCATGGCTCCTGAAAAAATCCAAAGCCATAAAAAATAATTACCATTCACCTATTCAAAGATTTTTACACCAGTGATGGGCAACCCAGAATGACTTGCATGAGTGGCTCTCCTTCACCTGAGTAGGACGCAGCAATCTGGGGCTCCACCTGTGGCCTTGTGGCTTCCCTGTCTGACCCCTCCTCCATGCTCCTCTTGCACACTAGGTCCCCACACTTCCTATGCCTCCCCGCTCCCTCCCAGCTCTTTCTGAGAGCTTAAATCACCTAATTCACATTCTGTCTCCACTCCTCCCTCCCAGAACTGGAATGCCACAAATCCACTGCAGGGAGCAGATAGGAGGTCAGTGTGACACAAGTGGAGCCACAGGGGGCCATAGATTGCCCAACACTGTTTTACATTCTTAGTTAGAGAAGTGCAAGTGTTCATCTTTTTACAAGAAAGAGTAAATAATTATAGTTCGTAGTTAATCAACAATGGAAGGCTGTCTAAAAATAGATTTTAAAATATATCTCTATTCTGAAAAATATCAGTATGACTAAATCTTTGGTAGGATGGGGGATCACACAGTGTGGGAACAGGAACCATTACCCTGGTCATTTAGGGGCGGCTGCTGCAGACCATGGCTGCTCTTACAAGCCGCCCGAGGACCACTGCTGGGAGCCATCAAAGCAGCACCCGCTGTGGCTGTCACAGGGGGCCACCTGAGCAGCTGGACGTGGAGCCTGCTCCTTAAGCAGCCCTGGGATCAGCCGTATTGGCGCCTGCACAAGTCAGAGGTCACACACAGTCTCAATGTGACTTCTGCAACCTCCATGTTAGACACAGAGCTCTATTCTTAAATGCTTTTATTAGCTTCAGTGCAGTTGCACAGTTGTGAGGAAGAACCTAACTTGCCCTGCAGAATTTTTATGGCTGTTGATGATTTGAGAGGGAGAGTCCAGATTAATGCTTCGTTATGTAAACTGACCTTTTGTGAAATTTTTTTATGTAGGATCACTGAAATACAATGTTGTTTAGTCACTTTTTAGGGTATAGTTGCACATGAAGAAGATGGAACAAGAAATAATTTTTTGTTTGATTTGTGTTGTGGCATTTTCTACTCTTCAGAGTCTTAAAGGGACAAATCAAATTAATCAAAAATCATTGCTGGTAGTTTGGGAGACTACATTCTACATAATAGTAACTTTGAAAAGAATTTGGGGTGGGTCTCTGTCAAGCCCATTACAAATGATTGCCCAATGCAAGGTTGTTGCTAAGACAGCTGGTGTATTTTTGTAGGTATAAGCAGGAGAATGGCAATGAGAACTGGAGACATGCTATTTCCTCAAGTTGACATTAGTGAGATTAGGACTGGATACAGTAATTCCTCATTTAACACTATAGATATGTTTCAGAAAATGATCGTGTTAAGTGAAAATGTGTTATGTGGGGTCAATTTTCCCATTGAAAATAATGGAAAAGGTGGGGGTTGCGTTTCAAGCGGTGGTGTCTGTTGGGACTGGGACATAAGGTTGGGGGAGAAAGGGGACTGGGTTACAGCAGGGAGGGGAGGTGTTTGGCTCTGGGGAAGAGGAGGAGAGGGGAGGGGGATTGGGTTGGGAGTATGCCCCTGTGACAGGTCTGCCGGGACCCGCACTGCGTCCGGCGAGGGGGGGTTGCCAGGGAACGGTGCAGTGAGTGGCGAACCCTCCGCAACTTTGCAGGGAGGTGAGGGAAGCCCCGCGCAGCTGCCGGTGACAGGCTGGCTGGGACAACCCAGCTGCCGGCCTGCAAGTGGGGGCGGAGGAGAGGGGGGCCAGGCGTCTGGCGAGGGAGAGTCAGCGAGGAACGGCGCGGCGAGCAGCGAACCCTCTGCCGCTTTGCAGGGAGGCGGGGGAAGCCCTGAGCAGCCGCTGGCGATGGACCAACTGGGGAAATCGTGTTATTCCGGGGATGGTCATGTAATTCAAAAAAGTTCCCTAAAAAAAAAAAAAAAAATCATGCTATCGCGAAAACGTGTTAAGCGGGCATGTATTAAATGAGGAATTACTGTACTGCATTTCAGCAAAAATGTCCATATTTCAATAAGGGTGCTGACAAAATGGAAAGGATTTTGAAAAGAGCTACAAGAATGATTTGAGGTCCTGATAGCAAGATACTCAGTCTACTTACTTTTAGTCAAAAGATGATGATAAGGTGATTTGATCAGTTTATATATGTGCCTACATAAAGCACTTCTAAATAGTGCTCTTTTTCCAGGCATGGATATAACAAAATTCAATAGTGAGGATCTGAAGCTAAATATATTTATACTAGACAGAAAGTGTAAATTCTTAAGTGAGGGTAATTAACCATTGAACCAGCTTACGCAGGAGTGAGATGGCTATTAGCCAGGATGGGCAGGGATTGGTGTCTCTAGTCTCTGTTTACCAGAAGCTGGCAATGGGCAAACAAGGGATGGATCATTTGATGATTACTTGTTGAATTAATTTCCTCTGAAGCACTTGGCATTGGCCACTGTTGAGCTATATGAACTATTAGTCATTCTTATGAGATGGAAAATATATCTTATGAAGAGTTTAAATGGCAACTGAATGTCTTTCTAAACTATCTACACAAGCATGGGTAAGAGATTCAGGGATCACTGGCTATTATGTAGGAAGTACAACTAGATCATCACCCCCCTCCCACCAACCTTAAAACTATGAATACTTTTGATTATTTAAGTGACTTTTTAAATACTTAATGAAATCTCTGGTTATTGCAGTTGAAATAAATGTATAAATTCATTTTTCATAAACTTTGGTTTTTCACTGTTAGCTAAAAGTCCATGTTGTCGCATGGGTATAATTTCTAAAGGCTTTTTTTTTTTTTTTTTAATAAAAAAGGCTGCAAATTTAACAAATGGTAACAAACTACAGATCACACTTCTGGTTCAACCTGGTAATACTGTGAACAAAAATAGCTGTCAGCAATAAGGATGCTAAAATGTGATTATCTGGCTAATCATATAGTCGATACAGTTTGTATTGAGTATATGATTAGTCGCTAAGTGCCACTGTGCAGAGCCACAGCGGGGGTAGCTCCAGGAGCTGATTCCAGCTAGAAATGAGCAGTCGTGGCTCGTGCAGGCTCCAGAGCCACCCGCGCTGCAGCTCTGCATTTTAAATGTAGTAAGAGCTGCTGGGCTCTTACTACATTTAAAATGCAGAGGTGCAGTGATCAGCGCTAGCAGGGGCTGCTTTGCAGTAGTGTCCCCTCTCCCACCCCAGCTTCTTCCTGAAAGATGTAGCAGAGTGGGGCAGGCGGCACCCCAAAGACAGTGCTGGGGGGGACAGGCTTTTAAGCTGGCTCCCTCAGCACTGGCTCCTGTCTCCCTCCCGCTTTGCTCCCCCCCTCTTTCTCAGAGGCAGCCGGGGGGGGGGGGGGCGCCTCAGAGCACGGGGCAAGCAGGGAGTGCTTGAGTCTCTGCTTGCCCTGTGTTCCCTGCAGCACTTCTTTTGAAATGTACAAGAGCCCTGGAAGGTGTACAGAAGCACCCACTGTGGGAACAGTGCGAGCAGGGACTGAAACAGTCCCCTCATGCCATTTCCCCGCTGTGCCTCTTCCTCCCCTGCCCCCTGTGGAGACGTTGTTGGGGAAAACGGCTTAAAGCCAGTTCCACCCAGCACCGATTCCTGCTCCCCCCTCCTTGCTGCCTTTCTCTGATAGAGGCAGCAAGGGGGGGGACTAGTCAAGTTGCTACTCGAGTATTTGCTTATTGGATAGTTCACTAGTCGCTAATATCCCTAGCCAACAATACTTGTGCCAGTTTCTGTTGCTTCACAATGATTCCTGGAATCTTATAAAATAGATTGCCTTTACTCTCTTGCATTTTTCTCTCAACAGTGAGAATTGAGTGTCTGTTGTTGTGGTTTTTTTTTTTTATTTTGTTTAACTAGTTGATGGCCCTATTTTTAGATTGTCTAGCGAACACTGTGGGCTAGTAACTAAAGATTTAATTCATATTAAAAATGGAAATGACTTTTTGTCTTAATTTGTAAAATCTGTATTTAAAAAAGCTTGAATTCCAAATATAAACTGGCTATCCTTTGTGCCTGGCAGGTTGCTTATCTAATGAATTGTTTTGTGGTTTATTTAGACTAGTGAAGTAAATCAGGGAGATGCATTGGAACACAACTTTAATGCTGTTTACAGTGCACTGCTTTTACCCATAAGCCACATTTTCCCTATTGAAGAATTCCCACAGGTAAGAAATGAAAACAAATCTTAGATTGTGCAAAAATGCAGTGTTTATAGTAAAAATGAATCATTTGTAAGCTAACCTTCCTTTGGTCTAAGATACTGAATCTTATGTGGGTGCAAAGTAAGCTGGCTCAGTACCCACTCACATCTGGCTATTCTTAAATCTTTATTTTCATAGAAACTTTTAAATTTTTAGTGTACATTTAGTTTTTCTACTTATCTGAAATGGATGTGTTTACATCATGAATGAAGTTTACAACTGGGGATGACTTCTTTATGAATTGAAGGCTATGCAACCTAATATAGTTGATAAATACACAATGCAAAATCTTAGAAATGAGCACATGATGTGAAACCAGTTTAAAATTAGCTAATGAGGCATATGATAGAAGTCTGTAGAATCATGAATGGTATGGAGAAAATGAATGTTTTGCCCTTTCACAGAACACGCAAGCCAGGGATCACACAATTAAATCAATAGGCAGCAGGTTTAAAACAAATGTAAAGAAATACTTCACACAATATAATCATCCTGTGAAACTTGTTGCCAGAGGATGACGTGAGGACCAAAACTATAACTGAAGTTCAGAATCATGTAGGCTAGGTCTATCAGCTTAGAAAAGAGCAGACCAAGGGGGGGGGGGGAGGGATATAATAGAGGTCTATAAAATCATGACTGGTGTGGAAAACGTGAATCAGGGAAAGTTATTTACTTGTTCCCATATTACAAGAACTAGGGTTCACCAAATGAAATTAATAGGCAGGTTTAAAACAAACAAAAGGAAGTTATTCTTCATTCGGCGCACAGTCAACCTGTGGAACTCCTTGACAGAGGATGTTGTAAAGGCTAGGACTTGAACATGGTTCAAAAAAGAGCTAGATAGATTCATAGAGGTTAGGTCCATCAATGGCTTTTAGCCAGGATGGGTAGGAATCATTTGTCTGGAAATGCATGACAGGACAGGGATCATGTGATGATTACTTGTTGTGTTCTGTCCCTCTGGGGCATCTGGCATTGGCCACTGTCAGAAGACAGGATACTGGACCAGATGGACCTTTGGTCTGACCCAGTATGGACGTTCTTATTAGTGGCTATTAGCCAAGATGGTAAGGGATGCAACTCCATGCCTTGGATATTTTTAACCCTCTGACTGCCAGAAAATGGGGCTTTATGGTGGGATGGATCACTTGATAATTGCCTTGTTTTGTTCATTATGTTACAAACATCTGGCACTGGCCACTGTCAGAAGACAGGATACTGGACTAGATGAACCGTTGGTCTAATCCACTATGGGCATTTTTGTTATGTTTAAAATAAATTTGTGTTGTGTTGTTTTTTTTTTTTTTGTGTGTGTGTGTGGTATACTCCTAGAGATAATGTTTTAGCATTCTTCTTCGAGGGTCCCCGTGCGTGCTCCACCTTAGGTGCGTCAGCGTTGCTGCACGCCAGTCAGAGATTTGTATTAGCAGTGCCCTGGCTGGCAGTGCATGCAGAGTGCCAGTATGAGCAGTCTGAGTGTGCTACTCCACATGCGCAGCCAGCTGCCTTCAGTTCCTTCTTAACCGCCGTCAGTTCCGGTCGCAGCTTAGCAGTTGCCCACTTCACCTCACCATTAAATCGTTTTGTGTACATAGTTACTCTTCAGTTACTTCAGAAATAATAGTAGTAGATAGTACAAGTGTTTTACCTTAGATTTAAAAAAAAAAATTCTTTATCTAGTTGTTGCTACGTTTTAATTAGTATAACAGATCGCAGGACTGTGAACTAGCAGCAATAACAAAATGCCGAAACAGAAGCGCTCTGGCACATGCCGGGTTCACCTGGTTTCAAAAGGTTGTAAACTATCTGTATCAGTCTCTGACGGACATGACCTGTTGGTTGCCTGAGTGAGGAACACCTCAGGGAACAGTGCCCTCACTGCAAGAAACTTAACTCCTAGAAGTCCAGAGAACTTCAGATAAAAATGCTATAGCAGAAGAAAAAGACGCATCCAGCATCAGACCCAGAACATACCCCCTCTCCTAACAACTATCGCCTGGGGCAGCATCTCACAGGGCACTTATTACTAAGTCCAATGTAAGGGACCAAGACAGAGCGCAGCAGCCTACAAAGAGGTCCCACTCCTCCTCAGGGACAGACTCCCCTTTGAGTAAGCGATCCCTACATGCT
Source organism: Pelochelys cantorii (assembly GCA_032595735.1). Taxonomy (NCBI): domain Eukaryota; kingdom Metazoa; phylum Chordata; order Testudines; family Trionychidae; genus Pelochelys; species Pelochelys cantorii. Next base: position 29,044,736 of record CM064332.1, read on the forward strand.
AGCACTGCCTCCAAAACCTCGACAGTAACGGGGTCCGAGAAGCAGTCGAAGAATGGGACCAGTACCGAAAAAAGCTGGGACCCAAAGCAAAATGCTCTTGTTGCCGCAAAGGGACTGCTGGAGGCAAAAGGCAAAACCTCCGACTCGGCACTGAACGCAAAGCCACTGGCACCAACTGCGGCAAGTACAAAGCCACGCGGCAACACATTCTACAGCAAAGTACTCGGCACCAACAAAGCCGCGCTGAGATTCTTACACAAACAGTGCTACAGCGCCAGCGGCAACGTCAAAGCCACGCATAGAGACAGTAAGGAGCAGCACTGCCAGCACCAGACAAACACTCTGTACTGGCAAAACACAAGAAACAAATGAATCAGATCAAAACGCTGATGCAGACACCAACAGCTCTGACAGCTTCCATAATGATCCCTCCTATACCAATGCAACAATTCACGACTGTGGAGGATCTATTAGTAACAACTGTATTGGGGAACACCTCTTTTTGGTACAGATAGGACCCCACAGGCATTAAGCCATAGCCTGTTGTCCACACCTGCCACATCCATACTGCTGGTATTCAGTGAGGATGAAGAAGTACATGCCAAGATGATACTCCTCACCCAAGCCTAACCAACAATGGCAACCGCAGCAATGGCTTCCACCTTCTATCCCACCAAATTGGCCATACTGGAATCCATGGGTGCTATATAGAACACAACAAATGCAACAGATGCAGATACCACAGCCATCCATACCGGCACCGAAACCAAACATCACAGAGGCAGATGAGGATGTTGTGTGTGACGATTATACACCCAGTTCTCCCTCTATGAATGTGGCATCAGTTTCCATCACTGATACAATTATGCCTCCACCATCTACAACAGGAGACGACTTCAGGTCTTTCCAAGAACTGTTCAGGAGGGTTGCCGACTCACTCAAGATAGCCCACTCTATGCCAGAAACGCAATACAAACTTGCGAACATACTGCATAGCTCTCCACATATGAAACTAGTGCTCCCAGTGAACTGAGGCCCTTATGGACCCAGCTAAAAACATTTGGCAAACGCCAGCCACAATATCACCAACTGAGAAGAGGTCAGATCAAAAGTACTTTGTCACTCCGAAAGGAGCAGAATTTCTTTTCTTCCATCCACCCCCAAACTCGTTAGTGGTGGATGCAGTTAACCACAGGGCTAAACAACAAGCTACTCAAAATGCTCCCTCTGACAGAGACTGGAAGAGGTTGGACACGATGGGCGAAAAGGCGCATTCATCAGCAAGCCTACAACTCCGAGTAGCCAATTACACAGCGCTACTAGCAAAGTACACATATCACACTTGATCAGTTAGGAAATTTTATTGATTCTCTCCCAGACAACAGAAGAGATCAATTCAAATCCAACTTACAGGAAGGAGCACTAATTTCTACAAGCCGCACTAGATGCTGCAGATACAGCAGCCAGATCCCTAGCTTCTGCAGTAGTCATGAGGTGAGATTCCTGGCTCCCAACTATCAGGATTCCCAAGGGAAGTGCAGTCAATGGTGGAGGACTTGCCCTTTGACAGCATTAAACTCTTTGCCAAATCCACAAATGCATCCTACACACCCTCAAGGATTCACGAGCAACATTAAGAACCTTGGGTATCCATGCACCTGTTACAAAGAGAAAACAAGGCAGACCTTTTACACAAAGGTATAGATCCACATCCTTTAATCCAACATCAACGTCACTATGACAGCAGACAGACTCCGTCACAATAGGAGCAGACAACCTTCTGAGCAGTCCACAGCTCAACAGCCATTGACATCTTGACAAACCTTTTGAAGTCTTGGTCGAGGATCAGACAACCCTGACATTTCCAAGGCAATTCAAGCCCTCCAAACATTTGGCAGAAAACTAGCTGCGTATTATCCGGCTTGTCGTACCATCACCACCGACAGTTGGGTGCTGGAGATCTTAAGAACTGGTTATTGTATCCCCATTTCAGTTATTCCCCCCACCCATTTGCCTGTCCCTCTTCAGGGATCCCTCTCACGAGATGCTGCTCCTACAAGAAGCACATCATCTACTCATGCCATAGAAGAGGTACCACAAGAGCACAGGGGCAAGGGATTCTACTCTCATTATTTCCTCCCCACAAAGAAATCAGGAGGATGGAGACCCATATTGGACCTGCAGAGACTCAACTGCCTTGTAAAATATCAATGGTTCAAGATAGTCTCACTCGCCACAATTATCCCTGCCTTGGAAAAAGGAGCATGGTTGTCAACACTCAACCTCCAGGACGGATCAATCCACCCAGCCCACAGATGATTTTTGTGCTTCAACATAAAAGACAAACTTTTCCAGTACAGAGTACTGCCTTTTGGATTGTCAGCAGCCCTACAAGTATTTTCAAAGGTCTTGGCAGTTGTAACCGCACTCCTACGAAAAAGGGGCATCATTATATTCCCTTATCTGGACAATTGCTTAGTAACAAGCACCACACAGAGGCATACATCGCAGGCAGTCAATACCACCAGAGAGTTGTTCAGCAACCTTGGACTCCAGATAAACAATACCCAAGTGTACTCTGACACCTACTCAAACCTAGAATTCATAGGAGCACAGCTAGACTGCACAAGGGCCATTGCCTCCCTACCAGAACATAGGGTTGCAGCAATAAACCAACTGATTTCAATGGCACAGGCCGGCCCAGTAATAACAGCCAGACACTGTCTGCAAATTCTAGGCAATATGGCCACGGCAACATTCGTAATGCCACACTCCTGTCTTCACATGAGACCCCTACAAGCATGGCTTCGCATGGTGTACAAGCCACGCGTTCACAGCATAAACAGATCACCATAACCAAACAAAATAAAGGCCACCTTCACATGGTGGACCATACATGACAATATATGTGCTGGAGTTCCCTTCCAAACAACCCCACCATCAGTAACGATCACTACAGATGCTCCACTGATGGGCTGGGGTGCTCACCTGGGCCACCACACCATGCAGGCTCAATGGACCACGCATGACATGGAGAAGCACATCAACCTTCTCGAACTCCAGGGCAGTAAGGCACACATGTACACACTTCCTTCCCCTCATTCAGAACAGTACAGATACTTATGGACAATATACTATATCAACAGACAGAGAGGGACCAAGAAGCAGTCCAGTTGTGGGAGTGGTGTATCCCAAAGAAGATGCACTTCATCACAACTTACTTCCCAGGCAATGACGACATACTAGCAGATGCACTAAGCAGTCAATTTCCTCAAAAACATGAGTAGGAAATAAACACTTCAGTGCTAACCTACCTCTTCAAGAAGTGGGGGTTCCCAGCAATAGATCTGTTTGCTACACAGGACAACGCCCGTTGCCCACAGTATTATTTCAGAGCAGTCATAGTGCACAACTTGCTAGGAGATGCGTTCTCCATACAGTGGAAAATGTATCTGTATTACGCAATCCCCCGTTCCCACTGATACGAGTAATCCTGAAGACCAAACAAGACAGGGTCAGAGTGATCCTCATAGCACCCAGCTGGCCCAGACAAACATGGTATCCATACCTCTTGCAGATGAGCGTCCGGCCGCCGCACCGCTTACCATCAGTTCGAGTTCTCCTCACCCAATGCAACCGTCGGATTCACCATCCCGACATACAAACTCTACATCTCCAAGCCTGGTTGCTGGCTGGTTAGATGACATGGAACATACTCTCTACCCAAAAGAATGCAATATGTTCTCAAAAATACCAGGAGACCTACAACAAGAAAAACATACACAGAAATGGAAGCGTTTCACAATGTGATGCTCTATCCATAATCACGAACCAGTTAACACACATACTGCAGTACTTGTTGCACCTGCACGAGGCAGGACTCTCCATGAGCTCTATAAGAGTACACCTATTCTCTATCTCTGCCCTCCACCCCCCATTACAATCACAATCGGTCTTTACCCATCCGGCTGTAAAAAGGTTCCTGCACAGCCTACAAAACATGTATCCGCCACTTAAGAACCTAATTTCTGCATGGGACTTAAATCTTGTAATGAGAAGGCTCTTGTGCAGACCCTTCAAGCCATTAGGTACATGCTCTTTGTTATACCTTTCAATGAAGGTTGCATTCCTTGTTGCAGTTACTTCTGCAAGGTGCATAAGAGATTTGGGGGCCCTCATGTCAGATCCGCCATACACAACATTCCACAAAGACAAAGTAGTTTTGAGAACACACCCGAAATTTATACCAAAAGTACTTACCTCGTTCCACTGCAACAAACCAATACACTTACCTGTTTTCTACCCAAAACCTCATAAAGACCGAAAGGAGGAAGCACTTCATACCTTGGATGTCCGCAGGGCACTCCTTCTACTAACAGCACACACAACCTTTCCAAAAAATCTCCACGGTTGTTTATCTCAATGACAGAAAGGTCACAAGGATTACCCATATCAAAACAAAGATTATCGAAATGGGTATCAAACTGCATACACTTAGTGTATGAATTAGCACAAAAGGAGCCACCTCCCAATATAAGAGCTCACTCCACAAGAGCCATAGTGGCCACAACAGCGTTCTTAAGAGGCGTCTCAACGGAACAAATATGCAAGACTGCCACATTGGCAACTACGCATACATTCACTCAGCACTATGCCATCCAGACATTCGTAGACTCTGAAACTAAGTTCAGCCAAACAGTACACTCGATTGCAGACTCATACTCTCCGAAGCTCCCACCTCCAAACACACCCACTGCTTCGTAATCACCTAAGGTGAAGCACTCACGGGACCCTCGAAGAAGGGAAGGTTACTCACCTGGGCAGTAACTGGAGTTCTTTGAGATGGTTGTCCTGGTGTGTGCTCCACCACCCACCGTTCCTCCCCTCAACTTCAGACTCACAGGTATCTAAGTCACAGAAGGCAGCCGGCTGCACATGCAGAGTAACACACTCAGACCACTCATGCTGGCACTCCGCACGTGCTGCTGGCCAGGGCATTGCTAATACAAATCACCGACTGCCGTGCAGCAACGCTGATGTACCTAAAGTGGAGCACCCACGGGGATAACCTTCTCAAAGAACTCCAGTTACTGCACAGGTGAGTAACCTTCCCTTTTGTAGCCTTTTGGTGATGGAAGAGCAAAATTTATACCCACAGGGTTTCTTATCTATGCACATATTTTCACAAATTTGAAAAAGCTTTTCCTATTAAAAAAAAAAATGTAGTTGAGTTTCAGTCACAGGTTGTACTTCCCTGGTCTGGCACCCTTAGGACCAGAACAAGGGAATAAGCTGGACCAGGGGAGTATGCTGGCCCTGCGGCTGGGGTGTCAAATGATAGCTCCACAGCTGGGGTGTCAGACGTTGGCCCCCTGGTGCTCTCTGGTCTGGAAACATCTATGCCAGACCGCAGATGATGATGGTCCAGAGTGTCCTAGTTTTTTGAGGCTTAACATCTTTTCAGATAGAGAAGGGAATATAAAAAGAGAAAATCAAGATTAGACTTGGTGAATCTTTTGCCATGTCTCAGGAAGAAAATCAAATAGCTTGTCCACTTTGATTTCTGACATACAGAGTGAAAGAAAAAAAATGTGCAGTTCACTACTTTGATTTTTTTATATGTATAATTTCTGTTTTGGTTGTTAAAGCCCACTATGAAGTCCTTGCTGCGTACTTGGTCAGAGCTGTATAGAACATTTGCCCGTTGTGCTGCTTTAGTGGCAACAGCAGAAGAAAACTTGTGCTGTGAAGAACTGTGCGCCAAAATATCTGGACTAGAAGATGAAGCCATGGTAAGTATAAACCACAATATTAAATAGTACAAAACTGCTGGTGCAATGTGACACAGAAAAACACTCCCACTTTAACTGTTGTATTGCATTTACTCAGATGAATTTTAAATCATCTTTCAGTGCGATCTGTGCTCTTCTCCTGTGCTCCCCACTGTCATGCTGGAGCCACATTTATTGAGAAAATTTGCAGAATTTTAAAATACTGTGTGCCTAATTTTTAATTTTTTTGATACAGAATTCCCTCAGGAGCATCTAGTTTATAAGACCAGATGAGACAGGCAAAATAGGGGCCTGGCAGTTTATGTACATGTAAATATATACTAAGTTGTCATAAAATTTTAGACTTTATAATTTTAACTGTATTTTGTTAACCACTCATTTTCTTTATGAAAAAATACAACAAAGGTTGAGCCTGAAAAATTGAGCTACATGATTAACAATATGTGACAAGTTTATTATAGCATTGCAAACTCCTTCTTAATACCACTGCGTATGTTAATTATAATGCAGAAAATTTTGCATCTAGCTCTTATGTATGGTGGTGGTAATTCCATGCATACTTATTTTAAATTGAAGTACTTCAGAGTAAAAATTCTATGAAAGCTGGATAGTTTAGGTACAACTACTTGAAATAATGTGGCTCTTTTGGGGCCAATAGAATGGGCTAAGGGATATGCTTTCTTAAAGTCGTTGTTATTATTAGTAGGGATCTTAAAATGGTTAACAGGGTTAAACGCTAATACTTAACTGGTTAACCATTTTAACTTGGGGTTTGCTGGTCCCACTGTGGCCAACCACCATCAGAGGTCACTGGCAAGGGCTTGTTTATTGGTAAGCATACCAGTAAGCATCATACTTAGCAGTTTGCTTACTGGTTAACATCCCTACCTATTAGCAATTGATTAATCAAATACCCCCAGCATTTACTTTTTGGAATTCCTTGTTCATTTCTTATTACTATGTTTTTAATATTTTAACCAAAAATGTATGTTCTTAGCATGATAATCCTACAGCTAGCCACACATTGCAGTATGCTGTCATTAGGGGTCAGTACCTCTGGACGTTATAATAATGTTTGATAATCCTCTCTAAACTCCTTCCATTTGTAGGTATTTCTGGTAATGTGGTATCGGAGTTGAATTCAGTGGTACATGTGATAAAGCTAAAGGGCTGAATTTTCAGCTTGTGTAAATCTGCTTGTTTGATTTAAGTGCAGGGCTGACTTAGTAATTTGGTCCTGATTACTTCTTCCATGCAGCTCAAAATTGCATTGGTCTCCTTGGAATCATAATATATGGCCTTGGAATCATAATATATGGCAAGCATGTATACAGATGACTACCCATAATCATTACTAGGTGTCTTTCAAATACTGTTTCATGTTTTTCTCTACCCCCATGACTTTGGCTTTGCTAATGATTTTTGTGTTTTTTTTTCTTCTCTCAGAATCTGTCAGTGGTGGATGGTCTCACCCATATTGTATCAGTTATGGTGGACTGCATCAACTTTGCACCATATGGTACTAAATATCAGCCAAAAAATAGATGTAAGAAAAATTTCAAATTGGATTTGTTCTGTGATACCGAAAAGTGAATGGTTGAAAACTAGAATTATTGCAAGTGATAAATTAGGTAGAGTACATTCTGAACTGTCCACCTTTGAGGAATTTTTCTTTAAGAGTTGAGCCCAGGATTTTCAATAATAGGAGACTAAAATTAAGCCCCTAAATCCAGATTTATACACTTAAGTCTGATTTTTTTTCAGAAGTACTGAGTATTTAGCAGCTCTCATGTAAAAATCAGAGTATAGGTTGATCTGACTGTAGCTAACTTTTTCCTGTTCAGTGGATTATTGAAAACATAAACATTCTTTAAATTTGGAAAATTTAGTTGCGAGTTTAATTATAGCTTCATTTTTAAAGTCTTAAGTTTACTAAGGCTTTTTATTTTGGTACCAGTCCAAAAACTCATGTGTTTTGCTTACTACTTTTTTGTTGAAACATAGATTTAAAAGAGCAATACTTGATGATTACGTTAAAGTTTCCAGTTTTAGTTTAACATATAATCTACTTTGAAGAATGTATACATTATGCAATTAACTTTAAATCAGAAAAGTTACTGTACATTTGGTTAATTTTCATAACACCAGTGCTGCACTTGAAATAAGAGTTTATTTTGTTTTAGTTGCTTTGTGTCCCATATCACTGACCCAAAGTCCTGTGTTAGTAAAATTGTTTCCTACATTTCATTTGAGCTATTGATATATAAATACAGAAGGTGTTGGGCATACAGTGTTACTGGTTGTTCTGTTCTCCTGTGCTGTTCATAGCTATTAAAATTGAAGTTAACAAACATTTTAAAGATGGAACTTCAAATGAAAATTAAGTTAACTTTTTGCTGTAACATCTGCCTCCTTGCACACATTTGGGTACAGGTTGAAATTCTCTGGTCCAGCCACATCCATGGTCCAGCAGGATTTTAGTTAGCGGTCATCCATTTATCATGGTTGTGGCCAACTTTCCTGCAGTCCCATAAAGGTTGTTTACAGCCACCAGTCCTGGTTCTGTGTTCTGTGCTATTATTTAATTTTAATTTACCCCTAAATGTCTTCTAAGAGCCCACTAAGCAGTGAAAGTGTTGGTAATGCTGCTAGATAATATTGACCTATGGTCTAGCAAATTTTGTGGTTCAGCACTGATGAGGTCCTCAGGGTGCCAGACTAGAGAGGTTCAACCTGTAGTATCTCACTCCCTTAAAACACCCAGATGTCTGGGAGGACTACTCAAGGAGTGGAGATACTAGTTAAAGCTGAACAGAAATGATTTTCCCCTTGAAATAATTTGAGGTAAACTTTTAATTAAAATTTTGTAGTTCCATCCAGTATTGAGCACTGGTCCACATGAATAAATTTGTCAGAATGTTTTTTATACTGAAAGTTAAGAGTATGTAAGACCACCCAGCATTAAAGTTCCTTCATCAGTTCCAGGTCATTAAGTTGGGTGAATGGCAAATTAGAATCAAAATCCACAGCAACTGCACTAAATTAGAATTTTTATTTTTGTTGGTTATAGTGAATTTGATTAACTGTGTAATTACACTCGTGAGCTGCTGTAGGAGTCCAAATGTGCTGTTGACTTTTACCCTGGAATAGCTCGTTCGAATTCTGAGCTATTTTATTCTAATATTGCATGTCAGACAATATTGATTTTAATTTTATATAAAGCAGAAGGGAAAGTTTGTCACTGTCTTTAACAGATTTTTTTTACTTTAGCTCCACAGACACCTACAGATTGGTCTAAGAAGAAAAGGGAACCTCTTGGAAAGCTGACCTCCCTCTTTAAACTTCTAGTAAAATTGATAAACTCTTTCCATATGCTCAGTTCCCAAGATACCCAGTCAGAAACATTGATCTCAGTTGGCACTTCAGTTATTGTTGTTCTTCACAACATCATTAGCCACATTTCTTCACCTTCAGTGATCAGAACTATGTTTACGACTCTGTCAAAACCACTTGCAATGTTTTATGAAACAAAGTGAGTATTTCTGAAATTTTGGGAGATAAACGTACGTTGTAATATTGCTGCATATTGGTTAAACTGTGGCATCTGCAGGATACTATATTAAAATATAGCCTATAAATCAGGCTATCCAAAGTGTTTGTCTTGTGATGCATTAAGTAGGGATGTAAAATCCTGTTTGTTTAGTTAAACGCAGTGCTAGCACTGCATTTTACTTGTTAACTGATTTAAAGGACGGTGGGTGAGGAGGCCACTTTAGAAGGCTGGAGCAGCCCCACTGCCCACTGGGGTTGAGCTGGAGCTGGCAGCCCCATATGGGGGACCCAGCAGGGCTGGAGCAGCCCTCCGCCCACGCTGGGCTGCAGGCGGGGGACTGCTCTAGGGTACCAGGTAACTGTTTAACTAGGTACTCATTAACATCCCTAGTATTAAGTGTGAACATCTCCCGCTGAGTTCAGTAGTATTTGAGGGTATCCTGTATGTACCTTATAGAATTCAGTGTCAATAGCAAATATCAAATTTGAATTTGTAAAAGTTGGATACACAACTTCTACTGTTTTCTGAAGACTCCCTTCTTCAAAACTGCTGAATTCTTGCTCTGCAGTTATGTTGAGCATAAACTGTTTGACAGCGAGGTCTTCGTGGGATTCCAAATAAGGACTTGCTCATAATAACTTTATTTTGAAAGTTGTCTTTAAAAACAAAACTAAGCAGAAAGGAATTCTATGTTAGAAGCAAACCTGTATGTATAGCTTCCCAAGATCATGTTTTCTGTACTACATAAGTGTCATTTCTACAGAATGAACATAGTGTAAACTTGAGCATTCCTATCATATTTTGCCATTTAACTTCACTTTGAAATCTTCACTCTAAAATTTTGTTTATCTTGACTATCGTTACCATTAATATATTTATCCAAAATCGAAGATTCTGCATAAACAACATTTATAAACCCCAATATTTTTTTAAATATGCAGATTATCACAAATATAGTTCTTCAAAAACATCCCTGTGGGTGCTCCACAACAGGTGTGGGTGCGTCCCAGTCCTGCAGACTGGAATCTTCAGAGCAGTGCCTGGAAAGGGAGGGGTGTGTGTATGCGTAGCAGCAGGGCACGTGAGCACTGCGTGGTGCAACGGTGCATGCGTGACCACCCTCCCCTCAGTTCCTTCTTATGGTCCCCAGCTTAAGACGGAGCTCAGCAGAGTTCTTCACTTAACGTTGTTCTCTGTAGAGAAATAGTTCATTTTCATCCATTCTCCTTGGCCTTTACCTCATTATTTATCCAAATTCGTCTCCCTACCAAAAAAAAAAAAAAATTAAAAACACCTGTTATCCAAGTTGTTGTTCCTAGTTCCGATTTTCACTTTCATTGGACAGAAATGCCTGGATCACCAGGATTTAAGCATTGTTCAGCATGTCAATGACGCGTTTACCCGTCTCTGATGGACTCTCCACGTGCATGAAATGTCTAGGCAAGAGCTGTGTGCAGCAGGACTGTCACCACTGTGCTAAGTTTAAGGCGTGTATGTGCAGGGATGGAGAACTCCACCTTAAAATGCTAATGCTTGAAAAGGCACAGCACCCTGCCTCTGACCCGAGCACCCAATGACCCAAAAAACAGAAAAAAATCCCCAAAGAAGCACACCTCCTCTCTACCTCATAAATCGCAGTCACTCTAAGCAGTGCATTACTGAGAAATAGGCACTGAGAGTTGAGGTCACCCCACGCCTCAGCACATATGACGCACCAGGCATCTCCAGCACCCAGTGCAGTACCGTGAAACAGAGTGCGCAGAAACCCTTCACCAAAGCTACAGGTCTTAATGTGACTGCTTTGAGATGCTCATGCCCATTACAGCACTGGACAAACAAAAGGCTGATTCAGTGGCACCAAGAATATATCTGAGCACCACAACCTTCAGCAGCACCGGTCCCTTTTACTGTCAACCCAGACACCAGTGTCACAACCATAACCACTCCACAACAGTTAGTGGTACCCACAGATTCGCAGATGACATCAGTGCCACCTTTGGCACTGTCACTAATGGCACTATCCACACCAGCACCGAGGTACCTTCATCATAAGACCCTCGCCTTTCCTTCCACCTTCAACTCTCTGTTCCTTAGCACCGATATGCCACCAGCCACAGCAGCACCGAGGCATGTCTCTTCTCCTGCGATGAAGATGACCCACAGGAGTTATCTTTCTCCCTGCAGCTCTCTCCTAGCAATGAGGTCTTGGTACTGTCCTCACAGTGGTACTGTCCTTGAGTACTTTTAGGCACTCAATGGGGGCAGCAATTCCCCCCTTGGGACCGCACCCCTGGATGCCACCACCTGCGCCATACGGTACACAGGGGCGGTACTGGATCCCATGGGTATATGTGTACAAAAGGAAACATACTAAATAAGAATGTAAGCAAAAGCTTATCAGTAGACTAGTGATACAACTAGTTGCTTCCCTCCCTTTGCTGCCTCTATCAGAGGCAGCAAGGGGGGAGCAGGAGCTGGTGCTGGAGGCAGCTGGCTTAAGAGTCGGTAGAGGCACAATGGGAAATGGCACGAGCGGGGACTGAAGCAGTCTCCGCTTGTGCCGCTTCTGCTGTGATTCTGCTTTTGACATGTACAAGAGCCCCAGGGAGCGTGGGGCCAGTGGGGGACGTTCTGCAGGGCTTCCTTTTGAAATGTACAAGAGCCCCACTGTGTATAGCCTTATGCTACCATCACAATCGGCTCTTTCCATCTACCTCCATCTGAGCCCACTCCACCAGGGCAGTGTCTGTAGCTTACCTCCACAAGGTCCCTCTCAAGGACTTAAAAGCTGTAGTCATATGGGTTTCTGACTAAACGTTTACAAAGCACTATGCACTTTCCCTTGACCGCTCTCTTCAACGGGGGTTGCCAAGGCCGCGTTGTTTACAGCTTATTTGCCAAATCCAAAGTTCCTGCCTCGTTAGGACATACTGCTTTTGCAGTCACCTGCTGTGAAGCACTCCCAGGGACTTTTCTCTTGAAGAAGAGGATGTTACTTATCTTTTGCAGTAACTGACATTCTTTGAGATAAGTGTCTCTGTGGGTGTTCACTGGTCTCCATTCCTCCCCTGTACTTCGGAGACCTTTTTTTCTACTGGCCGGGTTTCCGGGTAGAGAAGGAACCTAGGGGGAGGGTGGCTGCGCATGCGCAGTTGCACCACATCGTGCTTGTGCGGCCTGCTATGCATGCATGGCTCCCCATGGCACTGCTTTGAAGATTCAGATCTGTGGCATTGGGATGTACCAACTCCTGCTGTGGAACACCCAAAGCGATGCTCATCTTGAAGAACGTCAGTTACTGCCAAAGATGAGTAACCTCCTCTTATTTAGCCTTACCAACACAAGAGCCATTTGCAGTTTTTCTTTAAACAAATTCTAATAGCAATATACAATATCTTAAGTAGTCTGCTTTAAAACTGTATAGCAGAACATATAAAACACCATGTTGTCTTGCTTTTAATTCAGAATATAGTTGCATGGGTTAAGTACTATTAAGATGTACTCAGAAAAGTGTTTTCATATGTTGTCAGACAATCTCTTTGTGTAGACTGGCAAAAAGATGGGTTTTGTCATAGGAATAAGGAAACCAAGTTCATAGTTGCATATGTTTTGAACTTAAGAGCCTAGAATGTTTCTGTGGGAAATTTTACATAAAAGTTCTGAAATATTTATGCAGTGCTCTTCATTCCATAGTATTTTTCAAAGATTTTACTTAAACGTGATTCTTTGGAGGTGAAAGCTACTAACTTCACTATGCACGGTGGCTACAGTTAAGCCTGTTTAGGGTACTGTATTTACCTTTTTCCTGCTGCTACTGCAGCATTCTGTATACAAAAATTTCTCTGAAGTTAGTTAAGGAAGATTGCTTGTGGAGTCGGTGTAGCTCAGACCTATAGAAACAGAAGAAAGAAATTACTCTATTATATGGATCTATAAGCAACCCTGTGGGGACTATTAAAACTAATTTTTAATTGCCATGCTCATTAGTTGGAAAAGTTGGTTTATGGTCATTATTGGAGAAACAAAAAGAGTTATAACTTATTAAACGTAACTATTAAAATATGCAGCTTCCTTTGCCAGTGAGAGACCTTTGAGGGTGGACTATTGTATTTTCTCTAGTGTCATACATCAGCATTGTTGGAAATGTTTGCTGAAAACAAATGAGATTAAGAAATATTTCATTAATGCTTCATCAGTTCTATGTTCTTTCTTTCATAGGCTTGCTGATATATCTAGAGTGTACAGTAGTCTCAGCAGCAAGGTAAATTTTAGCAGAAAAAGTCTGCAAAAGAATGAATTTTGAATGACATTTCAATCTGTGAATTTTGTGCTCTGAAAACAAAATTGTGTTCTTATTGAGGAAAACTAGTAAGCCTTTCACTTAAAGGTATAATAAAAACTAACTGAAAACTGTCTAGGGTGAAGTACAAGACTGTGTGGAATTAAGTGTTTGTCATCTTCATATATAAAGGCTCAGTATTTCTAAGTCCAGACCTATTCTGGAGCCATACATACATATAAGCTGTCACTATATAAATCGTATTTATTTCACTGTTTAAATTCTTAGATTATGTACTTGATTCAAAGATTTACACCTTTTTCTTTTTTCCAGTTAGAAAAACTTTTGGGAGAAATCATTGTGTGTTTACAATCCCACTATACTGGGTTTTATGATAGTGAACTATTAGAGCAGCTTTCTCCATTGCTGTGCACAATCTTTCTGCATAGGAGTAAACAGTTACGCAACCAAAGTGCTCTGTTCTGGAATGCAACATTTGCTAAAGCTACAATGTTAACATACCCTCAAGAATTAAAGTAAGATGCTCTCTCGTATATTTGTTTGATTTTGCTAGATAATCGCAAAGTATTTATAAATGAAGTCAAGATAATATAAGCTTTTTAATTGGTATTGGACATAAACATCAGAAAATCAGAACTTTGTATAAATAAGATGTTAAGTAGGGAAACCTGTTCCTAAATTCAGGATTTAACTGTGGGCAGGTATATAAAGATAAAAAATAATTGAACCACTAGTTGTGTTTAAGTCATGAAAGTATCGCTAGAATAGAAGTGAATTTGTATGGGATGAGAATTTAAATGTGCAGGTTTATTTTAGGAATTTTGGAAGGGAAGGAAAAGGGTTATCAGGATAGTTTGGAAGTCCTCTCAGTTGAGTTGTTTGCTCATAGAAACCTTCTGATTTAAAAAATCCTTTTTTTTTTTTTTTTTTTTTTTAACAAGTATATCTGTAAATGTCCAGAGTTCGAGCTTCATTCTGCTTCACTGTATGTAAGTTGCTTATTAAGAGAAGTAGTGAACTCAATGATCATAATGCACTTTTTCCAAAAATCTTAATTTTTTTTTTTCTTTAAACAGATCTGTATTAAACCAAGCCAAGAAGAAAAATCTGCTTTTACTACCTGGTTTTGAAAGCATTGAGGTAGTGGAAGAATCCAGCGATCCATTTTCTGATGCGGTAAGTATCTGTTTTGTTAACTTTTATGAGCGGTTTATTCTATAAAATTGTGGAATTGTGCTGGAGATGGCAACAGTGTCCTATGGAGTTACAGTATTGAATATTTTATTATTATGATTTGAGTTTGATTACTGTTCGAGATGATAATCATATCCTGAATTAGAATAACCAGAGTTTGAAAGGCCTAGGCTGAGGTGGCATTTGGTAAATAACTAGGATTTTTACCTGAACTATTGGCCTGTTCTTATGTAGCATATCTGCAAAAAAAAAAAAAAAAAAAAATCTATTTTAAAGGAAATTACAATGGAAAGTAAGCAAACATTTTTCAAAGTCATGGGTGAAATTGAATCTTACCAAAGTTTTAATGAAAATATCTTATCTATTTTATGTACACTTCAACACAATTTTTATTTCTTTTCAATCAGACAGAAAATTCCCAGTGGGATGCAAAGATAAGTGGACTAGAAGTAAAATCGGGTGGGAAAAGGGATTCCTTGCTAGCACAGGCCACTGCTCATGTAACAACAGCAAAGGTAATATGCATACAAATAGATGTAATAAAATTAAACATTGCCTTTATGCTGACTTTTTTTTCCACAGGCTATCCGATGTGCTATTTTTGTACTTCAGGTTCACTAGTATGAAGCAAGCCAGCCTAATCAGAGTTAGCTAGATAGTATTTCCCTGTTCAGATTGTTTTCTAGTATTTTGGAAGATTTCTTTTTTTGTTAGTGTTGTGGAAACTTACCGTAAGGAAGGTTTTATGAGGCGTAGAAGTTTAATCAACAGAGGCTTCATAGGGAATGCTGAAAACATCAGCAGGATGCTGAACATTAGGATCTGATTAGTTGTTTTTGGCTGTGTATTATGGCAGACTTTGAAGGTGAGTGTGGCTGTTGCTTATGCATGTGAATTGGATTGCTGTGAATAGCTGTGTCCATTGGGCCATGTGTGTCTGTTAGATTATAAATGGTGGCGTAGTCAGGACCTTCCCCCAGTTCCCTCTTACTGCCTGGGTAGCAAGATGGAACCTGGTAAGGGTCCAATCCACTAATTTGACTGTCAGACTCATCTTTTAGACTAGTTTTGTGAAGAAATTCCTCTTTGTCCTCCTTATCTTCATTTAATACTTTAATGTGGCATTCCTAAAAAAAACTCCCTGAGAAAGTTACCCACTGTTCTGCTGGCTGAGGATGAGGGTCTCATGCCAACCACCAATGGCAGACTCTAAACCTTCTGAGTTAAGTCCTGTCTGGCTTGCAGTGGATGTGAATCGATCTCTTTCTCTTTCTCTTTCAGATTTTCCTGTGGGATGACAGAGTGATGTCATCACGTCGCTCTGTGTCCACAGGAGCCGAGCCCCAGCCACTCCCAGCCTGGCCCTCCCCAGGGTCCACCTGGAGAGCTGGGGCTGCCTGCAAACCTGGCCCTCCCCTCCCCTTCCCAGTGACTAGGGGGAGAGCCTTAGCTGCTGTAGCCTTGGCCTAGCCCTCCCCAATGGCAGCGAGGTGGGGAAAAGAAAGACCGAGGCTGGTGTGACCTCGGTCCCAGCGTGTTATGCTTAAACGAAGCACACGAGATCTTTTATGGGGGAAAAGGCAGTACTATTGAGAATACAACAGTTGCATATGCTTTTCAATCACACACACAGAACATCATGCATACATCATCCTGCCAAATGATATCATAGTTACCAGTCCAGAGTCTGTGTCAATCTAGTGGCCAGCTAGATCGAACACAGGGGGGAGCGGGGCCTTTTCTCGGTCGCAATCCGATGCTCCTCTCAGGATGGTGTCTTGGCAAGACAAAACCCAAAGTTCCATAGCAAAGCACCCTGCTTTATATATTCCTTCTTCTCTGTTAAAATCCATGGATCCTGCTCTGTCAGCTTGTGACCGGAATGTTATCTTTTGATGTGAGTGTTCCCAAAACATCTCTCGAAGGTTCATCCTGTAATCAATTGTCCTTTCAGGGTGCTTGCTCCGCTTTAAGGCTCGTCAATCTGCCAATTATCCAATCTTCTTGTGAGTAGGGGGTACGCATTGATGGTTATAGATGACTCCTCTGTAGTCAGGTTGTCTCGTGCTCTGGCCTTGCCCATGCTCACTCAACCCCCTTCTTTGGCCATCTGGTTCTAAAGCCATATAACTTTGCATCTTATCTTTGACACGTTCACACTCCTTACATACACAACTCTCCGAAGTTACAGATCTGCATGGCAAAGCAAAAGCGTTGTAAATTAAACAATTAAGGCTTGGCCTTCAACATTAGCAGAATTCCTCTAATCTTATTAACACAGCCACAATACCCAGAACTGTGTTTTTCTACTTTAGAACATTTACTAAACTTCAAAACAAAGAAAATAGACCTTCAACTGAAAGGACTTAATTTGTATGTTTATATGCACCTTATATTGCTATATTATTGCTACATTACTACTATATTATTTTACCTAAAATAAGAAATATAAAAGAATAAAACTTTCAATCCTAACAAGCACAACTTTGGACCAGCCCTACACCCTCTTCCCCCACGGCCAGAGGGAGAGCTGGGCCTGGCACGACCTCAGCCCAACTCAGGCCTCCCCGGCAGCCTGGGGTGGGGGAAAGAGCTGGGTCCTCCGTAGCTGAGAGGGGGTTTGGCGAGGATAGCAAAGTGAGGACAGCATAACCGAGCTACTAACACCATGCAAACAATATGCATCATCTCAGATGTGGAAAAGATCTTCAAAAAATCTAGAGGGTTATCTTCAATGAGTGCCCCTTTGATTAGACATCCCATCTGAAAATCCAGCAGTGAAAGTGGGGCAGTGAAGAAAACACCTTTGAAATAGAAACTGGTTATTATTGATGCTTCTCACCCCAACTCCAAGACCTTCAGTACCAGCTGATGCTACTCCCAACACTGGTGCAGTCAGATGCTTTGACACCAGTACTGGCAGATTTGGCACTGGCTTTTCTGGTACTTACAACATCGTCATTGATGTCAGCACCATAACACAAGAGTGAGGCCAAAAGGAAGGGCTGAGTGGAGACTAGACAAATACACTTCCCTGTAGAGAAAAGATACATGAAACCTCCAAGGGAGAAGCCTTAAGTAAGCGGGCACTTCCAGTATCTGCACTGACAAAGGCATATGTACTAACCACTGCACCTATTACAGAACCAATGTACATCTAGAGAAGAGAACTGTTGAGATTCCCTCTTGGAATCCGTGAGGCAGCAGGTCCTAGAATGGAGACATGACACAACACTACAGCATTGCAATTCAAAGTACATTCTTTACTCTTTGCTTGCCAGATTACTACTTTAACTTAACAGCAAGCAATGATCTTCTGTTACCTTCTGCAATTGACCCTAGAGCTAGTCCTCTCTCTGTGCACTGCCTCAAAAAAGACATAAGTGACATTGGGTCAAGCTGCTGCAACCAGGTCAGTATTCATATGCAATGTCATACTGGCCGTACAAGAGTTTATCATTTCAGGTGTCCTGCTGCAGGTCCAGAAAGAAGGGATCAGGCTTTTTCACGGCATCATTACCTAGGGCACCAACATTGAAGCCAGTTGTCAACATCTAAGAATTAGCAATAGAGAAAAAGTATCATGCCCAGCTTCCACCAGAGGAGTTGGTCACACCAGCCTCCATCCCAGTGGTCAACTTGAAAGCATTTCATATTCATATCACAGACCTGGATATCCAAACAATGGCCAAAAAGCAAAGTAACACAAACTTACACATCTGAATCATATCAGCCCTGGTCAAAATTGCTATTCCAATAAAGGAGGGCTCATGAGAGCTAGCAGAGCGCTCTGACACAACTCTGGCTACAGTCCAGCCTGTGTTTTTAAACAGAGAAGCTCTGTTAGGAAAACCTTGAAGACTTTTAATTTTAGTAGATCCAGGATCATTGGTAGTTGTAGAAGTGCAGAACAAATGAAAATTGACAAAAGACACATACAATGATAACCCCTAAAATATAAACTCCGTTTGGACTCAAGGCCTACACATCCACCTCAATAGTTCTGTGTGGCAAGACCCCGGGTATCATTCATCAAATATAATTTCCTGATATAGGAAACCTACCTCTACTCGGGACCAAATCCACACAGACACACCTTCTGAACCCTGACCAGGATTGTTCCGTCTGCTTCCCAAAATCCATAAACCTGGACACCCCGGACACCCCATCATCTCAGGTATCGGCACACTCACTACTGGATTATCCAGCTGTGTAGACTCTCTTCTCAAACCCTATGAAACCAACACCCCCAGCTATCTCCAAGATACTACTGACTTCCTGAGAAAACTACAAAACATTGATAACCTCCCTGATAACGCCATCCTTGCTGCCATGGATATAGAAGCTCTCTACACCAACATCCCACATGAAGATAGATTGCAAGCAATTAGAAACACTATCCCAGAGAATACCACTGCCAGTCTGGTAGCAGACTTGTGTAACTTTGTTCTCACCCATAATTTCCAATTTGGGGACAACTTATACCTCCAGATCACCAGCACAGCCATGGGTACCCGCATGGCCCCACAGTACGCCAACATCTTTATGGCTGACTTAGAACAACGTTTCCTCAGATCCTGTCCCCTTTTACCCCTTCTCTACTTACGCTACATCGATGATATCTTTATGATCTGGACCCATGGCCAAGAAACACTGGATGCATTCCACAGAGATTTTAACAACTTACACCCCACCATCAATCTCAGCCTGGACCATTCTACACGAGAGATCCATTTCCTGGACACCACAGTACAAATCACCAATGGTAAATTAGACACCACTCTCTACAGAAAACCCACTGACTCCTACAGTTATCTACATGCCTCCAGCTCCCATCCAGGACACACCATACGATCCATCGTCTATAGCCAAGCCCTTAGATACAATCGCATCTGCTCTAATCCCACTGACAGAGACCAGAAACTTCAGGATCTCTACCAAGCATTTTTAAACCTCAATTACCCACCCGGAGAAATAAAAAAACAAATTGAGAGAGCCAGACGAATACCCAGAAACCATCTACTTCAAGACAGACCCAGGAAAACCAACAATAGAACACCACTTGTCATCACCTATAGCCCCCAACTTAAACCCGTCCAACGCATTATACTGGAACAGGATACTACCCTCTGAGAAGCTCTGGGAGACAGACCCATAGTCTCCGATAGACAACCACCTAACCTCAGGATGATTCTTACCTACAACTACAGGACATACCACACTAATACCAACCCTGGAACTTTCCCTTGCAACAAACCCCGGTGCCAGCTTTGTCCACATATTTACTCTGCTGACACCATTATTGGACCTAACCATGCCTATTACAAGATCAAGAACACATATTCCTGTTCATCCAGAAATATAATTTATGCCATCATGTGCCTAAAGTGTCCGTGTGCTATGTACATTGGACAAACTTCTCAGACACTTCACCAAAGAATCAATGCACACAAAACAGACATAAGACTCTCTCACAGAGAGAAAGCTGTTGCTTGCCATTTCAGCCAGACTGACCATTCCCTCAATGACCTTAAAACATGCATATTGCTTCAAAGAGACTTTAACTCCAGACTTCGAGAAGCTTCAGAATTGTCATTCATGCTTAAATTTGACACTTTATGTATGGGTCTAAAGAAAGACTTTAATTATCTCACCCATTACAAAGATAGCTTCCCCAGTTATTACCTCACAGATACTAACCTTCTCCCCTCACCCCCAATCTGTTCTAAAATTTGATTTGTCAATTTCACATGCGTTCATTTTTTTGATTGTATCACTTTGGTATATATGGTTGTGCCAATTTTCTTCCACAAATTGATCTGAGGAAGTGGGTCTGGCCCACGAAAGCTCATCACCTAATAAACCATCTTGTTAGTCTTTAAAGTGCTACATAGTTCTGTCTTTTGTTTCAGCTAGGCCAGACTAACATGGCTGCATCTCTGTCACTATTCTGATATAGGAAAGAGTAATTTCTTTCCTGGAAGAAATGCCCACAGGACACTAGGGGAGGAATTAAAGGAGATTTTTAAGGGAAGATTAAACAGCTCTTAGAACAGCCTTATAGCCAGTCATGGCCTTCTCCCAGTTATCATCCAGAACACTGAGGGAGTGTCAGAGCTCCATGAACCTCCAATTCAGCGGGATAGAATTCTTCACCAAAAGAACAATGAAGCATTATTTGAAGAACTCGAGGACCACTGTGAGATGACTGAAGATTTGTATATTAACCCCCTACAATAAATCCTGCAATAACCAATATCAAAAGAAATAGCAGGTCACCCATACTTTCACAACAGGAAGCCAGTTTACCCAATATGGAAATTATGATACTCAAGGAGACACACAGTATCAAAGTTTCTCAAAAGGCTCTTATATTCTCACTTGTTGGTCAAAGACCAACGTGGCACCTTCAATATAATCTTCCTGAGACTTTTGGATCGTCATTTGAGCCTCTTTTTCAGAATGCATCCTTTACCACCTTATTCAGAAGTAAATCTTGTTAGTGATTATTACTTCAGCCTGGAAGAGTGAGTGAGTTTCAAGCACTTACGGCTGAACTCTACTTTGACATTTCATAAGGATGAGAATCCTCACTTGAAGATAATTCATAAAGTGATCTAAGATTTTCTTCTAAGTCAGCCTCAAAACCTTACTCTGTGCTAAAAGAAAATAAACTACATACCCTAGACATATCCAGGAATCTATTTTATGGAAAGGAACAAAAGCATGCATAATGATGTCCCATCTGTTGATAGTTGTAGCTGGATGTTCAAAACATCAGGCCATCCCTTCATAGAGTATCAAAATGGATAACAAATGTATCTTGTGTTACTGGCTGGTTGATGTACCTCTTCCACTGAACATCAAGGCTCACTTCACCATGTCATAAGCTGCAGAGTTGGTGAGAACAATGCTATAATCTCTTGACTGCAGCTGGTGCTCCCAATTCCCACCACTTTGAGTGAATATTGCATGCCAGCCATGTGCTATAGTTCATACGGACACAAGCTCAAAAAAATTACCGTGTTTTAGCGAACATAACCCACAGGTTATATTTGTTTTTACAAACTGTGCACCCCCCTCCCTCTGTGGGGTACACTCAGGTGCGGGGTATACAATATTTTTTAAACTCACCTGGTGAGTTCTTGCGCAGCCTCCGGGCGGGGGAGCGCTCATCCCCCTGGTTCCTGCACAGCCACAGGAAGGGGCAGGGGAGCTGGCAGCTGCGCAGGAACCAGGGGGATGAGGGCTCCCCTGCCTGGAGGCTGGCGGCTACGCAGGAACTGGGGCGGTGAGTGCCTGCAGGAACCGGGGGGGGAATTAGGCTGGCTAATTCTTCCTCCCTTCTCTCCCTCCCCCTCCCCCCGGCACCGTAAATTAGCGAATATACCCCCGGCACAGTTTGAAAGAAAAGTCTTGTATACCCTGTGGGTTATACTCGTGCGTGGGGTATACAAGATTTTTTTTTTACTCAATCTGGAAAAACCGTGGGGCATATTCGGATGCGGGGTATATTCGCTAAAATATGGTACTTCATACAATGCAGAGTCAACCTGTGGAATTCCCTGCCAGAGGCTGTTGTGAAGGCTAGATCTGTAACAGGGTTCAAAGACATCCATCAATGGCTGTTAGCCAGGATGGGCAGGAGTGGTGTCCCTAGCCTCTGTTTGTCAGAGGCTGGGAATGGGCAATGGGTGATGGATCACTTAATGCTTACATGTACTGTTCATTCCCTCTGTGGCATCTGGCATTGGCCACTGTCGGAAGACAGGATACTGGGCTAGATGGACCTTTAGTCTGATCCAGTATGGCCCTTCTTTTATGATGTTACAGTAACTGCTGTTTCAGGATGCCATCCATGAAGATACTTTCCATTCCTTCTTGAGAATTTTTAGCAAACATTGGCTTTTAATTGTGAGGGACCTGAAGGAGGATCATGGCCCACTCCACTGTTTTTACTTCATGGTAGCATGAAGAGGCATAAGGTATAGGGATGTAGGGGGAGTAGTCGATTTCTCCCAGCACCGTCTCTGTGGTGTCTGCCCCCTCACCCCCCCCCCCCTTCCTCTCTGCTTCTATCAGAAGCGGAGGTAAGGTAGGGGCTGCTGCCATGAAGCAGCTCCTGTTTGCAGAGGGTCCCAGCTCCCCACTGGGGCCCCTGCGGACAGGGGCTGCTGCTGGCTGGGCAGGTAGCCTGGCTCAATCCCAGCTTGTGCCAGGTCCGGGACCAAACCCTGCTGTGGCTCTGCAATTTAAAAGGCAGTAGGGGCCTGCAGCCTATTCCCTCCTTCCCCCCCGCCCTCCCTGGCTCCTACTGTGTGTTTAAATTGCAGTGTCACAGTGGGCTCTGCACTTAAAATGTAGTAGAAGCCAGATGGGCAGGCAGCCTGGCTCAGTCCCTGCTTGTGCTAGTCTGTGACCAAACTCCTCTGCAGCTCTTCAATTTAAAACGCAGTAAGATCTGAGGGAGGAGGTGGGGGTAGGCTGCCCAGCTCCTACTGCCTTTTAAATTGCAGAGTCAGAGTGTGATTTGGTCCTGGACCTGGTGCGAGCCAGTACTGAGCCAACTACAAATTCTATTGACTGCTTGATTAAATACCTGCTTCTTAACATCTCTAATAAGGTACATGCCTGTCCCTGACATTGCAATTAAAAAAATCTCATCTCATGCAAGAGGTGTACATACGCGTATAGAAGAATCAACATGGAATGCAACATCCCTAAGAACCATAGTTAATGTAGGTTAATATTTGTTCTGTTTTGGGATTGTGTACTGGGGCACAGAAGGATCATTAATAGTATTTCTTTAATGTTTTAAAACCATTTTTTCCCCTTTCCATAGCTGAAACTAGAATTTTCATCTCCAAAGATAAAACAAAACAAGATACTTTTGGAAGAGGAGAAATCTATTGATTTTGTGGTTATTCCTCCAGAAACAAAAGAGAGAATATTGACAGAACACCAAAAAGAAGTTCTTAAGACAAAGAGGTTTGCAGTCATACCATTGACAAGGGTTGTTTGTGTTACGAATTGACTAGGACAAAATTCAAATTTAAATTAGGATATTAATTATGCATCTTCCACTACTATATGCACGTTCCAGAGCTTGAAGCTAACATAAAAAGATCTCTTGGCTAATGACATCAGAGTTGTTTGGAAGAAACAGTGTCTTAAAGGGATAAGGCTAGTCCAATGTATACATAATTCACTGATAGTGTTCGAGGTCCAGAACTGACAATAATTGTCTAGTTTCACCTGCATGATGCAGGCCATAGAACTTCAATCATTTGTTTTGTTTTGGGCTAAAAATAGTAAGAGAGCATTTTTCGCAATTGAAATAAGGACAGTTTTCAGGTAGAAATATGATCTGAAAATAGGAATTAAAGATCGTAAAAGAATTTTATGCCCATATGTAAAGAGCAGTCCTTTCACAGTGAGCACTGATTGTTGAAACACACTATTATTGCAAGAGGTCGCTCAATCCCCATCACAGAGTAGCTGAGTCAGGATTTAGAAGTGTAAATAATCTTGAGAGTACTTGGTAGTTCAGTCTATGTAAGGTTTCTTTAATGAGAATTTTTAGTGTTGGAACGGTGGTTATTTTAAATTACATGTCTCACTAGAAAATCAAATATAAAGCTATACCTATCTGAAATGGCTTTTTGTTCCAGAATTGATATCCCTGCTATGTACAATAATCTGGATGCATCCCAAGATACTGCCTTATTTTCTCAATATACTCAGAGCCAGGAAAATTCTTTGTGAGTATGATATAACCAACTAGCTTGTCGTGATAAGGTATTTTTTAAGGTTTTGTTGTAACACAACTAATGTGGGTGATCTTTTTTGTAGAGACCAAACATCTTTAATAGAAGAACAGAAAGAAGATGTTGAAAAGAAACCTCAGGTATTTTCACAGTGTTTAATAGCATTGGAGATGCTAAAATTACAGCTTCCTTAACGATGCTTCATAATTGACTTGGAGGGATTAGATTTTTATCAGCAGTTATATGTTTATACAAATCTTTACCAATAAGCCAACAAAAATACTTCCACCGATAATCAAAATTTGTAGATAGGCATGGCAGAAAGATTTACCTGAGAACTTATTAGAATTTGCTTTAAGGATATTTATTACTTTGGCATGTGATGCTGAGAATTTGCATTTTAACAGTTATAAAGCTCTCTAATTTTCTGAATGTGTTTATTTTCATTAAATAGTTGTCTAACTCTTAAACATATCCACTGAAATAAACATAAAAATAAACATATCCACTGAAATTTAAGAAAATTCAAATGCTGCCATGCTGTTTGAGGAGCAATTTTAATATGTAACAGTGAACTTTCTGATTACTGATCAGTGTTGATCTCTGGGATGAGGGTAAACTTGATATGCTCTTTGTTTTAGACTTCTCTAAACTTCTTCTAGTATAGGACTCCAGTTTCTATTTTAAAGAATATCTGATAAGACTATTTTTTATGAATCCATGAATAAAAACTGAAGGAGAGAGTTTTGAGAACATTGCTAATCTTGTTTGTTCTTGCAATATAATTTAATTTAGATTTTCTTTTTTATTCAGTTTCCTCAGTCATAGGTTAACGTCAGCTACAGAAATCATGTAGTCTTATGCCTAGGTGTGGTTTTTTTGGTTTTTTTTTAAGCCTTTGATTCAAATGACCTAATTTGAGATTAATTCCAAATACAAGAGAGAACCATAACTTGTTTGACTGGTTCTGATTCACAGTAGAAAGTCCTCAGGAAAGGATTTATGTGAGATTGTATACACTGTTGACTATTTGAACATAATCATACTGATTGATTATACTCTGTCTCAGGGGTGGCCAACCAGTTAGAGACGAAGAGCCAAAATAGCTGTGAATAGAGTGTGAAGAGCCATGTATTATATATTTATTTTTATATATCTTAATATAGATAGATATAGTACACAAAATGTAGTGATAAAAATAACATTACAGGACATTTCAGACAAAAACTAATAAAGTCTAGTCACTTAAAAAATTCACAGCCAGTCCATACATCTTCTGAGAACTTGACAAGGAATAAACATCAAATTTAAAAAAAAAAAATTTAAAAATACAGTAATATTCTCATACTATAAAAAAGCAACTCCACCATGTATTTTAAATTTAAGACTACTGCCCTATTATGTCCTGTGAGTTTTTTAAAATTAAACTGAACTGAGAAGAAAATTAGCACAATTTGAAGTGCCTGTTTCATTCCAACTTGTTGATCTCTGGTATGGTTTCTTCGGGTTTTTTTACTTATGAAGATTATGGCTTTTTTATAGTTCTAAAAATTCAGGTCTGCCCCAGACTACAAATATGAAAGGTTCAAAAACAATAAGGGAGAGACTCATATCTCAAAATAATTGCTTCAGCCTGGCAAACAATAGCCTTTGAATTTTCTTTAAAGAAACACAGTGTAGTACATGCTGATTCTTTTTTTGCCCTTTGACATCTATATTGGCTGCCTTATTCTGCATCCATGAAGACTTTGTGTTTAAGGTGCTTCAGCCTCCCCTCCCCCCCAGCTCTAATCCAGTCCCCTTCCTCTCCCCCAGAGCCAGGCACCTCTCCCTCCAAACTGAATACCTGGGTCCCGGAGCTGCCATGTGCTTTCCCTCCAGGCGCTGGGGCACGTGTGTAGAGCAGCTGGCTGTGAGCTGGCACTGGAATGCCATGCTCAGAGTGGCCTCCCATGAGCAGTCCAGGAGTGTACCTCAGAACCAGTAGGAGCTGCATTTTTTTAATCAAAGAGCTGCATGCAGCTCGAGAGCCACAGGTTGGCCACCCCTGCTCTATCTTATAATTACATGATTCAGAAGTTAGTTACTATTCTCGTAACTACCAGATACAGCAAGCAGAGTCTCTTAAACAATTTACAGCCAGTAGACAAATCAGAAAATTGATACAAAACACCTACATTAATTTACCAAAAATATTATTAAATTGTTTTGAGAAATTCGTTTGTTTAGATTAGTCTCACAGTCGAAACATGAACTTATTTCACATCCCCATCTTAATTTTGCTAAGAATTTATTTTCTGTGACTTCCATATCACATTCTCTTTCAACATTTTAAAACGTCAGTGTTTTATTGTGTGCTTGTGAGTTTGGACCTAAAACTTAAGATACACACAATATTGTCTAAAAGGCTAAATAGTTTCTATCATTTAGTCTGCATGGTTTTTCAAAGTACAGGTTGGACCTTGCTAGTCTGACACCCTCAGGACCAGTTGAGGGGATTTGCCGGGCCCGGGGAGGTCCCTCCTCTCCTGATAGGCTCCCACTGAGTTAGGGTGCCATCCTGTCCCCATTGCTTCCCCAGCTCCCTGGGGCTTGTTAGATGCCACCAGTCCCGCTGCTGCCGGGGCCAGAGCACCACAGCCAGACCTCTGCAGTCAGGGAGGGGTTGGGGCTGGAGCTGTGTAGCTGAGGCAGAGCTCCGCAGCCATCTGGCTCTGTGGCCAGGGCCAGCCAGAGCTACGCAGCTGGAGCTCTGCAGCTGCTGCTATGGACCGAACTCCCTGTTTCCCCTTTTCCCCTCCCCCCACACACACTGGGGCTCCTGGCTAAGTTGCCAGTATCCTCTACGGTGCCCCTGCCCTGCTGTCAGACCTCCCTGTTCCTGGGTTCTGTGGTCCAGAAACATCTGTGGTCAGTGCTAGACAATGGATGTTGCCAGACCGAGGAGTCCCAGTTAAGGAAGGTATACCTATAGTTTTTAGATAGCACTATTATTTAACAATATTTTTAACTTACAACAGTATTATGTAATCTGCAAGAAAGATCCTCTTTTCAGCTTTTTTAGCGGTATTAACATTGATTCTGTTGATTATGTTGTACAGGCTCAATGCACAGTTAACATTGAACATTTAAATGGATATACAGTTTAGAACACAGGTGTAACATATTTTCTGATTATGCATGCTTGTTACATTTTCTTTTCTTGCTCCTTAACTCATTCTTTGAGGCCAGTGTTCTGTCTCTGAAAGCATTGCTCGGTCAAATTTCAGAGCTATTGTATCCAAAATCCTAATAATATTGTTAACCTCTAATTGACTTCAGAAAGTGTTATACAGTAATTATTAGAAAATATTTACATTAAAGAAAATGTAAACAGTGTATGCAGTATTAACTTTGAAGCAAAAGCTGGTAAGTAGGAGGTGTACTGATGTTTTGTCTACAGACTTTCACAAGGTTTTTCTCCTGCTCTTCTTCAACTAAACGAATAAAATGTTGCAATATGAAACATCTAGGAATCTGGTGGCACTTTAAAGACTAACAAATTTCTTA
The DNA here is from genome assembly GCA_032595735.1 of Pelochelys cantorii. NCBI lineage: Eukaryota > Metazoa > Chordata > Testudines > Trionychidae > Pelochelys > Pelochelys cantorii. The sequence continues at coordinate 29,072,891 of CM064332.1, forward strand.
GGGTATTAGAGCATGAGCTACAACGTGCTTCCTCAAATGCTAAAAAGAGAAAGGAAAAAAAGATACAGAGATGGGAGTGTGACATCAGTGCTAATTAAATAAGAATGAATGTGGCTCATCAGGATCTGAGGAAGTGAGTTACAGTTCATGAAAGCTTGTGCTCTAATGCCCTAATACATTTTCAGAGGGGTAGCCAAGTTAGTCTGTAACAGGAAAAACTTAAAAAACAATGAATAGTCTAGCATCACCTTAAAGACCAACAAAACATGTAGGTGGTGGTATGAGCTTTCATGGGTACAACCCAATTTTTTGGTCTTTAAAGCGCCACCAGAATCTTTGCTATTTTAGCTGAAAGAGACTAACACAGCTACCTCACTGAAATATAAAACATGTCAATTACACTGGAAGAAGTTTTTAAACTAGCTAACAAAGGACAGTTCATAGTGTTTCAAGTTGGTTGATGGTTTGAAAATGATTATCATTATTTAGGCAAAGAAGTCTTTTTTGACCTTTATTTGAAAACCAAACGGGATCGCAATTTGTTGTGGGTTTAAAGTGTAAGTAGCAAAATTATAATTTCACTTGATTTGTCCTTTCAGGATGAGAGAACAAAGAGCGATGTGCATAATAGTGCACGTGAAATCACTGGGAACTGCAAGTCAAGTGAACCTCTTGAGAATTCTGTGAATATTGAAGACAAATCTATCACTCATATTCCAGAAAGTTCAGGTTCAAATTGCGAGTTGGATTTTAAAAAAAGCATAACTGAAATAGTTGCAAAGGAGTCTTTAGTAGGAGAGGATTCAAAAAAACATGCAACTGAAATAGTTGCAAAGGAGCTTTCAGATGGAAAAGAAAACGCTTCAAATGTCAGCAGCAGTTCATCTTCTAGTGATGTTATTTCTGGAACACCGCAACCTGTAAGCCGAAGACAGTCCTTTATTACTTTGGAAAAGTTTGATAATTCAGAGAACAGACCCTTTAGCCCTTCTGCATTGAATAGACTATCAGGAGCATCTGGGACTGCTGCTGGTCTAAATAAAGAGGAGAGCATAGATGCACCAAAGACTTCCTCCAAAATAGAAAAACCGAAAGAGGAGACTAAAAGTTCTTCAGAATCTGACATGAAAGGAACAGTTCCTGGGATAAAAAGGTCAAGTCGTAGGCAAAATAAAACAGAGCATGGAGAAAGTAGACAATCCAAGTTAAAATTAGAACAGGAGAAAAGTATACAGGAGTCTGTTGTTGCCACTCATTTGGAAAATAAATCTGGCACACTTAGTCAAATGGAAAAGAGAAAAGGCATGCCAGATACTCAAATACAGACTTCCAATTCTACATTAATGAATAGTACAACAGAATATAAAGAAATTGCAGATGGTACAGAAGAGGAAGAAAAATGTATAGGACCCAATTTGGATTCTAAAGAAAATACACCTCCACTGGTTGCTAGATCAACTGATCAGATCTCTAATGATGACAGTCAGGTTCCACAGATGTCACCTAATCAGAAAATACTAAGACGTTCTTCAAGACGACGGTCAGAAATTGCACAAAGTACAGTAGACAGTCAAGATAAGGAAAACAGTCAGCAAAAAAAGGACAAACGTAAAGAGGATGAAAAGTCTTTCCAGAAGAGGGTGTCACAAGTTAAAGAGGATGTATCCCAAAAACAGAAATCTGTTTCTGAAAAAGCTGTAGATGCAAAAGAAAATGCAAATAAAAAAGAGTGCAACTTTCACGAGAAGAGTGCTGCAGAAGACATTGGCCCAAAGGAGTCTCCCACTTCAAGAGGTCTCGAAGAAGAAACGAGAACACATGTCAGGAGATCTGAAAGTGATCATTTGAAATCTGAAATAGATGATGATCAAGATTCTGGTTCAGATATAACAGGTCAGAAGAAGACAAGGGGACGTACCCGGTATCAAACAAGAAGAGCTTCACAAGGATTGCTTTCTAGTATAGAAAATTCTGAATCTGATAGCTCTGAGACAAGAGAAGAAAGTACCAAAAGGAAAAGATCTGTGAAATGGAAAAATAAAAATGATCCTCTTCAAAGCAAACTGAAAGAAGAAAAAGAGAGCCAAAATCAGGAGCTCTCTTTGCAAGAAATAGTAACTGAAATTAGGAATCTATCTGACATACAAAATAAAGGTGAAACAAGTTCTCAAGTGGACAAAGATACTGTATTGATTTCTCAGTCATGTGAAATGAAAAATAAAAAGGCCTATACAGCTATTAATGAATCTACAGGAATTATAGACACAGAAAAGACTTCACTTGATGGGCCGAACACAAATATAGAACAAAATAAAATTAACAAATTAGCAGAATCCTTTGTGGGCCCATGCATATCTGAACCAGTTTTGAAAACAAAACAAGCGAGCAAGTCACCTGATAAGCAAAGACTTGTAGAAGTCAATAGTACAATCATATCTGCATTTGCAGCAGTAGCTACGACTTCAGATGCTGTAGTTTCCTCTGAAAAATCTTTGCAGATACTTGAGTGCCAGCACAAAAGAAGCAAGAGGATGAGAAGATCAAAGAGCTACAATTGCTGTGGTGAAAACTCACAACACAAAGAAACGTCTTTCACTGAATTAAAAAATTCAGAGAATCATGTACAAAGTAAGCCTAAAAACACATGTATTCCGATAGCTATGACTGTATTAGAAACTTCTAATGATTCTCATTTTGAAGAAAGTTTCTCTGTGGAACCTTGTGCAATGAGTACACCATTGCTTCCTATTAAAAAAGCTAATTTTGTTAAGGATTCAGAAGGAGCAGTAAAATCTGAGAATGATTTGGAAGGAATTGCTATTACAGTGGAGGAAGATCTTGAGAAACTATCATATATCAAAAGTAAAACTTGTGACCCAGTCATTCAGGAACTGGAGCCCACCACTCTGGTTGACAGTACTGAACCGTGTTTGACTGACTGTGTTTCAAAAGAGTACATAGAAAGTGGTCGTCTTTTGGAGAATGGCACAGAGCCAGAAGCTACAGGAAAGGAGGAATTGAATCAAAATGGGCAAATGGAGGAAATATCTGATGCAGATACCCTTAATGAACCTAACCAAACAAAAATAAATGAGCCTAAACATGATATGAGTGATGCAGAAAAGACTGAAAACACTCCTGTAGAAGAACACAGTTCTCAAGATAGTGAGATGGAGGAAGGTTTAATATTCACCGAAATTACAGTTGCAGCAGCAGTGCCTGAAAATGTAGCCTCAGATCAGGAGGGTGCAGAAGAAAGTAACAATGTGGATTCTCCTCAGAAGCTAAAGGAGTTTGATTCTGTAGGTTTTGCTAAAGTTGATGAAAGCCCTAATGGAGTGCAGACACGCTGTATTTGGTCTCCTTCTGCTTCTCCATCGACCAGTATTTTAAAGAGGGGAATAAAAAGGCATCAAGAAGATGAGTCCCCATCACCTGCTAACAAGGTATTGTTGTGTAATTCAGTCTTATAAGCACTGAATACTTCTATGTAGAGAATGCACTGCGTATACTGGATGTCATATATGCCATTACCAGGTGATCTTATAGAAGTGATGATCACCTGCAAATACTTTTTTAAAAATTAGGCTGTGCCATTTTTTCTCACCTGTAAGTGCTGGTAAGTTTTATCTTAACAGGGTCTTTCTGCATGCGTTTACCTGGGAAGTATCAATTGTCCATGCCTCATCTTTGACTTTGCTGGGGGATATGTTTGGAGGGGCAGGATGGTCAAGATGCACACTTAACTTCATCCTTAATTGAAGGGGGGCATTGAATCGTTAATAAAAGCATCTGTTCTCCAAAGTAGTGGTCAGTGATGTTAAATAGATGCTAAATAAAACTGTACTTATGTTTTATTGTCTGACCAAAAACCTCTGCCCTTGCCAGTAGCTCAGCTTTCATTCTTGGCTCTTCTGATATCATGTCCTCCTGACGTCGTCATAGTCTTCTGGACTAGACAGGGCCTAACTTTCCATTAAACATAAACAATCATTATAGTCCTTCTGAAATCATAACCAAACAGAATAGAAATGGGGAGACAAGACCAACTTTTTTCTCTTTGTGGTTACCTTTAACGCCGGTTATGCTAAGTATTAATGATTTGCTATGAAATATAAATGCTCTGGGGGAAGAGACTTGTTTTCTTTGTACAGAGCTTCCAACAGTGGGGTCCTCACTAGGGATGTGATCAGTTAACCGTTCACCTGGTAATCCTCACCCTTAATGGGAGAGACTTTCGTGTTTTTCCCAGAATCAACTGTTTCAAAGTTTCAGAATAACTAATGATACTACTCCTATATCCAGCATATTAATATGAAATTCAGTGATCAAGTCTTTCCAATACCCTGGAAAAAGTCACTAATTGAGAACATAATCAGGATAAATGTCTATTTGCCAAAGATTCACAGAAGTATGTACAGGTTAAATGTCTCTAGTCCGGCAACATCCATGGTCTGGCATAATCTTAGTTAGTTGGCTGTCCACTTACGGGTGTGGCCAAGTTTCCTGCAATCCCATTAAATTTCTTTACAGCCACCAGTCCTGGCACTCAGTGTTCTGTGCTGTTATTTAGCTCTAATTTACCCCTAAATGTCTTCTAAGAGCCTAGTAAGCCGTGGAAGTTTTGGTAGTGCTGCTAGATAATATTGACCTTCTGTGGTCCAGCAAATTCTCTGGTTTGTCACCAGTCAGGTCCTGGGAGTGCCGGACTAGAGAGGCTCAATCTGTAGTGTATATATTGTTTACCCCCCACCTCCGCTTCACACTCCTATATCAGTCTGTCTAAATTAACTAGTATAGTCAGTAAATACACTAGATGATGAAAATGTGGATTACTAATTTATGGTCTCATTTCATCATATTGCTATTCTTTCTTTCCCACTCTGTCCTTTGAGGCACGCATGTTATGCTTTTTCCCTTTGTTTTTTGGTTCTCTTGTTTGTGCAGTTTTTATGCCACTCTCCTAATTTGCATAGTAGCAGCAATCAATTTGTAACACATATAGCTTCAGTACTACTAAAGAAAATAACTACTAGTGCAAAATCACTGCACAGTCAACACCTCACTAATGTATTCCTTGGGGAATTTTTTGCAGAGTTTGTAACTTTTCCTGTAGCAGTAAACCCCCCAAACCTGTTAGAGTATTAAATGTTCTTTAGTGAAACATAGCTGTGTGAATCAGGATACCTACTGAATGCAACAATTTGAAATCTCAGACTTCAGATTTATCTGATATAAAATTCATCTGACAGTATAGTTGTAACCGTATAAATTCTATTAGTTGAGTTGTAAAATCACATACATCTTTAAAAACAGATTCGTCGGGTCTCTTTTGCAAATCCAATTTACCAAGAAGGATTGGCAGATGACATCGACAGGAGAAGTCCTGTTGTTAGGTCTCATTCTTCTTCAAATAGTTCACCGTCTTTGCGAAGTCTTAAAACTTCATCAAATACACAAGCCAAGGTAAATTGTGTTTCTTTTAATTTTGCAGAATAATGCTTTCTAGGTATTAGTGCAATTTGTATATCGTAACCTTTATATCATCAACTTATGCCTTTCTTAGCAGAGCTAGTGTACTCCAGTGTAAACTTGTATTTAAGGGTAAGCAGTTCCAAGAATGCCCAATATATAAAACAGGCTTTAGAATTAGTAAATGAAAGAAATAAGGGTGTTAAGTATCGGGTAATTGACTAATGGAATAGTCAATGCATTTTTGCATGGCGACCGCCTTTGAAGTGTAGCAGCAGTCCTAGGGCTGTTGCTACACTTCAAAGGTGAAAGCGCTGAAGCCTGGGGTCAGGTGACCCCGGGCTCCATGTGGCGCTGCTGCTTTGAAATGCAAGAGGAACCTGACGCTGGGCTCCCTGTGGTATTCAGAGCAGCAATGCTGCATGAATCAGCTGACTCTGGGCTCCGTGCGGCGCTGTTGCTTTGAAGTACCTCCTTTCTTCTGTATCCTCCCTCCCCCCCGCTGCCTCTCTCTGATAGAGGCAGCAAGGGGGGAGGGAGAAGCGACTAGTCGACTATCCTGTTAACTATCCGATAAGCATTTGCATCCCTTGAAAGAAATATTTTTGTAGTCTTGTCGATTCTTATTTCACCTTCTCTGAAATGAGGCGCTTTGTTAAGATTACTAAAATCCTATGACTATTTTTAATATCTACAATCCTGAGATCTTTTTTCCTCTTTTCTATCCAGCATATTACCACTCCAACCAAAGGACTTCTGTCCCCAGGATCTCGTAACCCTAAATTTAAGAGCTCAAAGAAGTGTTTAGTAAGAAGTGCTTCAGTTCACGTATCTTTTCTCTATTTTCTCCTGTATTCAGTTGTGTGATACGTAATAAATTAATAATTTTTCTATACTATTTAAGATCACTGAAATGGCAAAGGAGTCACTGCCATGTCCTACAGAAAGTGTGTATCCTGCATTAGTAGGCTGTAAATCTCCAGTTGACATAATTTTACCTCAGATTACATCAAACATTTGGTAAGTGGTTATTCCTTTCAAAACTAGAGTTTCTTAATACACATTCATGGATCTTGTATACTTTTCTGGTCAGCTGTATCAGTTTCTAAATCTAGCATCCATTGGAGGCACTTCCCGGAAAAAGATAAAAGGAAGTTAGTTGTACTGTCAAATTTAGTTGTCTTTTGCATTGAGCAGAAGTGCCAACTCTTATTCTTTTCCTAGGAATACAAAATGGTGATGGCAAATCCTTTCAAGAATGCACAGTGGTATCCCCTGCTCTGAAAGGAGCAGTAAAGGCACTATGGGCTTAACTGCTAGGCTGTGTCTAGACTGGCCAGTTTTTCCACAAAAGCAGCTGCTTTTGCGCAAAAACTTGCCAGCTGTCTACACTGGCCGCTTGAATTTGTGCAAGAGCACTGACGTTCTAATGTAAGAAATCAGTGCTTCTTGCGCAAATACTTTTGACGCTCCCGTTCGGGCAAAAGTCCTTTTGCACAAAAGGGCCAGTGTAGACAGCTCAGTTTTATTTTGCGCAAAAAAGCCCTGATGGCTAAAATGGCGATCGGGGCTTTCTTGCGCAAAAGCGTGTCTAGATTGGCCACGGACGCTTTTGCGCAAAAGCGTCCGTGCCAATCTAGACACTCTCTTGTGCAAATACTTTTAACGGAAAACTTTTCCGTTAAAAGCATTTGCGCAAATTCATGCCGTCTAGACACAGCCCTAGTGTTTTTACCATTGCATTATCTACCTGTAATCAGATATGGAAGATGCATTAACTTTTTTTCAGCCTACCTACTACTATCATATTTATTTAATATATTTTTAGTGTTCTAGAACAATGTGTTCTATGGTCTCTGTTAAACAAGATTTTATTACCAAGCTTATGATTCTGCAGGAGTATTTGTGACCTTTCTTTTATCATTTGCTATATATGCTGTATTATGAGTGTGCCAGCTCTTTCCACAGAGCTGATATTAATGTGCTTGATAATGCCTGTCTGTCTCATTTTCATGTTTTATCAAAAATTGTCAAAGGCACCAACCATCTTTGCAAATGCTGCTTTGTGTAGTGAGCAAAAGAAAGCATTTCAAGAAATGAACATGATTTTATTTGAAAAACTTGGATGAGTGTTTCCAACGCTTTACTTAACTAATTTGTGTTTTGAATCTGAAAACATATGCCAAAAGATAAGTTTTTCTGGAGTTGCCACAGGATCTGTTCAGAATGTCCTGCTTTTGAATTACTCCTTTTTTCCAACCATGTTACATGATTAGATTTAAAAGCCATTCATTGTGTGGATAAGTCAATACACTGCAAAGAATTTTTTTTCTGCTTTGACTATATGAATGCAAAGAGATGCATTCCAGCAAATTTCTTGCCTCTCTTCCTCTTTCCAGTCTGCGAAAGGAACATGATTCTACCAATACCACCCTTTCTTGTCCTAGAAGGAGTAAATAGACAAAATCCCTTTCTTTCCCTAGGGCAAGAGGTTTGGGACAGCTCATTCGAGCAAAGAATATTAAGACAGTAGGTGACCTGAGTACTCTGACGGCAGCTGAAATCAAAACTCTTCCTATCCGTTCTCCTAAAGTTTCCAATGTTAAAAAGGCTCTTAGAGGATATCATGAGCAACAGGTAAAGTTATTTTAAGTACTATAATGAAATACAGTATCACGAAGTCATGCATTGCTTGCTAGCTTTACTGAAGATCTAAGTTTTTAGAAATATAAAACAGTTACCACATTTATTCCTGAAAAGGTTAAAATAAGACAACATGAAACATAATTAAGTTTTCAAGCTGAGTAACAGTGCAACAACATTGCTAGTCTAAAATTGTCAGTCATTTTTCTTTTTGGTGCTGGTAACATTTTATTAGAAGAATATACTCTTTTCTTTTATAAGAATCCTGAAAGTTCACAGGATGAGAAGGATTTCTTCATGTTGATTAAAATTTTGAAACAACTAGTTTCTGAGCACAGCGCTGGCAGTGATTGGTTGGATTAAAAAGTGGCTTGTAATGCTAATAATTAGGGAGTTCTTAGACTTATACATGCTTTAATATTTACTGAAAATAAATTAACATTTGTCCATCAAAGCAATATTCAAGTGCAGTGCAAACCACATAAAGCTTAGTATAGAATTTACATTCTGCCAATATCTCACAGGTCCCTTTTTTTATCAAAGTAATGATCCCAAATAATATGTTAAACAGAAGTTGTGTTTAAAATTTGTGAAATTACAATTACATTTTTTAAATTATGTAAGTTTCCCACTGTGTGATTTTTAGATTTGCTTCCTTTTGGGGGAAAAAAATCTCTTCTTTCTGATCTTTTTTCCTTATTAAATCTGTAGATGAAGGCTCGTGGATCTGATGAAATTGCAGCCCTTGAAGATCGAGAGAAGCCAGAAAATGTCATAGATGAGAAACCTTTTCCCACAGATGATGAAAGACTTGCAACAGGTAAATAGTGCACTATCTTGTTTGACTTCGGATTTGGATTTTGTCATTTGCTTGCCTCTCCTTGTCATAATGTAACTTGTAGTTTTCTTAGTTTGATTAGTGTGACAAATTTAGTTGAACCAGTTAGTACACTTGTGTGATGATAGCTTCTTAAAACTGCTGTGTAATTGAGCTGTGCTGGCTTTTGGGAGGTGGATCACTCTTATTAGTACTTTGCTATATGCCATTGATACTAGTTAGAACATGAATAGAAGAATTTTTTACTTTTATAATAAACATACTAACAAATTCATCTCAGTGGAATATTTCCCTTTTTAGCAGCTGAATTATGTTGCTGGTATAAATGTGATGTAAAAACTTCTAAACACCATTTTTTCATAGCAGAAACTCAGAGCATTTCCATACCAATGAATTTCACTTTGATTAAAAGTAAGATGTGTTTACAGCTGTGCGAGAATCTTTTTTTATGGTTTGTTTCTTTTTTTTAGATTTGAGTGAACCAGTTGCTTTGAGCACAGATGGACAACCCACAACAGATCTCTTGTGTCAGGTCAATGCACTTGCTGCTCAGCTAACCTCTGAAGATCTCCACAGTTATTCAGGGAGCCAGCTTTTTGAAATGCAAGAGAAACTTGGGACTATGACAAACTGTATTATGAAAAATTTACAGTCCCGTTGGAACTCACCACCCCATGAAAGCTGTGTTTAGTCATTTGTACTTGAATCACTTTTCAAGGAGAATGTTTTGATATACAGTAGTTTTGGAAAACCAATTTTATTTTTGAATGGCAATATGAAGTATTCCATTAAAAAAAAAAAAACATTCATGCAAATAGTAAATTTTTTAACACGGAGGAAGACAATGTATCATGGTATATTGCTTAATTTTTTAATTGTGGGATCATTTCCACCATGTTAAAAGTATTTGTTGTATTGCTGTGCATAGTCTTTCAAGTAATTTAAAAAGTAAACTTGTTAAGATATGCAGTAGCAAAGACTGTGAAACCTAACCTAAATAGTATGTTAAATATTTTTCAATTGTAAAGCGTTTTTATTCTTGTGAAGCCTTATTAAATGTAAAAGATTGTATATCTCATAACTCTAAATAATTGAAACCAGGAAGTGTCGCTCAGTTTTATCTAATGCATCTGTGATTTTCTTTTAAATTGCTGATATTTTAAGAGGCATTCCTTCTGGTTTAAACCCTATTTCATATTGAGATTTTTCTATGCTTGACTAATTTTCCTTGCACTAGTATCTCTGTAAGGTCCAGTTGTCAAACACCCGAGTTAGTCTATTTTTGCATGCATTTTTATTGCTATCAAAAGTTAAAACTGATAATAGAATTGCCTTATGAGGTCAAAGTTTTGCTGCAGAATTCTCAGGCTCCTTTCGTGTTCCCATACAATTTTATGTGCAGCAGTGTTATGTCCCCCAGGAAAAATATTACACAGATTTCACAGGCACAATTTTGTATATTATGTATAAACTTATGGTTGCCGCTGTTGGTTATAATTTATGATTTTTAATTTTGATTACACTGCTGCTTCTCAAAGACCTTGGGTTTTACTTTGGAAATACAATTTGTATATATAGTGTACTGAAGCTTCCAGAATGGAGCGTTACATAATGTCATTACTGCAGCTGTTTTTAGGACTTCTGTATGTACAAATAAAACAGTGAATAGTATAATGGTTATTGCAGTATTTCTTGGAAATAAACATTCTTTGTTCATTTCTTCACTTCGTTAGACAAGAAGTGTGGTGCTGTCAAACTTGCCTGAAGATGACTCAGAACACTACTAGCAAATGCTGCCTAGTGCAACCTAACTACTGACTATCTTCTAATTGGCCTTTTGGGTTGTTTGTTTCTTCTCTTTGGAGGCTGTGGTGTCAGTGGCCTCTGACCCAAAAAAAGGTTCCCCATCCCTGCCATAAATAAAGACCATGTTGAAGCCTTTTGTGTTGGACATAACATTTTACTTTATTTAAAATGAAGCTGAGCCAACCCCCATCTGGCCACAGCATCCTGAGCCTGGGGAAGGGGCTGGTGGTGGCCCCCCTCCTGCTGCAGCAATCCTGGCTCAGACCCTTGTTCAGCCACTGCTGCCTGGGTGCAACATCCCAGACCCAGAGCGCACCCCGCACCCCATACTTCTATTTGTCACCCCCTGTCCTGAGCTCCTGACTACTTGCACCCCTAGCAGAAGTCCTACTAAATAGTCTGTATGTCTATTATCAATAAGTTGTATATTTTGTCATGCAAATGGGCATTCTTATACTGGCTTTGTTGACCACTTGTTCTGAATTTTTATGTAGTTTGGCTCTTTGGTATGACAAGATAGATGAGGGATCAGCAAACAGCCTGGCTAATGAAAGAGAAACACTATAATATAGTCAACTCTGTCCTTCAAAAATCATTAGAACATTTGTTTCTTTTAAGAGTATCAGCCTTGAAAGCATACTTCTGGACTAAGTTTTTCAACTTTTGCTGTGTTTCTGGCACATCTTAAACCCAGGAATTCCATCTATTTTATATTTTTAGTAAGCCTTTGATGAAGGGCCCAACCCAGTGCCATTGCACATCAGATGGCTGTCCTTAGCAGCATGACATTTGCAAGATCTAGGGGCAGAGAATCCTCAGGTAAACAGCTTCCTTAAGGCAGTCTGGTTAGCCAATGTGGGATTTTCCATTTTTACTGAGAGCCCTGACAACACTCCTATAAACCAATAGTGTCCGTATCATCTTTTGTCAATGAAAACTTGCTTTCTGATACCCAAGATGCCTGCCAGGCAAATGTCAGAGCTCATGGCACTTTCTATGCAGGAATCTTACTGACTGAAACAAGAAGGCAAGCTGGAGCTCAGAATTCCAGAATCATTTATTCTAAAGGTGAAGTCCTTTTTCCATGCTTCCCAGAAAGGGGTTCTGTCTAAGGCCACAACATGCCCCCAGGAAGTGACATGCATTAAATGTCTGAAGAGCTTTGAAAATTTACCTCTAATGTACAGGTACAGGTCAGAAGTGCAGGAGTCTGACTGAAATGGCAATGACTCAGTGCTTTCACTTCCTCTGAGCACACATTGTGGAAGTGTAGAAGGTATAGGAGATTTCAGTCCCAGAAGGGAACAGAGCCCACTCTATGCAATCTGATGCCTTTTAATATATCCAGACACTTGTAGAATAGTTAAATACCACATTTATGAAGCATCACAGGTTGGATTTCCTGGCTTCTGCAAAGGCACCGTATAGCAAGAAGATGCTGCAGGTGGTGGCCAGGAAATGATTTTGCCCTTTGAGCAAAAATACAGATTGAGAAGGATACCATTTTTCCTCCTCTCCCCTCCCCCCTTGCTCTTTTCTACAACATTCCCTACATCTGTTCATTGCTTGTTACCTCTGATTTCAAGAACTGGGGGAGGCAGAACCACACAATAGAAAAAATTTTTACAGATAATTTGTAAGCAGCATCTTCTACCTACTCATGAGTCAAAGAGCAGATATTAAATGGAATCATTACCAAGCAAGTTTTGCACTTTGGTTCAATGTACATAGTAATTTAATTATCTCTGGAATATGTTAATGTGGTGAATGATTTGCAGCTTAGGAAAAGGAAATTACTCACTTGTGCAGTGATGACTGTTCTTTGAGATGTGTGTGTCCTCATGGGTGCTCCACTGTTGGTGATGGGTCATCCCCGGAGCTGCAGATCAGAGCTTTGCTGAGCAGTTATCAGCCAGGCCACACATGCGCACGAGGCTCCTCGCGCTGTTCATGCTTCAGCGCCTCACGAGGCCCCATGTATGCCCAAGTAAAGCAAACTCCGAGTAGGAGGAAGGAAGTGTAGTGGAGCACCCATGGGGACATACATCTCGAAGAACAGTCATCACGGCACAGGTGAGTAACTTCCTTTTCCTCTTCAAGTAGTGTCCCTGTTGGTGACTACAGTGCAATACTCCACCAGGATGGTGGGGCTTGGAGTCACTGTTTGGCAGCTGTAGATAACACTGATATAGCCAGCGCTGTAGCTTCAGTAAGCTGTGGCATAATTGCAGAGTGTCTAGTGTAAGTATGGTCGGACAGCCAGGTCACTGCCCGGTAGATGTTTTTAAGGGGCACGTTCTTTAGAAAGGCCATTGATGTTGCCGCATCACGAGAAGAGTATACTCGTGGTGGAACTGGAAAAGGCCTATTGCAGATAGTGACACCGTACTATGCAAGATGATATCCATCTAGAAATACACTGAGCTGGGATTGGTGTCCCACGTGAGCGCTCTGCAATAGACACAAAGGCATGTAGTTTTGTGAAAGGGCTGGGTTCTGTCAATGTAGCTGGCCAAGGAGCACCTGACGTCAAGGGTATGTAGCATAGCATCTCTAGGAGCTGTATGGGGTTTAGGGAAAAACGTGGGTAACGCTATCGATTCTTTGATGCAGAAGGAGGTGCAGAAGTTGGGCAGGAAGGAGTGGTGTGGGCACAGGTTACTTTTTGTCCTTCATGAAGATGGTGTAGGGTGCCCCCCGCCCAAATCAGTGCTGTAATATTGCTAGCTCTCCTTGCAAAGGTGATGGCAATTAGGAACAACACCTTCATCAATAGGAATGGAAGAGTACAAGTAACTATTGGTTCAAAAGGCTGTCTCATAAAGCAGCCCAATACCAGATCTAGGCTCCATGAGGGGGCAGGTACCCTGTGTGGAGGGTACACATTTGTGAGCCCTTTTAGGAATCTCCTGATAAGGTGAGCAGAGACTGATGACCCCTCAACCTGCCCACAAAAGGCTATTGCAGCTTGATTGATGTACCTTCAAGGAAGAGATGGCCAGACCCCCATGTTTTAGGTGTAGTATATAATCAAGGATTGTATCCATAAAGTCTGGGGATCAAGTGTTTTTGTTGGCACCACGAGTAGCATCTCCTCCACTTTTGCAGGTAAGTGGCTCTGGTTGATGAATGTCTACTGTGTAAAAGCACCATCCTCACCTCCTCTGAACAGAGGGTTTCATTGTCATGGAATCAGAGAGGAGCCAGGCATGATGATTCAGGGTGTGGGGCTGGGAGTGCAATAGTGTGCCTCAATTTTGAAAAACAAGGTCGTGGCAGTGAGGAAGAGGAACTGGCGGTTCAACAGACAGGTTGTGGAGGCAAGGAAACAAAATCTGCCTCGACCATGAAGGTGCTATCAGAATCAGCCAAGCCAGACCAAACTTTGCAGCGGACTCTCAGGATCAACAGAATTGGTGGGAAGGCATAATGCAGAGGTTCCCTCCAGGTGATTAGGAACGCATTGCCTGCTGATCCCTCACCCAGCTCTGCTCAAGAGGAGAAGCGGGGGCATTTGGAATTGAAGTGAGTCACAGAGGTCTAGTGATGAGTAGTCCCACCTGCAAAAGATGGAGGCAAGGACCACTGGGTGTATCTCCCATTTGTCTTTAGTAAAGAAATGGCAACTCAGAGCATCTGCCATGGTATTGTTCATGCCTGGTAGGTATGATGCCCTCAAAATGACTGTGGCAAATGCACCCGTTCCAGAGATGCACTGCCTCTGCACAAAGTGACCGGGACCATGCGCCCCCTATCTTTTTATATAAAACATGGTGGACATGTCTGTGACTATGGGCACCACTGAGTTGGTAATGATTGTAGCAAAGTGCTTGCTGACGTTCCTGACTGCCCTGTGTTCAAGGAGGTTAATATGGTCCCTGCTCTTTCCCCCGTAGCTCTTTGGACCATCTCAAGCACCTTCACTGACGCGTACGAGAATCTCAGCCTCACCTTGAACATCAAAAAGACCAAGGTGCTCCATCAACCCTTGCTGACAGGACAATCTCATGTGCCATCTATTAAAGTCAGCGGAGAACTCCTGGAAAACATGGAGCATTTCCCATACCTTGGAAGTCAAATTCGACATTGACACAGAAATCCAGCATCGCCTGATCTGTGCAAGCTGTTTTTGCCCGCCTGAGACAAAGGGTCTTTGAGAACCAGGACATCAGTGCCAAGACAAAGCTCCTTGTGTGCCACACAGTGATTGTTCCAATGCTGCTGTACACATGTGAAACCTAGTCAACATGTAAGCGTTACCTGAAGGCACTTGAACAATATCATCAACATTGCCTCAAGAGAATCCTAAATATCCCTTGGGAGGACAGGTGCACATATACTAGCATCCTGGAAGAATGGAACATGACCAGCATTAGTTATCATCTACCAATGACTTCTCTGGACTGCTCACATGGTCCAGATGCCTGATCAGCTCCTCCCAAAACAGATTCTGTTTTCCAAGCTGAACGAAGGATGGAGGAGCATTGGGGGGGCCAGAGGAAGTGATTTAAGGACATGCTGAAGGCAAACATGAAAAAGTGCAGCATCTGTGGCAACACTTGGAAGAAAGGACCGTCCCCAGTGGACAGCAGTAATCTGTGAGGGGCTGGCACAATTTGAGAGGTCCCGCTACAGTGCAGATGAGGAGAGGCAGAGAAGGAGGAAAGAGCAGCAAAAACTGTCCCATGTCCCTCCAATAGCCACAAGCACCTGCCCCTTCTGTGATAAGACCTGCGGCTCCAGAATCAGGCTGGTCAGCCATCTATGGATCTACAAATAGGAGGGTGACAGGAAGACGTCCTACTTGTTATTGAGTGACCACTGAGAGAGATGATGTGTAGTACTGTTTCGTGGGGGAGCCATCGGCCCTGGATGGTGTGATGGTGTAGGTGGGCACCCCAGCCTAGCAGGGAGGCATCCGTGGCGATCTGCATTGCTGACTTGGACTGGTGGAAGGGGACCCCAGCTAGGAGACTGTCAGATGATGTCCACCATTTGAGAGAATGCAAAACACTTTTGGGGACAGTGACTACTTTGTGAAGTGGGTGGCAGGACAGCTTGTATACCATTGTTAGCCAATGCTGTAAGGCACAAAAGTGGAGTTACACATGTTGTACAACGTAAGTAGTGGTGGCCATGTGGCCCATAAGTCTGAGACAGGTAAGTATGGTAGTTGAGGGGCTTGTGGAAAAAACTTATACCAGCACATCGAAACGGTGACATGGAAGGTAAGCTTGAACCAACAAGGAATCGAGGCAGGCCCCAATAAATTCTATGTCTTGAATGGGCTGTGGGGTGGACTTGTGTTCGTTTATGAGTAGGCCTAGATGCTGAAAATGGTGTCTGGTCCTGAATACCATAGTGGTGGTATCCACATGGGGTGGTCCTTTTATCAGGCAGTCATCCAGATACAGGAAGATGATCATACCTTGCTATGTGAGGTAAGCAGCTACCACCACCAGGACCTTTGAAAAGATCTGAGGGAGCGAAGAAAGTCCAAAGGGGAGGATCTTGTATTGGAAGTGGTCCTTGCCCACAGTGAATCTGAGGAAGTGTGTGTGGAAGGGATGTATTGCCACGTGAAAATGAGCATCCTGTAGGTTGAGGGCTATGAACCAGTCCCTCTCGTCCAGTGCTGGGATAACAGAAGTCAGTGTGACCATTTTGAACCATTCAGGAACTTGTTCAGGTTGTGTAGATCCAGAATTGGTCTCCAACCCCCTGTACGTTCCTCAGAAAGGAAGTATTTGGAGTAGAAACCTCTTCCTCTGAACTGATCTGGGATCCTCTCTATTGCTCCTACATGGAGGAGACAATCGATTTCTTGCCCGAGAGGGGTCCCTGAAGAGGGATGGGGTGGGAGGTGGGGTAGTGAAATGAAGGGGATGGTGTATCCTGTACGAATGATCTGCCACACCCATGGGTCTGATGTTATAGAGTCCCAGTGATGGAGGAAGGGACATAGTGCCAACAAGTCCGTGCCATTTTTTACCCACAGGCTGAGAGAATGGGGAGGTTGGGCAGACCCTCGACCAAATTCTCAAATCTGCTGGTTGGCAGCCTGGGAGCCCCAGAAGCTGGGGGTGCTATCTGTTTCAGTTGAAGTCATCTGTTTCAGTCTGCTGTGAACAATTGAAATAGCTGTCCTTGTTTCTATTATAAGGTGTGTAGCGCTTCCTGTGATATGGTGGGGTAGACATGCCTAGTTAAAGTACATTACTTAAAGTAATTCTGGAGTCTTTGCTGCTATGTAGGACATCATCCATCTTGGTTGCAAAGAACTTCTCCCCTTGTCAAAGGGGAGGTCCTCCACCTAGGACTGCAGTTCCTTCGGCACTCCCGCTGCCTGAAGCCCATCGCATGATGATTGCCATAGCTGTCGCTCTAGCAGCCATTTCTGCCACATTGAGTGAGGACTGAAGATCTGTTCGGGTGAAGGTGTGGCCTTTATGAGTGACTGCCTTAAGTATAGGTCTCTTGGAGTCCGGGAGATGTTCCATTAACTCAACTGGCTTAGAGAAGTTATCAAAGTCGTGATTCACTATCAGTGCTGAATAGTTTGTGATTCTAATCTGTAGTGTGGCAGAGGAATATACTTTCCTGCCAAACAGGTCCAACTTTTTATGTTCTTTGTCAACAGTTGTGGATTTAAATTGTGGAATTCTGGATTGGTTATTGGTGGTGTCCATTATTAGTGAGTTGGGCTGCAAATGAGAGAAAAGGAAAGATCTTTAGAGTTATGAAGTACTTTTTATCTGTTCTTTTACAGTTTTGTTGGATGGAAGCCGGAGTCTGCCATATCTCATCCGATACGTCCATAATAGCCTCATTCCTTGAGAGGTGGGCCAGATATGTTTAAGGAGATGGTGGTGTTTTTCCTTAACCTCCTGTAGTTGTACCTCCTGAGTAGCGGCTGGCCACTCTTAAAAAGTTCTTGGAGTTGTTTGAGATTGTCTGAGGGGTATGTATCCTCTGGAATAACCACTTTATCAGGTAGCAAAGATGAGTTGTCATTAGGTGAACATGCAGGGGTTTGTGTGTCAGTCCTTTCATCAGGGATCTGACCCTCTTCCTCCTCTAAATCAATTGTGGTTGGGAATGTGAAGTGGAGGGAGGATGGTGAGGTCTCCTCGCTGGAGTGGAAGGAGCCTTGAGTGGCACCTCTGAGAATCCCAATGTTCCCATGGTTGCCAATAGGGTGGGCAGTCTGGAGGGGTGTATGGCCAGTCCAAGTAACATGTGGAGTGATACTTGTCTCAGTGATAGTAGAAATGCCTAGATGCAGTCGGAGAGGAGTGTTGTGAAGAGAAAATCGTCTTCTTTAAATCTCATGCCCTCTGACAGCCCGGGAGAGCTCACTAATCTTGGTGAGGCATATGGAGAAAAACGTGAGTGAGGTGGCTTTCTTGACAGAGGGATGGGGGTCTGTCGCTACCCTATGCCAGCGGGGGAGGTGAGGGAGTTCAGGTGATGCCAATCGGCAGTGATGCAGCAGCTCCTCGACACATGCTGGGATTCCCAACGGGGGGAGCATTGTGTCAGGTGTTGGCTCTGTGAGAGCCGGAACTGGTGGTTTGCAACATGGAAGCTTAGGCATCTGTGCCGAACTCTTAGTCAGCACCGAGTCACATGCTAGCCCCAGTGCCGGGGATTACCTTTGAGATGTCTCCAGTCGGCACCGAGGCATTACGTGCAGCAACGGAGGCAGTGCTAGAGGCTGGTCTCGGCACCACTGTCCCAGAGGTGCCAGGTTCATCTCCCTTGCTAACCCTCGGAGACGGGGTAGGCGGAAGAGACCTCACAGGGAGGTTCTCTTCCCTGGGTGCTTTTGCGGTGGAGAAGCAGCCCTTTTCTTATTAGCCTCCCTGAGAGTTCGAGAAGGTTCTGGGTCCTCCGCAGGCTGCATAGCCTTTTCAAATAGAATCATGTGGAGCCAAAGCTCTGTGTCCTTTCTGACTCTCATGGTAAGACTGGGACAGTGCTCACACTTTTGTGGTAAGTGAGCCTCACTCAAACAGCATATGCATGATGAATGTCCATCAGAAACAGGAATGGGATCCCCACATGCCTCAAATTTCTTAAACCCCAGTAAGCCTGGCATTGTGCTGCTGGTGTGACCGTGGTTTGTTTATATGGCAGTTAAGCTTTTTTACTTCCATCTTTCCTTGTTGCTTTGGTTTGTTCATTTCTGCTTTTTTTTTTAAATGTACAATGGAACCGGGGGACGGGGAGAGGATGGTTTGCCTGAGGCAAGTGCCGCCTGCCTGTGACCCTGGGGCCCTTCAAACGGAGCAATAAATGTTTATAGTTAGAAAAACACTAGAACTAATCGAATGTAGTAGTTTTAAGGAAAATAATCTGAGGAGAAACACCTGAGGCAAGAAAGGGCGGTAACTGAGGAACTGAAGCAGGGGGCATGGGCCACATGCACATGAGGCTAACTGCTCTGAAAAGCTCTGATCTGCAGCTCCAGGAATGACCTGTCACCAACAGTGGAGCACCCACGGGGACACAACTTGAAGAACTCCTCCTCCTCTTGGAGTGAGCTGAAGGGGCACAGCTAGGCTGTGTAGCTCCAAAACTGCCTTCATGAGCTGCAGCAAGCGGAAAATAGTCCAGACATCAAGAATTTTGAGAGCCAGCAGAAGGGAAAGTATTGGTAAAGAAAGCTCTGTTTTCCAGGACCATGATGTCCTGGTGTGGCAACTGAAAACCAATGGTTCCCAGAACATGAGTGAGTTTGTGCTGAAAATATACAAGAAACACAAAGGAGAGACTTCAGTCTTTCACAGACGTTAGACAGGCCACTCAGACCACTTCTCTGTAAAATTTAACCTGCTGATAAATGGAAATAGAAATTTTCCCATTGGACCATTAGATCACCACTACCTATTCAACAGTATTCTGTTTGATGGGCCAGCATTAAATGCTTAGAATGTGTGAAAAACACATAAGAGGGAAGTTGAGAATTAATTTGCCCATAATTTCTTCTGAAGTCCCTCAGAGGATATCTAATGCCCTGAAGCATTTTTGTGTTTTTCACATGCCTTTTAAACTTGTTGGTTTAAAAAAAAGTCTTATCTATCATAACTGAAGTTTTCATTATGCATGTGAATACATGCCCATTTCTTTTCTGACTTCTGCTTAAAATCTTGGCCTCAGCAATAAGCAGTGGAATAAATAACTCTGAATATGCATATTCAAGGATTTTCAGACAAGATTGTTTTGTAGCAAGACTGTTTAATATGCAGATTTTCACTGCTCATGATCTGAAGTTAATGCATCAATCATACTGCAGAAATGTGAACTTAGTAGTCACTAATTTACAAGGAAACAGCTTTCTGACTCCACCACAATTACATGAAAAACACATGCATCAGCGCTCAGCAAGCAGAAGAGAGGAGAGGCTTTTTCCAGGTTACTTTTGGCTGGTTTGAGATCTTATGTTTACATGTTACTTACTTGGAACAATAAATATATTCAAACATTTTTAGAACAGCATAGAAAAATCCTAGGGTTCATGATAGGAATACCAAGAAAGTTGTAGACTTTTAAAAATTATATTCGAATACTGTGAAATTCAACTGAATTCCAATCTGAAAGACACATTTTTTTGTGTCAATTTTGCTTGCATAAAAATAACTAACTCAAGGAAGATGGCATTGTAATAGGTTTTTATAAGCAAGTCCAGGCCTAAATAGATAGTTTGAAAGAATGCTTCTCTGGGGACTACTCGCATGTTAGCAAACATTCTATATTAGCAACGAATTGTAAATGTGTTTTTAAACATTTTGTTCTATATATTTTTTTCCAGTATGACAATTCATAAGATAACATCAGGTCAGGAAAACAACACTTTAGAAAGTGTTTACTCGAGAGTGGCTAGTCTGACTTGTGGTAAATACAAAGTGCCTGTGTATTTTGACCATGTAGCTATGCTTTATGGAAGACCAATTTTCATTTAGACAGCTTCTACATAATTGGCTGGAAGCATGCCAGTCTTGCCAGTCCTCTGTACAGTCCCATACATCCAGCCTTCATCAATAGCTTGGACATTTACAATTGCATCCCCATCTTTGAAGGAAACTTCATCAGCATCAGCTGCCATATAGTCATACATGGCACGGTAGGTCTTCTATTAAAAAAAAAAGTCTTTATTAGGGATGTTAAATAGCGGTTAGAGAGCCAATGGGGTTGTTAATTTACATTGACTACTCAATTAGTCGATAAGAGAGTTCACTGCAGCTCTGCTTTTTAGTTACATTTGAGTCCCAGCACCTGCCCGGTCCAGACAGATCTTGCTACATTTAAAAAGCAGATGCACAGTGTGTGAGAGACCCAGTGCAAGCTGGGACTGCTTAGTCCCGGCTCGAGTTGTTTCCCCCCCTGTGCATCTACCTTCCCTGCCCCCCACAGAGACGATGCCTGGGGGGAACCGGCTTTTAAGCCAGCTCCCCCCAGCATCGGCTCCTGCTCCCCACCCTTGCTGCCTCTGATACAGAGGCAGCAAGAGGAGTGAAGCGACTAGTCAAGTAGTAACTTGAATACTTGATAAACCTAGGCTTATTGGTTAGTCGACTAGTTGCTTACATCCCTAGTCTTTATACAAGTAGAGAGTACAGAAAGCTTTAACTTGCTGCAAATTATTCTACAGATTATAATGCAGCAGTATACCATCCAAGGATGCAGTTTATGTTCTTTATGCCTATAAATATTTAGCCTGAATTTCCCCCAAACAAACTCTGTATGTTGCAGTGTACACTCATCTCCAATTTCCAGCAATATATTCCATACCTGCACAGCCTGTGGTGGGAGAAGAGATTATTTTGGAGGTCACACATTGTAGTCTGTAAAGACCACTTCATTAAGGAGGCTGGACCCAAAAAAAGGGATTCCCTATCTTAGTGTATCATTTTGGCAAATGTCAGGCTAGTATTGTATGGCGCTCTAGATACCAATTTCTAGCTAACCACCCCTGAATGAGAGCAGCATTGTATGCACCTTGCATTGCCCCTGGTCTGGCCCTGCTCTGTAGAACATGTCATTTAACTTGCACACTCTGAACTAATGATAATTAATATAGCCCTGTCTTTAGATTTAAAAAAGCAGCCCCTAGAGGGTGAGAAGACTAATATGTAATGTTCAGATCTGGGCTGTAGATTATGCCATTCCTGCTCATGTATCTTTTTGCCCATATCGTCTATTAGTCTGGAATACTGGCACATCTGCTACTGAATTAGTTTTTTCATGTGTGACTTGATGGTCCTTAAAGTACTGATGAGCACCGGTGTCATTTAATGAGTGATATCTGACTCAACTAGTTAAACTTGGGAAAGCCAAGCCTGTTCTCTAAGTCACAGGAGATTTGGGATGCTGTCAAAAGAAGGCCTTTAATGCATAAATGGCACTAGCTCTAAACCGAGCCTGTTTATTCAGTAGGGCCACAATGAGGAAGAGGTAAAAGTGGCTGGCTAAAGAAAATCTCTCCATTATTAATTCTACTGTAGCTAGTGATACAAGAACAGCTTGGGACTGATTGATTGTCTGCAAATAATGTAATCAAATTTACTTACACCTGCAATGGATGGATGAGAGGGAACAGAAGATGCTGTTGTCAGTTGAGTGGCAACAGAAGAAGATCTTTGTTGTGGCAGTTCTATAGTTTTAGCGTGTTTGTAAGCCACTAGAAAAGAAAAGGAAGTATAAATGATTTGGAGGATTATTTTTCTTCCCTGCCCTTTAGTCACTGTGTTTTTCCAATATTAAGAACTTTACATTCAAATAGTATTTTTAACATGAATAAAGCATCAAAGGGAAGAAATCAATATAATTTCATTGAAACCAATTCCAGCATCTCAACATCCCAGCCACTGTCTCAAGATTGTGTAGTTATGTTTTTATAATAACTAAAATGTATCATCAGGGTTTCCTTTTTAAATAAAATGTTTCATTTAAGTATCTCAAAGGGTGTTCAGAGATTTGACCCTCATAATCCATAGTATTTAGTGAGGTAAATACTATGGTCACTTTAGTGACTGGACAAGTTGTTTCATGGGTCTGTGCCATATGTCGAATGGAGTCTGTTGTACAGCTGGGAACAGAACATATTGCTTTAATGACCTCTAAAGTTTTGGTAGCACTTTATAGACTAACAAAACATGTAGATGGTATCATGAGCTTTCGTGGGCACAGCCCACTTCTTCAGATGACCGGAGTTATGAGTTTGGGATGTGAACTCTCAAAATAAATAGGGGGGGGGGGAAGAGCATCAGTAAAACCCATCTTGGAAAATGATCCCTCACTGTCAGAGTCCTTGGGAGAAAAACCTATTCTTGCTTACAGACAACCCCCTAACCTGAAACGTGTTCTTTCTGGTAACCATACCACACAACCACATCATAAGCCTTCAGGAACACATTCATGCAACCAAAAGAGATGCCAACTTTGCCCACATATCTATACTGGTGAATTCATCACTGGAGCAAACAACATAAGCCACAAAATCAAAAGGTCATTTGACTGCACATCCAGTAATTTGATCTATGCCAGCAGTGCCCCACTGGACAAACCGGACAGTCTCTGCAGGAAGGAATCAATGGACACAAATCAGATATACGTAAAGGAAACGTACAGAAACCTATTGGGGAACATTTTAACCTTCCAAATCATACTATGACAGATCTCCAAGTAGCTGTCTTATAACAAACCAGCTCTACAAGCCAGATCCACAGGGAAGCCTTGGAATTACAGTTCATCCGCAAATTCAATTCACATGCTAATGGACTCAATCGTGATGAAGGTTCGTTGGGACACTACCAATTTAACAACCATTGAAGGTGCTAACAGCTCTCTCTGAATAGTATCCTTCCTGACATGGGAATCTATCTATTGACTTTGATTTTTATCTGCTTACGTTCAAGTACCCATTCTCCAGATACTTACTCATGCTCCGTCTCCCACCTTTTTCTTTCCCCCACCCCTTCCTCTCTACTATTTATTTTGAGTGTTCACATCCCAAACTCATAACTCCGGTCATCTGAAGAAGTGGGCTGTGCCTACAAAAGCTCATAATACCATCTACATGTTTTGTTAAAGTGCTACCAGGCCATTTGTTTTTTTTTTTTCTGCAGCAGATTAACTCGGCTACCCCCTGAAGCTCCTCTAAAGTTTTGTTTTTCCTGAAGTTTTAAAGCTGAGGGATATGTGCCAAAATCCCTTCCCACTCATAATACCTCTCCTTGTCCCCAGCCATTCCTTTACAACAGAATGCTGGAAGAGACCTTGCTCTCAAGAAGGGAAGAGACAAATCTCAGTCATTAACCCCATGTTTCCATATTGTAAGCAGCATCTCAGCAGCTCCCTCCCACAGTCCATTCAGCCAGCCTGTGTCACCTCCTCCCCTGCTGCTTTCTGGCCAGAGGAAGGGCAGCAAGTGCATGAAATATGACATGGGAGAAATACAAGCTTGGGGACAAAGAGTCCCCAGTATAAGTGAGTTAGTCATCAGGACATGCACTAGGCAAGTGGCCCAACTAGAACATCTTCCTTTCTCCAGGCAATGGTCCATCATCCCACTTGGGTGCTTTCTTAGCCCTTATGAACTGGTCTGTCCCTAGGTTGTTAAACACATCAGAATTAGGCAATCTTTTAATGGTCAACACTACCAATAGCACTATTGATATTTATTTGCAGGTTAGATGAAGCACAACTGTGAATGATGCAGGAAGATGTCTTACAAAATGTCAGGGAGAAGTGAGCATGGGCAACCCAAGTCTTTCATCTTCAGAGTTAAAATTTTGTTCACTTCCTACCTGTTGTTGTCGTAGTGAAAATACCACCATTGCTGTAATAAGACAGGTGCTGATCAGCACCCTCTGAATGCTCAGATTTCTCCTCCCCAGCGCTGAGGCTTAATGCGCTGGCAGAGCGGGATTGCTCTCGGCTGCGGCGCTGGGCTTGGACTGGAGGAAAAGAACAAACAGAAATCATATTGAGTACCAGCACCTCATTTTGCTACATATGGACCTATCTACCTTTGTGGTACTCTGTTACTTAGGGCTCATCTAGACTATGCTAGAGTGTCAAAGGAGGATATGCAAATTCCGCAGGATATACAAAGTAGTTTAGATGCGGCTTTTTCAGCGAACCCTCCCCTTTGTCAAAAAGCTGCATAAACCTCATTTTTTGAGGAAGAGCGGCTTTTCGACAAAGGGGAGAAGGTTCGCCGAAAAAGCTGTTTCTAAAATACTCTCACTTTCTAAAGCCCTACTTTCGAAAGTGAGATCTGAAGAAGATATGCAAATTCCATGGGATTTTATGCATATCCTCTTTTGACACTCTAGCATAGACTAGATGAGACTTAAAGGTCATATTTTCCTCTAACTGCATTACTATTGCTGTTAGTGAAGTTATGTTACAATAACCTGGAGATTATTTGGCATAGTAGGTACAAGCAGCTAAGCAAAAGTTACTTACAGTCAATAAGTATCATTGCTGCTTACAAAGCTAATGGAGAAATCATGTTTTCGTTAAACAGAAGATCAACACTGCCGCAATAGATCTTCTGGAGTTTGAATTAGCAAGTCTCAAACTCAGAGTTGGTGGCCAGTACTCCTACTTCTGTGAGGAGTAAGGGAAGCCAACTAGAGTGTTTCCTCCCGGAAGCCTCCTGCTATGGGGGCGGCGGGGAAACACAAAACAAGGTATATCAACTCCAGTTATGTAATTAATGTAGCTAGAGTTGCATGTCTGGATTCAACCTTTCCTTTTAGAGTAGACTTGGCCTTAGAGACTCAGCTACACATGCAGTTGCAGTGTTACTGAAGGGGCACAAGGGATTCATAATACAAGTGTAGCCTAACAGACGCAATTATGCTGTTCCAAATTTTTTTTAATACAAAAAGATTCTTTTATTCTTTTTATTTTCCAACATTCTCTCCTGTTGCACCGACTTCTCTCCCTCTATTTATAGCAGGGGTGGGGAATCTCAGGCCTGGGGGCTGGATGTGGACTCTGGCTTGGCTCGATCCAGCCCCTGAGGCTCAGGACTCCCCCCAGCATTGGGGAGCTTGTGCTGATGCTCCAGCCCCCCCACCACGGGGATGGAGCCTTCTAGCCAGGGCCACTCTAGGCTTTGGTGTACGAGTGTCTCTCTCCCTCTGAATTGGAGGGCCATGTCAGTGAGGATTGGAAGGGAGTTGTTTTTTGGGTGTTATTTTGTTTCTCATTTGTGTTTGCCCCCCCCCCCCCCACTGATTTTTCTGTCGGTCAGCAATCCCCAACCCAAAAAAGGTTCCCCACTTCTGATTGCCAGCTTTTCATTATCACTTGGTTTGGAATAAGAAAAATGTGATATTTTAAAAACGCTTCATCTCAATTAAGTTATTAAAATGATAAATATAAACTAAAAGGGTCATCTATGAACATTAACAAAGCCTGAAACTGAACACAACTCCCTTTTAGTTGGTCACTCTTGTTGTGCCCATGAAAGCTCATGCTACTATCTACATATTTTGGTCAATCTCTAAAGTGCTACAGGACAGTTGTGGTTTTTTAATTTTTTTCAGTTA
This sequence comes from Pelochelys cantorii, assembly GCA_032595735.1. Lineage (NCBI taxonomy): Eukaryota > Metazoa > Chordata > Testudines > Trionychidae > Pelochelys > Pelochelys cantorii. The sequence goes on from CM064332.1 coordinate 29,099,219, forward strand.
CCTCTGCGTACAACTAGATGATCTTAAACCTATAGCTATGTAGGCTGGGATTTTCAAAGGCAATTCCTATTGTCTTTCACTGGGACTTTGGTCCTTAGTTAGATTTGAAAATCATATTTAATAAAGTTCTTCCAGAAGTCAGCATGAAAATCTTCTATTGTATTCCTTAAATTGCTGATGGAATTCAGTCCTCATTGGATAGTAGTTATAGAGTGAATTGAACTGGCCTTGTGTATCTAAAAACATACATTTCAAGGAACACCACATTTGACAACACAGCGTGTTGATCAGCACATCTGAACAACAGCAGCTATTGTGGTACTCACCTGAAATCATGTGTAAACTTCTAGACTGAATATTGTCTTCTGCTGGGTCATAATCAAAGACTGATCCAGGATTGGTGCGCCATACACGAAGACCTGAAAGAGAAATGTACTGTTTCAACCAACCACCCAAAAGTTCACTTGTATCTTCAATAGGAAAAGAACAGGAAGACATTCTATGAAGGCCATAAGAGAAATCTGAAGGAAAACTAAAACCATACTTCTCAAATCTGACCTTAGCACACACCAGATAATCAGCTGAGGCATATTACTCTATCAAGTGATGCCATTGCACAGTAAAAGATTTGCCAAGCCTGTCTCCAGCATCTGCAAGGAGATGTCCTCCTCTGGTTAGAGAGAAATGAATAATTTATATTGATTTTATATCTGTTTTGTGATCTTCCTATGTTAAATTTAGAAAGATTTGAATTAAACAGTATTGTTCTAGATTGTAGCTAATATTGCCCATTTAAGAGAGCTTTGCAACATTTAATTTGTTGAATGGTGATTAAAATAGTTCACAGTAACACTGGCTAATGAATCAAACTGGTATAATTCAACAGCTGGCTGTTAAAGCTAGACAAATTCAGACTAGACATGAGATGTATATTTTTATTGGTAAGAGTAATTAACCATTAGAACAGTTTACAAGGGTTCATGGTGAAGTGTGTTTCACTAACAACTTTTAAATCAAGATTGGATGTTTTTCCTCAAAGATACACACTATGAATTATTTTGGCGGAAGTTCCATAGACAGTTATACAGGAGATCATCTAGATGGTCACAATAGGTCTTGCAATCTCTGAAAAGTGTGACAGATGGTAAATTTTCATGACAATTTTGCAAGGCCTGGTTGAGTTTTACCTGGGGCAGAGGAAATGTTCTCAGTACTACTATGCAATATGAGTGCTGAATACCTGTGATTGTCTCGTGATCCTGATCCACTCGTTTTCGTTCCATTTCTACAACCCTTCTTTGAATGCCCCTGTAGTTAATATCACTGAAGTCCTGCATGTTCTTTTTCACACGCTCTGTAATGGGGTCAGTAACCACAGGCGTGAAGCTACCTTTGTGTTTCTCAAAATCTTCATGGTATTTCACCTACAATTTAAAGAAAAAGACACGTCCATTTTTCTGTAGCTATTATTGGTATTTCTGCTTACCTTGAATTAATAGCTAGTAGAGATGTTCACTGGACTTCTGAGTTCTGAAATCCAAGATACAGGGAAATCCCAAATGTGCATACCTTGTGGAATCTAGAAGGGATAAACTCAGTTCTGCTTTTGACATTTAAATATGGTAATCAGAACTGCCATAGACTATTATCCAGGATTTGTCAATTCTGATCTCTCAAGAACTGAGTTAAATTTTTATTCCATCACTTGGCAACCTTCTAAAAAAAAAAAGGATCCTTACCGTGGAGATATGGCGCTGGGTCTCTCGTACACGCCTCATTTCGGGGGTATCCAAAACATAGGCTGCTTTGCCTTGGACTTGTTTCCGGAAACTATCTGAATAGAGAACCTAACAAATGAGAAACAGGGAGTGAATGTGGGTCAGTGCTTCTACATCTAAATTCTCAGAACCATTTTGCACAGGATTGACAAGCAGAAAAGAATGAGGAAATGCTGGAGAGAACCTCTAGGCCATCACACTAGTTTAGTTATTGAGACATGGATAGCACTGGCATGTGAGAGGCATGGTATAAGAACGGAAAAAGTGGGTTGTGCCCACGAAACCTCATGATACTATCTGTCTATATTTTTGGTTCATCTCTAAGGTTCTAAAGGTCCACTCTTTTTTAAGGTTTTTTTTTTTTTTTTTTTTTAAGTTACAGACCAACACGGCTACCCCTCTGAGACTTTATTTTCACAAGTAATAGATCTCTACCTTTAAAAGACTTTGAAATCAAAGTAGTGGTGAAAGCCTGTTTAATTATTTTAGATCAGGATGTAAAAATTTGCTGCCTTGGTAAGTATACCTTAGAGAGTATTTTGGGCCATATTCTGTTCTCATTTATTGAAATGCAGCTCATTGACTTCATAGCATTATCAGTATGCAGTGGAGAACATAATTAGGCCCATATCTTATCCTTCTTATATTCAATTACATTTTGTGTGTGGGGGGGGGGGGGGGCGGGTTTCCTGCCTTTCTTTTCAGGAGCCCTAAGCTCATTCCTTGATTAAACTTGTAGCCTTATCCTGAAAACCTTTACTCACTTAAGTATTCCCTATATTAGGATCTCAAATATTGTATTGATATGGCCCTTGTCACCACATCTGCTGATATCAGTGCCAGTATTTGCCTGCATAAGCACTTGAGGGCATGACAAGTCTCTACTAAGTAACAGTGGAGGGAGGGGGAAGTTACTATCTGCAGGAATCAATACATTTTATACAGAACGCAAGCTACTATCAGAAAAATAGAAAGTACTAATGTAGCTGAAGAATGTCAATTATGTATCTCATACCATAAAGCACTTTAAACACAGAGGATATTACAAAGAATTTAGATAGTTAAATTTGTTATTTGAAGTAAAATAGTTATTTAAACATCCTAAAACAAGAAATCAGATGAAAGCAGAGAGCCAGTTAAAACAAGGTGTGGAAAACGCCAGGAATTAGAATTATATTTTAGTATCATTTTAAAATTGCATAAATTAGATAATTAAGTTAATATTTAGATGTTTAAGTCGAATGAGGAAATGATATATAGTGTTAAAATGTTATTTTGTAGCTTATTTGCCCTATCAAATACCGAGCTAATGTTTTCTTGATTGCGTTTAGCTCTCTCCATCTCTGGAGTGATAGGTGTCGGAGTTCCTTTTCCCATGTGCTCTTTGTACAACACCTATAGCACACAAAATAAAAGTGTCCAGAAGTCAAACACTAGACAATTGTTGATGAATCATGGTGTGAATGGTGTTATTGTTTAATCATACTCATCACTGCATGGATAAAAGGATCTCAGGAAGTAAAGCAGTTAAAGAAGTTATCTAATAAAGCAAAAAGTAAAATTCTTCCAAAAGGAGGGGGGGGGGAAGGCAAGTTGAGAAAACTGGGGTAAAATTAGAAGCAGAAAAAAAAAATTCAGGCTTGTTATTTTTAAATATAAGGTTGTTCTTTTTAATACCAAGCTAATGTTTTCTTGATTCCGTTTGACTCTCTCCATCTCTGGAGTTACAGGAGTTGGAGTTGCTTTCCCTAAGTTTTCTTTGTATACAACCTACAGATTACAAAGAAGTATCCAAAAATCACAAAAAATGTACATGTGAGTTTTGTTAAACTATTACTTTTGTAATAGTAAAACTTAATTGTGTTAATAGGAAAAATCCATCAGGAAAAATACTTTAAAAGTTAAAATCAATGTGTATAATTTTAAAAAGCCAATAAAAATGACATTTGAAAACGTGGATGAGAAAACCAAACCAGTCAGGTGAAAGGTATTTTTTCAAAAAGCAATGTCATATCACATTTTATTTTCTCAAGACAATACCGAGCTAATGTTTTCTTGATTGCGTTTGACTCTCTCCATCTCTGGAGTAACAGGAGTTGGGGTTGCTCGCCCCAAGTTTTCTTTGTATAATACCTACAGGATACAAAAGACGTATCCAGAAAAAAAAACAAGTTACTTATCGAATTTTAAAAAATCATGAATTGTTATGGTGCACAGCACTACATGAATGCCAAACATCTAAAGGGACAAGGATGTGTAAGAGCAAGAAAAAAAAACTGGACAAAAATTATTAACAATAAAGATTTTATATTAAAATAGAAGGACTCTATCCAGCTGCAAATACTTATGGTACCGCAGGATGCACAAGCTCTGGACAGACCTATTCAAGAAAGGTTGTCCAGGAGACATGAAAAATGGGTCCCTAACTCCCAGGCATGAAGTCACCACCTTCATTTACAATGCAAACCTTAAGCTTAGGGTTGGGGATGGGGAGAATTACTGTAAGAAGGGCAGTTGGCAAGTGGGTTTTCTGTTCCAAATCCAAATGAGACTCCATTGATTGAAGCTTCTCACAGCTGCCCAGGTGTGATCACTGTGTGGTTGAGGGCTCCCCTAGTGAAGACATCCCTTCCACCTACCTTCTTCATCATTTGGGGAACATTCTTCCACCTGGTTCCATTTTAAAACTGTCAGCCAGAGATATTTATTTCTCTGCTGATTGACACCAGTCATCCAAATTAAAAACTGACGCCAGGGAAAGATGCTCTGTAAATATAACTGCATCTTTCCCATGACCCTGACTGCTGTTAATGGCCTTCTGAGATTTCATCCCTTAAGACAGGCAGGTTGTACAATTATGCAAATCCAGTTATGGCACTGGAAAGACTCCCACCGATTCTAATGGGAGTTGAATCAAGCCCTAATGTTTAATCCTGGGCATTTCCAAGACACTGTCAACTGCTTCCAAGTCTGTGAGTATGTCACCAGGTCAGTTCCCAACTGGATTCAGCAGAACAGTAGGGAAGAAGTGCTTGAGTTCTTACATGCCAGCAGCCACAAAGACCCTTAATATCTGGATAGAGCCCTCCAGTCACAGAGCTAGGTTATAAAACAATCTTACAATTCCAGGAGCAGATTGTTAACATTAAAGCTAGGTTTGTTTTTAGGAGCAAAGGAAATTATACAAACAGATTCATATCAAATATTTAAAGCTAAGAAAAGTCTTTCAGAAATTTGTTAGTGTTATTTTATTTAAAAAATAAGTGCAAAGGTGGGGGGAGGAAACAGTTTCATTTATAGGTACCGAGCTAATGTGTTCTTGATTGCGTTTGACTCTCTCCATCTCTGGAGTGACTGGTGTTGGGGTCGCTTTCCCCACATGTTCTTTGTACAAAACCTACATGATACAAAGGAGTATCCAAAAATCATAAAAAAGCAATGACAATAAAAACGAGAAAGCGTCTGAATTATCACATTTAGAAAGGGTTACTTTTTGGGGCCCATTCCTGTTTCCAATAAAATCAATAAGTGCTTTGTGATTGATCTAATCGGCTGCAGGAATGGCTCCATGAGGGAATCAGCACTGCATGAAAACAAAATAATGTAGCAGAATAAGGAAGGGTTAAAAACAAAAAACACAGTTTATTGAAAAAAGGTCAATTAAGTGGTTGTTGCTCTAATAAAATCCTAGTACCAAAGCATTAAAGGTGAGGCTCTGTAGTTTATTTACAGGAGTAAAAGGTAGGAATTTTATGCCATTCAGTGAATTCGCATCCATTTCAAAGTTAGAAAGCATGGATTGTTAAAATGGCTATTGTTACGTTAAACAATTCAGATCTTTAAAAAAATGTTTTTCCTGCTAAAAATACCGAGCTAATGGTTTCTTGATTGCGTTTGACTCTCTCCATCTCTGGAGTGACTGGTGTTGGTGTAGCTTTCCCTACATTTTCTTTGTACAATACCTGTGAGACATAAGAAAGCAGCCAAAGAAAGCAGCAGTAAATAAAACTCTAATTGCTGACAAGCTGGAAAGCCTGTTATATCTTTTCATGTTGCAAGACTTTGATGTTATATTTTTAAAAGATTGCATCTGGGGAAATACAGATCTAACATTGCTTTTTAACTACAAAATAATTATTTGAACAAATACTGTTTTAATAAGGCCACAAAAAAAGCAGCAGTTGAGGCTGTTACAAAAATGGGTTGTGGCTAAAAAAAATTAATGTAAAAGTTGCAGAGAAAATAAAGATTGGAAAATGAAAAGACAAATGGTTAAAAGTTCTCCAAATTAGAAAGGTGGCATTAAAATGTTTTTAAAAGCAACAACACCAAAACAAAATAGGTTAAAATAGTGGGATATCAGTGTCATTTGTTAAAAAAGTTCATTCTGAAATTAAGTTAAAAGGGAACTTTTTGCTTATCAGAAATACCGAGCTAAAGTTTTCTTGATTGCGTTTGACCCTCTCAATCTCGGGAGTGACAGATATGGGGGTTCCAGTCCCCAGATTCTCTTTGTACAACACCTGTGAGGTAGTAAAGCATCCAAAAAAAATCAGAAAAGTGACAATTAATAACATGTCACATTATGTCAGGTATTAAGTCAGCTAGGTCTGATTCTGCTTTTCTGTGCTCCCAAAACCCTGGCTGAATGCCATGAAAGTTTTGGTCATGTATGGAGTATGGGTTGAAGAACTGATAATTCTACTATCTCACCATGTATTAGTTCCACTAGAGAATGGTTTTCTTAGAAAACATGGAGCAAAAACTTTTATCTGATTTCATGAGAAAGATTTAGGACCACCTCTCATGCTATCCTATTGGAGATTCAAGCCCATGTTCCTTGAATGGTGAGTGATAGATGTAAGAGAGACTTTTTAAAAATATCCAACATTAAAAAAAAAAATAGAGGCTGGAACAAAGAGTAAAGTGGTTAACATTATTGAGGAGTATACAAATGATAAAGTTAGGAAGAAGAATAAACAAGTTTCAGTCACTGTACAATTGCAGTAAAATGATGAAAAGAGGATGGTCTTATTGGTGTAAGTTAATTGCATGATAGGGGTAGGGAATGGGAGGGTTGTTTTCTTTATAAAGGTTAAAAAGTGCATTTTAAATGGAGTTAAAGGGAACTTTTATCTTTTCAAAAATACCGAGCTAAAGTTTTCTTGATTGCGTCTGACTCGCTCAATCTCTGGAGTGACAGGCATGGGAGTTCCTGTCCCCAGGTTCTCTTTGTACAACACCTGCAGAGTAACAAGGACGTGTTAATTTTTTTTTTAAAGGTCAACAATACTCCACTTGACAGGGGTAAGTATTGAGCATAAGGAATACAATTTTTATATCTATCAAATCCACCCTGCACCAAAAAAGCAGGAAGTGTTAATAAATAAGCCAATAAGATCAGTGTTATATACAGGAATTGTGATTAACACTGATGGAATTCTTTAAACTTGCAAAAATACTATGTCTTATTTTATACGTGCACTACAGAGGGGGGGAAAGGGGGAAGGAACTGAGGCTAATGAAAAAACCTAGTACTATTTTAAGAATTCAAAATAGTTCTAGTTTGGGTGGGGGGGTTTAAAGTAAAATAGAGTTTGAAAAATAAAGGGGTAGAAATAGTGGTTAGGAGTTCCTCAAAATTATATAACTCATAAAAATAATAAGAAAAAAAAGAGGCAAGCAACAGACACTGAGAATTGGGAAAAGTGGAAAGAGGATGTTCTTATTTGTATAAGTTGATTACAATGAAGGAAAAGGATGACACTTTTAGAAATGTTTAAAAGTTCATCTGGAATTATGTTAAAGGCAGCAATTTTCCTTTTTTAAAAAAATACCAAGCTAAAGTTTTCTTGATTGCGTTTTACTCTCTCCATCTCTGGAGTGACAGGCGTTGGGATCCCAGTCCCCAAGCCCTCCTTGTACAACACCTGTGTGGCAACAAGGAAGCGTCAAAGAAAAAGAATAAGCAAGTCAACAAATCTCCACTTATTATCCTGTGCATGGTAAGTATGAAGAATCTATATTTTCTGTTTCAATCCTAACCCCCCAAACAAGGAAAAGTTAAAGGAAAAATTAGCTAATATTGATAATCACACAGTAATTGTGACCTTAGCTATGCACCTACAGTTCCCAACAATGAGAAACATAGGGAAATAAGAAGGCCCAAGTAAGCCAAGATTTGATTTAATTTGTTTCATTGTAAATCTGGAGTGATTTCACTGATTTTAATGGATATCTCCAGATTAGAGGAGTTCGTGCAAAGTACAAAAAGTGTAACAATATTGAATTATCCTAAGCGGCATAAAAATTTGAAACCAGGTCAGAATTTCAAACTGTGGTATTTGAATAGGTACAAAATTAAACAAAAATGAATTCAAACCTCCCCTCATATAAACAGGGACACACACACACAAAGTTAATTATCATAAAAAAGCATCATAATATAAAACTCATGAATTGTAGATGGCAATTCCAATGGAATATATTGGGACCAGAAGAGTTTAACCTAGGAGATTGTGAGTACTATACTACATCTTCATTATGCATGTAATTCTCTTCATCTCTGGGACGACAGGAATGCTGCCCCAGGTTTTACTTACAAAATCCTTCAGGATACAAGAAAAAGCATCCAACATGGCAACAACAAAAGAAAGACATGTCAAGTTCTAATTACAGTCTATTGCTTTAAAGAAAAGTTAGGTTTTATTTTACATCTGCACTGCACTAACATGGGGATGCCAAAGGCTGTTAGAAACATCTACCATGTTATTAAGGAAGAGGATGGGAATCCACTCTGAACATCACATGTTTTTCAGGGACAGGAAATATAAGGAAATGTGGTAGGGTAAATATGGTTAAAATTCCACAGAAAGCTATTTACAAAAACTAAATTAGACTGGGATGGATAATTATAAATACTGTGCTAGGATAGTGACAGGTTTAGTGGTTCAGTTTTTAAAAAAGGCTTTGATTCAAAGCCCTGTGAAGGGTTAAAGGAAGAAATTTAATATGGAGGAGTTAACAGGGTAGTTGTTTTCTTTTTGGAAATACCGAGCTAACGATCTCTTGATTGCGTTTGACTCTCTCCATCTCTGGAGTGACAGGTGTTGGGATCCCAGTCCCCAAGCCCTCCTTGTACAACACCTGTGAGGTACAAGAAAGTATCCAAAAAAATACTCAAACTAGGCAAGGTTATTAAGTCTGGCTATGTGGTGAGTAGTATTTAATAGTAATACTAACTATTCCACACTTCTGAAGGTGAATACTAAAGGCAAGTGCATGGTGGTTGATTATTCTATAAATACAATAATAAAAATGATGAAGCTGGTGAGTTAAAATTAAATAAACATGCAGAGAGTAAATGCCATGTTAATTTCACTGTTGACCTCAGGGTGTGTGTGTGTTTTTTATATGCATGTAAAACTGTAAATCAATCAAAAGGTTAAAAACACAACGGGAATGGCAGGAGAGGAGTTAAATATTTCAAGTTGGTAGTTTTCTTCTAAATTATTGAGGAAACAAAGAATGATTGTTAGGATGTTATTGAGAAAGGATGAATTATTTTGTTTCTTTGAGAAATACCGAGCTAATGTATTCTTGATTGCGTCTGACTCTCTCTATCTCTGGAGTGACTGGTGTTGGGATTCCTGTCCCGAGGTCCTCTTTGTACAACACCTGTAGAACATAAGCACCCAGAGAGGTGATAAGAAGAAAGACTGCTCACTATTCACAGAACCCAAAGCATAGAGAGCTGGACAGGTAATTCTTCTGGATCACATGTAAATATGCACATTTTGTTTTGGCTGCAGGTCTGTGTTTTCAACAAGGTACTTGGTCAGGCATCTAATTTTAAGTACGCAAACATACTGAAGGGAAGAGGATTTCTCACTTAAGTTACAGACATGTTTAAGTACATAGCTGATTGGGGCGCTAAAACTGTTGCAGTTCATTAAAAAAACTCATTGATTTGTTTTTGAAAATTCCCGTGTTCCTATTATTAATATTTTCAGGGAGAGCGAACTGGTTATAGTGACAATGTAGGACTACCATTCTTAGAGGTGTGTGTAGCACAGTTTGAAAGCACTGTACAGAGACTTAGTAATGTGGCTCCACTTCACATGAAGTCCCCTTCCAAAATACATCTATCTCTGTGTCTAACTATTAATAATACTCAAATGCCTCCATTTTCTTTTAGTTTTCTGATGAGAAAGTACATCTGAATTGCAGCTCTCCTACAGTTAGAGTTATCTTCGTTTGTAATTACTTGATCAAATAATTATTTGCATTTTCATGAAAGGACATTGCATATAAAATACCTCAGTCCAAAATCTGATCATAAGCACCAAGAACTAAATTATGTTAGAGATTTAACTTATAACTTCCTAAAATGTACTGTGTTTTATGCCTTCAGTATGCCACCAAAACCAGAAAATGGTTAGAATAAATATATGGTAAATAAAGCATTCAAAGCATAAGAAAAGCAAATGAGGTAAATTTAAAATTAGAAAAGGGCAGTTTAGACTGGAAATATAACTAGATTATGCACAACTGAACTGTAAAAAAAACAATATCAGAAGGAACTCAGATGGAAAAGGTGGGATGGAGGACATTGCTCCAGAGAATTTTCTTATATTAAACAGCTGAGATACTAGTAAGCAGTACAATGCTCCAACTGAAGTTAAGCAGATTGTCACCTAAAGGTCAGTAGCTCTTTAAACTGTTACACTTTACTAGGAACAGAGAAGGCCAAGATGTTAATACTCAAAACTGTAACTGGATTTTGTGACAATTAATAGGGCTTCCACTAAACATTCACAACTCTGCAGAATTGTTTAAGAAACTGACCCTTTTTTTGTTTTTAACTACTTATTAGGAATTAAATCAGCTATGTGGTTCAGCTCCAAGCTTGAGTAGGGGGGAAAAAAGGGATTCTAGTACCCTGCTGCTACTTGGCATAAAGACCAAGTGGTACATTCTCCTTTCAACAGCCAATAGCCATTACTGCTAAGGGAGGGAAAAGCTTGAGCTCTGCAAAAAGAACACTTCCCTGAAAGTCCTAGCTGGAAACGACCGCCACATATGTTAGAAAGGAAAGCAGGGCGGTTTAGTAATGCAAGTGTCACGTTATGGCCGTGCAGGCCACACAGATGAATGCAGAAAATTCAGCCACTACCGAGCTGATGTGCTTCTGGGTCTCCTTGACACGTTTCACTTCGGGAAGGTCAGGAATTGGGATCCCTTTCCCAATGCTTTCCTTATATTTAATCTGCAAAGTGACAGACATTCAAAAACCAAAAACACTTAGAGAGCACATTAAACAGGCATATTGTAACTGATAGAACACAGAAATATCACTTGAACCTTAAACCTTACAGAAACTGAAAGCATGACGTACACCCATGTGGACGGACAATTTTCAAGGAAGAGTCTGCCAAAACTGATCTACATTATCAGGCTATCTTAAGCCATCTGAGTGTGTATCAAGGTAAACTGGTTGCGTACAATGCAATGGAAGTCTATTGGCACGTCTACACAGCAAAGTTATTTTGAAATAACAGCTGTTATTTCGAAATAACTTTACTAGCATCTACACAGCCAAACCGCTATTTAGAAATTAATTCGAAATAGCAGAGCGCTTATTTCGAATTTGGTAAACCTCATTCCACGAGGAATAATGCCAAATTCGAAATAGCTATTTTGAAATAAGTGCTGTGTAGACACTTATATCGAAATAGGGGGCCTCCAGCCTTCCCAGGGTGCCCTAGTGGCCACTCCAGCTTCAACCAAGAACACTCCTCTCCCTCCCCCCTCCCCAGAGCCCTTAAAGGGGTTGACTCTGGCCACAGTGCCCGTGCCAGCTCCAAGCCTGCCAGCCCAGAGCCAGCAGTCACTGCCCCTGACCCAGTGGCCCCAAAACATGAGCCAGCAAGCCACTGGCAGCCAGCCCTCCACTGCTCCCCAGGAGCAGTCTGCCAGCTCCCACAAGCCTGCCAGGGCCCGGAGAAGGCGGGTGCTTTCCTGGTTCAGGGTGGAGATCATGGACCTTCTTCAGGTTTGGGGGGGATGCCCCTACGTCCATGATCTCCACACTAGACAGAGGAATGCGGCCGTCTATAGCAGGAGAGCTGCCAGCCTGGCCACCAAAGGCCACATGTGAACCCAGGAGCAGATTTGCATGAAAATCAAGTTGGTCCGGCGAGACACCCAACCCTGAGCTTCCCCTCCCCCTTCTTCCCCTTGCTTCCCCCTTCCAGCTCCCTCCTCCCAGGTTTCCCTCTCCCACCCTCTCTTCTCACCTCTCCTGCCTCTTTCCCCAGTCTCACCAGAGTTTCATTCCCCCCCCCCAGTTTTGTTAAATAAAGAGAGTTTTGTGTTCATGAAAATACACGTATTTTATCTGACATCAGGAAGGGGGGTTAGGGAGGGGTAAGTGGAAGGATGTGAGGGAGGAATGAGGCCCCCAGTGGGGCAAACCAGGGAGGCTCTTAGTGCTCCTCAGGGTAGAAGCTCTCCCACAGGGCCTCCTGGATACTGACAGCCCCCCAATGGACCTCCTAGATGGCAGCCTGCAGAAAGTGCAGCCAGGCTCCCAGCAACGCGTCCACAAGAAGCACCAGAGTGCCCAGGGGCAGTTCTGGCTCCATGTTGCAGAGTGCTGTGGTGTCCCGAGTGAGGGCAACCAGAGCATGCAGAGACAAAATGCTTTGCTGTCCCTCATTGAGGTAGGCAAGCAAGCAGGGAAAGCTGAGAACCAGCTGTCCAGGGTGGGTCCCTTTAAGCACAGGCCTCAGATAGCCTCAGGCAGCGGCCACACAAAGGAACTCCTGACATGATGCCCTGTCGGACGTGGTTCCAGCTGGCCTTAAATGCGATTCAGCATCCACTCAGTGTGGATGTGCTATTTCGAAATAGCAAAATGCTATTTAGAAATGCATTTTGTGTGTAGATGCCTTATTTCAAAATAACTTATTTCGAATTAACTATTTCGAAATAAGATATTTCAAAATAACGCTGTAGTGTAGACATACCCTATGGCTCCCAATTCATTGTGATTAAAAATGCCTATGACTGAGCAGTAGATGTCCACCCTAACCTTATGGTAGCAGTTACATTTTCAAAATATATTTGAATACAGTAATTCCTCATTTAACGTTATAGATATGTTTCAGAAAATGATCATGTTAAGTGAAAATGTGTTATGCGGGGTCAATTTTCCCATTGAAAATAATGGAAAAGGTGGGGGTTGCGTTTCAAGTGGTGGTGTCTGCTGGGACTGGGACATAAGATTGGGGGAGAAAGGGGACTGGGTTACAGCAGGGAGGGGAGGTGTTTGGCTCTGGGGAAAGAAAGGGGAGGAAAGGGGAGGGGGATTGGGTTGGGAGTATGCCCCTGTGACGGGTCTGCCGGGACCCGCACTGCGTCCGGCGAGGGGGGGGGCGCCGGGGAATGGCGCGGCGAGCGGCGAACCCTCCAGTCGCTTTGCAGAGAGGTGGGGGAAGCCCTGCACAGCCGCTGGCAACGGGCCAGCTGGGGAAATCGTGTTATTCCGGGGACAGTTGTGTAATTAAAAAATCGTTCCCTAAAATAAAATCGTGCTATCGCGAAAACGTGTTAAGCGGGCACGTGTTAAATGAGGAATTACTGTAGTTTGACCATTTCAAGGTAAATAAGCTATTATGTATAATATTAACCCTTTTTAGCATCACTTATGATAATCAAGAGACTTCAGGCTGCAAATAATTGTTATACATGTTATATTATAAATTAAAGAATGGGCTAGGAGATGCACTGGGCTCAGACATGGCATCCTTCATCTCTAGGGACCTGAACTTGAACCAAAGATTTGAGCGTCCAACTTGAGACACTTCAAGAGGGCATGTTATTTTGAAAGTGCTGATCACATGGCTGCTTATCACTGGGCCTCAGTTGAAATGCATACATTAGGCACACACAAAAAAAAGCCATTTGAAATTGCTAGTGACTTGAAAATCTTAGCCTAAGTGCCTAAAGTTAGACACCAAAATCCATATTTAGCTACCCAAACCAGAATTAGCCTGATTTCCAAGATTCTGAGAACCTGCAGGTTCCATTCATTTATGTCTTTGCATCTTTGACCAATAAAGTAATCCAGTTTAAAAGAAGGTCTCTGTTTTTAAAGCATGCCAGCCCTTTTCACAGTAAAGCTGTAAGCACAGGGAATCTCAGCAACAGTTAAGTAGCTCAGTTTTAAATACTTTGGACTGAAATTATTTTCAACATAAATCTAAATACCCTTCAACAACCCTGTCACCTTGCTTTCTTTATGATGTAGGCATTCAAATTTTTGTTTCATAAAACATATCCCAACCAACATGGGTGAGGCTGCATACAAGAGTCGATTAAAAATTAGTTTTGTCTCCTTTTTTCTTTTTTTTTTTTCAAGATTCAAAATAAAAGACATTCCTCAAGAACAATTTTCTCCTCCCATTATCAAACAGATATTTGAATAAAGAGACAAGCTTTAGTAACCCTTGCCTTAACATGACAATAGCATTCAAAGCATAACTGTATGGAGGCTAAATACTTAAAATCACATTTGCCAACATGCATAAATAAATCCTTAGTCATATTTTAGAATATTAAAACTTTTATGTAAAGTAAACTTGACACACAAACGTGTTAAATTACTTGTTTGGGGAGAGAGAATGAGAGCTTCCATGATTTAGAAAAGAGTTATAATTAGCCAACTGTTAATCATTAGAAAGATTTTCCTAGTAAAAGCTATCACAAATATTGAAAAAAATAAATTTTCTTGAAGTTTGTTAGGAAACAATTTTTTGATAAATGGTAATAGACAAAGATTCTAAGGTGGCCCTTAATTTCATAGGTAATTCCAAAATTGCTGTTAGCACCGTGTAAGGAAACAAGTGAGAAAGAAGAAATTTATTGAGTTTTATTAGCACAGGTAAAATGTTAGAAACCCATTGTTTTGTACCGTGCTAATTGCGTCCTGGGCTCGTTTAATTCTCTGCATCTCGGGTGTCTTTTCAATAGCTGTTCCTGTTCCAATATCTTCTTTATATAAAATCTTAATATTCAGAACCAAGACGACAAAGTTAAGCACAGAAAACACAAAACTGTTCTTTCTGGAGAGTGACTACAAAATATCTGAAACTGGGTGGGCCAAACTAATACACAAAAGTACAGGCCCACAGCAAATTCTGAGCTCTCTCTGTAACTGGTTCAAAATACAGTTAGTAAAGTTTACTTTGCCTATCTTGAAGAGTCTCTCCTAGTACAAGCAGTGACCCTTGTGGAAATGAAAGATTGGGATCATTTTTTATGGACAATTTTGAAGCATTTACCATACTTTAAGACTGAAATGTATCATTCTCCAGAGTTTGGACAAACTTCTATTGCTAACTGTGTAATGTCACTAATGTGAACATGACACAAGGAAAATACTTAACTCTTTAAGATAAATCATGTGCCAAATGTAAAACAAGTCAGGACAGACATAGTTCATTAACTGTTTAAAGATTGCTATACTACAAGCTTACAGCACTAGATGGCCACATGACAAAAATAATACTGCACACAGGATGGCTTAACTATATCAAAACAGAAAGCGAGAGAGAAGTTTGGGTAAGCAGGTAGTTACTCCTGAGGGAATTCTGCACCCAAAAATATAAGTTATATGCACAATATTTTAAAATTCTGCAAATTTTATTTGTCAATAAATAAATGTGGCTTCAGCATGGCAGTGGGGAGCACAGATCTATTTTGAGCTGTCTATATTGAGGTGGGAGATCACTCTGAAGCTATACTGAAGTGGGAGATCACCCTGAAGCCCCCAATACCCACAGTAAAGGATTGGATGCAGTGAGGCTGCATACATCCCTGACAAAATGCAAGTGCTAGGCCTACCCCAGAAACACCCTGGGCCCAACCCTCTGCGTTAGGTACACCATGTATGAGTGGGCAGGCTCAACCCAGCAGGATCCAAGCGTTGAAGGGCTTAGAGTGGGGGAGGGGAGACTCAGCTGTGAGGTGAGAGGTTCCTGGACAGTCCAGGTGTGATCAGCTCAGTGGGAGAGCTGGATACACAGAAGTTCATTGATGGGTTCCAGAAGAAACAGAAAAGTTCCCAGCACACAGAACAGGAGAAGGACTGGCGCTAGGATCCAGGAAGCAGTGTTCGGCTGCAAAGTCAGCGGAACCCTGATTGCAGCCTCCTTCAGCTGTGTATCTCTGCACTTGCGTGCCACCCAATGTCCCATCTCTGTTTGGGGGTGGCAATCCCCATCACCAAAAACCACCCATAATTGGCCCCATCTGCCCCCACATAGCTTCCATGCCATTTTCTGCAGGGGAGCAAAGGAATACTGCAGGGGGTGGGAGGGTTCTGCAGCTTTCTCCCTTGAGTAAAAATCAGCTAAATATAATACACCTCAAGTTAGTATGAAACACTAATGACCTGATGTTGCAAAGTCGCATGCACATGCTTAATTTGAAGTCAGTAAGGCTACACATGGACACAAGTGTAGGCAAGAAAAAGTCTAAAAAGTCTTTTTAAAATATCAAAATGGAATTATTTGAGTTAGCATTGAAAATGTGTAAAATAAACATACCGAGCTAAAATTCTTTTGGTTTTCTTTAACACGCAGTATTTCTGGTGTTTCTTGTACCACTGTAACTTTTCCTTTACTGTTCTTTACATCCCACTGGTACTGAAACTATTAAAAACCACACACACAAAAATACAAATGTAGTTAGGATATCAGTTCTAGTTCTCTTGGGAGTTTTAAAAGCTTTCTTTTTAAAGACAAAAAATAAAAATTTGTCAAGGCTATATTCTGAGAAGACATTTAAACTAAGGATGTTAACTAGTGGGTTAATTTACTAGTCGAGTAGTCGATGGAATTTCCATCGACTACTCTACTAGTCGATATGCACTTCTGCATTCCTCCTTTGAAATGTACAAGAGTCCCACCAGGTGAGGCTCTTGTACATTTCAAAGGAGGACTGCAGAACTCCGCTTGCAGCCCGGGGCCAGTGGGAAGTCCCGGTGCCTCCGGGTTGCATGCAGGCCAGCTTTGAAATGGGCACAGAAATGGGCAGGTATCAGAGGCAAGGGGAAGCTGAGCCTCCCCAATCAGTCAGACAAGGCCACCATCACTACCCCTCCTGCTTTTCACTCTGCAGGTGGCTCACTTTTCAGTGCCTGTCAGCCTGCTGGCGCTGCAGACCTAGGAGGGCTCGGGCCACAATGCCTAGCGCTGTGGGGAGGGGTTGGGGATGTCTGAGGCTGTTCACCCACTGCTTATGTCACAGACTAAAGTCACTCCTCTGATACCCACTGCCCCCCGTGCCAGGAAGGATGAGAGACTTGAGAGCACCAAGCTGAATCCTGGATGTAAGCAAAGAACCTTGAGTCATGGCTTATATGATGAGGCCTGTAACCACACACAGGCCCCAATAAAATGCTTGGTACACGAGAGTGGAGGGAGATAAGGCAAATAGCACTGCCCAGCTCCCTATGATGTGGCCTGCTGCTTAAATCCATCCCTGCATTTCACCTCATTGTGGACTGATTAGGTCAGACTATGTAGTAATTAATTACTCATGCTGGGGAGCCCTTATTTAGGCAACTAGCCCCACAGACCTCAATGTGTAAGTGCCCATCAGCATGAGTAAGGCCCCCTTGTTCTCCATTATTAGCATGGAAATGGTGTGACAAAGTGGGAATACTTTGTAATATTTTGAGGCCTGTTTGTGCCTCAGTTTCCACCTATGCAGCATTATTGCCCAGCTGAGTGAAAAAGGCAGGGCAGGTGATGATGAGCCTTTGCTGTGGGTTTCACCCAGCCATCTGGGCCTTAGTCTCCACATCAATTGAGCATTTGAGAAGACAATGGTGAATCCAATTGCCAGACAGTGACACCTAGCAGGAACTGATCCAGAGGGACATGGACTTCCCCCGCCTCTCCTTAGGGAAACTGAACAGCAATCGCCAGCTCCAGGTCAAAGGACTGGAGAGGTATGAGGTGGGGGGATAAGAGTTAGCTGCTAGAAGCAGTCAGAGCTCACCTGGAGCTTGGCAAAGGTCAGATGGAGAGACAGGTAGAGCTTGAACCAAAAAGCTCACTGCAGCTTGGCTGGGCTCTGGGCCAACCAGAACAGACTGTGTTTTAAGCTTCTATGCCGATTTCCTAGGCAGCATCCCAGTTGACTAATAAACCTGACTGTTTTGACAGCACTGTCTGAGTGTCACTGTGAATGCTTGGGGAGGTGCATTAATCCCTGATGTGTGTATCCATTTCCACCTGGGGTCTGTCTCAGCAGGACTTGCTGAACAGAACACATGGTATAAAGCGGGAGTGCTGCAGCCCCCCCAGGTCCAGTGCAAGGAGGTGAGGACACCACCTGACGTCCCCAGGAGGAAGAGTGAGATCCTTAATGTGGCTGGCACAATGAACATATTTCTTGAAGAGACTAGTTCCAAAGCTGTGGAGCTAGGAGGAGAAAGGGTCAAAGCAAACTTTTTCAGGAAAATTATAATGCCATGTAAGCCCATGATGTGGCACACTAGTGGTCTGCTTTTGCACTCATGTCAGTCCAGTGGGACTCAGAAAACACAGCAGCAGCCTGCCTGTGGGCACACAATGCAGGATAAGGGTCTTAAAGCAGGAACAAGCTAATTTGATGTGAAATGGATGTTCTCTGCTGTGTGACAATAAACAATGGCTTGTTACGTATACATACATTGCTAAAGTTCTTTTGGTTCTCACGGACTCTCAGCATTTCTGGTGTGTCCAGAACAGGCAGGTAGTATGACATGGTCCTTTCTGCATCTTCCTTATATTTTTTCTGTTGAATCAATGTTAAAATTAGTTTTCAGTTAAAGATAATAAAAAATAGTATAACGTTCTTTATGGATGGCTTATTCAAGTTTCAACAGTAGCAAACTATTCAGTGGCTGATGCAGACGCATAAAATAATCTTTATGCAGGATTTGTTTAAAATGTTGACTGATGTTAACGTTGGTCGGAGATGCCAGTCGGGCAGCTCTCGGGTAGCACACATCCAGCGGTCTCTCCTGAATTTTTGTGACAATCCGTTTGTTTAATTCATTTTAAAACAAACTCTGCTCTGAATTACTATTGATCTAGTAAGGGAGAGACTCACTGAGAATGAACAGCATAACTCTTTAAATCTCATTACCTGACTTGAAAGGTTCTTGACCTGCTGGGCATGAATGATGTCGGGAGTATTGACAACAGAGGTGTAATTGGCTTTATCCATTTCTGCCAAATGCTTATATTTAACCTGTTGGGAAACATTTCAGTGAGGGGCCTTCAATCATACCTATTACCTCCATCTCTCTTGCCTATGCAGAAAATACTCCTCACAAGGTTTCTTTTAAAAATATCACCAGGTTTTATTCTGCACTATTCACACTGACCTGACTGGCAATGTCCGTGGCATTCTTTGCCCTCATGTAGTCTGGCGTTTCCAAAGACAGGTCTGTCAGACCTCTTCCTTTCATTTCAAACTCCAGTGCTTTCCTGTACTCTTTCTATGGGTAAAGATGATAATTTGAAAATAATATATATGTGGAATGGGATGGCTCTGGCAACTTTAACTAGAGCCCACTACAACTCCTCCATCAAAACCACAACATTCAATTTAAATATATTAACTTACCATAGTTTATTTTCAACAAAAACTAAGTCAATGCTCAGAACAGAGAACACAACATGGAGTAAATGTGAGCCAGGTTTATCTCAAGGTTATGCTGACTACGGCATCTTAAACGTGGGATCAGAAATTCCACTAGGGGACCGGCCGCTTTGGGAAGTAAAAAGCAGTGACCTGCCACGATGGGTGATTAGGTGCTAGTGCTGTCTGAAAAATGTGCAATTGTGGCCTCAGACCCTGTGGCACTATCGCTATCTCCCCCCCGCCCGCTCCCCCCGGTAACTCTGTGAAGCACAACAGCAGAAACACCAGGGAGAATCTTCCCTGAGGTTCAAAGGATTTATCTGGTGCAAGTCAGTGTAATTTACACCAGAAATTTTGCTACATTTGGCCCATTGCTTGTTGTAATACAAATTATGCTAATAACATATACTTTAACTGCAGACATTTTCTGCAACATTAATACAAATATATTACAAATCTATATATCCCTTTTGCCTGTCACCCCATACGTTTAATGTGAAAGATTGTGTTGATATGCCATAACAACAATTTACATTTGGAAGTCCTTTTTTTCAGTGATGGTGAAGCCCTTAGAAACATGAGTTAACTCCTAGGAGAAAGGTTACTGTGAAATACTTCTATTACAAATATGTGGTATAGTCAAAGTGATTTTCATAAGATCATGCAGAAAGTCAGCTGCAGAGTTATGAATAGTATGGAACAAGTACTGGCTCCCATTCTCCAGCTCAACCATTAGCTAATGCTCTTTCCTTCCCCAAAGGCCATATCTAGCAACATTTGTCATTCTGTGTTAACTTTGCCTTATGCATTAATAATGAAGAATAGCTCTATTTCCAGTCAGGCCATATTGCAGCTAGCTATTGGACTCACCTCATTTAGGATGTGAG
Source organism: Pelochelys cantorii (assembly GCA_032595735.1). Lineage (NCBI taxonomy): Eukaryota > Metazoa > Chordata > Testudines > Trionychidae > Pelochelys > Pelochelys cantorii. The sequence goes on from CM064332.1 coordinate 29,119,590, forward strand.
TTGCATTCTTTGCTCTTAACATGTCCGGAGTCTCCTCCAACATTGTCATACCTTTACCTTTGACACCTTCCTCTAGATCCCTCCTGTATTCTTTCTATAGGAAGGAAAAAAGAAGGGGAAAGTGCACAAACAGACTAGTCATAGTTCCACTACTCTGATGCCAAGAAAAAAAATGAGACTGAAAATTTTTGTTTGTTTGTTCTAAGTAACAAAAAATATTGTTTGGAGTTATATACTCCCTAAAGACACAGGTCAGAACTCATTATAAACTCTGATGGATGTATACACACACACAGGAACAATTATGTTGATATAAAGAGACACAATAATTATTAATTCAGTTAACAATTAGTGGAATTAACATACATAAGAAATTAGATCATGATACAAAAACATCTGAAAACACACTTAACATAGAAGGGTATGCAATGAGGGAATACACTGGTGAGATGAATTAGTGGAATTATTTGGCTCAGTAAAGGAAGTAAATGCTACCTCGCTTGCTATTTTCGTTGCATATTTGACATGTAATAAAGATGGTGTAATCTCCAAGCCAGCAAGGTTCCTGCCTTTAATGGATTCTTCATAGTCCTTCTTATATTCTTTCTAACATGAGTATGAAGAAGGTGAAAAAAGCAAATAAAGCAAATATTTATTACTTTTTTCATGTTGTTTAAAAGTAAACATACCAGGACAAAAAAATTCGTATTATCTACACTGATTTTTACAGTGTCCCCATTTCCAGGTAGGTAACTGTGAGCCTAATCGTGCTCCCATTGAAGTTTATGAAACAATTGTCATTGCCTTCAATGGAAGCTGGAGCTGATCCCATGTCAAAAGTGTTTCTAATTGACTGTGTACGGCAAGAAGTTTGAACAATCCATGGAAACACCCAAACAGCATGCCTGACCACCTTATACAAATGTGTTTCAACAAGTTTCTCACTGTGACAGAACAAGAGCAAAACTGTAAAGATGATAAGAAATAACTTCCAGAAAGGCTAGAATGATAGGCCAATAAAAAATACTGTGACCTCAGAGACTAACAGCAAATAATCAGAGTTCCTGAAAAGCATAAGCCTCTAATATAAATGATATCCTGAGCGCTTACTCTTTGAAAAGTCTCCCCCCAGACTTTGTTAACTGACATAACACATTCCCGCTGAATCCAAACTGGTCAAGTCTAGGCTATTTTATCACCATTTACTGATGTGGGTCAAGTGTCAGAGGTACGTACATCCTTCCCAGCTATACATTGAAATCCCTTGAATTAATGGCAATGCAGGTATAATGGAACTTACATTATAATGTAACTAGAGCTTACAGGGCACACCGCCATACAAGGTTTACCCCCAACATTTTTTAGTTCTTTGTAAAAACGTAACAATGAAACAGCTTTATAGAGAGGTTTCCTAAATCTAACACTACTGAGTTTGCTGACATATTATCTTACCGCACTCTGCATGTGCTGAGATTCCTTGGCAGTGATGTATGTTGGAGTTTCAAAGTCCAGCATGGGTGTTCCTTTTTCCTTTTCATACTTCTCCTTGTATTTCACCTGACAACACGACACCCAAATTACCCTCCGAATTACCAGAAAAAAAACAGCTGCTATACCAGCTCATGGATAGGTGTCTGTTTCCTTGAGTTGATAGACTTCCATTAGAAAACAAAGTGTAATCTCTGGCTCTCTCACTGAAATACTCAGGGCTCCTATCTGCTGTCATCACAGGTTAAATTCATGGGAGGATCAAGTTATCTATTGTGTCAAAAACATTCATACTTATAGCAAGCAATAGGAATAGATGAGCAAATGTTTCTAACTGACTTCTACGTTCCTGCTCGTTGAGTTTGCATAAACCAGGTTGGCATAGGGCTCGTTCTGTATCAAAGAGCCCTCGGGGGAATAAATGTAGTGACTGAGTGTTTGGCATTGAAAGCAAATGGATGAATGAGAAACACTTGGCCAACTTACGTGACTCTGTAGTTCTGAAGCCTCCTTTAGATGAAGCTGTTCAAGGTTATCTGGCACCACATGGTAGTGACCCTTACTCTTCTCATATTGCTTCTTGTACTGGTACTGAAGGGAAGGCATCAAGTACCACCTCAATAAAAACCTGAACCAGATTTACTTCCTAGGCCCAACTAATGCAAACACTTCAGTGTCACATCAAATAGCAATTAGAAATCTAACAAGATGGGGGGGGGGGGAGGGAGAGGGGAAGAGGGCAAGGAGAGCAACCCCAAAATAGATTTATTTCTAAAGTTTTGGGATCAACATTTCTTCTTTCTGATCATCTCAAAATGGACCAAGATTTTATTTTATACCAGGAAAAAAAATAGGGTTATGTCAAGTAACAATGACTCTGATCTTTCATCTTGTATCATTCTGAAGTGCTAGATTAGATATGGCCACCACTCTGTGATATTACAGCAGAGTGGCGATAAACACAAAAATCCCATTAAAAACAGTAAAAGGCAAAGAAAGTCAGAATTAATAACAAATAGGAAAATTTGCAAAAAAAGAAAAAATGAGCAAAATGGTATTTGTTAGTGAGATGTGATCAGGTGAAAATGTAAAAAAAAGGGTACAGTTAAAAATGGTTAGAAGTTTTAAAATGGTAGCAGTTCTAGATGTATAGATTTCTGTCTCCAAAGGATGGATATATTAATGCTGCTAGTTGGCTAGGTAATAATCATTAAGTAGGAGAGGAAGAGATCACTACCAGGTGATGTCCTCAGAACAGTAAAGGAGGGAGCTGTTATAGAAATTGTTAGCAGAGGTCAATACAGAATGGGAATGGAAAATCAAATCGATCTGGGGTTAGCTGATGAGCTTACAGCACTGGAGAGTTGACTTGTACCCAGGACATGGTTCATTATCAGCGATTCTGACATGTCTGTCACAGGCTTGTGAAGTTTCTTTAGATCTGCCTTATATTTAACCTACAGGAATGAAATATCAAACAACATCAGCAAAGATTTTAATATATAATGTATTAGTAACTCTGCTAACTAAAGCAACAATTTTAAAATCCCCTCACCCCAGAAAATACAAAAGTCTGTACTGAGTAGGCATACCTCACTAGCAATGTTGTGAGCATCTTTCAAGGTCTTGTAAATCTTGGCCTCCTTCAAGTCATACTTTGGCCTCTTACTCTTCTCCTTGTCAAAATTCTCTCTGTACTTCAACTAATTGCAAACAACAAAGCATGTCAGTTATTCCTGAGCATTAGCCTATATTGTGCCAGAGACTGAAGAAGCCCCATTCACAAAAGTCTGATGTCAAACAGAGGATCAAAAAAAATGCAATAATTTTAAGACATCCATTAAAATAAAAGATCTTTTAGAGATCACCTGACAAGAGGAAGAAAATGCACATTCTGTTTTTACAAGACACCATTCATAGCTTTCATTCAATGCACAGGTTTTAGCTCCTCACATGCAAATAAGACTGGTAAATTGAAAAAGATTTTTTTTAAATGACAAAAAATAGCTAAATAAGATAGGACAACGCTCCTACCAGTGGGAGGTGTGCAGGCATGTATGACTGCAGAAGATGACTGAAAGGGATGAACTGGCAATTGTACAAAGAGTAGTTAGAGAAGCTTAATCTGTATGTCTTAGAAAAGAGAGAAGTAATACCATAAGTGAGGCAGCAGAAATATTTTCAGGTGCATTATGAAGATACTACAAAAAGAGGTGATTCGGAAAAAAAAGGAGAGTGGGAACATCTTCACAAAGGGTAAATTTAAACTAATCATTTGGAACTGGGCTGTGTCCACTCTGAAATGAGGCTCAGGTTAATATAGATCCATGAATATCAGTGAAAGTCCAGGAAAATTCAGTAGACATAAGGTGAAATCCTGGCCCTTTGAAATCAATGGAAATTTTCCCACTGGCCAAAATTTCACCCATGGTGATCTGCCTTCTCTCACTGGCGCTAGGTTTAGCTGCAGGTACTGTTTCCTATGGACATACAGGGGATGACCATTACTCCCAATGCCTACAAATACACAGGACAGAGACCCTTCCACTCTAATTGGCGACACGTTTTGAATAGGAAAGTCGTTTTGACAAGAAGAATTTGCCATTGGGGATTGCTGAAGTAGTTTCAGCAGAGATCTTAAAATGTACAGGAGATATTAGGAGCAAATTCTGATCCCACTGAAGTCAAAACTCTCAAGAGTTTAAGGTTACATTTTGGCTTTTGCAACTAGAGCCCACATTGTAGGTGTGGGTGGGTATGAGTCTGTGGGTGTGTGACCATTCCAACTGAGCTGTACCCATCAGAGATACTATGTGCACATCTCCTTGCTGATCAACTGATGGGTGTAGAAAGGGAGTGAGGCAATGACGTCTCCTTCCCGCTAGCCACATACACATCCTGTGCACTTGGCTGCAGGACTAAGAGATTGTGGCAGGTGAGGAAGGGGCAGGAAGCCCTTTCAAGTACTATGCACCAATAATTCTCCAGTAAAAATAAATCCACAAGTGCTATTTATGCAAAGCAGCTAATGAAACTAGTCATTTACAAAGAGCTGATGGACATAGCTGATGAAAGGAATGGGTTGGGTTGGAAATGATACGTGTGCTTTAAACATGTTTACAGGGATATTAGCATACAGTTTCATGTTAGTAAACACAAAAGATGCTTCATTGCAAACATCAATCACATTCCACTTATTCTTGGCTTTTAAACTGTTTAGCATATTTTATCCATACAGTTCCATGCTCTGTACCCGCTGTATACTTGCTGTAAGAAAACAAATAATATTAACATTTTTTGCCATTCAGTAGGAACAGTGTCTGATTCTGCTATCACAGCAGCATAAATCAAGGGTAAATGCATTAAAGTCCCTGGAGACATGCTGGTGTAATAATCAGAATCAGGCTCAAATGCCACTTTTGCCGAACTCATAAGAAAAGAAAAGATCACACAAGGGGGGACACTAAACATCTCCAAAATGAAAACAATCACAACAGACACACACAGAGAAAACTAAAAGGGGTGACTGCTTAGAGAACAAAAGGGATCCACGTCTTTTAAAAATAGGATAACAAGATGGGTGAGATGCTGCTTCACTAGTAGGAAACGCCCAGAGGAGTGAACGTGACAAAAACCACATCAGTTTTGAGTCTCAGTGAACTCGGTTTCTTTCTAAATGAAAATCAAGCCAGCTAAAAGAAAGTTCCATGAAGATTAAGAGAAGTTCTGTTTATACTTAAAACAGAATTGAAGCTAAAGCATATAAAAAGGAGCTCTGTTCATGACTGATGAGTTATGCTGCTTTTCTTCTTTTCCTTGCAGAGTTTGCTTTTATGGAGCAAGTGCGGGCTTAGGAGGCCCCCTGCTCCAAGGGAAGGATTCTTGATACCTGACAAATATAGTAGGCAATGTTTAGACATGCTGCAGTTGCATGCAATGAACACATGTAGACATGGAAAAACAATAACACCCCTTTTTTCCTTTAGAAATATTTGAGCAAAATAGGCTGTGGAATCTGCACAGCCATTTCACACTTTGTGATGCAGCCATAATACCCATGATTTCTGAGGTGGGAAGGAATATTAGAAAGTATGTGCCCTGAAATAATTGCAGTCAGAATTTATTTTGGCAGAGGTTTGAGGCCAGATTTACAGAAATACACTGGCTGCATTGTACCACTCTGACACCATGAAGCTCAGTGAATGCATGCATCATCATCACATTCTTGATTATGGGACACTATTTCAGCTGATGTATATTGGCACAATGCCACTGACTACCAGTGACCCTGATCCTCAGGTCTGGCCAACAACAGGTCTGGGATATAGATCCAGGGGCCAGCACCTGAATAATCTTTCTTGTTTTTTAGTGAAATAACAAGAACACATTGCAGGGATTCACACTAACCCTTTTCCGACTAGATCAGTGCAGAAGGAAATAATCGGATGCCAATGAATGATCTGTAGCATAGCAGAGGATCTTTTAGATTAAGTTGGAGCAGGTATCCTATTATTTTTCTGATTACAGTAAAAACATTACAGGAATGGGCTGTTTTTAAGTCCCCACTAAGGCAAAGGACTCCACACTGTTTTCATTGGCTATTACATCTAGATAGATCAGCGTGTACAAACTACTGAATGACCTAACGTGGCCAAAATCAAAATGAAGGTGGGATTAAGACTTCTTTACTTTGTAGGTCAGATCCTTAACTTCATCTCAATGTAATTTTGTATCTTTTAGTTTAAGCACTGTCATCTGAAGGCACATATTTTCCCATTCCCTATGTGGTCTTCAAGAGATCAAGACCCCACCAAATTCAGCTTATGTAGCTGCAAATTTTCAAATTATACCCTAAGAACAGAAATCCAGCCTCGGCTGTGTGCATTGGAGACATCCATTAAAGTCACTGGGAGTTGTAAGAAAGGCATTGGTAGAATTTGTCTTCAAGTTCTATACACTGTAAACTGGTTTTAGTCAAATTCCCCTCGCACAGGGTTTCCATGTTCAGTCTTTGCATTGAAAAAAAGAGGTATTAGATAAATGGTCAGCTCCACAAGTTTCTGGTGCATTGCACACTTTTGACACAAAGTCTGAAGAAAAGTCAATGCAACTGGTGCATTATAAGCTAATTTACAATTCAGGCCGATTGTCTTATGCTAGGACTGACACAGATCATATACAACATGAGAAAGATACAGAAAAGGGACATTCCCATTTGTGTCACTTAAATCCATCTTACATGACTACTTAGGATATTAGCTTTCTTAATGTGTCTCATCATTGGTGTATCATAAGATGCAGCTCCATGCCCTCGCATGTGTCCTTTGAGATATTCCACCTATAATGCGTAGCAAGATAGCAAGATCAGAACAGTAGACCAACACAGAGATCAAGCATAATGCTGCGTGAGAGAAACAAGTGGTGGTGAGGTCCTCATTGAAAAATTCCCACACGAAACAGCAAATGTAAGATCCACACTAACTGATGTTCCAGATTATTTTAAAAGAGAACAGAAGTTTATATTAACATGATGTATTCATTTCAAAATAAAAGGTAATATATTTTGTGAAAAACATTCATTAAAAATTCCCTATCTTGAATAATTAAATGGAAAGGATATTAGAAATCTTTTGTATAAAAGAATAGCTTGCACCTATGTAGAGAGTGATTACCACCCGTCCATTACAAAGTGCTTCACAAAGGTGGGTAAGGAGTATTATCATTCCCATTTTACAGATGGGATGAAGTGAAGCACAAAGAGCAAGATTTCAAAAATGGCATCTTTTTTGGGGGGAACTCGAGTTCTAGGTGCCCAATTTTAGAGTTCCTTAGTATTCAGGGATTATTTTCCAAATTCTAATACTAACATAACAACTTGGATGTTTGCCGTTTATTTTCACAATAGGTTTCCCTGAAAACATACTTCCTTTTATGTAAAGTTTATTATGCTGCACATTTCAAGTGACTTATTCTTAGTAAGATGGACACATAAGAAGTTTATGACAAGAAAAGTGAAAAAATGCAGAAGAAGACAGACAAAAACTATAAAAGCAGCAAGACCCAACCTCCCCACTTGCAAAGGTCATCTCTCCAGGGCTCAGCTCTGCTCCCTCCCCCTGAAGTCAGCTAAGCCTTAGTCATTAGGCATGATTCTCAGCCATCTTGAAAAACTCTTGTATGCTCACTTTGTACAGAGGTGAATGACTACAACACAAGGGAGTGGTGTCTTAAGATCCATGTGCATCTCTGAAAGTATTATCAGTCCCATTGTACACAGAACACTCCTTCCATCCCCCCTTTGCTGCTTCTTTAACAAGGCACATAAATTCTGCCCAATGAGTTAGTTTTTCAAATTATGTTGCCATATTCTCTTTAAAATTATCTAGAATTATTTCCACCTTCCATTCTCAAGTGGTTGAAAAAGTATTGATTTTTGTACCAGAAGAATCTGAACTCATGTCATTGTTCACACCACTCCAAAACTTGCAAGTATTTCTTATTACCTGGCTAGTAAGCTTGGATACCTCCTTCGCAAGTTCAATATCTGGCCGCCCCAGCATGCTTACACCAAGGGCAGCTTCTCCTCGAGCCTTGGCTTTGTATTGAATCTGTTGAAGGAAAATCCACCAGTACATAAAAAATATTTACCTTTAGAGGATAAAGCACAAACACCTCCACATGCTGTTCTAATCAGTTATACTGAAGCAGTTTGCCATAGGAACAATACTGCTAAGGAGGTGCACAGGAGATTTACAAAATACTCACATCACTGACTAATTTAGCAACTTGGGTTGCTTTCTTAATATCTGGTCGATCTGATATCGATGTGTAATGGAGCTGTGACTTGGCATCTTTTTTGTATTCAACCTAATCAATGAAAACAAAGAGAGGAAAGCGGATTACTCTAGTGTTTACTAATTTAAAAGATAGCCACAGAGGATCCACTATTGCTGCTGAGAAAGTCAGTTGGAGGTTAGCCACTGATTTCAATGAGAGCAGAACTTTGAGACCTCTGGCGAAAATCAGACTAATTTTATTTTTTTTATTTGAGAATGATTCTAAATGAAAATGGTCACATCGGCTGTTTGCTTAATATAAATGTAGGACAAACTTACAATACTCTGTTTCTTAGCGACTTCCATGGCATGTTTCACATCAGGAGGCTCCAGCATGATGGAATAGTTGGACTTGCCTTTCTCCTTCACAAAATTCTTTTTATAGTTTGTCTGTGTAGAGCAAGAAGGGTTTGTGTTATATGCCACTCGTTAATCCCATGAGGAACTGTGTTCTACTGACACTCAGAATAATTGTCTTTTTAACTTTGTAAGTCTGTAAGAAATCCTGTCTGTTCCTTTGTTAGAGAAATTGCTTTCTCTGAAATGAACTGTCCTTTGTGTGAGTGAGGAATGTGGTAAAACAAGAGACAGAAGACGCCAGCACCAGATGGTCAGAATGGTTAACCAGGAGGTGTGAACTCAGACATCAAATTCAGGATGGCTGAAGAGGGGCAGAATTGATTACTCTGAAGCAGGGGTTCCCAACCTGAGGTACACGTACCCCCAGGGGGTATGAGAAGCTTGTCAAGGGGGTACGGGGAATATTTGGTAAATAACTATATTATCCTAATTGAAATATTCCAAAAGTAGTAGTGTTAGTGAAAAAAGTTGTGGATTCTAGAGTCTAGAATTTATTTCCTTTCATATTGAATAGGGGGTACGGGAAGGTTTACTAAAAGCCAAAGGGATACGGGGACCAGAAAAGGTTGGGAACCCCTGCTCTAAAGTAAGGCCATACACTTGTGAGTGAGATGGGTGAATGAGATAAACCGGATACAAACACTCTCAGGATATTCATGAAAGTACTGATGGAGCATGACAAAGAAAGCAGCCTTGGGGTAAAACAATTAGATGACTCAAGCATGACACTGCAAAAACCCATAAAGTTGGAATTTACAACCATAAAATTGGGTATGTTAACCATGAAGCTTTGGGTGAGTCCTGTGAAGACAACTTCGGAGCATCCGACCGCAACCAACAGAACCCGGCTCCTTCCTTGTGTCCAGCCTAATTGGCCACTAGTCTGGCACAAGAACTAATAAGACTGGTAACTATGACACTAGCTGCAGGACTTGAGCGAGTGAATTAATGTAGATGCTGATTTCTATGCTGTATTTGCAATAAATGGGGTGTATTGCCTTTTCCCCCTAAAAAAGATCTTGTGTGCTTCTTATGAGCATAAGGACTGATGTGGCAAAGCACGTAAGTGTGTGCTTAACTTTAAGGGTGTGAGCAGTTCTATTAATTACAAATGTCTCGCTAGGTAGAAATTGGAAAATGCATTTGGAGGAATTTACTAAAATGCTTCATTGGATTCAATAAATATTATGAATGTAGTAACAGCGAAATTCTGCATGACCAATAAATGTTGCACTATTCTTGTCACGCACCTCACTGACATTCTTGGTCACTTCTTTGACACGAATAGTGTCTTGGGTCTCAGGCAGGGTTGTATAAGAACCATGTGGAAGCTGCTTCTTACTTTGCTCTTTGTATTTGTTCTGAATGCATAGAGAGAGAAAAAAGAGTTGAAAGAAATACAGGGTATAAGAAGGATCTATTTATGAAGATAGACAGTATTGCATATGGTACCTCAGATACAAGAGAGCTGACACACTTAGAGAGGAGGATCTGAGGTGTGTCTGGGACAACAAGGCATGTTCCTCTAGCCTTGTTATGCTTCTCTTTGTATTTTATCTGGAGGAGAGAAAAGATGTTATTTTTCTCAATTTATTGCTCCTATGCTGACTTTCAAAGTAGGCTTCAAATATACTCATCTTACTGGCAGATGGCAGTGCCTTGCAAACACCACTCTTGTAAATAAAGGCTTTCAAGATTAGGACCACCATTTTGATTTGCTTGTCAATTTCAATATGTTCCAGCCTATACATTCCTACACATCTCAATAGAGCTTAAACTCAATCGTGTTACCTTATTGCCAACATTTATTCTACATACATGGTACTATGCCCAAATGAAAGCAGAAGCTTTGATTTTAAGTATGCATCCCTAATGCATGCATTTCAGTGTATGGTATTTAAACCAGAATAATTTATTTACCATAAAAGTTGGGTATTTGGATAAAATGGGCCACATATCTGAATTGCCTCTAGTTGATATCTGCACATCAGTCAACCAGCTTGAAAGACTAAAACCATTCCAGATTTTCCCAATTTGTTAATAAAACAAAGAAGCCAAAATAACAAAATATGAAATTCTGAGCAAAATTTTCAAAGCTGGATTCTTAAAAAGTTAGAATGCCTAAATCCTTATTTAAATGCCTAAATATAAATGCCTGTTTTTCAGAGATATTGAGCAACCTACTGCCATTTAGGAATCAAGGTATGAAAAACTATGCCCAGATCAAATTACCTGCAACAAATTTCTACAGAATTATGTTCATGAACTCCAGAGTTTCCATTTTGATGGTACTATAGTTACAAAACAATTGGACACACAAAAATACATTTTAGATTTCTTAAATAGCATGTCAATTGTTAGTAAAGGAAAAAAAACAAAGTAGAATTTCAAATACTCACATCACTTGCCAGAATGGCATTCTTCAAAGCCAACACTGTATTTTTGTCATCTGTGACAGACAATTTGCATCCCCTAAGGAATTCTCTGTCTAGCTTATAGTCATACTGCCAGAAAAGAAAAGAAAAGCTGACAAAAAGTTCCCCAAACTTTTGCTGTGAAAGAGAGAAGAAGAGAGGGAGGGAGAACAAGCTAAGACAATATCTTTAGTTTCCTCACATCACTCTGTTGCAGGGATGCCTTGGCTGCTTGGAGAAAGTCAGGTCTATCTACAGTCCATTGCCAGTGAGCCTTGGTTGCTTCGTATTTCTTCTTGTAATCCAGCTGGTTTAAAAGAAACATTAAAGAAAATTGTATAATTCAGAAATTCAATATATACAGAGCCTAATTCTCCCCTTGACTGAACAACTTCATGAGAATTGGGGAAAGGGAAGAAAGTAATGCTTGGAAAAGTGCACATCTATGAAAGCATTATGGGATGCACTTCTCTTCTGAGCCATTGACAAATACAGAGGAAGTCTAGATGTGCTACTTCATCTCCTGCCAGGTGAGCAGGAGCATATGCAGGACTGAAAAGTGGGCACGGCCTTGAAGAAAGAGGATGTGTTATCTCACTGGCCATCTCAGTGTAGGCTGGACCCACTCAATGGAGTCAAGGCTTCAGCCCTTCCCACGTTGAACTTATGCTAGCTATAAGATTCAATAAATTAACATTGAAAATACTAGGAGTGTATATGCCTCCGTGCCTGAGGAATTAGGAGGTGCATGGAATTTTGTGTGCATGGATGATCGTTTATAGAAGCAATTCATTTCAGCCTGTGATAAAACCACACATTCCTCAAAGAGCACCAAAATTACCTGAGAAGCAAAAGAGCACAAAGAGTCAGGTTGGGAGTCTCAGCAAAATTCAGACTTAATGGAGATGCTCTGAATTTATATTTTCAGACTGGCTGTGATTTTCAAAAGAACATAAAGGGACCTCAGTCCCAATGAATTTCAATGGAAGTGGATGCCAAATTCCCACAAAGCCCTTTGAAATACCAGCCATTGACAATAAGAGCAAAAAACATTAATAGCACTGAACTCACATTGCTGTTTACTTTATAGGCAGCTTTGGCAGCTTTAATATGAACAGCATCTCCTACAACGTTGCAATTAGACTTATTCTTCTCATAAACTTCTTTGTACTTCAGCTGGTGAAAGAAACATATTCTGAGTTTTTATTTATTTACTGCAATTCAATGAAAATTAAATAACAGCAGCACATAGAAATCTACTTTCCCCCAATTGTTTAATCAAACATTTTAACAGAAAAGAAAGAGGTCTCCATAGATTTTGGTTTTAGCTCTTCCATACACAGAAGATATGTTGTTTTCAGATGCAATTCCATTTGTGTTGACACAAAGATGGGGCTGTTCAATTCAACATGCAATACACCATCCATGCTAACTTGTGTCAAGTGACTAATTATTCTGAATGCCCAAAAACAAGGTACTTTAAAGGGGGTCTGATTTTCAGAGAGTGGGTGCTCAGCACTTTCTGAAAATCAGGCTTCTTTAGGGTGTCTGAAGTTGAACTTCCAAAAATGTAGATACCCTTCAGGATTGTGTATGGGCAACTAATATACTTTCTACTTCTCATCTATATGAGCCTCATTACTGTAGTATATGAGTATCTTGAAATCTTTTAATGTATTCATCTTCATAATACTCCTGTGAGGATGGGAAATCCTATTATCTGGATTTGAGAGACAAGGATCTGAGGCACAAAATGACTGAGTGACTTGCCCAGGGTCACACAGGAAGTCTGTAGCAGAGCAGAGAATTGCACCCAGAGCTCTCCATTCCTAGAGTAGTCCTATAACCATTGGACCAACCTTGCTCTCCTATGCTTTCATCCTTTTTTTCTGAAAATTCATCTGAAAATTTCAAGGTTTTTTACATACATTAATTAATTTAGCCTCAACACACTGCTCCAGGGTATGTATTATCTCCACCATACAGAAGAGAAGCAAGAGTGACTAATCTAAGGCAACACAAAAGCTACTGGCTAACCCAGGAAGAGAAACCAAAAAACCAGACACCCAGAACTGTGCTCTAACAAGAAAGCAGCCCAACCTACAGGTTTTATTACAGGTAAGAGCTGTTTTGGTCCACCCAAAATTATCCCTTTAACTACCCTGGAAAATGACATCATTATAGCTTTTCAGATTTTTTAAACATTGTTATATGCTCTGAGAATGTGTTAGATGTGGCAGGAGGAACTTTGAATTAAAATAATATTGATATATTTTAGTAAGAGGCTAGTTGTTATGACAGTATTACCTTCAAGATAGAAATAAACAGTATTGTGTAGTAAAACAAAGTTTGATTGTGTAGCATGCTGATATCACATGCCAGGCATAGTTTACTTACATCACTTATTCTATCTTTGACCTTGCGCATAAGCAGTAACAGAGGGGTGTCATGGATTGTGGTGTACCCCTTAGACTTGGCCTTTTCAAATTCCATCTTGTAAATAATCTGAAGGTAAAGAATGTTAATTAAATATTTAAATTAATTAAAATGTTCATTAATTATCCCATATTAGTCTGGGATAGCTGGGCACTATGTGTTTTTTAAAAAGTGATGTTGAAAAATATTTTATTGTAACTGAGGAAGATTAAATTTTTAATTAGCATATTTCAAAGGTCACAATTCAAAGTAGGTGGTTGTACTTAAGATATATTTAACATTATGATATTATGGTAATTATACTTACATCACTGATTTGCTTGTTGACTTTTGCAGTCCTCAGATGTTCTGGGGTATCCACGATTGTAGTATACTTGTCCTTCTGCATTTCATACTGCCTCTTGTATTTGAACTGATGAGGGTGGGGAAGAAGAGGATGTTAACTACATGAAATAATAAAATACCTTCAAGAAGAGGCACAGTCATGTTAAGACAGTGCATCACAATGTACAGGCACTCTCACTGCACTTGGCATGCACATGTGAACAGAATATGTCACTCTGAGCCAGACTGCATGAAGCCCTTATTCACATTGTAGCCTTTAAGCATCACACATGTGGGCTCATGCTGATTCCAATGTGAATAAAAACTCCACAGTCTGGCACTGAACCTACATTGGCCTGAAGGTATGAAATAGAACTCTGAGATTATAAAAGATTCTAAGCAGGTCTGCAAGGTCAATGAAAGTTCTGCTTTTGTTTTTAATCACACTGGACAAGATTCCCTTTTTCAAACCAGTACCAGGCTGAAAGATTTTAATTAGGGTCTGGGAAAATATAAACATGGCAGATTAGAACAAGCATATACCTTTAATATTTCACAGAAATTGTCTAACAAATACATTTGCCATGTTAGTGCTGTGGGATTTATTAATGTTGTGTACACTGATATAAAGTCTTAATCTCATAGCTCCCATGTAATTGCTTTGCAATGTTATATTTTCAATATGTAGCTGAAAAGGAACGGTATGAGCTGGCTTGGTAGAAAAGGGTGTCATGAATGGACTTTTATGATGTCATTGCTTTGTTTTTGTTTTTTTGACAATGATATGGGTTACAAATGTGTATGGAATGAGGACCCAGAGTGGAATTTCACATATAACACAAAGAAATGCAGCGTACTCAAGGGCAAATATAAATACAGAACAGTTCTTCAATGAGTTGCATTGTCATCCACCTGGTACATTGAGAAACTATGGAGGAGTCCAGATTTGATGAAAGTGGAAAACTAGCTCTACATTTTAATCATTTACGTGTCTGTGAATTTACTTTGCTTCATTATTAGCAATGTTAAAAGTGTATGCCTGCAGGAGAACTATCTGGACACTAAACTGGATGAAAAGAAAAAGTGGGGCATAGGTTAAATGGTGCCATGACACCCACACACAGTGGCACTACACTCCTTGTGTTACTGTAGAGCTCTGGGACAGATGGGTCTCCTGGAGACACTCTGACTCCCAATGCTCCAGCTGGCATGGTGGGACTTCATACTATTTTGAGTACGGAGCTGCAGATAAATGCCTAACATAAATACTTCCTTAGGTTCAAATCACATTGATGAGATAATACTGCTAAGGAGCCTGTGCACATGGCAAAGTAACAGTATGAGAAGGATGACAGAACTAGGTCCTGGGTGATACAGCTGATAGATGGGATACAATGCCTTTCACAGCTTCATCCTGCCAACACTTCTGAATATGGGTAAAGTTACTCAGATATGTAAGAATTTGCAGGATATGGCACATGAACTACTCTAGGAAATATTCCCCATTAACGTTTTACGTGGGTTTATACTATGAGCCAGTAGATGAATGGAAAGCTAGTTCATAATCCCTGGGACATCTGGTCTAGGGGATAGTAGGTATAATTTCAGATCCTCCAATACCACGTAAAGAGTAGTAAATCAATGGGGGGAAATTAGAGCTCAGTATCAGTAGAAATTCAGAGCATTCATAAATATTAAGATGTTAAAAGTTCAAGCAGCTAAATGGCCTGTATAATGCCTTCTTGCAACAGCAGCCATTCACATTACCTGGCTCCACAAGTTTGTGTTGTAAAGTGCTGTCAACATATCTGGTCTCAGAAGTTCATTGCATCCATGTTGCAGGAACAGTCTGGCACTAGACTTATATTTTTTCTGTCCATGAAGAGAGAAAAGCAGCCAATGAACAACAGTACACATTCAGAGTCACATTCAGAGTGATGAGATTTAGGCAAGGATTATAAATTACAAGCCCACTGTTGCCTTATATTTGCAAATTAGATGGAAAAATAAGGTAAAAATCATTTAAAAAAAAAGAAACATGGTCAGTAAGTACAAGATTCAACATGCACTGAAGTCAATCAGACTTTTTCCACTGAATTCAATGGATTCTGGATCTGACTGTAAGTGAGAAAGAAGTGTGCAGGATTGCTGTAGCTGTCTTCAGTCCCAGGATATTAAAGAGACAAGGTAGACAAGGCATTATCGTGTATTGTACCAGCTTCTTCTGTGTAAGCTTAAAAGTTCATCTCTCACCAACAGAAGCTGGTCCAATGAAAGATATGATGTTAGCCACTTTGTCTCTGTAAGAAAGATGTAATTCAAATATCAATTGATGCACAATATATAAGAATACACAGAGTAGAAACAAGTTAGTTAACTCAAAAAGCAGCTTATTCTTTGGGTGACATAATAGATACTGTTTCATAACATATGTTAAATTGTACCAAAAATAAAAGGTGAAGTCACAAAAAAACACTGAGATAACAGCTTCAAAGCACTGACATCTTATTATTCATAATATTTAAAGGCTCTCACTCAAATTAGAAAAATAAAAGGCAAACAGAGGAAATGTAGATCATTTATAATCAAATTCCCAAACTTATATTTAAAGGTACAAAGTAAAGCTTAAGAAAGGCTACAGCCTCTTTCTGCAACCCTCTCATAAGCTTCATTGTAAACATCCATTCTGCCTTCAAAAGAATTTCAAAATAAGGTCTATATGGTCGATAGACTTAAAATTAACTCCTTAATGCATAAATATACAGTACTCAATATAATGTTATATCATCAGTATTTCTTTCAATACCTTTGGGATGTATCACTATAAATCATATGTTCTAAAATAAACTTTTGGCAAGCTTATTTATATGCATGGAACTGCATTGAAAGATATCTTTCATCTGTATGCCTGACTTTTTAAAATAGCTCATTTATGCTGTTTAACAAATGTATGATATAAGAGACTCTTGATAGCCCTTGCATTGCTTCTTTGTAATATCTGGAATTGTGAATAGTTATGACATACTGGTATTGGAGAGACAATAATTTTCACCCTATATCTGGAAGAGGAAATCCTGTATTGCATCTGATGGTAAATGTTGATATTTTTATGGTGACCACTATAGTCAGCTGATATCTTCTCAAAATAAAATATCTAGATGCTACATTCTAAACATCAACTGTCATGACAAAAAGTATCAGCGACTGAATTTGATTATATTCTAGAAACCTAGGCTGAGATAGAACAGTTTTCAAAAGGGCTTAATCAGGCATTTATAAATACAATATCTGTTCTGAGAGCCATAGTGGCTCCACTATCAGATTCCTTAAATCTTGGTCCAGTTACACTGGTTACAGTTGTGATGTTATGTGCACTGTTTCTTTAAATCTGGAGCAGGAGCTGGGGAATTATAGCCTGAAGCTCTATGCTGAAACACAGAGATGGATAGAATAGATTTAGGAGAGTATTTTTTCCTCGTGCTAATGAAGGTCTTCATTCAGTGTGATTCTTTATCATTTTCACATGACAATCACAAGTCAAGTTTTACTGATTGAAAATCCTGTTACTAAAAAGGAAACTGATACTTTTCTGAGTTACTCTTTTCTGTTCAGCAGCTGAGAGAGTTCTTTGCATTTTCACTGTTGAAATATGGCTCAGAAGGATAGTCTGTTTTAATTATTATATACCTGTTTTGTGCTACTCGTTGCAATAGTTATCAAGAGCATCTCTGCCCAGCTTCATTTCTGTCTAACTTTAAGAAACATTTATTTTCAGTAGCTTTTTAATAATTTCAATATATCTTCCACTATGCAAGACAGATTAACTTTTAACTTAATGTTACCATGACTGGACTTGAGATGCCACTTTGTCATGACATGCTATAAAGGTCTGCTATTATCCTTACCTCATTCATTAGCTGAGTTGCATGTTTAAAATGCCTGTTAATGGGACAGTCTGCTACATATTCGAACTGAGACTTCATCTTTTCAAATGACTCCTTGTACTTACACTGGAGAAAACAAAGAAACTGGTCATTCCAGGGTAAAATTAAAAGAAAGAGCATAAAAAAATACAAACTGAAAAAATGTCTGCATCAATGGAATAGTGGAATTATTGCTTGTATGAATACATTTAAAAATGAAAAATATTATTTGGGTAATGTAGTTGTAGATCTAAAAGTCTGTTGTTTGTAATGGCCTTCCAAAGAAAGTAGTGGAAGCCTCACACCTTCAGACATTAAAAACCAGACTTGGAAACACTGGGAAACGTGCAATAGAGAAGAATGGCACTGGCAGTTGATAGAAAGGATTAACTAAAAGGTCCCTTTACTTTGATCTGTATGTTACTGTAATTGAGATTACTTAACATGTGTTGAACCAAATTCTGTCTTGAGATATTCATCTCCATATCTAAGCACAGAATTTGATCTTCTAGCTAAAAGATAATTATCACACACAACAAAACTTTGAAAAAATTCTTCCAAATGTCTTGAAGAGATTTACATACGTACCCCACTGTAAAGGACTTTGTTCTTTTCTGCCAGAGCAAGATCAGGAGTGTCCCAGGCATAACAACCAAACCCTCGAAGCCATGATAAGTCTTCTTTGTATTTAAACTGTAGAAAAAAAGTAAGATGATAAATTTAAAAGAACCTGGGATAATTTGAGATGGTACCAAAACCAGCATCCTACTAATGGAGAAATACCATCCAGATCTAAATCTAGCACATGAAAGTAATAGTTATGTGAGTCCCTGTATCAATTACCTTGCTAATTACATTTGTTTTTATACAACTGAGGAGCCAGCATGCACCCTGGAATAAATCATTTGGGTTGCACAGGTGTAATTGAGAGCACACCCTGGCTCGGAATCTCACTAACATGCTCACCACACACACACACACACACACACACACACACACACACACACAGAATCACCACAGATATAGTAACAAGCACCAGTGACTTTCACATGTTGTAATACATCTGAAATATTGCTACAGCGCTGCAAGGGGCTTCTCATGTGACATATTTTTATTATGAAAGTAACAAACAAGTTCAAGCAACAGAAATAGGGGCCAATTCAACTTTCCTTGAACTCCATTGGAGTTGTGTCCCTGCTTTCAATAAGAAATGGTCTTATTCTCTTGATTTGCCCTGGTGATTCTGAAAACACCAGGCAACCATGAAACAGGTCACTCATTTATTTTATCAGAAGTCACGTGAGAAGAATTGTGTGACACTGCAGAGCCTTCCATTTTGGACTTTGTCTTAAAAATGCAATGTCTAATATACAACAACCCATTCAAACTCACATCGCTGATCGCATCTGTGACTGCACGATGATGATAGTGCTCAGGCCGGTCTGGGATTGATCTCCAGATTCCCAACTGGTTCATGTAGTTTTCTTTATATTTCACCTGCAAAAGAAGTTGAAAAGAAAGTTGTAAATGATGTAAAACAGCTCAAAAACATAACACATTAGTCTCCCGATTTTACAATATTCATACTTCTCACTACTGACTCTCCTCAAAGATGTACTTAAAATGTGTGGCCTGACTCTCATTTACACTAACTTTTTACTCCTTATTAGCAATGTAAAGTGGCCTCAGTGTAAATGAGAATTAGGACCAGCATCTTTCACTGGGAGGGAATTATATATAAAAGCACTAGTTTTGTACATTTAGTGACAAAAATTAATCAGGACTAGAAACTCTGTATACATACACTGCTGATGTCATCAGTGACCTTGCGATGATAGACAATATCCAAGGCATCTTTCACTGTGTGATATTTACCCTTTGCCTGCTCAAAGGTCTCTTTGTAGCGCAGCTGATAAGAAGAAAAATATGAACAAATTAGTAATATAGTCTGCTAGCAATTGTTAAA
Organism: Pelochelys cantorii; assembly: GCA_032595735.1. Classification (NCBI taxonomy): domain Eukaryota; kingdom Metazoa; phylum Chordata; order Testudines; family Trionychidae; genus Pelochelys; species Pelochelys cantorii. The sequence goes on from CM064332.1 coordinate 29,139,337, forward strand.
GCTAAATGTGTAGGCCTCTTCTTAAGCCCAGAACTGTCTCCATAGCTGCTCACCCACAGAAACTTATTTTTGACCTTCTCAGAAAAAACACTTCCTTTCTATAAGTGTGGTCACACATTGCCACATGTACAGTCTGTCCCACCCAGGTCCAATATGGAAATCAGGCTCATGAGAATGACACTGGAGGATGTATCATGTCCTGTCATGTTAATATGAAGCCTAGGAACACTTAAGAAGCTTCATTGCCTGCAACTAACTGCCTGACTAATATCCAAACTGAAATTCAGTCAGAGAGGAAAGATTAGGCTCATCAAAGCAGGGATTTTCCCTGCTCACCTTTACGCTATGTTTACACTACAGTTCATGCTGGCAAAACTTACATTGCTCAGGGTTGTAATTATTCCAACCCCCTTCCCTGAGTAACATAAGTTACACCGATATAAGCACTCATGTGCACAGTGCTATGATGGTGGGAGAGCTTCTTTTGCTGACAGAGCTCCTGCCACTCGGGGCTATATTTTTATGCTGACAGGAAAGCATTGCAGTGTCGTGGCTACATCCCTAAAGAAGACATGCCCTAGAGAAGTACCCTGCACAACAGCAATGAGTGCTGGGTTTGGTGTAAAAACATCCATCCTTTTTTCCACATGCATGCTACGCATGGGGGAAAGCACGGTCATTCCAGTTTTAAGTTTACTGGAACCTCCCCAACCTCCACAGGGCAAAACCCCAGATTCCGCAGAGGGAGTTCTGTTGCATGAGAGCTGGGAAGCTCTTTCATAGCACAAAAGCTCATAATCACTAGCGCAGAGCTGAGGTTTTGCACATGAGCAACTGAACAAGTTGACCTGATGGGCAGCCCAATACATATGGGCCAGGCTTTTAATTGTCTGGGAGGCAATTTGTAATCAGAAATGTACACCAAGGATTTCGTTAAATAGCAGAACCCTTCCACAAGTAACTTTAAATAATTATTCTGCACTTGAAACAAAAGCTAATCTCATCCTCAAATCCTTACCCAGGTCAGCTCAGACAGAAATTGATTTTTCTGAATCTGCATTCAAATAAAAGGGAATACCCTCTTCATGAGGATTGAGATTTATTCCGCAAACAGCACTGAGATGAAAAAGTGGGGGTGAAAGCATTTCTGTGCTTGCTTCCAGAATCAATACTTACGCTCTAATCTACATTATTTGTAGATGTCATATGGGGAAGCTATTTATTTTGTCCCAACTTTTTTCTCTCTCTCTTTTGTACATTTGAACATAAGATTGACATCTTGAGATCAGCATGGAGATGGAGTGACAGATACAGCATTCACCATAGTGGGATTCAGATGCACAGGCATCTTTATTTTATATTATGCCATATTTTCATTCTCCCTAGCTCCTTTTCTGCTTTATGAAAGATGAGAAAAAGTGTCAGTGATGATGTTTGTGGGATACATACATCACTAGCATTCCAGTAAGCCTTCTTAGCCCTGATGAGGATTGGAGTGTCAGGGACAGTTGTGTACTTGTGCTTCATCTTCTCATATTGGGTTTTGTACTTTTTCTAAGGTCAGATGGCAGGAGGGAAAAGAACACAAATATAATTAGTTTCAAGGATATCTGCCCAGGTGAGATCGTGTTAGCACCTAGGGATGCTACATTTAGTACATTTTGCTGAGCAGTCATTACTGCAAGACGCTAAGTATATTCGGCTTCCACTGAAGTCAATGGGAGTTAAAGTTACTCAGCAGTTCCCAAAAGGTGCTCGGCACCTTGTAGAACCAGATCCTAATCAATCTGCTCTTTAATGAGTAGTTTTGCACCATGATATTTGCCTACTTTCAACAAACGAATAATCCAGCCTCTGTTCCAAACTCAACTTTTCATGGATTCTTTACTGTAGCCCTTAAAGGGTTTATTTTATTTTGTTTGGGGAGATGGGCAGGCGCGAAAGCCTATCTCCATGGCTTCATAAGTCTCAATATTATAGACAGGCCTTTAGAAACAGATGATTTTTCTCTTTTATAAAACATTTCATGTTTTAGAATAATATATTAAATGAAAAACTACCCAGGGATCATACAAAGAAATGTAATATGTAAGAATCAGAAGATTTTAAATGAAATAAAGCTGTGATCTGTTACCCCTACGCCCTCCCCCCCATCCCGATTGTTAGAAATGAAACCTTCAGATAGGTTAACTGTGCTGAACATGAGAGTAGATATCTTACCTCACTGACCATGTCCTTCACATGTTTTGCAAGCCTTAAGGCTGGGGTCTGGTCACCAACATGATGATGGGGTCTTTCTTTGGTGGCTAGCTCTACGTACAGATACTGTGACAAGGGAAGACAAACAAAACACTGAAAAATATGTTTCAAATGAACTTTACTGTGGGAGCCCCACAAAATGACTGTGTACTGAAAATGCTTACACACAGAGATATCTTGAAATGTAATCTGCTCATTCTTCTTCCAGGCACTCCCTCACCTTATCCTTCTTCCATCTCAATACTCTGGCTACTCCATAAATGCCAGGAAAATGTTTATAAATCAAAATCAAATGAGCTTTCCAACAGTGACCATCACACAGCCCTTACTAAGAGTTTTTGTTCTTGGCCATCTTTTAAAAAAATTCTGATTTACATGATCAGGGTTTCACTTTCAGGGTTTCACTTTCAGTAAAGCTACCGGGAACATACCCAGGTGTAAATTAATATCTCTGACAGATGCACTAATTAAAGGTACATTTCTGATTTTGAGAACCACATGCAGCACTGGGGGTAGAGGGAGATATAGCACCAGGATTAGCACACACATTTTACACACAGATAGCAAAGCCAGGCAGCACCTCGTGGGGGCACTTCGGATATGTCTACACTACAGCACTAATCTGAACTAACTTAATTCGAATTAGTTAATTCGAACTAAGCTAATTCGAACTAGTGCATCTAGACCTAAAAACTAATTCAAATTAGCGTTTTGCTAATTCGAACTAGCATGTCCACATTGAGTGGACCCTGAACCGAAGTTAAGGCTGGCCGGAACCAGGATTTAGAGTGTGGAGCTGCTGCCTGAGGCTAGCCGAGGGCTGTACTTAAAGGGACCCGAGCCCCCACCCCGGACAGACAGTTCTCAGGGTTCCCTGCTTGCTTGTCTACCTCGATGAGGGACAGCAAAGCAGTCCTGTCTTGGAGTGCCCTGAGTGCCCACACTCGGCACATCACAGCACTCGGCCATCAGCCCGGCTGCACTTGCCGCAGGCTGCCATCCGGGGGTGTCAATCGGGGGGCTGTCAGGATCCAGGAGGCCCTGCAGGAGAGCTTCGCCCCTGAGGAGCCCGCAGAGCCACCCCAGTCCTCCCCATCGGGGGCTCGTGCCCCATTCCTCCCTCACCTCCTTCCACTTACCCCTCCCTAGCCCCCCTTCCTGATGTAAAAAATAAAGGACACGTGTTCAAAAATGGAAACTCTCTTTATTTAACAAAACTTGGGGTGGGGGAATTAACCTCTGGGGAGACTGGGAAAAGGAGGTGGGAGAGGGGAAGAGAGAGGGTGGGAGAGGGGAGGGGGAAACCTGGGAGGAGGGAGCTGGAAGGGGGAAGCCAGGGGAAGAAGGAGCAGGGGAAGTATAAAACTATGGTATGCCATATCTTCAGTATTGTGTAGAGATGTGGTCTCTTCACCTCAAAAAAGATATTTTGGCCTTGGAAAGGGTTCAGAAAAGGGCAACTACAATGATTAGGGGTTTGGAACAGGTCCCATATGAAGAGAGGCTAAAGAGACTGGGACTTTTCAGCTTAGAAAAGAGGAGACTGAGGGGGGATATGATAGAGGTCTATAAAAGCATGAGTGGTGTGGAGAGGGTGAATAAAGAGAAGTTCTTCATTAGTTCCCATAATATAAGGACTAGAGGACACCAAATGGAATGAATGGGTAGCAGGCTTCAAACTAATAAAAGAAAGTTCTTCTTCACAAAGCAAATAGTCAACCTGTGGAACTCCTTGCCACAGGAGGCTGTGAAGGCTAGAACTATAACAGAGCTTAAAGAGAAGTTAGATAAAGTTATGGAGGTTGGGTCCAGGGAGTGCTATTAGCCAGGGGGTAGGAATGGTGTCCCTGGCCTCTGTTTGTGGAAGGCTGGAAATGGATGGCACGAGACAAATGGCTTGGTCATTGTCTTCGGTCCATCCCCTCCGGGGTACCTGGTGTTGGCCGCTGTCGACAGAAAGTCTACTGGGCTAGATGGACCTTTGGTCTGACCCTGTACGGCCGTTCTTATGTTCTTATGTTCTAAGCTCAGGGCTCAGGGTTGGGGGTCTCACTGGACCAACTTGAGTTTCATGCAAAACTACTCCTGGGTTCGCATGTGGCCTTTGGTGGCCTGGCTGGCAGCTGTCCTGCCCTAGACGGCCTCATTCCTGTGCCTAGTGCAGAGGTCGTGGATGTTGGAGGTCTCCCCCCAAACCTCAATGAGGTCCACAATCTCCACACTAGACCAGGTGGGCGCCCGCCTCTTGCGGCCTCGGGCAGGCTCCTGGGAGCCGCCAGCCTGCTCCTGGGAAGAGGCAGAGGGCTGGGTGGAAGCGGGTGGCTGGCTCATGCCGTGCCAGGTGCAGGGTCTGCTGGCTGGGTGCTGGCAGGCTTGCACCTGGCATGGGCACTGTAGCCAGACTGTGCCCCTTTAAGGGCTCCGGGGCCGGGAGGGGGGCAGAAGAGTTTCCCTGGCTTGGCCCAGAGTGGCCACCAGCGCAAGCTGGGAAGGGCTAGCCTCCAACTAGTTCGAATTAAATGGCTACACAGCCCTTAATTCGAACTACTTAATTCGAACTAGGCATTAGTCCTCGTAGAATGAGGTTTACCTAGTTCGAATTAAGCGCTCCGCTAGTTCGAATTAAGTTCGAACTAGCGGTTTGCATGTGTAGCACCTATGAAAGTTAATTCGAACTAACGGCTGTTAGTTCGAATTAACTTTGTAGTGTAGACATACCCTTAGGGAAGATTGCTCAGATGTGGGATTTATAACTTTAAAGAAGTGCAGAAGCAGGGGAATCCACCTTGTGCTAGCCATTGCAGGAGAGGTCATGGTTTTGGCCCATTTTGAGGCAGTGAGGGCTGCAGCCACTCTGGGTAACTGTCACACACACAGTAAATGCAGGGAGCTGGCCCCTATGCACTATGGGAAAAGGAACTCTTTGGACACACATACATGCTAGATCTACAGGTCCTAAACTGGAGAGCAAGGTTTTTCACATCAATTGCACATCAATTAAAAAATATCAGCACTTTATCTGGCTAATGAACCCGCTAGTAAAGAAAGATTTCTCCCTGAGTTGGGATTTTACAGAATTTGAATGGAGTTTTATTGGGGTCTAATCAGGGCTGACAACAGACTTCACCAGGCCCTGGGCAATGTAGAGGAGGCCCAGCTCTGGGCCCCCAGGAAGGGTGGCACCTCAGGCAGAAGGGACAGGCTAGGGGCAGTCAGCCCTCAGTGCTGCCTGGACCACACCATGTTGGGCTCCAACCACTGCTGCTGCTGCAGAAGCAGTGATGGTGGCCCAGAGCCCCAGCCTCTGTTAAATCACCAGGCCCTGGGGCAACTGACTTCTTTGTGCCCCCACCCGCCCTCAGCATTGGGTCTAATAAAGATCTCCGGTACTTCAGATTAACAGAATTGCACATGTGTGTTAAAAGAAACCCATGAGCTTGAGAATCAGATTGCCATTTGAAAATGTGCATTACATTTTATTACAAGTCATCCCTAAGGTTTCTAGACTGACTTGAGAAGGGCTGGGAGGAGCAGTACACAGGTTGGACCTCCCTGGTCCAGCACCTTTGGGACTTGAGCTTTCCCAGACCAGGGAATTTGCCGGACCGGGGGAGGTCAATGCTCCCCTGCTGGCTGCCCTGCTGCCAGTTTATTTTCATGGGGCTCTCAAGGCTGGGGCTCCCCACCCTGCCATTGCCCCACTAATTCTGGCCCAGCCAGAGTTCCCCAGCCAGGGCCACCGAGCTACTGCCAGCCCTGTTCAGCCGCTGCTTGCCCTGCTACCTCCAGGGGTTCCTCAGGGTTCCCCAGCTCCAGGTGGCCTGGACACAACCAGCCCAGCTGCTGCAGCCCAGCCCCACTGCCACCAGAGGTTTTCTGGGGTTCACTGGCCACTCTGTCACTGGGGATTCCCTTGCTGTGGCCAGGACTCCCCAGCTGGCACCTGGCCCTGCTGCAGTGTTCCCTGGCTGGGGCTCCCAGGCCTCTGTGTGAACATCGTTGCCAATGTATTGGACATGTTTAGGAAGCTTAAAGCCAGGAGTATCTGGTGGGAGTTTGTATCCAGTGGGAAGGGCATGTAAGCCAGCCCCCTGGTATAGATTCTGCAGGAATCCTGCTGCTGGGGTTCCCTGGCTGGGGCTGCACAACCACTGCCAGTCCCTTTGCCAGGAGCTCTCAAGCTGCCTGACCCCACTAACGCCAGAGTTCTCCTGCCTAGCTGCTGATGGACCAACCAGGACTCCACAGACCCTGCTTTCTCCCAGCTGGCTCCCTTCTCCCCCCCACCCCCGGGGATCTTTGGTCCAGCAATGTCTATGGCCTTGCCGGACCACAGATGTTGCAGACCAGAGAATCCTAGATTTGGGAGGTTCAACCTGTAATAAGATGGATTCAACAATAAAGACAGATTCCAGGCTTCTGTTCTATTAATGAAGGACTTTCACCTGACTCTGTATTTTCTGTCCTTTCTTGGCTCTTAAGAAATCTGGTGTATCAAGGATTGACGTGTATTTCGTCTTTTGCTTCTTGCCTGCAGCTCGGTAAACAACCTAGAAGGAGACAAAACAACCTGGCAGTTATTTCCTTTGTTATAAATGTTCAAATAGGATTTAGTTAATCAAAGCTAGGAAAGGACAAGGTCTAAAATAAATCAGGAAAGCCAATGAGATGATCTGAGATTAATTTGATCCTTGCTAACCTGAAAAGATAAAATAATGCAATGCTTACTTCACTCAAATGTGCCTTCAACTCCTGAACTTTCCTGTATTCCGGAGTGTCCAGAACCACACTGTATTTATCCCGCATCTTCTTTGCAGTATTGGTGTACACATAATTAGACTGAAAAGTAAAAAACACAATATATATGGAAGCTGTATTATTCTCAGAAGTGTATAGAAAATAAACAGGGGATCTAACACGGACAACCAGTGCTATAGCAGCGTCACACTCTGTTCCCAATAGTTTCAATTGGTTGTCTAACCGCATGACATAAAACACTCAGAGTTCCTTAATCATTCTGATGTAGCATTTACCATAGATCATCTTGACAACTGTGCATCAATAAATAATGAATCAATATTAAATTATGTGTGAGAAAAAAGAACATACCCAAAGCTCCCGCAAGTGACGAGCACGGACCATATCAGGAGTATCATATAGGAAGCAACCCAAGCCCCTTAACCACTGTAGATCCTCTTTGTATTTGTTCTGTGAAGCAATCAGAAAATGAGAAAATTAAAAGTAGATCCTTTCGGGAAAAAGTAAATAAATCAAAGTCACAATTGTGACTTTTTTTAGCTCGTATATAATTTAAATGTCAAGCCCAATTCTTCTCCCATTGACATACACAAGTATGAACAGGAAGAGAGTTTGGCCCATCACATCCAAAGGCAAAGTATCTTTGCTTACATCACTTGTGATATCTCCAACATAGCGACAATGGATCACTTGAGGGGTGTATGGCAAGGAAATCAAATGTCCCTGCATCTTAAAGTAATCGGACTTGTAGATCAGCTGAAAGACAAAGGAAAATATTATACTTTTTTGATCATGCTGAATATACCAAGCTTCTCCTTTTTATCAAATGGAAAAATAAGACATACATCACTAATAGCTTCCTGTGTGGCTTTGACTTGGCGGATTTCTGGTGTGTCAGGGGTGGTGTGAATCTTGTCCTTATTTTTGTGGTATGTTTCCCTATAAAGCCTCTGCACCAAAAGAGAGAATATTTCATGAGTTAAAAACAACTCTTAAAACAAACTCAGCATCCTGGTTAGTAGAAAATAAATAGCTATTGCTCTGTTAACCCCAGACTTACTTCTACTTCCATGTACTAGATAGTACAAAAGGACAGGGAAAATGGAAACACTTTACTAGAAAGGTTTGATTCTTGTATAGTGAAGAAATTTCACAACAACTATTTCATTAATATCTTGGAAGTGTGTTACTGAGAATTTAAGGCCAAGATCACACAAACACTTATGCATATACTTAACTTAAGTATATGAATAAACCTGTTCAAATAATGTGTGGGGTTTTTTTGCAAGCTTTAGCCAAAAATATGGATCTCACTAGCACCAAGACCTATCAATTTCTCAACAGCTTTTATTAAATAACATCCAGATTGTTTTATGAAATTATGCTGTCATGTGTTTTATTATACACTGGAAAGATCAAATAATGATGCATTAATACATGCATATATAAAATAACATTTACAGTACCTCATTAAGAACTTTATTCACTTTCTTTATATGCTCAAAGCCAACAGCTTTGGGTCCAAGAGTGTAGCCTTTAGCCTTGATGTGCTCATAAGCTTCTTTGTATTTGAGCTGTGATTTGAAAAAAGGTTTAAAATAAAAGGGTGTAAGAACAGTACATATGATGTTGACTTGTGACTGCATCTATAATAAATGTCTGGTTTTCTACTACTATTTACAGCCAATATAAACAACATTCAGGTTTTGGGTTTGGCAGCTTCTGCTGACAGAAAATCCACACTGAAGATGGCTTGAACCGTACAGAGAGACAGATTTTTAAAGGTATTTAGATGAGAATAAGTGCCTACGCACTTTTGAAAACCATGCTAGGCATCTCTATGCATTTGTAAGCACCTAAATACCTTTAAAAATTGGGGTAAAAGGGAAGGTAACTCCAAGGGATGTTCAGATTCAGCTCTCTCTATGATAGGGTTCCCCAGCATAAATCAAAGCCACTATTTCCTACTAGATCATCCTGATTATCCAAAGAGCACTTGCCCATCCACAGGGGTTACTTTTTCTTAGGTCAATATGGCTCCCACTGACATAGGGTTAAATCAAGCCCCGAATGGGACCCATATGAATCTTGAACTCTGGAAAATAAGCCACATATATCTTTAATGGATAAACACCATGCTAACAGATATTTCACAGCACATCTGGATTCTGTGACTAAAAATTATGTAGCAGAGTCTAATCTTTGGGGAACTATTTCTATTGAGATTAGTGATTTTGTTTCACTTCTCATACATTTGATAAGGTATAAATATCAGAAGGAAATTTATGTCATGACAGCAAAATGTTCAGATCTCTGTACAGCTCCTCAGCTTTTACAGATACACGGGGCAAACATAACTGGCTGCATAGCTACATAGCAACTTCCAATAGCAATATTGTACATTCACATATGATGCCTAGAGATCACCAAATAGTCTCTTGCAAATCAGATCTTAAAAGAACTCAATATATTACTTACATCGCTGCCAATATATTGGACATGTTTAGCAAGCTTAAAGCCAGGAGTATCTGGTGGGAGTTTGTATCCAGTGGGAAGGGCATGTAAGCCAGCCCCCCGGTATAGATTCTGCAGGAAAAATAAGAGTTACAATTACAAAAAATATGTGAGGAAGTTTATTGGTGTTGCATATCAACTATCCTCTTTGCAGTATATCAAATCCTCCCAATTTTAACTCCACTGAGATCATCTGAGGCATACATAGAAGAGATAATACATCAGGAATACATTTCTATATACTTTAGGAGCAAAACAGTCTAGCCATGACAGGCCAGAGGAAAAGCTGAAATTATCATATAAGCTGGGTTTTAGATACAAGGAAGAGGCTTGGAGAAAATGAACTCTCTGTCTCTAAACCCAGAATGCAATAAAGATATGCTGGTTGGGTCTTTGGTAGATGGCTTTCTAGCTGGTTTTGAACAGACTGTATTCTGGATCTCCAGCCTTGGAGGGGAGCAAAGGGGACACTGGTTCAGGATCTGAAAGGTTTGCATTCAGAGTACAATCATATGGGACATTCTAATGGTGAGAATTCCCTAGAGTTTTGTAAACCTGAAATATACATTCACAGCCTCCAACAAAGTTGAACAGATTACAACCATTATTCTTTGGCATACAATTAGAAAAGAAAACCTGATACTTACTTCACTCTGTATCTTATGAGCATGCCTTGCCCGCACCAAGTCCACTGTTTTATCAGTGGGGGTCAATTTCCCTCTAATATTATGCACATATTCATGGCGATAGACAGCCTAGGAAATAAGAACAATTAGCCTATTGATAGAAGTTTGTGATATGTGTTTTCTCACTATTGTGGGTCAGTTAGTGTTTCAGGTTTATCAGCTGAAACATATGGGAGGGAAAAGCTACACATTCAGGGTATGTCCAAGTAGAATGTGCTTGCCATGCTGATGAAACCAGCTGTTGATTACTATTCTATTGATGATAGAACAAAGGGTGCCAGTGAACTAGCATGAGATTATTCAAATACATAATTACATGTTATATTATTGGAATTATTGAGCCATGATATATATAATACAGGCATAAAAAGTGGTAATAAATACTTACATCACTCAGATTCTTGCCACTAATGACATTCTGGACATAGTAAGGGGTGTCAGTGATCATCGTGTAGTCATTTTTCATTTTCTCTGCCTTTGATTTGTACTTGATCTGCAGAAAGAAATAAAACAATTTGATTTTTCCAAGTGTAAATTGTTTAATTAAACAACTTGCTTATGCACAATATTAGTAATTCAATAAATTATATTTAAGCAAAAAGAAAAGGAAAAAGTATTCAAATAATACATTTGACCAGACTCCCCTCCCCCCCAAAAAAGAACCAAAACCAGTTATAGCATTGCACTCTAGGAACACTAAAATACACAAGCTATTCCATTATTAAATATTTATATGTACCACATAAAACCATGAGCCCCAAATATTCTAAATAAAAACTCTTGAGGAGATATAATCAAAGTCATTATCCACAAATCTTTCAACTGCTTAATCCTCAAAGAAAATTTGCATGCAAAAAAATGATTAATCAAAATCAATGTTATACTATTTCTAGATTGCATGAATTTTCATTCAGTGCTGCTGTACGGTATACACAGCAGAGTGGCCCTGATTCAGTAAAACATTCCCATTCAAAGAGAATGCCTCACTTGAGGTCAATTAGACCTAAGCTAATTCTTACATACTTTTCTGAAAATCCAAATGCTTGCGTGCTTTCCTGTGTGTGGAGGTGGGGGGGCCTATATGACAACATCTAATTACTGCAAATCAATAATATTTAAAGAGCTCAATCTGTACATTTCCATATAAGGAGGCAATTCAATGCCCTTTCAGGCTTTGTCTTCATGGTATACAGCATTTAAAGAGTGAGATGGACTAGATGTGAAAGAAACTGAAAAGAAGAACCAGACTAGAGACAGCTCAGACTTACGTCATCGCGAAGGTCATATGCGTGTTTTGCATGGAGAATTTCAGGAGTATCCCACACAAAGCAGCCGATGCCTTTCAGCCAGTTGAGGTCATCCTTGTACACAACCTAGAGTATTACAGAAAACAAGGGAGTGTGTGAGAATTCACTACATCTTAATCCCTTATACATTAACCATAGCTGGCAGCTTTCAATAGTAAATATTTTTCCCAGTGTTCTGAAACTAATTTGTTAGGACCCTGGTACAAGAAGCATTATTTGCTCTTTTAGTCCTTAATTGAACTGAGGGTACAGGGTGAGGGAGCTTGTACAATTAGAAGTAGTTTGATGGGAAGGTTTCCAACTAATCTGTTTTTTGCATAATGATGCGCTGCTGTTGAAATGAGTTATACATAGGTCATTTCAAAATCCAAGGAATTTTGCAAAAGTCAGATGATTTGTGTGTGTCTCAGATTCTGGGATCCCTCCTCCAAAAAATTGGAGAGATTTTTAAAAAACAAATACAATCAGAACATACTTTTTAAAATTCTAAGCAACTGATTGGAAATTTGTATTTTCTGGAACTAAGCAGAAAACACAAACATCTTCAGAGAGATCATAAACTTGTGCTAATATAAGGAATTCTCACAACTTATTTGCAGTGGTTATATTTATTGGTATGAAAGCTGTAATAAAAAGCAAGAAGTACTGAAAAAAAAGGGTAATTCTAAACTTTTTTGATATGTGGATCTATTCCATGGATTAAATTCACTTTACCTGCATTATAGACAGGATAAATGGGCTGCACCCAAATACTTGATGGAATAGCAGCTAGGGATGTGAATGGGTAATTGGTTAACTGGTTACATGGTAAGCATTACCCTTGGAGGGTGATGCTTATGGGCTAACGGTTAACCAGTACCTGGGAGTAGGCCCTACTCATAGCCAGCTGTGAGCAGAGGGCTGCTCTAGCCCTGCCAGGCCCCCGCATGGGGCTGCTGGCTCTGCCAGTCCCATGTGGGGCCAGGAGAGCCTCACCACCACCACCTACCTGTACTCCCTACGTTTAACCAGTTAACCAATTGAACAGGATTTTACATCCCTAGTAGCAGCTACTGCCCACCAATAACACTTGCAAGTTCTACTCAAGCCACTGGATTTGCAGAAACAAAGCAATCATGGAGGGCCTTTTGCTGCTTGGGTCATCTCACCCGGGGCTTCCAAATGTCCAATGTCCCCAGCAGTTCTGATTAATTACTTTGGGTAGCTTATAGACATTGCATGGGAAGGAGTTTGGAGAACTGGCTGATCACTAGAGTTGCAGTGCTGTGATCTTATTTTAACACTGGAAAAAGCCAAACAGTACCTGTTCAGCCTGATCTAAGCTAAAGGCCTGTGGGTAAGCAAAGTCTTGGACAACTGTTATGTGTGGACATATCGCAACACACAAATATTAAAATCTCCAGACATTTCAACATTTTTTTCTGAAGCACAATTTCACCTAATATAGACAGACTAACAACAGAAATCTTTTTTGAAAGTTAAACAATGATATAATAGAATTATAGACCTACTTCACTGAGCTGGTCAGTGACTTTTCGAACATGAGCATTGATCTGAAGGTCTGGTAAGCAGGTCCATTCATGAAGATGTAGGCGATAATCAATTTCACTGACTTTTTTCTGTGTGGCCTTAGCAGATACTATGTCTACCATGTCTGGAAGAATGTGGATTTTGGCCTTATTCTTCTCATACACTTCTTTGTACAGACGCTGTGAAGTTAAAATATGTTAAGAAGGTGAGAAAATAGTCTGAAACATTTTAAATGGTTGACTTTCCTATGCAACAGAAGTTATAACATGAGTGTGTTTGTTCTAAGTAGGTTTATTAACATGGCAATTTTTGCAAGGTAGACCTGGTTCTACAGAGACACTACCAAAAGTTTAGTCACAAAAGAAAATTTAGCAGAACAAAGACAAACATATTTCTAAGTTTCGTAAGTATTAATAGTTGCCACACTTATTTAAATATGAAATCTTGATGAATGTGGATGTATTGACTAGCAGGAGAACTTAAATTTTTAAAGAAATGCTTACATCAATGTTAAACTTGCCAACTCTAAGGCATCTTGCTGTATTGGGATCATCTTCAACACTTCTGGGTAGAGTGTAAAGTGCTTTAAACTTGTCATATTCTTCCCGATACTTGACCTAAGTAGACAAGAAAAGCAGATAAAATCACTTCCTCCAGTAAGACAACTACATTTTTAGAGCAAAATTCAATGGAGACTGTAGTGGGAATGACTCCTTTGAAGTGAGTAATGCCATATAGACAATGACAACTTCCAGATTAATTTTGTAAAATAGCAGGAATAAACAAATTGATTAATTTATTGGACGAAAATGATTCCAGCTGTCTATAGGTATAAAGGTTGATATAAAAATTTTTGGGAAGGAAGCTATCTTTTATGGGTCTCAATTCAGCAAAGCATCCAAGCACGTTCATGAATCCATCTATATTAAGCAGAGCACTTAAGCACACATGCAACTTCAAGCACAAGTTTAAATATTTTGTTGCACTGGATGGGTTGCTGAATGAGGACCCTTGGGCATATGTCTTGTGTAGTTATTCTCAGCAAGAGCTTTCTAACAGTACCATAAAATGTGAATTTAGCTAATTAAAAAGATGAATCACAGATATATGTCTTTGGTAGAACCTGTGCGGTTAAATCCACCAAATGTAACAATAGCTCAAATTCAGATCTAGTCAGAGATATAGATTCTGTTGTCTTACATCTAAAAATTGGAAATACAAAAGCAAAGAAGTTACTGAAAACAAACTTTGGCTAGGTATATAAGAAGCCAATCTTTTACTGAAGTAGTGGACATATTGGTAGACATAGTGGTAGACATATTGAGAAGGGTCTTGTTTAGAGCAAGAACCAAGATGTGGTCAATAGATAATAGGCTGCCATGAAAGAAGTAATTACTTGCATGATTAAGAGTGTACCTATGTATAGACATGCATGTGAAAAAGAAATACACAGTAAATATTAATTTTTTTATATTCTGTTAACTTACAATACTAGCATTATGCTTCAGTTCTTTGGCACGAGATAGAGACACAGCATCAGAGGGTATTTTGTAACCAGTGATTTTCACTTTATCCCAGGCTTCCTTGTACAGGTTCTGAGTGGGGATACAAAGATCACTGAATATGTTTTTCAAAACTCTTACATAACACACAGTGCAGTAAAGCTATCAAAATCATCTGTATCTTAACTTAAACCCCTGCTGACCTCTGAACTCTTACTCAAGCCCGAGAGACTAAATGTTGGTTCAGAATAATCACCCATCAGGTCCAATATCAGAGGGGTAGCTGTGTTAGTCTGAATCTGCAAAAGCGACGAGGAGTCCTATGGCACCTTATAGACTAACAGGTCCAAAATCTCATCCCACTGGGGCCCAATCTCTTACAAGAATTGCTCCTCAATTTATGTGTGCTTTGATACAGGGAATCAACTTATCAAAACACTGTATTTTGTCTAGCATATAGAATGAAAGAGCTTCCAAAAACAGAATAAATCCCAGTACACTACCTCCTTGAAAGAAACAAAAGAATTAAAAACACTCACATTGCTAAAAAGATGTTTCAGATTTTGGGTTCTTTCATGATCCACCGTATCCACCACTGTTGTATATTTGTCCTTATTTTGGTGATAATTTTCTTTATATTTCACCTTTAAGAAAGACATAGTGATTCATTTGATGTATTTTAACTATCTGTGGGAATGGGGGAAAGCTTCTGGATGGGAAAAGGGAAAGGACTCACATCACTAGCATGGATGCCGCTCTGAACCGCAGTCACATAAAGCGGCGTATCAGTAACAGAACCGTAGTTCTTCAGATTCTCTTTTCCTGCCGCTGTGTATTTCAGCTAAGAAAACAGACAAGAAGCATTGAGAATAACTAGACCTACTTCCCCATCAACTTCATCATGCTTTCCTGGTCCATTTGCCATCTAGTCCCTTTGTTAAATTAGGCCTTTATATATTATAATGTTTATTCAGAAATTGTTAAGAGCATGAAGTCTTGTGAGCTGATCCTTCCACATGAAAAACTTTCAGAACTGGAAATTCCACATTTAAGCACCCCAATCTCACAACCTTCAGAGTAAAATAAACTAGCTCGTTCGAATTCTGGCAAACTGGTATCTTTTTCAGTTCAAGGTTCTCTGAGTTTCTCAACAACAATAAGATGTCCGTATCAGATAAGCCTGAAGATAACATTGCAGGGACTTTTTTTTTTGTGCTGATCTAAAGCATACTTTACCGCATCAAGTCCTGCTCTCAGCTATGGTGGAAATGGAAATAAAAATGTGGCCCACTATCTCTTATTTGAGGTAGATTTGCTTACTTGGCTTTGGAGATCATATGATTTCTTAGCATGCAGGATTTGCGGGGTATCCCAGACATAGCATCCAATTCCTTTCAGCCAATTTAAGTCATCTTTATACACAACCTGCAGAGAAGAGAAACCAGATGAGTTCCCAGGAAATGTGTACCCTACCTGACATATGTTAACTGCATCTTCCCCAAAACAAATCAATGTCTCCCACATAGCAAGGGAAAATGCTGCTATTGGCTATGACCCAGTCTTGTTCACTGATTAAAATCAGTTTTGAAAGCTTATATAGAAGTACGAAGAAAAGCATTCAGTACCACAGATAGTCTGTGTTATTTTCAGCCTTTTCTATAGACATTTATATGAAAAATGAAACAAAAGTGGCAGCACAGAGCATGTAGAGTCAGGTCACTAAGATGTATTCAGAACTTCTTGGGTAAAAAGGACCATTTCACATTGATTTAACAGTACAATTATATGGTGAAATAAGCCAGTCTTTCCAACCTGTTTGGTCAGTTGTACCAGTGTAATGGACATTGATCACTATCCTTAGAGCAACACCAAAGGGGGCAGGGCACAGCACAGGTAAACCACTTTGGTACTCCTCTGACTCCAGGAGCTTCTGAGGGCTGTGTGGGCCCCTGCATAAGTTAGAGGTGTTCGAAGAGAGCATTATGGTGCCTGAGGATCACTGCAGTGTTGCAGTGCAGCAAACACACCGCACCAGCTCTGTGAATTTCTGTAGGACCTTACCCAAAGGCAATGGGGGAAAAAACCCTACTATGGACTCCAGTGGCCTCTAAATCTTCACTTTTTTCCTAATTTTAAAACCAAATACTAAATAACAAGTTCATGAAAAATTCTTCAAGAAATTGCTTCTCTACCCCCACCCCTCAAAACGGTATAGTAGATTCAATTAAATCATATTAAGTAATTTAGAAGCATGGTTATTAAATCTTTAAAAATTTCATTTAACCAGAAGACTTGTGAAGCAACCAGAACTTGGAATGACTAAACAGGGTACATACATCACTTAAAATCTCCTGGGCTTTCTTGGCCAAAATAACATCATTTTCCTCTGGTGAACAATTCCACTGGTGAAGGTAGGTTCGGTACTCAAGATCACTGAGGATATATTGGCACTTTTTTGCCAAGAGGTGATTCAACATATCACTTGGAATATGGACATTTGCCTTGGTGTCTTCATAATTCTTTCTGTAGGCCAGCTAGAAGGAAGTATGGGGGAGAGAGTAAAACTGTATGCCTCCCTGTCTAAGGCATAGTTCTGACTATAAACAGATTGCTGGCTACATCACAGGGTTTAATCCAGCACCTTTCCAACTCAGTGGCAGAACTCTAATTGATGCAGTGGGATCAGGACTGAGTCTATAATGCTGAAGAACTACTTAATTATTCAATTAAAATTTACAAATTAATTCTACTGGAGTGATATTAGAGAAGGAATGGCCATTCTCTTGTTAGATTCACACAACTGGTTAGAAAAGTACAAGAAAACCTAAACTCTAACTACCACTTTTAATCTATGAGGCTGGGGAAACATTCCTAGTTGTTATGAGCACTGTTTTTGTTCTTCATCAGATCTTTTATTTAGGGATGTTAGCAAGTAGTCAACTGGTTGACTATTCGATAAGTATAAGCTTATCGGGTAGTCAGTTGGAGTATTGACTACTTACTCCCCCCCCTTGCTGCCTCTATAAGAGGCAGCAAGGGGGACTACAGGATTCAGTGCTGGGGGCAGCCGGCTTAAAAGCCAGTTCCCCCCAGCACCATCTCTGTGGTGCCGGCTGCCCTCTCCACCCCCCACTGCCTCTATCAGAGGCAGCAAGGGGTGATAGGGGAGGCTACTGTAAAGCAGCCTCTGCCAGCACTGGGCTGAGGCTTGCCATGGGTAAAGGCTGCTCTGGCAGCAGCCCATTGCCGCAGCCAGCCCTGTCCACCATGAACAGGGCCGGCCACTGTGAAGAGGGGTTGCTGGACTCAGCGTGACCCAGGATTGAGCATTCCCGGCAGCTCTTACTACATTTAAAATGCAGAGTCACATACAGGTGGCTCCTGGAACTGGCATGAGCTGGGACTGCTTAGTCCTGGCTCAAACCAGCTCCTGGAGCTACTCCCGCTGCGGCTCTGCAGAGCAGTCCTTATTGACTAATCTTGTAATCAATATGAATTGTATCAACTACACAATTAGCCAGATAACCTCAATTTAACATATGACTATCTAGAGCTCCCTGTCTAAGTGCATGCACTGTATTTGTTTGTAACTGTATGTGTGCCTTTGAGGTTATGAGCATGAAGTGGCAAGGTCGGGGTGGTAACAGATTCACTAGCATGTGTATCACTGTCTAGCTAAATCCCTATTAAAATAAACAGGCCAAGGATATACAAGTGCTGCTAGCTAACATTGAACTCTAATCTGAATTCTCTATTAAGCTATGGTAGTTTGAGTAATACAGTATCACTCTCTGCACAGATTTCACACAATGGCAAGCAATAAAAGCATATGTTTTTCTCTATCCTAATATATCTAATCATTCATTATCTCTCCTCTTAGTTTCCTAGCTTCACATATAATTGTTTATCCCTACCTCAATACCCATGGTTCAAAAAAGCATATGCCAAGGTAAAATAATGTTATGATTTCATCAGTACAGTAACATTAGCTAGATGTGAGGACTGAAGGATCAGAATCCAGCACATATTAACTATGGAAAAGAGAAAATATTACAAGAAAAAAAACTCACCGCACTTCTTAGTTTTTGGAATGCTAGAGAATGAACGACATTGGGGAATTCGGAGATATGCTTCCCAGCCAGATAATGTCCCCTCTGCTTCTC
Source organism: Pelochelys cantorii (assembly GCA_032595735.1). Classification (NCBI taxonomy): domain Eukaryota; kingdom Metazoa; phylum Chordata; order Testudines; family Trionychidae; genus Pelochelys; species Pelochelys cantorii. The sequence continues at coordinate 29,158,056 of CM064332.1, forward strand.
AAAGACTGCTTTGTATTTAAGCTGCAGAACATTTACATGGAAATTGTTGGGATCATTAAAGTACACAATGCCACAAGGAAAAGAGACACAAGATATAATTTTTAAAAGATTCATACTAACCTCACTGTTAATATAATCAGCATGCTTAGCTCCAACGAGAGGGATGTAGTCTGGAGGCAAAGTATAGCCGATGGCCTTACCAGTTTCCCATGAATGCTTATACCGTTTCTAGACCAAGAAAACATATTTAGGTTTTGATTAAATGTACAGAATATTTTCCAGTAAACATTCACATTAGCAAAAGATGTGGAGTCAGCTTCTTCCCCATTTACTGACTGGTACTTTACTCCACAAGAGGCTGCACTGAAGTCAGCAGGATCACTCCCAAGTAAGATGTTTCTCAGTGTGAATAACGGGATCAGAATCTCTGCCCCCATAGAACAAAGCACTTGAGCATGAGCTTAACTTTGAGTACGTGTATGAGTCTCAATGCTTTCCTGAATTGGGGCTATGGCCTCTAATATTTATATCCAGGGAGAAAAAAAGGACCTTCCATAATTTAAACAGGAAGCTTGGTATTAAAAGCCCTAGTTAGAACTGGGAGAGATGCATAGCCGGATGTATGCCTCACAAACATTCCCAGTCCTCCTATCAGTATTTACTGTATTTATGGTAGCTCACACAATGTGGCAGGTGTTTTCCAGACAGATGCTTAACATATGTTAAATACTATAAACATGATTAAAGGCTATACTATAAAACCTTTAATAATATCAATGATCAGTTGCTCACCATGCAGGTTTAGTAACTCAGCTATTGAAGTTAAGGAGCTATTCAGCAGTGTGAGTAAAGGGTTCCCAATTTGGCTTTTAGGCAATAAACTAATCTAAGTTTCATCAGTAGTATACCCAGAGATTTCACAAAAATCTAAAACATTTTCCTACATGCAAAATATTGATAATAACACACATAGCCCATGCAGAACATTTTTCATTGTAGTAGTTCTCAAAGAACTCTACAAAGCAAGGTAAATACCATTATCTCTGTTTCACAAATGGGACACAAAAGGGAAGTTACTTGCCCAAGGTGACTCAGTAGGAGAGTCAGGAGTAGAACTTAAGTCTCCTTAGTCCCAGTTCAGTGTTCTATCCACTGGGCAATTACAGTTAACATTAAAATATAAAAATATTAAGTTTAGCCATCTGTTTGATATACTCTTTAGGACATCTTACATCACTATAGAGCTTAGACATCTCTCTGGTGTGGTTCAATACTGGAGTGTCATCAGAACCAATGTAGTGGCCTCTATCAAGATTAAATGTTTCCTTGTATTTCAGCTAAAGAAGAAAATAAAGACTGTGTTAATGACTTAGAGGCAATGAATTACTTAATTGGTCTGCTTGTGAGAAGCAGGTGTTTACTGCCAGTTGTACTACCTTATCTAAATTATAGGAGCTAGTGCCCACTAGATACTCTGGAACCTAGGCAAGTATTATCATGTTTTGTCAAAAATTTCATACATTATTCTAAGTATTTGAAAACTCTTGATCTGAAGAAATATTTTATTAGGTACCCTGTACATTCAGTACAACATACTAAACTGGCTTCACCCATAACAGGATTAAATTTTTGGAAATCTTAAATTTTCTTTAAAAATTCAAAATGTAATGGCACAGTAATATTGTGTTGCTCACTAATTTAACACTTATACAAAACAAAATTGCAGCATTTGTATAGTGTTAGCTCTAGACTACATCCTAACAATAAAAATCAAGCCATCTAATAATTTTAATAAAACATTATTTTGTTTCAAAAATAATGCTTACGTCACTCTGATTGATAGAGTTGATCTTTGCCAAAACAACATCTGGAGTATCAACCACACTTGTAAAATTGGAATAGTTATCAGTGGCTTCTTTTATATAGGCTCTCTGCAAAGAGATATGACAAAATCTTCTTAAATACCATGCACTGGAAATAGGAGTTAAACCTGTATTTGTGGAAACTTTCACTCACCTTATTTATTAACTCTTGGGCTTTCTTAACTTTCCTATGTTCCACTGAATCCAGAGGGATCCACCCACAACCCCGAATCCATTCCAGATCAGATTTATAGATATTCTGAAAATATGAAAACAAATGAAGAGATATACACATATAATACAGACAAAAGCTTGAGTTAAGCCATAGTGAAATCTTTTGAAAGTTTAAGCTTGTGCCGTGTAGGCCATGTACATAAACCCTCAAAGAATCAAAAGCATATGATATATATGTAGAGACTGCCGTAACCATTTTACATGTTTAGTTAGAAGCCATTCTGTATAACAAAAGCCATTTCAGTTACTTGTGTCTGCACGTATACTAGAGGGAGTGAACTGGCCTTCACCGAGGTGGGGAGAGGCCAGAGGGATGCGCTGTTGGAATGTGTTAATGAACTATTTTGAGCTGAAGCTCAAACTCCCTCTAAACCTGTTTGTTTCTTTGCTGATAATAATTCCTCTCTGAAGTTTATTTTGATTTCTTGCCCTGACGTCAGACTTGTTTGGTTAAGGGTATAAAATACTAGGATTGATTGTATTAGCCAGCCTTACTGGGCCTGACTTTGCTGGGTCCACGTTTGGCTCACTTTGCTTTTATTGGCCAATAAAACCATATATTTTAGCCGCGTAAACAGAGTGAAGTTTTTACTTCGACATATATATGAAATTACTTACATCACTCTGTAGATCATAGGCCTTCCTTGCCTGGATGCAATCATTCTGGTCAGGGTGACATGTCCATTCATGTAGGTATTGCCGATAATCAATATCACTGACCAGTGTCTGGCATTCCTTGGCCGCCAAGACGGATACCATATCCGCAGGAATGTGAACATTAGACTTTGATTTGTGATAAGCTGATTTGTACAATCTGTCATTCTGGATCTTGCCTGCATGTTCAAACCACACCAGCTTGGGATCATCTCTCATAGTGGGAACACCAACATAGTGACCTCTATGATTAACATACTCAGCTTTGTATTGTAGCTGGTGAGGAGGAGAAAAGATATTTAGAAGTCAGCACTGAACACTGAACTGAACACTATTCAGCCTGCTTGTTCTCTTTCTACTCTGTATAATTAGTTTTCTTAAATATCAGGAATGGACAGAACTCGGTATATAGGCAAGACACTGCTAATTACATCTACATTTTCAGTACAAAATATGTATGCTACAGGATGCGGTGAGCGATAATGTTACAATATATACTCCTCCCTCTTTATGGGACTGCTACTATCTACCTTAATCTGCTGTTACCTTTTAAACAGGCGATACAGCAACTTCTTCAGCACAACTAGATCTCCTTGTACTTACTGTGCCCTAATAATTGCATAGTTTGAAAAAAAGAATTTAAAAATTGCATCAATAGTTTGCCAACCTGTATTTAAAGTACTACTCAGAGCAAAGTTAGTCATTTTATTTAGAAATGTGCATATTCAGCTATTGACAAACAATAGCTACAAGAAAGGGTATACGGGGAAAAGGATAGCATCTCTTTAAGGGACAGGTTGGACTCACAACATGAGGATCATCACGGTGGTCCTGCCCTGCCCTGGGAGCTGAATTGTATAACTAAGAACAGAAAGCTGCACAGGAAGAAGAGAGGATTAGAAGTCAGACAGACTGGAGTCTGTGGCACCAGGAGACTAGTCTTGGGTGAGGACTGTGAAATTGGGGAACCTGACTCTGGGGCCTGATGAATTGTTTATTAGAAGGGAGCATGATGTCTGATTAATGCGTGTTGGCTTCTCTTTTCCGTGGATTGGATCCCCTGCATCTGTACTTGTAGAAATTAAGGTTGGGCACATGTGCAGTGCCACAACAGGTCCTCACTTTTACACATTAGCACAGCATTCACTAATCACTTGAGCCAGTTTCTGAGTCCCTCACCTATGCTCACTTCAAAGGGACTATGCATGGAGTAAGGTGGTAAAGCGAGTAAATGTATCAGAACCTGGGCCTTACCCAGTCGCACCCCTGTAATAGATAAAACAAGGTACTACAGACAGCTAGAGGGTATTGGGCTGGAGAATGTCAGTAAAACTAAGCTAGGGATTGGCTCCTCTCAAGCCTTTCAAAATGAATTGTTGAGGTTGTCTTTGAATGTTTGCCTTCTTTTTTTGCCAGGCCCCAAGCAGTCTCCTGCTGAAGTCACGTGATTACTTAAAAAGAACATCTTTACCTCACTTTGGACATCACTGGAGTGCTTGGCATGACGAAGCTGCACAGCATCAGGAGGTAAAAGATAACCAGTAGCTTTCTGTTTTTCCCAGTTTTCCTTGTATAAGTTCTGTAGGAAATAAAACATGAGAGAAAGTTATGAAACCAAGAATAAAACCATGATAAGCATCACTCCTGTGGATAAGTAACCATATAAAATGTTAGAAGCTGACTCCAGGGCAGTCTTAGAAAGACAATTAGTTAAAAAATTATACACTCTCCTAATAAGTTCTTGATGTCACTTAAAATTGTCAGATGATCAAGTATTTCAAGGTGGAAAATACATACCTGGTTAAGAATTCTGGCAGCTTCTCGGGCCATATCTTGCTGCGGTGTATCTGTTAGAGTGTAATTTGACTTGATGGCATTCCAGTCTTGGTGGTATTTAATCTGCAAAAGAGGATTTATGGAGTAAATGCATTGTAAAGTCATCACATTTAGAAAATGTAACTCAAGACTTCATTTATACATATGAAATCATTATTAGGATTATAATTGCCTATATGTTCAGAGCCAAATTCACCCATGATGTGAAACAGACAGACATTAAAGAATGGAGGAAGTTAGGTAGGAAAGGCAACTCCAGCATCATGGTCCAAAGCCATGCATCTTTGGAGTCATATTCCAATTTGTACTGATGCAGGAAATAAGCAGCTCATACTGGGCTTCTCAAACTGCAAAGCTCACAGTGGTTGGGAAGGATCACTCTTCTTCAGAAACCAGGGCTTTTCAGCACAAAGTAAGTGGATGAGTTCATCAATACTCTCATCAGTCCCACATATTCAAAGAATCTGCAGGTATTGGGCCGGAATGTGATTTGAAATACTTTTTTCTCTTTTAAAGCTAAAGTCTTGCAGATACATTTAAGAGCTCCAAAATAAACCAATATACTTACATCACTCTGGATTTCACCACTATGTTTTGCTGTGATATAATCAACTCTGTCAGCCACTGGAGTAAACTTGAGAGATTCAGCTTTTGTGCGGTACTTTCTCTGTATAAGAGAAAAAAATGAAACTATAATCAAATTATATTTCAGTACCTTCTACTCAAAACAGAACAATTCCATTTAGCGAGAGAGAGAAAGAAAGCTACGTGGAAGACCAGATTTAATTTGCAAGCTAATTCAAGACAAATATAGTGAAAAGATCCAGCTTCTTGTTACAAAATATAGTAAAAGTAATATGTTGATGCATTTTGAAATTACAGACACTTTCAGTTATAAACATGCTTGTGAATATTTAACACTTCTATTTAATTCTTACCTCATTCAGGAGATCTTGGACATGTTTGACATGGTTGATTCCAACAGAGTCATTTGGCATCCACCCAATTCCACGTAGCCATTCCAAATCAGATTTGTAAACAGCCTGGGAAAGAAAACAGAATCCACATCTTCAGTCTGAGTTCTCTGTCTGACACACTTTAATAAATATAGGTCTGACCTGCTTGCCTTTCACTTTCATAGATTTCAAGGTGAACGCTATCAGGCTTAATATCAATGTCTCTAAGGGTATGTCTACACTACAGCGTTAATTCGAGTTAACTTAATTTGAAATAGTTAATTCGAATTAAGCTAATTCGAAATAACGCATCTATACACAAAAACTATTTCAAAATAGCGTTTTGCTATTTCGAAATAGCGCGTCCACACTGAGTGGACCCTGAACCGAAGTTAAGGCTGGCCGGAACCAGTGCCGGCAGGGCATCAGGTTAGGACTTAGTGTGTGGGGCTGCTGCCTGAGGCTAACTGAGCTCCGTGCTCAAAGGGACCTTACCCCCACCCCGGACAGACAGTTCTCAGGGTTCCCCGCTTGCTTGTCTACCTCGATGAGGAACAGCAAAGCAGTCCTGTCTTGGAATGCCCTGAGTGCCCGCACTCGGGACACCACAGCACTCAGCCACATGGAGCCAGAGCTGCCCCTGGACACACCGGTGCATCTCGTGGGGTCGTTCCCATCAGCCCGGCTGCACTTGCTGCAGGCTGCCATCCGGAGGGTCCATCGGGGGGCTGTCAGGATCCAGGAGGCCCTGCAGGAGAGCGTCCACCCTGAGGAGCCCTCAGAGCCACCCCAGTCCTCCCCACCGGGGGCTCGTGCCCCATTCCTCCCTCACGTCCTTCCACTTACCCCTCCCTAGCCCCCCATTCCTGATGTCAAACAAAAGACACGTATGTTCAAAAATAGAAACTGGGTTTATTGAACAAAACTGGGGAGGGGGGGTGAACCTCTGGGGAGACTGGGAAAAGGAGGTGGGAGAGGGGAATAGAGAGGGTGGGAGAGGGGAGAGGGAAACCTGGGAGGAGGGAGCTGGAAGGGGGAAGCAAGGGGAAGAAGGGGGAGGGGAAGCTCAGGGCCCAGGGTTGGGGGGTCTCACCGGACTAACTTGATTTTCATGCAAACCTGCTCCTGGGTTCACATGTGGCCTTTGGTGGCCAGGCTGGCAGCTATCCTGCCATAGACTGCCGCATTCCTCCATCTAGTGTGGAGATCATGGACGTTGGGGGCATCCCCCCCAAACCTGAATAAGGTCCATGATCTCCACCCTGGACCAGGAAGGCGCCCACCTTCTCCAGCCCCTGTCAGGCTCCTGGGAGCTGGCAGACTGCTCCTGGGGAGCGGTGGAGGGCTGGCTGCCAGTGGCTTGCTGGCTCATGTTTTCGGGCCACTGAGTCAGGGGGCCCGGTGGCCACTGCTGGCTCTGTGCTGGCAGGCTTGGAGCTGGCACAGGCACTGTGGCCAGGGTCTACCCCTTTAATGGCTCCGGGGTTGGGGAAGAGGAGAGTAAGTTTTCCTGGTTGTACCCAGAGTGGCCACCAGGGCTCCCTGGGAAGGGCTGGAGGCCCCCTATTTTGGATTTGGTCTTACTCCTCGTAGAATGAGGTTTACCAGATTCGAATTAAGTGCTCTGCTATTTCGAATTAATTTCGAAATAGCAGTTTGCATGTATAGACGCTATTAAAGTTAATTCAAAATAACGGCTATTATTTCAAATTAACTTTGCAGTGTAGACATACCCTAAGTTTGCCAGATCTTAAACTTGACAGTAAGTCTGGTAAGTAATTAAGTTACACAAAGTCTCAATCAACTTCACTAACTACTTACATGTAGTGTTCTTTAAGAATGCTCTGTCTTTTATCATTCAAACCAGAGAAAATCTAAGCTAAATATTGATCATCTGTTGCCTAAACATGTTTTTATTGTAAAAACTTAATTCATAGGAGATCAATACAGTTTGTTATTAAATGGCTTTAAATGTCTAGGTGCAATTGGTGCTTTCTTACTGGCTGTCCATGACACCATAACAATATATGTTCTGATCAATACATGCATAAGATGAATTGTATTGTTTTACTTTATACAGTTCAATTTATAGCCTTTCTGCCTTTGAATTTATACAGTATAAAACAACTTGACACATATTATTGCTCAGCAATTACCTAGTTTTTATGTCTTACTGCTTAATTATTGTATCTAGCATAGTTGTAGCAATACTGGTCCCAAGATATTGGAGAAGTGGCTCGAAAAGTTTGTCTCACTCACAAACAGAATTTGGTCCAATAAAATATATTACCTTGTCTTTTCATTTAAAAATTAATGCATTTATATTTACAGAATTATAGCACCAGTGACCTAAGGTTTATCTCATGTACCTTGCTTGCCTTAGTTTGAATGTAAGATCTTTTATGGACCTTGTTGTCACACAAAAAGCCTGAAGGGGTTAAATTTGTATTCCTCTAGGCCAGCCATGAGCCCTGCTGGTGAAAATACCAGGTGTTCTTCATCAGACTGCCTTCATCAGCTGCAACTTCCTATGTTTGCTAGCAGAGAGCCAAGTATGGGATAAATAACATGACCTCAGTTCTCAGCCCTGTGGGAACATTGAGAGAGGCTTTGGGCCAGTATGTACACACCTGGTAAACAGCTGTAGTATAACTAGTGTAAGGAATCCCATGTCTAGTGAGTCTCACCAGGGACCTAGACCTTGGAGGGTGCCCTGGATTCACCCAGCTGGAGCCACTTCAACTGCGGCCTGGCGCAAGGTGACCGGAACGGGACTCCACGCAGACTGAAGGGGCGTAAGCATTTCCAAGTGCCTGTTGCTCACTTTTATGCATTGCTCTGCCTATGCTTATTGACATGTTACTTTGCAGTAGCTGTGTAACCATCTTGGCAGTATTAAGCCTGTAATAGTAGTGACATAGTGAAATTAATAAAAGCAACTATCCCTAATCAACTCTGTCTTGAAGCAAATCTACAACCCTGTTGGGCCTTGGTCCTGTGAGTTGAAACTTTTCTTTTAGTTTGTTTGGCAGAGAGCTATAATACTTATGGTGCTAAAGAAGTAACAATGATGGCTTAATACTAAACACCTATTAATAAAAAGCCCAGTCTAACTCCAACTGAATTCAGTAGAGAAGACAATATTATAGAAGATAAAATATGAATATTTGTAAACTCACATCACTCTGCAGTTGATAGGCTTTCTTGGCCTGGATGACATCATTCTGATCAGGCAAACACGTCCAACGATGCAAGTAATTACGATAATCAATATCACTGACTAAAGTCTGACATTTTTTGGCAGCCACAATGGGAAGCATGTCCACTGGACTACTGAACTTTGTCTTCCACGTCTGAAAGTGCTTCTTGTATTCTAGGTCACTATGAAGCTTGGCTGCATGCAGGGCCCATAGTATTTTGTTATCTTCTCTCGCACTTGGAGTCCCAACATAGTGTCCTTTCTGCTTCTCGTGTTCTAATTTGTATTTATACTGGATATAAAGCAAAGACCACCACGTAAATTACTAACATTTCGGAGGCTTTAGAAATGGATGTGAAAAACTATAAATGCCTTCTTTCCATACTTACATCACTGGCAATTTCTCTTGAGGCTTTGGCTACCTTAATTGGGATGGCATCTGCTCTCAAATCACAGCTCATCTTCACTTCATCCCAAGCTTCTTTATAAAGTTTCTGTGAAGTCAGAGAATTGGCCCATCATGTTTCTAGTATGTTGACATGTGCAATCAGTGAAACATGCTACAACAATTGTGCATTTAAAGTAACCGCATTAAAAAACTTCACTATTAGTCATTCTTGTGCATTGTTCAGCATAGCTCTGAAGTAAATGAAGTCCTCTGTTCCTTTACTGCCAATACAATACAGTACTTTCAGCTCTCTGAAGGTATAGATAGCCTAAGGTGCTGCAATCAGTTTTTGTAAAGATTTAAGAGAAGTTTGTAAGTGCTAGCAATTTTCTTACATGAATAAAATGTGTGGCTTCAATACTGCACTAGATTGCCAATATTCAAGCAATACCAGGAAATCATCATCAGTAGCACTTCTAATGGTTGTTACTTAAATATTTCAAAAAGACTAAATACTTTAAAAATTATATTCATAGAGGGGTGATGTTCAAAGCATCACATGAGGATTGAACCTGTGACTCTCTCACTGATTTCAGTGGGAATCCACATGGCTCAATCATGTATTTTCAAAATACTACAGAATCTTAAAATTCAGAAGATATAGGTAATAACGTTTAGAAACCTAAGAAATCCTATACATATACTTACATTGCTAACATGAATAGCATTAGCTTTGGCAAGGTTGATTTCAGGTGTATCTGGCATCACATGGATCGTGGTCTTGTCCTTATCCCAAGCTTCTCTGTATTTGGGCTGTGAAAATAAAAAATGGTGAAATAAATAAATAAATAAATAAATAAATATGCTAGTCCTTTTGTATAACTTCACAGTACCCTGGGCCAAAAGTGCACCCAGAATTATCAACACTGAAAGTCTAAACTTTTGGAATGTTTCCAAGATAAACTAGTTATTTTACAGTTTAAGTTAAACATTTTAGCAGTGAATTTTTCTTTAATTATATATTGCACTGAAATAGTTTTATATAATAAGCATGAAGTAACATACAAGGCTGATTTGCGCAGCATTGGTCTTAGCAAGGAGAACATCTGGAGTATCAACAATATTAGTGTATTTCAAGCTTTCTACTGGTGTGCGGTACATCTTTTCACTCAGGATGTCTTGGGCATTCTTCACTCTCTTCACTTCCACAGAGTCATTTGGCATCCAGCCAATGCCACGCAGCCATTCCAGGTCAGATTTATACAAGGCCTGTATCAGATAAGGACAGAGAGGAACATAACTATCATAAGAAACACCTTCATTACTTTAATCCTTACTAAATAATGTAGATGGAAGGAAAATACTAAACAAACTAGACCTGGAGACTAAACCCCCTTTTATTGACTTTTATAAAGTTAATTTGTACTATTGACAGAGTAGATTGGGTAATTTAAATCACCAATGGGAAAATCTCAATCTAAATAATTGATTTTGATCAATTTTTCCATTTGTCCTTCAGTTATTTTCTAAATAAAGGTGTATTCTCATTAACTGATATAATCATTCAAACATGCTGATTTACAACTAGATAGAGCTTGAAACATTCTTTTGCAACCTCTGAAGGGTACACTATAACTATATACATTATTTAAGCAATTATATCTTAATATTTCAGATACTTATAAATTTGTAACATACTATTTTAGTATGTTAGAAAATGAATGATATATTGACTCATTACTAGATAATTAACTTTTTGCTCATGATTTGTGTCAAACTACATTAGAATAGTAACTGAAATTTAATTAAACCCATAAAACAGCATATAAACCTTATTTTTATTCAATAAAACAACTTTAAATGTCAGATAAATAACCTTTTCTTATCAAAACATATTTAATATTCACTACAAAATGATTTATTCGAAATAGTGAATTAAATTCATTACTTCAGGTCAGCACAGGAAATTTTTCAGATGTGTCTGGTTCCCCCAAATGATTCAAGTCCTTAATTTGATACGTAACATCTTATACCATATTTATAAAGCAAGTTTTTTATAAAGTTTCATGAATTCAGCATATTTATTATTTATATAAGTTTAGGCATTAAACAGAACTCCACTATAATTTAAAACCGCAACATTTTTAAAAAATCAATTTTATTCAAAAAAAATTTTTTTTAAATGATTGATTTTTATTGACCCTTTTCAGTATAATATACATAAATGCAAGGATCAGAATTTGTGGGGTTTGTACCCCAGGAATGCATGTAGTTAGAATGCTGGGCAGAAAGACTCTGAGAAGAGCATTTTTGTCGTGCCTTTATCAAGTGATCATATGCATTATGGTTGATGAGTTTATGTAGAGGGAAAGCCATCACAATGTAACACCTATGGAAGTGGTTAGTGAAAGAAAAAGATACTCAAATAGTCCAATTCAATTTGTGTGCAACTGACCTTTGAACAATCAACATGATAATTTAGCAGCCCATCCATAAAAACTACCTGCCCATCTTGCATCACTCAGCTGGGTAACAAGGAATAAAACTGCTGATATTTGCATAAGAGAGGGCCTGGTGCAAGGCAGCATCACCCTTAAAATTGTTTGAGGAGTGGCTGGGACCAGGCATAAGATATATTGATACAGATTCCAGAATATGCTGATTTGAAATTTAAGCCTCACTTGAGGTAAAATAGTCCCTCTGGTGCAGCTACCTGCATGTACACTGACAGTTTACACTGTATCCCCTATGCTCATAAAGGCAATCTGTCACATTATTTCCCCCTTTTTACCGATGGCAAATGCAAGCAAAGAGAAGTCAACTGATTTGTGGACTGTATCACACAGCAGAGCCAATTTGGAACCCAGAAACAATGAGTTCTAATTTTTTGCACACTATCACTGCTTTCTTAAAAATGTATTTCATGGACATTCTGAAAACAGAAATAGATAAACTGTACTGCTAATAGATGCTGCATAAACATCATGAGCCCTCTATTATGAAAAATTATTGATGGTCTATAAATTGCTGAGACACTAAAGGAAATGTTTCAAAGAAAGCATATCATACACAAACACTTGTGAGTCTTCTTACTGCTTTCCCACATACAAGCACAAACTCAGTAGAAATTTGCTAGTGCATATAAAGCACAACAGTTACCAAGGCAACTGTTCAAGTACATTAAAAGTGGCCACAAATAAGCTAGAACTACCACTGAAGAGGTGGGGAAGGAAAGATGTACTACAGAAAGTCCTGAGGTAGGCAAATCCTCCCTGGTTATCATCATGTCATCTTAACATGTCTAAGAAGCTTTATAATCTGGTTTGCTCTCCTCTCCCCCCCTGCTTGTATATACACGCCTACTTACATCACTTTGTAGATCATAGGCCTTCCTGGCCTGGATCACATCATTCTGGTCTGGCAGACATGTCCACTGGTGCAAATACTGACGGTAATCAACATCACTTGCTATTAACTGGCCTTCTTTGGCTGCTTGGACAGACACCATATCAACTGGAATGTTGATTCTGGCTTTTGAACTGTGATAAGCCTTTCTGTACTCTCTGTCATTCTGCATCTTCATTACATGTGCAGCCCATGCCAATTTGGGATCTTCCTTTGCAGTTCGGCATCCGATATAGTGGCCTTTCTGCTTCTCGTGGGTTTCCTTGTATTTGTACTACAAAATATAGAAAAAAGAACATTAGCAAAAAGTGCTATGAATTGTCAGTCTACATGTTCTAAAGCAATTACTGATTATGAGCGCCAGACCTGGGAACCCATAAAGGGTATTCCATCAGTGCTTCTGATATTCAAACCCATTTAAGAACAGTCTCATGTTGGGCCCCCAAAAACTGATTCCCAAAATCACCAATGACCCTGGATAATGATATTTATCCTTTATCTTAATAGTTTCAAACCATGATAAAAGGAAAATATTTCAGAATTCCCTCTAGTTATAATACATAGTTATTCCAATGGCTTTGTAAGGTTTATAAGCACTGTACATTTTAGATTTTAACAGAAATCTAGATTTTAAGTAGGAAGAACATAAATAATGCCTTTGTAATACGTTTTGGGAGCAGCAGAAATACAGTTTGTTCTTTAATTAGTGTAAATGTTTGAAGAATAAAAGTTTACTGGGTATTGCAAAATAATTATCTACTGAGACTACTTTGACACAAGAGCTACAAAATACAACGTTCTGTTATCATTAATAATTTCCTGTAGCAAACTTTAATTTCAACTAGAAAAAGAGGGTCAAGATTTAAAATAATACAAAAATACCTGAGAGCATGCTGTTCATAAAAAAATACATAAGCGCTTTGAATTGAGCCTAGCTGGCTACACAATTGTGTACTGTGTTTGATATAGGGATGAATGGATTTGCCTTTCATAGAAATAAAACAGAAGAAACAGACATTGTACCTCACTAGCAATGTCTCTGGAAGCCTTGGCATGTTTGATGGAAATGGTATCAGCTCTTATGTCATAGTCTTTCATCTTGGCATCTTCCCAGGCTTGCTGATAATGTTTCTGTAATCAACACCAAGCATTCAACTTTAGATTTCATTTCTCTCATAAAACACATTTCCCTGAGATTTGCAGCATGAATGTTTTCATTTGGTCCGTTCAGTTTTGTGGGTTACAAAAATTATTCCTATCCCCTTAACTGATCATTACTAAACATATATCATGATTGATTATATAGGTCCCAAACCGGGGGTCTGATATACAGAGTCCTGTGCCCATCTGACTACAATGAGACTCTTTGTGGGCAGAAGAATATCCCACCCCATATTATATTACAGGAAAGTGTCCATAGATCTGCATATCAGCAGGCTACTGAAGTAATGAAAGATTCTTATTTTCTTTAGTGTTCTTTAGATTATGCTTTGTATTAGACCCACAGAGGAGTCTCTGCTCAATCACCTCATTAGAAGTTTTGTTATGTATATATAGACTCACAGACTTTAAAGCCAGAAGGGACCTTCATGATCATATAGTCTGACCTCCTGCACATTGCAGGTCACAGAACATCACCTACCCACTTCTGTAGTAGGCCCATAACCTTTGGCACTTCCACTGAAAACATAATATTTAATATGATCGTATAAATCAATGCAATCAGTATTAAAAGATCTAAAATAACTTTGAAACAATTAGTCATATTGCCATTTTAAAAGAAACAAATCAAGAGAGTTGAAAATAAAAACTGTGTAAGAATAATGTTAAGTGTCCAAATGAGGCTGCAATATTCAAAAAATACCTAATTGGCATGTAAGATGGAAACAAAAGGTTGAAGTGGTCTCCCACTCATCCAATGACAGAACATTTTCTACCAAGTCCAAGAATGTCATTGTTATTTTTTTCCCCCTCCCTCTGGGAAAGCCTAAAATTCCTTGTTCAAACCAGTAAATCGTCATAAGGTGTACAGTGTACACAAGACCAAAGTGCTAAACTGTCTGGCCACTGTTTCATTTTTGTTATCTACTCATTGTGTATTAGACCAGACAAACAAGAACAACTTTTAGACCGTGGGCCAGAATCCCTGCTGAAGTAAGTTGGTGAACCTCCATTGGTTTCAAATAAAAAGGTAAGAAAGGACAGACCACCACATTAATGAATGACTTCAGATTAATGAATCTAGCCCATTGTGCTTCATGAACATTGTGATCATTAAGCATATATAACACTTCAACAAATAATAATTCTTCATGTACATTCTAAAATACAAAATAATAAAATGAATATACCTTTGTGTATGTGAGAACCAGGAAGTTAATAATAAGAGTTGTAAAATGGAGCAGGCTTAAAATTATGTCTGCATATCATAATGTTTATTTAAATAGCACTATGTATTTTTTTTTATTTAAATATCTTACATTGCTGATGTTCAGAGCATTGACTTTGGACTGCAGCATAATAGGAGTGTCAGCAGGTAAGGTGAACTGTGTCTTCTCTTTATCCCAGATTTTATGATAGAGAGGCTAATGAGAAAATAAAGATAGCATTATCTGATTATTTTCAAATTAATTTATCTCATGGTATATAAGCTAGAATATGTGTTACGATATCTGTTCTCATTTGATGTACTTTTAACGCAACTGAATGAACCACAAAAATATCAGTATGAATATAGAAAGTAAATGTTAATATAAAGGCCACCTTACTTCACTGATCTGCAGAGCATTGGCTTTAGCCAAGACAACTGCTGGGAGGTCAACTATGCTCGTAAATTTCAATTCATCTGGCCTCCGGCGGTATAATCTGTCATTCAGGAGCTCCTGGGCTTTCTTCACTCTTGTCACATCCACTGAGCCTTCTGTCAACCAACCAGCACCACGCAGCCATTCCAGGTCTGACTTGTACATGTTCTACACACAAAATTGTTCTATTAGTTATATGTGGCAAGCATGGGAGTTTATTGTCAAGGCATAGCAAGGTAGTGCACTGCACTGCACCAGGGACAGATCAAACACACAGCTGTAACTCTTATGGTCACAATTTCCTCTTTGATCCCCTCCTTACTTTAGGGAAGATCTAATCTGCTACCTGTATCAATTAACATATGTGCTTTGGCCAGTGATTTGGGAGGAAATGGACTTTAAGCTCTCCCCATCCAGTGTTAGTTCCTGCCTGCACACAACCTGCCCATTAAATTAAAAAAGCAGGCTGATCACTGCCTCCCTCCCTCCCTCTACCATGCTGTGACTAGTGATGGAGACCATCCTCACTGAGAAATAGAGGATAGGACAAGTCACATTCTTGCCCAAAATAAATAATGTCTTTTGTATAATCATATGAGAGAAAGTCAGACAAGTAGAAAAGTAAATTGTATTTTACTCTCTTAATTTATACTAAATTAATTGTATCACCATCTTTTATTTCGGCTACTCTATAGGGAACTGTAAACAAAAATTATTGTTTTGGTTTGAAAACCAGCACGTAATGTTCAGCGATGCTTTTTTACATGGCACCTTTATTTAATGGCTCCTTGTCCTAAATAAATGCCTCTGGCAAACCCTGGTTTGCAAAAGATAAAAAGCATTCCAGTGAACCAGAATTGCCAGAAAATGTCAAACAGAAGAAGGGGAAACATTTTTTTCAAATGCAAGCCAATATATATTCCTAAGCGAAATGCCTGGTAAATCATTCATCATATATTTCTACCTTTAAAGGCTAAAATCCAGTGTGAGTTTTGGTATTCTCTTTCTAGACAAAACACAGTTCTTAGAAACTATTATGCACTATATATTGATATACTCACATCACTCTGTAATTCATAGGCCTTCTTGGCTTGGATCACATCGTTCTGGTCTGGCAGACATGTCCACTGATGCAGGTAATTGCGGTAATCAACATCACTGACCAAGGTCTGACATTTCTTGGCC
Organism: Pelochelys cantorii; assembly: GCA_032595735.1. Lineage (NCBI taxonomy): Eukaryota > Metazoa > Chordata > Testudines > Trionychidae > Pelochelys > Pelochelys cantorii. The sequence goes on from CM064332.1 coordinate 29,174,579, forward strand.
TGCACAATTCCCAACATGTCCACTGGGCTACTGAATTTGGTCTTTGATTTTTCAAAATATTTCTTGTACTCCCTGTCACTTTGGATCTTGGCTGCATGAATGGACCACACCAACTTGGGATCATCCTGAAGGCTTTGGAATCCCACATAGTGGCCTAATTGCTGGCGGTAACCTGTTTTGTATTTGTACTATCATGCATATGTAAAAAAACAGAAATCAAAGAAAAAACAAATGAGCATTTTCATTGGGTATCTAAATATGTACAAATGTTTCTTCAACTATTAATAGATGTTTAAAGCATCTATTTTTTTTTCAGTTGTTAAAATTTAAGTAAACTAAAAGGGTTGTTTCTTTACAAGGTGCCTCAATAAAAACTTGTTCCTGTACCCACAGGAATCTTTCAGGAGAAGTTGGATTAGCCCTACTTGCTACAAGCTAGCCCTACTTGTGTTTTATGGAAAGAAGCACATATTAAACATATTTTCCACCCTTTTTTTGGTCCAAAAGTTTCAGAGGGTTGATGAAGCACCCAAAACTTCTGATGCATTTCAGCACTTTACCTGAGCCAGCAGAAATATTTAGGTACCTGAACTATTTCCAAAATAATCCAATCAACGCTGTCTATTACATAATCACTGGTAGCTTATGATCTTTTTTAACTATTCTTAGAGTAAAATTGCTATGATTTGATATTTTAAAAACCCTTACAAGAAGCAACTAAGATTATAAATATAAAATGTACTATCCATTGTTAAAAATTATGCGTAGTTTTAAAACATTTTTGAACGTTCACAATAAACAAACAAATAAAGGTGAGACTGTACCTCACTAGCAATGTCTCTCGAAGCCTTGGCATGTTTTATTTCAATGGCATCAGCTCTTAAGTCATAACCTTTTTCCTTGGCTTCTTCCCAGCTTAGTTGATACATTTTCTGTGGATGAAGTGAATATGTTAACATGCACACAGAGAAATAGTGTACATATTTATCATAGATGGTAATCAATATACATTTTCATCCAATTTTTTATAATAAAAAATAAAATGTAAAGTGTATACATTATGATAATCACAGTAGTTTTTACATTTAAAACATCCCCTTTAAAATCCAATCTGTTCCTCTATGTGGATCACTTTCACAGCTGCCTGAGAGGGAGCATAAGTTATGGTTATCAGAGGGTTACTTGTGCTAAAATACATTTACTAAGATATACCTGGCCCTACGTGAAAAGAAACTGTCCAAACTGTCCATTATGACTGAGGCTTATAGATTAAGCCCAAACTGATCAGAGTTCTTTAATCCATGATGTTTCTCTTTTGCACGGTAGGAAGCTACCTTCTCTCCAAAAGTTCCGATTCAGATAATATGTGGTAACTTGGGTACAATGGTCCAAGTTTATTCATCAACATCACAATCTCTCACAAGGTTATTTACTTGGAATTTAGATATGTACTTTAGCTATTTACATGCTTTATAATGGAGCAGTACACATTTAGATATTTACATTAGCTATTTATATGCTTTATAGCTGAGCCTTGAATATAGTAGAGGATTACATTAGAATATACATAACAGACCCTGGCTTCAGTTATGACTGAATGGACATTATTTCACTTGACAATGTGTAATTTTGGATAAATGCATTTATAATGTTTACTTTAATATCTTACCTTACTGACATTCACAGCATTGATTCTGGACTGCAACATCTCAGGGGTATCAGAAGGAAGGGTAAACTGAGTCTTCTCTTTATCCCAAACCTCCCGATATAAAGCCTGAAGATAACACAATCACAGAGTTATTTAGTACAATGTTGAAAAACTTATCTTTACCATTTCTGATATATATCTGTTCTCATCTTGGACAACTGGTCCAGCTCCCAATGAATTCAATGGCAAAACTCCTACTGATGCAATGTAAATGGGTCTAGACTCATTCTGACGGAAACTCAACAATCATATGAGGTCTAATTTTTGAATAGTCTTCTTGTGATTAATTCATTTTCTCTCAAAAGTACTCCTCTCTAAAGTTTTTGCACATTCTTCAATTCATACTACAGGCTAAAACTCTCTAAACCAGGGCTCTCTGGTCCAGGAACATCTGTGGTTCAGCACGGATGTTGCAGGACCAGAGAATCCTGGTGGAGGGCCAGCAGCAGGGAGCCCTGTGGGGCTGGCAGGGCAGCAGGCCGCCTGTAGCAAGCTGATAGTGGGGGCGACCTAGCACGTGGCAGTGGGACTGGGGGACCCAGAAAGAGGCTGCCTGGCAGGGCACATGGCCTCCCAGCTGCCAGAGGGGCCCAGAGCCACAATGCATGGCTTCCTGACAGGGCCCAGAGCCACAACGTGTGGCTGCCCAGTGGGGCCCGGAGCTGTGGCTGCCCAGTGGGGCCTACAGGCCCAGCTGCCCAGGAGGGACCAAAGCTGTGGCTGCTTAGCTGCCTGATGGGGCCTGGAGCCGAAGTGGTAGCAGCTGGTCAGCAGACTGGCAGGAGAATGGGGCCAGCAGGAAGTGGAGGCCAGAGGGCTGGGCCAGTGTTGGGAGGATGGTGGCAGGGGGGCCAGAAATGACCTCTCTTGGTCCAGCAAAATCCCTCATCTGCGACCAGTCAAGACCCAAGGATGCCAGACCAGGGAGGTCCAACCTGTAGATTCAGAAGTGGATTCATCCATTCTTTGGCATAGCTGTACTGTGAAGGACAAGACTAGATATTCCATTTAAAACTACATGTATTATGTTCTGGATTTGATAGGTTGCTTTTCTGGCAGGATACTTTTCTAACTGAGGTGTTTGTTTATTTAAACACCATTAAATAAAGCAAACTGTTGTTTTGTAGCACTGTTCACAAGCGGAAGCACTGAAGTTATTTTTAAAATTCATTTTATACATCTCTACACTATTTTATATTACTTATAAGTAGAACACTTTAAAGCCACTCTTATGCAACAGAGAAACCACCCAGCTGCTCAATCTTCCTTTTTGAAGGTTCATTCCAATTGACTTCCATATTAATATAAAGACCCATTGATTTCAGTGAGAGAGAGATATGACTCTAAATGCAGGGGGAGATAGCCACAACCACCATCTGGAACTGGTAGATTATTTTAAATAATTGTATGATTATTTCTTTGAAATAATTACTATGCAACAATCTGCATTCCTTATTAGAGAAATGGTTTTGCATTTTCCCAGTTGTATTTTGGTTAATAGTTACTGGGGGACATCTGCTCCTAAAACCCTGAAAGTCCCTATAATAAAGCATACCGTTTCCTTTTTTATTTTAAATAACAACACTCAAAGGACACTCAAGTACAAATGCAACCCATTTCTTACAGAACTCTGATGCAGAGCATTTGTCTTAGCCAGCACAATCTCCGGTGTGTCCACAATGGTTGTGAATTTCAATTCATCTGGCCGCGTTCGATACAATCTATTATTCAGGAGCTCCTGGGCTTTCTTCACTCTGTCGACATCCACTGAACCATCTGGCATCCAGCCAATGCCACGCAGCCATTCCAGATCTGATTTGTACACATTCTACAAACAAATATAATTGTATTATTAATTAGGGAAGTAAAGGGTTAACCAGTTACCCGATAAGCATCACCCAGTATCATCAATTTGGGCAGGGGGCCATTCCAGCCCGACCAGGCCCACCATGCTGTGCTGTAGGTGGTGGGTCACTCCAGCCTGGCCGGGCTGAAACAACCCCCCCACCGTCACCCCCACCCAGGGGATCTCAGTTATCTGGTTATAAGTAATTTTAAGAGGTTAACTTTTCAAATGGAATTTCACATAGCCACATATAATTAATAGTAGGTAACAAGCAAGTTTATTGTCAGCACATGGCAATGGGCTACTCTGCACTGCCCAAGGAGCAAACCACAAAGAGAACTGACTGTCACACAGCAAAGCCAGGACTGGAATCAATTAACCCTGACTAGTAACCTAATCTCTTCAAAACACTCCCTGCTTTCTTGCAAATATATTTCATGGGACATTCCAGAGATGAAAACAGATCAACTAGATTGGTATCAGATACTGCATCAGCATCATGATCCCTCTGTAATGAAGAGTTCATTGAGGACACACAATTGCTAAGACACATAAGGAAATGCTTCAAAGAAAGCATACAAATCCTTGTCAGTCTTCACATCACATTCCTCCTCATATAGGCACAAACTCAGTAGAAATTTACTAATGCATATAAAGCACAACAGTTACCAAGGCAACCTCTCAAGTATGTTAACAGTGGACAGAAATAAACACAGCAGGAATTCACTGCTAAGAACCACATTTGGGAACAAATCTGAACCACTGAAGAGCTGGTGAAGGAAAGATGAACTGCAGAAAGTTTTGGGGCTAGCAAGTCCTCCATGTTGAGTGCCTTATATCTCAACACTTGTGTATACACGCCTACTTACATCACTTTGTAGCTCATAGGCCTTCCTGGCCTGGATCATATCATTCTGGTCTGGCAGACATGTCCACTGGTGCAAATACTGACGGTAGTCAACATCACTCACAAATGATTGGCATTGCTTGGCTGCTTGAACAGACACTGTATCAACTGGAATAGTGATTCTGGCCTTTGAACTGTGATAAGCCTTCCTGTACTCTCTGTCATTCTGCATCTTCATTACATGTGCAGCCCATGCCAATTTGGGATCTTCCTTTGCAGTTCGGCATCCAATATAGTGGCCCTTCTGCTTCTCATGGGTTTCCTTGTATTTGTACTACAAAATATAGAAAGAAAACATTAGCAGAAAGTGCTATGAATTGTCTGTCTTCATGTTCTAAAGCAACTTCTGATTATGAGCGCCAGACCTGAGAACCCATAAAGGTTATTCAATCAGCGCTTCTGACATTCAAGCCCATTTAAGAATGGTCTCATGTTGGGCCCCCAAAAGCTGGTTCCCAAAATCACCAAGGATTTTGGAAAATGTGCTCCATTGATCTGAACAGTTTCAAAACATGATAAAAGAAAAATGTTCCCTCACTAGTTACCATCAGTGTTTCCTATGATCGTTTCTATTCATATGTGGATTTTTTCCCGGCATGAGCAGAATAAAAATTTTATGCGCACCAAGACATATGCAATTGTGCACCACCAGCAGAAACTTAGCTCTGGTGGGGGTGGCACTCAGTTCATCGGCTGGGTGGTATTTGAATCTTTCCTGAGTGGCCGCACAAGTGCAAAGCTTACAAAGAACCCTGGTTACAATACTTAATTATTCAAATTGCTTTGTAGGGTTTATAAGCACTGCAACATTTTAGATTTTAACAGAAAACTTAAAAGCAAGAATGACAAAAATAACACTCTTGAATTATATATCGGGAGCAGCAGAAATTTAGTCTGTGTTTCAATTACTGAAACTGTTTGTAGGATAACAGTTTATTGGGTATTCCAAAATAGCTATCTACACCTCTACTGAGACTACTTTGATAGGACAACTATAAAATACTATGTTCTGTTATTGTTAATATTTTACCAAAGCAGACTAAATTCTAATAGAAGGAGAGGGTCAAGGCAGATACAGACAGCATCCTGTTCATAAATTAATACATAAGCACTTTGAATTGAGCTTAGTTGGCTACACAGTTGTCTGCTCTGTTTGATACAGGGATGAATGGACATTGCCTTTCATAGAAATAAAACAGAAGAAACAGAGATTGTACCTCACTAGCAATGTCTCTGGAAGCCTTGGCATGTTTGATGGAAATGGTATCGGCTCTTATGTCATAGTCTTTCATCTTGGCATCTTCCCAGGCTTGCTGATAATGTTTCTGTAATCAAAACCAAGCATTCAACTTTAGATTTCATTTCTCTCATAAAACACATTTCCCTGAGATTTGCAGCATGAATGTTTTCATTTGGTCCGTTCAGTTTTGTGGGTTACAAAAATTATTCCTATCCCCTTAACTGATAATTACTAAACACATGTCATGATTGATTATATAGGTCCCAAACCTGGAGTCTGATATAAAGAGTCCTGTGCTCATCTGCAGTCCCATTGACTTCAATAAGACTCTTTGTGGGCAGAAAAATATCCCACCCCATATTATATTTCAGGAATATGGCCATAGAAGCTGCATATCAGATCCATTCACACCGTGGGCCTGAGCCAAAGCCTACTGAAGTAATGAAAGATTCTCATTTTCTTCAATATTCTTTGTATTATGCCTTGTATTAGTCTTACAGAAAAGTCAGTGATCAATTATCTCATTAGAAGTCCTTGCTATATTTTCAATGGAAACATTTTCCACTGAAACATTCTTGCACTGAAACCTAAGGGTTAAGATATTCTAAATGAATGATATCAACATTGAAGTTATTTTTAAAACATTGAAACAGCCAATCATTAAAAACAAACCAAAGTAGTTCAAAATACAAGTCATGTAAGAATAATAAGAGGTGTCCAAATAAAGCTGGGAGAAGCAAGATTATTCAGGGGTACTTAACTTAATGGAAGCCAGTGCCTGATGTGTATTCATTCAAAGCCACCCATCCCAAAAACATAATTGATATTTGCTGCATGGAATTTTTGCCTACAATATTTTGTTCAAACCTCAAACAAAATTGACAGTTCAGGCAAGGGTATATATTAAAACTTTAAAATAGTTTTATTACTTTCCTTTCTTATCAACACATTATATGTTTAACTAGACAGTCAATATGGTGATCTAGATGTTATGAGATAAATAGATGTTATGAATGATAAATAGACAGAGAACTAGTCCATGTTGTTTACATCTTGGGTCAGAATCACTGCTGGCATAAGGCATGACATTCTATTGGCTTCAAAGAACAAAGTGAGAGAGAAATGTCACTGATTCCAGATACATTTACCTGGGCTATTCTGTTTCATGAATGTTGCGCCCATTAGTCATGCATTATGCTGAGCAAACAAATCATAATACTTCATCTACATTCTAAAATACTAAGTAGTTCACAATAAAAAGACTAAATCTGTAATTACATTAGAACCAGGAACACCTTGATGAGAGTTCTAAAACAGGGAAGGCTAAAAATGGTGGCTGCAAGTGGCAATGTTCATTTCAATAACAGTACATGTATTTAATTAAAAATCTTACATTGCTGATGTTCAAAGCATTGACTTTGGACTGCAGCATCTGAGGGGTGTCAGCAGGCAGGGTGAACTGTGTCTTCTCTTTATCCCAGGCTTCACGATAGAGAGGCTAATGAGAAAGTAAAGACAGATTTATTCTATTACTGTGTGCAAGATGCTATACCGGGGTGGCCAACCCATTCTGGGCAAAGAGCCAAGATAGCAGTGGATCCAGAGTGAAGAGCCGGGGCAAAGCTGTCAAGAAAACAAAAAACAAAAAACCCTCTGCCCCTTTAAGAAAATGCGTTTTGAGGCTTTTTGGCCACAGAAGGCTCCCGCCTCCCGCCACTATGTTTAATTCTGCATCTTTCATGGCCACGCTGGACGACTCCCCTGCCCAGGTCAGCACAGGGAGCCAGGAAGAGATGCCCGTTTTTGGGGGGTGCGGGGGTGGCTTACAAGCCACGGGGGGTGGGGGGGCTTCGTGAGCCATACCTGGGGGGGAAGGGAAGAGCCACATGTGGCTCACAAGCCTCGGGTTGGCCACGGCTGTGCTATATACTATGTTACTTTCAATTTAATTGATCTCATGGTATAAATTATAATGTATGTTAGGATTACCCTTTCTGAATGTTTAATACAGGTGAAGGATCAAAAAAATGTTTGTATGAATGCAGAAGAACATATGAAATCATAAAAGCTAGCTTACCTCACTGATCTGCTTAGAATTAACCTTAGCCAGAACGACTGGTAGTGAGTCAACAATGCTGGTGAATTTCAGCTCATCTGGCCGCTGACGGTATAATCTGTCATTCATGAGCTCCTGGGCTTTCTTCACTCTATCCACATCCACTGAGCCCTCTGGCATCCAGCCAATGCCACGCAGCCATTCCAGGTCTGACTTGTACACATTCTACAAAAACACATGTATGTATGTATATAATAATTACATGTATATAATAATTACAGGAAAAAATTCAGATACAAAAGCTAATCTGTCCCCTTTGCATCCAAGAAATAGAGCAGAATTAGGATGGCATCCCCATCACTGTAATTTTTCAGGCAACTGTGAAATTTAAATAAAGTTTTGCAATTCCAACTATCACCACATATTCAACTATACATGCTTTACCCACAGTTCAATTTGGGCTCCCCCAAAGAGACTGGAATTTAGAGAAAGGCAGATGATAGTATTTTAGAGTGCTCTCATCTGAAGAGGAAGCATCAACAGCTTCACAAGCCTTCACCACTAATACATTTGCACATGGAGCTATTAACTGGCAAGCTTCATCGTGGGAAATGGATGCACAAATTAAGCTAAACATTACAAAAGTTCTTTGGTGTTAATCCTGTTAGCCCTAACACTGTGTGTATCAGAGAGCCTAAGGTTGTGTTCCAGTGTAAGTGGGAGCAAAGTCTATAAGCGGGAGGAAGCAATGTTTAGCACTAGGCACAGAACTTTTCACTAAGTGGAACTCTCAAGCTACTTGTGCATTCTCTCTTATTATCTAAAACCCAAGGAAAAAATGGATCAGGATGTGAGCAGAGAATGGGTATGTCAAAGGAGTCATCTACTATGCAATTCACTCTTTGGTCTTACTCTTCCAAATAATCAAGACTAACTTGGCAGCTGCATACCAGTATATACATTTTTAATATAGAATTGGGTTTCCCCAGTTACACATAAAATGTTCTCACTCCAGTTACACATAAAACGTTCTGCACTTGCAATATTTGAAAGTAAGCCTTTTGCATGCACATTTGCACTCTTAAATTGACTGGAAAACAAGTAGAGCAGGTCAGGAATTTTCCATCAGAATGATTTTCTGATGAAAAATGCTCTTTTCATATACTCAAAAAAATTCTGTGGGGAAATTTAAATTTTGCTGACAAATTTTGATTCTCCATCAGAAGAATTGAAATGACAGCTCCCTGAGTACCTGCCTGGAAGGCTTTGGAGAATTTCACTTTTTGCCTGGGGGAGAGAAAGTGAAATCGAAAAGAACCTACTAAGTAGGGGCAGGAATCAGAGAAATTCTGTTTTGGTTCTCAATACATGTTATTTTTCTTGAAATTCCTTCCTGTGAAAAATTTCACATTTGATTTTTCATCCTGATTTGGAGCAAAAAAATATTTTATGGAGGACCAAGTACATAATGGGTAAATTTTATTCTAAAATGTTTGAATAGATATTTGCACACACATGCATATAAAAAATTTATTTTACATTTGTTTTTACTCACATCACTCTGCAACTCATAGGCTTTCTTAGCTTGGATCACATCATTCTGATCTGGCAGACATGTCCACTGGTGTAGATAATGACGGTAATCAACATCACTGACCAGTTCCTGACATTTCTTGGCCTGCACAATTCCCAACATGTCCACTGGGCTACTGAATTTGGTCTTCCATTTCTCAAAATGTTTCTTGTACACTCTGTCACTCTGGAGCTTTGCAGCATGAATAGACCACATCATCTTTGGATCATCCTGAACAGTGCGGGCTCCTATATGGTGACCTCTCTGTTTCTCATAAGCTTCTTTATATTTATACTGTTAAAAACAAAAACAGAGTTCCGTTATGTTTTACATATTCAGGGAAAAACAATTAGCGGACCAAATTCTCAGATGCATAATTCAGCTTTGTGTATATTAACGTCAAAGTAGCAGGGCCAATTTAAATCAGCTCAGGACATGGCCTACTTAACGTAACTTGTTCCCTGTCAGTGATATTATGTAATGTATAATAATAATTATATCAATATTGATATTGATATTTTAGGTTTGTTTAATGTCAATAATTTTAATGTTACACTCTTCAGTGCGTGGTAGGATATTTTTCTGCACTTATCTGTATCAAAGGTGTGAATTTTTGTGGACTTTTATAACCAGAATTGGATATACTTTTATTTTTAATGATTTATTAATTTATTCCTATGTTTTGTCTTTTGAACGAATGCATATTTAATTATTTCACAAATGTACTGAAAATAAAATGAGAAAATCCCTTAGTATAAAGTTAAAATTATATAAAGTTTAGCAGAAGCACATACATCACTAGCAATATCTCTTGATGTCTTTGCACTTCGAATAGGAATTGCATCTGCTCTTATGTCATAATCCCTCATCTTGGATTCTTCCCAACCTTGGGTGTAAAGTTTCTAAAGAGTGAAAAACAAAATATGTGAGATGACAACACATAAAATACAAACTATGATTTGGACTTATACATAAAAAGAAACCAGACATTAAAAGAGGTTCTTTAAAGTCAAATGAATGCATACTTAATTTCTGATCTTTAATTTGTTTGAAATGTCTTTTAAAATATACTTACCTGGCTAACGTTAGCAGAATTGGCTTTTGCCAATAAAATTTCTGGGGTGTCTGGCATGACATGAATTGTGGTTTTGTCAGCATTCCAGGCTTCTGTGTATAAACGCTATGGAACGAGGAAAACAATGAAACATTTAAATAAACACACAGTTTTTGCAAGTGGAAGGATTTTATACTTCAATTATATAATGTTTTCAAAGAAAAACTAATTGAGTTTGTAGGAGAATGTACTCCCGTGTGTCTAGATATCAAATACTTTTATCTGTCAGCCTGTAGTAGCCTAAGTACAGCTGAACAATGCATTTAGCACAATTTACCTACAGATGATCTAATGCCAATGGAAAGACTCCCATTGATTATGATGAGTTTTGGATCAGGTCCCTCGTAAATACAATTGTGGGGTTTGGGATGAAACTCTAAAAAAGTCAAAGGAATGTAATACATATGCACTGCTTGTGCACAAATAATTCTGCACACCTTGAGAAAAATTCAGTAAAACTAAAAGCAACAATTAGCAAAAGTCTACAAAACCAAAGCCTTGAACCAGAATGGCCTCTAAATAGCCAACTCCTGAATGCACACCTCCAAAACTAAGACTCACCCATTGAAAATGCCCTAATAAATCAACAGGGATAGTTTGAGCAAATCTTTAATACCCTGATTCACTGTGATCTCCAAATAAGCTCCTCTTTCTCATTATGCTCCAATCTGTTCTGCCCCATTAATGGTCTGATTCAGCATAGGCTGGGAGGCTATAGTGGGAAAAGGATTGTATCTGGGACTCTCTAGGGTATATTTTACTCTACCCAGGCTATTATAAATGGGAGGTAGCCTTAATCCCTAGGGCCTAGTCTACACTAAGGATAAATTTAAATTAAGATGCGCAACTTCAGCTACATTAATTGTGTAGCTTAAGTGGAGGTATCTTAACTCAAATTTTGGCACCATCCACACTGCAGGAAGTCAAAGGGAGCACAATCTCCCTTCAACTGCCCTTACTCCTCATAGAAGCAGAACTACCAGCATCGATGGGAGTGCCCTGTCAGTTCGAATTCGTGGGTCTTCACTAGATTTACTAATTCGAACCCCAGAAGATCGATTGCAGCTGCTTTGATCTTATCTGCAGTGTAGACACGGCCTTGGGGACAAAAGCTCTCGCCGTGGAAGCTAGAGTTCCAGTCTACACCATACAGCACAATAGCATGCATAGCAGATATCTCACTATTCTATATATAGGTACATATAGCCATACTCATCACTGTAGTATCTGAGCACTTTCTGGTAATGCATTCAGCAATGTGCTACTTAGCGTTCGTTGCACCTTGTGGCAGGTGGGTGAGCCCCACGTGCCTTAATCAGAGACACAAAATCTGCACTTTTGGCAGCACTGTCTGAAATGGTTCTGCAATCTGCAAACAGTCTCAGCCTTAGGTGCTGGAACCAGGAGTGGGGAGGAGCTGCAGCACCTCCTGACTTGAAGTGTTTTTCATTATACACAGGATTTACAATCTGGTTCAATGGCTCATAGCACCCTTACTATAAACATTGTCCCAGCCCCCTTGGCCTCCATAAAGGAGTTCTGCCATAAATTGAGTTGAGAGAGATTTTTAAAAATGAATGAACCCTATACAACGCTGCCAATCAGAAACTGGCGGGGAGAAGAAGGGATGGAAAATCACCATCAATTTTATTTCCTTTTTTCATCTACATTTGATTTGGGTGCAATGTTCTGACCAGCTCTAATAGGCAGCCAGTGCAGATAACAGAGAACTGGGCTAATTCCAGTGCAGAGGCCTTGTACACAGTCCTAGGCAACACTTAGTCTCAACTTATGGCCACAACACACAGAGCCTAGGGTGTGTGGCATGTCACAAGTGGAGCCTAGGCTCTGGAGAAAACACCCTCTTCTATGAGATCAATACTTCACCAGCAGGCCGCTGTGCTCTGTATTCATTGCAGTTTTCAAATGATTTAAAGTATAGCTACACACACAATGCATTAAAGAACTCCAGTCTGGGGGAGGAATGCAGGGATATCCTACATCTGAAAGAAGAGGGGCCAACCTTCTTACCGAGTACAAAGGATCTGAAGAACTCTTGGTAACTACTGCTAGCTCACAATGGCTGCTGTCTGATATTTTGCTTCTTTGAGAAGAGTTAACCACTTCCAACCAAAGTGCATGGCCCATTCCACCAACCAATAGGAGTCAATAACACTTGTGAATTTTTCTGGGAGACTCACCTTGTTCATTGTCTCAGCATTTTGCTTTGCCAAAACCAACTCCAGGGAATCTGTCACACTGGTAAATTTGATTTTGTCTGGTGGCTGGCGGTATTGCTTTTCACTCAGGATTTCTCCAGCTCTCTTAACCTTCTCAACATCCATGGAACCAATGGGGACCCAGCCTGTACCCTTCAGCCATTCCAGGTCTGATTTGTAAACAGTCTAAAATTTAATTAAAGTTCAGTCATTTGCAGGAAAAATCACAAGAAAATATGAATAAATGCAACTGACTTACATACCACTCACTTCATGTAACATTATCACCTACAAAATGGTCATATATTTCTGACTTTTATTCTCACAAGGTGGAGAAAATAATTATTACACAGTGCAATGGGAATGGGAAAATGGAAGGACTCATTAGACATATTAGTAGGGCACCAATCATAGAGCAAAGATGAAGAAAACAGCAAAGATTTGGCAATAAAGGATCAGTAGGATATGGGACATTTCACTTTTCAATGGCCAGTAAAGGCAGAAGCAACAAAAGGGAGGAAGCAGCCAAAGTAAGGACCTTTGTACTTCTGGACATTCAGAAAACTTTCTCTGGCCTGTGCTGACTGTCTGTTTGCTCCAACCCACTCCCTCCATCTCCTGCCCAATCTCTTCATCTCAGCTTCATTTCACACCTGCCCCATCCTCTTGACCCCTTCTCTTCCCTTTTGATGTAGTTGATAATCTATGGAATTTGCCACCATCTCATTTTTAATCTGCTTATGTGTTCTGTCTCTTTTCCTACCCTGCTTCTCTCTTGTCTTTTTAGACTGTAAGCTCTTCTGGTCAGGGACCATCTGCTACTCTGCCTTGTTACAGCACATAGCACAATGGGGCTCCAATCTTCGTTGGCCGTAGGCACTACTGTAATAAACATGTTAAACAGGCATCTATACATGCATGTCAGGGTAGAATTGGACCTTTTACACATATTACACATACTGTGTACTCACATCACTCTGTAGCTCATAGGCTTTCTTGGCCTGGATGACATCATTCTGGTCTGGAAGACACGTCCACTGGTGCAGATAACTGCGGTAATCGACATCACTGACCAGTGTCTGACATATCTTGGCCTGCACGATTCCCAGCATGTCCACGGGGGTATTATACTTGGTTTTCCATTTCTCAAAATCTTTCTTGTACTCACGGTCACTCTGGATCTTGGCAACATGCATAGACCACATCATCTTGGGATCATCCTGGATGTTGCGGGCTCCCACATGGTGGCCAAGCTGCTTGCGATACCCTTCTTTGTATTTGTACTAAAATAAAATATATTTGTATTACTCTAATATTGTAAAACAGCACTTTATATGTTCTCCAATAGTCTATTTTGCTCATTTTGTTCTGAAGAAAAAGAAAAATCATTTAAGGTATTCTACATCTTGCATCTCTATAAACAGATTACTACTCAATTTACTTACTTAATCCCTTACAACCATGTACTTACTATCGTGTTAGTGGTCCCACAGCCTTTTCATTTTTAGGATGTATTCTTTCCTTAATAATTATACCACACAACATCTGATGGCAATTAACATCAACTCGCACCTTTATTCACAGTTTAATTAGGGATGCCAAAGATAAAACCAGCCTGGAGAGTGAACAACCTTCTAATCACTCACTGGTATTGCCCTAGGCAGAGCAGTGAAAGGAAAACTCTATTGCATATGCCACTGCCATATCTGTTTCATGGATGTCTTCAGTCACATGGATTTTCAATACAGAAACTGTTCATAAGCACTAAAATCTTCTCATGGCAGAAAAGGATGATTATTTAGGACTGTTATTTTTTCTGGGGGACTTTAGCATTTAATTCTTATCTCAAAAAGTAGCAAATTGGTACTTTATGTAATCTCATTATGGGCCTGATCCAACACCCATTGTACTCCGTGGAAATATTTCAATGGGCATAGGACTAGACTTTATATTATTTATTTTATCACTGCAATGTATATGTCTAAAGCACTGTCGATCTTGATATGGTCCTTTCTTTTTATACGCAAGAAGCATGCACTATAATTACAGGTTAGCAAGAGAATCTATTGTACATTTTAAAAGCATTTACATATGGAAAAAATTTAGAGCACAAATTCTGAGCTGTTTTCCATAAGAAACATAACTCTGTAGACATTACAAAAAGGCTACTTACTTCACTGGCAATATTTCTGGATGCCTTGGCAGCCTGGATTGGAATGGCATCAAGACGCAAGTCATAACCTCTCTTCTTCAATTCCTCCAAAGGTAGTTTGTATAATTTCTATGAGAAAGGAGACCGTTTATATTTTTATCTCATTAACCATGCACTTTATGCACCTCCTTTGTAGTTTTGCCTGTTACACTTTCATATAAAAAAACCCATTACACCACTAGAAAACATCATTAATGTTAATACTGGGTAAACCTGATTTAAATATAACCCATAGCTACTTGTCTTAGACAGAAGAAAATTACCAATTTCCAACATTTTCTTGAACAAATCTGGCAGCAGTGAAGGAGTGGAAAGCAGGGATGGTGGGAGTCTACCACAGAAATGGGGTGGAAAGTGTTCCCAGGAGCTAAGTTTTGCCCTGTTCAGATTCCCATTATTTCCTGAGAAACTTTGTTTTCACATGGACATTTTGGCAAAATGAAAGCAAGGAGTTTCCCAGCATGCTATTTACATATGTCAAGGGTGTCCTGCAGGGTAAGGGCCTAGTTTAATGCTAATAGTATTTCTGGAAATCAAAAGCAAGCCACCAAAAAGATAATTTAAATTATAGCAAAAACCTGTTGTTATTAACATTGGTGACCACACATGGGACTCTACAGATAAGCAGCAGGATCATATTAATTGAAAAGGCAGCGATGAAAAAACTTGTTGTCCAGAGCTCATTATTTCATCCTCTCAGCATTTTACTTTTACCCACCTCACTGTAGTTTATTCGGTTGAGTTTTGCTAGCGTGATTTCTGGAGTGTCAGGCATGACATGGATTGCTGTTTTGTCTTTGTTCCATGCTTCAGTGTATAAGCGCTAAGAAAGAACACAGGAAGAGACTATGGTTATTATTTCTAAATAGAAATGAAATGTATAATTCAGTAATAAACTACAGTAACTATCTATCCAACTTGCCATCATTACTCTGGCAAAACTCCTATTATAAGCAAAGAGAATTTATATGAAGAGAAACAACAAGGGGTCCAGTGGCATTTTAAAGACATTTATTAGGGCATAAGCTTTTGTGAGATACAACTCACATGTCTCTCAAAAAAGCTAATGCCCCAATAAATTTGTTAGTGCCACTGGACTCCTTGTTTTTGCTGAAATGGACTAATATGGCTACCCCTCTCAAACCTGTCATTATATGAGGAGAAGCACTAATATTTGGATCCACATTTAGAAATTAATCACATCAGTTTACAATAATAAAAAGCTGAGATAATCCTAAAGTGTCTGATGAGCTATGGCAGCTGAACACACACATATATGCCAAAAAAGTGCATTGTGATATTCAGAATAATCTTAGTAAATTGATGTTTGCTTTACATGTCCTCATTTGTGCTTAATAAGATAGGTTCTATGTACTGCTTTGCAAACTTATCCTATTATTTCAGGACTTCAGCATTACTTTGAATCACAGTACTCCTAATTTTCCGTCTTTAATAGTGAGCAGCACAGCACAGATATGTTACTCATCAAATCATTACTCACCTTATTCAGTGTCTCTGCATTATGCTTGGCCAGGACCATTTCTAGAGAATCTGTTACACTAGTAAATTTGAATGTGTCTGGAGGCTGACGATATATTTTATCACTCAAGATCTCTCCAGCTTTCTTGGCTTTTTCTATGTCCAGGGAACCAATTGGAACCCAACCGATGCCTCTCAGCCACTGGAGATCTGACTTGTAGTAATTCTATTAACAATAAATACAAAAGCAATTCTTTAGTTCATTTTCCCAGATTACCATCCCAGCATGTTTTATCAACAGTTTATAATTACTGAATAGCTAACTAGCTGTGACTAAAACATACAGCATATGAAAAGTGGAGAAAAGATATTACATAGTAAAATATCGATTTGGGTTCGCATTCAGGGGCGAAATACTGGTCCACTGAAGTAAATGCAAAACTACTATTTCATTATTGCAAAGCAATACTATACAAAAGAGCCATGGTTAGAACTCATCTCAAGTATTTCTTTCCAAAGTTGAACTCTGAGACCCAAAGAATGCTATCCAGCTACCCTAAGTATGTTTGACTTTTATCAACATCCTTTTCTTGCATCTCTGTTCTCATCCTTTTATATGCACTCCTCCTGTTCCCTACTCTCCACTCCAGCGACATTCCAGAATACGCCCTTTGCCTCTAGACTTTGTACCTTCCTCAATTCCACCTTGTTACAACCTGCCATTTACTATGCATCATGCATATTTATTTGACTCAGGCTCCTGTCCAGTTACAACATTCTTATTGTGACACTGCTTGTTGGGATTCACAATTTCAGCCCTAGTGTTAAAACTGAAAGGCATGAAGCTTAGCAGTTTTGCTTTGCTGGTGTCTGTATGAAATGTTCTTTGATATATTTATTTGTACAGGTTCATTCTTTACTCATTCCTCATTTCACTTCAAGATCCAGGTTTGAATAAAACCAAAATCTCAAAATAGTGAATCTTAGCTGAAACCACTGCATTTCACCTGGCTTAAAACCATGAGCAATTAAGAATTTCACATAATTTCAATAATAAATCTTAAATGGGGAAAATGTGCTTATATTGGGTCCTGGTTTCACTTACAAATTTCAACACATTAAGGAATCTTTTAATTAATTTAATCTGAGTTTTATTTAGTAAAAAAAAAATCTGTTAAAATACTAGATTTGCTCTGCTGTCATCTGTACGTGAAATCATTTTCACTTAAGCTACGTCTAAACTGCAAGCCTCTTTTGAAAGAGGCTTTTTCGAAAGAATCTTTTGAAAAAGCCTCTTTCAAAAGAGAGCGTCTAGACTTCAACCATTTCTTTCAAAAAAGTGAGCCACTTTTTCGAAAGAGAGCACCCAGGCAGTCTGGATACTTTCTTTCGAAAAAGCCCTGTTTGCATTCAAGAACGCCTTTTTTCAAAAGAGCACTTTCGAAAAAAGGCATTCTTCCTCGTAAAATGAGGTTTACCGCAGTCAAAAAAGCTGCTCGGTTCTTTCGATTTAATTTCGAAAGAACGCGGTGGCAGTCTAGACACAGGGGAAGTTTTTTCAAAAAAAGGCCACTTTTTTTTAAAAAACCCTGTAGTCTAGACACACCCTTAGGGTAGAGTATGAAATACAGATCTCTATTGGAACTTACATCACTCTGTAGATCATAGGCCTTTCTAGCATGGATGACATCATTCTGGTCTGGTAGACATGTCCATTGGTGCAGAGGATGTCTATAATCAACATCACTGACTTGCTCCTGACACTTCTTGGCCAGCACTATTCCCAGCATGTCCACTGGGCTACTGTATTTGGTCTTCCATTTCTCAAAATCTTTCTTGTACTCTCTGTCACTCTGGATCTTGGCTACATGCATAGACCATGTCATCTTGGGATCATCCTGGATGTTGCGGGCTCCCACATGGTGGCCAAGCTGCTTGCGATACCCTTCTTTGTATTTGTACTAAAAAATGCAAAATATTAAAATTGCAAATATTAAAAATGCAAAATAATAAAATTCCTTTAATTAATAATGTTTTGACTATTATTTTTTAACAATTCTAACATGAAACACTCCAAAAATTATTTATAAACCATAGCTGTTAGAAAGCTTTCAAGGTATTTTATTGGAGTGAAGTCACAGGTTTACATTCTAGGCAACCAGATTGTGAATTTGGACTTTAAATGGGACAGACATTCTGATATAAAGAATTATTAAAATTACTTTTTTTAATGTTAAAGAGAAATAATTGTGACATGCATGTACTATGTTTTTAAAAACAAATTAATTCATGAAATATATTTTTCCCCCTAAAACAAACCTTTACCTTTGCTAAAGGTGACCAAACTTACTTATCTCTGAGATGCATATGGCAATCTTTACAAGTTCAAGAGCTGGGGTGCTCCTTCCATGGCCTGGGTCTTCAGCCCCATGGCAGAGTGATGGGACTAGGGATTTCTGCCCTGCAAGTAGGGGGCTTTTGGAGCGTCAGGCCCAAGGAAGGTGGCTGCTGGCACTTGAGACTTCAGCCCTGTGGCAAAGGGGGTCTTGAGGCTTCAGCCCTATAGGAGGCACCTGTCATGGCTCAGGGTTTCAGCCCCACTTCTTCTGAAGCTCCCAAGCTCTCTAGGAGCACCCTATGGTGCTAAAGCCTTGAGACCCACCTCCCTCTTGGCAGCAGCCAGAGGTGACTCGTCCCTGATTTTTTCCAGGGTTTGCTGGTGCTGCTCAGTCACATGGTGCCTCTGGGTCCCCTGCCTGCACAGCAGCTGCCGGAGCCAACAAGCTGTGGCCATGAGAAAAGGCAGCAGCATACAGTTAGGAACTGCAGGGAGAATTGCCTGCCACTGCCTATCCTCAAGGAAGTACCAGCTGGGAGCTCCAGGGAGGGACTGCTGAGGGTGAGAAGGGGCATGCCTGGGGGAATATAATTCAAGCTGTTGGGGGGAGCACAAACCATTAAATTGTGCCCCCCTCCTTCTCAGCAAAGCACCCATCATCTCTGTCAGAAGCCCCTATTCTAATTACACTCCTGCAAAGCAGAAGCTCTGAGCTCCCCTTCCTCCACTGTCTGGTAGGCAGAAAACAGGTGGAGTGTGTGTGTATTCGGGCCCTGTGAGCCACTCTTTAATGGTAAAAGAGCCACATACAGCTCACGAGCTGTGTAGTTTGGCCACCCTGATTGTCACTGTTCATGTAGCATCTCTAAGTATTTTAATTTGTAATTATTTTTATTTTCAAATGTAAAATGTTTAACTATATACACTACAGTTTTACCACATGTAAACCACATCTTCATTGTTGAATTAACCCCCCTTTTGCAGAATGTACAGAATGTAAAGGTCCAGTGTAAGTAAGCAGAGAAACAAAGAGCAGTTTCTTACATCACTGGCAATATCTCTGGATGCTTTGGCACTCTTGATGGGAATAGCATCAATTCGCAAGTCATAGCCTCTCTTCTTTGCCTCTTCCATGGCAAGTTTATACAGACTCTAGGAAATAAACTAAACAGAGTTAAATTCTCATAGCTGGACTTTGCATTCTACCTTCTCTGCAAAGGAGAAAATGCAGACAACTAGAAGAATTACCATATGATCAATTAAATGCTAACAATCTAATTTTTTTTTAACTTAGAAGAGCCACATCATCAACTGATGTAAATTTGGATCAGCTGAGGATCTATGCCAGAGCCTAGCTAATGGTTATACCATTTGTCTATCTTCTTCTTTAACTGATGTCTAGTAGAATAAATTTGTACAGATCACACTTATGGTGACCACTCTGCCCCAATTAATGGATCTTAATTTCTAAAACAACAACCTCCTGGTGCTTACATATTTGCCTTTCATTTACACTAACCAGACAGATTTTAGATTTTAATAATTCAAGTTTCAGAATCAAGTCGGTCCAGAGAAGAACAACAAAAATGATTAAAGGTCTAGAAAACATGATCTATGTGTGAAGAGTAAAAGAACTGGGTTTGGGTTTTTTTGGAAAAGAGAAGACTAAGAAGGGATATGACAGCACCTTTCAAGTACCTGAAAGGACGTTACAAAAAGGAGGGAGAAAAATTATACTCCTTAATCTCTGATGATAGGACAAGAAGCAACAGGTTTACATTGGAGCAAGAGAGGATTAGGTTGGACATTTGAAAAACTTCCTAACTGTCAGGGTGGTTAAGCACTGGAATAAATTGCCTAGGGAGGTTGTGGAATCTCCTTCATTGGAGATATTTAAGAGCAGGTTAGATAAACATCTATCAGGGATGATCGAGATGATGTTTGGTCCTGCTATGAGTGCAAGGGACTGGATTTGGTGACCTCTCAAAGTCCCTTCCAGTTCTCGTATTCTGTGATTTTATAATTATTTGTTTGATGATGCAAGATTAATGTCACACCTGTCTAGCACTAATACTTTTAAGAGGAGTCCTCAGCAATTCACTGGAAAATCCATTTATGGACCCTTAGTTCACAATGGTGATCACTTAGCGAGGGATTAATCCCATTGCAGTCAGCAGGACTCTTCCCAGAACAGTGTTCACCAACATGAAGGTTCCACAATGAAGCCCAAAGGGGTGGACATATTGGTGCGTAAATGTTAAGAGAAAACTATTTGCAATAATTTTCCTGAGTTATTTCAAGTTTGCTGTGCTTTTGCTCACCTGGCTATAGTTGACCTTGTTCTGTCTTGCCAGCATAATCTCTGGAGTGTCGGGCATCATGTGGATTTGAGTCTTGTCTTTATCCCAGGCCTCAGTATATAAACGCTGCAAATGGAATGACAAATGTTAAACAAAAGATTTATCAACCAATAGTGATCAACATATGAAGACCTCATAAAACAAAGGATTTTAATAACATTACTTGAAAACTCTAAAATAATCATGTAATATTTATTACATTCACACTAACCTCTTTGCAAGCCAAGATTCAATTTAAAAAACATGTGCCTAAGTTGCAGGATTTTTATTGGAGAATACTCAGGCTCTAGCTTTGTTTGCACTCTCCCTGAGCGTAGGGACTAACAAAAACTTCAGTGAAGTCAATTGAAAGATTCTCATTGACATTAATAGGGAGGGAATCAGGTCCACAATGTGTAGGCAAGTATTGAGGCCTTGAATAGTATGACAAATTATTTTTATATATGGACATTTTCAGGGACAGTTAGTTCATATATATTTTACTAATTGTTATTACAAATGTCTGGAACTAGAGCTAATTGATAGCTTATACTAATACTATATTTTATAATGCAATTTGTTACCTCTAATGGTTTGTAAAACTAGTACCTTCCTCAGGACTCACCTTATTGATTGTCTCTGCATTATGCTTGGCTAAGACCATTTGTAGAGAATCCATTAGACTAGTAAATTTGAATTTGTCTGGTGGCTGACGATATATATGGTCACTAAGGATCTCTCCAGCCTTCTTGGCTTTTTCAACATCCAAGGAACCAATTGGGACCCAACCGATGCCTCTCAACCATTGAAGATCTGACTTGTAGTAATTCTGTTAAGAGTAAATACAGAGGTAACTAGTTAGTTAACATACCCAGTCAGACAGCCCAGGATCTCTCATGCATGGACCTCTCTAGCCCCGTTGACTGAAAAAAACCCAACCCTCCTCAATCTCTGCACCAGCTTTTAGCCAGCCTGTTATGATCTCTCCTGTGAGTCCAGAGGCATATTGCCTTCCCATCTTCCTCAGGTGTCCTCCATCCTGCCACCTATCATGAGAAGCCTGAGAGAAAATATGTGCTTTTCACTGTTCACTGAAAATCAACAGGCTTGCATCAATAAGGCAGTGAATTTCAGAGGCCAGGGATTTCCACCAAGAGCACTCTGATCCAGATGTCCAAACTTACACCTGTGAATTCAGGTGCCTTAGCTCATCTGGAAGGATGAAGCTTTCCCATAATTTTTAGCAAGAAGCCACTGGAGGCATGGCTTATGCACCATTCCCTCCTCAAGTGAGATTAACAGTCAGTCAATCAATCAGCATAATTCATAGACCCAATAACCATGATTCAGACTTCATGAAGCTATAGAGAAAATAAACATGGAATAGCACTTTGTGATGGGTACCAGATGGGGAGTTCCTGTTAGCCAGTCTCAGTGCACAGTGGACCGAGTGAACCACTATTCCTGGGATTTAAGATCTTCTGCACCCACCAAAAGGGACAAGTATTATTCAGAAAACATAATTTACTGTGCAATTATCATTGCTGATATGATAAGCTTGAAGTGCCCTCACACAGTACTCACGTCACTCTGTAGATCATAGGCCTTTCTAGCATGGATGACATCATTCTGGTCTGGTAGACATGTCCATTGGTGCAGAGGATGTCTATAATCAACATCACTGACTTGCTCCTGACACTTCTTGGCCAGCACGATTCCCAGCATGTCCACTGGGCTACTATATTTGGTCTTCCATTTCTCAAAATCTTTCTTGTACTCTCTGTCACTCTGGATCTTGGCCACATGCATAGACCATGTCATCTTGGGATCATCCTGGATGTTGCGGGCTCCCACATGGTGGCCAAGCTGTTTGCGATACCCTTCTTTGTATCTGTACTGTAGGCCAAGAAAATAAAGTACAACATGTTTGAGGTCTCTTGTTAAGAAAATATCCCAGAGCAATTCTTTAGAGTTTTCATGCTTAGAGTTTGGAGGCTTTTAAGGGAATATGTATCACTTCATAAAGTATCATTTCTGGGGGCTTTCGCTCTCATACAACACCAGGAACTTAGGAAAAGGCTTAGTCGTAAGAGTCCCTTACATAAGTAATATTGTGACTATACCGGAATCAAGCACATCGCTTGCCTGGAACCCAGTGACTTGACAGGCTCTGGCATTCCTGTGAGTGTGGATAATGATCATGTCAAAAGTCTCATTTAGCATTTAGCCTAAAATCTAGATCAAAACGGTTAATGCCTTTGTATGAAGTTTACTCATTAACAAGGCCAAACACATGTATTTTCAAATAACAGTTTCAAATGTATGAATATGTTACCAGGAAAAAAATGTGATAGATAGTGCTCAAAGATAATACCTTAACAGAAAGATTAAATCATATAAGAATGTTGATTAGCAATTATTAAATAAGAGACATTAGTCAGAATTAAAACTGGACAAGATGACTTCATTTATCACACTCCTCAGAACATCAAACAGAGATCCACAAATAGAGAACAGAAACAGAATGTAATGTTAAAACATAAATAAGGGCAGGCCTATGGGAACTATAGGGAAGATTTTATTCCAGGTTCAAAAAGAGTTTATTAATTTATTGTCCAAAAAGAGTTCTGCCTGATACATGACTGCGTTGATGGTGTAGGACCTTAACTGCTCACAACAATGATAAGATCTGTTAATGTCTGAGGAGAAAGGTCCAAGGTTACTTACCTCACTTGCAATATCTCGGGAGGCTTTAGCTGCCCTGATTGGAATGGCATCTACCCGTAGGTCATAGCCTTTCTTCTTGTCCTCTTCCATTGCAAGTCGGTACAGTTTCTAAAATCATAACAAATATTTGTTGCATGTCAGAACTAAAACATTTCCTTTCCATCTAAATTGTCTTACGAGCTGCCTTTTAATTTTAAGCAAGGCACCACTTACGTCACTGTAATTCAATTTGTTCTGCTGCGCCAATAAAATATCAGGAGTATCTGGCATAATGTGGATACTAGTTTTATCTTTGTTCCAAGCTTCTGTATAAGAACGCTGAAAAGCAAACGACAAATATAATAAGGCTCAAAATCATGAAAGCCTCAGTCATTAATATGGTAAGATATAATTCTGACTGAATAAGCATGATGAAGATCAGCAATCCTAAGAGTTTCATATAGTCAAGAACAACTGTAACTAAAACTTAAACAAGAACAGACTTTCTCCTCTTTTATTCTCCTTGAAAAACAAATATCAATACTTTAGCAACCAGTAAAACTACCTCATTTTAATTCTAGTTGCTAATAAATAGAAAACTCACTTGATTCATTATTTCAGAATTGTGCTTCGCCAGAACCATGGGTAGAGAATCAAGCAGGCTACTAAATTTGATAGTGTCTGGATGTTGCCGGTAGGTGTGGTCACTCAGGATGTGGGCTGCTCTCTTATTCTTCTCATCAACCAGAGAACCACTTGGGGACCAGCCAAGGCCTTTCAGCCACTGCAGATCTGATTTGTACACAAGCTGAAATTATAGAGGAAGACAAGACAGTTCATTATTTTATTTAGACAACATGAACATTTTTTCTCCAAGTCCAAAGCAGCACTAATTAAAGAGATTCTCATTGTTTAATCAATATCCTATGATGACAGAGGTCAACATGTTACAGACCTCTGTCAATTCAACACAGATTCTGCCTACACTGTTACTCCACAAAAATCTTACTCTGTCTATGGCAAGGTCTGTGTCAGTCAGGGAGGAGATTAATCTAAAACTGTCATGGAGATAACCCAGACAGTCAAAATGCATTTTGACTATCTGGGTTAATTAGACATTTCTTTCTTTCTTTCTTTTTTTTTTTTTTTTTTTTTTTTTGCTAAATGTAGCAGATGAGAAGGACCTCAAGCACTGGAAATGTCACAAACACGCAAACTAGTGAATACTTACAAACATGAAACTCAGATTCTTTTACTCTCTCCCTTCTCTACTGTGAGTTCAAATGTCCTTGAAAAGTGCACAAAACGAAATCAATATTTAGGATTAGGGTGAACAGATGTCCCATTTTTAAATGGACAGTCCCATAATTAAGTCCTCCTGCAAGTAAATTGATTTTTTTCTTAAAAATAAGAAAGTTATCCCATATTTTCCTGTCTTCTCCCCATCAGTACTGGGAGGTCCTGCTGCTACCCAGACCTCTGCTTGCCAGCCACCTGCCCACCAGTGATGGGGGGGGGGGGTGGAGGTAGAAGGGAGAGTCCAGTGGCTAATGATGACGGTGGGCATGCAAGACTGGGGTCAGGGCAAAGCTGCTGCATGCCAGGCCAGCTGCTCCCCCTGCTGGTCTGTCAGCACAGCCCCTGCTCCATGCCAGTTCTCAGGAAGCAGGGCCCCATGCCACACCTCATTTCCGAATGGCACTGGCTGCATGTTGTGACCTGCAGTGTCTGGTGATGCAGGCAGGTGACAGGCGGGGAACAGTTATGTGTCACCTCTGCTGCCCACCCTTCAGCTCTTTACATGCTCCCCCTCTTGCTGTCTTCTCCCCGCTTTGCCCCTTCACACACCCCTGCCTTTTTGGCCCTCGATATCCTCCCAGGAGGGGCACATCCTGCTTCCAGCACTGTGCAAAGAACCAGCCTCTGGTTGGAGTGCTCAGCTCACCAAACAACCTGGAAGGCATCTTCCTTCTCCCACCAGTCTGGGAAAGACCAAGACCCTCCCGCCTGGGGCACTAGCTAGGGGCAACCGAGCCCTTCATGTGTCCAAGCCCCACAGAGCACTGGCATCGGGGAATCTCTCTGCCCTTCAGCTAAGCTCAGGATTAGAGGCAGGAAGTGATTCTCAGCGTGTTCATGCCCCAAGCCAGCAGGCTACACAGCAGCCCCTGTGGCAGAGACTTCTAGTCACCCTCCCCTGCTGGCTGGTGGGTTTGTTGAAACCCCTGCAGCCAGGTTCCTTGTGTTCTGGTGCATCCTTACAGCTTAACCCCTTCCTGCCTGCATTGTAGCTGGGAGACTGGAAGCAGTTGGGTAATATCAGTGCCAGCATTAGCTTGTGGGTATTAGCTGCCTTTTGACACTGTGTGGGCAGGAAGGAACAGGAGCTGTTCCAGCCACAGGATGGGATCATAAAGAGATGAATTCTGTAAAAACACAGGCCTGCTCATTCCTTCCACACCTCCTCCCGCCCTGTAATTG
The DNA here is from genome assembly GCA_032595735.1 of Pelochelys cantorii. Taxonomy (NCBI): domain Eukaryota; kingdom Metazoa; phylum Chordata; order Testudines; family Trionychidae; genus Pelochelys; species Pelochelys cantorii. The sequence goes on from CM064332.1 coordinate 29,200,797, forward strand.
GCAGGAGCTCCTGTGCCTTCCCTCCCACACAGTGTTTAAAGGATGCTGCTGGCTACATTCTGGTATGAACCCTGGCAGAAACCTGAGGGTGGGCATGTGACCCGATGTGAATTCCCACCCATATGTTGTCTTGGAAAGACATGGCAACAATTGCCAGGAGAGATGGGTCTGTCCTGGGGGTCTAGCCAGACATGGAGGGTGGAGAGTGTCAGGCAGGGAGGGTTGGGTCAGTCAGAGAAGTGTATGGGAGGGTACCACTCCACTCTGAGTGAACCCAAATGCCTTAAAAATAAGAAGGTAAATAAAAAGAATCCCACTACATGGTATTTCTTTTTTGCAGGGGCTCAGTCTACTTGATGTTAAACTGATGTTGGCATTTACATAGTTCTGATTGATTACTGTTGAACTTGCTTGGATATGAGTAATTTTATCAGATGTCCCGTATTCAGCATAAGGAAATATTTAGAATGCAAAATAAAGGCTACTTTCTGCAAACTGTGGAATGTTTACCATACGGAATGGTTCACATTCTGAAAATATACACCCATCCCGTATACCACAACAAATGTTCTTGCAGGATAAAATAATTCAGAAATGGAGGCTTTTCATATAAATTTTGACATAGGATACAAAACCAAGATTAATAGAACACTTCAGTTTTTACAAAGCTGGTAAAAAAATGGGACTTACATCACTCTGAAGATCGTATGTTTTCCTGGCGTGTACAACATCGTTCTGGTCTGGCAGACACGTCCACTTGTGCAGAGGATGTCTATAATCAATGTCACTGACTTGCTCCTGACACTTCTTGGCCAGCACGATTCCCAGCATGTCCACTGGGGTATTATACTTGGTTTTCCATTTCTCAAAATCTTTCTTGTACTCCCTGTCACTCTGGATCTTGGCTACATGCATAGACCACACCATCTTGGGATCATCCTGGATGTTGCGGGCTCCCACATGGTGGCCAAGCTGCTTGCGATACCCTTCTTTGTATCTGTACTGTTGGAAAAAAATAAAAGAATAATTGTTGCTCTTTCAGATTTGGAAAAATATTTGGTGAAATTCCTTTGTATTTGTACTGTAGGCAAAAAAATCAATTAGTTAACGGGGGGATTTATTAAGAAAATATCCATTTATCCTATAGACATTCCTGGAGGACAATCATCATTAGCTGAGAGTTTGAAGGCTTTTAGGTGAAGTGTTCTGTTACAGAACACTAAAGAACTCATAAGGCTCCCTACACTAAAAAAGAGGTTTGGACACAAGAATTTCCTAAACAGGCATGTAATGAGAGGTTCTTGTGACTATGTCTGGTCACCTATATGTTAGTGGAGTGTTTGGAGAAAAAAATTCCCATCTCCTCTGTATGAGACATCGTAGCCAAGCTTTTCTTGGTCTGGTGTCACTGAGGTCAGCACTGAGTTTCTCTCTATGAAGTGCCCATCAGTTACTGCCTCAGCTAGAAGTCTCCACCTCATTAAAATGGTCTTAAACACACACAGTGCTTTATTGGCAATTTTACAGAAACAATAATCAAATCATAAAATCTAACAAATAAAACCAAAAGCACATAGCAAATTGATTAGAAAACATTGTCATATTGGTACTAAAATAAATTACAAAGAATCAAAATATTGGACAGACCTATTAACATATTACAATAATCACTTGGCTTGATGGTCTCCAAGAAGAAAAAATGCTCCCAGTGGATAAGCCATTTTATATTCTCATGGACATCTGAAATTCTCTACTAGCATTTGTCCTAAATCCCAGTCCAAAAGGGTTAATGGACTTTGCATGAAGTCTGCTCATCAGCAAGGACAAATGCATTTATTTTCACACAAGCTGGACTTACCCGGCGTTGCTCGGAAAACCGGAGGAAGAAAATTTAGGAAAGGAGGGGACCCTGAGCCAGGGGACCCCCAGAGCCACAGACCCTGGGGGCTGATGGCTCCTGGCCCACACCTGACCCTCTGAGAGCAGCAGGACCCTCCTCCCCCCAGGACTGAGCAGCCAGCCCCCAGGAGAACAGTACACAGCCAGGAGGCCAGTAGCAAGGGGACTTCTCTTTGCAAGGTTGGCTCAGGGATCCACCTGCCCTGCCTTGGCAAGCAAAAGCTCAGAGCTCACATCTAACCCCGATGGCTGGAACCAGACAAAGAGCCCCACACAGAATGAACAGCAGCCGGCTGGCTTCACAGCAGTGTAACGCATCGAGGGTTTAACCTGGCCCCTCCACCCTGTGCTGCAACAGGCACACAGATTCCTTCTGCTCGGATAAGCCCAGCGTGCTAAGCAGAAAGGCTGGCTGGCTTTGGTTTTGGTTTCCCGGGGGGAGAGGGAGGGGGAGTTGGCAGGTGGGGAGCGACCCCAGATGGAGGGGAGCTTACACGTGGGAGGGGCGCCCCAGCTCACGCCCGGGGCTGCAGGTGCCGCAGGGAGCAGGGCAGGTGCCCGAGCCACTGTGCGTATGGAGGTGGGGCACTGTGTGCCGGCGGGAGGGGGGGGGGAAGAGGGTCGGTTATGTAACCTCGCAGGCGGGAGGGGGCGAGTCCCAGGAGGCTACATGTGGGAGGGGTGCTCCAGCTTGTGCCCGGGGCCGCAGGTGCCGCGGGGGGCAAGGTGGGACCCCGATCGGGTCCAAAAGTACCTTAAAACCTTCTCCTGGATGAAAGGTTATCCCATGCAAAGTTTAGTTGCGGTAGCTCTTATAGTGTCGAAGTTATTAGCGCAGAAACTTACAAACATTCTCCTTTATATATTAGATAGGGTGGTACTTGGACAGATGTGGTGGAAGAAAATCAGATTCTCTGTCTATGTGAGGCACAGGCCGGCAGTTAGGGAGGTGGCAGGCGAAGGGTGCAGGGGAGCAGGGCGCTGTCTGTGTGGGGCACAGGCTGGCAGTTTGGGAGATGGTAGGTGAGGGGTGGGGAGGAGAGGGGCGCTGTCTATGTGGGGCACAGGCTGGCAGTTATGGAGGTGGCGGGGAAGGTTGGGGAGGAGCAGGCCACTGTCTGTGTGGGGCACAGGCTGGAAGTTAGGGAGGTGGCAGGAGAGGGGTGGGGAGGACTGGGGCGCTGTCTGTGTGGGGCACAGGCTGGAAGTTAGGGAGGTGGCAGGAGAGGGGTGGGGAGGACTGGGGCACTGTCTGTGTGGGGCACAGGCTGGCAGTTGGGAGATGGAGGGAGCGGGAGGGGTGGCAGCGTGCAAAAGAGCTGACCCCACTCCTCCTTCCTCCTCTCTCTCCCCCCCTTGTGTCTGGCCTGGCGCTGGTTTTAACTGTCAGCGCCCTTTTCCAAGCCAGCGTCCCTGCCGGCGCCCCTGCTCTCCCCAGGTCCACCTGCCCGCTGGTTTGCACACCGGCTGAGGCGCGCCTGAGCCGTGAGGGTGGTCCTCCGCGCGCCACCTCTGCGCAAGCACTACAGGCCCAGAACAGCAGCGGCCTGGGAGCGCATTGCCGCCGGTGGAGCTAGTACGGGGGGGTGGGGCGGGAATGGGGCCCCTGTCACACCCTCCCACAGTACCTTAAAACCTTCTCCTGGAGGAAAGGTTATCCCATGCAAAGTTTGGTTGTGGTAGATCTTATAGTGTCCAAGTTTTTAGAGCACAAACATACAAACATTCTCCTTTATATATTAGATATCACTTTCAATTAACTGGGTATGTTACTGGGAAAGGCCTGACTGACAGTACTGGAAGGTTATACTGCACCAAAAAGACTAATTTAATTAAAATATTGAGTAGAAAACATTATCAAGTAGAAAAAATTAGTTACAATCAAAAGTGAACAAGGTGACTTCATTTGTCACAACCCTCAAGCAATCAACAGATATCCTCAAACAGACCACAGATACCAGGAGTGGAACCTTACCACAAATAAAGCAATAATAGATCTACAAGACCTGTAGAGACTTAATTCCAGCTTCTCTCCTATTTATTACTTAGAAAATGTGGTCCTTGATACAGGATTGTGTTGATGGAGTAGGTCCTTAACAGTTAATTATGATGTTGAGACGTCTTAATGTGGAAGAAGAAGGATCCAAGATTACTTACCTCACTTGCAATATCTCGAGAGGCTTTAGCTGCCCTGATTGGAATGGCATCTACCCGTAGGTCATAACCTTTCTTCTTCTCCTCTTCCATTGCAAGTCTATACAGTTTCTAAAATCATAACAAATATTTGTCACATGTCAGAAATAAAGCAATTCCTTTTCACCTAAATTGTTTTACAGGCTGCCTTTTAATTTTTAAGCAAGGCACGACTTACATCACTGTAATTCAATTTGTTCTGCTGCGCCAGTAAAATATCAGGGGTATCTGGCATAATGTGGATACTAGTTTTATCTTTGTTCCAAGCTTCTGTATATGAGCGCTGAAAAGCAAATAACAAATATAAGATGTTCGTAATCACGAAGGCCTCAGCCATTAATATGATAAGATATAATTTTGACTGAATAAACATGATCAAGGTCAGCTGTCCTAAAAGTTTCACATGGTCAGGAACAACCATAACTAAAATTTAAACAAGAACAGAAGTTATATTGTTTGCACTGACCTGGAGACCCATTAAAAGTAACAAGGTTTTTACTAGTTAATGAATAAAGACCAGATACCAAGAATCTCACTTTTGTTACGTAGTATGTTGCTTCACAAGAGCACTTAGTGATTTTGGTGATCTTTTTGAATGACACACTACTCAAAAGGTGAAATCCTGGCTCTGCTGCAGTCAAAGGGAATCTTGCACTTGACTTTAATGGTCCAAAATTTCACCAAGAATGATTAATCTAGTTGCAGTCACAATAAATTAAGCATGTGCTACACATCACCAAATGTAATTTTTCAATTATTTTTGGCAATGATCGTTCATATTTAATTGTTCAATATTTCATAATTTGCTGACATATAATCAGTAATTTTGGAAACGTACTTAAGTTTACTCATGTGGCAATTTACTACAGCGTCCAGTATCACACCAGAGAGATTGGAGGTGAGAACATGGATTCTACATTTTGTGAAGATAATGAAATGCAAATACCAAAGCTCTATTGAATCATGAATTTTTTAAGGGGTAACAATTCACCTGAAATATATTGGAATATCTTGAAATATACTGGAATATCTTTTTCAGTTATTATCAGACAGTTGCTTGCACAATATTTGAAAAGTAAACAGACTACCTCTTTATATTATGAAATTATTTTATAATAACATAAAGAACATGTAATAAGATACAACAAAATATTGATAAACTCCTTTTTCATGTGTGTGATTTTGTAAATATACATCTATTAAACACACTTTTAAAATATACTTTAGCTATGTGCTAGAAATTCAAAATAACAAAACCAATCTACTCAATTATGATGGAAATAAATTCCTGGCTAATATTTCAATGTGATTTTTTTAGTCTCCTTGAAAACAAATACCAATACATTAGTATCCAGAAAAAAAAGACACCATTTTAATTCTTTTTGCAAATAAATAGAAAACTCACAGGGTTCATAATTCCAGAATTGTGCTTTGCCAGAACCATTGGCATAGAATCAAGCAGGCTACTAAATTTGATAGTGCCTGGGTGTTGCCGATAGGTGTGGTCACTCAGGATGTGGGTTGCTCTCTTATTCTTCTCATCATCCAGAGAGCCACTTGGGGACCAGCCAATGCCTTTCAGCCACTGCAGATCTGATTTATACACAAGCTGAAATTATAGAGGAAGGCAAGACAGTTCATTTAGACAACTTAAACCATTTTTCTCCAAAGAAAAGCAGCACCAATTAAAAAAGAGTCTCAATGTTGAATCAATATCACATGACAACAGAGGTATTCACCTTGCAACAATCTGACAGGGCTTGTTCTATACTGACTGACTCTGGGCCCTGTTGGATTCTGTCTAATCTAGTTATTCCACAGGTACCTATGTCATTCTACCATTTTGATGGAACAATGGGAAAAACAGACAACACTAAATTAGGGCAACATCTGGAAGCTCAAGCTAAAAGATTCTATGAGCTAAGAGTGCAACAAGGAAACTACAGTATACTTCAGAAATGCTGTATCTGTCATACAGCTAATGTCTGGAGACAAACTGCACTCATCTGATAAATTGGTTTCTAAGTATATGAAGCAAGTTCTAAAAGGATTTGACAAAGATAATTGTATAATTGAAGTCTCTGACAGATATGACAAAAGTAACTGTGTGAAAACTAGTATCAGAGGGGTAGCCATGTTAGTCTGGATCTGCAAAAGCGACAAGGAGAACACCACTGGCCAACACCTACAGTCCTCAGCTAAAACCTCTCCAACGCATCATCAGTGATCTACAACCCATCCTGGACAATGATCCCTCACTTTCACAGGCCTTGGGAGGCAGGCCAGTCCTCGCCCACAGATAACCCGCCAACCTGAAGCATATTCTCACCAGCAACTATACACCGCACCATAGTAACTCTAACTCAGGAACCAATCCATGCAACAAACCTCGGTGCCAACTCTGCCCACATATCTACACCAGCAACACCATCACAGGACCTAACCAGATCAGCCACACCATCACTGGTTCATTCACCTGCACATCTACCAATGTAATATACGCCATCATGTGCCAACAATGCCCCTTTGCTATATACATCAGCCAAACTGGACAGTCCCTACGTAAAAGAATAAATGGACACAAATCAGATATTAGGAATGGCAATATACAAAAACCTGTAGGAGAACACTTCAGTCACCCTAGACACACAATAGCAGATCTAAAGGTGGCCATCCTGCAGCAAAAAAACTTCAAGACCAGACTTCAAAGAGAAACTGCTAAGCTACAGTTCATCTGCAAGTTTGACACCATCAGCTCAGGATTAAACAAAGACTGTGAATGGCTAGCTAACTACAAAAGCAGCTTCTCCTCTCTTGGTGTTCACACTTCCAGATCAGCTGCTAGAAGTGGGCCTCATCCTCCCTGATTGAATTAACCTTGTTATCTCTAGCCTGATTCTGGCCTGCATATTTATACCTGCCTCTGGATATTTCCACTACATGCATCTGATGAAGTGGGTCTTTGCCCACAAAAGCTTATGCTCCAATACATCTGTTAGTCTATAAGGTGCTACAGGACTCCTTGTCGCTTGTGTGAAAACTTCAGAAAGACTATGTTGAAGAGGATCTAAGGTTGGATAAAAGTGGTTAGTCCCATTGCAGTAACTGTTGTTCTTTGAGATGTGTTGTGCGCACAAACGTTCCACTGTAGCTGTGTGTGCTCCCCTTGCACTTGAGTCAGAGACTTTTACCTGCACCAGCACAAGGCTGTGCACATGACCATACTCTCCTTAGGCACACTGTCCTCTGCTCCCTTCCTCCCACATCTATAAGCAATGACAAAAGTTGGAGGGAAGGCTGGAGCGTTGCGGTGACTCAACAGAAATTTACTTACAAGTAGAGAGAATTCTGATAATCTGAAAAGAAACAGCAGCACCATTTACCAAGTTAACACAATGAGAGCCGTGCAGGATGGTGTAATGAGAAGAAAAGGAATATGTAAATGACCATGTTGCTGCTGAATACTGGCATTGACACAGGATTGTGTGCATTAGCTAGGCCTTAAAAAAAAAAACCTAGAGAACGCAAGGAAAAATGGAAAACCTGTCTATTGGTAGATGTAACGTAGAAGTAGAAACCAGATGAATGCTCACAGAATTCTGCAAGGAGGCCTGTTCTGGCACTGAGATCTTCTCTTATTAAACAGCGAGCTGTAACAGAAGCCTCCAAATTAATTTCAGGTCTATATGAGAGAATACATGTCTGACACTAGGACAAGGATACTTGATGCTGCCTAGATCAGCCAATCATCCAGGTAAGGAAATACCTGAATGCCCAGAGAATGGAAAGGGGATGCTACTGTTGTCATGCACTCAGTGAAGACTTTCAGGACTGATGAAAAACTGAAAGAGATTACCATATATTGGTAGTGGTTGGTGCTTATTGCAAATCCAAGGTAATTGCTGTGGGACAGATGTATTGCCACACAGAAGTAGGCATCTCATAAATCAAAGGCACCATACCAGTCTCTGGGAAAGGGATAACAGAAGTGAAGATGATCATCTGGAACTTGATCTTTTTGATTAAGTACTTCTACTTAACAGGGGCTGTTAACAGGGAGTTTGGAGAGGGAATTCTCCAGATGAAAGAGGAAGCTATACAGGACCCATGTAACCTCTAGAAGGAGAAGAAGGCAAGCTCAGGTATCCCCCAACCCTGTAGAAGTAAGTAAGTGCTATCAGGCTCTCTCCACAGGCACTGCGGTGGAGAATGTTTTGGCAGGGACCTCTCAGGGAAGAAATTAGAAGGCAACACCATCTACCAGAAGGCATGGAATGCATAGTCCTAGGGATGGGGATTCCACGACCACCACCCCCAAAAGAAGAAGATGGGTGGTGGTGGTCGGGGACTCCCTCCTAAGAGGGACTGAGTCATCCATCTGCCGTCCAGACCTGCAATCTCGAGAAGTTTGCTGCTTACCGGCAACTCGCATTCAGGATGTGACCGAGAGTCTTCCCAAAGTGATTAAACCTTCGAATCGCTACCCCTTCCTGCTTCTCCATGTAGAAACTAATGATACGGCCAAGAATGACCTTGAGCAGGTCATAGCAGATTACGTAGTGCTGGGAAGAAGGATCAAGGAATTTGAAGCGCAAGTGGTGTTCTCATCCATCCTTCCGGTTGAAGGAAAAGGTCCGGGTAGGGGTCGTCGAATTGAGGAAGTAAATGCGTGGTTACGCAGGTGGTGTCGGAGATAGGGCTTTGGTTTCTTCGACCATGGGACTCTGTTCCGGGCACAAGGATTGTTAGGAAGAGATGGGATCCACCTAACCAAGAGAGGAAAGAGCATCTTCGCAGGCAGGCTTGCAAACCTAGTGAGGAGGGCTTTAAACTAGGTTCGCTGGGGGATGGTGACCAAAGCCCTGAGGTAAGTGAGGTAGTCGAACACCGGGAAGAATCACAAGGAGGAACGAGCAACAAAGGAGGACCCCTGATTCGGATGGAGAAGGTAGGGCGATCAACTGGTTATCTAAGGTGTTTGTACACAAATGCGAGAAGCCTGGGAAACAAACAGGAAGAATTTAAAGCTCTGGTCCAGTCAAAGAACTATGATTTGATTGGAATAACGGAGACTTGGTGGGATGACTCGTATGACTGAAGCACTGTCATGGAAGGGTATAAACTGTTCAGGAAGAACAGGCGGGGGAGAAAAGGAGGAAGAGTTGCATTGTATTTAAGAGAGCAGTATTATTGCTTGGAGCTCCAGTATTTAGAGGAAGAAAAGACTGTTGAGAGTCTATGGGTTAAGTTTAGAGGTGGAAGCAACAGGGGTGATGTTGTGGTTGGGGTCTGCTATAGACCACTGGATGAGGTAGAAGAGGCTTTCTTTGGACAACTGAGAGAAGCTTCCAGATCGCAGGCCCTGGCTCTCATGGGGGACTTTAATCACCCTGACATCTGTTGGGAGACCAATACAGCAATACACAGACAATCCAAGAAGTTTTTGGAGAATATTGGGGATAACTTCTTGGTACAAGTGCTGAAGGAACCAACTAGGGGCCATGCACAGCTTGACCTGCTGCTCACAAACAGGGAGGAACTAGTAGGGGAAGTAGAGCTGGGTGACAACCTGGGAAGCAGTGATCATGAGATGGTAGATTTCAGGATCCTGACCAACGGAAGAAAGGAGAGTAGCAAAATACACACCCTGGACTTCAGAAGAGCAGACTTTGACTCCCTCAGAGAACTGATGGGCAGGATTCTCTGGGATGCTGACATGAAGGGGAGTCCAGGAGAGCTGGCAGTATTTTAAAGAAGCCTTATTGAAGGCACAGGAAGAAACCATCCTGATGGGCAGCAAGAAAAGCAAATATGGTAGGCGACCAGATTGGCTTACCGGGGACATCCTTGGTGAGCTTAAACACAAAAAGGAAGCTTACAAGAAGTGGAAACTTGGACAGATGACTAGGGAGGAGGATAAATATATTGCTCAAGAATGCAGGGAAGTTATCAGGAAGGCGAAAGCGCAACTGGAATTGCAGCTAGCAAGGGATGTGAAGGATAACAAGAAAGGTTTCTACAGGCATGTTAGCAATAAGAGGGTGATCACAGAGCGTGTGGGGGCCCTTATTGGATGAAGGAGGTAACCTAGCGACAGACGATGTGGGAAAAGCTGAAGGACTCAATGCTTTCTTTGCCTCGGTCTTCACGGACAAGGTCAGCTCCCAGACAAATGCACTAGGCAACGCAGCATAGAAAGGAGGTGGACAGCCCTTGGTGGGGAAAGAACAAGTTAGGAACTATTTAGAAAAGCTAAATATACACAAATCCATGGGCCCGGATTTAATGCATCCGAGGGTACTGAGGGAGTTGGCAAGTGTCATTGCGGAGCCTTTGGCCATTATCTTTGAAAACTCATGGAGACTGGGAGAGATCCCAGATGATTGAAAAAGGGCAAATGTAGTGACCATCTTTAAAAAAGGGAAGAAGGACAATCTAAGGAACTACAGACCAGTCAGGCTTACCTCAGTCTCCAGAAAAATCATGGACGGGATCCTCAAGGAATCCATTTTGAAGCACTCGGAAGAGGGGAAAGTGATCAGGAATAGTCAACATGGATTCACGAGGGGAAGGTTGTGCCTGACCAATCTGATTAACTTCTGTGATGAGGTAAGTGGCTCTGTAGATATGGGAAAGTCAGTGGATGTGATATACCTCGACTTTAGCAAAGCTTTTGATATGGTCCCCCACAACATTCTTGCCAGCAAGTTAAGGGAATATGGATTGGATAAATGGACTGTAAGATGGATAGAAAGCTGACTAGACTGTCAGGCCCAATGGGCAGTGATCAACGGCTTAATGTCAAGTTGGCGGTCAGTTTCTGGCGGAGTGCCCCAAGGATCTGTTCTAGGACCAGTTTTGTTCAACATCTTTACTAATGACCTGAATGAGGGGATGGATTGCGCCCTCAGCAAGTTTGCAGATGACACTAAGCTAAGGGGAGAGGTAGATATGCTGGAGGGCAAGGATAGGGTCCAGAGTGACCTGGATAGATTAGAGGACTGGGCCAAAAGAAATCTGATGAGGTTCAACAAGGACAAGTGTAGAGTCCTGCACTTGGGACAGAAGAATCCCAAGCATTGTTACAGTCTTGGGACCGAATGGCTAAGTAGCAGTTCGGCAGAAAAGGACCTGTGGATTACAGTGGATGAGAAGCTGGAGATGGGTGTAGGATGATGTCTCATGTGCTGGAGGTGAGGAAGACTTTCTCCCAGGAAGTGAACAAATTGTGGGTCTAGAGTCTCCTGACACCAATATTGCTCTGGAGGGTAACATATGGACTGAGCCATCTTTGGCGAGGGACCCCAAGATGGAGCTTCTCTTCCTGGAAACCAGTCTTGATCCTTTGATTTAGTAGTGCAAAAGTCTATAGAAAAATCTGAAGACTCTCAAAGGAGAGACAGCTGCTTCCTTTTCTGAGCATGAAGAAGGCAACCCAGAATGGGGGGCGGGGGAATTGTTCCCATAGATGTTCTCAATGGTCTAGCTTTGGAAGACACACAAGGTTCTGTAGAAGATATAGGCAGAATGGTCAAAATAAACACAGTGTGTGTTGTTGGTTCAAAAGGTAGCCGTAGAGCTGATTGCATCATCAGTTCAGGTTGCATTGTCAGTGCTGGTTGCATCATCACTTCTAAGTGAGATGTCAGTGCCAGGTGAATCTGCACAGTCATAGTCAGCATCAGAAATGTAGTCATTATCAATGAAGGAAATACTGAAACTAGCTGAAAAAGAGGAGTCAGGCATGGAAAAAAACAAAGAAGGCCCTTGCTTCCAGGTAAGCCTGAGGAAAAGATGGTACCTCAACTGATCACACCAGTAAGAACACTGAGAAGGACCCAGCATGGGTAAACTCACTGGACTCCACAGCCCCACTGAGCTAGAGGTAACAGTGCTACCTCTGACGTGGCCAGTAAATACTTTGATTTGTGAGGCTTTGAACCAGTATCAGAGAACTTACCAGATGACTGTCAGGAAGAAGACTGAGACTTTAGAGATCTTGTCAAGGTATGAATGCTTAGAATGCTTTGAGCCAGACACAGAAGGGGAGGCAAGATGTTTGCTTCCAGACTGATGTCTGGAGTCAGGACAAGCTGGAGGAGCAACTTGACTCAGCATCCCTTTGGTCACCACTGGGACTCTGCTCAGGCACAGGTCACATCAGCTCCTTCATGAGGCGAACCCTAAGGCAACAGTCTCTCTGCTTCTTAGTGCAGGTAGGAAAGGGGGTACAAATAGGACATTTCTCTGACTCACACAAACCAAACAACTCTTGTGACAGGAAGAACAGTGCTGCACATGACACAGTGTTTAAAATCTGAGCATTTTTTCATACTAAATCTTCTGGGTACAATACAACTGTCTCTAAAATAACTACACAACAATACTATACTGCACTATAATTATAAAAACTATATGTAGGTAGGTATTTGAAATGCAGCTGACTGAAGTGAATGCTATAGGGAGTGCCAACTACCACCATGGGTGATGAGAAGGAACCAAGAAGGAGGCAGTAGACACACCCCTTGTATGTCCATGCTGCATAGTGATACTGCTGGCAAAAGTCTCTGAGTCAAGTGCACTACAGTGGAATATACATGTGTTGTCACCTAAGTGAGAATGGTGATTGATGTGTGGTCACCTAACAGATGATTGGTGGACATCCTGTGCCTCCATAAAAAAAATTCTAGAGGAGGCATCCAGCATGTTATCACTTATAAAATTCCGCTGTGGAAAATACACTCAAAAGTTTAGAAACACACCCAACACAAATTCTCCTTCTTCACAGAGGCTTTTCCAGTGGTGAAGTAAAGAGTCTATTATCAGTAGATATGCTGAGGAAACCCAAGACTTGGGCAGTATTCAAGAGGAAGCAGACAAGGATGCCTGTGCGTGCTGTATGTGCCAAAATGGCTTTTTGGGTATCTTGGTGTCAGAGGAATCATAATAATTAGTCACCTGATACAGAGATTTAGTGCTTGCTGTTCAATATATTCCAAAAACTGAATACATAGATAACATGTGGTTTGAAAGAGGCATCATTACTAGCACAACTGACAAGTGTCACTTCATATTGCATGAATAAATTTGTAACATCCTCCCCTCTTGACGTCTGCAACATACTGCCTGCCATACACGAAGGAAGAGGCTGGAACTCTATATTGCCTCTATTGGATATTTGGGGAAATTCATGACCAATGTTAGCAAAAGAAAAGGGACCTTATACTTCAGAGATCTTGCCAGATTGAGACAGAAAGTCACAGACAAGCTGCAAAGCAAGTTGGTAGAAGACAGCAAGAGAGAAAAAACACCAACAGAGCCCTGAACTGTTTGCACTTCAGTGTAGCCATCAAAAAGTTCAAGTCTCTGAGGAGACTTCCACAAAGGGAGAACAGTTTTGAAGAGCATGTCAAACAAAGATTTGGATACTTCTGTATATAGTTAAACCAGATGTTGCAACATGGATGGAAAAATGAGGATGATCAACTACACCCTGTGCTGTTCAAGGATCCAATGACATCTGAGTGTCTACAAGACCTTAATTGTGCACATGCCATGATGCCAATATGGTCACTGTATAATCAACAGTGTCAGTAATCAAAATGAACTTGGTGTACATGCCAAGGCGGTGAAATTTTCACATTCTCAACAGAGACCATGCAGATAAAAAAGAAGATAATGATGTTAAATGGAAATATCTCCAGCACTACTACATTTCAATCACACTTGTAAAAATTATTGTTACATTTTGATTTATCCCTTAGATTTGTTGTTGTGATTATTGAAATTACAAAAAAGCCAACTTTGTCTTGAAGCACTGCAAATATTTCAAAATATTTCATTTTAATATGTAAATGGTGCCACTGCCTCTATGGTAATGGCACTGCTCCACATTGTTCCTCATCTTAAAAGTACACAAAACAGGTTTTCAGAAGATGCATGATGTACATAGGCATAGAAGAGACATCTTAAGTAGATCAAATTGGTATTTGCCATTTGCCAAATATCACCTTGGAGGTCAGGGGAGACTGAGACTCAGATTTCCATCCATGAGAGGTGATGGCTGGAAAGCTGGAAGCCTGAAATGGCTGCCCCCTTGCTGGACCACGGAAGGGGAATATATATGCAATTGACCTGAAACTGTGACAACCAACCAATATAGCATGCAGCAACAAAGGTCCTAGCAGGATAAAGAGGTCCAGAAATGCAGCCCTTAAATATGTTTCTTGACATTGCAGCAAAAATATACTTAACAGAAAACTTCAGTTTGCACAGTGCTGGTAAAAATGGGACTTACATCACTCTGAAGATCGTATGTTTTCCTGGCATGTACAACATCACTTTGGTCTGGCAGACACGTCCACTTGTGCAGAGGATGTCTATAATCAATGTCACTGACTTGCTCCTGACACTTCTTGGCCAGCACGATTCCCAGCATGTCCACTGGGGTATTATACTTGGTCTTCCATTTCTCAAAATCTTTCTTGTACTCACGGTCACTCTGGATCTTGGCCACATGCATAGACCACACCATCTTGGGATCATCCTGGATGTTGCGGGCTCCCACATGGTGGCCAAGCTGCTTGCGATACCCTGCTTTGTATTTGTACTGTCGGCCAAAGAAAAGTTGAATTAGTTTCAGGAAGATTTGTTAAGAAAACATCTTGTAATCCTACCTCAATTCCCTAGAGAACATGAGCAGCAGCTGTCAAGGTGCCACCAAGCAATATCCCTGACAGGCTGCAGCACCAGGGTAGAATACATACTGGCCCATGGGGGCTCCTCACCCGACATAGGCGGTAGGAGGTCCCACCACTTGGTGTCAATGTGGGACTGGAAGGAGAGGAAATGAAGGGGGTGCAGCATGAGTGTTCCCTGTGCACCATTTGGAAACAGACCAGCTGAAGGTCATACATCTGGCTTGGACAGTGTGGAGGTGGTAGCCAGGGAGGCTCATGATGAGGCCTGCAGCACTGGTACCCGCTGCAGGACCTGCTTAAAGGAAGCCCTAGAGGCAGGTGATAAGGCTGTCCTTGCATCCTGGAGTATGTACCAGGGGACATGAGGGATGGAGGGGATACGCCCATTTGACAGCCAAGTACCAGGGAATCCACCCATTCCCACTGGTCATAGCCCAGGAGGTTTCTGATCCTGGTGGCACTTGCCAGTATCAGCCTCCAATGAAACAGAGGGATTCTGCCACCTGCACACCAAGCAGGGGGTGGTGTCACAGGGGCTCAAAGAGGAGATTTTTCCCCTCAGCAGCCACATCAGACTTAGTCACTGAGACCAGCTTCCAGGTCCAGAGAAAGGATCCTGGAAGTAGACCAGTACCGCAGAGAGGGCTCATGCAAGACCCTTCAGAGGTAAAAGAGCTGCTGGTCATAATGGAGCACTTGGAGGCAGCAGGGAAAGGTGTGCATCAGCTGGACTGCCTACACCATAATGGAATCTCTGCAGAGCATGGAGGTGGGAGACACAGGTATGACTGATGTGGCAGAGCAGATTCTATCTGCCCTCCTCCATGGGAAGACTGGGTAACCCCATAGAGATCTAGTGTAGCCCCGGCCAGAAGAACTCCAGAATTACCTTCTGGAGGCAGACCAGAGCAAATGGGGGTGGGCTCACACTGTTGAGCCAATGTCAGGGAATGGACAGAGCCAGCTGGTTAAAAATCAGCACCCTCCTCCAAGGCAACAAAAGAAGTCCTCCCCAGCTCTGTAGCCACCCAATCACCCTGCCCTCCAAAATCATGCCAGGTTACACTGCAGCAAAAAGATTAATTCAGTTAAAATATTGAGCAGAAATTATCATCAAATAAGGAAAATGAATTACAATCAAAACTCGACAAGATGACTTCATTTGTAACACATCTCAAAACATCAAACAGAGATCCTCAAATAGACAACAGGCATTGAGAATGTGATCTTGTCACAGACCAAATATGGAAAGAACAATAGGCACTGTAGAGATTTTATTCCAGTTGCACTTCTATTTATTATCTGGAAAATGTGTTGTGTGATATATGATTGTGTTGGTGGAGTAAGGCATTAACTGCTCGCTACAATGTTGAGACCTGTTAAAGTCTGAGGAGAAAGGTCCAAGGTTACTTACTTCACTTGCAATATCTCGGGAGGCTTTCGCTGCCCTGATTGGAATGGCATCTACTCGTAGGTCATAGCCTTTCTTCTTTTCCTCTTCCATTGCAAGTCTGTACAGTTTCTAAAATCATAACAAATATTTGTCACGTCAGAAATAAAGCAATTCCTTTTAATCTAAATTGGCCTATGAGCTGCCTTTTAATTTTAAGCAAGGCACGACTTACATCACTGTAATTCCATTTGTTCTGCTGTGCCAGTAAAATACCCGGGGTATCTGGCATAATATGGATACTAGTTTTATCTTTATTCCAAGCTTCTATATATGAGCGCTGAAAAGCAAACAAAAAGGTGTTGGAATTACGAAAACCTCAGTAAAATATAATTCTGAGTGACTAAATTGTCATCAAGATCAGCATTCCTATGATTTTCATGCAACCAGAAACAAATAACAAAAACTTAAATAACAAGAGAAGTTTTCTCCATACTGACCTTAAAACCCACATGATTTTACTAATTAATGAGAAAAGGTCACCGAGATCCTCACTTATACTGTGGAACACCTGTCTCCCAAGTCTGCTCAATGAGTTCAGTGACTTATTTGAGTAATATTCTACTTAAAAGGTGAAATCTGTAGAAATTAATTAGAATTTTGCCATTGACTTCAATGAGACAAGGTTTCCCTCAGGTTGATTAATCTAGTATAAGTCACAGTAAAGCAAACATTGCACATAATCAAATGCATTTTTCCATTTTAACAGTGATAGTTCAGCTTCAATTACTTAATAGGTCATAATTTGCTACTAGTTATTTTGGAAATATGATTATGGGTTTTTTATATGGCAATTCAATATAAGCAGTCACATGGGTGGTTGGTGAAGGTAAGGGTGGGGAAGGCAACCACAGGGAGGGGAGGAGAGCAGGCGAGCGCTCGCCCCAGCCTCCCCAGCCCCAGAGCCCCAGGGGAAGGAGGATGGTGCATGGTGTGACCCCAACCCCAGAACACCAGGGGAGAGAGGAGGGAGCACAGGCGTTCTGGGGCAGAGTGTGGGCGGGGCCTTGCCTGGCATTTTGGGAAGGCAAAGCCTTCTCCCACCTAGGCTACTGGACTCCCATGAGATGTCATTAGATCAGAAAGACTGGATATATATTTTGTGAATATAAAGAAATGCAAATTAACACATATCTATTGAATTTTGAAGCTTTATGTAAATACCTTAGCAAGGTATAACTGGTCAGTTGTGTGCACTGTCATGATAAATATGTATATAATTGTACCTATCCTTGAAAAGGAAAAATATATCTTAGCTCGTTACATTCATTAATTATTTTATAACAATGTAAAATAACATGTAAAACATAAGGTAATCTCTTACACATTTTTTCTTGTTTCTGATCTTAAACATAAGCAACTCATAAAAATATTTGTAAAAATACTTTATGTTCTGGAAACTAAAAATAAAAAAAAGTAATCTGTTATAATGGAAATAAATCCCTGAGATTCAATGAAAAGGCTATAATATTGTAATGCTAATTTATTTTCCTTTTAAAAACAAACACTTTAGCATCCAGAAAAACTATAGCATTTTAATTCTAGTTGCAAATAAATAGAAAACTCACTTGATTCATTATTTCAGAATTGTGCTTTGCCAGAACCATCGGCATAGAATCAAGCAGGCTACTAAATTTGATAGTGCCTGGGTGTTGCCGGTAGGTGTGGTCACTCAGGATGTGGGTTGCTCTCTTATTCTTCTCATCATCCAGAGAGCCACTTGGGACCCAGCCAATGCCTCGCAGCCATTGAAGATCTGATTTATATAAAATCTGAAATTACAGAACGAGACAACACAGTTCACAATTTTATTTAGACGTGAACCTTTTTTCTTCAAAGAAAAGCAGCACCAATTAAAGAGATGACAGAGATATTCACCTTGCAGCCCTCTGAAAGGGCTAGTACTACACTGACAGATTCTGATCCCCAAGGTAGAATCTGCCTAGTTCACTTACTCCACAAAAATATTACAGCACCCCCTAGAAATTCTGTCTCAGTCAGGGTGGAGATTCATCTTCAACTGGCATGGAGATATTTTCCAAAATGCATGTTGAGTGTCTAGGTTAACAGCCATTTCTTTTCTTCCACCAAATGCCACAGGTGAAGAGATACTTCCTACATTCCCGAACTCTGGACATGTTACTTATACAGCCAAATAGTAACCATTCACAAACACGAAACTCAATTTATTTTGCCTTCACTCTGCTCTATGGTGAGAAATCCACTGCAGAAAACTTAACTCCAAAGTGCACCAGAAAAGCTCCCTACTTAGTAAGGATGCAAACAGAAGGCTGCCTGTTGCTAATTGTGAGGTAATTAAGGCATCACTTCCATTGTCATTGTTCTGTAATACCCACATGACAGATATGGCAATTTCCTGCAATCACCTTTGAAGACCTTTTTGTATTTAATTTAGCCATTAATGTGGGCTGGTATTATATGTACCTTCTCTACAGGGGAGATGTAAGGAATGTCAGACCTAGAAATTCAAAGCACTATATTGAAAATGCACCTGACAAGCAGTGACTGTAGGGTCAATACGTGTTAAGTAGTTTTGCTGGGGAGAGATTTTCCAACTTAAGAACATAAGAACAGCCATACTGGGTCAGACCAAAGATCCATCTATCCCAGCATCTTGTCTGCTGACAGTGGCCAATACCAGATGCCCCAGAGGGAGTGAACACAACAGGTAATCCTCATGTGATCACTCTCTTGTCATCCATTTCTAGACAAACAGAGGCTAAGGACACCATTCCTACCCATCCTGGCTAATAGCCATTGATTGATCTACCCTCAATTAATTTATCTAGCTTTTTTTTTAACCCTGTTAAAGTCCTAGTCTTCACAACATCCTATGGCAAGGAGTTCCACAGGTTGACTATGCGCTGCATGAAGAAAAACTTCCTTTTGTTTGTTTTAAACCTGCTACCTATTAATTTCATTTGGTGGCCCCTAGAACAACTTTTCCTTATTCACTTTTTTCACCAGTCATGATTTTATAGACCTCTGTCATATCCTCCCTCAGTCTCCTCTTTTCTAAGCTGAAAAGTCCAAGTCTTTTTAATCTCTCTTCAAATGGGACCCATTCCAAACCCCTAATCATTTTTGTTACCCTTCTCTGAACCTTTTCCAATGCCAATATATCTTTTTTGAGATGAGGCGACCACATCTGTATGCAGAATTCAAGATTGGGCATACCATGGTTTGAAAAAAAAAGCATAATGCAAGTTTTCTAATTTTGGTTATGAATAAAGTCTTGTCTGAAGCTGCGTTCTGAGGAGAGAGTACTGGTCCATTCATTGCCTGCACTGGAGACTAGAGAACAAAGGTCCAAGACATACAAAAGAACAGCTGAACTGCCCAGCATGGGTTCTGGTTGTTAAGTGTAGATTAACGTGTAACCCCAGAGGAAAAAAACATTTGCGGTTTTGAAGGACTGGCACCTACCAGAGACAGGGGCAGTGGGGATGGGATTTAGTGGATGACCTGTGATAAGCTATTTAGTATGCATCTACATTCTTTCTTGGTTTAGTATGTTTTCTTTGTAATTTTCATAGCCCGCAAGCCTTGGACCTGAATCTGTAAAGTTTATAGGAACAGCCATTCCCCAACCCTCCATCTGGAGCTATTGATGCTTCCTTATCTGCCTGGGAACCACAAAACCCAACCTCATTTGAGGATCCACCCCTGCAACCCAATTGGCAGAGTCCTGAATCAGCTGACTGGCCTGCTATCCTACTTAAATCAGTAGCAAGAAAGGAATCTGTCTGAACAACTGGGCTGCACCCTTTCTGGACTGGGTGCCATGTGTTTCCTGTTTGCCATGCTTGATATCTTGGTATCCTGACCACTTATGATTTCTGGCATCTGATTCGTATTTTGACCTCCAGTGTGTCTTCTGCAACTGGACTCCTGGTATGCTGACACAGCTGACTCACATCTCACTAGGTCTAGCTGCCCACAATCTAGCTGTGACAATAATGCTGCCGCTTTATAGAAAAAAATTCTTGCTTAAAAAGAGCTATATGGTGATTTATAACTGCAGGTAAAACACTGGTCATCAAGCATGGAGAGAAAACAAAGCACAGGAGTCGGCCCTTTCAAGCAATCTGTCTTGTTGAGCATAAAAGCATGTGGCAATATAGCCAGCCTAAATGCACCCGCATCATACGTCAGTTGAAAGCATATGATGAGGTGGAGCTGGCAAGTGGTGTCGTAAACTTGTATGCATAGTAAAACAACAGTAACCAAAATAAGAAAGTGTCACGCTGCAACCTGACTAAGACAACATTTTTACTGACCAATTTAAACACCTCAATATAGTGCTCATAGGTAAAAGCTAGCAAATAATAATGTATTAAAAGATCTGTATTGGTTTTGAGTGAGGAAGTATTTCTTCAATAAATGGTAAAGGTGAAAGGCTTTCAGGGAAACACTGTGAGGAATACACAGATTCCAAAGAAGGAAGCCTCCTGGTACAGTCAAGACACTCTTGTACCTCCCTGTTTCAGGTAAAACATGCCTGTAGTGTTGTCTGTGAGAACTTCCGCCACCTGCCTTTTGATGGAGGGAATAAATATCTCACAAGCCCAAGAAATAGCTGAGTTCTAATACATTAATATACATGAAACCTCCCGAGCTGATCAAAGATCTTGTTTCTCTGGTTGACCAAGATGTGGAAACACTGGAGAAAATCCAATAAAGTGATCAAAAAACAATGACATATAAGGGAAATGTGAAAAAAAAAGAAGTATTTGTTTAGTGTGGAAAAGAGAAGATAGAGGGGTCATAGTAATAGTTTCCATGTACATAAAAGGTTGTTACAAAGACAAGGAAGAAAAATTATTCTCCTTAACATCTGAGGATAGGACAAGAAGCAATGGGTTTATATGCCAGTTAGAGCAGTTTAGGTTAGACATTAAGAAAAACTTCCTGTCAGGGTGGAATAAATGGACCAGGGAGGTTATAGAACATAGTGGGCAAGATGCAGTCCGTGAGCTAGATCTGACCCAGCAAGCCTTTGGATCAGCCTCAGACCATTCAAAGCACCTGGCTGCTCCAGGTGCCTCTCTGTGCCATGTGCCTGGGGGGAGGGGGAGAGACTTTGCATGTTGCCCCCACCCACAACACAATCATCAATGAATCAGAGTGGTGATGATTTTGCCGGGGGGAGAGGAGGGCAGCACACAGTCTCTCTCCGCCTCCCTGGCCTGGAGTGCATAGGACTGGACAGATCACCTCTCACAGTGCCTTCCAGTCTGGTAATTTTATGATTCTGTGTTTCTCTCATCTTTTGGTGGAGTCTTGTTACCAGTTATGGTCAGTCCAAGAAGAAAAACAGAATATTTTTGCACACATTCCTCAGGCCCAAACACCCACCCATAAAGTAAAGCACTCAAGCATATACGCAAATCTGCATGCTCAGATGGTGCTTGGAAGGATGATACGCAGAGTGAAACCACACTTGCAGATAACAAAAGCTGAAGTCTGGCATGCAAAATTACATACATTCTTCAGGCTATGGAACAGAAGGCACCTATAGACTTTTGTCACTCGGCTGAAGATGAGTAAGGAGGCTGTGTATTGACACCTCTCCCTGGAGAGAGAAGTCGTAGCTCTTCTGGCATTGAGGTCTTCTATAAAAATTATGTATTTGCTGACTTGTTACTGAGATTTCTCCACATTAATTTCAGGTCTAGACAATAAAATATTTGTCTGATGACTAGGACCCTGATGCTTGATTCTGCCTGGATCAGCCAATCATCCAGTTAAGGAAATACCAGAATGCCCAAAGGATGGAGGTGGGCTGCTACTGTTGACATGCACTTAGTGAAGAACCTCAAGGCAGATGGAAGTATCATGTATTGGTGGTGGTTTGTGCCTACCACAAAACAAGGGTACTTGCTGTGGGACAGATGTATTGCCATGTGGAAGTATGTGCCTTTTATATCTAAGGCAGTGTTTCTCTAAGTGGTCAGTGGACACTCTCCAAGAAAGCGGCTACTGGTCTGCTCTGGTTTGTTTACCAACTGGTTCCACAGCCATGGAGCCTCACGGTTTCCATTAGGTGTGGTTTGCCATTGGCAGCCAAGGGAAGCTGTGGGAAGCAGGGGTCTGGGTCACACCACTTCCCACAGCTCCCTTTGTCTGCAAACAGTGAACTGAAGCCAATGGGAGCCACGGGGCTCCGTGGCTGCAAAGCCAGTAAACAAACATACTGGAGCAGCCTAGTGCCAGCTTTCTCAGAGTGGGTCTGTGGACCACTTTGAGAAACACTGATCTAAGGCACTATACCAATCTCCAGGATAGGGATAATAAAAGTGAGGGTGATTATCCAGAACTTGATCTTTCTGGTTAAATCATTCAGCTTTCTTAGGTCTAGAATGAGAGGAAGGCCTTCAGGTTTTCTGGGGATCAGGAAGCACTGGAAACAGAAGCTTTTTCCTCTGGCAAGGTACTTTCTCTGTGGCTTCCAATTCTAGAAGAGACTATTGCTCTTGAAGTAATACAGTCTCATGAGAGGAGTCCCTAAAAAGGGATGGAAGGTGGATTAGGAAAAGGAAGGGGGAGGAACAAGCTTAGATATTCCTCCTTCGCCATGCTGAGTAGCAACTTGTCTGACATGATGTTTTCCCAAGCAGAGTGGGAAAGGGACAGGTGTAACCCTTAGGGGGGAGATGTTGTCAGTATGCTGACCTCAATCAAAAAAGCCAAAGCGACTGCTTTGAGATCCCAGATGTCAAGAATGAATGACCCACCACAGTAGAAGAGGGTTGGTTATGTCTAGGAAATTTGATCCCTTCTTAGTGGGATGTGGAGGTCTCTGTTGGAAAGAGGATTAGCCTAAGGCTGTGGCCCAAATTGCTTACTTTCGGTAGCTGGAGTGTAGACTCCAAACTAGTGAATTGTTGCTCCAGAGTCAGATGGCATCATCTATTTTTTTGCAAAACATTAAAAACACCCTAATACGTTAAGTCTTTTATTGTGGTTTGCATCTCCCTTAAAGTGTCAGAAGCCTGCAGGCAGTGTTCCTTCTAAGGTGCATGGCAGCACAGTTTCACAGGTGATTAATCACCTGTGAACCTATGCTGTTGGGCAGCTTAGAGGGAACACTGCTGCAGCCAAAGAGAATGACCATGGAGACTGCATTGGTAACAGAGCGTGCAGCAGTATCAGTTTCATATAATGCCTCCTGAAGGGATGTTCATGGTACAAGATAGCCCTCAGAAATCAATGCTACAAACTGGACTTAATTCTCTAACAGTTTATTATTTCCAAATTTGCAGATAAAGATTAAGAGCCTCATAGTTCACAACTCTTTTCTGGAGCATGGCAGTAGCATAGAGTTTACAGCTTCTAAAGGTTCTTATCCTTTGGAGTGACCTTAGGACAAAACAGCTTAGTAGCAACTGCTACCTCCAGACAATCAGGAATAGATTGAGTGAAGAAATGCTCAAATCCTTCCTGAGGAACCCGATGCCATCTGTCAACTTACTTGGCCTTGGGAGTAAAGAGGCTGGAGTGCACCAAAGTGGCTTTTCTTGCTTTCTTGTTAATAAATACTTCCAAAAGTAGAAACCAATATAGCTTTTGGGTCTTTTGGTGTAAAAGGAACCATAGTAATTAGGCCACTGAGAAAGATATTTTGTGAGAGAGCTTACTGCTTCAGAGTTATTGCCAAATTGGGAGAAAATGTTGGACAAGCCATAATTTCTGCAATCAGGATGTTAATTGCAGTTCTATATGACCAACATGAAAAAGAAAAGGAGACCTACAGAGACGTGAATTGTTTGTGCCTTAATCTAGCCATCAAAAAGGAAAAGTCACTGAACAAACTCCCACCTGGAAGGATAGTTTTGAAGAGCATGTAAAAGATTTGGATCACCACTGCATCATAGATGAAAAAATATGGATGATCAACTCCTTCCTTTATGGCACAAAGGCCCAGTGGTACCTGTGCTTCTACAAGACCTTATCTGTTCATATGCCAGTAGTGGTCACAGTACAATCAACTGTGTTGGCAATCAGAATAATCTGCCCTACACAAAACTGTGTACATGTCAAGGCCACGAAGACCATAGTGACCCACACACTCTCAACACAGATCATAATGATGAAAAAGATGATGATAATGATTTTGAGAAGAAATGCCACCAGAACAACTACAATATACCTGTACACATTTATAAATAGATGTTCTTCATCCTTTGGCTGGTTATTGTAATGCTCAAGGAGTCACAGAGAAATCCAATTGCATCTTGAAATAATACACAGAGTCAAACTAGCATAAACAAAGGCAAATATTTCAGAAAGGTTATTTTAACATATTGAGGGTGTCACAGTTTATTCCAGTTTCTATGGTAATGGCAACACTTGACAGCTGCACATCATACCTCATCTTAAAGTACACACAATGGACTTTCAAATGAGGTATAACATGCATAGGGGTAACAATCAAATTAGTGGTATCTGTCACTTGCTTAATGTCACAGCATAGGCAGGGAGGCTCAGGTAGAAGATCAGAAGCCTGATGGACCATAGAAGAAGAATATACATGCAATTTATCTGAAACTGTGACAACCCACCAATCTAGTATGAAGCAGTAAGGTTCTTGCAAGATAAAAAGGTTAAGAAATGCAGTCCATATATATGTGTTTTGATATTGCAGCAAAAATAGATTTAATAGAACACCTCCGTTTTCACAAAGCTGGTAAAAAAATGAGACTTACATCACTCTGAAGATCGTATGTTTTCCTGGCATGTACAACATCGCTTTGGTCTGGCAGACACGTCCACTTGTGCAGAGGATGTCTATAATCAATGTCACTGACTTGCTCCTGACACTTCTTGGCCAGCACGATTCCCAGCATGTCCACTGGGGTATTATACTTGGTCTTCCATTTCTCAAAATCTTTCTTGTACTCACGGTCACTCTGGATCTTGGCCACGTGCATAGACCACACCATCTTGGGATCATCCTGGATGTTGCGGGCTCCCACATGGTGGCCAAGCTGCTTGCGATACCCTGCTTTGTATTTGTACTGTAGGCCAAAGGGGGAAAAAAACACAAATAAACAAACTTCAATAAGATTCAGGAAGGGTACTGTTAAAACATCGAATAATCCTATAGCAATTCCCTGGGGGACATAACGTGATAGTGTGGAGCTTCCACATAAAGAAATGTTGTGGTCATTGAGCATGGAATCTGAGCACTAAAGCACTCACAGGTTTCCTGCACTTAAACACAAGAGGTCCTTAAATGGATAAGTAACACAATGTCCTTGTGACTAGGTGTGGACTATTTGGAGAGGAACGACAGCTTCCTATGCCTAAGACATTGTAGCTAAGTTCTTTCTAATTCACTGGCCTGGATCCTTTGGGGTCAGAATTCAGTTTCTGTCTTATGAAGTGCCCATCAGTTACTTTCTCAGATAACAGCCTCAACCTTGTTATGATGTTTGGTCCTGCCATGACTGCAGGGGACCAGACTTTGTGACCTCTCAAGGTTCCTTCCAGTTCCATTGTTCTATATTCTTAAACACAAAGGGTACATCTACACAGCAGCATTATTTCAGAATAACTGACATTATTTTGAAATAACACAGTGCGTGTCTATACAGCAAGCTGTTATTTCAAAATAATGTCGAAATGGAGGACGACTTACTCCAACTCCTGTAACCCTCATTTCACAAGGAATAAGGGAAGTAGAAGGAAGAGTAGTCTTCCTTCAACTTCCTGCTCTGTAGATAGCGCCAAATGCCAAGTTAAGCTATTTCAACTTCAGCTACACAATTGACATAGCTGAAGCAGTGTATTTTAATTCAACTTTTGCCCTGAAGTGTAGACACGCCCAAACTGCTTTACTGGCAATTTTACAGAAACATGAAAATAAAAACAGACAAAAACAAATATGCCTAGTGAATTTATTAAAAAACATTGTTAAATTAGTACTAAATTCAGTTACTAAGTATCAAAATAGTATATAGACTTTCAATGTGTTACAATAATAGTTTGGCTTGACTGTCTACCAGAGGGGAAAATGTTCTTTCTATGACTGTGGATAAGCCACTGAACATGATCATGTCCATGTCAATTTCTCAACTAGCATTTAGCCTACAATCCAATCCAAGTTGGTTAATGCTTTTGCATGAAATCTAATCTTTAAGAAAATGAAACACACTTTTTTCCAAAAACCAGTTTCACAGAAGTGTATTTGTGACTGGGAATGGTCTGACTGGCAGTACTAGTAGGTTACACTGCAACAAAACGATTACTTCAGCTAAAAATATTGACTAGCAAATATTATTAAATAAGAGTTAGAATGAAAACAGGACAAGAGGAGCTCATTTGCCACACCCCTCAAACTATCAACTTCAAACAGGCAACAGGTACTGGGAATGGAACCTTGTCATGGATAAAGAAAGCACAGACCTACAGAAACAGTAAGGAAGATTTTATTCCAGTTACACTCCATATATTATTATGAAAATTATGTTGCTTGACACGATTGTGTTGGCAGATTAGGACCTTAACTATTCACAACAATGTTGAAATGTGTTAAAATCTAAGGAGAAAGGTCCAAGGTTACTTACTTCACTTGCAATATCTCGGGAAGCTTTAGCTGCCCTGATTGGAATGGCATCTACTCGTAGATCATAGCCTTTCTTCTTTTCCTCTTCCATTGCAAGTCGGTACAGTTTCTAAAATCATAACAAATATGTGTTGCATTTCAGAAATAAATCATTTCCTTTTCATTTAAATTGTCTTACGAGCTGCCTTTTAATTTTAAACAAGGCACCACTTACGTCACTGTAATTCCATTTGTTCTGCTGTGCCAGTAAAATAGCAGGGGTATCTGGCATAATATGGATACTAGTTTTATCTTTGTTCCAAGCTTCTGTATATGAGCGCTGAAAAGCAAACAACAAATATAATATGTTTGTAATCATGAAGACCTCAGTCAATAATATGGTAAGACAGTATTTTGACTGAATAAGCATGACCAAGATCAGGAATCCTCAGAGTTTCATACAGTCAGGAACAACCATTACTAAAACTTCAAGAATAGAAGTTCTCTTCTTTTGCACTAACCTGGAGACCCATTCCACAAGTCTGCTTAGTGATTTTAGTAAGATTTTTGCATGACTCAATCCTGGCTCCATTTAAGTCAAATGGGAATTTTGCCATTAACTTTAATGGGCCAGGATTTCACCCAGAGTGATTAATCTAGTAAACAGAGGTGAAAGTAACTTAAATGTCTTACAGGTATTGTATTGCCCCTCCAAGGGGGGCTCAGAGCAGGGGACTGGCTGTGAGATATGACAGTACCTGTAAGAAATTTAGGGTGAGATGGAATGCAGGGGGCTCAAGGCAGGGAGTTGGGGTATGTGGGGATTGTTCAGGGATGCTGGGAATGCCTAAATCAGCATGGGGGGTACAGGAATTAGGGTTGGAGGGTGAGAGGAGGGGCTCAGGATAGAGGGTTGGGGTGTGGAGGGTGCAGGAATCAGGGCAGGGGCAAGAGGAATGGGAGGAATGTGAGGGGAGGAAAGAGCACCCTTTAGGGAGGCTGGGGGCTGAAGCCCCGCATCCAATTCCTACTAATGCTGCTTGTTCCTCTTCTGTCACTGTCAGGGAAGGAAAGGAAAGCACACAGTGTGGGTCACTCACTCCTCTGCTCCCTCCCCGCACCAGCTGGTGGGGAGAGGAATGCAGAGATGCTGTGAGCTTTCTTCTCGCTCCTCGTGACAGAAGGGAACAACAAACAATTCTCTGCATCAGTAGAGATCGGGAGGGAGAGGCTGGTTTCAGCCCCCCCTCTTCCTGCCCTCCCTAAATGGTGTTCGAGGGGGAGGGCTCCGTGCTGGGGAAGTCCCATATCAGTCTGGGGGCATGCCCCCACCCCAGCCGCTTTCCCTTGCCCGCTGCTTAGCATGGCAGCCTGCAGCAGAGCCCCAGAGCTAGGCTGGGAACGCCCTGCCTCAGCCTGCAGCAGAGCCCCAGAGCAGTGCACTGAGACATATCTGTTACTTTCACCTCAGAGTGTAGGGGTGTGTCTAGACTACAGGGTTTTGTCAACAAAACTATACCTGCATCTACACTGCCGCTGAGTTCTGTCGACATAACGTTGACAGAACTCAGCAGTTTTGTCGACAGCTGTAAACCTCATTCTACGAGGAATAACGCCTTTTGTCGACAGAGTTCTGTCGACAAAAGGCGTTATTGCATCTACACTGTCCTTTGCGTCTACACTGTCATGTCGACAAAGCGGCTTGCTTTGTCGACAGAACTGGATGTAGTCTAGACGCTCTTTGTCAACAGAAGCTTTGTCGACAGTATCTGTCGACAAAACTTCTGTCGACAAAAGCCTGTAGTCTAGACGTACCCCAGGTCACAGAAAATAAATTAAGCATTTCACATAGCCAAATTCATTTTTCCATTGTCTTTGACAACAAAAGGTCACGATAAATTATATCAAACTTAATAATTTGCTGATAAATAACCTATTAGGTATTTTGAGAACATGACCAAGTCTTTTTTACATGGCAATTCAATATAAACTCCATCATTATATCAGAGAGACTGGAAGTAAGGGTATGGATACTACATTTTGTGAAGATAAATAAATGCAAATTTAGCAAAGATTAAATTGAATCTTGAAACTTTCTAGGTAACAATTCAGCTGACATTTATATGACTATTTCAGCTACTTATCAGTGGCCAATTTTCTGCACAGTTACAATGAATGTGTATACAATTGCATCTTCCTTGAAAACAAATATATAGCTCAGGTTTTTTGCATTATTTTGTAATGATGGAAAATAACATATAAAACATAATCTTTTATTAAATCACTTTTTCGTGTTTCTGATCTTAAATGTAGGCAATTAATACATATATTTTAATAATATACTTTAACTATGTGCTAGAAACTGAAAATAAAAGAAAAAGCACTCAGTTATAAAGGAAATAAATCCCTGAGAGTCAATGAAAAGGCTATAATATTGTAATGCTAATTTATTTTCCTTTAAAAACAAACACTTCAGCATCTAGGAAAATTATACCATTTTAATTCTAGTTGCAAATAAACAGAAAACTCACAGGGTTCATAATTCCAGAATTGTGCTTTGCCAGAACCATTGGCATAGAATCAAGCAGGCTACTAAATTTGATAGTGCCTGGGTGTTGCCGATAGGTGTGGTCACTCAGGATGTGGGTTGCTCTCTTATTCTTCTCATCATCCAGAGAGCCACTTGGGGACCAGCCAAGGCCTTTCAGCCACTGCAGATCTGATTTATACAAAAGCTGAAATTATAGAGGAAGACAAGACAGTTCATTATTTTAGTTAGACAACATGAATGTTTTTTTCCTCTGGTGCAAAGCAGCACTAATTAAAGAGATTCTCACTGTTTAATCAATACCATAGATGACAGAGGTTACCATCATGCAACCCTCTGACAGGGCTAATTCAACTCTGAAGAAAGAGCTACTTTGCAATGTGAAACCCAGAGTTCAAACTCAGGCTCCATCATTCACCCTGACCCAATCTGATCTACACATACATTTTGCTAAGCCAGGGCTTAGCCTTACATCCTGGAACCCTAGGAGGGTCTGAGCCTGAGTCAAGCCTGGACCCAGAGCTCATTCCCTACTGCTTTTCAGTGTAGATGCAGCCCTACTGGACTTGTGCTTTAAGAATCCACCAAAAGTATCCCACAATCCCATGGGCCAACTTTTGTGTTCTCAGGACAGTCAGCTTTGGAGGATTGTCAATTTTCCCACAATGAACTACAAACAGAGTTGAAGGGCACATTTTTGAGGGTACTAGGAAGTCTTGGATATGAGCTGCTGGACTTGGGCCTGCACAATGCAGAACAATGGCTGGAGTATGAGGGTGCCACTCAGGGTTCAATAATTTCTAACCTTGGAATACAAACTATCATAAATTCTCAATCTCTGAGTCAACAAACTGTGGATCTGCTAACTCAAATTGCACAACCCTGAGCTTACATCACAACGTAGATATGCCCTTATAGTCTCTGAAACTAAGGGTGGATCTGCCTACACTACTTAATCCACAGAAATCTAACTCTGCCTGCTGCAAATTCTGTTTCTATGCGAGTGGAGATTCATCTACAACTATAATGGAGATAACCTAGATACTCAAGGTGCATTTCAGGAATTACAGCAATCTCTTCCTCTGCCAAATGTCACAGTTCGGGATGGACTTCCCAGCCCCTTGAGCTCTTGACGTATCACTTACACAGTCAAAATAGCAATTATTTACAAACTTGAAATAATTGATTATCTTGCCCTGACTCTATGGGGAGTTAAAATCCACAGCAACCAACTTAACTCCAAATTGCTCACGAGTAGAGCACAAAATTAGTAAGGATACAAAAAGAAGGATGCCTTGCTACTTATTGTGAGCTTACTACCTGTGGAAGAGAATTCACTAATATTGTCACTGTTCTGAAAACACCCACTAATTCAGTATATAAAGATCTTTCAGGACAAAAAATAGAGTCTTAAACTGCAGCAAAAATATATTTAATAGAATGCTTCAGTCTTCACAAAGCTGGTAAAAATGGGACTTACATCACTCTGAAGATCGTATGTTTTCTTGGCATGTACAACATCACTCTGGTCTGGCAGACACGTCCACTTGTGCAGAGGATGTCTATAATCAATGTCACTGACTTGCTCCTGACACTTCTTGGCCAGCACGATTCCCAGCATGTCCACTGGGGTATTATACTTGGTCTTCCATTTCTCAAAATCTTTCTTGTACTCTCTGTCACTCTGGATCTTGGCCACATGCATAGACCACACCATCTTGGGATCATCCTGGATGTTGCGGGCTCCCACATGGTGGCCAAGCTGCTTGCGATACCCTTCTTTGTATTTGTACTGTTGGAAAAAAAGAAAATAATAATTGTTGCTTTTTCAGATTTAACCCAGGAAAGGAATGTTTGTAAAAATATTTGGTGAAATTCCTTAGTTATTATAACATACTAAAATCACAACCCTGTGAGGAGATAATTGATTTCTGTAAATAGCTGAGCACTCTTAATCCCATTGTGGTGGATGCAATAACCCTTATAGTTTCACACTATGGGGTTCACTGTTCTTGCAAACCCTTCCTCATGCATATTGTCCCAATTTAGGTGTCCAATTCCACCAGACTTAGTGGACCTCACTGGGTAAATTGGAACTATTCACATATGGGTTTGTGGCATCCAGGATATGCCTGGCAACTAATAGGCCACTTAACTGTTGATTCCAGGTTTGATATGAAATATTAAATCTGAATTCAAACTATTTCAGTGAGAGAAACCCTCTTCTTCAAACAATTACATGCAACTCTATAGGACATTCTAAGTCACTGAAGGATTATATCAACTTTTAAAAGAAATAGAATGTCAATGTCATCCACAAAATTTCAGTAATAAACTGGGTTTATATGAAATCTATAGTGGCAGACCAAAAATAATAAATACTGACTGAATGCATTGTCAGATGACTAGAACGACATTGAAGCATCCACTGTATGTTTTTTAAAAAGTGAGAAAGCAAGAAAAAAGAAAGAGACTCATCTCACTGAAGCCAATAGAGAGACTCCAATTATTTTCTATCAGCACCAATTCAGCCCCATAGTGCTCAGCCACAGTCTGTTATTTTAGTAAGACTCTTACTTCGCTTGAAATGTCTCTGGATGCTTTTGCTGACTTCAGTGGTATGGCATCAGGAGGAAAATCATAGCCTTTCTTCTTCAGTTCTTCATATCCTAACTTATAGAGTTTCTGTTGAAACAAGTTTACAATAATGACTGCAAGCACTCTTTGTAAAAAAGCATTACAATGTTATGTTTGGAGAGAAAGAAAATGTATTTTATACCATAGTTCAAGAAACAAATTTCTATTTTTTATTCTGTGCAGAAAAAAAGGGTGGATTTATCAAATGATGTTTGCCAAGCTATCATGTTTTTAAATTAAAAAACATTTTTTTTAGTTCTCTAAGATGGCTTTTTTGGTGTTAGAAATTCATCAAAAGTCTCATATGTTATACTTGCTATAGAATATTTTCCTCCACCAAACTATAGGTAGAAATTATTGACTGGCAAGAGGTAAATAAAAATGTTTGGTTGCAATCCTTTTGCTCCAGACCACAATGACATGGACTTCTGTTAAGGCCAACAATATATATTTTCTGACTTCCGTGTGTCCCTATCCCTTCTCTCTTGAACACTAGCGATAAATCTTTTTGGCGTCTCTTTAGTATGCTCCATGATAAAAGAGAATTTGATAAAAATGGTACTCTATAATTCTAAAAATTCAAGTCGCCACAATTAAACATTTTATTGGAGAGATATCTAAAGTGTTGATTTGAGCAATAAGGATGATATAGGCACATCTAAGTATCTCATGCAGCATACATTGTTGGTATTTTTCTTATAATCTAATAATTACCATATTGACTCCCCCCACAATAATAAGTTTACCAGAAAAAGACAATGGGTATATGTTAAAGGTTGTAAGAATTCAAGAGTTCCAGAATAAATTCTGATGGACTTTACTGCAAGATTGCATTCATGAAATGGCTTTTCAAATCATAAACTCAGGGAATATCCAAGGTAGTGTTGAGTCAAACTTACATCACTCATGTTGATTGAGTTTGCTTTAGCCAAAATGATTTCAGGA
This sequence comes from Pelochelys cantorii, assembly GCA_032595735.1. Lineage (NCBI taxonomy): Eukaryota > Metazoa > Chordata > Testudines > Trionychidae > Pelochelys > Pelochelys cantorii. The sequence goes on from CM064332.1 coordinate 29,233,739, forward strand.
GTGTCAGCCATGACATGAATCTGAGTTTTGTCCTTGTCCCAAGCTTCTCTGTAAAGTCTCTAGAAGGAAAAACAAACAAAAATAGCGTGTCTAATAGAATCTTCATATAAATAGCAGATTTCATTCAGTTTCACCTTTTATCAGGTTATGCAAGTATGAAATGTGAGCTATATAAATAGCACTGGATGGATGTTTAAAGAAAATAATATATTAATGAACCAGAATTCCATTTAAATACAAGAGGGATGCAAAAAATTGTATGTAGAAGGCCAAAAAGTCACCATTACAACAGTCAAATTAACTCCCATATACAGAATGACTAAGATTAAGCATGGATAAAGATATTATTTATGCTTAACACTGAATAAATTCTGTAGAGCAGCCATGATAATCTCCTGAGTCACACTTGGTACTTCTTCACAGCTGAACTCAAGATGCCAAAAGGATAAAAAATCACAGCAAGATGACATTTTGCTAAATAGATAGCTATCACCGACGATTGGAAAATTACTTTTTTAAAGACAGATTAGTCACTGATGACTCATATAATGTTAAAATGAATATAATTCAGAGGCTGACATAAATTACAAGTTCATTTATCTGTTCAGTTAGATGTTCAGCCTTCAGAAACTTACATCACTCCTATTTTTGGCATTAGACTTTGCCAGAACTATGTCCATGGCATCAGGGATACTTGTGAATTTCACAGTGTCTGGTGGCTGGCGGTATTTCTTCTCACTCAGGATTTCTGAAGCTTTCTTGTTCTTTTCAGCCTCCAAAGAGCCAAATGGGATCCACCCCAGGCCTTTCAACCATTGAAGATCTGACTTATATAGATTCTGAAATGTTAAAGAACCAAACAAATCAGGAAAGGTCATTATCTCGTCTGCATCACTCAGGGGAGCAGACAGACTCACCAGGTCCTGGGGCAAGGTATGGGCGGGGGCAGCTCTGTGTTTCCAGAAGGGGCAGAGCCTCAGGCAGAAGGGACCCTCTGTGCTGCTGGATTGCACTGTCCCCTCCCCAAGCTCTCTACACTGTCCAGAGCGCACCTCCTGGGATTCTACACAGCACCTCATGGGGCTCCAGGGGTAATTTAGAGGGACTGGGGCTCCAGCCACCACCACTATCACAGTAGCAGTGGCCAGGAGCCCTGGACTCTTTTGAATCACCAGGTTTTTGGGCAGTTGCCCCATCAGCAGCCCTGGCCTCGCAGCCCTGTGTTACACGATTAACCGACAATTAACAGAGCTTGTTCAGGTATGATCGGGACTACAAGAGGAAATGTCATTTCTGCTCTACAGGGACACCAGACTCCCTTCAATAATGACCACCTCTTTTATAAATATAGAAGAAACATATCAAGTAAAAAGAAAACTTACATCACTCTGCAGTTCATATACTTTCTTAGCTTGAATGATGCTAGTCTGGTCTGGCAAACTAGTCCACTGGTGTAGAATCCGTCTGTAGTCTACATCACTAACCAACGACTGGCATTTCTTAGCCAGTAGGAAGCCCAACATATCCACAGGCATGTTAAATTTGGTCTTCCACTTCTCAAAATCTTTCTTGTACTCCCTCTCACTCTGCATCTTGGCTACATTCATAGACAACACAAGTTTGGGATCATCCTGTATGCTGCGGTATCCAATGTGATGTCCCTGCTGCTTGCGGTAACCTTCTTTATACTTGTACTAAAATCATAAAAATTGTGGTCCTCATATTAGGGTAAGAATGGGGAAATAACAGCTTATCAGATACATTCACCAGCATGCCATGTGTGCTGGCAGTTAGCGTCACAAGCAAACACGAACTTCTTGCTCTCTTAGATACTGGAAGCTGAGCAGATCGTTATGGTTTCACACTTAGGGGCCTTATACTCCTTTGAGGCACATGCATAACCTTGCTTGATGTTAGTGCGCTTTGAATGCCTCTGCTGCCATGGAATTGAGCCTTTGGACTCCGCAGGAAGAGCATGCTGTGCTCAGAATGGTTTCCTCCACTGCACGAATTACTAGCTACATTCTGGAGAGACAGCTTGCTTGGTACTCCCAGCGGAGACACAAGCCAATGTCCCAAGGGATATAAGTCAGCACTCGAAAATGTAGGGGACTGAGTATCCAGAACATTTCCCTAAAAATGAGCCAATACCTGTCCTTCTGTACAAGCACTGCACTGAGGTTGGGATGTGGAGCAGCACTGGGCATGTGTCTGTCATGAGACCTATTCTATACCTGAACGGTAGATTTATTCCAGGTGAGAGATGAGTTAGTGGGTCAAAATTCATAGAGCAGGTAGCCCCGGCTAGAACAGGCTGCTCCTGGGATTTGGGGGGACTAGATATGTTGCACAGCGTGCAGTCAGCAACCTTGGGGTCATGGTGCACTGATGTGGGAGCAATCACTCTCCTACTCGCTCTTCTGTCCCACTGGTAACACAGGGAAGAAAAACTCTTCACTCTCTATTGCTTCCAGCACATCTTCGTAGCACAGGGACGGACCTGACCCAATGAGGTTTATTAGACTGTGGCTAAAGGCATAAATTACATCACAGATCAAATAAAAAACATTACTTACATCACTTGCAATGTCCCTCGAAGCTTTGGCCGCTTTCACTGAAATGGCTTCAGATGTGAGGTCGTAGCCTTTCTTTAACATTTCTTCCCATCCGAGTTTGTACAGTTTCTAAAATTGAAAACATAATAGTTTTCCCAACATTCTCCCTGAATCTTTGTAAAAACAATACAAGTACAGTACATCTATTTCAGTACGCTGACCCATTGTATAAGCATTGCATCCAAGTCCTGAAAACTACTCTCCATTTTACCTCAGCCTTTACTCAGGCTAAAGTTTTGCCTGGGAAAAGTGCATGTGAAAATTGAAGAGCAAGTTGTGGCTCACCCCTTCAAAGATGCAAAGCGTATAGCACAAGGAGTCCCATCCAGGGAACAGGCTGCTCTTTGTTCATCCCCCTTCACCTAAGAATAAGCTAGCCAGATATGCAGGAGTGCATACACTGTATCCCTGTAGGCTGTCCCTCTGTGTGCTGAGGAACTTTCAGTAGCATTGTTTTACCTTAGTTACTGATACTTCCTCTGGGGCAATGTGGTATGCACGTTCTAATGCAGAGCTGTGGCTAAACCGACAATAGACACTTGGACAAGGATTTCAGGTCAGGTTTTCACAGAGGAGTAGCCAAACATTTAAAGGGACAGGACATCACAGAACTAGTGGGTCCATGAGGATGGGTTGAGAAATCTACACATAGTGGTTTTGGAGTTTTATAACAGGGAAATTGTAATCTACTTGACTGAGGCCATGAAAGATCCAGTACATCTCTGTGGGAGGTATAAAGAATGCACTAAGACTTTTTTTCTGAGTTCACCTTGCTGAAAAGAGCTAATTTAATAAAAGGCTTAGGATTAAATTTTCAGAGGCTCTGAAGTGACGTGGGAGTCCACATCCCATCTATTTTTCATTTCCCTCAAGTTCATAAAAAATATTTGCTCTTAAATAACAGCACACCTTTCAACGAGGAACATATAATTCATTTTTGAATGTATTAATTCTAAAGTATTTTATAAACTCTTTACCTGACTGTAATTTGCTTTGTTCTGTTTGGCCTGTAAAATATCTGGTGTATCTGGCATCACATGAATCTGAAGTTTATCCTTCTCCCAAGCTTGAGTGTACACATGCTATAGAGGGGAAGAAAAAAAGAGTACCAGATATGCTAATATGAACAGTAGATGTCTGTGTGGACTTTATCTATGGGCTAAGAGAGAGTTGCTGATGTATTTATTTGTACTAACTGAATCCATGATTTAAGTTAATTAGGACCTCATCTTGCTCCCACTAAGATCAATGCTTCAGGCCCTTAGTCAACATTTCTAGCAATGATTATCCACCTGCTCGCTCCACTGTCATTTGTTTAAAGCAGTGTTTCTCCTTAATAAAGAGGGCATAAGATTGAGGCCCATACTGACTAGACTTGTTATGGAAGCTTAATGTTTCCCTCCAAAACTCCACAATTAAAAATTAAGATTTATATCTTGCCAGTGAAAATAACAAGCCGTCCAAGTAACAATGGCATGATCTAACCCTGAAAAAAATGGAAGAAGGAACAGTTCAGCCAGTAATTGGGTGCTTGGATCTGGTAAAGGTAATCTGCAAATGACTTGTTCTCTCACACCTTAAAAAGAAATTCATTACCTTGGTAAAGCAAATTTGCCAAGGAAGCCCATATTTTAAGCAATGTTGGAGAAAGGCAGTGATATTAATTGCACAGTGGTCATTTACACATGCAATTTTGACTGCATCCACTCACGTGATTCATCACGTCTGCATTGTGTTTTGCTAGCACCATGTCCATGGAGTCACTCTGTTTTGTGAAGGGGAAAAGGCTTGGGTGCTGGCGGTAATTCCTGTCACTTGCAATTTCTGTGGCTTTCTTAGATTTCTCCACCTCCAGAGAACCAGCAGGGCTCCATCCAAGTCCTTTGTACCATTCATTGTAATCCTCTTTGTACTTGTTCTTTAACACACAAAACAGGAAATCCATACTTTACAAACTTGAGCAACTAAAAAATTCTGTTATTTCAAAAAACAAAACCAACTTCATATACAACTGAAAAATTGGCATAGGCAATAGCACTAAGTAGGAAAAAAAACCAATAGCTTACATTGCTTTGAATCCAATTCATGTTTCTGGCCAGTTCCATATTAACTGCATCTGGTAGGAGCATATATTTGTGGATCAGCTGTTTATAGTTCGTGTTGGTTATATTACCTTGTGCCTCCTTCGCTGCCATGATACTTAATGTATCAGCAGGTGTATGGTAGCTGGTCTTGCTGGTCTCATAGGCTTTCCTGTACTCACGATCAGACTGCATCTTAGCCACTTGCATATAATGGACTAGCTTGGGATCATCCTGGAGGTTGCGGAAGCCTACAAGTTTCCCCTTATCCATTTCATAACCCAATTTGTATTTGTACTATAAAGAAAAAAGAAAAAAAGTCCTTAAAAGCACCTGGGGTTCTGTGCTTCTACCCCAGCTTTATACAGTGAAACCCTGTACAGGTTTTCTTTGCAGAATTGACCCCCAACTTCAGTGCAAATGTCACCTAACCAGAGACTGAGTACAAGCTGAGTAATCAGGCCCTACCATTGTAGTTTTAGCAGCAAACCTACTTCATTACAAAGTGCCCTTTGTTCCATTCAAATATTGACGAAACTAATGTCTGAACTCCAACGTTCAGTGACTAAGGAGTAATACAAACACATCTAAACTAAGAAGTGTGCAGCTTTTTTATACTTCTCCTTTAAATAGGGCCCCAGCAAAATCACTTGGACAAATGATGTGTACTACCACAGGTAAAATTGGTTTTCTGAAGGAGATCCATGCTCGATTGACTCCTCATTATGTATCTCCCTAATGAAGCAACTACTCTTTAATCACTGTGAGCCAATTTACATCTCATAAAAGCTATATTTATTAAACACTTTACAAACAATGTAGTCAATAAAAAGAATTCAGAAAAATCAGCATCCAAAATAGAATCAAGTCAATAAATGAATGCTTCAGAATATTTGGCAATAGACAGTTCCCACTCAAAAACTCACATCACTAGCAATGTCTCTGGAAGCTTTAGCAGCTTTAATGGTTATGGCATCAACTCGGAGGTCATAGCCTTTCCTTCTCAACTCTTCCAAGGAATGCTTGTACATTTTCTGTGAATTGAAAAAAAAAATAGAATATTCGATTTTGAAAATACACTAATGCATATAAAATATATAATTATCATACACTGCTCTGTCTTCATAGATGTATCTTAAAAGCATTCAGGCACACAAAGGGGCAATATTACAAAATCAATCACAAGTACAAATCAGAGTGTTTGCATCTTTGAGGACGTGATTTGTACCTGCAGCTAGATAGCCATAAGAGCAAAGACTCTGATTTTTTTCTGCAAGTACAAAAATATTGATGAAAAATTCAGAAGGTGTAAATTGTATTCGTAAGAAAGAGGCCACCCTTTTAAAAATTCAATAAAAATGTTTACTCTTTTGCACATTGACTGATTAATATTACCATACTGCCTAAAAGCCCCAATAATGAAGTAGGACTCCAGATGGATATAGCACTATAACTTGGTGTCTATACATGCCGTTCCTCATTTTACATGTGCAGATTTTGGCAGAGTAATTTAGATGTCAGAGATTAAAATGGGTCCACAGAGTTGCCCATTATGAACAGTACAGGCTCACTAATTTGCATGAAAAATAGACACTGTTGTGGATTATGCACTAAGTTTTAAAAACTAGTAGGAAAAAAACAATAAGAATGAAGGATACCCAAACTATTATTTAACAATTACAAGTCCTATTTTAATTATTTATGTTAATATTTCACAATGTACCAGTATATATTCTATAGCACATTTTGCCTTCACTGTGACAACTCATTACAGCTTCTATTATAAAAGCTTTGCTGAGTGTAAATGACTATGGATTAGTAAAGGGAGGATAAGTGAGGTTCTACTGTACAGTCATTTTAATTGCTTCTAATATAACTCCCAGATAGTGCCCATTAATCGGTTTCAGTAGCCATACTTACATCACTTATGTTAAAAGCATTTGCTTTTGCCAAAGCAACCTCTGGAATATCAGGCATGATATGAACTTTTGTCTTGTCTGCTTCCCATGCTTGAGTGTACAGGTGCTGGATGGGTGAATAAAAAAAGATGTCAGTGTGATGGGGTGTACTCACAGAAGACCCCTTGGGGGTGATTCCAGGGTGCTGACAAAGCAACTGCCACTCAGCATCCTGCTTTCTGGGGCTTCTCACCACCCTGCAGTTTAGGGCCTAACTTCCCAGGTTACCATTCCCCAAATGGGTTCAGAACCCCAAATGAATAATTTAGGTAAGCCCCCTTTTACAAAGAAAGGGGGAAGGTACACACCGGTTGCCCGCCAGGCAACAATTTTTTATACTGGGCTTGATAGAAAATAAAAGTGATTTTATTAAGTATAAGCAGTAGGATTTAAGTGGCAATAAGTGAGAACAGGTGGAGCAAAGTAGATTACAAACCCAAAGTAACAAAAAACGCTTAGCTAATTCTACACTGAAACCTCAGTACAAACTCATTACAAACTCACCCTAAAACTGTTTCTTTTCCATCTAAGCCTTCAAACCAGGGCTGTTCCTCACTCTGGGGTCTTTGGTTCCTTCCCTCAGGTGTGTCCAGCCAGCCCAAATACCAAGACCTGCTAGTTTCCTATTGTTTTAAAGATTCCCCCTTTTTTCCTGGGAAGTTACCTGGCCAGTCACTACCAGTAGGGAGGTCATGTGACTTCCTAAGAACAATCACTGCTAAGACTTAAGGACAAAAGGCTATTTACATAGGATTGCCCAGACCTTGAGACATCCCAGCATTGGAAACACCCTTGATGGCTTTCCTTTGCACATTTAAAACCATAAAGCATTCCATACTCCATATGTCTAATTTCACACACAAGAATGATACATACACCAAAATGAGACAAACAGATCCAGCGGATTATGACGAAGATTGATAGTCTACATGCAACAACTTGTCCCTAGCATCTTTGAGTTACGTATATTTGTGTCTATAAGCCCATTTCATAAAGCATGACGGGATCCATCACAGTCAGCATTACAATCTCAGCAACAACATGCTATGTTTAGTTTCTTTATCAAAGTCATTTCCTTTAAAAGGACCAAATAGGTTCCCAGAATGCATGCACAATGCAGAGTATGAATCCCAGGACAGAACTAGGCCTTTACGTTAAAATGTTACTTCATTTTAATAATTTTGAAAATGCAGCTGGAGTATAATGTCTAATTACTTTCTGCAGGATAAAGCAAAACATGGAAGATTTGAGTCTGAGGTTTATTAACACTACAGGATTACAAACTGTCCTATTTAATGGGAGCGGACAAAGTCTGCTGACATGCCCCAAACATATCTGATCCTCTTCTCACTTACAGTATTGTGAATCAAGAATAACTTCATTGGAATGGAAAGAGTTACACTCAGTGGAGATAAAAAGAATCAGTCCCATAGTACAGCGGTTCCCAACTTCTGGTCCATGGATCATTGGCTGCCATGCCCGGGCGGCTGCCAGAGCTGAAGCCAGCTGTTAGCAGCAGCCTCAGTGGCTGATTTTTGCCCAGCAGCGGTGCTGGGCTGAGACAGTGGCAGGAGGAGGCAGAGCAGGAGGTGCCTCCCTCCCTTCTCCCCACCTCGGTAATGGCAGCCTGGCCAGGGGCTCTGTGCTCCCCGCCCTCCACCCATGTGGCCGATTTTGCCAGTGGTAGTGCTAGGGCTGAAGCGGCAGCAGGAACAGGTGGAGCAAGAGGCGCCTCCCTCTCTCCTCCCCCCACTACCATCCAGGTAAGATGGCGGCCCAGCCAGGGCCCCGCACTCCTCCCCACACCTCTACCCATGGTGGCGCTTGAGGAGGAAGGGGGCATGAAGGAGGAGGGAGCGCACATGCCGCCAGCAGCCATTCCCCCTGACTACATGGCAGTAACAGTCATGTTACTCTGGGGAGTGCAAGGTTGAGGTGGGGGCAAAGGACAAGGGGGTGTTGGCCCAAAACACACAGGAATACAGGATCCATTTAATTTTGTTCCCCCCTTATTACAGTGCATTCTAGTACTGAGCTGATTTCTATTAAATGGATGATAGTAGCTCAACGGGTGATTCTGGAGTAAAAGGAAGTCCAATTATAAAGTCCACTCATACATCATGGTGGCTTCAGATCACTGTAACACAGTCCAGGTAAAAGATTCTAAAGTACCAAAGTGACTCAGGTGCTTAGGTCCAACTTTCAAAACTGAGTAAGGTACTTTTGGAACTAGGACTTGGGCTCCTAAGGCACTTCAGCACTTTTGAAAATTTGACTCTTCGGCCGTGAGGTGGGCATAGTTTGCTAACAAAAAGGAATCCTCAGATCTGCTCCCCTCTGAATTTCTATTGTGGCCAGTTTTCTCCTTGGCTGCATTCAGGCCTATTGGGATAAAATTAATGAGAATCCAGTATATTCATTTGTAACCAAAACCCGGTGTACCCAGGTGTGGCGCACTGGTAAGAAAGTGGTCAGCTGGGGGTGAGGCTCTGATCCAGCACCCTAACCCCTGTCCTTTCCCCCAGCCCTCCAGAGATGGGGCCAGCCACTGGGACCCCAGGCACTAGGACAAAAGCCCAGGGGTGCAGCAGCACCTCCCGCACCCTTGATTCCCTTCCTGTACCTATAAGCACTGACTCCGCAGTTCCCATGTGGCCAGGAACAGGAGTGGCATGAGGCAGGGTCACCAACCAGGACTGACCAAGTTCCTCCCATAAACTCCACCTTACACACACAGCCTTCTGCCCTGGCTCCTGCACCCCCGCCACACACCTTCTAGCCCCCTGTCCTGAGACACACACACACCCCACATTCCAAGCCATACTCACATTTCTTACAAGTACTCTCATATCACAACCCCCACAACCCACTGCTCTGAGATTCTCCCTCCCCCATCCTGCCCCCCAGGGGGGGATGCAATACAAGAATACCTGTGCGATATTTCAGTTACTTCCACCCCTGGAAAACTGATCATTTCAAAAAAACTTGCTCACATGATACCCAATTTCTCTTTTATCACTGTATGCATAACTGAATTATAACAAATATTTTCTTACTTTGTCCATGATTTTAGCATTATTTGTAGCTAGAACCATGCTCATAGAGTCCATCAGACTAGAATACTTCAGTTTGTCTGGGTGTTGGCGGTATTTCTTCTCACTTATAATTTCCATAGCTTTCTTATTCTTCTCAGCTTCCAGAGAGCCTACTGGCATCCATCCCATACCCTTCATGAATTCATCATAGTCTGCTTTGTATTGATTCTGTAAGAAAAAGGAAACAAATCAAACATTAAAAATTCTGGGTTCCCTCCTACTTATTTAGTAAGTTTAGTGTCTGAGTTTTTGAACATATGCACATTTAAATGGACAGAATAGAACAATTTTTTTGTATCCAACATTTACATCCTGTGTGTTTTAATAAGGCCTACCTTTGCATTCTGTTAGAATTATTATAATCGACAAAGGGTATTTCCACAACACTAATTTAATCACAAATTCCTTTATTAAATCCAAACAATTTATACAATTACTCTAAACTTGCCTAAACATCCTAAATAAAAAGCAATATACAAAATATTTATAAGCATTTGTTCAATATACAAATGAGCTAAAGCCAAGAATGTTCGGATCCATATTGGTCAGCTCTAACTTGGCAAGACAGGTATTATCATTGCACTCTTTTAAGAGTTTACTTTTAAAATACCCTTTTAATAAGTGATGTCATTGCCAAATATCAGATCTTAGCTAAGGTCAGATGAAGGACTTTCTTATATAGCCAATTATTTACTGCACATGATACCCAGTAACCATGTTTTATTTCTATTGCTTTAGCCCAATCCTTGGATAAGATAACACTGGTATTTTGAAGGAACCAGAAGTTTAAACACAACAACTAATTTTCTTCATGGTTTCATTCTTTCTGATTCCATGATTGGGGACTCTCATTCATGCTAATATCCCAACCCAATTTCAAGCCATAGTTCACCCAAACCTATTGTGGGCCTATGTTTCTACATGTTGCACATACAATTCCAATCCCATTACTTCTGTGACGCTACAGCATACCCAAATAGGGCTGCAGGCGGCATGAGATTGTGACTTTAGTCAAAGCCTTGAGAAACAGTGTCTAAGCTCCATCACCTCAAGTGTAACCATCTAGTAGCACTGTGTATTGGAAACATCCCTCTGAGGCACAACAGGGCCCAACTTTGATTTTCCAAATTCTGAAGGGACAATTTCTTGGAAAACATATGAGGATTCTGTTAGTGAAGCTTTCCTTGCCAAGGGCTGCACACAAGTATTACTCCTTGAGTCAAATGGACCTTGTAAGCTATAAATACATGTGACAAGCTTATGAACAAAATGGGCAAACTTCTCTTCCTTCTGTCACTTGACAGATGATACCATCTAAATTCTTTATAAACTAGTTTAATAGTTCAGAATACTCTAAGAAATGCAAAGTGCATATTATTGCCGGCCTGCACTAGTTTGCAGATAACACACTAAGATTTAATCTATGGTATTTATTCATAAACTAAATTATCATTCAATTGGTCACAAAAATTTTGTAGAGTCTTCCACTTACATTGCTCTGTATCTGCATCATGTTTTTGGCTAATTCAAGATTCATAGCATCAGGCAAAACATTGTAATGGTGGATCAAATGTTTGTAGTTTGTATTAGTAGCCACTTCCTGTGCTTTCTTAGCTGCCACTACACTGAACATATCAGCTGGGGTATGGAATCTCGTCTTTGACTTCTCATAGTCCTTTTTGTATTCACGGTCAGACTGCATCTTAGCCACCTTCATGAAGTGCACCAGCTTGGGATCATCTTCAAGGCTACGGAATCCAATGTGCTTTCCTTTTGCCTGTTCATAGGCTAGTTTGTATTTGTACTGCAAGCAGAAAATAAACATATCAGAGTACACTCAGTACAGAAGAATATATTACTAAGAACACATTTTATTTTTAAAGGTATTAAACATTCAGTTTGACCCAATAGAGAGGGTTCATCCTGCAAAGTTTTGTACACTCTGGCCCTGGTCCACCTAAGCCAGGGGTGGGCAAGAGGTGGCTAGTGGGCTGGATCCAGCCCGCCAAGGCACCGGATCTGGCCCGCAGCCATCTCACCAGCACCCTTTCTAGCTGCTCTAAAGAGTAGGCTAATTGCTATGTAGTCTGGGCAAGTAGGAGAAAGCTTTGCATACTGTCCCAGCCCCCTAGAAAAATCCCTCAACTCCCATTGGCCAGTTTCCAGCCAACAGGAGATGAGAAATTTTGCTGAAGGCAGGGGCAACAAATGAAGCCTCCTCACACATCCCTTGCCCCCTCCTTCCATCCCTGTGCTAGAGCAGAGCAACATGGAGCAGTCCACCCAGCACACAGGCAGGGACGCTCAGGTTCCTGCAGAGCTGCTGGCTGGATGCTACCTAGGTAAGTGGCTCCCAGCCAGAGCCTGCCTCTGGCACCCCAAATCTTTCCCCCCCAACTACCTGCCCCAAGCCACCACTCAAACCCTCTATATCCCCTCTCCCCACCTCCTCCGGGTCACAACTCCCTACCAGACTCTACACTCACTCCCACACCCCTCCCTCCAAGCCAGAAACCTTTCCTGCACACATCCTTCCCTGACCCTGCACCCCTATTTCCCTGCCCCAGATCATAATCCCCTCCTTCACCCAAACTCTCTCTCAGAGCCCACACTCCTTCCTGCACCCCAGTCCTCTATCCCAAACTCCCTTCTACCCACCACCTGCTGTCCCAGACCCTGCATCCCCTCCACAGAAGTGCGGGCCTTGACCACTTACCAAGATCTTGGAGTGGCCCCCCCCCATTAAAATTATTGCCCACCCCAACTTAATCACTTAAGCACATGTTTAAGCAGATTGGTAACCCATTAAATTCATAGCATTATGGTGCTCAGCACTTAGCAGGATCAAGCCAACCAGGAGCAAAGGATATAGAACACACAGATCTCAGAGGACCCACTGGAGGCTTAAAAATAAAATATTCAGAAATAAATATTCAGATCAAGAACTGTTCCAAGATTTACCACAACAAGCATGTAATTCAAACCTATATTGTCCACGAGGCTTCAAAAGCCAGTGGAAAAATACATATCCTCTAGGGTTGGAACCAGCCCAAATTTGATTTGTTTTAGAGGTGAAGCAGCCTGAATTCATCTTATTTTACGCTGCTATGGTAATTTTACCTGAGTGCAATCTCAAAGGAGAACTTACGTCACTTGCGATGTCTCTGGAGGCTTTGGCTGCCATTATTGGGATAGCATTTGATCGCATGTCATAACCCTTCTTCTTGTCTTCCTCCCAGCCAGCCCTGTATAATTTCTAATCCAACACAGAAAATGGCACAAAGTTTTTGTTATAAAGGTGGAAATGTTAATAACCTTGCATCTGCATTTAAATATTGTGAAATGAAATCTATAAAAGGCACCACTTTAGGAGAGCCTTTTTAACGGACACTGAGCTGGACAATGATAGCTTACATCACTCATGGTGATCTGGTTCACTCTCGACTGCAGAATTTCTGGAGTGTCTGGCATAACATGAATGCTTGTCTTCTCTTTGTTCCATTTATCAGTGTAGAGCCTCTGCAATTGCAAAGTGATATTTAATAATCAAAAAAGGCGCTGCAATTCATTATAAAACAAGAGATTATTTTCCTTTTACTCATGTGTGCTAAATAAGTTTCTGCAACACAAAACTTCACAAGTTTAACAACCTCTACAAAAAACTAACTATAGTGCAGTGACAATTTTCCTCATCTTTCTTTTGCACTTCTTACCATAAATTATGCAAATTATATCATCATATTCAACAAACTGTAACTGGAGATTTTCAATGTGCATGTTGTTTTCCCGTATTCTGTGTGCTCAGCTACCTATTCATAATTCAGTTGATAGGGTGACGTGATTGTGTCCCTACTTGCTTTGGATGAGCTTCAGAGAAGAAGACTCATTTCAGGGTATGCTTATCCAAAGTGAATCGGAATTCCAACGCTTTTGCAGTTCATTCACTACTAATGCTATTTCCCACACAAAAAAAAGTGACAGTTGCTTGCAGTCTGTACATATGGGGAGGAGACACTAATTCATTCAAACATAACACAGAACTATAAACTTTCTCTTACTGCAAATTGCAGTACATATTTTATTATGGTGCTTAGGCCCCAGTCTTACCAAGTGATATATCCAGGCAGATCCATGCACCTATACTGAACCCCAATGACTTCAGTGTGTTTCACTTTGCAAGACTGAGGCATTCATATTGAAACCCAGGTCCCCCTGAGCAAATTCTCACCTTATTCATGATCTGGGCATTCTGTTTAGCCAGCACCTGCTCCATTGCATCAGTTGTAATGGAATATTTTAGCTTATCTGGGTGCTGGCGATATTTCGTTTCACTGAGAATCTCTGTAGCTTTCTTGGCCTTCTCCACATCCAAAGACTGAGCTGGTAGCCAACCAACTCCTTTTAGCCAGTTATTGAAGTCTGTTTTGTAAAGAGTCTTTTAAAAAAATAAACGGAAAAGTTAAAGGAAGTAAAAGAAATCAGAATTTCCACACACGAGAAGAAGTAAAGCCTTTACATTTTCTTGGTCATTGTTGAAAGAAAAATGAGTAAAGTTGATCAGTGCTCACTTGTGTTTTTCAAAAATATAGGATATAATTAAAGACCATTCAAGATATAGGGATAAGTTATTCTCTATGATTCATGTGCAGATCAGGCGCTGGAAGCTAGACACGCACATTTAAGGGCAAAATATGATTGAGAAAGTTGGAAAATTGAAGAAGAAGCATAATTAATTCTTAAATAAATATCTTATTGATATTTTTACTTAATTTGCTCTCGGCAATTCTGTCTCTTCATCAATTTCTTCTTTAGGGCCTGATAATAAAAATCATTGCTCAGGCAAATTTTTCATCATCTTTAATGGACTTCAGGATCTGCCCTAAAATAACATGAAGAGGATGCGAAGAATAAAGCTATTTTCTGTATTTCAGCAGGAAATACTGGAGATGAGGCACATCAGAAGAAACCAGTGTTCTATTTATGAAATCTCTATGAGGCAATGAGGAATGAGGGGGAGGGAAGGAAACAAAAACTAGGACTCTAAACTATACAACATTATTATATCCAGTTTTTAGATAAATCTTAGGTGCTGCCACTATACAAATAATAGACAATAATATTACAATACAATTAGGAAGTAATAACCATGCCCAAAAATGTACTTATGATCAGAAAATAGGTTCCTTGGCTGGGAAGTATTTAATATTTGGACCTGAGGTGTGTTTGCTCAAGGAGTATCGTGGCATCCAATATATATATTCACTATAACTCTCTCGAAAATGTAGGGCCCCAAAATGAACACCTGTTTATTCCATCCTGCCTTAGTCTGCCTTGGCTATCCACTTTTTGGCAACATAGTTACAGTGAAATAAAGGTAAGATAACTGAACATTACATACATCACTCTGAATCTGCATCATGTTTCTTGATAGTTGCACATTCATAGCATCAGGCAAAAGTGTGTAGTTGTGTAGTAGCTGTTTGTAGTTGGTATTTGTAACAACTTCCTGGGCTTTCTTAGCAGCTGTCACACTGAACATATCTAGTGGCGTATGGTACTTTGTCTTGCTGCTCTCATAACCCTTCTTGTACTCGCGTTCTGACTGCATTTTGGCCACATTCATATAGTGAACCAGTTTAGGATCATCCTGCAGGCTACGGAATCCAACGTGTTTGCCTTTTTCTTTCTCATAGGATTTCTTGTACTTGTACTGGAGAAAAACAGAACAAAACCTTATTGCCTTTGGAAAATGAAGACATGTTTATGATCTGTTTAATACTTTGAAATTCAATATTGTTATAATTATTGCTCATAATGTACATCTTGAAATTGTTTTGCAGACATCAACTGATTAATTAGGTCATGGGGAAGAGGATTGTTGGCTTTCAGTCTGCAGTCTGGCTGTACGTATACCGCAGATATAGACAGTAGGCCTGGAAGAAATTTTTTCATCAAAACTTTGGGTGTAGGAATGGAATGGGTGTAGGAGGGAATGCAGGCTTTGGGCGGGAGTAGTGACCTGGAGCTGGGAAGGGGAGTGCAGAGGGTTTGGGTGGTGACCTGGGGCAGGGAGATGGAATGCGTGGAGAGGGCAGAGGCAGGCTCTGGCTGGGAGGCACTTAACTAGGCAGCTCCTGGCCTGCAGTCCAGCAGGATCCTCAGGCAGGCTCCCTGCCTGCCACAGGCCCAGGCTACTGAAAGCGGCTGGCTGCTCCATGTGCCTTCGTGCCATGCTCCAGGGGAGGTGGGAGGCTTTGTGCACTCCCCCAGCACATTCCCATGTGCGCTCCCCCAGCACATTCCCATGTGCCCTTCCCCAGCACATTCTCTCCACTCTCATTGGCAGGGGCAGCACACAAAGCCTCCCCTGCTCCCCAGCGTGCAGCGCAGAGCGGTACATGGAGCAGCCAGTTGTTCTGAGCAGCTTAGGGCTGCTCTGGGCCTGGCAGTCCAGGCTGGGCAGAACAAAGGCAGGATTTAATGGCTTGGTGTGCCAGACCAGGCCTGTGGGTCGTATCTTGCCCATCCTTGGTTTAAACATACCCTTTATTGCTTCTCTTTCTGATCCCTCTCCTTCTGTGTAATAAGAATCCGGCTTAAACATCCAAAACTACATATTCTGCAATACTTTTGAAAACCTGTGACCAAAAAGGAGTTTTTAACTGCAATTCCTAAATTCCTGATGCTGGTATAAGTTTGCCAGGGCTCAGAGGTGCTGACGAGACCATGTATCGTTCCTGTGTTTTTCAGCAGTGAGGAAGTCAGACACAGAAGCTGTATTTTCTATCTTTGCCTTCCCTTCTTTACCCATATGTGTTGTCCCATTTTGTTTTCTAGGAAATGGGATCAGACTTTAAAGAACGACTGCTCCAGCCCTTCTCAACTATATTTTTTCTCCCCAAAGGACAGTTACTGTTGTCTTTATTACCATCTAAGAAACTGTTAGACAAGGTTTTTGTCCCCTTCCAAAAGCTATCCGCAGCCAAAGGAAACAAGAAATATTGTTAAAATTAAAGCCTTAGGGTATGTCTACACTAGCCCTCCTAGTTGGAACTAGGGAGGCTAATGTAGGCATTCGAAGTTGCAAATCAAGCCCGGGATTTAAATATCCCGCGCTTGATTTGCATCTTCCTGGCCGGTCGCCATTTTTTGAAATTTACAAGTCCGGACTAACTGCCCGCGTCTACACGTGGCAGGGACCCGGTAGTTCGAAATAAAGCCCTAGTTCGAACTACCTGTTAAACCTACCTGTTATTCCTCCTGGAATGAGGTTTAACAGGTAGTTCGAACTAGGGCTTTATTTCGAACTACCGGGTCCCTGCCACGTGTAGACGCGGGCAGTTAGTCCGGACTTGTAAATTTCAAAAATGGTGACCGGCCGGGAAGATGCAAATCAAGCGCGGGATATTTAAATCCCGGGCTTGATTTGCAACTTCGAATGCCTACAATTAGCCTCCCTAGTTCCAACTAGGGGGCTAGTGTAGACATACCCTTACTTATTACTTTACATTTCAAATACTTGCATTGTTTTTCCTTCTGTCTTTTAAGATTCTTTAATAAAAGGTTAATGCAATTTTTAATGTTGTGCTTGCCATGGTACTATGCAAGCGGAAGTCTCTGTGTACCAAACCTTGTTAAAAGTCTTTACTATTGATCAGTTTAAAGGTCCTGTTAACCACTTTAACTCTTTGGGCCCACATACTCCATTTAAATTAAAATGATTCCTGAGGAGTTAAGGAGTGCCGCAGGACTGACTGGAATTACATTTCTTAGCAACACTGCACAACTAAACTATATAAGAAGAAGGAATTTGGCAGGACCAGCACTTCATTCAGACCTTTGGTCATGCAAATTACTACATCAAGATATCCAGCTAACCAGGGTTCAGATAGTCAAGATGACTGTATTCAGGCTTTTTCTGAAGTCTCTATGGAAATCCACATCAGTTAATAATTGCGTAGTATCACAAAAGTGATCAGACCTGTGATGGGCAAGCTAGGCTACTGAGTAGGCTGCACGAGTGGTCCTCCTCCACATCAGTGGCCCACAAGATTGTCATAATCAAGATGGTCTTTCCAGATAGGACAGGTTTGCTAATTGCACTTGCATACCTAGAATTTGTGGAGTGTGCCAACTGAACCACAGCAGCGATTTGATGTAGAGGGAGCACATGACTCTCTCAGCCCATGCTGTGTGTGTGGAATCAGCACACACCTCACTTTGTGTGCTTTTTCTTTACATGCATGTCACTTGAGTAAAAACTACGCAGATGGAAACCAGCGGAATCTGGCAACTCTCTACATGGGCAACAGTAAACAAAATATCTTATGGGCTACACATTGAATCCTGATGGGCTGCATGCAGCCCACAGGCAGCAGGTTGCCTACCACTGGTTCAGACTATAGCATTATATGCTGCAGAAAGCTACAATAAAGTAGAACTTCCAATTTCTATCCAAATTATACTTACATCACTGGCAATGTTTTGGGAAGCTTTAGCAGCAATTACAGAGATGGCATCTGGTTTCAGATCATACCCTTTGGCAATTGTTTTTTTCCAGTCTGCTTTGTAATAAGCCTTAAAGAAAAACATGAACCAACCATTTTTCTTATTATGAGTAGTTAATATTAATATTACAGTAAACTATAACATTGTTAGGTCTGCTTAAACTTACTACAAGGATAATACAGTGTTTTTAGGCAGTCACTTCAAATCAGCGTAGTTAAACTGTCTTATTTTCTCGATTAGCATTTTTGTCAATTTCTAAGAAAATGGCCTTAACAGTGGTACTTAAATGAGGGCTAGAATTATGCAACGTTTTTCTTTAAATAGTAAATGTGCCCCAAAATACATTTTGGGGGCCATCAAAACTATTCACAAATCTAGGGCAAATTTGGCAAATAGTTTCCACTGAAGAATGGATTATTTTGTAGAAATGTTGAAATATATCTTTCTAACATTTAAAAAACACAATTTCAACATTTCATTTCAGTGACATTTTCAAAATGAAACATCAATTCAAAATGACATTTGAAACATTTCATTCAGTCTGAAAGTTGAGGAGGGAATTGGTTTGAAATGTACCAATTTCCAACCCAGATTTTTTTAGTTCAGCCACTGAACCAAA
Source organism: Pelochelys cantorii (assembly GCA_032595735.1). Lineage (NCBI taxonomy): Eukaryota > Metazoa > Chordata > Testudines > Trionychidae > Pelochelys > Pelochelys cantorii. The sequence continues at coordinate 29,252,615 of CM064332.1, forward strand.
AAATAGCTCTAGGGAAAGCTCTTGCTCAAAAGCTCTTTTGACTTCACTGAGTCAATGGAAAATTTGCCTAAGTGAAGGCTTAAGGGTTAGGTGCTATGCTTTTAAGTGAACTGAAAGCAGGAGAGTGACTGGTTTAGGGGGTTGTTAACAAAATATCTCTCAGTTGCTGATGCACACCTTGACACCAGATTGGCAGTGGTTCAAAATGACTAATACTTGATGGTTATCTATTGGAATATATAAAAGAAATCGGTGATCTCTGGCCAGTTCCTAGAGGACAAATTCATTATAATTGCTATAAAAGGTTTCCATCTTTCCTTTGCAGGCAGTCTCAGCAGAGAACCTTATAGTAATAACTTAGAAACACAGAGCTGTGCATAAACATTAGGGCTAAGGATTGACTAGGACTGGAGATTGAACTACCATCCCTCCCCTAAGTGAAGTAAAGAAAGAATTTCAATCTCCACACTGAACTGAATCTGTATATTAATGATACTATGAGTTTCTTATTAATTCTCACTGGTCATTAAGGCCTCATCTTAGAATATGCTAATCTACCTGTATTCAACAAGGCACTTAAAGCACACAGCAGATGCATGCTTGCAAGAGCTTTGCTGAACTGTAGTCTCACCCATTTTCAATATTCAAATTTAACACCATAAATATGACAAAATCAATCAAAAACAGAGTACTAATATTCTTTAATAATTGAATAATATATAGTCAAATACTCACATCACTCATATTCAATGCATTGACCTTGGCTTGAATAAATTGAGGAACATCAGGGTCCAGAGTGTATTTGTGTTTTAGTTTCTCACCCTCCTGCTTATATTTTATCTAAGGAAGAAATTAATACACAATGAGATACAAGGCAGGTCACAGCAGCTTAATCATATACAAGTAGCAACGTGTAATGCTAACCAACAAACAGCAGTTTTAATACATGTATAGCTTTTGAAATGCAAAGGTCTACTAGATAGAAGTTGTTTTGGTATTTCAAAACATGCATAAAACAACGTTATCAGACAATGAATCTGGAAAATATACAACTGACAAATTCTGTCCTGTCCATAATAGTGTGTTAAGAAACTGCTCACCTCACTCAGTTGCTTTGTATTGTGCTGAGCCAAAGTCATCAGCATGGAGTCTGGTAGACTTGTGAACTTAAAGTTGCCAGGGAGCTGGCGATATTTCTTTTCATTTAATGCCTCTCCAGCTTTTTTAACCTTTTCAACATCCAGAGATCCCAGAGGGCTCCATCCAATACCCTTGAACCAGGTGTTGTAATCTTGTTTGTACAAGTTCTGAAAAAAGAGAAATCCTAAATTGGTCAAAGACTGCAAAGACATTCACAATGAGTAGCATTCCTTCTTGTTCAAAGTGATAATCACATAACTTAGTCAGTATGGTCTGCATTTGACAGGAAATATTTATAGTTTCTTATTGGAGAAACATAAATCTTTGCTTCACTCTTTCCTTCACACTTCCCTATAATTTCATAATTTTGTCCAGGATGCCCTACATGCCTTGTTCATTCATTTAGTAGACTCTCTCAATTAATAATTTACTGAGTTCCTTCTCTCTTCCCCCTTGTGAAAACTTTTACAATCCACCTATTCTTAAAGCATTCCAGCTACAATGTTGAAGTTGAAGCACTTACATCACTTTGAATATTCATCATGTTCTTTGTAAGTTCAACATTCATGGCATCTGGCAGATAGGTATAGTGGTGGATCAGATGTTTGTAGTTGGTATTGGAGGCTATGTCTTGAGACTGTTTAGCTGCGTGGATACTGACCATATCAGCAGGTGTATGATAATTGGTCTTGGTCATCTCATAGTCCTTTTTGTACTCACGCTCAGACTGCATCTTGGCCACATTCATATAATGGACAAGTTTGGGATCATCACGCACACTTCGGAAACCAACATGTTTTCCTTTTGCCTTTTCATAAGCTTCTCTATATTTATACTGGAGAGAGAGGGAGGGAGGGAGAGCTTGGTAAATATACTATGCATATCTATTGGGTATGTATATTGATAGCTAGAGTTAAGGTACTGGAGGAGCTACAAATAGTTCAGATGGGTCAGCCATCCCAACAGAATGCCCAGTGTCTGTACATATACTAAACTTTTTGGAAATCTCCCAATATTGCCCTACTACCAGAGCAGCAAATAGTGGTGTGCACACTAGTATAAACAGGGCACAAGTGCCTAACACTGTGCAGAACAGATTTCACACAATGCTCTGGTGAATGTTGGAGCTCTGCCAACACTAGCACTTCCATCTCTGGTGGAGCTGCACCAGGGAGTGCGCAGTGAATAGAAATTTCCAAAGGAAGTCCTGTGTTAACAAGGCACATGAGTAATATTAGAATAATTTACCAGCAACTGGTCAATCAATGGTTTAATTATGGCAAATAAACCGAACACAGCTGGTCAGCACCCTGCTGGTGATTTAACTAGACTAGATCAGCCCCCAGTTTGTGGAATTAGCCCAATAAAGCCTGCTGAGCCTTGCATTGCATCAGTTCCCCCTCCACTCTATGGCAAAATGTGTCCCAGGATGGAGTACATCATGCCACTGTAGTGTTCATGCAATAGATTAGCTGGCAATTTACTATAGGCAGATTATGCTGCCTAATGGTGTTGTCATATAGCCATCTATGACAAATGACATAAAACAGACACTCCGGCAGCTTCTGTTTACATAAAGCAGAAGAGTTCAAAATAAAATAGGCTTCTTCCCATTTGCTACTAGAACAATCAGTTTTATTGGCAGCCTTCTCAAATCCTTTGCATAGAGTAATGCTAGCAATCCATCATAGCGGAAGGGAAAGAGGATCCTGTCGGAAGGCAGTCTCTCACTACCCACACAGAGAAAGTGGAAACAGAATGACATAAAACCCTGGGGGAAACTATGACCAAACAACGAGGCTCAATATATAGCGTGTCTGACAGAACAGGCTGGCAACTTCTGAAAGAGGATAAGGAAAAAATGTCACAAAGATGCAGGATCAGAGCCAACTTACAAAGCTAGTTAAGATCACAGTGTATCTAACTCAAACCGGAGCAGGTAAAGGGCAATCTGCTTACCCTAAAGAGGCCTCACTAGTGGTTATGTTAAGAAAACTAAATTAGAATATTTTTATAAGACTTTTTAACAAGCATTACATTCTAAAGGCCAGAGCCTCAGTGTAAGTGGACATAACTCCCCTGAACTCAGCAGAGTTACTTCCAATTACTCCAGCTGAGCATCTGGATGTAAATATTCTATTAGAGTATTTATTACTTAAACTAACATTTTGAAGCAGACTCAGAATCTGTTACTCGCCCTCGTGACTCCAAAGAGACTTATGGGAGTGACTGCTCACTGATGGGAGTAAGGAGCTCACAATCTGGCCTATCCTGTAAGATTTTTATTGAGAAATGACACAAAATGCATGACACAAAACTGATACTTACGTCACTAGCAATGTTTCTTGAGGCCTTTGCTCGAGTAAATGGAATAGCATCACCTAACACGCTGGGCCCCTTGGCTATCAAATCATGGTAATCTTGTTTATAATATGCCTAGAAAAGAAAATTCAAAAATTATTCAGGAGGATTTAGCACCACGTGAGCTGCATTCAGTTCAAATGGTTACATGTGAGCTAAACTACCATAGCTATTGCAGGATCTGGATGAGGTAGTGGTAACATGCATCTCATTCATTGTTTATCAGGGTACAGCCACAACAAATAAACTGTGTTGGTTTGCACATTCAAATGCTAAAATAACGATGACAGCAATTATTTTGTTATAATTTGATTATGTACACCTGTATGTACACATCAGCCCTAACCCATATGATTTGCTTACATGGTGTCATTATTTGGACATATTATGTAACGTGCAGCACTCATCATTACTTATTTCATTAACAACATGCAACTTAGTCATATCCTTGAAGAAATCACTTACATCACTGATGTTGGCTGCATTGTACCTAGCCTGGATAAACTGTGGGACATCCGGTGTCATGGTGTATTTATGTTTGAATTCCTCTCCTGAAGATTTGTATAACCTCTGCAAAACACGTGACATGGTTAATCACTTCTTTCTAAGCACAATGAGCCCCAGATCACTGTGTGTTAACTGAGGGCTCAAGTTTGGTCTCTCAGACATATAATGCCACCTACCTCATAAAATCAGTGTCTGCACTTTCATGCACAGGCTCTGGTTTTACAAGCTTTACAAGATTTAGTTTACAAATTTAAGTTTAACATAATAGACCGAGGCCCAAATTTTTTAAGGTATTTAGCTGTTGCCACACTTCGGCATTGCAATGTCTAACTGGTTTAGGAGCCTAAATCTCATTTTCAAAAAGGGTTTAGCCACTTACAAACCAAAATCCCATCAGCAGTCAAAGGGATTTAAATGTGCAGTGTCTAAATCCCTTTTGAAAATGAGACTTAGGTGCATTAATGCCTAAATATCTTTACAAATGTGGAGTAGACTCCCTGTGAGTCAGTAGGTCTGAGTGTGTAAGTTGTAAACTTCTTATCGTATCTGTAGCTGCACATATTAAGCATGCAGTTGTAAAAATATTTTTAATTCATTTCAGTGGTATAATGTCAAATATAGACCAGATCCTCAGCTGATATAAAATAACTTTTTTCAATTAAAAAAAAAGTTGAAGTCAACAGAAATTTTATCATTGACTTCAACAAGTCTGGAATTTCACTTTTTGAGTTACAGTGATTTACACCAGCTGATGAACTAGCCAATTCTGTTCTCAGTAACCATAGTATAAAATGCTGGGTGAGATTTTATGACATATTGTGTACAGTGGATCAAACTACATGACCATAACAGTAATTTTGGCCTTAAAATCTATGAATCAATGGAATTAGGAATAAATCCATTGAATTCAGCAGAGCTACCCAGTACAAAACCCATCATACACATTTGTTGGTGTTTTATGTGTATATATGCTCACAACTACCAAAACTGCAGAACCCCCCCGTTGTTTTCCCCATTAGTATGGAAATATCTTTTCGCAGATGTAATAATAACTTACAAAGAAATAGTGTGATGGTTTATTTAACTTAAACCGGTACGTACATACAGATACTTCCATAGACACTTCCTAATTTTGTTATGTTCCTTTTTCCCCAGACTTACTCACATCATTGAGTTGATGTGTATTCTGTTTAGCTTGGACCATAACCGGAGAGTCCACCACACTGGTAAATTTGATGGTGTCTGGGTGCTGACGATATTTCCTCTCATTCAGAGCTTCTCCTGCTTTTCTAGCTTTCTCTACGTCCAATGAACCAATGGGAATCCAGCCAATGCCTTTCATCCAGTTATCATAGTCTTCTTTATAGGCATGCTACAAAAGAGTGACCATACACGTCATATAGCTAAGTTTGCCTTTTGCCTGATCCCTCTGGGCATATTCCGTAGAAATAAGTATGTTACTTACATTACTCTGTATCTGCATCATGTTTTTGGAGAGTTTCAAGTTCATCGCATCAGGTAAGTAAACGTAATTGTGGAGCAGCTGCTTGTAATTAACATTGCTGGCAATGTCTTGAGCCTGCTTGGCGGCCACAACATTGACCATATCTAATGGGATGTTGGTTTTCGTTTTTGTTTTCTCATAATCTTTCTTATATTCCCGTTCAGACTGGAGCTTGGCTATTTTCATGTAGTGAACCAGTTTGGGGTCATCCTGGAGGCTTTGGAAGCCAACAAGTTTACCCTTGGCAAGTTCGTAGTCTTTTTTATAGTGGACCTGTCAAAACACAGTCAGATACAAAACACTTTCTTTAGTGAACAACCTAAAATGTAATTGTGAAGCAATGATGCGTGTTTCTTACAAATGAAGGTTCTAGGGAAATTATAACTATTAAATTACAACCACTGTAATTGTTTGTCATTAAAAGTCCTTATAAACATAATACCTATATCTCTTTACATTTTCATTCTTGTACAAATATTAGCTAATTAATCCTCACTGGTCTCCCTTCCCCAACCCCCCTCCCCTCCTGCATTCCATACACACACCCTTCCAAGGCATTTTTATGCCAATATTACACATGGAGGAGCAGGATGTCAAAGGTATATTAAGTGACCTCCACAAGGTTACATGCCAGTAATCTGCTCCAAAAGCCCACCAACAGCACTTGGGGCCTTACCATGGTTTTAAGATCAGGCTCCAAATTACTGACAGAGACATAAGAACTCCAGTGTCCCTTGGACAGAGGCCTCTGACTAGAACACAAGACCTCATTGTCTCAGTTCATTACAGAAGAATTGGTGATGTTTTATTTATTCAATTAGTTTTTTTATACATATGTGTAACTGAAATACATTAATTAAGTAGCATAATACATTTAAAAACTGATTCCAGGTCTATTAAAAGGATTTAAAAAATAACTCAGCAAAGGATTTAATAAAACCCCACCTCAATAAAACAACCCCTCAGCTGTAATAGTAATGCAAACAATTTTAAAATAAATCATCACTGCATGTAACTATTAGTTACGTGAAATGGGATGTACTTACATTGCTGGCAGCCTGTCTAGCAGCCTTGGCAACTCGGATAGAAATAGCATCATTTCTTAGGTCATATCCTTTTGATTTTAATTCTTCCATGTCCATTTTATAGCAGTTCTGAAAGAAAATATCACTTTTAAAATAACAATCTAAGCTTCCATTACCTGTACTTAACGTTGTATGCTAAATCAAGCGCTCTTACTCCAACGAAAACTTACATCACTAATATTGTAGGCATTAACTTTAGCCTGGATAAACTGGGGCATATCTGGAGGCAGGTGATACTTGTGAATTATATCCTCACCTTTAGCTTTATATAGTACCTGCAACAGGATGTAAAAAATAAGTTTGTCAGTCAAATACTTATAGATTTTAAATACTAAAAACATGTTGAGTCATATAGCTTGAATTAAGCATCTTACATAATAATAACAGCACTTTTATGTGTACTATGCTGTTATATAGAAGGTGAAAACCTAGACCCATTGAAGTGAATGGCAAAATGCCCATTAACATCAACAGGGACAGAACTTCACTCAGAGCATAATACATACATGTGCGCACACATACTCAAACCTGTTGTAAGCAACCATTTTAGGGACTGACAATATCTGGTTAACCAACAGAAGTTATTTTTAGTAACACTGTGAATTCTACTAAGTACATTTGAGGATAATTTCATGAGTACCCTTAAGATAAAAGGCACTCAAGAAAGGGTGGTCTTTGTGTGCAGGTATCACAGAGCACATCCTTAAATGGTCAATTTTAGTCCTGCTGTAGACAGAAGAAACACCAATTAGTTGAATTAAGTTCCTCCTGCCTTCACCCAGACTGAATTTGCCTCTTGTGCTGCAGAACACATTGTGCTGCACTGGGTGTGGGGACACTCACATGAATGGAGGGAGGGGCATGACCTGTCTGATAGCACCTTGAGATGAAGCGAATGGGTGCATTTGACTTTATAATTCTATGTATTAATATATATCAGTCCACTTGAAATATCATAACTTACATCACTCCTTTGGGCCTGGTTGATTTTAGCCTGTACCATAACAGGCTCATCTTCAATCTGGGTAAACTTAATAGTGTCTGGATGTTGGCGATATTTTTTCTGTTCAGAAAATAAAAAATCAAATGTTACATTTCCTTGATGGCTAGGAATATCTTTTGATCTATTTCCATTGCACCTATTTATAAAAGTGAACATAGGATAACAATGCAATTTGATTCAGTTTGAGAAAGTCTAGCAGAGGGCAACAAAAATTATTAGGGTGGCTGGAGCACATGACTTACGAGGAGAGGCTGAAGGATTTGGTCTTATTTAGTCTACAGAAGAGAAGAGTGAAAGGGGATATGATAGCAGCCTTCAACTACCTGAAGGGGGATTCCAAAGGGAATGGAGAGAGGCTGTTCACAGTAGTGACAGATGACAGAACGAGGAGCAATGGTCTCAAGTTGCAGTGGGGAAGATCTAGGTTGGATATTAGGAAAAATCTATTTCACTAGGAGGGTGATGAAGCACTGGAATGGGTTACCTAGGGAGGTGGTGGAATCTCCATCCCTAGAGGTTTTTAAGTCCTGGCTTGACAAAGCCCTGGCTGTGATGATTTAGTTGGGGTTGGTCCTGCTTTGAGCAGGGGGTTGGACTCGATGGCCTCCTGAGGTCTCTTCCAGCCCTAGGAGTCTATGATTCTATATCAGACTTGCCTATATACACAAAGAAAAATTTAAGTCACAGTGTAATTTTCATACACAATGACTGTAAGTTACATTTACAACATTTGTGTGTATGAACATGCTGCTGTCCTTTCAAAACAGAAAAGCATCCAAAAAGATAGGATTTTGCATACTTTTGTAACTCATTTGTGCTTTCATATGCATATTTTGCATGTGCAACATAAGAGCATACAATTTAAAATGTTGACCTAGTGGACATCTTCCACTGGCACTAATGGACGCTCTTGGCCATATTCTGCTTTCTTTACTCCTTTACAACCATGTAGCCTTCACTGGGGTGCACAGGCATGAGAGAAAATGGAATTTGGCCCAGTATCTTCCAATTCCTATGTATCATATTACAATCTACAATGATAGTGGTAATATTATGATCATTATTTTCAGCTTAGTCATTTGCCCATCATTCTACTGGAGACAAAAGTGACTGCAAACAGACAAATGGAAATGAGAAAGACAGACAGAGAGAAAACATCTATATGCATAAATTGCAAACCTGGACCAAACCATCAAATTTGCCATCTGCTAGGTAAAGTTTCATTGCAGGTCTCATAGAATTATATAAATACTTGCCATTGGAACATGTGATATGCCTAATTTATTCTTAAAAGATGACATCAGCAGAAGCAGAAGTCAAGATGAATTTGAATGCACATTGGTGAGGGGATATCCAGCCATCATTATGTTTAATGTTGTTTGCTACAACTCATCATAAGTCCAAACTATCATCTATGAAATAATAGCAGCTCTGAATCTCTGCTGCTGATGGTTATGAACTAAAAGATGAGCAAATTTTAATAAGCTGCCTTTTCAAACCACAAGAAGATCAGAAAAAAAATCATCTTATCTTGCCTCTTGTTTTCTTTCTTGTTGGTTCAAAACAATTATGGGAAGTGGGCTGGGCACTCTTTGTGTCCGTGATATTCAGAACTAGCTGGAACAATGTTCTGTCTCCAGGAACTCTTGGTTCCTTTTAGACCCAAATACTTCTCAGGAACACGAACACTTAAATATTGTGTAGGAGGAAACCAACAGATTAAAGAATATGTGTTTTAATATTGACAAATATCAGCATTTGTATCAAATATTCTTTTATCCATTGTACTGATTCTGCAAGAAATCCCCATGAAAGTCATGGATTAGTTTAGAGGGTATTTCACATGTTAAGGAACAGCATGATATATATCGTGAAGAGTAGTGCCTTGTTGCCTTAATATTTTTCTGGTGTACTCTCTATTGGAATTGTAATTAATTTAATCACACTACATTTCTTTACCTCATTCAGAATGTTTGAAGCTCTCTTAGCCTTCTCTGCTTCCATGGACCCATATGGCACCCAGCCACAACCTTTCATCCAATCATTGTAGTCAGCTTTATATTCATTCTGGAAGAGACAAAGAGATATGAGGTATTCAATGAAAAGAGGAAGCTTCTATTTGTCTGAATTACCCATGTCTCAAACAAAGCCAATAGTAAGGAAGCTTGAAATGTTAATTTTTATATCAACAAAACTGGAATTGCCTAGGAGGCAAAAGGAGAAAGAGGGGAATGTCCAGACAAAACATAGAAGCCTATAGTTCTTTAATGCACAATTAGCATGGTAGGCTGCTTCCTCTCATGATAAAAGTTTAGATATCTGTGCTTCCTTGAATTCACATAGCTCCTGTTAACATTAAAGGGAGCCAGGTGCATGCATTCAAGGGACTTCACGGTATTCTATTCACAAAATATCTTTGCAACAGTATCATTACAGTTGGAAATATCAATCCCCTAAGCAAAAGTTATCTTTTATTCTGGTCAGATACTTTTTGCTATGGTAATAAGAGCCAAAGTCATGCTTATAAACAAACAGCTCCTCTTCCTAGCTGGGTGGGCCAAGAGGCACTGGAAACACATTTTGAAGTTGGGGGAGGGAACTCAATAGACAGCAGCTGAAGCAGTGTGGCATGAACCCTGCTCTTTTTTCTCACAACCGCCCACTCTTTGCATGTTGGGGCTGCTGCTTCTCTTCCCTCCCCCTTCTCCAGGGAGGGTTGTGAAGAGGAGGGGCTCATATGCTGCATTTGGGCCATTGGATGGTGCACATGGTGCAGGGCTAGGTGATTGGCTCCTTTCTGGTGGAAGGGGGACAGGGACTGATATTATTTGCTGTCTGGGTAGAGTAGCCTTTGTGGACTTCCTGTTTTCCTTCCATCCTCTATGTCTCATTCGGCTTACAGTCTCCCTGGTCTCATCTGTCTTACATCTGGCACTAAAAGAAAGCTGAGTCAGAATTCCTCCCATTTCCTGTAAGTGTCCTTTGGCAGGCATGAGGACACAAAGGGAGCATGGCCTTCACACCCACCCTCAGGTTAATAGTACACAGAGGCCTGGGAGCCTGGTCTACGAGTGGGAGAACTGTGGAATTCCACCACAGTAAAGGTGAAGGCTTCATTCCTAAGACCTGGAGGGGGCTAACTTAGAGAGCTGAAGGAAGGAGTCAGAGATGAAGCTAGCCCTGAACCATGGCAGCCAGTCATAAACATTGCAGATGAAGACAACTTCTAATTGTTTTTTGAGGACATTAGATTAGGGGGTGTGACTTAGGTCAAAAGGTTTATAATGGAAAGTAAATTGCAACTTGAACTGCAGAGTAACTATCATGACTCCATAATTCATACACAATCAGTTTATTGAAAATCCATTGAGAGAGAAAAATTAAGTTAGCAGTTGCACATTCTGCCTTACAGGTCACCCCTGATTTCTGCCTAGTGCTTAGTGAAACATCACTGCACATCATTTTCACTGCATGTCTCAGACAATCCTTTTGACACATAGTATCTGTAGCTTGGAGCATCTCCACATTAATTATTTTGACCCAACTGGTCAGTAATAGCACACGTCCTGTCAGTCAATATCATATATATTAGAAGGCTTTGTATTTTCAACACTTATGCTAAATGCCAGCATGCTTTGCACTCAGACTTCACTTGTATTGAATTGTATGTAACCCCCGTTTGCACGTGAAGAACCTTTACAGAACTGGTCAGTAATACCATGCCTACTGAAGCATGACCACTTACATCACTCTGCAGAGAATAGGCCTTCTTTGCAAGCTCCACATTAATACTGTCAGGAGGATAAGAGTAATTATGTAGGAGATGCTTGTAGTCTATGCCGCTGGCAATAGCCTGAGATATCTTAGCCTGCGTGATTGGGATCATATCCAGCGGTGCTGTGTATATGCTCTTTGACAATTCATAGTCCTTTTTGTACTCATGCTGTGAAAAGGAATTCAATAAATATATTTTAGATTAACATGGAAAACAGTGTTAGTCTTTTCAGAAGGAAGTTGCTTCCTGGCAACATCAAATATTTTAAATAAGTTCAATATCTGCTAATTCCGTGAGATGTATTAGACACAAACAGAATTATAAGGCACAATATTTTAAAGAAGTTGCTTCGATAGGAAACTGTAATAATTTGCTTTCATTAATCTATATTTTGAAACTACTGTTACAAGCTATTGGCAAATGTAATGACCCCCCACCAACAGCTGTCAGCAGATTTCAGCAAAGAGTGTCTAACACCAAAGTGCAGATCTTTACCACCTGAGCTAAAGGAACTTCTTCATTAGCTAGCAACAGTAGTAGACTGTTATCCTTTATAATGTATTTCCCAATAGAGAGGGATATGATACACACCTTATTAGTCTATTACACAAACAAAACCACATTATGGATAGAATTTCACTCATGGTAAATTGGGCTGCATATTGAGGATTCAAGGATGCTATATATCGGGGAGGGACCAGAGACCATCAGCTGTGCCTGCGTGTAAGGGTATCACAACCCTGTTTCCAGAATAAAGATTCTGCATAAGATACAAATAGATGGTGTATGGGAAGGGTAGGAGATAGGCCATTTCTCTACCTACATTTACATTTTCTTCTCAGCCTATAAGTGCAAAGCCTTTGGTCTCTTATATGTCTAGTAGAAGTCTAGCACACAGTATATAAATAAATAAATAATTGTGATAAAAGAGATTATCATAAAGAGACTTACATCACTTTGCTGTTTGGTCACTTTTGCAGAATGTAACATCTTGGGATCGTCATGAATGCTCAGGGCTCCAATCATTTTCCCTCTACTTAGTTCATAGTCTTTCTTATATGCTACCTGCACAATGAGAACATACACATGAAACTATGCTCCACATTTACAACTGAACTACTGTTGCTACATTCATATTCCATACTTACATCACTAGAAATTTTAGTGTTGGCTTTAGCTGCAAGAAGTGGAATTGCATCAACTTTGATTTCAAATTTCTTAGCTTTAGACCTCTCCCAGTCATACTTGTAACAGTTCTGCAGACATGAAAATAAATGAAATAAGTAAGATATGATATACAATATTAATCCATCAACTAGAGGATAAAAACAATTAGTGGCAATATTTTATACTAATTAACATGTTGATTGTTTAGAATATTAATTTAAACTCAATTTATTATATCAAACTTTTCAAGCTTAATTCTCTTTTACACAAAGACCATGTTATACCATTCTAAAAGTGGTTATAAAGATAATTGACTTCCATTTTAAGGCCATTCATTTTATACTGAATGTTTAGGCTGCTGGTGCACTTTGTCCCCTGCCTATTACTACTGTCCAACATGGTCTCATTGTTTACTTGGGTTTCTTCCTACTTGTGTCTGTAGCTATCTGTTGCCTCTTGTCTTATGTTTAGATTGTAAGCTCCTCGGGGCAGGGACCACCTTTTTTGTTCTGATTTTGTGCGGCTCAGTGGGGTCTTGATCCACAAATGGTTCTACTAGGTGCTACAGTAACACATATACTAAGTGACATAGTTATGTAAAGTGGACTTCATGTAAATGAGAATCAAAACCATTCTTTCCACTTTTTACCTAGTATACTACTCTTAACTATACATATTAACTATTTTACTACTATTCATACTATCTATAACTATACCTATATGACTATATGATTCTGTGTTCATGTGTGTGAGACAGAAAAAGAGAATGTATTAGTTATCTGGAGTTTATTCTTGTCAGCAAAATAATTCAGTTTTTACTACAGGTGCAAGTATAAGTGCTTTGCTATGAATGTGTTGCATCATTTACAAGAAAGTGTTACATTAATACTTACATCACTCAGATTATAGTCATTGACTCTGGACTGGAGGAAAAATGGAGTATCTGGTGGTATGTGGCATTTGAATTTCTCGCTTTCATGTTTAGCTTTATAATTCAACTAAAAACAATCAGAAATATTCATATAAGAAAAGTACAGATCATAGGACAGCAGATAAAAGGTTATACTCATTGGCTAATACAAGAAGTAAGCAAGAGAGTAAATTTGTGTTTTAGACACAATTTCACGACGTTTTAGAATATTACATGTTGCCTATATTTTGCTCATTTTGAGCTATAGCCTCACTCTAACTCTCTGTCTTTAATGGGCTCACTAACGCAAGTTAAACAAGCTAAGTAAAAATGTTTTTTTTCATAATAGGAATCTTTATTCAGGTCTGAAGAGGCTAAATTTGTTATCAGAAATTCAGTTCCATTCAAGTTAATACTGTATCTTTAGATTTGTAACATTTTTGACACAGAGGTTTATTTTTGCATATCAAGTAGAGACGCAAGAAGGTAGAAAACACGGTGTGTGAAATGCACTAGCCTTTCCCTGTGGAGAAAGAGATTCCAATCTTAATTAAGTCACAAGTGAAAATGAGGCTGATGATCTCATCTTGGTTCCTGCCCATGCACTAAAACCCAACTCAGTTGGGAGTACTTCTTCAATCGAGATCCAGGATTAGAACAGAACAGGTGTTACATTTCAGGATTGGGATGCATTGGCAAAAAATAAATATAGAAGCTTGCATAATGCTTGCCCTCAAGGTGTCTGGATCTAACCAGTTCTTTACTCTTACTAGCACTAAATTCACTCATTTATTTTAAGTAGAAAGTTAATTTGGTATAATGTCACCTTATGAGTATTCTATTACATTTATGTCAGTGAGTGTCCACAACTCTCTGCTGCAAAAATAAAGACAGCAAAATTATGGGCATTTTCCACTGATTTCAGTGGATTTTCAATTTATACTGCCATATCTGTATTTTATTATTGTAACCACTTTTACCAGAACTGCATCTATTACATCACAGCCATCACAAGGGGATGTCATAGAAACAAATATATTACATGAATTACCATAAAAATAGGAAACCACATAATGTTTTGTTTAATTTGTCATGCTACTTACATCACTCAGCTGCTTGGTATTGATCTGTGCTTGAACTTGTACTGGTGAATCAGTCACTTGCGTAAATTTGATTTGATCAGGATGCTTTTTGTAAGTATTCTGGGGGAATAATCATTTAAAATGCTTCAAATAAACACATATAAATAAAGTTTGCTATCAAATACAATACTGTAATAATGTATTATTAGATACTGACTGGTGCCCCAAGCAATGACAAAGTTAAAAATACATATTGTAATGGAATGTAAAACACTTTGATAATAGTTAGCCACTAGGTGGCACCATGAGCAACAATTTACTAGCGATGGTAACAGCCAGAACTGGGGAGTGCAATAAGGAATATAGTGAATACATTTTGTGTATCTCTTTGGGAAGGAAGTGCCATAAGCAGTCCATACCTGGAACAGAAGCCTGGTCTGCTAGTAGCAGCCCTGCAATCTACTTCATACAAGGCATACAAGATACACATCATCTGATGCAGTGGGTCTCTTTCTGATTTATTCTATCAAAATAGCAAACTGAGGCAAAGTAGTATTTCAGAAAATGTAACTGAAAAACACTACATAGAGCAGAGCAGCACCCTTCTGTGGTTACCCCCCCCCCCAAGAAAAAAAATAAGCTAATCACATCCTGACCACTAGGTGTCACAAGATCCTGAAAACAATACATATGAATGTGGCCTTTATAAACCACACACTCAAATAGAACCTAATCCAAAAACATGGACTTTAATAGGAATCTTTCAGTTGACTTTCATGGGTTTTGGGTGAATCCCTTCTACAAATAACTAGCTTCCTTTCAGTAATTTTTGCCTTATACTTACATCTTTGCATTGGTCTAATTTCTTTATAGCTTCATACTCTTGAGTTACAGTTTGGGGGAAGTAGCATTTTGCCTTGTCCTCTTCATAATCTGCTTTGTAATTTTTCTAGGGAATAAAATGACATCAGAGAGTAAGCATAGTGATCTTGCCTTACAATGATGGTATGGTGAAATCAACAAAAATACTGCCACACTTACATCACTCTTCATAGCGGCAACATTCATGTAAAGTGTATGATATGGGTCCTCATAGCTACCTATGTAATGTCCCAAAATATTCTTTTGGTATGCATCTTTATACTTAACCTGCAGAAAAATCACGTTTATAAATATATATAACTGAGAAAGTCAGGTGTGAAATACAGGAACTCAAGGAATTACAACAGCTACTTACATCACTGAAGTTTTTCAGAACACTATCAATTTGAAACTTTGGAGTATCACAGTAATTAATGCTTGTTGCTTTTGACTTCTCAAAGGCTTCCTTGTATAATTTCTACAAAAGAAAATAAAGTCTGGTAACACAGAAGATTTCATTGAGATTCATTGATTTCCACCAGCAGAAATAATAATCTGCCTAAAGCCTTAAGTGATTTGTACTGACACTGAGAAATACAAGTAAGCCATCAGCTTGACAAGGCAGTAATCTGCTAATGTAAAAAGCAGAGATGGGATTGACCTGAGAAGTTTAGATCTGTAGCTATGATTTGCTGAAATGTCCATATGAGTGGCTCTAAGGTTTCAGTCCATTATAAATATAGGGGGCAGGTGCAATGTTCAGATCTAATTCCAGAGCCTAACTTTTCCAAAGGTCATGGCGTTCATATGCTGTGTTTTGGTACAAAACCTAATACTATATACCCTTGTCTCTGGAGAAAATGCTGAGAATGTAGTTCTGCTTCTGAAGAATGATTTTTATAACATGTTGAACTAGAACATGTTTAGATCGAATCTACCTGGAATCCCTTTCAACAATTAGAAAAGGGGGGCAGACAGTATTATCAACACTCACGATTTTAATCATAAGTACCATGACAATTGTTGCTTTTCTTAAATCCCTAGGAGGAACTGATTAGGTAAGAATCTCTGCTGCCTTTTTTTTTTCTTAAAGTAAACTGCAACTCCTCATGTTTGAAGAGAACAGCTCGAAAACATGACTTGAGAGTTCTCTAAAGGCTCAAACACCAGAAAGCAAATAAAAGCACACAAAATATATTCATTTTAAACATATCTCTTGATTTTAAGCCTGTCTCACAATTGTGGAGTGGGGAGGCACTGACTCATGATTTTTGAACTCTTGGAAGGGCCAGAATTAGGGCAGGGCCAGGCAAGGGTTCAAAAGTGGGGCAGTGCGTATCTCTGGGGTTCAAAAGGGTTCAAGGGTTCAAAAGTGGGGCAGTGCAGGATTGGGCCCAGTAGTGCTGGCTCTGCCAGCAGCCACCTGCCACCAATGCCTGGGCTGGGCACAAAGTTCAGAGGTCAGGCTGTGTGACCACAAGTCTGGCAGCCATGGGCAGCCAAAGGGAGCAACAGATGGTTCTGCTCTACACATAGAGAGCATGGGGAGAGTGACTTGGCTGCAATGGCAGCTCCTTGGTGGTGAAGTGGGAGCGACTGGGCTCCTGAGAGGCAGGTGCCCAACAAGGATGAGAATCCAGGGAGCACTGCGGGGAGCATCTCACGGCAGCAAGGCTCAGGGGGAGAGGTCATCTCCAGGAGGTGTCACCGGCCAGCACCAAGCTCCTTTGAAGCAGAGACAAGAGTGTGTTATGCCTGAGCTCCCATTGGCCGCGGTTCTTGCCCAATGGGAGTTGCAGAGCCAGTGCTCGGGGAGGAAATGTGTGCAGAGATTCCCTGAATGCCCCTTACCTAGGGACTGCAGGAGCATGCTGGCAAGCCAGTGCTCAGACCTCCAGCCCCACAAGGGGGCACTGAGGTTTGGGCATTGGTGTCCACTCCACAACACGGAGATTTGTGCAGGCCAGGTGGGAAGAAGCAGTCTCCTTAGCTTGAGGCCTTGGGCTGCAGCCCCCAAATCCCCTGTGTTAATCCGGCCCTGTATATTATACAGCTGAAAATATTCAAACTGAATTTTTATAGCACTTACATCACTTAGCAGCTTTCCTGCAACTTTTAGCTGTTTCAGCAATGGATTTTCTGTAGCAGGAAGTACATTATAATCTGTAGCAGCTTTGTTTTTTTCATAGTCTTCTTTATATTTCACCTACAGAAATTAAACAAAAAGTGTATTTGGACCGTCTTCTTAATTATAGTGCTCCTTTTCAGAGGGGCTGCTTTTGGAAAACAAGTGAATTATCAGAGAAACAGCATAATTCTAAGCGACTAAGTTATTGTTCTATAATATGCAACATTCATCCACTGTGCCCCAAAAAGAATTGCCCTTCTCACAGACAATCTCCAAAGTCAAATCCTCATTGCCCTGGATAACCCATAAATATATAAGTCCAGGTCCAAAAGATTGTTTCTAAACCAGTGGATCATACTTTCAGTAGGGTCACAAAAGATGATTGGGGAGACAGTGAAGCACGGAAAAATTTATTACAATCTAAAGCAAAGAAAAATCTCGTGGAATGAGGTGTAACAGTTAATTTGAACTAAGGACTTAGTTCGAATTAACTTTTAACTGCCTCGTGTAACTGCGGGCAGTTAGTTCGGACTAGGGGGATTTAAAAATGGCGCCCGCCCGGGAACATGCAAATGAAGCCCGGGATATTTAAATCCCGGGCTTCATTTGCAAGTTCGAATGCCTACATTAGCCTCCCTAGTTCGAACTAGGGGGCTAGTGTAGACATACCCTTATATGGTTGTATCATTGTTACCTTTGATACTATAAAAATAAGGCTAAGAGGGTAACTGTAAGTGGTTCAGCAAAATATTGGAGACTGAATAAGAGATCACCAACCAGAAAACGATTGAGAATCACTGGTCTAGGAATGTCTTTAATGTGAAAATATTGGGCCAGCTCCTCATCCAGTGCGAGTTGCATAGGTCCATTGAAGTCAATGGAACTATATGAATTTACACCAGATGCAGATCTGGCTCATAACAGAAATCTCAGGCAGAACAAGAAAGAAAGTTTCCTATCAAAAAGGGCTTTGCAGCGGAAGGTCTTGAATGTACTTAAGAAGGTTAGCAGAAGTACACTAAACACTTTTGCAGGATGAGGCAATACGTTCAGTGGGAACATGCCAACAGAGACTTCTGAAGTGGAACCAAACTGAATAAATAGGGGGCATTCTTGACTTACTTTACTGGCAGCAATTCCAGCTCGTTTATTAACTTCATACTCTGGAGTTTCAGTTTGCATAAAGTAGATTCGGTCTTTCATGAGCTCATAGTCTTCCTGGTATTTTCTCTGTAAGTAACAGAAAAAAAGAACAAAATGTATCAAATGCATTACCACTGCAAAACACAGCTTACATCAAGGGGGGGGGGCCTGGAAAAATTTGTATGGTGAGGGTGTGGAAAACCATTGAACTAAACCATAAATTTGATACAATGGAAACCACTTCAAGCCAGAAGGTGCAGCAGCACCCCCAGCATTCAACTTCTAGCCCCTGTGGCTTAAATAGAAAAAGAGAAGTACTACAAGCAGAACAGAAAAAATATACATGGTTGAAAAAACCATACATTTGGCCCAGTGTCTACATAACTCTCTTACCATACTTAAATTATCAGTGTTCATCCTTGCAACTGCAACTTCATAGCAAGGAGTTTGACTCCACTTGCCTTTGATCTTATTTTTATAGTCTTCATGGTACTTAACCTATAATGCAATTAAATAATGAATATTAATCCTGTGAATATAAAATAATATAAATAAAATAACCTCTCTGAATTAGCCTTTATGATCACCTTGCCTGTTTTCTAACTATTTTTTTTTAATTGCTTCAAATTTTACAAATGCTTCAAATATATTTTATCAGCTGCTGTCATGGATGTTTTGGCTTAATTATTCCATTGCTTGGTTAACTCCTCCTTGTTCCTTCTTCGTAACTTATTGGATGCCATCTTGCTGATTAGCTGCAAAAAGTCTTAGATTCAACAATATTCTCACCAATAAGGAGGTTGCTTGTTGTTAGTCTTCTCCTCCCTGGGAGAATACTGATACAGATTCCTATTGTTTAATCTGATTTAGGTTCTAGATTACACAAGGTGAAATTTTCAAAGGCTCCCAAGGAAATCTCTCTCAACCTATTCTGACAATCCTTGACACAGAATATATGACTCTCATCTTCTCTTATCCAAAATCATCTACCATTCCCTACCGGACAATGATCACCATGCTTGGACAATGTACATTTGTTTACAATTTGGACCAGCATCACTGGCAATATGAATTAGATTGTTCAATCATTGCCAAATCCTGCGCACCTCCCTCAGCTCTAGCAATTGTCATCATTTTTTCTTTTACACAATTGACCAGTAAAGGAAAGGCAATGACGTTTTTATGCACTTCTATTTTATCCATCTCCATGATTATAAATATGTATTGGTTTCTTTTGAATAGTGCTTTCTGTGGTGCATATACACTGCTTATATACATTAGATTTAACAACCTGATTTACCCATTTCTACAACAACGTGTTATTCTATCAGGGAAACTAGTTTCACAAGCCAGAATTCCACTTCTGCTTGTTTCAAAGTTTACTCAGTGGATCAAATTCTCTCTGGGTATGTCTACACTTGCACCCTAGTTCGAACTAGGGATGCAAATGCAGGCATTCGAAATAGTCAATGAAGGGGGGATTTAAATATCCCGTGCTTCATTAGCATGATCTCGCCGGCACGCTAGTTCAAATCACAGCTGAGTCGAACCAGGACATGCACGCCGGGATGCGTTAATCTAACCAAACCCCTTGGTTCGAACTAACGTTACTCCTCACTTCCTGGTTCAAATCAGCTGTGATTCGAACTAGCGTGCTGGCGAGATCATGCTAATGAAGCACGCTTCATTGACTATTTTGAATGCCTGCATTTGCATCCCTAGTTCGAACTTGGGTGCAAGTATAGACATACCCTCTTTGAATAGTAAGTTCTCTCATTTTCTGGAGCTTGTCCATGTTCAGGTCTGAGGCAGCTTCAGTTTTAATTACTATCCATGACTTCACACTAACAGATGTATTTTCCCCACTGACTCAACTAGAATTTTCTGCTACTGAAGACACACTGTCACAGAACCACAGTGGACCACCCAGATTTATACAGAGTTGGCACTCCCTTTACATAGTACGTATATAGGATTTCAATCAGCTTGTACTCAAGCTCATCAGGAAAACATCTGATTTAGATTTCAGTCTAGTTCTCATCTGTTTCATAATGGATGCAGCACAGAGGTTTTGACTTGGCGCCATTATGCTTAAGACTGCATTTTGATACTCCAGTTTATTTGCAAGTTCCAAAAAGCCAAGCACTTCCATGCTGCTTCAGTTCTTATGCCACTCAGAGACTGGCTACGTAAACCAATTTTAACAAAATGCTCTCGTTTTCACTGCCATGAACCACATACACTTTGTTGAATGCATTCATATTTCATTAGCTTTACACAGTGATCAGTTAGTTCCTGCAGGTTCTAGAATTAGGTCTTTTCTAACACCCATTTATCTTTTGAGCTACATTTGAATAAGATACTTTGGTTATCTGAGAAGTTTTCTCCAAATACAATATTTTCTCTTTGCTCACATCTAAGTTCATCAATGGTTTTGCAACATCATCAATAATTGTAATTCCCTAACGCTATGCTGTAGTTAATTAGCAGTACAAAAGAATACGATCATATAACACCTACACTTCAGTCACTCCATTCTGAATGGACTTAAAATCTTACTTCTAACATAGGAGTCTAAGGGACTTAGCCCCATGTATTTAGCTGGACTTTTATCTCTCTATATTCTATGTACCACTTCCTGCATACTTTGATATGGATTTACTTCAAATATATATCAAAATGTAGACTGGAGATGACTGTTGCCAGAGCCTTTGTTAATCATGCCTTAAGGATATGGAATTTACTGCTTGCTGCCATTAGCTAATTCAGTAGCAAAATCATCCTGAAGACATCTTGTTTACCAAACTTTTTCTCTAAGATCTGTGGGCCTGAGGATGTTTGGATTGACAGGCCTTCTATCATGTGTATAATAATTTTGCATTGAAATTAATATTTAAATATATTCTGCAACATGAGAACAGCTTGCTCATGTTTAAGATCCCACAAGTCTGTTTCATAATCGAAGATCAATTATCCAATCTTACTAAAATAAATGTGTTTCTTGAGAACAAAATACAATAAAAAATGTGCACATGCATACAAACATTTTGCAATTTGAATTTAAACATGCAACATAATAGACATGTTGATCATTATGCCCTTCTAGAGTTTACCCCAGTACAAAGAGGATAGAGAAAACAGAAAAAGACTGAAAACGAGCAGATTGTCTGAGGAGAAAGCAAAGAAGAAGGGAGTGAATATGGGAATTGAAAAGGATGAGGAGAAAAAAATACTGGCAATCATCATAGAAGACCAGATGGCAACTATAGAACCCCCTTGAGAGAACTGATCTGTTTATTTATTTATTTATTTATTCCTTTCTTGAACCCAGCCCGTATATAATGTATATGCATTTAAAAGATTCTGCCTCTCCAGATCCTTAAGCAAGATTTCTAACAGCAAAAAAGCCATGAAGCATACTCACATCGCTGTGCTGCCTAGTCACTTTCTTGGCAAGCTCCACATCAGGTGGATCTGGCAGAGAAGTGTATTTAGATTTTTGTTCATAGTGCCCCTTTTTGTAAACAATCTGAAATAATGCAAGGGGTAAACATTTAGAAGAACTGTCTGTTTAAACAAACAACAGAACATTCACTCCTGACCTAAGTAATGCTTCCATTAACAGGAGCAGTCATTTCCATTGTTGCAAAATAAACTCTCAGTTCTCCACGTGTTTCCAAAAATATTAATTAAACCGTTTCTGTGAACTAGGAAAATAGTGTTATCCCTGTTTTACACATGGGAGAAATGGGTTTACAAGCCCAATCCTGAAAGATTCTCATTGTCTCCTGAGAGGTGTTAAATACTCTCACATCCCATTGAAAACAGCAGTCTAGAATATTAGGTCTGTAACGGTGTGATTACATTAATTCTTACAAATACAACTCAGAATCTCTGTCCCTTCAGACTTTATTGAAAAGCAGTGAATTCATTGTATGTTCAGGCCCACTGAGGTGGGGAGGGGTGCAGGGAATATGGAGCAATTGCCCCAGGGCCTGACAATTCTAAAGGGTCCAGGACTCCCAGGCCCTGTACTGTTGCAGTGGCAGTGGCCGGAGCCCCAGGCTCTTTAGAATCACAGCTGGAGCACTGCATGGCTTGCTCCAGAACCCCGCATTGTGCACTCCAGCTGGCCCTAAGCATTGGTGGTGGGGGGAGAGTCTTCTGGCTGGCACTAGGGACTAGCTGCCCTAGTCCCGCCCCTTCCGCCTGAGGCCACACCCCTTTCAGGAGTGTGGAACCAGCCCTCATCCCCAACATTGCCCAGGGGCCCGGTGATCCTGTCAGCTCCCCTATTTACGTTTATAGAGATATCACTACTATTTTAATAACTATCCACACTGCATCTTGGGACTGATTCTCTACTCCCTCACAATGATTTTATGCCAGAGCAATTCCACTGAGCAAGAGGTAAATCAGTATGAAACCACTATATTGAAATGGACAGTTAGGCTTTGCTACTTACATCGCTAAGAGCCTTTTGGGCCTTTGCTACTCGCCTCAGTTCTGGACTGTCATTGTATGGGTAGAATAATGTTTTGTCTTGCTCCCAATCTTCTGTGTATAGTTTCTTAAAGAAAGAAATGTGTCAGGGAGTAATTACTTGGAATGAAATATCCACTCACTAGTAATGATACATGCACTTCACTGTCCCAAAACAGAAGCTGCTCTTACCTTACTGAACAGCGCTGTATTTTTTATTGCCTGCACAAGTTCTGGAGCATCAGGGGGTAGAAGGTACTTATCCTTATTCTCCTCCCAGTTCTGTTTGTATAAAACCTGGACAGAAAGACCAGCATGTTGGTTGCTGTGCCCTTAGGAAAGCACTAAAATGTGTTAGTACAAAGCCTGCTTTTTTCAAAATTTTAAAGAAAAAGCCTCTCACAAAGAAAACCTATGGATTACCTCCAGGAGGAACAGTGAGATAACATGTTTCTCTCTTGATCGTGGTTTCTCTAATTATCTTCCCATATTATTTTGAAATTTTGAGACAATCATTATTAGTACCCTGATCTACACACTTTATTCACAACTTGCTGCCATTGATGTCCACTGGGGATGTAAAATCCCATTTAATCAGTTAACTGGTTAAACATTACATTTAAACAATTAAGCGGGATTCCTCAGGGCTACTGGACACTAGCCCCGGGTGGCTGCCAGTTTACTAGTTACTGGTAAGCATCACCCAATAAGGGCGATGCATCCCTAATGTCCACAATGTTTTCTCAGAGTCACGCACACTCTTACCTTGCTCACTTGCTGCGACACCTTCTTTGCATGTTCAATATCCTTTGCTTTTTCATCCACATGGCAAATAGTCTTAGCGATATCACCATCCATACGATATTTCACCTAGATCAAGACATGCCAAACACAATTAATTAGAAGTATTTATTTTAAAAAAACCCTCTGAGCTCTAGGATCCTTCCTCTTTGCAGGGTCCCAAGCCCAAACATTTACATCACAATTAAAGAGCCCCTTGCCATGACCCCCCACAAGCCCAAATTGGCTGTCACAGGGCAGCCATAAGTTTTTAATTGCAGTGTAGACATACTCTAAAAGGTTCCTAGTTTGAGTCAGGCATGCCAACACAGGAAGGGGAAGGGCAGGAGACAACTGCCCTGGAAGGGCCCAGAGTATCCAGCTACTGCTGTCACTACTGTGGCAACAGAAGTGCCCACAGCCCCAAGGCCTTTAAATTGATGCCAGAGTGCAACACCATGAGCACTGGGCAGCACTGAGGGCTGCAGGGGGAAGGGATGCTGTGCTGAGGGCTGGCTGCCCTGTCCCTGTCCCTTCTGGGAGTGCAGATCTGGGCCCTCCCTCACCTTGCCCAGAGGCCAGGCATGGCAGTCGGCTCCCCTGGTTTGTGTTAACATAGTACTATTTGAAATGGGACTACAACAACACAGATAAATGCTTTTTAGAGCATGTCAACTGAGCATGTCACAATTATATATTATGTGACTGTATGAAAAAAGTTGAGCATGTCAACTGAGCATGTCACAATTATATATTATGTGACTGTATGAAAAAAGAATTGTTTAAGCTCATTTTGAAAGGTTTGTTTTTGCAATATTTCCATTGACTTCAACAGGCATTCCCCATGCAGAATGCCAAGATGTAGCCAGCAGTGGCATTTAATTATTTTATACTTTATCAACATTTCCCCATCATCCTATCTTTAACTTCAAATAAAAGTTTTTCAAACCCCTTCTGGCCACAGCCAGAGTAATTATCTAGCTGGAGTAATTATCCAGCTGATAAAGGACCATTATCTCTTCTTTGTTCCAAAGGCCTAAATCTCAAACTGAATCCTAGAATTTTAAGTTATATCCGCATTTCGTGCATTAGAGACCTTGGCAATGTTTCTGCTAAGCATCCAGACTGGATTGCATAATATTATTTATGTGGTTACCGTGTCTCTGCTAATAGCTTGAATATGTAACTCTGGATATGCCGCCCTTTGCCAATGTATATGTTATTTGCTTTATTGGGCCTAGCACATACCTCACTGAACTGATCTTGAACTTTCTTAATTCTCCGGAGTTCTGGGGTATCAGATGTGCTGGCATAAGGCTTTCCTTTTTCTTTTTTGAACTGCTGTTTGTATTTGTTCTGAAAGAAAACAAGACCGGGCATTACTTAGACATGCCCCCAAAGTTCTGGTGAAACTTTAGAGAGAGCAGTAATCAATGTTTATCCTCACTCGGTTAACAACTTTAGGACAGATCATCAAATAGTATAAATCAGCTCAGCTTCACTGAAGTCAACTGAGTCCCACTGGAACCGAAGGAGGTGTGCTGATTTACCCTACCTGGGTATCTGGCACACTGTAACTATGACAGTACCCCACACTGTAACTATATGATAGTGTATTTCTCCTCTTCAGATTACCAGATATGGCAGGTTAGGCCTACAGGGAGTCTGGGTTTGCTGTCATTACAATTATTCTAAAAATTTCTTAGCTAACAATTGTATTCAACTATCTGAAAACACAATGGCTTAAGCTGAGCTCTTATTTATACCTGTGCAAGCCCACTGAAGTCAATGAAGCTGCAGAGGTGGAAATAAGAGCAAAATTTGTCCCAGTTTCTTTTTGCCTTTAGGATATTAATAGGACACAAAAATTTTTACATGGCATAATAAATGTAGCTGCTTAGATAGGCTGAAAATCCATGTGACTTGATCCTGTTCCCACTGGTGTCAATGGGAAAACTTCCAATGAGCTCAGGATAAATTTCATAAATTAAAGCTGGTTTTTTGAAAGGGGCATATGGCACTCAACTCCCATTGATCATCACTGTGAACTGGGCAGTCTTCCAGGCCCTTTGGAAGTCCCCACCTAAACTGTTTGCTATAGCCAAGTTGCTGATTTTATTTGCATGAGGTGCACGACTACAATTTTAAAATAATCCCTGCATGGTGTGGGCTCAATGTGACAGCCCTTTTTCAAGTGAATGCTCTTGTTCACGTGATTAGAAACACTGAATAAGGAGTATTTGAGTGTAATAGTTTCAGGGCCTCAGATTACGATCTGTCCCCACTCCCCTCAATTCAAACATTAAAATGGGTTATCACTTTCATGACATTACTAATTTTTTCTACAAATTCTTTTCTCATAATGGCAGGTAACCAAAATACTGATGGACAGCTGCAGTGGTACTACTATAGCAATGCCCAGCACCTTCCATCTTAGAATGTAAAAAACACTTCAGAGGCATTAATTGTGCCTCAAAACACTTACATACTTAGAGCTGGGCATGAACTTGCACCCCAGTTTGGAACCACTTCCCTTCACATTTTGAGAAAGTTTGGATACAAATCTAGACTTTGCAGCTTGGCCCTCTGTCTAGAATTGGCCAAAAAACAGTGGGGGTGGGGGGGGACACAAACCCTCAATCATGCTTGAGCTTTCAGTAAAACTCTGGCTTGTCCTTAATTATTTTTCCAACTGAGGTGTATAAACTGAGGCAGAGAGGGATTAAGTAAATTGCCCAGCAGAACACTGAGGCTACATCTGCACTACAGCAGAAAGTTGACCCCTCCCTTAAGCCACTTTTTGTGACTCATGATTCACTACCAAAAAAGAATGAATCAGGCAAGACACAGGCTATCAATGAAGGAAACTCCTCTTTCACCATAAATATCAATAATCAACAGGGATGATAAAGGAAATATAGAAGAGGACATGACAGTGATATTAGAGTTTGCTATATAGTGTGTATATTTGGGGGCTCTTAAAGAAACAAACAGGAAGACATAAGTGTAACAATTTACCTCACTGAATAGATCCTGCATTTTTTGACTATGTTGTAGGTAAGGTGTCATAAACTTAGATGAGTCCACTTTTGTCCTTTTCACCCTCTTTCTGACTGGAAGTGAAGCTTGCTCACTGGTCCCTGGGGTGACTGTAGGGCCAGTAGTTCTGGTAGTCGTGGTGGTGGTCTCCGTGATCACCTGAAAATATGGACAACATGTATCTACTAGATTTTTAAATTATAAACCATAATTTTGCCATAATTTTGCTGCAAGGACTTTTTAACTCTCCTTTCTGGGAACTGGTCTACAATGTACTCCACTTTTCCTACTGGGATTGCCCAGTATGTCTATTACACATCATCCAAGCAGGCAGTGTTAAGACTCTGCAGATTAGCTGATTTCTAAATCAAGCTCCTCTGTTTTTTATCCGTCAGCCTTGGAGTCTGGAGGGCATTCTGCTGCCACCATTCCACATGTGTATCTCCCATTGACGTCAGAGGGAATGTTGAGGGTAGATCGATGACAGATAGGCCCAAAGTATATAAATACTCTGAATACTAAGGGCTATATTGGAAATATTGGAGGGAGCACATATTCACTGTTCCTGTTGATGTCCCTGGGAGATGTGAATGTAGCTCAAAGGCATGTACCAGCCTTCAAAAGGAATATCCTTCCTCAAAAAGAAGAAAGAAATTGAGATAGAAAGATAAATATGACTAAACCTTTCTTTGCAATAAGCATAAGATTCACTAGATGACTGAAAGTATGTTCAGAATCCAGCTTTTCTGCTAACCCACATGTCCTGATGTGGATTGCCAGCTCACAATCACAGAAAAGATTGATACATGTATATAAGCAGTGGTAAGAGCTCAGTCGGAAAGAGACTCAAGTTCTTCTTAATGATTTATACATTTGTTCATACTGTAAACAATGAGTTTAATATAAATAAGATTTTAATTTAAAAAAGTAAAAGAAATGGTTATTATAATTTACAAAAATAAAATTGCATGGATAAGGAAGCATTAAATCTTGGTTTGTAACAGATTTGTTTTAAAAAAGGAAAGCCTTCAAAAGGTAACGAATCAAGCTTAGATTCCTTGACAGCTATTTGCATTAATATGACATAGACTAGAAAAATATACTGAACATTAGCTAAAGCAGAAAACACTAGCAATACGTAGCCTTCAAAAAGCTTTATCTATTCTGTGGATACTAGTTGTGTTTCACTAATAATGTTCCAGTATATTATTCTTCATTTCAATGTTGCAACAGGTTAGTCTATTTCCACTAATTTCTAATCAGCAAGGAAAGTAATGGCGACTCTTTCTGTCATTAAACTGCACTGGAGAATCCTAAATGTAGGCATGTGGTGATAATACCATGAAAAAAGTTACATGCTGTTTTTTGTTACCTATTACATTGGGGCCAAACAATGGTTGAACTGAAATTGATTTCTATTAATGTTTTTATTACACCATTCAAGTAACAGCTGTAAGATATGGTAATTGCCCTGAAGAGCTGACAAAGTTTGGCCCTTACACAGTAAAACCTTCACACTAGAAAAATTACATATATCAATGAATAGTCTTAGCCAATGCCTAAATCATGGTCTCATCAAAGAAAACGAGCAGAAAAAAATTTTGTTTTTTCCTCTTTTATATTATAATCCACGGGGTTACCTGGCATTATATACCACAGAGTAGCCTTAGAGACTACAGAGGAATAACTAATCCCATTAATTAGAAAGACTGGTCTACAGTGAATAAATTTCTATTTAATGATGGTAGATTTTTACAATATAATGCAAATCCAGTAAATCAGATACAGAACTACCTGTTGCATCATTGCTTACTTTAAATAATTCTGGCCATTGATTTCACTGGGCAGTTCATTTTAAAAATCAAATGGCATAACATGGCCCCTTTTTTTGGCAGGAGTAGTTTTGAATTACTTACCCAATTAAATTTCCTATTTTGTCAATGGGCCTTTTATTGGAACAAGGATTCAAGAAAGATTTTGAGACAGAACTCTGTTCAGAAACAAACACTTTACCCACAGAATAAAATTGAAAGACTGTGCATCTCAATAGCTTCACATTCTGAGGAGTATTTTACCTGGAACAAGCTGAGTTGGGATAGCCATATGAATGCCCTAATTACAATTTCAAATTACTGTTTGAACTTCCTAGGGGCACTACATCACAATAACTGAAACAAGGGAACAGGAAACATCGCAATAACTGAAACAGGAAAAGCATGGAAACATTACTTTTCTTGTGATGGAGGTCATACAAAATGAATGATAATAGAACTGATATGTTTAAACATAACAGATTTCAGGAGGAATCCTGTACTTGTCTGCAAAATAGGCCATAGGGTATATGCACGTATAGATTAGTCCCTGTTTCCTGTTCATGTAATCTGTGGCTCAACTTCATGAAGTACTGAGTGCCCTTAGTGCACTGAAGGTCAGATCAGGCCCTTGTATTTTAAATAGCAGGCCCTGGAGAAGTAATCTTCACCTATTTCAGCTGATATGTATGCAGTCAAAATGGTGAAATAACCCTCAGAACACAGATTGATTTATTCATTTTGTGCTTTGCATTAACATCATGTACATTTGCTCCACATGCAATCCCATACACTCCTTTACCTCCATTGGTTCACCCTCCTCAACGACAGTCTCTTCAATGTAATACTATAAATAGAGTACAAACTGCATTATTTCTCAAGGTCATGCAGCACACCAAAATGCCTTCCTGATCTCTTTGAAGTAATAACACTGCTTTCAAACTCAGTTGGGGGGTGGGAGGGATATAGTTATAGTTCAGACATGCAGGGACCCCCTTTCTAAGATCCTTTCTGAAGATCCTCTCATTTTAATAATCATCACCATCACTTTAAAAATATTAACCAATTCATCTTCATATCAGGTATGTGATAAGGATTATGAAATTATCATGGCCATTTTAAGAGGCAGTGAGTTTAAATGACTTGCATAAAGCAACAAGAGAATCAGTGTTAAAGACACCCAGATTTTCCAAGAGCCCATTACTGTGCTCAGAACATTTGACCAGATTTTTTGCTCTTCTCTCCTGCCCTCATGCTTCAAGCCCTTTTTTGTAGGCACTATCCTTCCAAGGAGAAAGTGGAGTTCTCAGACCTGGCTGTCAACTCCCACTTGTTGACCGAGTCTAGTAGAGTCAGGCACTCACTCCCAGGGCTAAATGTTTGTTCTTGTTTGACCGTTTTTAATTATCTATTTTATTTTGCCAATAAAACAATTCACTGTTATGGAGTTGTCTCTAATAATATTGGTCTTTTGAGAACCCATTGTCTCAGGACATCATATATTTATGAGTATTATCAGGGATAGAAAAAAAGGAAAAAAATAACTAAGTACTACAGAGGTTGTTTAATGATATATTGTTAAAAGGAAGAGTACAATTATTTTTTCACTTCTCAGATAAATGGAGGGGTAGCCCAAATAGCCATTATTTTACTTCCTTCTTTTATTAAGTTCTGCCATGCCCCAAGGAATTCCTGATATTTTGGGGGCCCATATTCATTTTGTGAAAGGTGATTTTTCTAACTGCCAGCCCTGCAAATGCCATCTGGGATATGAAAACCTACCTCTATTGGTTTTGCCTTTAACATTGTCACCAGCCTTAAGGCCTGGCAATGGGGTCTGATATGACTATTTTGTTGATTATGTAAGAAGCAGAATAGAGTCCAGCTCACTCTCCCAAAGGTCTGTTCGCCCTTGTCAGCCCAGGGCCACATCCTTCCACCGTTAACCTTATTCTCCAGTTAGCTTAGCCCCAATGAAGAATGGAAATGTTCATGGAATAAGAACACTTTAAAAAGGCAGTTAAAAAAGATAAGATTGAAAGAGCCACAGCTAGCAGATATGAGCAGTCAGGTGGAATCGCTTTTCTGACTGCAACCTATGTATTCTGAACAGAGACAGAGCTGTGGTTATTTCCAATGCCACAGTGTGGTAACAGTTATCAAATATTAGTATTCTGATGATGATCACTACACTAGCAGTTCACAACATGCCTCTCCATTCAACAGATGAGAAAACTGAGACAGACTCTGCCAGATCCTCAACTGTTGTAACACGCCATTGAAGTCAATGTAGAAGAAATGATTAAGACGGAAATTTTCAAAAAAACACCTAACACCCATTGACTTCCACTATTAACTGGGTGTCCACCTGACATTTATGCCTCTGAAAATCTCCTGCATAGTGCTTTTTCCCTAGGTTATGCTGCACATTAGTATGCTCCTGAT
This sequence comes from Pelochelys cantorii, assembly GCA_032595735.1. Lineage (NCBI taxonomy): Eukaryota > Metazoa > Chordata > Testudines > Trionychidae > Pelochelys > Pelochelys cantorii. Next base: position 29,283,838 of record CM064332.1, read on the forward strand.
CCAAAGGCCTTTTGGATCAGGCCCTAAAAGAACTGTGATTGAAACTCTGGCTTTCTAGGACCTCAGTACTGTGCTCAAATAACTAGAACTGACGATCTCTCACTCAGGCTAATATCTGGTTATGTTTCTGAGTAGTTCCATTCAGTGATAATACAGTGTGTCTGACTCACTTTTACCAAAATCTCAAGATACTCACCAGTGAAATACTATCTGGTTCTATGATCAACTGCATTCTTTGCAAATTGCTAATGGCTACAATACCAGTGCCCTTCAGATTAAGGAGAAATGTTCCTTAAATGTAAAACCCAGTATACACTGGATCCCAGTAAAAGAATATTCACTTATTCCAACATAATTTTAATCTCTCATTCAATACAAATATCTGGCACAAGTTGATTACAAAGATTTAAATCATGTGATTTATGTACAACTAGGGTTTATAGATTTTACTGCTTTTTGAAAGGCCTGAGCTGCTTCAAAATTATGACAGATGCCATTTGTTGCTGTTTTATTTATAACTCCCCACCCCCCTGTGAGTATCTCAGGAAGCAGCTAATAGAGCAAAACCATCTGAGGCTGTCCCAGAGATGTAGTTACACATAGGCATACATTTAAAAAATATATAAAGAAGGAGCTCTCTGAGCAAACATGGGTACTGATATCACACAATTCAAAACAAAAGAAAACTGACACCTTATCAAAAATAAAATATATAATGATCAGGCTAGAAAAGGAAAATCTGGAAGTGGGAGTGACAACAATACAACTAGTGACACAGCTACAGCAGATATTATTCCATACATACAAGCTGAATCAGAGATAATATAGCAAATCCCAATAATTTGGAGAAATATTTCCTTTTATAGATAGATTCCAAAATACACATATAGGGGACTGTACAGTGATATTTATTTCCTAAGACAAATAATGTAGCTATGTAATTAATTGAATTGGTGCATCTGCTTCTGACTATCAAAAACATAAGTTTGCAACACTGAAGTTTTAAAATCGGTTCCTAAAATAAGCATCAACTCCCTCCCCCCCCCCGCCCTGAGGACATTATGTAAACCGTTTTAATTCATCTTATATATTTTAAAGGAATAAGCAATTTAATAACTATAGACATGCCTATTCTTCTAGCATAACCCGTTTATAGCAAAATCATTTTCTCAATGGCATTCACCAATGATAGTAAACAGCTCTGTCCCTAGTTACTGGGGACTCCTCAAATGACAGAACTAAATGAGGTACAAAACAATGAGCTTAAAAGAGGTCAAATTCATCCCTGCTGTAGCTCCATAGATTTTGGTGCTCTAATACAAGGGTTTAATTTGGCCTCATACCTATATTGAGTATCCATCCTGTACTGACTACACAGGACTCACAAAAAGCCCTCAACGTGGAACTTTCTTATTTTTTGATTGCGATGGACAGGGAAGGCACATGTTAGGTTCCATAGCAATTCCATTTAATAGAGACTAGAGAAGTCTGGGAAGAAGAGGGGGCCTTGGCCATTGTATCTATTACGTAGGTCAAACCCTTTGTGATTAGGGATCACAATCTATATTTGAATACAAACACTGGAACAACTACAGTGCTGTATTAATAGCATTGTTCTGCTTACGTACCCTGTACATACCCATACCTGGAGAGCAGTTTGCCTATATAGAGATGGACACAACTACATATCTTCAAAATTATTAATTTGCTCACAAGTTCACAAACAAGTAACACCGCTGTTAGATTTTCCTCTTACCTCCACTACCTCCTCATACTCCTCGTCATCTGCCATTTTCACAGAGTATTCCTCTGCCTACCACCTATACACTGGTCATAAAACAGATGAATATATAATATTAGCCCAAGTATTCAAATATCATAAAGCTCTATTAGTCAAGTCCCTTGTGCGTGTGTGTGTGTGTGCGCGTGTGTGTGTGTGTGTGTGTCACAGTATAGCAATTGCTATATTATTTTACTGCTATGTCAAGAGCAGACCTATAACATGTGACTCATAAAAATTAAAGCCATCATGATCTAACTTTATTTCACCTTATTTCAGACTGCACAGTTACTAGATTAAGCAACATTCTAATATAAATTAAAATTCAGGTCAAATATATGGAACCCAATGCTAATGTCCAACACACTGAAGAACAAATAAAATATATGGTTTTTAGTTAAAAATAAGTGTTTTAGCTTTTCCTACTATAAAATTATCTGGAGAATTCTCCTTTTCTGTAATAGTACATATCCCATTATTTTATTTCATTTCTTTTTTTGGTGCAGTTTTCCTTAGTAAGTTACAACATAACAAGCAAAATGATAATGTAGAAAAATGTGGCATAATTATTTTAAAATTACCTTGAATTAATAAGTTTAATTTTTCTTTTCCCACCATTAGTGTATATGGATGCTTTGTTTCTTAGCTTTTGTAACCTTTTTCTATTTTTTCCTTCAAACCTGGAAAATATATAAATTCACACAGTTTTGGTCAATACTTGAAATAAAGGTTATTGCTACAAAATTTCCATGGATTAATTAACGGAATAATTATGTTTAGGCCTGTCAAAGTTATAGCTTGCTACTAGACAATACATCCCTATTTCTAATGCTGGTGGTAGATGAGGGTTTGGAACAGCTGCTTTAGTCCAAAGATATCTGCCATGTAAGCTAATACTATGGAGTGGTTGGCTGGTTTCATTTAGCTAGCTAAACTGCAATTCCTTCTGAGGCAAGTGAAGACCAGTAATGCAGGTTAAATATAGGAACATACATTATTGTCCCTTTTTAGTGCCAAAATGTTGGGAAAAAATTAGAAGAAACGAAAGTGCTAACTCATAAAAACAATTCTCATGTGGCATGTCTTGTGAGCAAAGCAGACTAAAGCTCTAAGTACAAATATCAGCAGTACATAGATATGTACTTAAATACAGGGAACCTCTATCCAACATCTATGCTTTATATCCTCTAGTCACAGTTCCAGGGATTTCTCTTCACTTACTGTAATTTGCAACCACTCAGGGTCCTTTTCATCTGCCTTCTTGCTTAAGCAAAATATCTATTGATTTTGCATGGGTAAGAGAGTCCTCAAAAACTACAGAATCAGAAACTTCCCAAGACTGGCTTTAAAGAAAAATGTTAGGCAAAATAAAATCTGCTTACCAGCAATATTTTACAAACTTTCCTTAGCAGCAAAGCCTCTCCAACTCTTCTCTCCTGAGAAACGCTGGGCAAAAGCAAGCCTAACGCATCAGATCCTAAATTATCATGTGGTCAGGCCAGCCAATGAGATTTTGACTTGCTCAAATTTCAGATGCTAAATATACCTAGTGATCCTTTCGAAGAGCACCTGTTCAGCAAATCCATAAAGAAAAGGAGAGTTAATCACATCTCTGGCTTTCAACTAAAACCAAAACATATCAGTGTTTTTACTAAACTGCCTTAGGATTTCTTTTGAAATGGATCTTGATTTAAAAAATACATAATTATTATTCAATGCGTCAGACAAATACCAGCTGGTATCCAGATTAACAATCCTTTTGCCTGTGTCATAGTAATGAATTTGCATTTTTACAGTATGTTTTATGCTGGGAGGGGCCTGGACTAAAATGCCAGAAACTATATGCCCCCTAACACTTTGAAGAAAGGTTAGCTGTGGTTTTGGATTTAGATCTTAACTTCATAGCTCAGGGCCATCTCTGTTTTCATCCATAGCAATCCTAGTATGCTTAACAAACTTTACTCATAATGCAAACTATATATGTTGATGGCATTGTCAAAGCTTATGGAATATCATACATAGGCACACAGTGCTTTAAAAACAATATATATTCATTGCAATGAAAAGTTTACAATTTAATTCAGAAATATATGTTGCTTAGGGAAACAACACGAACCTAAGAGCTGATATAGTTATACAAGCATAGCAGCCTACGCAGACATTCTTATTCCAGTGTAAGATGTGCCTTTTGGGGGCTTGTATATTTTATTTTAGAAGGGGATTAAGCTGAGTGAAAGGGCTCATTTTGTCTGGAGTAAGAGTGCCCATATGGGGAGCTGTATCAGTGAGAGTATATAGGTTTAACTATACCAGTATAAATGTATGGTAAAACATTTTCATATAGTCAAGCCCTTAGTGGGGCTATCATCTTCTGGGAATCTGGAGCCCTGGGGTAATGGAGGGGGTATAATGCCTTCAGCTCTTTAAACCTTGTGTAAGTAAGTGATTGGAGTGAGATGAAGCAGGAATACACATCAACAAGGCATCTATCTGTGTTGAAATGTTTATTCTCTCTCCCATTGGTCTGGCATTCTCAGAGGCCTAGGTGTCAGTGGACAATGACCCTTTTCTTTAGTTTGCATTGATCGATACAAGGATCTGCCTACTGAGGTTCTTATATTGCTGCCCATCACCATAGTATCTGAGCAGATCCCTAAATTAAAAATGACAACAGTGACATCTTTTCCCCCCCTCTTCGTGAGGGCTAGGCTTAAGGGATTGTGTGCTTCTGTGTGGGAAAGGTTGAGGAGTTTAATGCCTCTCTGCTTTAGTCTTCACTAAAACACTTAATGGTGGCCAGTTATTTAACACAATTAGTACTGTAAACAAGGGGGAAGGAATGCAAGCCAAAATAGGGAAAGCATGTGTTAAAATATTTAAGTTTGAAATATAGGATAAATTAGGATCATAAGGAATTCCCAGCATGGATTTAGCAAGCACTAATCAACCAAGTTTCTCTCTTTTTTTTTTTTTTTTTTGGACAGGATTACTGGCCTAATGGATAAGGGAAAGCTTTAAGAGTGTTATAGCTTGATTTTAGTAAGGCTTTTGATATAGTACCATATGACATTCTCATAAGCAAATTAGTGAAATGTGGGCTAACTGACGTTGTTGTAGATTGGGTATACAACTGGTTGAAGAATTATACTCAAAGAACAGTTAGCAGTGGTTCATTGTTAAACTGTAAGAACATATCTAATGAGGGGCCTCCAGAGTAAATCTTGGGTCTGGTTCTAGTTAACACTTTCATTAATGATTCAGATAATGGAATGGAGGGTATGTTTATAACATTTCTGGACTGGGAAGAGAGCTGGGAGAGAGACTGCAAGCACTTTGGAGGACAGGATTAGGTTCAAAACCACTTTGACAAATTAAAGAACTGGTCTAGACTCAACAACATGAAATTCAATAAAGACAAGGACAAAGCATTACACTTAGGAAGGGAAAAATCAAATGTTCAACTATAAAATGGGGTCTAGCTGGCGAGATAGCATTTCTGAAAAGGATTATGGGACTATAGTGGCTCACAAATGGAACGAGCTAAAGAGATGCAGTGGCAAAAAAGGCTAACATGGTTCTGGAGTGTATTAATAGAAGTACCGTAGGTGAGACAGCAGTATTATAGGTAACTTTCCACTCTGCTTGGTACCTGTAAGGCTCAGCTGTAGCACTGTATCCATTTCTAGGCAGCACACTTCAGGAAAGATGTGAACAAATTGGAGAAAGTCCAGAGGGAGAGCAACAATACGTATAAAAAGTTTAGAAAACCCAAACTATGAGAAAAGATTAAAACAACTGGGTATATTTAGTCTTGAGAAAGGAATCATGAAGGGGGACCCTATAACAATCTTCAAATATGTTAAGGACTGTTATAAAGAAGGTGATCAACTGTTCCCCAGGACCATTGGAGGAAGACCAAGAAAAATAGGTTTAATTTTCAGCAATAGTGACTTAGGTTAGCTATTAGGAAAAAAAATTCTAACTAAAAGTGTAATTAAGCACTGAAATAGGTTTTAAGGGAGGTTGTAAAATCCCCATCACTGGAGATTTTTGAATGAGTTCAGCATACACTGGTCATGTTAGGTGTACTTGGTCTTGCCTCAGCACAGTGGTGTGAGCTTGCTCACCTCTCAAGGTCCATTCCAGTTCCACATTTTTATGATTCTGTGATCACCATTTTGCCTTTTAATCTTACTACACATTAGCCTGATTCTTCATTCCCTTATGCGTCTCTTATTCTTTTGTAATAATACTGATGTCAAGTTACATTTTAGTAGAATTATAAGGAGTCAATCCATTAGACCAGATCCTATGACTTGGAACCCAGACTACCAAAGGGAATAAGCACAATTGAACTGTGAGACTGTTTTAAAAAAAAAAAAAATTAAACCTGAGGCATTACTCAGTCTATCCCTGCATCTGTGTCTTTATCTGTGCGTTTAAAAATTATCCAGGGAATCTGATGTGGCAAGGATGTCTTCAGTTCTCCTGGCCCTTGCTCTTTCCAGGAGCTCAGAGAATCCAGGTAATGCACATCAACTTCAATGAGAGCTATGGATGAGCAACTGATGAAATAATGGACTTCCTAAAGTTAGTCTGTAAACATCAATCTCACCACACATACAGAAACCAACACAAAGATTTCTATCAATAATAATCAAATTTATGGATCAGCAAAAGAAAGAAAAATGTTGCTTCTGAACTTATTGGCGTTTGAGTGAAAGCTATTTACTTTAGATATTTTGACATGACACCTTGACAATTTGTGGTTTAATGGTAATAAAGCTTTAACTTTTTAAACCTCAGCATCTATTGTCATTAAGTATTTTTTGTCTGACCAACCACAATTTCCCTCAAAACTATGAAAGTTTAAATAGAAAAAAATTCTTAAAACTCATATTTGGTACAACTATGAACATTTAAATCAATAAAAGAAAATGCTTAACAATAAGCATCATGTCAAAATTTTAAAAAATACAAATAAAACATTACCATGCCTATATTCATTGTACTTAACTTTTATTCTTCTCCACTTTTGATTCATTAAATTGCCTTGTTTATTTTATTTATCAAAGTCCAGTTCTCTTTTTACTCTTCTTTCTCTGTTCACTGTCCATTGAGGGGGGCTTTTAACTCTTATCCGGTGTCATGTACACTTGCCACACTATTGGTCTGATTTTCAAAGAAGTGTTGAACACCTAGGCTATGTCTACACAGCAACATTTTTTCAGAATAACTAGCATTATCTACACAGCTGGTGTTATCTACACCAGCTGGAGCGCTTCTTACTCTGACTCCTGTAATCCTCATTTTAGTAAGGGAAGTCAGAGGAAGAGTGCTCTGTTTCAAAATAAGTGCTGTGTAGACAGCAGCAAAATTCAAAATAAGCTATTTAGAAATAAGATACTCAATTGACATAGCTCAGTTTGTGTAGCTTACTTTGAGTTAAGCCCTGCTGTGTAGATGTGTCCCTACAAATTTCATTGAAGCCAATGGAACTACAGGTGAACATCAGCTTTGAAAAATCAGATCACATAACTACTAAATACACAGCTATCCCAGTATACCCCAGTAGTCCCATGTAAATGGCCTGCTTTTGTTGTGCTATTCCAGACCATTGCCAAAGGAGGCTTTGGCTGATGATTGTGTCCAGCCAAGCTTCCCCTGGCCTGTCCCAGTCTGCATTTCCCACCCCCTCCAATCTTCTTTTGTAACATGGTCCAGGAATCCTCAGAAAGAATTCTTCGCACCTAGCCCTTACTCTCGTAGTTGAGTTCTATTGTATTGTAGACTTTCCACAGCCTTCACTTGATTTTGAGGATTTAACCCATAAAGAATTAAGATGAAATGATCCTGGATATTATTAATTAAAAACATTTTATCAAACAGTGACTAGAAGCAGAGCTATCCTTGAACTGATGCCATTTTCATTAACAGCAATACAATACTCCAGGTTTCTGAGTTATTATTGTACTTTTCCTTTGGTTACAGGCATTTAATGTTTGACTTGTGACTTGATAATCGCTTAGAAATGCACTGCTGATCATGTCTCATTGCTTAGCCATGAACCAGAAAGGAATTCTGAGTCAGAGAGACTACTGTTATCATGGAATATTGCTATAAAACCAACAATTCTTCAGTAAAACAAGAACAAACTTTTTCATACAAATGTCTTGAAGTATTATTTAGAAAAATTCATTGTGTTTATTATTTTTCAAAGAATTTCTATCCTATCTTCTCATGGATAATATGAGGAAATAAATGAGTAATGTAAATGAGTCAAACTCCAAAAACATTTCTGGGGATGTTGGTGTACTACTTCAACAGCCTCAGGCGTTTCTCCTTCCATTCCCTAGTACTAGCATAGATCAATCTAACCTGCCCATCCACCCTCATTTTGTATTCAGCTCAGGCAGATATCCCCAGACATTAAGGTCACAATCTGTAAGAAATTAAAGGTACTATTTAAATTAATTGCTAGATATGCAACTTTACACAGATCTTTAACCCAGCTGTTTAAAATAACTACAACTTCTGGATCCTTTGTCAAATCATTTTATTTTAAATAAAAAATTAGTCAAAGATGGGTCCTCTTCTCACTCTAGCCTGCTCATGCTGGCAGATCTCATGATCTGTGAAAAATCAAGCCAACCATTTTAGCACCTACGTTCAGAAAACAAAGTTTGCAAACATTGGTCTCAATGACTTGAACAAGGCCTCAGAGGGAGTTGATATCAGAATGTGGGTTACAGCTTGAGAATTCCCAGCACCAGGCCGGCACTCAAACTATTTCATTGGGTCCCATGTGAAATGATAACTAGCTGAAAATCCTGTGCAATAGAGCTTGTTTATAATTATGCTGCTGGGTAGCCAGTTTTCACTTGGGTACCATGGAAAGTAGTTTTACATCCAAAAGAGTGAACTGCATCCAACAAAATTGTCAATTAAAAATCAGACTAGCATACAGCTACCGAGATACACACGGAACATCAGCTCTTGCTCAGCCATTTGCTTCTATTGCATGCCAATCTCACTCGTCTTTGGCCCTGATCCTGCAACTGATTTCACAGGTGCACCCTTGCGTACACATGGAACCTACTGACTTCAGGGAGAGATTGTGTGGGTGCCATATGACTCGCCTTGCATGGTCAGGGGATTACAGTGGATGAGAAGTTGGATATGAGTCAACAGTGTGCTCTTATAGCCAAGAAGGCTAATGACATATTAGGGTGCATTAGGAGGATCATTATCAAGAGAAGTTATTAATCCCCTTTATTTGGCACTAGTGAGGCCACACCTGGAGTATTGTGTCCAGTTCTGGGCCCCCCACTACAAAAAGGATGTGGACTCATTGGAGAGGGTGCAGCAGAGGGCAACCAAAAAGATAAGGGGGCTAGAACACATGACCTATGAGGAGAGGCTAAGGGATTTGGGTTTATTTAATCTGCAGAAGCGAAGAGTGAGGGGGGATTTGAGAGCAGCCTTCAACTTCCTGAAAGGAGGTTCCAAAAAGGATGGAGAAAGGCTGCTCTCAGTAGTGATGGATGACAGAACAAGGATCAATGGTCTCAAGTTACAGTGGGGAGATCTAGGTTGGATATTAGGAAAAACTATTTCACTAGGAGGGTGGTGAAGTACTGGAATGGGTTACCTAAGGAGGTGGTGGAATCTCCATCCCTAGAAGTTTTTAAATCCTGGCTTGACAAAGCCCTGGCTGGGATGATTTAGTTGGGGCTGATCCTGCTTTGGGCAGGAGGCTGGACTCGATGACCTCCTGAGGTCTCTTCCAGCCCTAGGATTCTATGATTCTAAAACAACATGGTTTGAACTTCGAAATGAGGTCTTTTTGAAGACTTTCTATCACCTGCCTTGAGATAACAACAAAAACAGGACTAGCTACAAATTGTTACAAAAGCAATATTGTTCTATCAACTACATATATTCTAGTAACTCAGACAACTAGAAAAATAATTCATATCTTTGTGATCAGTTTCAGCCTCAGTTCATTTTCAAAAGACAGGGAACCAAACCATTAGTTGACCTCGGTCTTTTAATTCGGGTCAGCTGCTGCTGCTGCCATCAGTAACAATTTGACCTAGCTGAGAATGATGGCAGGATTTACCACAAGATAGTCAATGTTGTAATCTGCTAATTGTAAAATAAATGAAAGGGCAGTTTCATTTTCCTGGAAATGAAAGTTTTTCTCACGGAACTGTAAGTGCTCTACATCCAATAGACTGCTCCATAACCGTGTCAAGCTCTCCATGGGCCACATCTCTGTTACTTCAATCTTCTGCTTTTGTGAGTGGAAATTAGGTTCTAGTGCCAGACTGTGCAAATCTGTCTAAACCAGCCATTATGATCTAAAACTTTGTTTTCTTTGGATTTATTCACTCGAGATCAACTACTGGCAACTTTACTGGCCTGAGGACAACCTCACAAGATCTTCTTGGGTTGTGAGCTATGCAATGTTAAGATTACAAAGACCTTTGTTAAGAGTTGATATTGATCCTATTTTAAAAATCTCACAATTCTTGGGCTGATTTTCATTACTTTATAGTGTAAAATGCCCTGGGACTGTTTGATCTGTCTGTGCAGGTTTTTTATCATATTCTAAAATAAAACTGAATTTCACCACACAAGCAAGTATCATATGTTAAAAGCTCTATTACAGGACTGGACTCATTAAAATATTTCTTTAAACAATTCTAAAAAGCAGCTCAGATCCAAGAAATATCACTAGAGAGCCATGGCCCTTACTGACTGTGGTAAATAAATATTCAAAGCAGAGAGCACATTCCCAGAGAGTGCAAATCTTTTATTACCACAAAGCCAAGATGTACCCTCTTTCATTTTGCAGACTCCCTATGGAACTAATGTAGTTGTCATGCACCAAACTGGCTTCCAAAAAGACGTTTATATGAAATGAAACAAGATAATAAAGTAAGAATCTAACTACACTGTACTAGTAATAAACTGATATATATATATATATAAAGGGAGACGGATGGAAAAAGGAGAAATAATAGAAGTTAATATCAATTGTCTCTATATAGCATCTGGAAGTAAAAGACAAAGAAGACAGGAAACAAAGACACACAAGTAATATAAAGCACACAATACAGGGTAACATTACGGATGTAAGCAAGTAGTCAACTGCCTGATAAACCTAGGCTTATCAGGTAGTCAAGTCAACTACTCGCATTCCCCCCCTTGCTGCCACTGTATCAGAGGCAGCAAGGGAGGGAGCAGGAGCCAGTGTGGAGGGGAGCCAGCTTAAAAGCCAGGTCCCCCTAGCACTGTCTCCATGGTACCACCTCCCCCTGTGCTTGCTGCTGACTCTATCAGAGGCAGCAGGGCGGAGGCGGGGGGCAGGGGAGGCTGCTTTATAGCAGCCTCTGCCCACAGCAGGCCCAAGCTCATGGTGGGCAGAGGCTGCTCTGGCAGCAGCCCCTGTCCGTGGTGGTCACAGCTCCCTGCTGGGATCCCCCATGAACAGGGGATGCTTTGTGGCAGCAGTTCCTGGGACCACCCCACAGACAGGGGCTGCTGCCAGCTGGGAAGACAGCCGGCTCATGCCGGGTCCAGGATCAAACCCCGTTGTGACTGCCATTTAAAATGCAGTCGGAACCAAGGGGCAGGCTGCCCGTCTCCTACTGCCTTTTAAATTGAGAGCTGCAGTGGGATTTGGTCCTGGACTGGTGCATGCTAGGACTTAACCAGGCTGCCTTCCCTATTGACTAATAGAGTAGTCAATAAAAATTCTATCGACTACTCAATTAGTAAATTAACCTCATTTTACCATCCCTAAGGATGCATTTACACAGCACAGTTATTTCAAAATAATGGCCATTATTTTGAAATAACAATGCGAGCATCTACACAGCAATTCTGTTACTTTGAAATAATTTGGAAATAACAGACAGCTTATTACAAAATCTGTAAACCTCATTCCATGAGGAATAATGGTTATTCTGAAATAGCTAATTTGGAATAGCAGTAGTATGGTCTCTTCACTGCTGCTATTTTGAAATAGCTCCTCCCCAGGACCATTCAAAGTAATTATTTCCCAGTGCCTCCTGGGGCTCTAAATCAAGGTAGCACATCCACATTAGGGAAGCCTCAAAGAAGGCTTCCCTGTAGTGTAGATGCGCTACTTTGAAATAAGCTATTTCGGAAAAAAAATCCGATATCGCTTATTTTGAAATAAGTGTTCTGTGTAGATGTACCCTAAGTGACATAGTTTAATGCTGAACATGTATTGTGAAGTTATGCATTTTGCCTGTTGACATAATAGAAACTCATCAAAGATTATTTGCAAAGATTTTCATGAGCACATGTCCTTGAGGATCAGGTACTATGTTCAGGAACCCTATGTTGTCTTTCGTCCCCATTCCAGGCTAGTAAATGCATATAAGTTTCCAATATAAAACAGAAATAGCAGGCTCACTGTTCTGAGACTTTTTGACGGGCTTTCATTATGTTACCCTGTGTCACTATTTTATAAATCAATAGCCACATTTCCTTTGTGCATTTATATATAGACTATCCACTGACTGTCAAAGTAAGTGATATAAATGCTATGCAAAAATCTTTTTTAGGCATGCACGAAGGCCCCAGAAAGAGATCTCCCCACCATCCCCAAGAAAAGACAAGCATACAAACTAATAAAGATGGTGCACAAAACAAGCCTAACTGAGACACTGAATCTTTCTCTCTTCAAAGGTCTGTCTTGGCAATCTGCAGGTGATGACACCACAGGAGAACACAGTCAGCAATGTGATGGATGGGGCATAACAACAGTGTTTTCATCATCCCACTCGTGTGCTTCTGGAGCAGTGGTACTATATAGATACTGATATATCATTACCACTTGTTATGCAAATTTTGGAGTTGCTTATTTTTTAGTACATTTACAAAAGGGAAAAGTTAATAAGAAACTATTGTTTGTCTCAGCATGGATAGTGAAGAGCATTCAGTGAGGGCTCAATTATTTTGGCTTGTCCATCAGCCACCACAGGCCTCCATACTCAACAGTACTGCTATGATTTTGATTCAGGGAAGAGAAGGGTTGCCCAAGAAACAGAGAAACTGCACATTGGGGACTCCATAGCCCGCTGGCTACTGTGGAGTCAAACTCCATGCTAATAATGTCCTCAAGAGTGGGTGCTGAAATGCTAGGATACCTGGGTTCTGGGCAGTAGAATTCTGGATTGCAGAAATGCAGTGGCCAGAAAACACACACAAGATACATAGTGGGACTGGAGTTGCTAATACATGCCCTATAGTCTGCTATGTATAGTTTGTGGCTAGTGGAGACAAGAATTTTGTTAACAATCTGAGGCAAAATGATGACTGTTGCAGGAGACTTATTTGTTAAGGGGATCTCATTGTATAAAAACGAAGTAAATGTAATGCTCATAATAGGTTCTGGATTGACAGTCCTGGAGGCTAACATCCACTATCCACAGAAGAGGTATTATAACTATATATATATACACAGATATATTATTACCACTTGTTATGAAAATTTTGGAGTTGCTTATTTTTCAATACATTTACAAAAGAGAAAAGTTAACAAGAAACTTATTATTTGTCTCAGCACGGATAGTAAAGGGTATTCATTGAGGGATCAATTAATTATAACAGACACCCAAGCTCTTAGAGAAGTGGACATCTACCCACTAGAAAGTGGACTAATACCCTTAACTCATTTCACTCAGGCTATCCACCAAACACTGGTCTGTAATGATCAAAGATGGGCCTAAACTTAGATCTCAAACACTTCCAAACTTCAAGATGTCTGAAAATAAGATCAGCACATTATATCACAGAGTCAGTAATGTGTGGTGATTTTTGATCAAGGAAAGATACAAACCAGTGACCTGAAGATAAATGGCTTGACAGATTTCCCTTCCCAGTTATTGCAATTGGAGATGCCCGTAGGAGAAAAAGCACTGAAGTCAAAAGGTACCTGAACTCCAGTTTTGCAGAAGCAGATGAGCCATTTCTATTCTGCAGTTAATTTTCTTATCTTCTTGGTGTCTCATCTCGTAACATATCACAAATATTTGCCCAGTGCCTTTACCTTAAAAATTCCATGCACTCGTTCTTAGGAAAAAGGAGGTGGACCCTGTATAACAACATGCACTGCACTTTTTACACCTGGGGTGCTGCTCATTTTTTCAAGATATTAATAGAAAATATTAGATCATGGCAGATAATACACTAAGAGGTAATGTAATCAAAACTCAGGGATCAGATCATCTACTGTCTTATTTTTTGATCGTGACGGATTATGACTGCATCATAACCCATTAGACTTCTGATATTTAAACCAAGTTCTTCACATACTGCCATGACTCAACAAGACTGTGCGTGTATTCAGGAGAAGGACAGGATGAGGGGTGGTGCTATAGAGGGTTAAACATACACTTCAGGGACAGAACAATACTTCCTCATGTTTCTGGGCAGAGAGAAAACTCACCTACGGACCAAATTAAGGGATCAGCTCTGCATCTGGTTCTTTCAATATCTTCATCAATTATTTAGATAATGGCACAGAGTACACTTATAAAGTCTGTGGATTATACCAAGCTGGGAGGGGTTACAAATGTGTTGGAGGATTGGATTAATATTCAAAATGATCTTGTTAACAAACTGGAGAAATTGTCTGAGGTAAATAGGATGAAATTCAATAAGAACAAATGCAAAGTACTCCACTTAGGAAGGAACAATCACTTGCATCAGGCCTGTATGAAGGGGTGGGGCGGTGGCAAAGGGTGTGAAAGCATCCCCCACTGTTCCCCAAGTAAGTGTGCACCGGCCGGCTATGGGAAGGCAGGAGCAGTGTGTTGCCCGAAGTCTCCCTCCCCCATGCTCCAGCTGGCAGGGGGCAGGGCTGGATCTCACTCCTGGAGGAGAGAGGGGAAATCAGCCCCACCCAGCCGGAGCATGGGAGAGGGAGACTCGGGCAGTGTGCCACTCCTGCCTTTTCCCGCCGGTGGTTTGTACAGAGTTGCTCCCTATAGAGCTGTGCTACTGAGGGAGAATTTAGGGTTACTGAGCATGCTCCGTAGCTCTGCTGAATCCCCTGCCCTTCCTATGTATGTTTCTGCTGACTACACTTTACAGGGAGATAAAAAGGGAGAAGGGGGGCTAAACAGAGGAGGGGGGTGAAAATTGACTGGGTACAGTGGCGGATATAGGGCAGGATGAGTGGGGCGGCTGCCCCAGGCCCCACCCTGCAATAGTCCCCGTGCCAAGCCGCCACGTGGGGCCCAAACAGCTGCTTGAGCTGCTTGCTCCCGCGTGGCAGCCTGGCTGAGCAGCGCAGAACTCAGCCAAGTGCCACAGCGGAAGGTGAAGGGGGGTGGGCAGTGATGTACACGGCCAGGGGGCGGGAGGCGAAGGGTGTGACAGAGGCTCCAGGTCCCGCCCCCTGGCCATGTACATCACCGCCCCTCCCCCTTCGCCTCCCACCGGGGCGCTCAGTTGAGTTCTGCGCCGCTCAGCCGGGATGCCGCATGGGGCCCTAATGGCTGTTTGGGCTCCGTGACTGAGAGACAGGAGGGGGAGGACTAAGGAGAAGAGAAAGAGAGAGTGAGGCAGGAAGAGAACAGAAAGAGAGAGAGTGAGGCAGGAGGAGGAGGAGGAAAAGAGAAAGAGAGAGAGTGAGGCAGGAGGAGGAGGAGGAGAAAAGAAAGAGGAAGGAGGACAAGAAAGAGAGAGTGAGGCAGGAGGAGGAGGAGAAGAGAAAGAGAGTGAGAGGCAGGAGGAAGAGGAGAAGAAAGAGAGAGTGAGGCAGGAGGAGGAGAAAGAGAGAGTGAGGCAGGAGGAGGAGGAGAAGAGAAAGAGAGACAGAGAGAGAGTGAGGCAGGAGGGGGAGGAGAAGAGAAAGAGAGAGTGAGGCAGTAGGAGGAGGAGAAGAGAAAAAGAGGGTGAGAGGCAGGAGGGGGAGGAGAAAAAGAGAGAGTGAGGCAGGAGGGGGAGGAGACTTAAATACAAATGAAAATTTTTAATTATTAATGCAGAATTTTGTTTAAGAATGACTTACAATATAATTAAAATAAAAATTATCCAGCTAAATTAAGTTTCTATCAA
This sequence comes from Pelochelys cantorii, assembly GCA_032595735.1. Classification (NCBI taxonomy): domain Eukaryota; kingdom Metazoa; phylum Chordata; order Testudines; family Trionychidae; genus Pelochelys; species Pelochelys cantorii. The sequence goes on from CM064332.1 coordinate 29,299,721, forward strand.
ATTTACCCAATTCACATTTAATATGAAAATAACCTTCAATTTGCGCATTTGACGCCTTTTTTCTATTTTTTCTCCAAAGGGGGGCCCCACAAAATTGAGCTGCGCTGGGCCCTGCAAAACTCTCATCTGCCCCTGACTGGGCAGGGGGGTGAAGCAGCTGCAGGCAGGGTTAGAATTGGTGCTGGTGGCAAAATCAGGGCTGGTGGGGGGAGCAGCCTCTGGTGAGCTCTGCTGCTGAAGTGATACGTCCGTTTTTCCGGAAAGACTCTGCAGTGTAGACATACCCTTAGGGAGGTTTCCATCATTGGAGAATTTAAGAGCAGGTTAGATAATCATCTGTCAGAAATGATCTACATAATATTTAGTCCTGCCGTGAGTGCAGGGACTCGGACTAGATGACTTTTAGAGATCGCTTCCGGTCCCACGATTCCATGAACACTATATTTTGACTAGCATACACTTTTTGTGAATTTATACAGTTACTTTTGCATGACAGGGCCAACATGCATACTTCATGTATGAATATGACTTACCCCAGTGACTGGGAGTATTTGGATGTAGGGCTTTGTTTCCAGGTCTATCTCTAGCAGAAAATCATTAGAATAAACCCACCCATGCTGTTTTCTTCCATATTTGTATCTAGTGGAAAACCAGTGCCATGCCAGTTACAAAACTGAGTTACTTAAAACCAAGAAAAAGGGTACATTTTATAGAAATGTGTGGCTCATCTGCTTCGTGTGGGTGATCACAGCAAACACATGCCAGGTGTTAGTCCGCTCTTGATCAGCATATTTTTTTTTAGGATGGTCTGTGTTAATCTAAAATGATCAACTCAAGGCTGCCCCTGCAAGGGAATATCTCAAGCACCAGGAAAAAAAACGTGAAAAAGAATTTGAATACTCTGCTCCACAGCTACCCACTGACACTCCAGGACTGTCTCTTTGGAGTCTTGCCTCTGTTTTGAGACTCACCACAGGAGCTAACCCCTCTCCCGTGGCTCCTCCCAAGTCTCCTCTCTCCTGATTTATATTGGACCATTCTCAAAGAGCAGGAACTCCCACTTCCTCTCCCCTCAGTCTTCCTTTAATTGAGATTTCTCTGTTGTTCTGTGGAAATCTGATTACTTTCCAGGAAGACCTGTTAATTGTGCACCTCCATACCCACCAGAAGGTGAGCTCCCAGGCTCCTGTTAACTTTCAGATTACCAATGTGGGGTTCACACCCTTGTAGAGGATTTAGCTCCTGCATTCCTCTGTGCCTTATTGAAGTGTGCCAAGTAAATAAAAATATTATTTACTCCTTGACATCACACAAGAACCAGAGGTCACCCAATGAAATGAATAGGCAGCAGGTTTAAAAGAAACAAAAGGAAGTACTTCACACATCACACAGGCAATCTGTGGAACTCCTTGGCAGGGGATGTTGTGTAGGCAAAACTATAACAGGGTTCAAAATAATTAAGTAAGTTCCTTGAAGATAGGTCCATCAGTTGTTATTAGTCAAAATAGTCAGGGTGCACTGGGTGTCTCTAGCCTTTCAGTGCCAGAAACTGGGAGTGGACGATGGGATGCTTCACTCAATGACTAGCTGTTCTGTTCATTCCCTCGGAAGCACTCAGGATTGATTGCTGTCAGAAGACAGTTTACTGGATTACACAGACCATTCATCTAATCCATTATGGCGATTCTTTTGTAATAGTTACTGAAGTAGGTAATGGCAGATCTACAAAGAATAATTTCAATCCCTCTCCAGGAACACACACAATAATGTTTAAAATAATCAGTTATTTAACGATTGTACCAAGCAAGGATTAATGTTTCATTAGAGGGAAATAAGATTTGGTCTGAAATATGTTTTTGAAATTCTCCTTTCTTCCTCACTGTGATATTAACATTACACTTTTCTCATAAAATATTAGTCTTGCCCACAGTCTGGATCTTGCATTCTCTTCTCAATGTGAAATGCATGCAGATCAAACTCTGGGGAGCCAATTTGTAGATAAGAGATACACAGGTCAGATGGGAGAGGAAAACTTTGCCCTAATTCTTGCTGCTTGTAACAGTTTCGCTTTGTAGATTTTATCTTGTGCAGTAATATGCATGTTGATATTGTGACTCAAAACCACAGGCACATATTGTAACAGTTACAGAAGTGCACAGTCCCAGTATTGTTGGAAGCTACCACATGCCTCTGGCCTTGAACTCAGGAATTATTGGCCTGTATTTCGTGTACAGGTGTGCCAGAGAAGTACTCCTGTGCTATTTCTCCCCTTCACTCCACCAGGTACCCACATGAGAAGCCAAAATGTGACCAGAGGCTGAGACCTACCTGAACAGTGTCATGTCAGTTTCCTTTTGCAAGATTCCAATGAGCCCATCCTAAGGCCACTTACAGACCCATGCCCCAAAACTTCACTGTGAATTCAACACAAACCAGAACCTTAAAGTGCAAATCAGTCTCAGGTTTCCTCTGGTTCCTTATGTAACCATGAGTTCTGCATGGATTCATGAGACATCACAAACCAACCCAGATTAATTCAAAACTCAGCCTTGGTTCAGAGGGTTCAGCAATTCTCAGGATCAGACCCAGTGTTTCTAACAAAACTTGGTAGTAGGTGAGCTTTGTACATCTTTGGATAGCTTTGCAAACATTCCACACTGCACTAGTAGATCAATAGAGGGATAAATATAGCCATGCAGTGAAGTTGCTCCTCCACTATAAATTACTAGGGGAAAATATGTTCTTGCCTTCAGCAGAGATTACAACCAATTATTCATGTTTTTGCGGCTATTTATGGCATCTCTTCTCCCTTTCAAGTCCACACATAACTTACATTGACATTACTGTGAGCTATCTATGCCCATCAACGTGGGCATGGGAACATAAACCAATCTTTGTAAGTTAACTTAAACTTAGGCTCCCAACCCTTCCACAGAAGCCCACCTGTTTCCTTCACAAACTTATAAATGGGCTAGACATGAAGATGTTGAGTTTGAACTAAAGAATTATCCCCAATATATGGTTGAACTGGGGAGGAAGGAAACTAGTATCTCTCTTCTCTTGAACATCCAGTTATTCCATGTTACCTATATATTCATGCATGGCTCCTTCAAAATGATCTTACAATGCCACCTGTTCCTTCTCCTTCTTAGCTGCTTTGCTTCTACTAGATGTAAGACTCATTACAGTAGTAACCAGTGTGTGGAAAGGGGGGAAATGCTTCAGAAGCATGCCTTCACGGAATCATCTGGAGGAAACATGAGAATCTGCAGGAATTTGAGATAAATATTTGAGACAAGTCTCAGAACTATTTGGCCATAACTTCAGTTGTCTGACTGAGACTTCCTGTCCCACTACGCAGTATCCAGTTCACTTGTCTCTAGCCATCTCAGTACTAGGGGTGGCAACCAACCAATTGATATCGCAGGACACAGCTTTATTAACAATAACCATTAAAAGCAACACCCTCCAGCAATAATAACTTAACAGTAGATGACTGAATTTAGTTTGATTTCTCTCTACAGTAAACATTCTTGCTACAAATCTTGGCTACCAGCATACAGCCCATGTTAGTTTTCTTTTTGCTGGAAGCTAATGTTATTTTCAGGCCACCTGGCTAAATGCCTTTATAACCTACATAGCCCAACCAAACTTAGCACCACACAATGGGACAGAAATGAAAATCCTTTTGGAATAGCCCACTAGCAATTGCTAGAGAAATTGACTTCCTTAAAATTTACTACATAGAAGGCTTGCCTATATATAGAAATTTGCTCTTTACATTATATTGATTGCACACTGTATGTTGAGCTAGTTGCCAACTTGAAAAGCCAGCATGGGGGAAGAAACTGTAACATTCTTGGCACCTCCTTGTTTATTTAAACATAGTTTTGGAAATGGGATATTATTTCTAAGTGCACTAGTCTGAATATTTTGAGACTACTAGTCATTAAGAAGTCAATAATATTGTGTAGAAAGAGAGGGACCGTTGGCAACAATATTATTTTGTAGTGCATGAGTAGCATCATTAGACAACCATGAATGACCTCTTCTGATTGCTTTGTTAAACTCTTTTGTGGCTCTGGATACTTAACAATACAACCACTCCATTGCTAAAATTAGGAAGATCAGGTTTCATTACAATAAGGAACGCAGCATTCGCAAAAGAACTACATCTCCCAGCACGCATCATAAGTTTTATTTCTGATACCTCTAAGCTATGAGAAAACCAAAGGCCAAATCCATGGCTGTTGTTAATGAGTACCACCTAAGGGCTAACTTCTCTGCTAAGCCTCACTTGACATTCACACCAAGGAGACATTGATTTAAATGTGACTTTTGCCTGAATGGTTTAATCTGAAGAATCAGACAAACCAGCACTGGTAAGAGGGGCAGCAGAGATGCTGTCTCTGAAGCATACTATTAGACTTCATTTAATTTCTTCAATCTTTTGTTTCTTGCTGCACACCATATTTCACAAAACTAAAAAATATTCCCTTAACTTGGGTCCTAAGTACAAGTAAATTACTGCACTTCCTCTTGCTTTCATGCCAGTAGAAATCACGCTGCCCTCTAATTGCCCCCTTGTCTCTCCTTTCTCACACACAAAAAGATGAGACTGCAAATCTTCCACTTCGACACTGTATGAAGTAAGTTACTGATCTTTCTTGGTGTCTGTGCATTCATCTGTCAAAAGTACTTCCAGGAAGGTCAAATATGTTTTACATGAAAAGCATGGAAGGCCTTTGCAGGGGGAACTGCAAATATGCTTACTGCATTGATTTCATTTGAATGAATCCAGCAAATTTTTAGTTAATTTCCTTGAAAATCGTTAGTTGGGAGGTTAACTTGCAAATTACTTCATAGTCTTTTTTTAAAACACTGTTATGATAGCAGATGGACAGAAACAGCTGCAGAATTTCCCTGCCTCTGGAAAAGATGGCATCAGCACTCTGTCCCTTCAATAAGCCACTTCCATCACGCTTGGCTGGATGGCTGGATGCTATTTTATACATGGTAGCAACAAAATGCATGTTCGGTTACTGTTGTACCATGCAGAAAGGTAGCACTGTCGCCACGCAGTAAACAGTTACTTTCACTTAAAAAAGAAAGCTTATCTTAGAAACTGCATATTTTCATTAGTGATGAGTGATAAATCTCATCGTTTCCTACTGCTCTTCAGTCCGCAATTAGCATATTTAAATGTTGAGTAAGAAATTATCTGATTCAACACAGCTGATTATTTTGGTATTTTAAATGAAAATTAATCTTAACCTAATGATGTGACACTGACATGAGTTTCATGGAGTTAAACCACTGTGTCAGATTACATCATGTTTAGTTTTAGTAATTTGTCTCCACGTCAGCAAAAACAATGGGGGAAAGTCTGATTGTAGGCCACTGCAAATGTGGAGTAACTCAATTGACATTAACGTGTTACTCCAGTCTGAAATCTGTTAACTTTGTATAGTATAGTATAGTTTAGTATAGTATAGTAATCAAATACATTGCAGACCAGATCATAGCACCTAGCTATAATGTGACAAAGACATTTAATCTCTCTCAGCTGGAAGAAAGGTGAGCCGCCTCTGACATACTATTTCCTCCCTACCTCCTTTCCCTGGTCCCCAGAGCAAGTCCACAGTGGGGTCAGGATCCGTGCCAGGAATATTGTGCAGGTCAGTATTGAGTGGGGGCATGCTTGACAGGGATAGCCACATAATGAATCCCCTGTAAAAGTCATATAGTAAAAATACTACAGTAATATTTAAAGATCTTTGAAAATGCAGCTGAATAAATAGAACAAAATCTTGTGTAACTTCTACATTTTAAACCAGCCAAGAATAATGGAAATAAAATGTGTTGTCAGTTACTGTTCTTTTCTGTTTTTCACGTTAATGTTAAAATCAAGAAATACTGTTCCCAGAGCATGAGCATGTGAAGCCAAGTATTCAAAGATCATGCAGGCTAGCTCAGCTAACATATCAAAAACTGAATATGTTTATAGTGATAGAAGTCACAGTATAACTAGCTTTACCTCCTAACAGCACAATCAACAAACCTCACTTTCAATATGTTTTACAATATCTACTTAAATTAAGAACATGTTCAAGCCACTAGAAACAACTCATCAGGACAATGGTGCTAAAAGAAACTAAAAAAGCCTCGTTTTCTAAAGGAAAACAAACCTAACCTAACGGATGCCCAGTGGCAATGATCTTCACAGTAGCTTTTGGATACTTCCATCTATCTGGAACTGTAGGTTGAAATCCTGGCAGAAGCTGACTCAGCATTTCTTTTTTGTGATAAATTGAGCATTATATTACTTACTGCTTGGGGGTGTTTCATGAGAACTTAGAGAGGACTGGGATGTTCTGAGCAGAAATTATAGATCCAGTGGCATTTTATAGGCTCACTCTCATAGCTAAAATTCACCCTGCTATTTCACAGTATGCATGAGTTTATGGAATTGTCTGTTGGGAATGTCATAGGATAGCCACAGTATTAAACTAGCTTGTCAGTAAGGCTACATCTACACTGCAACACTATTTCGGGATACCGAAGTATCCCGAAATAGCTATCCTGCATCTTCACAATAAGCCCATTATTTCAGGCTCGCTATTCTGATGTCCCTATAAAGTTCATTCTACAAGGAGTAAGGGACATTTTGGAATAGCGCTTTATTTTGAAATTAAATGATGAAATAAGCTATTTTGAAATAGCATTGAAATAACATACAGCCGCTCCCTGACTTACGACCACCTCCACTTACAACCATCCGCACTTATGATCAAAGCAGTCGTAAATGCAGATCTGAGTTATGAACGGCGATCCGTGCTTACGAACAGCGTGGTCGCCATGTAACTCTATGGGATCCGAGTTACGAACACTTCAAGTTACAGACCAAGCATTGGTCTGTAACTTGTTCGTAACTCGGGGAGCGGCTGTACACAATTTGCATAGCTCAAACTGCATATCTTATTTTAAATTACGGTGCTGTGTAGACGCACCCTAAGGGCTCATATAGACTACGCCGAAGTGCCAAAAGTGCAAATTGCATATCTTCTTCTGATCTCACTTTTGAAAGCAGAGCTTTCAAAAGTGAAAGTAGTTTGGATGCGGCTTTTTCAGCAACCCCCCCCCCCTTTTTAAAAAAGCCACTTTTCCTCAAAAAATGAGGTTTACACATCTTTTCGAAAAAGGGGGGCGGGTTCACTGAAAAAGCCGCATCCAAATTACTTTCACTTTCGAAAGCAGAGCTTTCGAAAGTGAGATCAGAAGAAGATATGCAAATTCCACGGGAATTTGCATATCCTCTTTGGACACTTCCGCGTTGTCTAGATGAGCCCTAAATGATTTGCAGTTTCTCTGAATGAGCAATAACCATTAAATTGCTTCAACACAAGTGGTTTAGCACATCAGACAGTGAAGCACGGGTTGTATAAGACAGATGTGCTGATCAAGTGCTTTTTCATATCATTTATGAAATATTTAGTGCAATTTTAAACAAGAACATTTTTAATATCAGAAGGGATCACTGTAAATCCAGAGAGGGAACTGTACTAAAAAGGGACATTGCATTATAATTATTGAGAGTTGTGTTGTATGCTTACAAGCTGGTGCCAAATAGCATTTATTTTTGCTGGAATTTATGGGGAGGAGAGCAGGAATGCTACAACTCTACAAAACTTACTTACTTACCCCTTCTGTACATGGAGTGTACATTTAGGAGATGCATTAAATTAAGTCTTCTGAAAGCAGACACCATTACAAATGTCATCTCCCTTTTGCAATATAGAACAATCAATTTACCTTCTTTTTCACATTGCACTATACAAATCAGACAATAACAGGCCTTCTAAAATCAGTTCCTTCTGGTGCTTGGGCCTTTAGCATTTTAACATTCTGACTGTTCTTCCTTGACCTATGGTTAGTTTCATACCCCAGGACCCTAAGTAGTGATCCACAGTCCTGACATCTTACTCTAACTCGTACCAACTTTTTTTTAAAAAAGGAAAAAAGATGTGCATCAGGTGGGGTTTTCTGTACTTTTATAGGGATCAAGAAAAATCTGAGGAGCTGACTCTTCTTTTTTTATGTAGACACTCAACATATACAATGAAAATTCCTACACTTTACTTGAATAATGTCTACAGGATCTCAGGGTACATACAACCTATATGTACATCTCTTTTCCCACCACTGAACTCTGGTGTGGAAACAGGAGCAGTAATTGCACTACAGTTACTTAGCAATGAAGATAGAATTTAGGCAGATAAAATTTTATTTCCTATCTTGGAATTTAGCCAGGACACGGGCATTCAGAACAATAGTCATGTAAAAAGTGCCCAAATATCCTTAATGTCCACAGGGGATTAGGCCTTCAATCTAATGAATAACAGCTCTGACAGGAAGTGTCCCCTAGGACCAGCATTAAGCATTTTTTTCAGTGCTGACTTAGGGCTTGTCTCCACTTATCGGTAGATCCACTTTGTGGAGATCAGTCTCTTGGGGTTTGATATAGCGAGTCTAGTAAGGACCTGTTACATTGACTGCTGATCATGCCCCCATCAACTACGGTACTCCACCGGGTTGCAAGGAGTAAGGGATTTCAATGGGAGAGTTTCTCCTGTCGACCTCCCATAGTGGGAACACTGAAGAAATTTGACCTAGGGTACATCCATTCCAGCTACGCTATTCACGTAGCTGGAGTTGCGTATCTTAGGTCAACTTTCTCCCCTAGTATATACCTAGCCTTAGAAGATAAAGTTTCACCTACTTAGTTTGCAACATCCTTAATTTACTTTATTTTATAGCTCATGGCAACATTGTATATAGATCCGGGATTCTTGTGGTCTGTGGGAGACTTATACCTCCTAGAATGTGATTATCATCATAAGAACATAAGAATGGCCATACTGGGTCAGACCAAAGGTCCATCGAGCCCAGCATCCCATCTGCCGACGGTGGCCAATGCCAGGTGCCCCAGAGAAGGAGAACAGAAGACAATGATCAAGTGATTTATCTCCTGCCATCCATCTCCTGCCCTTGTTATGAAGGCTAGGGCACCATACTTTATCCCTGGCTAATAGCCATTTATGGACCTAACCTGCAAAAATTTATCAAGCTCTTTTTTAAACCCTAATAGAGTCCTGGCCTTCACAGCCTCCTCGGGCAAGGAGTTCCACAGGTTGACTGTGCGCTGTGTGAAGAAAAATTTCCTTTTATTAGTTTTGAACCTACTACCCATCAATTTCATTTGGTGTCCCCTAGTTCTTGTATTATGGAAAAGGTAAATAATTTTTCTATAATCTCAAATCATAGAATACTAGGACTGGAAGGGATCTTGAAAGGTCATCGAGCCCAGTCCCCTTCCCTTATGGCAGGACCCAGTACTGTCTAGACCATCCCTGATAGACATTTATCTAACCTACTCTTAAATATCTCCAGAAATAGAGATTCTACAACCTCCCTAGGCAATTTATTCCAGTGTTTAACCACCCTGGCAGTTAGGAACTTTTTCCTAATGTCTAACCTAAACCTCCCTTGCTGCAGTTTAAGCCCATTGCTTCTTGTTCTATCCTCAGAGGCCAGGAAGAACAAGTTTTCTCCCTCCTCCTTGTGACACCCTTTTAGATATCTGAAAACTGCTATCATGTCCTCTCTCAGTCTTCTCCTTTCCAAACTAAACAAGCCCAGTTCTTTCAGTCTTCCTTCACAGGTCATGTTCTCTAGACCTTTAATCATTCTTGTTGCTCTTCTCTGGACCGTCTCCAATTTCTCCATGTCTTTGTTGAAATGGGGTGCCCAGAACTGGACACAATATTCCAACTGAGGCCTAATCAGCACAGAGTAGAGCGGAAGAATGATTTCTCATTTCTTGCTCACAACACACCTGTTAATGCATCCCAGAATCATGTTTGCTTTTTTTGCAACAGCGTCACACTGTTGACTCATATTTAGCTTGTGGTCCACTATAACCCCTAGATACCTTTCTGCCATATTCCTTCCTAGACAGTCGCTTCCCATTCTGTATGTGTGAAACTGATTGTTCCTTCCAAAGTGGAGCACTTTGCATTTGTCCTTATTAAACTTCATCCTGTTTACCTCAGATCATTTCTCCAGATCATTTTGAATTATCGCCCTATCCTCCAAAGCAGTTGCAACCCCTCCCACCTTGGTATCATCTGCAAACTTAATCCTGCAATGATATAGCATGCAGCTTGATTTTGATCTCAAGGAGGTATCTGTAGCCCATTAAGTGAATGTTCTCTCTTTGTAGAATCATAGAAATGTAGGACTGGAAGAAGTTTTTAAAAGATCAAGTTCAACTCCCTGTGCTAAGGCACGGCTGATTAAACCTCAAGCATCCCTGACAGGTTTTATCCAACATGTTCTTAAAATACCTCCAATGATGGAGATACCAAACCTCCCTTTGGAAGTGTATTCCAGAGCTTAACTACCTTTACCATTGGAAAGATTTTCCTAATAGCTAACTAAATATCCCTTGTTACAGAGTAAGCCCATTATTCTTATCCCACCTTCCATAGTCATGGAGAACAATTGATTGTTCATAGCAGCCTTTCACATATTTGAAGATTGTTATTGGGTCCCACATCAATGGCCTTTTCTCCAAACTAAAAATATCCAGCTTTTTCACTTTTAACATACATCTCTAAATAATAGCCTTTTTGGCCATTACATTGTTGATTCCTATTCAGTTTGATCCACTGAAATCCTCAAAATTATTTTTGGCAATACTTCTGCTTAGCCAATTATTCTGTTGGTCCAAATCAAGTCTAAAATGGCTGTCCCCCATTGCACCACATTCTGAAACAAAAAGTTGTTCACATTACATTCCAAGAATGTTTTGGAAATTCGAGGGTTTGGCATATTAATTTTCCAAATGATATTTGGGTAAAGCCCCCCACTACTATCAGGTCTTATGGTTCGGATGTTTCTGTTATTTGCTCTAGAAATACCCCATTCACGTCCTCTTCCTAATTTGGTGCTCTGCGGAAGACCCTACCATGTTCTCACTCCCATTTTTCCCCTTTATTTTCAGCCAGAGGCTTTCAACTGATCTGTCTCTCACTTTCTTTTGGATCTCAGAGTACGTCTACATATCCTTGATGGGTGATGCAACACCACCTTCCTTTTTTCTAGCCTGTCCTTCCTCAACAAGATATACCCATTATACCAATGTTCCAGTCGTTAGATTTATCTTACCAAGTCTCTGTGATGCCAATTAACTTTTAATTTAGCTTATGTATTAATACATCCAGTTCTTACTGTTTATTATTCATATTCCTTCCATTTATGTATAAACATTTAAGATGCTAAGTAAAGTCCTCCAATGATTTCCCTCTTGTTGAAATTTTCAATATTCTCCTCAAAATCTACCCTCTGATTTGCTTATCTGTGGTTTTGTCACCTGCCCCCTTTGAACCCAGTTTAAAGTCTTCCCTATTAGGTGAGCTGGTAGGCAAAGATGGTCTTCCCATTATTAGTCAGGTGGATTCCCTCTGCCCAGCAGTCCCAGAACAGCATCCCACAGTCGATAAAGCCAAAGCCTCCCATTGACACCCTCTGCACAGACATGCATTCATCTCCATGTACATCCATATCTCCCCTTCTGGGGCCCTTAGCTCAACTGGGAGGATAGACAAGGGCTTCTTCACCCTTGTTCCCAGAGCTATGCAGCCACTGCTGATCTGCCCATGATCCCACCTTGCAATTACGTTAGTATCTCAGAGATGAGCAGCATAGTGGGTGGGACAGAGGAGCTGCAGTTGCGTTTCCTTTTATAGAGTTTAAAAGAGAGAAGAGACAGTCAGTGTACTATAGTACAAACCCTAAAATGTCAAGGAAGAGAAGGGACTTTATTTTGAAAGTTCTGTTCTCTAAAATGAACTAACATTAGTGGCAACCATCACATCCCTCTGAAACCACGGAGAGCCACTTTCTCAGACAGAAATTTGAACAGAACTGGAGCACGGGTTAGTTATTTGGGCTGCAAATATATTGCCAGAATGGTTTCCACAGAAAGGGGAGATGAGTGCTTTCTTCAAGCTCTGCTGCCACATATTACAGGAAAGAATATTATATTCTTAGACCAGCCTTTGTCTAGGTATGTCTTAGTATATACCTGAAATAGAACTGGAGTTTTCCCACACAGTAGCATCTGGCTTGATGAGACAACCACACTATGTCCAGACTAATAAGATACAAAATGAAAACAAAGCCAGCATTAGTAAAGGCTTGCCTCATGAATAAATAAACCAGAATGGCTATGGAGGACTAGCTCCAGTTTAGAATAAAAGTGCCCCTTGCAGTTTAGCTTAATCCACTTCCAAAATTCACACACTGTTTTAATCTGAGCTGACTTTCAAGTATAGACAAGCTCTTCCATGGTGGCATTAACTATTCTCGATATAGTGACAGCTGCATACTAGGACTCCACCTGGGAAATACCATAGGGTGACATAGAATGCTAACTATTATGTAAAGACCCAATCCTTGCAAACACTTCAAATCACTGGACGTGAAGCATAGCCACAGGGAGCTATGCAGAACTAACTACTAGGATGGGCTGCCAAAGCATTCCCAGACTGGTGGTTAAAAACTGGAACTCCGCCCCCTACACAACAAATACAAGAATCTAGCCACTAGCCATCAGCCAGTCCCCACAGCTCTTCCATCCAGGTGAGTATAATATGGGATGGAACTGAAGCTGCAGCATCATACAGCTTACAATATCCAGAGTTTATGGAGTTTAGTCCCACATTCATGATTGGGATATTATAGGAAAATATCTTTCTTACACTGGAAATAAAGGAAGCTCCTCGTATAAGCCTTCTCACACACTGGGAGGAAAATTAGGCATCTAACAAGATAAGACTCTAAACTTTTATCCTGTTCATTAAGAGGAACATCTGGCCCCACTGGAATATTGGGTTGGCTACTATATACAAGATTAAACTTTTTTTTTTTACAAATACACATTTAACCTGTCAATTTTCAATATTTTTTTAAACATACAAATGATTTATTTCCCAAGTTACAGTCACTTTTAATCAACTAAGGATTCAGTTGCTACAATATTAAATTCCCAGAGACGCAATCTTCTTATAATACCATTCCTGACTTTGCCAAAAACAAACATATGGAATCATAGAAATTAGAGGTGAAAAAGTCCTATTAGATCATCTAGCCCAATATAAGATGCCTCCCCAAAATTCATTTTCAAGTGCATTGCCCAGTTCAGGTTTAAAGGACACAATAATGAGTTTCCCTCATCTCCTTTGATACTGGCCTTGAATCCAGAAGTTTTCAGTTCAGTTTCTCACTCTGCCACAGACTTCTTGTGTGACCTTGGGCACATCACATAAGTCCTCTGTGCCTCAGTTGTAAAAAGAAGTTGCCTCTTTAAAAAGCACTTTGAAAACTAAGATGAGTGACAAATGTTAAACTGTTAATTAAACATTGCTGTTAATAGTCCCCTCAGACTGAATATGTCTGTTTCCTATTGTTTTTCTTCAAATGTAACAGTATGGGGGTATTTCAGGTGAAACACCTTCATCTCTTTCTTCCCAGTACAGTTCCTCTTGTCTCTTTATGTTCTTTTGTACTATCTCTGTCCTCTCTGGTATTGGCAACACCTTTTGATTTTATAACAACTGTGAATTTGATTAATGTTCTAGCATATCCCCTCTTCCTTATTGAATAAGTTTTAGCGCTGATCTCTGTTTACAGATCACCTCTTGTTTTTCAATCCATATGATGAAGCTTAAAGTGATGAGGCTGGGTATAAGTAGCCCGTGTTTTCCAAAGCATCAATAAAGTTTTCCTTTTGTATTATGCTGTCAATTCTACAGTCAAAAATATTTATAGTGCAAGAGTCATTCAGAACATAAGACAACAGATGCAGCAATCTATCACAAAGGGTTTTCATGTTCAAATGCTTAAGCAGAGTGCCAACAACAAGAAGGCAGCTGCTGTATTATCCATTACACAGCATACATGTTTTATCTCATGAGCTCATCTCACATTTAACAGAGAATGTAACCCCTGACTCCAGCCCTGAAGCTAACAGCTTGCATAAATACTTGGAATAAAAAAAATGTACATCACTATGTAGTAAAAACAGAAAATAATTCTTGTTCCATTAGCTGTCAGCATTCTATCAAATTGCATTTAGCAGCAGTCTGAGTAGTCAGATGTCACTAGAAAGCAACTTCTCTGTACAAGATTTCTAACACAGGAGTTCAAGGCAGTAGCCACTGTGTAGCAAAGACTGGATGCTGTTAACCCATAGCTTACTAGCTCAATCTTGGGAACCAGCTAGTTCCTAAGGGTTTTGCAGATGATTGAAAGAGGGTGGTTCCTGGCTGCTTGCAGTGAGCAGAATGACTAACCTGGGCTTTTCTGTTCTAGGTACACCCAGTTTTCTGGCCTCTCCCACTGCAGTTTAGTTACACCTACTGCTAGGAGGAAGCATGCCCTCATAGCAAGAACTAGGAGTGAGGAAACAGTATGTAACACCAAAAGAAACAACAAAACCCACACCAGGTGCAGAGTACAGGCTGGAGATTTTCTGTGCAAGGAGGCTATCCGCCAGTGGGATCACAAGAGAGTAAGTTGTGGCAAGCTAGGGCAGTGGGAAGTAACTTCAGGAAAAAGAATGGCAGGGGGCTCCTGCTAGTGATGTGGAAGGGAAGAGGGAGCAAGACTTAGGTTAGATCAAATTCTCTGCATGTTCAGATTCCCATCTTTTAAAGGTTCTGAGTCCTTGTGACGAGTGACTGACTCACACTTTTGGTAGACCATCTGTAGTGTGTGTTTTAACGGAGGGATGGGTGATGCTGGACCAGGCTACATTAGGCATGCCCTCTGGCTTATTATGCCACATGCATTTAGCTGAGGTGCTCGAGCTGCTGGGCCTTTGATATAACACAGAGGGGCTGTCAGCCAGGGCAGCTGGGTGACACCTCATTCGCAGGGCACTGACCTTCAGCTCTGATGCAGTCTGGATTGTTGCCCTGCTGTGCAGCAAAGCCTCTCGTTTCTACTGCCCTAGCCAAGCCGGGCTGGTTGGGGTAGGAGAGGGCGCACTGCAAATAAATTGCAAAGACACTGACCCATTCAGAATTCAACTGCTCCCTGAAGATCCTCCTCCAAATTAACACCTACAGAGAACAGGCCATCAGGGAGGGAATAAAGCATTTCAGGGACCCTGGGAAGCCCACCCCATGTTTTGCTTCTGCTCTCCCAGGGCTCCAGCTGCCAACCCACACCCAGAGAGGCAGAGGCAGGGCCCCCTTCTTCCATTTGGAAGTGGCAGCAGGTCCCCTCCTAGATTTTATCTGAGTATCTGGGGATATAGCTGCTTGACTTGGTGGGTGGGCCCATTACATTCTTTTCTTCCTGCCCCGTGCAGCTCTCTAGCAGGGCTCCCAAGCATAGCAGGCGGTGCAGTTACCACCACCAATAAGATGCACAGGACAGTTCCCACCTTTTATCGCAGCAAGGTTTTTGTCAACTCACTCATCACTGTGTAGGTAACAAGTAGGTCCAGTTTGCAAACTTTTCCTCACAATCATGAGAGCTGCAGACTGTCATTAAAAAATATAAGGAAAATGAGAAGATTCTGGTGTAATTGTATGATTCCAGGAGCTGGGGATTTAGTTGGATGAAGGTATAGGCAGCTTAGGCCCACAACTCTGAATGTCACTGCTTATAACAAGGATGAAGGGCTTTTAGAAACATTATATTGTTTAATTAAAAGTGGTTGGGAAGAAGAAATTTTTTTCATTGAGATATATCCATTCACCTCCTTGACCCCATTTTTGGTATACTCTACCCTTTTATGCTACTATTTTTGTTTCTGTCGTTACTAGATTGCAAGTTGTTTAAGATGGGATGAAGGTCTTGTCCAAATGGAGCAGCAATGCCCACTAGAAGGGTTTGATTTCTAATGTGTACCAAGTAGTAATACCTTAATGTGCACTAGAGAACTTTTACTTCACGACAGCGGCATCTACACAGGCCAGCTAGTGTTCAGCCCGATGGTACACTTTAGAAATCATATACCTCTGGTATGCCTTGCTGCTCTGTGTAGATAAGTCTTCATGTTCATATAGCACCAATCACTAGAAATGCATAAACAGATAGGGTTGCCAGGTGTCTGGTATTCACCCAGACAGTCCGGTATTTTCACCTCCGGTCTGGTAAAAAAATTCAGAAAATACCAGACATCTAAAATGTCCGGTACTTTCTGATTTTTTTCCGGCCAGGAGGCGAAAATCCCAGGTGCTTACCGAGTGCCACAGGGGAGCTGTCTAGCCTGGCGCAGGGAGGCAAGATGGCGGGCGGCCACCAGCAGCTTGATAGGGCCAAAAAGCCTCAAAAGCATTTCTTAAAGGGGCCATGCTGGGTTTGGTTTTTTTTTTTTGGGGGGGGGGGGGTGAGGGGTTGGGGTTTTTTTGTTTTTGTTTTTTTTGCTTAACAA
The DNA here is from genome assembly GCA_032595735.1 of Pelochelys cantorii. Lineage (NCBI taxonomy): Eukaryota > Metazoa > Chordata > Testudines > Trionychidae > Pelochelys > Pelochelys cantorii. The sequence goes on from CM064332.1 coordinate 29,316,231, forward strand.
CTCTTTTTTTTTGGTTTTTTTCAGAAACCATCTGGCAATCCTAAAGATACAGCAACACACACACACACACAAATACACATTTTGGGCCAGACTCAGCCTTGGTGTAACTACAATGGGAATGGCATCTACAGACCCACTCACAGTAGGGCTGAATATGATACAGTTTGATATACCACATGTAGTAGATTCACTAATTTGCCTATATAGCGTATCTCTGATTTCTCCTCCTTTGAAGTTACCAAGGAAACAACAGCATTTGGCTGAACTAGGCTTAGCAACTTAAATAAGTGCAGGAAATTTTATATCTATATGTCATGCTTTGAAAAATAAAGCAAGCTGTGTAATGTTCCTCCTGCCCATGCAGATGGTACAACTAAAACAGTGGTCTCCAACCTTTTTAACCACAAGATCACTTTTTCCATTTAAGTGCAATGTAAGAGCTACCTCAAACCCAAATACCCTTGCTCCACTTCCTTCCTGCCCCTTCTCTGAGGCCTTGCCCCTGCTCCACCCTTTCTCCGAGGCCTCACCCTGCTCACTGCATTCCCCTTCCTCCCCAAACATCACTCACTTTCACCAGGCTAGGTAAGGGGTTGGGGTGCAGGCTCTGGTCTCGGGCCAAGGGGTTCAGAGTGTGGGAGGGGCTCAAGGCTTAGCCCAGGGTAGGGGATTGGGGTCCGGGAGGGGTTTCAGGGTGCAAGCTCTGGGAAGAAGTTTGGATGCAGGGGGACTCAAGTCTGGGGCAGGAGATTGGGTTTAGAAGGAGGCTCAAGGCTGGGACTGGGGTTCAGGAAGCAGGCTCTGGCTGGACACCATTTTTAACTGAGATGGCTTCCGGGTGGTGGAGCAGTGGGGCTAAGGCAGGCTTACTCCTGTCTTGGCCCTGCACCACTCCTGAAAGCAGATGGCATGTACAGGAATGGCTCCATGGTGCCATGTGCTGCCCCTCAGCTACCGGCACTGAGCCCACAGCTTCTACGGGCCATGGTTTGGTGTTACTGATCAATGGGAGCTGCGGGAGTGGTGTCTGCAAGCAAGGACAGCATATGGAGACCCCTTGCTCTGCCTCTCTCAGGGGCTGCAGGGACATGCCAGCCACTTCCAGGAGCAGCAATTACCGCAGAGATAATGACTACAGCCACAACCGGTTCGGCATTTTAGAACTATTCAAAGAATTAAATTTAAGTATAAGAGAGAAATGAAAATTATGAAAGGCACAGACCAGACAGAAACCAAAAATACCACACTTTGCAAGCAGTAAAAAGAGTAGCAACAATCCCCCACTTATGTGTTGTGTTGGGAGATGCAAGCGAAGGACAGTGTGTGTTTGTCAGAGTGACAGAGGTTTGCATTGCCAAGCTCCCTCTGTCCTCTTCTTCCTGTGTGGAAATGGGGTTCAGGATACACTCTGACATCAGTGCCCCCCTCTTCTCCCTCCCACATCCTGCACAGCAAGCAGGAGGCTCTTGGGGGGCAGCTCCAAGGCAGAGGACAGGAACAGCATGACAGTGGGTGGAGGTGCAACTGAAGTACCAGTGCCTGATAGCTTCTTGGCCAAACCAGTCAGGATCACCTGTCAGAGGCTCCAAGATCTACCAGAAGATCCCAATCTACTGGTTGGTGACCACTGAACTAAAATATGTATTTCTTTTGAGCTGATCCCATTTTCCCATTCTCTTCTGCGTCACAGAGAAAGAGGAGACTGGAAGCTGCTCAGAGACTTTGGATACAAGGAAGCAGAATGAAAATTCTAACAGGGTGCAAATTTTAGTTCTGGTGATATGGAACCCACATGCTGAGTGAAGCTTTTTTGGGGGAGGAAAGGGAACCTATTTCACTCTGACCCAATCAACAGCAGATCAGTTGTAGTTTAGCCACATGATCAGATTAGGATCCATACTAGGGATGTGAACCGGTAACCGGTTAATATCACTCTTTCCGGGTGATGCTTACTGGTTAACAGTTAACTGGTTCCCCAGAAGCAGGGTACCATGGGTGGAAGGCTGCTCCAGCCCTGCCAGGCTCCCATGTAGGGCCAGGACTGAGAGCCCCACAGGCTGGGGACTACACCAGTCTGGTTGAAGCAGTCCCCCCACCTGGGATCCCACTTACTTGGTTAACTTGTTAAACGTTAGGTTAACCTAACATTTAATCAGTTAACTGATTGATCAGTTTACATCTCTAATCCATACCCCATACAGACTAAGGACCAGGGCTTTATATGAGTTCCTTCTAACATTGCATGCAGATGGTGTTAGGAGAGAAAAGCAGTGGCTCTTTTGGCCCACTCTAACATGGGGGTGTGATGGCTGTAACATGAACTTCTGAAATCTTCAGAGGCAGTAGCAGCCGTAGAGTAACACTTCTGCTGCTCCATGGCTTTGGGGAGAATTGTGTCAATTCTCAAGCTCATTTGGCCAAAGGAAAGAATTTTATCCTGCTAGAAGATTTTTGCTATAAGATGCACCCCACAATAACATCATTTTTGTAACAGCCTAGCAAAAGAAATCAGGAGACTGAACTTGCCACAGTTGCTTTAGACAAAGGGATTCCAATTTAAACTCCATCATATCATTGCTCTGCAATTCCAATCTTTTTTCCTAACTCCAAAACATTACAGGAGAGCAGATTAAGAAAGGAAGGGAAAGACACTTCAGACACGTAAAAGAATTTTAGCATTTTCAAACAAACAAGACCAGTATCATATGATAATGCAACAGGGCTTCTAACTATTGTATCAACATGGCTTGTCAAGGAGCAAGAGCCTGCCCCCATTAACATCAATGACCCAATAATTCCCATTGACTTCTGTGGGGCCAGGTCCTTTTAAATGATACCAGAAATGTATCCTCTCTACATTAGCGATAAACTCTGCTAGTTTACAGTCCACCAGAGTTGCCCCTTCAACTGTTCCCAAGTCACAACGGAGTAGAGCTACTCCAAGAGTGTGCCTGGGGTTTAGAACAGGATAAGTTGAAGGCCTAGGTGGCCTGGTCTAATCTAGGGCTTTATTTCAAAAACAACCCTCCTTAGATCAAATTTATAAGCAGAGCATCCACACTACCAAGCCTGTTATTTCAAAATAAGGGGCTGCTTTTTTCAAAATATGTACTCCTGATTTTCTCAGGAGATAACGCTAATTTCAAAACAGTTATTTTGAAATAGCAGTAGAGTGGATGCGCCGGTGCTGCTATTTTGAATTAACTACTCCCCCAGAATAATTCAAACTAATTACTCCTCAGAGCTTCCTGGGCCTCTAAGTTGAGGTGGCGTGTCCACAGTAAGGGAGGCTGCCTCAGACTCATTTCGAGGCTTCCCTGTAGTGGGGGCACTCTATTTCAATTTTGTAAAATCGGGAGTTAAGTCAAATTTAGTTATTTTGAAATAGTTTCCTAGTGTACGCATGGCCAGTGAGGCCTAAGTCTGCTGAACTGGAACAGTTACCTATGAAAATTGGACTCCATTATTCTAAGGGGCAACTGGAGAATGTCATTTACTTTCCTTTTTAAAAGAGTTCAAGATATGTGCATGAAATTTAAGTTTGAATTTTTTTAAAAGGAAGGAAAACAAGTGTTGCCCCTCCCCTCATGGAAATTAAGATATTCTGCTGAGGAACACCTTCATGATGGTCTAAAAGTATCATAATCTGTAAGCACAGAATATAAATGGAGTACACCTCCAAATTCCCTCCCTCCCACACACAGACCTCCCACCCTGTGATGTTGGTAGTGTGGTATTAAGGTTTTACAGGCAGAAATCAAGACTGCCACATTACTAAAGAGTGGAAAAGCTATAGGAGTTGTGCAGGCAAAACCAGTAATATTTTATTACACATTGCATACTACTATTAAATTTTAAAACATTTTAAGGAACATTTTATTTGTACTTTTTTCTTATCCTGCCCCCTGTAAAGCTAGTCACTCTTAGGGCACATCTACACTACAGAGTTATTTCGAAATAACACCCCTTATTTTGGAATAATAAGGTGAGCGTCCACACAGCAAGCCTTTTATTTCAAAATAATTTCAAAATAACAGGCTTGTTATTTCAAAATAACAATCCCTCATTCTATGAGGAAGAATGCCTATTTCAAAATAGGGTTAATGTGGATGTTCAGCTGCTGTTATTTCAAAATAACTATTTCCCAGAGTCATTCAAAGTACTTACTCCCCAGTGCTTCCTGGGGCTCTAAGTCAAGATAATGCATCCACATTAAGGGAGTCTGCCTCAGACTAACTTCAAGGCTTCCCTGTAGTGTGGATGCACTATTTCAAAAGAGTTATTTCAGGAGTTATCATTATCATTTTGAAGTAACTTATTGCAAAATAACCTGGTAATGCAGATGTGCCCTAAGAGTGACTTTGAGTCCAGTTACACAATTAGAATAGGAATCTTATGTCTAAAAGAGTCTATGTATAAAATTAACATTGCAATTTTAAGGTCTTCTATCTCATGGTTTGTCAAAGCTAGTCTATTTCCTGTTCCAGTAGCTGGGACAGGTGATGAGGCAAAACCCCCTTTTTTCCAATGGTATAAATAACCATTTTTATTCCAGATGCATTAAAGTTAGCAAGGCCTGGTGAAATTTACAGTAGAATACTTAAGGAACTAGCTACAGTAATCTTGGAACCAGCTGTGATTATATTTGAAAATGTAATGAGAAAGGGTCAGCTCCCAGAAGACTGGAAGAGGGCAAACATAGCACTCCTCATGATGACGAGATGGACTAGCTGACTTCTCCAGCTCCTTTCCATGATTCTGTGTCATTATATATCCCATAGTTAAGGCACTACTTGAACTGTGGGATGACTGTCAAATCATTGTGGCTGAGTTGCAAACAAGACATGGAAAATCATAGAAAAGTAAAATGGACTATTAATATCTGTGGTAATTTGAAAAAGCCAGAGAAGACCTATTTAAGCAAAATCTGCTGAAACAATATAAACACTCAACTATTATGTTATGCCTGCTAAATTTTTGGTAACCAGTCATTTTGCTGCAATTATATTACAGTCATTAATGCATAGGGCTGACAGCCCAAACCCCAGCAGCTATGAGGTCTGATAAATGGGATTCCGTTGTAGTAATGAGGGGGGAAGTGTGTGTTGCAAATCACAAAATGAATGCAAAATTGTGGACTGTACAAAGTGAGCTAATTAAAATAAAAATTGCAGTGGAAGCCTAATACTGAGAGATCTGGAATATTGCAAAATAAGCAGGGCCTTGCTCATAGATAAGTAAGAAGATAAATCTTTTGGGTGACATCCTGATCTTATTGAAGTCAATGAGGAAACTCTCAAATCTTGAAATTCTGGCCCCATTGAAGTCAATGAGTTTATTACGCTTCCTAAGTGTATTTCTGTTCATTGATTGTTTTAATAGTCCTCACCTTTTATATAGAAGAGTAGATAGTAAACCTAATCATGTCCTCTAGTGCTGGTCTGAATATTGCTCATTGTGCCCTCAGATCACTGCAATTTTATTGGGAGAACAGGGACAGTAGATACATCCAGGGAACATTTTTATGAGCTCATTGTGAAGAAAACTAAGGATAGCTGTCGGAAAGCTACTTTGGAATGTTAAGGTAATAACTCTGACATGAGATAGATTAGTGGACAGAATGCAGGTAGGAAAACAAAAGGAGTAAGTTACTGTATGGATTTCCACTATCAACATAGGAATACCACACACTGTCCTTCAGGGTAGATGAAATGTGTATTTGCACACAGCAGTCGTGAGCAATACCTGAAATGAGTATATCCCAATATTGAGACAGTACTTACACAGCTTATAGGAGTTGTTCCTTTAGCTACAGAGGTAGCTACTTTGTAGATTCATAGTTAATGGCCAGAAGGACCTCCTGTACAGCATGCTCTATTACACCTACTATCCCTACACTGAACTCAATAACCTGAATTACAGTACAGCATTTCACCTCTCGGGAGACTAAACTGTTGCATGCCATAGGCAGAGAACAGGTGAGACCAAGATGCCACCCATTTCTGAAGCCTCTGCCATGGCAGGAAAATGATTAAGAGAGACATGCCCGACTGATAATAGGCGACCCACACCCAAATATTGCAGAAGGCACAAATACAATTGGAAGAAAATTCCTTTATAGACCCCAATCTGGTGAGCTGTATGACCCCTGAACATGGAAGCAAGACATATTGGCCAAATAGTCTTGAAACAGACGATTCTCTACACTACCCCAGAGTACTGATACAACCAATCTCTGACGCTTCAGAGGAAAAGGTGACAAACAATACATATAGCCAATTGTCCACCAAGGAAAAACATTTCCTGATTTCTATAAGTGACTGGTTGAAGCTCTGAAGCTTTTGATTTGATTACAGACATTACCTTAAATGCAAGTGCTTTGAGAGTGAACAAGCAATCATGTTCTCCCATATCCCACAAAGAAATGGAATTAACAGAGGGATTTACAAATTTCAAGGCCAGAATGGAGCACCACAACCATTCATTTTGAGCCTTCTTTTGCCCCTCTGTGCACACAAGGCTGTAGAATTTCTTCCAGAATCTGCAGCTTCATTATTACATGTAAAATCCTGTGTTATGGGTAGTTGTAAAATCACTTATTTTCAGTTACAAAGGTTTTTTCCCCTTCTATCAAAGTAACACATCTTTTCAGGAGTGAAACAGTATTCCCCAAATCAGCCTTCCTTACAAAATGGCAGTAGTGAGTGAGTGACAGAGGTCATATACATTTTAACACTGATTTTTAATTTTTTCCATTAAACCAACAAATCATGTAGAATAACACAAAGTCATAGCTTTTGGTGCAGTTGTATATTAACCCTTCTGGCTTCTTTTTCCAATTGTGTTACACAAAACAATAGGATTGAGAAAACTTCCTTTTTATAGTTTCAAACCTTCCTTTTAATACTGAACATTTTCATTAATGCATAATAGAATGCTGAAATTATATTCTAAATAATGTATAAATGGAGCTTGTATCCTCTCAAAATGATCTTCAGTCCACTACACTGCTTATTAAATCTATTTTGAGCTTGCATGGGAGAAAAAAGAGCTAGAAAAGTGTATTTAAAAAGGAATTGTGAAGAAAAAAAAATCAGATTGTGCTTTTTTCCTATGTGTAAAGATGGGCTGGGCCAATTTTTCTTTAATTCCTCTTTCCACCTCTCCTCCTACTAGTTGCTTTATATTTGCAATAGGACTACTGCTTACTCTGAGAGACTATGAATGATACGAGACAGTAGACTGTTTAAAACTTTCTTTGAATTTCCCCAAAACCCTGAGTTAAGGAAGCAGTCTACCACCTCATTCCAATTATGTGCTAAGAAATTTGTGTTTCTGAATCATCCAATGATTCCTCCAACAAAAGCTTCAGAGGGGTAGCCAAGTTAGTCTGTAATAAGGATGTTAAAATGCAGTTAATTGACTAGTCAATGGAATTTCCATTGACTAGTCAACTAGTTGATGTACATTTCAAAGGATGAATGTGGAAGTCCATATGCAATCCGGGGCCAACGGGAAGTCCTGCTGACTCTGCGTTGCACGCAGTGTGCCTGCTTTGAAATGCATAAGAGTCCCCCAGCAGGGGCTCTTGTAAATTTCAAAGCCATGGAGCTTGGGGTCAGCTGGGGAGTTCCCAGCTGACCCCAGGCTCCACTGTGCCTTTGAAAGGTGGGAGGCGGCAGTTTCAAAGGGGCAGCCGCCGCACAGCTGATCAGCTGTGCGGTGGGCTGCCCCTTTGAATTGCCGCCTTGGGGTTTCAAAGTGGCAGCGCTGCTGTGTGGCGCTGCCACTTTGAAGTACCCCTTCCCCCGCCTTTACTGCCTCTATCTCATAGAGGCAGCAAAGGGGGAGGGGGGAAATCGACTAGTTGACTACCGGTAGTCAAAATACTACCCAATAAGCAAATGATTATCAAATAGTCGACTAGTCTTTTACATCCTTAGTCTGTAACAGGAAAAACTTAAAAAACAACAAATAATCTAGTAGCACTTTAAAGACTAACAAAACATGGAGATGGCATCATGAGCTTTTGTGGGCACAACCCACTTCTTCAGATGGGTTGTGCCCACGAAAGCTCATGATGCCATCTCCATGTTTTGTTAGTCTTTAAAGTGCTACTAGACTATTTATTGTTTTTTAAGTTTTTCCTCCAACAAAGACAAGGACAATAGAAAGGAACAGATATTCCTAAAATGCAGGGAAAACTCATTAAGAACATTTCAGGACTCTTATATCTCATGAAGCAGTAGAAGAGGGCCCAAATCCATTTTTTCTCCTATGCAGGTCACTTTAAAAAAAGCAGTTCACATCATCTGTTCAAGTGGTGTTTGGTAACTACAACAGTTTCTCATCAGCAGACAGTAGGTTCTTCTCATCCGATGTTTGCAGAGCTATTTGCACTATGATTCACAATCCACAATTGGATTTTGTTTACCGCTGCCAAAAAGTTTAAGAACGGTCCTCACAAACAGCTTAAATTTACATATTAGAACACAACTAGCACAGCTCTTTCCATCTTTGTGTTTCACGTATACCAGAAGGTGTTCAAATTGAGGGCGTCCTTTTGTATAGATTTGGTGCTTCTAACATAAGCCCTAAGTTTACTATAAATGAAAACTTACAAACATTTTTACACAGTCAATCAATCTCATGTTTGTTTTTTCCCCACACTGGCCACTTTGCACTTCCTCTCTCTTGCAATAGTAGCATACCTTTAATCTTATGCTCAGATACCATGGCAACAGGTCCAGTATAAATACCCCAAAAAAGATAGTTCATGCACAAGCTCTTCCCCAGACCCTGCGAGTAGGTGCTTATTGGTAACAGCAGCAGCAAAGCTAAGGTGAAGAGGCAGCTCCATACCAAGGAGGAGACATTAACACAAGCATGTTTCTTGAAACTAAGATCTTTATCAACATCAATATGATGCACAAAAATCTGTAATTTTTTAAGGAATTTAACTGTGGGAGAAGAGGGGCAGTTGCAGTATACAGTTTCAGAAAGTTCAAATTAACCATTTCTTTTAATTAACACAGTACACCTGTGAAATATTATCATACTTTTGCAGATGTGGCCACTTAGGCAGACTTCTCAAAGACTAATGAGCAGCTTTTAAGGGAGACCTGTTGCCCCATTGCTGATAAAACATGAGGGAGAGAGAGCGCCTGCCCCCACTCCCAGGCTTGGTGGAGCAGCATTTGACAAGTCCCTTCACCTTTAGAATTGGAGGGGGAACTCTCACTGCATCAATTGACTTCAAAATTTATAACGTTGTAACTACTTAGAACTCAGGAGTTCCTGTTTGCTCTTGGGAAGAGCAAGATTTAACACAATAATTTGCACAGATGGGTATCATTTGATTATGTATCCACATCTTCACTCTTTTTCCTCAGATTAATTATGCCCAAGTGCTTGCATCCAAATTCATAATGGAAGCCCATCCTTATAGAATTGTAATAAAAATACGTTGCATCTAGTTTCAACTTTGATCTTTTAGATACTTTAAAAAAATGTTTTTAAAATTAACTGCCTGGCTCACAGTCCTTTTATCAAACACTTTTACTGCATTGTTATAAAATGCCTGGGTTTTTTTAAACCAAATTTGTGATTTATGGACTTTATAATCTATGCTTTAGTTCAGAGCATCTCAACCTTTTCAGGTTGGTGATCCCTTTTTCCAGGAGTGGGGAACCTTTTTTGGGTCAGGGACCACTGACCCACAGAAAAATCAGCCGGAGGCCACACATAAGTAAGAAGCAACAAAAAACACTCCTCTGACGTGACCCACTGAAAAGGAGAAAGGCATTCTTCACATTCCCCTTGCACACCAGAGCCTTGGGGGGCCCAGGCTAGGAGATTTTATGTTCTCCCTACCTGTGGAGGGACAGCAGGGGTCTGGAACACAGGCTCCCTAATGCTGGGGGGTGGGGGAGCTTCGAGCCTTGGGGACTGATCCAGGCAAGCAGGGGGCCATACCTAGGCTCCTGGGCCTTAGGTTCCCCCATCCCTGCCTTATTCAAAGTCAAAATTTTTCATGATCCCACCTTATGTTTACTATAAGGCTACGTCTACACTGTAGGCTTTTTGTGGAAGAACGGCCTTCTTGCACAAAAACTTGCGGAGCATCTACACTGCATGTGTGTTCTTGCACAAGTAAATTTACAGTAAAGCATAGGAACAGAGGACTTCTTGTGCAAGAGTTATTGATCTCCCCACAAGGAATAAGCCCTCTTGCGCAAGAGCTTTTGCACAAGAAGACAGTTTGGACGGGCAACAGGGGTTTCTTGCGCAAGAAACCCCATGGCTAAAATGGCCATTAGAGCTTTCTTGCGCAAGAGCGCGTCTACACTGCCATGGACGCTCTTGCGCAAAAGCACATGGCAGTATGGATGTGCTTTTGCGCAAGACAGTTCTTGCGCAAAAAGCCTGCAGTGTAGATGTAGCCTAAAAGATAGTGTCTCAGTGATAATTATAAGCCTACATAATTTATTTGTGTTTCAGAAGATTGATGGAGAATACTTGAGCTTAAAGGGTGAGTGGGGAATTGGGGAGTGATATTTTCTTTGCTTTAGAGAATACTATTTGGTGCTTTGTGGCCTCCTTAATTGCTCGCTCGCGCGCACGCACGAACACAGTTGCAATTTGGTGGCTGAGCACTACTTTAAAGCTGATAATTTAAGGAATTGCTATATCATATTGCAGACAACTAGTTTCAGTTTACTACTTGAGAAAGTAGCAAGTAGTTAATACATCTGAGCAAGGTACCCAAATCCCACTATAGAATAATCTGGTCAAGCAGGAATTTTCTTCCTAACCCTATCACTTAGTGGTTTGTTCTTGCACTGAAGGATCAGGGCATTTTAAAAGTCCTATATGATGTAGCTACTGATGTGATCCATGAAGTTCATCTGAGCTGAAGGCTGAACTGTTTGCCTCAAATATATAATCTATTAATCCAAAGGGGTAATAATACATTGCATAAGAGTGGATTCCTTTAGATCAAATTTTAAAGCTGGTACCTTCAGACAGCTGCCAAGCCTTTCACATGGTTTACTTTCTCTATACCCTGTGTCAGTCTTGATCACATCCCTTTTTATTTGCTTACTATCTAAATTAAACAGCCCTAATTTTATAAATCTCCTCTCAATGTGGAAGTCTTTCCAGACCACTAATAATTTTTATCAACCCTCATGTATTTTTACTTTTTCTTTTTTAAATGTGTTGAAAGAGTAACATTAAGCTATGGTAATATTTCCACTAATTTTCTGTCTCCTTCTCTTGGCATCCTAACATAGTATTTGTTTTTTAAACCAGTGCTATGTATTGAACTTTGGAATTTTTGAGCTACGTACACTGATACACAGGTATTTTTCCTGAGGGCTGTTGAACTCTAAATTAACTAATATGTATGCCTATTTCCAACTATTACTTATAATATTAATTAGCTTGTGTTTGTCAACACTGAACTTCATCAGCATAGAGGGCTTATAACAAGTAACTCTCCTTAAACAGCGGCATCATCTAAATGCAAAATAGAGTGGGAAAGTAATTTTTATGGATCCCCACCTCAGACTCTTTATGCCAGGTTAAAGAGCTCTAAAAACCACACATGACAGAGGAGTTTCCCCAGACCAGGAGGCAGTCTGTCCTCCATGGACTCACTCACAAGCCCTGGCATAGCGGCCATAGCAGAGCAGAGGCTGAAAGTTGTGTGTGTTGAGGATAGGGACCTAGGAACAATGAAGATTCTGCAGATGCTGAGGTGCCTAATGCAACTCAGGGAGGCTGCAGGAACTTAAGGCTTGTCCACATGGTGGTATAACTATGGTGTTCTAAGTGGGTGCCATTTCAAAAGCACCGTAACACATTCTACATTAATTGGTCTGTGTAGACAGTGCTAATAAAGCGCACTATGGAATCTTTCACGCTTAATGGCATTTTGTTTCAAACATCACTACACTGAACTACATCAGCAGAGTCTATAATGATTAATTCACAACACATTAGTGGCTGCAAGTTCTGTGCTGTGCCTCTTTAAAGCAGTTCCTAGTAATGGAGCATATTTTCATATAAATTAAATACTTGCAATAAATATTTTGATTTTCCATGCATTTAAATAGATTTAAAAAGTTACGTTTCCATGTAAAAGACATATTAACCAAACAGGGCAGAGAGAAAACTATGCTATGAAATCTGTGATCAAAAGCAGAGGACACATTGCCACAATGTGAGCTAACAATGGAACAAATGACTTCTGTTCCAACAGAAAACAGGCCCAAGTCCTGTATTTCTTGTACACCTCTGAGATTTATTTAAAAGCTTTAGAGCAAAGGTGCACAAACTGTGGGGCATGCCTCCATAGAGGAGCATGGAGAAATATGTGGGGGGCAAATAGCTAGGGCCAACCCACATGGTCCAGGGGGATGAGAATGCCACCCAGCTCCATTCCTGTTCCGACTGGGGGTTCTGACTGCCAGCTGCACACCCAGGGCTCCATGTCCCGTGCCTCTATAGCGAGCCTTGGGCCCCCAGACAAGGCTCCACTCCCAGCCCCACCCCAGCCTCAGAATCTTACCCCAATCAATATATATGCCCTTTAGGGCTGTCTCCTAGGAGTCCCAGTTTAAGACTCAATAGCTCTCCTCAACCTTGTACCAGGGTGTTTCCAGACCACCAGTTCCAGAAGACCCATAGGGAAACCCAAGCCCTACCTCTCTGGGTTCTCATCCAAAACTCCTAGGATGAGCAGTTGAAGTCTCTCTGAGACTCCTTGCTGCCTCCCAGGATTTCTCCCTTCCATGGCCTTCATTAAGGCATTTTCTTACAGCTCCTCTGCAGGTTTACTTGACATCTGTTTCTCTCCTGACCTTCCTAACACTCTCTAGTAGCCAGAGGGATTGCAGAGTTCTTCCCTTCTCTCTCTGCAGTCTCCTTCTCATCTAGGCTTCTTTTCACAGCTGGACCTCATGTACAGTTGAGCCTGGCTAACCCTCCAGGTGCAACCAAGTACCTTAATTAAGCTCTCCAGATACAGTTTACCCTTTTAGAGCCAGTGAGAGCTAGAGGTATAGTTGTCACATTCTCATATCCAGTCACATTTTAAGAGTGAGGGGACTACTTTACTGCTTATTTTAAAATGCTTTCTTTTTAAAGAGTAACTCACATCTTTACGTAAACTTTGTAATAAAATAAATACTGAGGTTTTGCATTTTGTCAGCCTCATACAAAGTTTCAATATGCAGCAAAGTCTTGTGCACTATTCTGGCCCCCACCCTCACCTAGGAGCTGGGCCTGCTGCTAGTTGCTTCTATGGCACAGCTCAGTCTGCAGTGGCAGGACAGACAGGAAGCCTGCCTCAGCACCCCCACTGATCACCCTGCAGCAATGAGACCCAGTGCCTGACCCAGTTTTGGGTCATGACCTGTAGTCTGAAAACCACTGCAGTAAAGTACTTGCAAGCCAGCAGCCCTATTCTTCTAGGCGTAAGTGCTTTATTTAGTCAGGGGCCATGGGGTTCTCTGTAAAACAGACTGCACTTAAAAATAAAACAGACTACACTTAAAAATTAGTCTGCATCAGTGAAGTTTATGTAAACAGCTATTGTCTTATATAGAAATGCAGTACCAAAATAGCCCTTTAGCTTTTTTTTAAATCCAATCACCATCCTAAACAAAACAGGTAAGAGTGCCTATTTTAGAGGATGAGAAACTTCACTGAATTCACACACACTAAAAAAAGACCAGTTTTGGTCTAATTGTTAAGACACTTATTTTGAGATCATGTGTGTTGCCTGTATCTGTATCTCCCTTGTATAAACATAGGAAAACACCCAGCTGCACCTTGTTCTTCTAGAGTTTTCATTAAATTCAGAGATGCTACCAGAGGCTAGAAAGAGGAAGAGTCAAAGCAATAGGAAGTTGCTTCAAATGGAGAGAGGGCACTTACTGCATAAGTTCTAACTAGCCCTATTCTAAGAGTGAGCTAAGAGAGCGACACGTATGTATATCACACTGACATCAGGAGTGATCCTGCAAGAAAATTCAAGAAGCGGGATGCATTCTTAAATAAAGCAGCAGGCTAGTCAATCAAAAACTTCTCTATACCCTGGCAAATGCCCCAATCTGAGCAACTGTCTCTGCTTCCTCAGACATAATGGGAGAAAATCTTCACTCCAGAGCGAGGGACTGGAGAGCAATAGATCAGAGTGAAAGGAAAGATTCTAAGCTTTGGGCCAGGTTCCTCTATAATTCCAGCAGCAGTTTGAGACCTTGTGCTTCACCTAAACTAGACTTGCTGGGTGGTCTCCAAATGGCCTAATTCAAGGCCGGCCCACAACTTTTTGGCACTTGAGGCGGAGAGCTCAAATGACGCCCCAAAACCCCCTCGCTTGGGCCAAAACTTTGAAAGGTCTCAATTCTGCCTTCTTCCTGTTCTACTCTCTCATGGTACTGGAGAGAGAATACATATGCACCAGCAGCAGACACAATTTTCTACACTCTGGGTCTTAGTGGTGTCCCCCCACAGTCTGGCACCTAAGGCAGCCACCTCTGTTTGCCTCATGGTAAGACCAGCCCTGGCCTAATTTATCTCACACACACCCCCAAAAAAACTCAACCCTGTAGTGCAGGGGTTCTGAACTGGGGTCCATGGACCCCAAGGGGTACAAGAAGCCTTGTCAGGGGGTACGTGAGGTTCAAGTATAGGTAATTTATTGATTTTTTCAACACAAAAAATCATACAATACTAAAAAAGTTATGTAAAAAAAACTAAAATTAATTTAATTTTTTTATTTTCCTAAGAAAATAATATAGCGAGTAATATAGTTGACTCATGATAGCGTAAACATCTACCTAATTATTTTAAACGTCTCGCCTGATCCATGCGTAGCATCAACTGTGGGCATGCGTAGTTGCGGTTACTGCCGGTAAACTAATCTGTACTGGTCAACTTATTACGTCGCTTGTCACAGAAATAACTGTCAGATGCTCTTTACTAATGACAGACGTAGGCACGTACAGGTGTATTCTACAAGTGTTTCTTAAATTCAGTGTGGATTACTTAAAGATGTGTATTATGTTTAGTGGTTTTTTTGTACGGTAGTAGATAGTATGTTTATTTGTACTGCTAAATTTTTTCGAACATTTTTCACACATTTTCTTGATATATTTATTACTAATGAGACCCATGCTTCCTTTGCTCAAAGGTACTCAGTAATGGATATATGAAGCCATCCAAATTTAAAGAACATCTGTAGACTGTTCATCCTCAAAATGTTAATGACCCAGAGGCTGTTTTTAAAATCAAACGAGCACAATTTGAATCACAGGGCACTCTCGTCCAGCACAGATTTACTCCTGTGAAGAAACCAGCGCTGGAGGCTAGTTATCAAGTGGCATTACGGATTGCCAAAGAAAAAAAGCCCATACTATCGCCAAGACCCTGGTGAAACCGTGTGCCATTGAAATGGTTGAATTAATGTGTGGTACAGAAGCAAAATCAAAATAGCACAGATCCCATTATCAAACGATACCATTCAAGATCCAATCAAGGATATGTCAGAAGATATCCTCAAACAAATGGTGGAGGAAATCACCTTACAGATGTATTTGGAATCCTAAACTCACTGAACTTTTCACTCCAAGGTAGTAATATGATTACTTTGGAGGCCGAAGAAAAGATCAAATCCTTTCAAGAGAAATTAACTCTCTGGGGAAGAAGCGTGAATTGTGGTAACTTCGCCAGTTTTCCTCTCTTTGATGAAATCACTTCCGATGCAGTACAGCCAATTCCAGTGGAACCAAGAGTTCGCAAAAGTATTATTATACATTTGGAAAACCTTAAAATCGCCATTGATGGAATTATCACAACTGGTTTGGCAGCCGACATTTGGGTGAGGAGCCCCTCCACAGTGTCTCTTGAACAAATTAGTGATATCGACCTGGCAAAAGACGAACTTCTCGAATTGAGAAATAATCAAAAACTCCATGTTGACTTCGAATCAATGACACTGTACCAATTCTGGTGTAAACTTGGTGAGGCATTTCCCATTCTGACAAAACGAGCTTACCAAGCTTTAGTTCCATTTGTCACAATTTACCTTTTCAGTGCTTGTCTCGATAAAAACCAAAGTGAGGAACAAATTAAATACAGAACATGATATGCGTGTGGCTCTCTCAAAAACGACACCTAGGATAGAAGTGTTGGTTAATAGTAAGCAGCAGCAATGTTCGCATTAGTAAGACTAATGTGGTTTGTCCATTTGTAAACGGACATTTTGTGCAATTTTTAGTGTTTTATTTTTAAAATAAAGTTTGTTTAAAACAAAAATCTGTTGATACTTATGTCTTAAAAGATACCCGTAGTTTTGATTATTCTCATTAAGTTATAAAAAAGTTATTACCGAGAGGGGTACATGATGTATTTAGCTGAGACCAACGGGTACGTGGACTGAAAAAGGTTCAGAACCGCTACTGTAGTGGTTTTGGGAGCTTGGAAATCTTTTATTCTGCAGCAAATACTGTCAAATTAATAATATAATAAAATAAAAACCTCTAGCCATACTTAAGGGCAACCTATCTACTGGTACATTCTGTATTCAACATTACACACACTGGATTTGAATAGCTGTAAAAAGCTGTACAAAGATAGTAGAAAAAATTCGTAATTGAACAGTTGTGTGCAGTACAATTGAACTATATGTAGATTTCTTCATTAAGTGTGTGAGATACTTGAAATGGGTAGAGGAAGTGAAGACATTAAAGTGAAGACAACAAATATATTATTTGTTAGTCTAAGGTGCCACAGGACTGCTCTTTTTTAAAATTACTAACACAGCTAGCCCTCTGATGCAGTAAAGTGGTAATTTATTGATCTATTTACCAAAGTAGCAAACCAGTTTGGGATAATTTCTATTTCATATGCATACATAGTATATCTATGCAAAACATAGTGTGAAGGAAACAAATTCAAAGTTAAAACAGCTATTGCTTTAAGCCTTGAGAAATGACAAAAGTATTTAAGACTCAGTAGAAACTCAAAAATATAAACACAAAAGAAAACAACTGTAAAAAATAATCATGACTTTTTCTAGAAAGGTTTATCATTATCAATTATTCAAAACTTGAAATCTTTTCTCTCTCTAAAAATCCCTTCAAATTTCTTCTTCGTTAGATTCTACAGAACTTTGAACAACTTGATGCAAAAAAGTGACCCTCCAGCCACCAGTCAGGTAAACTTTGAGATAAAAAAGAGGCTACTCACCTTGTGTAGTAACTGGTGTTCTTTGAGATGATTGTCCCTGTGGGCACTCCACCGTACTTGTGGAGCACCCCTGTGCTTATATGGGAACTTTTTAGCAGCAGCACCATGGGTGCTGATGTGCATGCGCAACGTTGCTTGCGCCATAGTGAACGTGCCAGTGCACGCACATCGTCAACCATCCCCAGTTCCTTTTCTACCATGGAGAGATGTTAAGACTCTGGAGCAGAGGGGAGGAGGGAGGGTCATGGAGCACCCACAGGGATACCCATCTTGAAGAACACAGTTACTGCACAAGGTGAGTAACCTTTTTTCCTTCTTCGAGGAGTGTCCCCGTGGGCACTCCACTATAGGTGACTATGGAGCGGTGCCCTGAGAATTTGGAAGGAGGGGCTTTGGATGTGTGAGTGGGGGATAGAACTGACACTCCATATTTAGTGTGTTGAGAGGCATACCTATCTACGACATACTGTTTTATGAAAGTATGTACTGAAGCCCATTTTGCAGCCCTACAAATGTCAGTGATAGGGATACTGGCCTGGTGGATTGAGCTCATATTTAATCTGGTAGTAGTACTTGGTTGATCGAGTAACACATCTTGAAGCAATTAACTATCCATTTAGAGAGTCGTCATTTAGAAATGGCTCGACCTTTGGAACGATCTGCTATAGATAGAAATAGTCTAGGAGAATGTCTAAATTGCTTTGTTCTTTCCAGGTAGAAGGCAATGGCGCAATGAATGTCTAAGGAATGGAGACGAACAGCACTGGCGTCTGGATAAGGCTTCTGGCAGAAGACTGGTAAGTATAATGGCTCATTAATGTGAAACTGCGAATCACTTTGGGAAGAAATTTTGGGTGAGGTCTGAGCATCACTTTGTCCTTATAAAATACTGTAAAAAGGAGGGTCAGCCATGAGTGCAGCGAGCTCACTAACTCTTCTTGCCCTGGTTATGGTCACAAGGAAAACAATTTTCATCAGGAGATGTGAAAGTAAACAAGTCGCCATTGGTTCAAAGGGGTGACTAGTCAAGGTTGTAAGGATGAAGTTCAGATCCCAAGAGGGTGAAATTTGCCTAAATGGAGGGAACACATTGGTGAGACCTTTCAAGAACCTTTTCATAGTCGGGTGAGCAAAGACTGTGTGTCTCCCTCTATTTTGGAATGCTCACTTGAAATTGCCACCAAGTGAACCTTAACTGATGATTTTGAGAGGCTCCGCTTCTTCAAGAAAAGCAGGTAGAGGCGCTGAACGAGGTGATAGTGAATTGTGAGTGGCCCAACAAACAAAACTTTGCCATTTGTTGAGCACAGGTTTTCCGAGTACTCAATTTGCGATTGCTCATGATTAAGTGTCAGACCTTCTCCAAGTAGGTAGAGTTGGACATGATCAGGCTTGAAGGAGCCAGGCTTTGAGGTGTAACCTCTGGATGTCTAGGTGGAGCATATGTCCCTTGTCCTATGATAGGAGGTTTGGGACTTGTGGAAGATGAAGCGGGGGAGTCACAGACATCTGTGACAGGTAAGGAATCCAGGTTTGCCTGAGCCATGCTGGTGCTACTAATCTGAATTGGGCCCAGTCCTGCTTTATTTTCTGGATGACTTTGTTGAGCAGTGGTAGGAGTGGAAAAGCATACACTAGTTTGTCCACCCAGTTGAATAAAAGGCTGTCGCCTAGAGAGTTCTTGCCCAGGCCCACCTTGGAACAGTAACTGGGACATTTTACATTGTGAAACGTGGTAAACAAGCCTATGTCCGGAAAGCCCCACTTCTGGAATATGGTATGCAATACTTGTGGATAGATCTCCCGCTTGTATTTCTGAAGAAAGTTTCTGTTCAGATGGTCTGCCATCACATTCTCCAGTCTTTCCTAGGAGATAGACTGCCAAAATGCTCATGTGATGCTTGATGCACCAGTGCCACAGTTCCGTGGCCTCTTTGCAAAGATGGTAAGACCTGGCTCCTTCTGGCCAGTTTATATAAGACATGCAAGCCATGTTGTCCGTAAGTATTCTTACCAAATCAGAGGGAGGAAATATTTGCATGCTCGTCTGACTGCTTGGAACTCCAGAATATTGATGTGGAGTGCCGACTCTGGTGGAGACCATCCTTCCCTGAATGTTATGGTCCTCCAGGAGTGCACCCCATCCTTCTAGAGAAGCATCTGTGGTCATTATGATGGATGGAGGAGTGCTTTATCCTTTCAAATGGCACTTCCTTTCAAATGTTGGTGTGCAACCAACAATCCAGAGATTTTTTTTACCCTTTTTGGAAGGCTCAAGATCTTGTGCAGATGGTGCTTATGTGGCCAAAAACAGGTGTGGAGCTATACTTGAAGATAACGCATATGCAACCAAGCATATGGCATCACATAAGTTGTAGCTGACATGTGGCCAAGCAACAGTAGGCATTGTCTGGCCAACAACATAGGGTTGTTGATAATGGTTTGAAGCTAATAAAAGCTAGTGATTGGAAACATTGAAATAGAAGCCTGGCTTGTGCTTGGACACAATCCAGTGTTGCACCTATGAATTCCAACTACTGAGTAGGAGTCAGGTGGGACTTCTGCAAGTTTATTTGTAGGCCCAGAGTGTTGAACAAGTTGATAGTTCTTGCTGTGGATTCTGTTGCTAGTTGGGCTGTAGTAGCTACGAGGCAGTCATCCAGGTATGGGAAGATCATCACTCCTGATCTTCTTAACTGTGCTATCACTACCACAAGGACTTTTGAAAATACCCTTGGGGCTGAAGCAAGTCCAAAGGGAAGGACACGGTAGTGATGGTCTTTTAGGGTGAATCTGAGAAACTTCCTGTGCATCTGGCAAACTGTAATGTGAAAGTAAAGTGTCTTGTAGATTGAGGGACAACATCCGGTTTCCTTTTTCCAAAGACTGGATTATCTTTGCCAGCATTACCATGGTGAAGTGTTGTGGGTTTTTTAAGGTATTTGTTCAGTCTGCACAGGTCGAATATGGGTCTGCAATCTCCTGATTTTTTCCAGAGTCAAGAAGTATCGGGAATAAAACCCCTTTCCCCTTGTGAGGAGGTGGTATTGGTTCTATTGCTCCCATTGTAAGAAGCTTGTCTATCTCCTGTTACAGGAGAGTCTCATGAGAGGGGTCCCTGAAGAGGGACGGGGAAAGGGGTTGTATTGGAGGGAAAGGGAGGAAAGGGATGGTATAATTCTTGGAGATTATCTCCTGTGCCCATCTGTTGGAAGTTATATGTAACCAGACTTGATGGAAAGGGTGCAAACTGTAATAATGCTGATTTAGTGTAGGAGATGAAGTCAAACCCTTGACCAATACCTCAAAATGCTTGTCCAGTGGTTGCTGGCTGGGGCGCAGTTGACTGGTCCTGAGACTGCCTCTTCTTCTGCTGTCTCTGACACCTTCTTAAGCTGTAGCCTCTCAACTGCGAGGTGTACAAGGCTGATCTAGCTCAGGAGTGGACAACAATTTTTAATGGGGGGGCCACTCCAAGATTTTGGTAAGTGGTCAATGGCCACTCTTCTGTGGGGGGGGGGGTGCAGGGTCTGGAATGGTGGGTGGGGTATAGAATGGAGTTTGGGATAGAGGACGGGGGTGCAGGAGGGAGTGTGGTATCTGAGAGAGAATTTGGGTGAAGGAGAGGGTTATGATCTGGGGCAGAGGCTTGGGATGAAAAGTCCAGGAGAGGTTATGGGTGCAGGAGAGGATTCCAGCCTGGGGCGTAGGGATGTAGGAGGGGGTGCAGAATCTAGGAGGAAGTTGTGACCTGGGGGAAGGGGTGCAGAGGGTTTGGGTATGACATGGGGAAGAGAAAAGGGGTGCAGGAAAGGATTCTGGTTTGAGGGAGGGATGCAGGGTCTGGGAGGGAGTTGTGACCTGGTGGAGGTGGGGAGAGGAGATACAGAGGGTTTGGGTGGTGGCCTGGGGCAGGTAGTTGGGGAAAGAGAAGCGGTGGGGTGCCAGAAACAGGCTCTAGCTGGGAGGCGCTTACCTAGACGGCTCCCAGCCAGCAGCTCTACAGACTCCCTGCCTGTGTGCTGGGCAGCTGCTCCATGTGGCTCTGCTCCAGCACAGGGAGGGAGGAAGGGAGGAGGCATCATTTGCTGCCCCTGCCTTCAGCAAAATTTCTCAGCTCCTAGGGGCCAGAATGTGGACAATGGGAGCTGGAGGATTTTGCTAGAGGGCGAGGACAACACACGTAGCTTTCTCCTCCCTGCCCAGATGGCATAGCAATTAGCAGGCTGCTGTTTAAAGCGGCTGCAGCTGCTTTGTAGCAAGAGTGTCGGCGAGGAGGCCGTGGGCCGAATCCAGCTTGCTAGAGCCACCTCTTGCCCACCCCAATCTAGCCCCTGGAGTATAAAAGCGGTTCTGCTGCTTCTTAGGCTGAGGGACGTACATGCTTAGGGTCTCCAGTTTAGCCCTAGAATCTTTGAGAGTGTGTACGGATGTGTCCATCGATGTAGAGAATAGTTTTTGACCTTCAAAGGGAAGATCCTCAATTGTATTTTGTACTTCCCTAGGAAAACCTGAGAGATGTAACCAGGAGACCCTCTGCATCACAACGATGACGTCAAAGAACAGGATGCTGTCAGCTGATTCCAAGGAGGCTTGCAATGCCGTATTGGCTATGAGTGACCCCCCCCTCAAGATTGGACTTGAAGGGGGCCTTGTGCTCCTCTGGGAGGTGTTCAGTAAAGGTTTTCATTTTGTCAAAAAGGTTGTTAATGTATTTTGATAGTAGGGCCAAATAATTAGCAATCCTAAATTGCAAGAATGAGGAGGCCTCATGTCCCAATATATCCAGCCTCTTCCAGTTCTTGTCATAGGGCATCAATCAACTTGAAGTGGATCTGTTTGCCCCTGGTGTGAACCGCTTTGCCCACAAGGGAGTTAGGGGCTGGTTGAGTAAACAGGAACTCTGTCCCTTTGGCTGGCACATAATTCTTATCAGCCTTTTGGATGCTGGAGATATGGAGGCTGAAGTCTGCCAGATGATCCTAACTGGATCCAGGATGGCCTCATTTATGGGGACAAGGTGGAGGCATGAAGGATATCTGAGAGTTTATGCTAGACTTCAGGAACTTTCACTACGGGGA
Organism: Pelochelys cantorii; assembly: GCA_032595735.1. NCBI lineage: Eukaryota > Metazoa > Chordata > Testudines > Trionychidae > Pelochelys > Pelochelys cantorii. The sequence goes on from CM064332.1 coordinate 29,338,571, forward strand.
TGTCCAACAAATCCAAAACTCTTTTGAATAAGTCCTGGAAGGACTTGAAGTCATGCCCAGATGTTAGGGGGAGGGGCATTATTGACACATTGGGCAAGGAGGAAGACAGGTGAGAAGGTGATTAAGTGTCCTCCTCATGGGTCTCCTCCAGGTCTATGTCCTCCTGAGTGGCGTCAGACTTCCTCGACACCGGAGGTTTTGGAGCCACTGGCTGTGGTTTGTGTTGTGGAACACCCTGAGATGCTGCCATCTGGACTCTAAAGGGGGCCCAAGGATCCCATCCTTGCCAAGACTGGTGAAAAGGCATGGGTGCAAACCAGGGAAAGGACAGCCACATCGGCCCTTGGCTGTTTTTGTTGCAGCTGCAGAGGGTTTGGGTAAAGAGAGGTATGGAAAGTGTTACCAGATTTGTCCAATACCATGCTCATTTATTATGCTCATTTATTAGGGTTACTCTTATGGGACTGGGGAAGGTTATCAATTCTATCAGTGTGCTGCTTGTTCTCTCATATGGAGCTGAATTCTCTCCCTGCTGTCAATTCCCCCTTCCACTGGAGCTCTCCTACAGGAACTAGGTTTCTCAGGATGGGGTTCTTCCCACCATAGCAACACACACAGACACTCACACCCACTAACAGAGCATGTTTGAGAGGACTGGGTAATCAGCACTCGCAAGCTGACTGCTCACATGTCCCTGGACTCAGCAGGCTGGGTTTAACAGCAATGCCATACTGCACCTTCATGTACCTTTGGACTCAGTGGGCTGGATTAAACAGCACTTTAAGCTGCCATCCTCATATGCCCCCAGATTCAGCACCGCCTAACCCCACTTTCACACCACAATCATTCGCAGGTAAACCACACGATGAGCAAACCGCACAGTATTTTGGGCACTACAGGGATCTTTAGCTTGGGTACAAGAAGCATTGTTGCAGAGTAAATGGGGAAGCCAAAACAACAGCCCTTGAGGAAGAGTGAGCAAAAGAGAAAGAAAGAGAGAGAAGCAACTAGCTTAACAATGAAAGTTATTTATTTCTGGGTAGTGATAGGGTAACTTATGTGTGTTTGGTTTCCTATTAAATCTGTTACAATATTAAATCTAAATTGAAACCGATTACAAATGTTAGGGCTAGCTAACCATATAACAGTTTACATAGGGAAGAGTCAGGAGGCTATGCTTAGAGAGAGGTAGTTATGGTTATGGGGAGGGGAGAGGAAGAGAGAGAGAGACCTCACCACTCCGTGGAGCTTGCACTGATTGGGGTTCCCAGATGGTGATGGTAGCCGGGGGTCCAGAGGGAAGGAGACCAGCAGAGCAGAGCCCCCAGCATGATCAGACAGGAGATGAAGTCGTCTCAATGGAACTGATGCAGTTTAAATCCAGGTATCAGAACAGTTTTTCTTGGGCAAGAGTAGGAGTTTTTATAGGGGTAGGACAATAGTTCAAAGAGAGACAATAGAGACTGATCACCCCTGGTTATGGGTGATGTTCCTTGAACAAGCTCACAATGCAACTGGGCAGTTTCAGTATTTTGGATGTCAATAGGATTGTTACTAGAATTGGTCTGATAATGACTAATTTGGGTGTGAGCGGGCCTGGGTTCATTAGCATCTGGAGCAGAGATTTCCCATCAGGCAGTGCTTCTCTGCTTTCAGTATCCCATAGTTCACTGCGGTTTCTGCCTTGGAAGAGCTGGTCTCCATTCTGTATGCTAATGAGTTCTATCTTCAATGCAGATGAGGCTGGGGTGTTTCCTTAATTAGTTTAGGTGTGTCTTCCCTGGCCTTTTCCTTGCTTTGTCTGATTCTAGCAGAGACCTAGGGGAAAGGGGGGAGGGGGGGTTTCCATGAATATCACTCCCTGGCTCCCCCAGAGCACAGGGCTGGTAGGTAACAAAAGAAAGATCTCTTCATCATCTTCACTCTCACTAGAAAAGGATGGAGCCAAGCTAGAGGGGGTGACAAGCCTACTTGGTCCCTCAAGCATAGGAGTGGTGTCAGTGCCACAGTGTCCCTGGTACTGATGTGACCACCAGCTCTTGCTGCATGGTCCATGGGCACAGTGGTGGAAATAACAGTACTGATGGTGCACAAATTAACTAGAGCTTCCTTTAACTAGAAAAAACTACACTAACACCAATTTTAGCTGCTATAAAGAACCAGAGCGCTGCTGGGTTCTGACCAAGCCTGAGACAGCTGAGAAGGAACTGGGGACAGTTGACGACACATGCACATCAGCATGTTCACTACGGAGTGAGCGGCACTGTGCATGCCCATCAGCACCCAGGGTACTGCTGTTAAAAAGTTCCAAGTATAAGTGCAGGGGCACAGAGACCCTTACAGTTGAGCACCCACAGCGACGCTCCTCGAAGAACATTGTGTTATATTGTAGACCACTTCCCAAATCAGCAACTTTTATTGTTTGATTTACATGTAAATTAATAGTTAATAATTTTGTCCATCACATACAGTATTTATGAAACTTTCAGAAAAACAAAAGTAATTTTTCACAGCCTATAGAGATTTTTAGTTCTTTCCGTACCTTCTACTGAACTGAACAGAGCACTAGAAACTCTGCACACTAAAATAAGAGGATAGTTACCAATAATGCAGGGTTTTTTATTTGTAAAATGACAACACATAAAATGAGCAAGTCTTAGATTTCATTTTTTATTTTGTTGACATGATACTGGTATTGTTGAAAGTGAGTGCCAGACCAGTCCATCACTTTTTTAAAAAGACAGCATCTCTCCCATTGTCTGACCATAATTTAACAGGGCAAAGCTATACATTGAAGTGTGGTTGTAGTCATGTTGATCCCAGGATACTAGACCCATAAAATGGACCAAAATGTACTCTACCTGTACATATCTTTCAAAGACACCATTAACAATTCGGTTAGAAAGTATTCATGTAGTAATACTTTGCCAATGCATTGCCTATAGATCTACAATGAATATTACTGTACATTGCACCAAATTTGTAGTCTATTTAGTTCCTGAGCGGAGAAAAAAATATGGACTAATTTCTTCCAATGTGGGTAGTTTAAATAAAGGCTAATTATTTTGCCATCTTAATTCAAACAAAACATATCAATAGTCTACATAAAATCTAAATATACTAAATACACATCAACTGTAAACAGTTTAAAAATATTGGTTTACTAATAGTGTTGTATGTATTCAGGAGTAAAAAAATAGTAAACAGATTTTAGAAGACATAAAAGTTTACCTTACATTTTGGGAGGATTAAGACACAGCAAGAATTGGCATTTGACCCATTCTCTTTAAAATGAATATTTACAACACCAAATAGATTTTATAACAATGTTGACTGACCAAAGCTCATTTCAGGGGGAAAAAGGGGAAGTGGTTGCTACAAAAAAATTGGTTTTTGGATGTAGAGATAAAATGGTTGTAATTATTTAACAATAGCAACATTTATGCATACATTAACAAAATGAAGACACTCAGAGCAAACACAAAACATACCATTATGAAAAAGCTTCAATAAATCCAACGAAAAGCATGCTAGGTGATTTACACCCAAGGAAAAGATCCTGGTCTGAGCAGCTTACAATCTAAAGCAAAAACATCTTTATTTGAAAAAACATTCAAATAAATTGTATCAGAAATTGAAAATTAAGATTTTCATCACTTCCTATGCTACAGACATGGAAATTTCCAACGTTGCTACTTCAAGCTGAGAAAACAAACATCAAATCCATATGAAACAAAGGAGTTTGGTATGAGTGAGCATGTCAGATAACTATGTAGGGCAATTTTCACACAATGTGCAATACCAGTGCAGACCCACTGCATAATTTAAGACTTCTTAAATGGAGGCATTGTGCCATGGGTTCATTTAATTATATAAGGATCAATATTTAGAGTGAAAAGATAACATTTCACTTTTGTATCACTATGTAGTGATGTGTGGGGATGTTTGAGGCCAGGGTGAACATGACAAAACACATGTTAAATAGAATTTGGAGGCTTGAAATGTAAAGACTGGATGGAAAGCGCACGCGCACTCTCTCTCTCTCTCTCTCTCTCTCTCTCCCCTTCCCCAATATTTTTCTTTACACAGTGCATGGTTGGCCTGTGGAACTCCTTGCCAGAGGTGGTGGTGAAGACCAGGACTTTAACAGGGTTCAAGAAGGAACTAGATAAATTCATGGAGGTTAGGTCCCTCAATGGCTATTAGCCAGGATGGGTAGAAATGGTGTCCCTAGCCTCTGTCAGAGGCTGGGAATGGGTGACAGAAGAGGGATTGCTTGAAGATTCCCTGTTCTGTTCACTCCCTCTGGGGCACTTGGCATTGGCCACTGTCAGAAGACAGACCTCATTTCACGAGGCATACTGGGGCGGTCGACAAAGGCTTCCTTTGTTGACCGCAGCGCGTCCAGACTACTGCACTGTGCCGCCAAACAGCTGATCGGCACAGCGTGGCGGCCATTTTGATGTAAATGAAGCGGTGATGATTTAAATAGCCACTTCATTTCCCTATGTCTAGTAAATTCATCTACATGGCTCCATCGACGGAGCCATGTAGTCTAAACACACCCTAATTGTACTCAAAAGAAGATGGACTACATGGAAGAAATAAATGTACTGTAGAGAAAGCAACAAGCTAACTCCATTAAACTTATCTCAACTGTGGTGCTGGGGAACAATACTGCAAGTAAGTATCCAGAAACAGCTTTAGTCAGGGTGGAGTATAGAACACATGAGTGCCATACGGCCAAAACTAATATAATTACTTTTGAGTCTGCCCATCTCCAAACTGGCTGACTTGATCATTCCAATGATCTAGGAAGCATTTGATACAAAAAGAAAATAAAACATTGCTGGCTGTTCCCCTTCATCAGTGAGCAAGGGGAAAGTGCAGTTTGCTGCATTCCTCACTGTGGCTGGGAAATGTGGGGGGGAGACGAACCTAGACCTGCCCAGCCAGGAGACATGCACCTCTCGCCGGACTGTGCCTGCTGGACTGCAGCTGCCATGAAGAGGCACTCCCCCTGTCCCCGTCAACTGCTGCAGTGAGGGAAGGCTATGGTAGTCCTCTCTCCCTGGGGAAGCCTGCATACCAACTCCCTCATCCCCAGCCCAACCCAGAGCAGTTACTTAAATGAAACATATATACTTTCACTTTATTTAAAAAAAGTAATTGAGCAACAACAGGCAAAACTCTTAAGTATATATACGCATATACACCCATGCATTATAAAGCTAATTAAATATGTTATTAGGTTTAAAAGAACATGGATTTTAGTCAGTTAAATATTAAGATACTGGGTGTAGATCAATTAGTTGATTGAGAAGTCTGCTACTCTGTTCTTGACAATAAGAGTCTGTATTATGTGTGTACAGGTGTTATAAACCTATATTTACCAAATATGTTCAAATTTGGTAAATTATATTTTACACTTTAAGGACAAAGGGAGCATTGACACTGTGTAATCCCAATGAGATCAATGGAAGGACATGGAGGGTAAATTAGTACAGTAACCATCTCTATCATCAATTTACACTGAAAAACTGTGGTTAACAAACACCTAATTTTGACAACAATTTAGGTAGAAGACAACCAAACAGAAGCTTGAACACTTTGAAGCATAAAAAACCCTAGAGTTTAAAATGACTGAGACAGTTATTAGCCCGAAATACACATCAGATTTTTAAAATAGACAAATCATAGTTGAGGCACTGGTTCTCCTACTTACTCATTCTGTAAACTGCTTTGTAAGAGAATAAAGCTCTCCTTTGCCTTCCCTTCCCCTCTCAACTTCCTCAGTATTTTATTCAGGAAGTGTATCAAGAAGTGCAGCATGAACCACTGGCATAGAAAAATCTTTCAAGTTAATTCAGTACAAACTATTACAATTTAAAATGAAAGTATCAACCAAAAAACCTATGTACATGCACAGAAAGCTGGTTTATAATGCACACCCAAACCCAGGAGACATTTAGATGGCACTGTTAAACTTTCTTTAAATAAAAAAACAGCACTTACACGCATGTAAGAACATTCAGTACAAAAGATGTGTTAATAAAAATAATCAACTGGTCAACTGCAATAAGGCAAGAACAGAATTCTTTACTAGACAGACTTTTTTGTTGCAACATTTTTTTCCTTCTTTATAACCACTCACATGTCCATTAAATGTATTTTCTCACCCCAATAATTAGGATATACAAGTCATCTTTGCAATATTGTATACCTCATTGCAATATGTAGAACACATCCTCCGTCTGTTTCATTATTTCCTTCTTTATGAAGTACCATACTATGCTTATAACACTGAATTATGGCTTAATATTCATTTGAATGGATTCTCTGAAAAAGTGTTTTCCAGACACAGTACTAGCAATAGTAGCAAAGTTAATGCCAGTTTTTTTATATAGCCAATTTTTTTTAATCCATGTTAATACTTTGATATGAAGGAACACTTACAGGGCCTAAGTCTTATTTTACCATAACTTTCTTGCTTTCTGGGTTTAAGTCATATACTTTAATGTTAGCAGAACTCAGTCTCCTATACTGAAAACTCCAGAGCTGATCTGTTGAAACAGCAAGTTACCTCTCTCTCACAAAATAAGCTTTACATCTACACAGCAACCGAAAATTATGGGAAACTGAAATGTTTGGAATGTATGAGTACAGAAGGTTCTGAATATTATGTAAAAATGTAAATTAGTCATCAAGTACAGGTTATACTGGGAGGGAGAAAGAGACACCACCACTTGCGTTCATACAGCTAGCTGCACATATATGAACACGGTATACACAAACTAACCAGAAGTGGTACATGGAACAAAGCAAAACGACAACTAAATGGAAAGTTTTGGGCTCCATACATTGTGGTAGGTGTTTATCAAATACATCTAATGGGCATGCATAATCAGAAATACTTTTCAGCCTAATGCATAAGAATTTAAGCACCCGGTCTCCATGCAGTTCAATGAAAATTGCTAGGCTAGATGTCAGCATGTAGAATTTTGGAGAATAGATCAGCAATATATGCAGTCTCCTTGTAACTTTTTTAAAAGTATTAATCTACATGAAGTTATTTATTTTTCAAGATACTAATGGGAGTTAGACGACATCATAATTATTCATTCACCATCTAAATTTTGTTTTCCACCAATGGATATTAACAACTCAAATGCAAACCTTTCAATATTAAGGTCTTGTTGAGGTATATTATACTAATGTTTATATTACCTATATCCATGGCAGACATTCATACAACATGAACTTTAAAAAAAAATCAACTGGGGAAGGAGGGGAAAATCACACTAAGCTGTATTCCAAAAACCATATGCCCTCAGTTGGTATTGATCTCAATGGGAGAGTTATGTACTGAATGAAGGCAGTGTAAGGCTCAATGTTTCAATTGAGAGTTACATGCATATATAAGAATTGTGTATAAAAAAGCAAGCTGCAATTCCAGACCATTACTAAGAGCAGCACTAATGAAGTGGTCACTTATTAATTTATTTACCTGTACAGAACTGGTGTGGCTTTAGTCAATGAAATTAAGGAACAGTGTATACGCAAAGAGAACTTCTTCTATGTACAGAATTAAGTTTTAACATGCAGGTTAATCTAAACTTAATTCATATCTCCATGAACAACAAGGAGCTACAAATTAAAACAGGCTACGTCTACACTGCAGTGCTATTTCGGGATACCAGAGGTATCCCGAAATAGCTATCCCGCATCTGAACAGCAAGCCCGTTATTTCAAAATATAATGGGCTCACAATTCCGACGACCCCATAAACCTCATTCTATGAGGAGTAAGGGACATTTCAGAATAGCGGGTTATTTCAAAATTGTCTCAAAATAAGCTACGCAAATCGCATAGCTTAAATTGCGTAGCTTATTTCGAGCTGTGGGTGCAGTGTAGAAGCACCCATAGAGATCAAAGTGCGGTCTTCAATGGGATAAAACCAACAAACATGAACTGCATATAGATGTCAACGCATTTTTTGTAAATATTCACTTTACAATAATTTGGAAATGCATAAGTTATCTTAAAATACCATTAGGTAGACACGGAATCTTAATTATTACATACTTTTCTGCCAAGGCCATCATTGTTATATCTGGGTGCAAATAACTCTGTTTGGCATAGTACCTTAAATCAGAGCACTTGATAAATTTTAATGACACCATATAACCAAAATTCCCTGTAAGCTGCGTGCCTCTGCAGGTGCTCAGCCCTTTTCTGAACACTGCACAGAGGCAGGAAGCTCAGCTGATCAACGGGGAAAGGAGGGGGCAGGGCACTCACACTCTTCAGAGGAGCAAAAACAACCACAGCAGCAGTTGCTGCTGCCTGCTATAAAAGAGAAGCTGACTCCAGCCTCTACTTCTGGGCTGGGCAAAAGATGATCTGCGGCTGGATCAGGCCGCGAGAGCCTCAGCCAGCTCTCTGCCTGCCCCACACCCACTCAGCACTCAGGAAAGCTGGGTGCAGGGCCATGTGTGTGTTTGTGAACGCTAAGAGCCTGGAGGGAGGGGAGACAGGTTTCTCATGCTGCCGCTGCCCCCAGTAGCTCCCATTGGCTGGTTTCGACCAATTAGCAGCTGCTTGTTTGCAGGACAGGCAGCAGGTGAAGTGCCCCTTCTCCCTCATCACCCGGGCTCACAGCATTCAGTTCAGAACAATCAACATAACTCCTGCATCTCCCCTGAGCATGTACAGGGGCTGGAAGGCAGGGACCCTGGCTAAGGAACCTGCTGGGCTACTGGCTAGAAGCCAGGTAAGGCTCTAGCTTGTAAACCCCAGCCCGTCCTTCCCCTCCCCCAACCCTCTGCCCCCCCTTCTGCCCTCCTACCCCATATAACCCAAATCTTCTGCACCTCTGCTCCAACCCCCATACACCTTCCTAGACACTGCATACACCCCTCCTACACTCCTCCTCAGGTCACAAACACCCCCAAAACCTTACACCCTAATCTGCTATCCCTGGTCACAGCCCAAATCCATGCACCCCCTCCTGCCCTAGGTCACAATCCCCTACTTCACCCAAACTCAACCCAATCCCTTACTTCAAAGTCTCAGAGGGTAGCTGTGTTAGTCTGTAACAAAAAAAACCCAATGTCCTGTAGCACCTTAGCCTAATAAAAATATATAAATAGTATGAGCTTTCGAGGGCACAACCCATTTCTTCAGCCAAGGATAGTGTTCATTTTCTTTTTATCTGATTTCATATTAAATAATCATATGCATTGCTCCTTGTTAATTAGCCCTTGTTTTAATATATTTTCTTCCACACCTATGGACTACTTAAAATAGGTATTTAGATCTACATTTTTTGTTTGTACTGGTGGGTGCACATCCACACACTACCTTAATAATGGTGTTGCACATAAGACATTTCAACCAGCCCAAAAGAAAATTCAGCCCACCCAAGGATAGAAAATATCAGAAGGAACACTGAACATAATCCCTCTGGTGAAGCAGGTACTGTAACTGCAATTCCCATTTAATAGGTACATGAATTGTGATAAAAGAAAGATTAATGAATTCACCCAGAGTCACCAGGATCAAAATCCAATTCTCCCATCCCTGGGCCTTTATTTTTAACTACTAGGCAATACTACCTGCTTACATCTTCAAGATTATTTAGTTTTCCCCTGGGAAAAAAACACATTATAAAAAAGTGCAATGAATATCATTAGCAAGAGATAGTTACAATCAGCCGATTAATTTTACTCAAGAATAAAACACAACATTTATATCCATGCCACACATATTCCTTCTTGAATACCACTTTATAATCAACAATGCTCTAAATATACAATGCTGGTGAAGTTACATATGTGCTAAATAACAGACCCTGATTGTAAGAGAAAGCCACCTTTCTATTTTCTGCTTAAATGGGATCATTAGTTTCACAAGTAAGACAGAATCTAAGCCACACATGTGCAACATTAAAGGTAGCAGGAAGTAGGTGGACTACATAGTTTACTCTTAATTAAGGCTCCACAGTTGCTCAAAGCCCATCAGATTGTATACTGTTGGTTAGATTATAAACACTTTGGGGCAGAACAATTTATCGAGGATGAATGTTGTGCCCTGTGCATACAGTAAGATACTGACCCCTGATGGGGGCCACTTGCCACCACTTCAACAGAAATAGTAAGTTATATGTCTGTTCAGCTACTGCATGGGATAGAAATGGAAACAGATTGTTTCTCTGCAACCTGGAAGAGGGAAGATAGTCCACATGCATTACAAGGTACCAACCCTATTTGTGGCGCAAGTCATGCTTTTAGAAAAATACATATAGATTCCCAGAAGCCATGCTACTTATTAGGCAAATATTTTAAAACAAACAGTATAAGAACAGCAAATTCCAAGAAAATATTTTTAAATTGTCCATGAATACTGGTTTACATTTCACATTCTGTTAATAACAGTGACTTTTAGCTTATAAAAATTAAAATCTTAAATCAACAGAAATTCAGGTAAAAAGAATAGAGCACTTCAAACATGAAAAATTAAGAAAAAATAGTCATGGTACTCCAAAGATGAACATTATGAATGTAGTGAAGTCCAGCATTTTATTTTTTATTAGACTAAGAAAGCTAGAATTCTTCGTTTCTGTGTTTCAAGGATTCAATTTTTGTTTCTTGAAAACAACTGCAGATAAAACTAACAGTCATTGCATTGTTATTTTTCCTTAAAACATACATTATGCGATACACCAGTTAGTTAATAACACTGACCTTTGTACATGCCTTCTGTGTAAATAAATGAATTTTTTTAAATGGCCATAACAAAAGACTTAACAGACAATTAACAAAAGAGATGTCATGACTACGTTAGAAAGCTGCATTTCAAACTTGGGACAACTCAGCTATTAAATACATACTTTGGAAACTGTCCTCATTGTCCCCACGAAGTATATGTCAAAATTTTAACCAATACAGTACACAAATAAAATAAATGAAATTAAATGGAAACTGGATGTGTTTCACAACCTCATCTTATAAAGATAAGTTCATAACCGTCTTAAAAATTAAGCCAGGTTTAAAATTGTCTTGTCCTTAAACTTTGTCTAATTTTTACAATATTATTTAAATATACACATGTACAGAATAAGACAGGAAATCTGGGATTACCTATGATTTTATGGTACCAATAACATTTTGCAGCACCCAGTGTCATTTCGTGAAGAATCAAAAATCTTTCGCGCCAGTGGTTCACAACTATTTACATATTAGGACCCCCACACTTCTCCCATTTGCCAATATGGGAAGGTTAGGATAGTCATGACTCCCATAGTTCTTTGCATGTGCTGTACGAAGTACCATTTACATGCATCATTAATTCAATTAGAGCTTTCACATGGATTTCTACAGGAGCAGAATCAAGCATCAGTTACAGTGGAATAATGTCTACTCCCCTCTCCCCTGTCAGTTTCTTACACACATACAAGTAGCTACTTCAGCAATTTTGGATTATCACCACTCAGTATCCTCTTTTTCTGAAAACATATTAATACAAAATAGATTGGCCTGTAAGATTTCTGGTGCAAACAAGCACACTTTTTTGGTCACTTCTTTGCATAAGGAAAACTAAGACATATTTCCCTTTTATTAATGCTGAAGTTTCATCCCCTAGATAGAAATCTATCATAAATGACTACATATCTGAAACATTCAACATGATGGCACAAAGCAGAGCAGAACACAGTTATTTTTGGACTGATCTATCCAACAAATGAGGATGCTACCTTTTTGGATTCTTCGCCTTTTAGCAAATTTTTACAGTTAGTTGCCGATACTGAACAAAGTATAAAATCCACTTTCAGACACACTGTTCCTTTTTGCGATCATCCCCATTATAGAGCATACATATGAGAGAGATTACAAACCAATAGTCTTAAGAGATTTCATTTTATAAAGAAATGGTGCACCAATTATTTGGTGATGGGTAGAGCAGTACAGAGAACAAAAGAAAAAACAGTTGTGACGTCAACAATCTCAACATTAGTACTCAGTACATGGAGATTCAGTGTTATTCACTTTTTCTTGAACAGATTTCAGTTACTCTAAATTTAAGGTATAAATATGCACAAATATGCACAGAGGGATTTTTTTTTTTTGTATCTGTAGTACATTTCAATAAGTTTTTAAAATACTAGAAAGTTAATACCTATGCCACTGATTTGCTTGCTAATTTACTGGAATAATGAGGCCAACATCTTCAACTAGGAGGATTATACTGGAATACAAAATGTAAAGTTAAAAATTCCTTCCTCTCACTTCATACTCACCAAACATAGAGTCCTGAATGGCTTTATCTTGAGAAGGTGGCAACCACAGTTTTTAAATCTATCTTCTGAGGAAACTAATGGGAAAACAAACTAGAGCCTTCATGTTCATCTGTTTTCAAAGTGGTGGTGATAATGTGTATGTAGAAAATAAAGTTGAACTCAGTTTTATTATAAATACACCTAACCCATTAATTTCGCAGGTTACCATAAGCACAGGTAAACCAGCTATCCATTGGTACAGCATTTTATGCAATGTCGGTGCAAAGAGATCATTAAAAATCATCTGATTTTAAGTCTCGACATCATCCATTCAAGTCCTTGGCACAATCTGTAAATAAAAAAATAAAGTATGTATTTTGCATAAAAACTGACCACAAATATTGTCACGATAACTTTAGGCAGAACTTTCATACAGCATATGTTTGTGAAAGTCCTGAAACCATAATATTCCATTCTACACAGTAGTAAAAGTAATAGAAGTTTACATTAAGGACTCCTTCACAATATGGTTTAGGCTTGAAAGGATTAGATCCGGGTATCAAACTCCCAGCCTGCGGGCCATCCCCGCCAGAGCTGTTGCACAATCCGGCCTGGGAGTCCAGCACGCCAGAGGCTGTCCATTCCCATCCCCCACGTCCTGCCCCTTCCCTTTCTCATCCCCTGAGGGATGCGACCTCCGGGATTCCCGGAGAAGGGAGAGCCTGGCGTGGGGCAGCAGCAGCAGCTGTTATGCCTCCTGCACTCCCTGATGGGTGCTGCAGGAAAGGGAGGAAGTGCACTCACCAAGCAGGCTGTACTTCAGGGCTACTCAACTTTGGAAGCCCCGGGGGCCGCAATGATACTCACAGCACATGCTGAGGGCTGCAACTTAAGCGTAGTTGCATATACATGCAAATATATATGCAAATAGCTTCTTCCACACTGACGGGCATGAATACAAAGCACTTCCCACAATGCCCCGGCGCTCCCGGCACCTCCTCCCTGGGGGCTGGAAACGCCGACACCTGTACCCGTCTGTTCCAGTCAGCTTTTACACTTGCGTCTTTCAGTGCTCACCCTGCCTGGGAGTTTCTTGCCGTTGTGGAGAATGTTCCCAGTGGAGGCCATGTCCAAAGGATCCCACCTGCAGGCTGTGTGTTGAGCCCCGCATAAACCCAAACCACACCACAGGCCACAAACAAATGGGCCAAGGGCTGCATGAGGGCTGCAGGCAGCGTGTTGAGTAGCCCTGCTGTACTTCACTATGGCTGCTGCTGCTGCAGCGAGTGTGGAGGGCCCGACTGCTGCAGCTGCCCCAACACCAGCCCCCCTGGTAATTCCTGAGGTTGTGACCCTCAGGGGATGGCGTGCAAGTGATGGCAGAAAGGGGTGGGGTTTGGGGAATAGGAGCAAACATACCCTATCCATCCAGGACTCCCAGGCCAGACTGCACAACTGTTCCCACCAGGGATGGCCCGCAAGCTGAGAGTTTGAGACCCCTGGGTTAGATTTTTATCACTAAATGTTGGCTAACATTGATTTCACCATACATACACAAATCAATGGGATTACTTTCATCAATAACAACCAAAAATGTACAGATATAGAAAATAAGAAAAATGCTATTTGAACTAGGGACGTTAAATTGCAGGTAACTGACTAATCGAATAGTTGATGCATTTTGCATTGACTAATCAACTAGTTGATAGGGTGTCTCCACCTTTAAAGGTGAAAGTGCCATGTGGAGCCCAGGTTCAGCTGGGGACTCCCTGCTGACACTGGGCTCTGTGCAGCGCTGCTACTTTGAAATGTTGCGGGAGCCTGGAGCCAGGCTCCCCGTGATGTTTCAAAGCAGCAGTGCCACATGGAGCCCGGAATCAGCTGGGGACTCCCCACTAACCCCAGGCTCTGTGCGGTGCTGCCGCTTTGAAATGCTGCGAGGAGCCTGACGCCAGGCTCCCATGGCAGTATATCAAAGCAGCAGCATCGCATTGAGCCTGGGGTCTGGCCCCAGGCTCCATGCAGTGCTGCTTCTTAGAAGTACTCCTTCCTTCCCCTCCGCTGCCTCTTTCTGATAAGAGGCAGCAAAGGGGTGGGGGAGCAACTAGTTGACAAGCTTGTCGACTATTCGATAAGCATTTGCTTATCGAATAGTCGACTAGTCCTTAACATCCCTGATTTGAACTTAGTTTGATTGAAAGATATTTTCTTTGGATATGGACATTCATGTCTGAATTACAAATGTGTGCTATGCTTCTGATGCCTAAAGACAGTTTGGTAATGGACTGCCTAGCCTGCTTGCCTGACCCACTGAGAGAAGGCAGGAGACACATTTTATACTCAGCAAGGCATAAAGGGGCATGCCTACAGACAAAGCTTTAAGGCTTTCAAGGCCATATGTACGCAGCTTGTGTTTGGTACAAAGAAAACAGAAGCCAGATGGCAAAAGGAATATAAAAAGCAGTTACATCTTCTCCATTTTGTCTTCATCCCTGCTCCCTACCTCTGGAGTCAACGTTTTATGAATGAAGCTCTGAAAAAAGGACCGAGTGACTGTCCAAGCTGTGGATGTGTTCCACAGAGACTTTCAAGCTAGCAAACTCAACCACATTGCCAGAACCTAATGAACTTTGAAGTTGCTGTATGTATGTGGCTGTTGGACCATTTAACATCTCTCTTGTCCTTTTTCTTTATAATAAACCCTTAGATCGGGGTGAGGAACTTTTTTAGGTTAGGGGCCGCTGACAGACAAAAAATCAGTTGGGCGGATGGCAGTGGGGACTGGAGTTCCAGCATGGGCTCCCCAATGCTGGGGGGGAAGGAGCCATGAGCCCTTGAGGCCAGATCCAGGCAAGCCGAGGACTGCATCTAGCCCCTGGCCCTTAAGTTCCCCACCCTTGCCTTAGACACTAAAGAATTGGTTGGCAGCATGGCATTTTGGGTAAGATCCAAATCTATACTGACCTAGTAACGTGACTGGCCCTTTCAGATCAGAACATTTTGTACGTGTGAGCAGAGTTTTAAAATAATTTTTCATTACTTTGGACCTAGATGCTGACTGGGAACCAGAGAACTGGAATACAATAAAGGGAACTGTGTGATTTCTTTTTTGCTTCTTGAAAAGCAGCATAAGGGATCAGAAGCACAGTTTGTGACAGGTTGAGAAGGTTATCTTCAGTGTTACCCACCACTATTGGAAGGACCTGCTTTCCCCTTTGCAGCCTGCCCTGACCTTCCCACTTGCAATAAGGGTTTCCCCAGGCACTCCTAATCACCCAAACATGTTTGCTTTGCATTGTAAACTGCAACACAACTGCCAGTGGTGTGTGCTTTAACAAAGACTAGTGAGAAGAGTTACACCTTTGTTAAAAAGTGAAACAATACAAGTAAATTTTTCCCAGGAATACTAAGTCTCTGGGACAGCTCTTTGTTTTTCTCTAAGATTCTGTACATTGCTGAATTTGTTGCAGGACCCTATGAAGAATTTTTGTTTAAAAAGGTATTTTCAATTTTGCCTTGAGATTCAGATCCCACAATACATAGGTATGGCCAGGCGATGTTTATCAAACAACATATGGATGCTCCACATACCATGATACATGCACCAATGTTATTCAGAAAGTATTCACAAGAAGAATTCTTACCCTTCGCCAGTCAGAGCACAACATGCCTGGATATGCCACTGGTGATCTTTAACTGAAGTTAGTTTCAGAAACTGGGATATTTCAGCTATCGTCATGCACTCTTTAACATCTTGTTTGTTAGCAAAAATAAGCAACCCTGCTTTCTTTAAGTCCTAAAGAGAAAGATGAATAGACCGGAAAATGTTTAGAGGTTTCATTATTTTTCTAATACTATTTCACAGATATTTCAGAATTATATTAGATTTCTGATTTAGAAGTGTTTTTTATGATATTGAAAACATTCACATATGTATCTTTCACTTAAGTGCCAACATACATTCTGCTTTTAGAATTCTGAAAGGTTCCAATATCCAGAAAGAAATACTGGTGATATATTTTCCAAGTGTAACTGAAATTTAGAAAGTATAAGAGTAACTGCTAGTCTAGCAATTATTGATTGGCAATAAAAATATCTACCATTTTGTTTACAGAGTTTTTTTCACCTCTAAAATATGTTGTGGATCCACACAAATTCATTCTAAGGCTTGTGGACAAGGTGCATTAGTCTGCACTAGCATTTTACACAAAGATATCTACACAGCATTTTGGAAAGAGCCTTCCACCCAGGATCAGACTAAGGCTAACAAGGTTTGCACTAATGCTCTGAAAATAGCTGCACATAGCTCAATGAAGTTGGGTTCAGGCTGGTACTTGGGCTCTCAAGACTTCACCAATCCTGAGCTTCAAAGCCCAACTTCCAGTCCAAGCAGACAGGGATCACATCCTAAAAGACATTTTTCCCAAATCCCCTCTTCTGGCCTTCAAACAACCTCCCATCTTCATTTATCCGAAGCAAGTCCTACACCTGTGGTTCTCAAATGGTGGTCCGTGGTGACTTTTTTGATGGTTCACAGGAACATTGTCCAAAGTCACACGGCATGAGCAGGTGCCGCTGTTAGGCTGCTTTACGCCGTGTTCACAAGCACGTGGCGCGTCATCCATAGCATCACCTAGGACGCAACCATGTTGTGTTGCCAGTAACTTCCGTCTGAGGCTCTGAGCGTCAGTGTAGCTGCCGCCGTCGTGCTGAGCGGTTGCTGTGTCATTTGTCCTGTGCTACATGTCCTGTTTTACAGGTGTGGTGTAGTTTGTTTATAATGGCAACGACAGCAAGAAATGTCAAGTGCATGTATTCGGAGGACTACATCAAATTCGGCTTCACTTGTCAAGAAAAAGAAGGCGTGGATTTGCCACAATGTGTTATATGTTTCAAAATCTTGGGGAATGACTCAATGAAGCCAGCTAAGCTGAAACCCCATCTCGAAAAGTGTCACCCCAATTTGTTGCAAAAGAATGAAGATTATTTTGAGCGGCGGTTATCAGGTCTGAAACGGCAGCGCCTCAACTCAACAAGCGCATTCTACAATAAGACAAGCAATGCAGTGCATGCTTCCTACATTGTGGCATACAAAGTGGCACAGGCCAAGAAGCCTCATACCATTGTAGAGCAACTTGTGCTCCCCTGTGCAAAAGAGATGGTGCAGCTTGTTCTTGGCGAGCAGGCAGCAAGGAAGCTGAACGATATATCTGTCTCTAACGACACAGTATCGAGACGGATAAATGAGGTATCACAGAACATCAGTGAACAAGTTGTGGATGAAATAAAGAAGTCTCCATTGTTTGCCATACAACTGGATGATTGACCGACGTCTCATTGTGCTCTCAGCTATTGGTGTTCGCACGATACATGGTTGAGGGAGACTTCAAAGACGAGTTTCTTTTTTGTAAGACTCTTGATACCACCACAAAGGCTCAGGATGTGATGGAAATTGTTAACAATTTCTTTGAAGTACATGGTCTGGATTGGGTAAATCTTGTGGGTGTCACCACTGATGGTGCACCTGCCATGCTGGGCTCAAGATCGGGCTTCCAAACCCTGGTGAAACAGCATGCTCCAATGGTAACTGGAGTTCATTGCTTCATTCATAGGGAAGCTTTGGCATCAAAAACATTGCCTGATCAACTGAACGCCGTTTTCAAAGGGTTGGTGAAAGTGGTGAATCACATCAAATCATCGGCTCTGAACACCAGGCTGTTCAAAATATTTTGCCTAGACATGGGTTCTGACTTTGATGTGTTGCTGTTCTACACTTCTGTATGGTGGTTGTCAGCCGGGAACATACTCAACATCGTTTTTCAACTGAGAGAGGAGTTGGATTTATTTCTCCAGGCTCAAGGGAAAGAGGAATTCCGAAATGTGCTGATGCGGTCAAATTTAGAACTTGCGTATCTTGCCGATGTTTTTGGAAACTTGAACAAACTGAATCTTCAGCTGCAAAGGAAAGGTGCAAATCTGTTCTCTCACCAAAGCATCATCAAGGCTTTTCTTGACAAATTGGAACTCTGGATCATAAGAGTCGAAGGCAATAATTTGGCTCAATTTCTGTATGTGGATGCCATGCTCGGGGAAAAGGAAGCCATTTGGACACAAATTCTCGATCATTTACGGAAGCTACGAGACGAATTTCAACGATACTTTCCAGAGGTGGACAGGACAAGGCATAGATTATCTTTCATCAGGAATCCATTTACAACAGATGTTAATAATGTTCCAGATAATCTGCAGGAGGAATTCTTGGATCTGAAAAATGATTTTGTGGCTCAAGATGTGTACCAGCAGTCTACCATAGAGAAATTTTGGGCCAGCGTGACCAGGAGTTACCCAAATCTGTCAGCACACACAGTCAGATTTCTTTTGCCATTTGCATCAACTTATATGTGTGAAACTAGATTTTCATGATTGTTGCCCGTTAAGTCCAAAAAGTGGAATTGGCTTGCAGTGGAAAGCGATATTTGTTGTGCATTATCAAGTACCACTCCAAACATTGAAAAGCTTGTCAGTGAGAAGAGAAACCAAAAATCTGTTGGTAAGAAATAAATTTCAAACTAAAATGTTCGTTGTCTGCTCTTTTTTATTGTCTCAAAAAGGAGGTGGTCCACGAAAATTTTTTGATTGGCCTGGTGGTCCGTGGACTGAAACGAGTTGAGACCCACTGTCCTACACAGACTCACCAACTCAAAGCAGCATCCAACTCTCCCATAACAGGTAAGTGTTAACTACTTATGGTAAACAATCTGTTCCACCTTGTATTTAGCTGTGACACAATGTTAAGAGGCAGGTAATTAGCTAATCGTGCAGTTGATACAATTTGTATTGACTACATGATTAGTTGATAAGGGAAGGCGCCCAGTCCAGAAGCTACCCTCTGGACTGAGCGCCAGGCAGCCCAAGTCCTACTACATTTAAACCGCAGAGCTACAGTGGGGGTGAGTCCCCAACCCGGCATGAGCTGGGACTGAGCAAGTCCAGCTCAGTCCCGGGTCCAGCAGCCCATCCACAGGTGTTCCAGCTCCCCGCTGGGACCACCCTTCGCACCCACAGATAGGGGATCTGGACTCGGTGTGAGCTGGAACTGAACAAGACCAGCTCAGTACCGGCTCACACTGAGGATGTGAGGATTACTTATGGTGTTCCCTCTCTCTGTGCGAGTACTCCTTCCTTCCCCTCCGCTTCCCCACCCCTTTGCTGCCTCTATCAGAAAGAGGCAGCGGAGGGGACGGAAGGAGTACTCGCACAGAGAGAGGGAACACAATAGGTAATCCTCACATGATCCCTCTCCTGTAATCCATTTCCAGACAAACAGAGGCTAGGGATACCATTCCTGCCCATCCTAGCTAATAGATTCATGAAGATTAGGTCCATCAATGGCTATCTAGTCCTTTTTTGAACCCTATTAAAGTCCTAGTCTTCATCACATCCTGTGGCAAGGAATACCACAGGCTGACTATGCGATGAGTGAAGAAAAACTTCCTTTTGTTTGTTTTAAACCCGCTGCCTAATTAATTTCATTTGGTGTTCTTACAGTCTGGGGATAAGTAAATAACTTTTCCTTATTCACTTTTGCCACACCAGTCATGATTTTATAGACCTCTATTATATCCCTCCTTAGTCTCCTCTTTTCTAAACTGAAAAGTCCAAGTCTTTTTAATCTCTCTTCATATGGGACCCGTTACAAACCTCTAATAATTTTTGTTGCCCTTTTCTCAACCTTTTCCAATGCCAAAATATCTTTTTTGAGATGAGGTGACCATATCTGTACACAGTATTCAAGATGTGGGCGTACCATGGTTTTATATAGAGGCAATAAGATATTTTCTGTCTTATTCTCTGTCCCTTTTTTTAAATGATTCCTAACATTCTATTTGCTTTTTTGATTGCTGCTGCACACTGAGTGGATGTTTTCAGAGAACTATCCACAATGACTCCAAGATCTCTCTCTTGAGCAGTTGTAGCTAAATTACTTCCCAAATTACATTCATCTATATGTCTGGCAATTTTATTCTTTACTATAGTTTCAACTAATTTGCTCGGTACTGACATCAGACTTACTGTAGTTCCCACTAATTGCCAGGATCACCTCTAGTGCCCTTTTTAAATACTGGCATCATGTTAGCTATCTTCCTGTCACTAGGTACAGAAGATTTAAAGGACAGGTTACAAACCAGAGTTAGTAATTCCACAATTTCACATTTGAGTTCTTTCAGAACTCTTAGATGAATGCAATCTGGTCCTGGTGACTTGCTATTGTTAAGTTTATCAATTTGTTCCAGAACCTCCTCTAATGATATCTCAATCTGGGACAATTCCTCAGATTTGCCACCTAAAAAGAATTTGGGACTCTCCCCAATATCCTCAGCCGTGAAGACTGAAGCAAAGAATTCAGTTAGCTTCTCCACAATGACTATCATCTTTGAGTGCTCCTTTAGCAACTCGATCGTCCAAGGGCCCGACTGGTTGAGAAGCAGGAAGCCTGCTAAACATGTACTTAAAAATCATTTTGCTATTAGTTTTTGAGGTTTTGGCTAGCTGTTCCTCAAACTCCTTTTTGGCTTTTCTTATTATATTTTTACATGTAATTTGACAAAGTTTATGTTCCTTTCTATTTTCCTCACTAGAATTTTACTTCCACTTTTTAAAAAATGCCTTTTTATCCCTCACTGCTTCTTTTCCTTGGTGGTTAAGCCACAGTGGCACTTTTTTTCGTTTTCTTACTGTGTTTTTTAATTTGGGGTATACATTTAAGTTGGGCCTCTATTATGGTGTCTTTGAAAAGTTTCCATGCAACTTGCAGGGATTTTACTTTTGTCACTGTACCTTTTAATTTCTGTTTAACTAACCTCCTCATTTTTGTGTAGTTCCCCTTTCTGAAATTAAATGCCATAATGTTGGATTGCTGAGGTGCTTTTCCCAATACAGGGATGTTAAATTTTATTACATTATGGTCACTATTTCCAAGTGGTCCAGTTATATTTACCTCTTGAACCAGATCCTGCACTCCACTTAAACTAAATCAAATCAAAGCCTTCAACTCCAATATTCAAGTTTTACTAGAACATGACACTTATACGGGGCAATTTCAGACCTGAAACTATTTTTAAAGGGCCATTGTGAATTTGCAAGTGACATTTCCACCTGAAGTTTTTGTATTTATTATTGCTACAAGTAAACACCACCATTACTGCTATACATCATGGAAATTAGATGAAAACATTTATTTACAGTTTTGGTTTTTTTTACTTTTTGCACTTAATAATGTGAGTATAGACAATTCCTAGTACACAGCCTTCCTTAAGCCCTAAAAGAAGGTTTTTGATCTGTTTCACCTCTTCTACTGTTACTAATAAGCAGAATATATGGACAGAAAGGAGAGCTAAAAGTTCTAAACAAAAGTTTATTCTGCTAGCATTAAGAGTTTATGGATTTTTTTAAAGACATGGCATACTATCCAAGGAGTGCTACATCAGAAAGTATATATTTTAATTGATTAAAGTACAACAAAATCAAATTGACAGTATTCCGTTAAGCAAGCCCTGCATTTAATTAGCAGCTGTACATAAGATGCAGGTAGTAGTACAGTCGAATCTCAGAGAGTCAGCCACACAACTCATTTGAAACCAAAAGTTTGCAATCAGGCAGCAAAGACCAAAAAAACCACCAAACAAACACCACCACCACCACCACCATGCACATACACCATACAGTACTGTTAAACAGAAACTACAGAGTTGACCAGGAAAACAAACGGTTTCCATACTTGTTCTGTTTAAAATTCAATTAAATTAAGCAGCATTTTTCTTCTGCACAGTAAAGTTTCAAAGCTGTATTAAGTCAATGTTCAAGTTGTAAACTTAGAATTACCGTAAGATTTTGTTCAGAATTATGAACATTTCAGAGTTCTGAACAATCTTCATTCCAGAGGTGTTCATAACTCTACTTCAAAGTCAGTATATTCCTGATACTTATAACCTACATGTGATCCCCAAGCAATTAACTCCACTTTCTCCAGCTGTAAACTGGGAATGATGAAACTTATAACACTAGTATCTGTGTATTTTTTATATTGATATATAATCTCCTATGATTCCCTAAGGTTGGTGAGACAGAAGTGAAACAGCTTGACTAAAGCCAAACATGACTCAGTGGCAGGATTAATATTCAGGAATCTCTAGCTCCAAACCTTCTGCTCCTTTCTTTACAGGCAGTAAGATAACAATGTTCCCTTCTCCTGATGAACTTCTTATAAATAACAGAGGACAAAATAAGGTCATATATAGCTGTCAGCAATAAAATGGCAGCCGGGGGGCACGCCTCCAGCTGTGGGTGAGCTGGAGCAGCCCCCCACAATGGGCAGAGGCTGCTCCAGCTGTGCTGGAGTGCCTCTGCCCACAGTGCACCCCTGCAGGGCTGGAGCAGCCCCCTGTCCATGGTGGGTGGGAGGCTGCTCCAGCCTCCACCAGTTAATCATTCGCATCTGTACTAACCATCAGTGAACAAAGTGTCTTTATAATTATGACTAGCATCTGTAAATTGTTAATCTAATTGCGAATTGTTTCCTATCAAAAATGTTCAACTGAACAAAACTAATGTAATCATAGAATACTAGAACTGGAAGGGACCTTGAGAGATCATGGAAGTCCAGTCCCCTGCCTTCACAGTAAGGCCAAGCACCATCAATCATCCCTGACAGATGTCTGTCTAACCTGCTCTTAAATATCTCCAATGATGGATATTCCAAAACCTCCCTAGGCAATTTTTTCCAGTGTTTAACCACTATGATAGAAAGTTTTGCCTAATGTGCAACCTAAACCTCCCTTGCTACAATTTAAGCCCATTGCTTCTTGTCTATTATCAGACATTAAGAAGAATAATTTTCCTCCCTCCTCCTTGTAATATCCTTTTAGGTTCCTGAAATATTCTCAGTCTTCTCTTTTCCCAACTAAACAAACCCAATTCTTTCTAATGGCAGGCATAAATACTGGGCTCTTAAATACCTAGAGTCATACAACTGACTTACTGTATACTCTATCATAAGCCAATTTTTTTAGCAAAAACTCATGCTGTAAAGAGCAGGGGTCAGCTTATGATTGGGTCATTGTGTGTCACATTTTTCCCCACTAGCGGGGGAGAGGGTCATCGGCAAACTTTAGTTCCCAGCCCCTCAGGGCAACCTGATGGCACACTGGGGCATTTTATGTACCTGGGGAGTGTCTGCAGGCACGAAGCCCCTCAGCTCCCAGTCGCTGCCGTTTGCCATTCTGGGTCAACAAGAGCAGCAGGAAGTGGCAGCCAGCTTGTCTGTTGGCCTGAGCTGCTTCCCTCAGCTCTGATTGGCTGAGAATTATGAACGGCAGCCAATGAGAGCTGAGAGACTCCATGCTTGCAGATGGGCCAGTACACAAGCATCCCAGCACAAAAACAGTTTGCCCTGCTAGGCTGGGAACTGACCATGTTGCGGACTCTGCTATATTTTAAAAGTTGGAGTCAGAAGAAACACACAAGTTTTAGTAGATTTATTTTAATGCAATCTTCCAAAAAAACCCAACCCTGTTCTAATTACTAATTTTGAAGGTATGTGACATTCTCAGTCCATGTCTTAATGTCTCATTTCATTCTAATGCACTTTTTCAGAGTTTGAAGGATTTTTCAGACTTTAAAATCAGTCTCCAATTCACCAAACAGTTTATTAAACTCAGCTTCAGTCATAGCTGTTCCTCCATTGTCATCATAGACATCAGCAATGTTGTCCTCGGACTCAGATTCCTTATCATCAGCCTTCACTGTGTCATCAGCAAACATGGTGCTCTCTTCTGACCCCTCATGTCCATTGATGATACAGCATTTTCTAATAGACTCTCACGCATCCTTGACCCACTAGGCAACCAGATTGATTTTGGGCTTCATAAGATTCCTACCTTTTGTCAACTTTGTCATACCTGAGCACATCCAGTCACACCACATTTTGCATAGCCTCTCCTTAAAGGGTTTAATTTAAAAAACAACAACTAGTACAGCAGCACCTTAAAGAATAGCCGAAAAAGTAGATTGTATCATGAGCTTTCATGGGCAAAACCCACTTCTTCAGATGAACTGAGTTAATAAAGGTCCAGTTCCAAAATTTATTTTATTTATTTTGGAACTGGACCTTTATTAAATCCGTTCATCTGAAGAAGCGGGTTGTGCCCACAAAAGCTCATGATACCATCTACGTGTTTTGTTAGTCTTTAAGGTGCTGCTATACTAGTCGTTTTTTAAGTTTTTCCAGTTACAGACTAACCTGGCTACCCCTCTGAAGCTCTTAAAGGGTTTGTTTAGGCAGACATCAAGCAGTTGTAGAACAGAAGTTAAGCCTCCAAGTATTACAGTCAATGTAGTTTTCATTTTTTTGGTTATGTTTCACTTCATCCGTCCTGTGCACCCTGAATATGTCCCAAACAAGCACAGAAGGTTTCTTGAGAAGTGTTCCTGGTCTCTTAGTCCACACTTTTTCTAGCCATTCGGTAGTCCAACATTCATCCATCCAGCCATACCTTTTCACATGCACGCACAAATTCCCCCCCAGGAAATTTCAGGCTTTTAGGCAAGGTTTTTCTTTTGAAAATAATAATATGGTGGAGCTTTGATTCATTGGCCAAACATGATAAAACCGCTGTAAAATGGATTTTTTCATGGCCGGTGGTTTTAATTAAAACTGCTTTTTTACCAACACCAGTTACTGTTCTGCTGTTCGGGAGATCAAATGTCATCAGTGTTTCATCCATATTTCCTATTTGGACAGCTCAAATGCATATTCCTTTTGATGTTTTACAATAAACCTTTGTAAAGATTCAATTTTTTCTTCAAGATCTCGTTAGCTTTCGTGCTTTGTTTGCTGCAGAAGACAGAGACTATGACAGTTCATGAAGCAAGTACACCAACCGACTGATGCAACAAACATGGATGGCTTTTCTGATTTGTATTTGTTGTCTTTTGACATTTGCAAGCATGCAGACCAATTCTAGTTCTAGTGATAAGGTACCCATTTTGTCAGCATTCAACAACCCAATCATTGAGATCTTTCTCCAGCCCAGGAAATGAAGTGCACCTTGTTGGACATTTTTTCCTTACTTCTTGGCATGTCTTTTAGGTTTGCTTTATTTTTTTGCCATTCTGTTACCTGCTTCTCATGGATGCAGAATTCATGAGCAGCAGCACAAATTGTTGCTTCCGCATATTCAACAATTTTAAGTTTAAATGTTGTATCGTAAGCAGACTGTTTTCTTTAGATTTCGTTGTTCATTTTAAATTCTAATATGAAAACCTTAGAAAATAATTTATAGATTTTGTAGAACTTTATAGAGGAATGTCACATGCTTTATCACTGTCAAATTATAATTTTCATTTTTTATTTCAAAGAAAGCCGTGCAGATTGGCATGTCTGAGGTGATAACAGGATATTTAAACGTTATTAAAGATTTCACCAATTCTGTACATTTTATTTTCAGATTGCCTAGAGACTTACAAGGTCCAGTGGTCAACATGCATGAAGAGATCAAATTACTCAGTAGCAGACTGACACCAGTGCTATAGTACTACCATTCATTGTATTTTTTGGATTGTCTTATAAGGTCTACCATTTTGTGAAATGGAAGGGTCAAATTTCATATGGACACAATTTAAATAAAAATAAAATCTTGGCACATTTTTTTTTAAAGAAGCAAGTCCTGAACTGCAATTACAACAGGGTCAGCAAACTTTGGCTCTCAGCCTGTTAGGGAAAACCACTGGCATACTGGGAGATTTGCTTGCTTGCAGAGTCTGGGGGATGTGCTGGCTGCACACATCGAGTCTCATAACTCCCATGTGTGCATAAAGCTGGATTTGACCAGTTATGATGTAAACGTCAAATAAATGTGCGAAAAGATGCAGCAGCAGAAGTCCCATTAAATATGAGTACAATGTTTCATTTCTGCTATTATCATTATGTCAATTATGAAAATATTAAGTTGTACATTTTCTGCCCATTTGCATGACTTTCTTATATGGCTCTTTGTTGACTACTTGTTCTGAATTTTGATGTGGTTTGGCTCTTTGGTTTGAAAATGTTGCTGATCCTGGGTCTAGATAAACCATCCTATATCTAGATTTCTCAATGAAATGTATTTATATTATTATGCATCTCTTGGTATGATTACAACAGTACGCAGGAACAGCTGACTAAGTTTGAGTAATCTCAGCTCTTATCCACAACAAATAATCACTTATATTTCCTAGTGATAAATTCCTGATTATTATTGAAAGTAATTAAGGGAAAGCGCCTTGGTGTCAGGAATTTAAGAAGATCGTTCAAAGCAGGATTTGAACAGAAAACTTGATCTGCAAGAGTGGGTTTCTATATGGGAAAGAGGAAATACATCTTCATTTTGTGTCATTAAAAGAAAATCGTTATACAATATACATCTGACTCCACTTAAGATCGGTCATATTTTTGCTAGTAGGGAAGTGCTCCATTAGAGGGGCTGCAGGGAAAGGGAAAGCACATGTCACAGTTGCATCCAGGAATTAAATAGTTTTGGGAGGAAATCAGGAGAGAAATTCATCTATGACAAAATACCAGCTTCTTAGAGAAACTTAGTGCTTTGGCAGAAATTCCACATTTCAAACAGAACAACTAATTTATTTTTATTGTCAGCAGAAAGAATTAAGTATTGCAATGTACACACACGAGAAGGGTTAAACAGAGGATAAGTATTTTAAAAAAACATCTTACCACTCTTGAGCGTTTTCAGAGGAGGAAAGTTCCCTCCATAAGTAAGCCAGGAACTTTGGCTAGATTCTTTGAATCTTAACTTGATCCTGAATAAGCAATGTACTATGTAACATGTTCATGTTTTATTGTAACTTTGCCTTAGTAAAAAAGTTTTTATAAATGTTATTTTGTAGTAGGGAAATGAGAGAAAAGAGAAGACTCAGACTCATTGCTTTTTGTAAATATATTTATACACAGCCAGTCATGTAAGATAAATAATACATTTACACGCTATTCATTTGTGAAAGACTAGTGAATATTTAGAACTTTCAAATTTGCAAAAAAGACACAACTCACCTCATGTGCTAACATTTTATAAAGTTCTTCTTTAGTTACAGAAATTCTCTCTCTGTCTGTGCTGTCCACAACAACGATGACAAACTGTAAAACATAAAAATGATCAGTAAATAAATATATAGTGTGTATACTCTTAAACATGTTTATTAAATGTGCACCCTGGATCATAGCAAAGAATTAACTTTCTCCCTCATATGCATATAACAGTTCTGCCCAGAAATCACTGGGTTATTGATAATTCTAATAATATAATATTTGTAATTTCTGTTTAAGTTTGTATACAAATAAATTTGGCACACTAAATTCCTGATTAATTTATTTTAAAATCCACTTTACATTGTCTTTTTCTACAATTGATAGGCTTTGTTATCATGGCTTTGGATTTCACTTTTACCCATTTTAACTGAACAATTGTTTCATATTTTTTGTAGGCATTTAAAGTGAAATTGTAACCCCAACAGCTTCAACGAGGTCAGGAATTCATCCTTAAATAAACAACAATTTTAGGAGATTTTCAGTGGCACAGAGGCACCCAATTCCCATTGACTTCAATATAATATATTCTTACAAAAAATAGTATAACTAACTCACCATATCCCTTCACCCACTTGCCCTGCTATTTTGTAGGTTAAAACATGCAATGAAAGGCTAGCAATTATTTTAAAAAGGGAAAGTGGATAGCATGTGCTAAGTTCAAACATATATGCTCCACAACCCCCATGTCAAATAAAAGCATGCAATAGGAAGACAGGAAACCTAGAGTTACCAACATATCTGAATCACCTGAGAATGGATAAATGGTTACAGGCTGAACCTCTCTAGTCTGGCACCCTCAGGACCTGAATTTGTCTCGTGAAGTCTATATTGTCTAGCAGCACTACCAATACTTCCACTGCATACTGGGCTCTTAGAAGATATTTAGGGATAAATTAGAGCTAAACAACAGCACAGAACTCTGAGAACCAGGACTGGTGGGTATAAACAAACTTTATGGGACTGCAGGAAACTTGACCACATCCATGATAAGCGGATATTTGGCCAATTCAAATCATGCCAGACCATAGATGTTGCCAAACTAGAGAGGTTCCACATGTATATTTTTTAAGATGATTAAATCATTTTTTCAAAATCTAAGTCTCTTCATTATTTAGTCCAAGGGCAGAGTACAGAACATTGAATGCTGAAGGAAAACATGTTGGGAGGAACTGACAACCTTGACACTGCAGCAAAACTATACAGGATTTCTGATATCAACAGATATGTACTTTCTTAGTTAAAGATGCATGAATATTGTTGATATACGTGTTGAAAGAGTTCAGCGTAGGTTTTGTGCCTGATTCAGGTTGTCTCTGACATGCATAAGAAGAATTTTCACATACGTTTCATTCTCATTTTTTAAAGGAATGCATTATGTAGAAAAGTTCTTACTTCTTTGATGGTTAATTTCTGAATTTTTCTAATTATATTTTTTTTTTATGTAGCTTACAGATGTAGGTAATAACTGTAACAGCCCGCTGATGACACAAATTAAAATTCAAGAATCCAAAAGTCTACAAGCGCTACAATAATATTTGAAATGGAGTAATATATAAATGCTAGTTAACCAAATTCTCTGTTGGATTATTAATAAAGATGTTATTTTAATTCCCTATAAGAGCATATATTCCAATAGGCAATAAACTCTTACCTCTGTGTTTGTATAATAAGTATTCCACGAAGATCGAAGAGACTCTTGCCCTCCAATATCCCACATTAGAAATCGTGTGTTATTAACCACTATCTCTTCTACATTGCTGCCTATCGTAGGAGACGTATGCACCACTTCATTCATAGAACTACAAAAGGAAAAGAAGGACTGATTGAAAACTCCATATACACTATTGACAAAAGTCAGCTGTATTTGGAGATGCAAGGTCACGTATATTAGACCAAAAAATTGGCCCATTTTTAAAAAACTAAAATTGACAGGTGTCTCAGACTGAAAGGCTCATCTACAGAATTGATACAATAAAGTGTGGGATGAAGAAAAAAGAAAAAACACCAGAAGATGAATGATTTACTCTTTGACTTCAAGTGAACAAACCTGCACTGTCAGTAGACACACTATAAAGCTGAGAGGGCACTTCTTTTCAACTTTGTTTTAAGGGCTTCCACTGCAATAAGGGTGGACTGAAAAAAGTCCTTCTGCCCCTTTTGCCCTCCCCCCAATGAAACTTGACACACTGTAACTCAGTTCATGACAGAATGATTATTCTTCTCCAACTCTGAAATTAAAAGAAAATGGCTAAGCCACTTGATCGGTAAGATTGCTGAACAAATAATGAAGAACAATACGACTCCATCCCAACATATTATATCAGTTCTCCTCCCTTCCTCTGCCTAAACCCACTTAACACTTAATTTAAAAAAGACAATGTTTGAGAAATGATCCTTCTTCAATGGCAATCAACTGCTTTGTCTTTTGAGGAAAAACTAGAATCTTTTAAAATACTGTATTAAATCTACTCAGTACATCAACTGACGGACTTTGTTGCCAAGACAACCAAAGTAACACATTAGAAGCAGTAACCATGAGTATTTAATGCAGGATTCAAAGTACAAGAAATTTACTGCAGTACTGCCCACACAAAAATATTTTCAAGGAAAATGAAGCATTTTCAAGAACTTCTTAATGATTTCTATTATTTCCATAAACTGATCAGTGCCCTTAAAAATAGACTGTGTCTAAAGTTTTCCAATTTCTTCTAAGTTTTTTATTATATAGTGAGAGAGATTTGAGTCTTCAAACACTATTAGAACATTATTTCAATAGAATCCAGAAAGAGTGGAGAAGTGTAGGGACAGTCTAGTATTCTGGGAAAGAATCCTTACTGCTCAGTGCTATGTGAGCATGTAATAAGTGATCTCAACATAACATACATTTGTAAGCAAGATGAAATAAGGTCAGAGTCAGAAGAGAAGGATTAGAAGGCAAAAGAGCAAAAGGTAGAAGGAAACAATGAAAATGACAGAGCAAAATACCTTTGGTTGAATTTCATATTTAAAAACTCAATGTTATAAACAGGTCATATTCAAGTCATATAGATACAGATAGAGACTCTCTTTACCTGTGTGACTAATTACACACATTTTAGAATTAGGGAAATTGATTTTACACTTTTCACAATTTGTGTGGTTTTTGCTTTTTTCTCAGACTGAACAATTATAGTAACTGAGTCAGTTACATTTTCTGGCTTCTATTGTGCTAATTAATGTATGCTAAGGTTGCAAATATTGTATGGCCTATGAGTTTCAATCAAAACATTAAAAGACATCAAAAAAACATCAAAACATATCTATTTTGAACAAAATCCAAAACATAAGTTTATGATGTAACCTAGATGACAACAGCCCTTTAAACACTCCATGAACAGATCTTGGCTTTGAGTCAGAAGTGTTTTCAAAATACTGGAGTGCTTTACCCTGACCAAGATACAGGTCTGCCTTTTTTTAAAAAAGTCCTGTCACATGGATATATTGACAAAACCACCTCTAATCTTCAACACAAACAGCTTTTACTAAGGTAGATCTTACCCCCAAGGGTCCCATTCCTGGCTGGCTTTAAAGCACTAGATAACAACATTTCCACAAAATGTATGCACTTCAATAATTTTGTGCATAATGGAAGTCCCCCTGACACCACAGTGGTTACATGTTATAAATGCTATTAGGATCCAGAATTCTGACCAGCAAAGAGCCATACCTTGTTATGGTGCATGGATATTTATGTCACCATTCAGTAAATATAAGTAGCTTCACACCCTGCTGGTGGATCAGTATCAGCTATCTACTGACCAGTCAGACTACAGGATTATGCAATATCATTTTAATGTATGAAATGATCACCACCTACATTCAGTGTGCTACTCTCAAACTGAGGTGAGGAGACAAAGGGAGTTAATGAAAAGTCAGAACAAGATGCACCATGGATTTCTCAAAAATACATTAATATTGTATACCAGTGAATTCATTGTATGTACTTACAACTGGTAAAGGATGGTTGTTTTTCCTGCATTATCCAGACCAACAATGATTACTTTGTGCTCTGAAATAAAAATTTCACTGGTAAGTCACAGTATTGTATTTAATAAACACATCAGTGCTTTTCACCTATCAGTTCACATTGGCACTTGTTTTAAATTAAAAAAAGCATCAAGGCAAGTTGTATAAATAGATACCAAGCTGGGATGGGTTGCAAGTGCTTTGGAGGATAGGATTAAAATTCAAAATGATCTGGACAAATTGGAGAAATGGTCTGAAGTAAATACGATGAAATTTAACAAGGACAAATACAAAGTACTCTATATAGTAAAGAACAATCTGTTGCACACATACAAAATGGGAAGTCTAGGAAGGAGTACTGTGGTAAGAGTCCTAGGAGATCATAGTGGAACACAAGTTAAATATGAGTCAATAGTGTAATGCTGTTGAAAAAAAAAAAAAAGATGAGCATCAGTCTCAGATGTATACGCAGGAGTTTCGTAAGCAAGACACGGGAAGTGATTCATCTCTTCTACTCTGTGTTGATTAAGCCTCAACTAGAGTACTGTGTCCAGTTTGGATGCCACATTTCAGGAAAGACGTGGACTAATTTGAGAACGTCCAGACCAGAGCAACAAAAATTATCAAAGATCTAGAAAACATATCCTATGAGGCAAAACTGAAAAAGTTGTTTTTGTTTAGTCTGGAAAAGAGAAGATTGAGAGGGGACACAACTGGTTTCAAGAACATAAAAGGATGTAACAAGGAAGAGGGAGAAAAATTGTTCTCCTTAAACTCTGTGGCTAGGACAAGAAGCAATGGGCTTAAATTGCAATAAGTGAGGCTTAGGTTGGACATTAGGAAAAACTTATGAACCATGAGGGTAGTTAAGCATTGGAATAAACTGCTTAATAAGGCTGTGGAATTTTCATCATTGGAAATTTTCAAGAGCAGGTTAGACAAACACCTGTCAGGGATGGTCTAGAATGCTTAGTCCTGCCATGAATGCAGGGGACTGGACAAGATGATCTTTCGAGATACTTTCCAGACCTATGATTCTCGAATTCTATAGTTCATGTTACCATGTGTTTCTATCACAGCTTTTGCAGTCTTCCCTCTGTTTTACATAACATGCAGTAGTTGAGCCTTTTCTTAACTAGACTAAGTCCTTCAGATAGGGATTGTCCTAATATACATTTGTATACAACACAGCACTACTGGGCCTTGATTATTTTTGGAACCTCTTATAAGCAAATTCATTTTGAAACCAACATTGAACACATATTTATGTTAAATTCAGCACCTCTTATTTCCTATTTATGATTCCAAAAATAATTAAAGGTCTAGAAAACATGACCTATGAGGGAAGACTGAAAGAATTGGGTTTGTTTAGTTTAGAAGGGTATGTCTACACTTACTCCCTAGTTCGGACTAGGGATGCAAATGGAGCATACCGAAATTGCTAATGAAGCGCGGGATTTAAATATCCCATGCTTAATTAGCATATTTGCGGCCAGCCGCCATTTTGGATTCGGGGTATTGCGAAATAAGTTGTCCCGTGTAGACGCGTTATTCCGAGAGAAAACCCTTCTCTCAGAATAATTCGGGGAATAACAGTTATTCCGAGAGAAGGGTTTTCTCTCGGAACAACACATCTACATGGGGCAACTTATTTCGCAATACCCCGAATCCAAAATGGCAGCCGGCCGCAAATATGCTAATGAAGCGCAGGATATTTAAATCCCGTGCTTCATTAGCAATTTCGGTATGCTCCATTTGCATCCCTAGTCCGAACTAGGGAGCAAGTGTAGACATACCTGAAAAGAGAAGACAGAGGGAACATGATAGTAGTTTTCAAGTACCTAAAGCAGGGGTTCTCAAACTTTGTGATACCACGACCCCCCTCTAAGTTGCTTGCAACCCCCCAGGGGGTCGGGACCCACAGTTTGAGAAATGCAGACCTAAAGGAGGAGGGAGAAAAAATTGTTCTCCTTGACCTGTGATGATAGGACAAGAAGCAATGGGCTTAAATTGAAGCAAGGGAGGTTAGGTTGGACATTAGGAAAAACCTCCCATCAGGGTGGTTAAACACTGGAATAAACTGCCTAGAGAGGTTGTAGAGATATTTAAGAACAGATTAGACAAATATCTATCAGGGATGATCTAGATCGGGGTGGGCAATAATTTTTGGTGGGGGGAGCGGAGGGGGCACTCCAAGATTTTGGGAAGTGGTTGTCTCCTTCTGTGGAGGAGATGCAGGGTCTAGGCTGGAGGTTGGGTGCAGAAGGGCACAAAGGGTAAGAGAATGGGGTGCAGGAGACAGTGTGAGGTCTGAGAGGGGGTATGGGTGAAGGAGGGGGTTGTGACCTGGGTCAGGGGATTGGGGTGTAGGGTCAGGGAAGAAGTATTGTGCAAGAGAGGATTTTGGGGGAGGGACATTCGGAAGGGGGTGCAAAGTCTGGAAGGGAATTGTGACCTGGGAGAAGGGAAAAAAGGTGGTGCAGACTCCAGAGGGTTTGGGTGGTGACCTGGGACAGGGGAATGGGGTGCAGGGTCTGGAAAGGTGTTTGGGTACAGGAGAGGGAGTACAGGGTCTGGAAGGGAGTTGTGACTTGGGGCAAGTTGTGACCTGAAGCAAGGCGCAGAGGGTTTGGATGGTGACCTGGTGGAGGGATTAGGGGTGCCAGAGGCAGGCTCTGGATGGGAGGTGCGTACCTAAGTGTCTCCTGGCCAGCAGCCCTACAGCAACCCCAAGGCAAGCTGGACTCCCTGCCTGATGCAGCCCCAGACCACTTCAAACTGCAGGCTGTTCCCTCCACATGGCTCTCAACTCCAAGAGTGGGAAGGAGACTTGCATTGCCCCCAACCCCCAGGCCAATCTCTTAGCTCCTATTGGCTGGTTGTTTCCAGCCAACAGGAGCTGAGGACTGGGCTGGGAGCAGGGAGATCACAGAAAGCCTCCTCCTGCCTGCAGAGCAGAGAGCTGCACGGATTGAGCTTTAAACCATGGCAGCTATGTGCTGGAGGGTCCTGGCAGGGTGGTCTGCAGGCCGGATCTGACCCCCGAGCCAAATTTTGCCCAGCTCTGATCTATATCGTGCTTGGTCCTGCTGTGAAGGCAGGGGACTAGACTTGATGACCTCCTCGAGGACCCTTCCAGTTCTTGTATTCTATAATTCTATTCATCATAACATAAATTGTACAAGCAATATTGTTGGGAGCTACTCACCATAGGCTAAAAGTACACAACTTTTTCAGTTGTGAAATGCACATGAGTACGGGCTCATCAGTGTGAGCAAGGGTATTCTTTTGCCCAAGTTGTCTACAGATATGCTAAAAATCAAGCCATTAAGAATAGCCAAACATCAGCCACAGCAATAATTCCTCCTATTACAGCTCCATGGTTTCTATTATGGGGGACCAGGTAAATGCCTCTTTGTTTTAAATCAATATTGTGTGGTTCTGAAAAAACTGTTTTGTAGCCCCAAGGATATATATAAATTCAAGTTTGAATAACTTTGCACAGCTGAGCAATATTGTAAACATGGCTGATTACCTAACCTACTGTAAAAATGAGGTTTAAAAGTTTTTGTTCTGAATGGATAATGCTGAGAGTATGGGGACCAGTTAGTGTGTGTAAATATCAAGTTGTATAAAAGCATTTGAAAAGTAACGTTAAGGAGTTCTAATTAAAAAATTAACATGCATTTTAAGTGATACTAAGAGAATTTTAAGAAGGAAGTGACATCAGGAATAAAATATATTCTCTCTAAAATAAGCAGTTTTCACAACATACTCTCACTAGCAAAACATACACTTAAGCAATAAGACATGACAGCATACTCAGCAGAATAGTGTGATTTTATATATAATATTATTGTAATTATAACACTGATGTTTAAAATAAATTGTATAAGTTATTTGAGGATTAGCAAAATATTTATACTTTTTGGCTGCTATTTCTCACCACTCAATGCTGCTCAGAATCCCAGTTACATCTTAGTCTTGGTTGCAGGTGTCACTAATGCTTCCTACCTTGCCCAGCAACCTTGTTTTGAAGATATATTGAAAGATAAATTGTGTGTAAATAAGATTAAAAAATAAAGCACAAACCATGAAATAGACCACTAATAAAAAGGAAAGCTACAGTGGAAAACAAGATTTTCAGATATTCTAATTGCTACATCTAGTTTAAAAAAAAGTTTTAAAAGTTTTTTTAAAAGGACAAAAGGCAAAAAGTTACATATGAAAATGCCTTCACAACTACCATCAAATAGAACACATTCCAATTCTAAAGGAAAAAAATTCTTTGTAAATGTTAGTAAGTTTGTATTTACTATGATTACTATAACTGCAAGAATTTAATTTTTATGCAGCTTATTCACTTTTTGCATTTGACAGAAGTTTGCTTAGTCGATTATATTTTTTTCCTCTTGTGAAGGTTAGTCACTTCCTTTTCTTCTGAAAAAAGATATTGTAAATACAGCACAGAAGCAGAAAAACTCACAAACATGTTAACTAAAAGTTTTCTGAAGTATTTTGCTATTTGCCTTATTTTGACCACAGAATACGTATCTGAGCTGTGTACTGTAATAAGTGACACCATCTCGCTTTTAAAAATTTATCAAACTTGGATACATTATACCCACTACTTATTTATTACCTGATCTAGAGTAATGTGTGATTTGGACCCTTTTCATCATTCCTAAAACATTTCCAGAACTTTCATGAAGCAGTATTTCACATGTTTTTGAATATATTCTCCACATTCACGTCTCTGCCTAATTTCTACAAAACACTTCTGTACCTTTAGTCTCTTTTCCCAACTCTTGTCCCAGCCTTTCAACACAGAAGCCTTAACACATTACTATTAAGTAATGTTCAGAAAATGAAAAATTATATGTCGAGTTCATTTGTAAGATTACTAGCCAACTTTTCTGTTAAATTTCAAGAGCAATTAGACTACATGAGAATATAAGAATAGACATACTATATCAGACCAAAGGTCCATCTAGCCCAGTGTGCTGCTTTCTGACCAGTGGCCAATGTCAGATACCCCAGAGGGAATAAGCAGATGATCCATCCCTTGTCATGGACTAGAGAAAAGGGAATATTGTATAAGAGCAACATGGCAGGAGTAGCCACATTTTTCTTGAACTATTAGGAATCTAATCTACTGATGGAATGAAACGTGGCATACAATATGTTGTATTTGGTTCATACTTAAATCATTCATCTCTTGGCTTTCCAATATGATCGTCACAAAGCAATTTCCTAAACAGAAAAGCCAAACTAGATTTTGTAGACTTACTGAGGCAAAAGTGACTACTACAAAGAGGCAGAAAAGTAAGTTTATGAATACAGCCAGAGAAGAAAAGAAGTCAATGATGCAGCTTAATTCCTGAGAAGGTGCTTGCCTTTTGGGAAAAAAAACAACTATAAACTGAACAGGAGGAGGACATGGCATATTTAGCAAGAGCCAAAACCAGAGCGACCCGCTGCTGCTCTCCGAAACTTTTAGTTCCTGTGCGAACGCCACAGTCCAGCTGCAGCAGGAGTGATCGCTCCCCTCCCCCAGCTGCGCTCTGCCAGTCTGAGTCACAGCTGGGACAGCGCTACTGCCCGCTCTTTAGCCCCACACGCGTCCCGCATTTCGACACCCAGGGGAGCGGGGCTGCCCAGCTCATGCCCACAAGCCCCGCCTGCCCCCTCAGACGCTGCGCTGCCGCGAGAGGCAGGAGCAGGCGCGCGGGGCATCGACCCGCCGCCGCAGGCGAAGCGGGCAGCCAGCGTGACACGTTAACCGAGCGCGCCCGAGCCCGAGGCGGAGCCCAGAGCCGGGTCCCTGCTCCCGGCACAGCCACGGCAGAGCTCCGCCGGGCCCCGCTCCCAGCCGCAAGGCAGGCGAGCTCCCCGCCCCCAGCCCGGCCAGCGGACCCCTCCCTCCCCGGCCCCGGCCCCTCACCCTGGTGGTTAAACAGCCTCCAGATCCTGGTGAAGAGGATTCCCATCCTCGGGCGGACCCGGCCCGGCGGCAGCTCCCGGCTCCTCTGGGCTCCGCGGCGGCGCGCTCAGGCCCGGGCCCTGTCCCGCGCTACCCGAGGAGGTGGCAGGCTGAGGCCGCGCCGGGCCCGCTGGGGCTGCGCACTCCTGGCCGTGCAGCCCCCACTCAGGGACATCGCCACTAGCCCAGCTCTTTTCCGCTTCGCTTTCCCGGCCGCCTCTTCGAGGGGGA
Organism: Pelochelys cantorii; assembly: GCA_032595735.1. Taxonomy (NCBI): domain Eukaryota; kingdom Metazoa; phylum Chordata; order Testudines; family Trionychidae; genus Pelochelys; species Pelochelys cantorii. The sequence goes on from CM064332.1 coordinate 29,376,209, forward strand.
GGGGAGCAGAAGACAAGTAGTGGCCCCTCCCGGCCACCGTCAAGCCAAGGGAACGACAGGGGGGCGTGACGCTGTGGAAGTAACTCATTTGCATCTCAGAACCCCGCCCGCTGGCAGACTAGCGCGGCGTACGAGCAAAGCGGCTGACGTCACTCCTCATCGCTTTGCGCTCCCTGGAAGCGGTCGCGCGCTCTGCCGCTGTGCAGCCTTTAGGGGAAGGATTTCAAATTTGAGGTCTGCTTACAGCAGCATGCGCTGACTCCAGAGGCAGCTCTTACATGCAGCAGGAGTTTGAGCTACCTGCAGCTTTGCCTTTGGGGCAGGGGGTTTGTTTATAAACAGAAAGAAGCAAGTGATTAGCAGAAGAGTGGTCTGTCAAGTACTTGAAGGATAGTTAGATCATCATGAAAACACTGCCAGAAACTTAGAAGAGTGCAAAGAATAGGAATGAGTGTTGGGCTGCTGGGATTTGCCTTAGAAACACTACTGTTAAACTTTTTTTAAAAATGAGTGGTTCTGTAGCATCTCAGACACAGAAACACTGCTCTTAAACTTGAAACCGGTCTTGAAAAAGGGGTAAACAGTGACTAATCCAAATCTGACTGCAAAGAGTTACAAAGGGATCTCACCAAACTAGGTGAGTGGGTTAACAAGGGTAGATGGAATTCAGTGTTGAGAAATGCAAAATAAAGCACATGGAAAAATAAAATCCCAACTATACATACAAAAATGATGGTGTCTAAAATAGCTGTTGCCACTCAAGAAAGATATCTTGGAATCATTGTGGATAGTTTCCTGAAAACATCTACTGAATGTGCAATGGCAGACTAAAAACTAAAAAGCTAACAGAATATTGGAAATCATTAGGCAAAGAACAGATAAGACACAATACAATATTGCCTCTATATAAATCCATGCTGTGCTTATATTGATTTAATATATATTTAATATATTTTATACAGATTTAATCACCTCATATAAAAAAGATACACTGGATTTGGAAAAGGTTCAAAAAGGGCAACAGAAATTATTAGGGGTAAGGAACAGCTTCCATATGCAGAGAGATTAACCAGACTGGAACTTTTTTTAGCTTGAAAAAGAAATGACTAAAGGGTAGGGGGATATGTTAGAGGGCTAGAAAATAATGGTGTGGAAATAGAATAATAATTCTATTGAGCACCAGGAGGATACAGGATGGGTTGAAGATGATTACAAGAGAAGATAGGAATGGAAAGGACTTGCAGCGAGAGGAAACAGGGGATAGACCAGAGAATCGCACTGTCACCAGGAAAAGGCAGGTCTATGTGATTGGGGACTCCTTATTGAGAAGAATAGACAGGCCTGTAACCAGAGCTGATCCAGAGAATAGAAGGGTGTGCTGTCTGCCAGGTGCTAAGATACGGGATGTGGAACTAAGGTTGAAGAGGGTCCTAAAGGGAGCGGGAAAGAATCCATTGATCATCCTTCATGTAGGAACAAATGATACGGCTAGATTCTCACTGGAACGAATCAAGGGAGACTGTGCTAGGTTGGGGAGGACGCTTAAGGAAATCGAGGCTCAGGTGATTTTCAGTGGGATTTGTTACCCTGAAATGGCTTTTGGAATGTTGAAAAGGTTTGTGTTCAATAGTAGGTTCAGTGTGCTGTGGAGTCTAAGGGCTTAAAGTCTGGACATTAGTTCGAGGTAACTGATCGGACTAAGGGATAGTCCCTTTGCTAGTTCAGATTAACTGTTGGTTCGAACTAAGGGAGTAACTGCCACTTGGAATTCCCGCCTTTATTCAAAAATCCTCTGCACACGACACCATTTTGGCTCTGCACACCGCCCAATACCTGTGCACTCAGCTCAAAATCGTTGCACTAGGCACCAATCTCTGTGCACTAGGCACTAAAACTTATGCACACGACCCTATGGGGATTTTCCCGCCTAAGTGTCAATATAAACCGCTTTTGAGGTTTGTTCGTGTTCTTCATTCGTTCTATAGATTCGTGCGTGGTTCCTTAGGTTTGAATGTTGTTCGTCTATCCTGTTTGTTTGTATGACTGAGGTGAATGAATGATTGGATAAGTGTGGGTTACTGTCTGGAAGGCGCTTGTCTGTGGGAAATCCCAGGCATATGACAGCCTATGTCAGGGAGACTCTGAAGAAGTCAAGGTTCAGACGGAGTGCGGAAGGCCTTCGTACCTGAATCCTGTTAACCTGACCGTGCAGACCAGTGACCAGAGCAGTGTCATCGAGGGATCGCCTCACTGTTCCTCCGTGGCGGCTCACACTGAGCCAAAGCGTCGAGGTCGTGAGCACCCCTTCTTCTGTGGCTTATCCGCGATGAATGTACAGTATATTCCTGTATCGGGGTCTTTCTTTCATTCTTTACTTCTGGGTTAGGGTGGACTTGGTTAAAGCATTTACTTGTTGGCTATTGAAATTCTTATAATATATGGTTTGGCCCTAAACTATGTCTCTGACTCGTTTGTAAAACCAATCAGCCGGTGATAGATACGGCCTCGGGTCGTTCCCGTCTTCTGGGACTTGGGACTTTAACATCATAGATAGCCAGAGCGTGCCAATTAGACCTTTTAAATTAATCGTTACCGCGTCCCAGGGTAACAGATTCTGCCTGTTCCTAGAGAAGGGCAACAAAGGTGTGATAGGATTATGATGCTCAATAGGTGGCTCAGGCAGTGGTGCTATAAGGAGGGCTTTGGGATGTATGACCACTGGGAGGCATTCACGGACAGAGGACTGTTCTCTCAGGATGGACTTCACCTAAGTAGGGAAGGAAACAGACTTTTAGGATGGAGGCTGGCACAACTGATTAAGAGAGCTTTAAACTAGGAATTTGGGGGGGACGGTTGGGAGATGTCCAGGTAATCTCTACGCCGGATTTTAGCATTGAGAGGGAGGAAAATGAAGTAAGAAAGGATATAGCCGGGGGTAGGAGAATGTACGTAAGGAGGAAGGGCAGAGTGGATACTAGTCTAATAGGTCATGTTGGAGGTACAATGTCCATGCCAAATTGGGTAAAGAATGTGAGTGAGGTGAAACAGCAAAAATTAACATGTTTGTACACCAATGAGAGGAGCCGAGGTAATAAAATGGAGGAACTAGAGCTACTGGTCCAGGAAGTGAAACCAGATATTATAGGAATAACAGAAACTTGGTGGAATACTAGGCATGACTGGAGTACAGGTATTGAAGGGTATGTGCTGTTTAGGAAAGACAGAAATAAAGGTAAAGGTGGTGGAGTAGCATTGTATATCAATGATGAGGTAGATTGCAAAGAATTAAAAAGTGAAGGAATGGAGAAGACAGAGTCTGTCTGGGCAAAAATTACATTGGGGAAGAAAACTATTAGATCCTCCCCTGGAATAGTGCTTTGGGTGTGCTATAGACCACCGGGATCTAATCTGGATATGGATAGAGACCTCTTTAATGTTTTTAAAGAAGTAAATACTAATGGAAACTGTGTAATCATGGGAGACTTCAACTTTCCAGATATAGACTGAAGAACAAATACTGGTAATAATAATAGGGCTCAGATTTTCCTAGATGTGATAGCTGATGAATTCCTTCATCAAGTAGTTGTTGAACCAACAAGGGGGGAAGCCATTTTAGATTTGGTTTTGGTGAGTAGCGAGGACCTCATAGAAGAAATGGTTGTAGGGGACAACCTTGGCTCGAGCGATCATGAGCTAATTCAGTTCAAACTAAATGTAAGGATAAACAAAAATAAATCTGAGACTAGGGTTTTTGATTTCAAAAGGTCTAATTTTAATAAATTAAGGAAATTAGTTAGGGAAGTGGATTGGACTAAAGAATTTATGGATCTAAAAGTGGAGGAGGCCTGGGATTATTTTAAGTTAAAGTTGCAGAAGCTATCGGAAGCCTGTATCCCAAGAAAGAGGAAAAAATGTATAGGTAGGTGTTTTAGACCAAGTTGGATGAACAAGAATCTCAGGGAGATGATTAAGAAAAAGCAGAAAGCATATAAGGAGTGGAAGATGGGAGGGATCAGTAAAGAAAGCTACCTTATTGAGGTTCGAGCATGTAGGGACAAAGTGAGAAAGGCTAAAAGTCATGTTGAGTTGGACCTTGCAAAGGGAATTCAAACCAATAGTAAAAGGTTTTATAGCCATATAAATAGGAAGAAAACAAAAAAAGAGGAAGTGGGACCGCTAATCACTGAGGATGGAGTGGAGGTTAAGGATAATCTAGGCATGGCCCAATATCTAAACAAATACTTTGCTTCAGTATTTAATGAGGCCAATGAAGAGCTTAGGGATAATGGCAACATAACAAATGGGAATAAGGACATGGAGGTAGATATTACCAAATCCAAGGTAGAAGCCAAACTCGAACATTTTAATGGGAGTAAATCGGGGGGCCCAGATAATCTTCATCCAAGAATAGTAAAAGAACTGGCACATGAAATTGCAAGTCCATTAGCAAAAATTTTTAATGAATCTCTAAACTCAGGGGTTGTACCATTTGACTGGAGAATTGCTAATATAGTTCCTATTTTTAAGAAAGGGAAAAAAAGTGACCCGGGTAACTACAGGCCTATTAGTTTGATATCTGTAGTATGCAAGGTCTTGGAAAAAAATTTGAAGGAGAAAGTAGTTAGGGACATTGAGGTTAATGGCAATTGGGACAAATTACAACATGGTTTTACAAAAGGTAGATCATGCCAAACCAACCTGATCTCCTTCTTTGAGAAAGTAACAGATTTTTTAGATAAAGGAAATGCAGTGGATCTAATCTACCTCGATTTCAGTAAGGCATTGGATACAGTACCACATGGGGAATTATTGGTTAAATTGGAAAAGATGGGAATCAATATGAAAATTGAGAGGTGGATAAGGAACTGGTTAAAGGGGAGACTACAGCGAGTCATACTGAAAGGTGAACTGTCAGGCTGGAGAAAGGTTACTAGCGGAGTTCCTCAGGGATCATTTCTGGGACCATTATTATTTAATCTTTTTATTACTGACCTCGGCACTAAAAGTGGGAGTGTGCTAATAAAGTCTGCAGATGACACAAAGTTGGGAGGTATTGCCAATTCTGAAAAAGATCGGGATATCATACAGGAAGATCTGGATGATCTTGTAAATTGGAGTAATAGTAATAGGATGAAATTTAATAGTGAGAAGTGTAAGGTTATGCATTTAGGGATTAATAACAAGAATTTTAGTTATAAGCTGGGGACACATCAGTTGGAAGTAACGAAAGAGGAGAAGGGCCTCGGAGTCCTGGTTGATCACAGGATGACTATGAGCCGCCATTGTGGCATGGCTGTGAAAAAGGCTAATACGGTCTTGGGATGCATTAGGCGAGGTATTTCCAGTAGGGATAAGGAGGTGTTAGTGCCGTTATATAAGGCATTGCTGAGACCTCATTTGGAATACTGTGTGCAGTTCTGGTCTCCCATGTTTAAGAAGGATGAATTCAAACTGGAACAGGTACAAAGAAGGGCCATTAGGATGATCAAAGGAATGGAAAACCTGTCTTATGAAGGGAGACTCAAGGAACTTGGCTTGTTTACCTTAACCAAAAGAAGGCTGAGGGGAGATATGATTGCTCTCTTTAAATATATTAGAGGGATAAATGCCAAGGAGGGAGAAGAATTATTTAAGCTTAATACCAATGTGGACACAAGAACAAATGGATATAAGCTGGCTATTAGGAAGTTTAGACTTGAAATTAGGCGAAGATTTCTAACCATCAGAGGAGTGAAGTTCTGGAACAGCCTTCCAAGGGAAGTAGTGGGGGCAAAAGACCTATCTGGCTTCAAGATAAAGCTAGATAGGTTTATGAAGGGGATGGTTTGATGAGGTAACATGATCTTGGCAATTAATTGACCTTTCACTATCAGTGGTATATTGGCCAATGGTGGGAAGATAGGAGTTGCTATAGAGAACTTTTTTCTGGGTGTCTAGCTCCTGAGTCTTGCCCACATGCTCAGGGTTCAGCTGATCGCCATATTTGGGGTCGGGAAGGAATTTTCCTCCAGGGTAGATTGGCAGAGGCCCTGGAGGTTTTTCGCCTTCCTCTGTAGCATGGGGCACAGGTCACTAGCGGGAGGATTCTCTGCATCTTGGGGTCTTTGAACCATCGTTTCAAGGACTTCAATATCTGAGATATAGGTGAGAGGATTATTCTAGCAGTGGGTGGGTGAGATTCTGTGGCCTGCATTGTGCAGGGGGTCAGACTAGATGATCAAAATGGTCCCTTCTGACCTTAAAGTCTATGAGAATAAGGAAATATTATTCATTCATTCACTAACGTAACACAAGAAGGTGACCCAATTCAATTTATAGGTAGCAGATTTATAACAAAAAAAATGAATTATTTTTCCACAGTCAACTTGTGGAACTCTTCTCCAGGAGATGATGGTAAGGTCCAAACCATAACAGGATTTCAATAAGAACAAAATAAATTCAAGGAGGATCGGTCCATCAGTGGCTACCAGTCAGAATTGGCAGGGATGGTGTCCCTAGCCTCTGCTTGGCAGAAGCTGGGAATGGGCAAGGATCATGATGATTGCCTCTTCTGTTTATTCCTTCTGAAGCACCTGGCATTGGCCACTGTTGGAAGACAGGATATTGGGCTAGAAGGACCTTTGGTCTGACCCAGCTTGGCCATTCTGATGTTCTTATATACAGCTAAAATGTATCTGCCCCCTGCTGTAACCCACCAGACCCCGCTCCCCTTCCAGAACTGAGATAAAGCCCAGGAGTCCTCATGGTGTCTCTCTCTCCACAGAGTAACAAGGTAAAATATACATTAAAACCTTAAGGCTAACTGCTAAGTTGTCTGCCGAAAAAAGTAGCGTTTTCCAGTGCTGTAGTAGCCCCTGGATAGAGGTGAGCTGTGTGTGGGAGGGTGGATGGGGTTGGTTTTCCTCCCTCTATTTGGTGCTTGGTTTGTACTGAGTATGCTCGGTAACACTGCTGAAGCCTCTGTTCACAGCCCACTCCCCCACCCCCATCACAATATGCACAGGTTGCCCCCCACCAAAATCTGAAATGGCGCCCTTGGAAGGAGCATCTGTAATGGGACCAGTCTGCCAAGGGACTGCATAAGGATGGACTCTTACAGCCCCCATATGCACCCTCTGAGTGCCTCATCCCCCCAGCAGCATCAATAGGGCCATGCCTAGTCATCCCTTCTGCCAACTGCCATAACCACTCCCTTCCAACCACTGTAACTGAACCTGCCACTGGTATGACTAATCCTTGTCCCTCCCTACCACCCTAATTCCCTCTCAAACTCCTACCACTGCTGCTGCTGACTGTTACTCCCTGCTGCCTCACCGTGCCTGTCCCAGACCACTGCTGTCAGCACCGCTTACCCCAGCCAGCTGTGGCCAACTCCTGCTCTGACTGCCACTTGCCAATCACCTTTGTGAGTGCTCCAAGCTCCGCCACTGTCAGGGCCAGGCTGCGAACACCCTCTCTGAGTGTGGCCAAGAGAAGGAGGGGCCTACACTGGGTGGGATCTTGAAGCCATTGTAATCTAGCTGTCAATGGCCTGCTTATAACATTGCCAACTCTTGATTGAATTAAGTCTCAAGTTGGGATGTTTTTCCTAATGAGACTCCCAGTTTTTATTTGAAAGAAAACAAGTTTCCTAGTCCCCATAAGTGTGGAAAGAATCTTGAAAAAATGAACCCCCAGGACTCAAAAAGCAGAAGATCTATAAAGAGAATGCCAAATAGATTATCTTTAAAAATTCATGATTTTAATCCAATCTGAAGATATTTAGGGGCCCGACTAATGATATTGGGATGTGTGAGGTCGTCACTACTAGGTCTGTTTCTTCCTCTCAGTTTCAAGGGAGCAGTTGAAGGATAAAATTCTAAAAGCCAGGTTCTTACCAGTGCAGGGTCTTACCAGCGTAGGGAAAAAATGATACCCACTTTCTGCATTTATATGCTACAAAAGTAATTTTAATGTTTGTAAGTATTATGGCCAGCAGCTATCTGCATGGCCTCTTTGCATAGATATTTCAAAGAATGATATACACACAAAACATGCAACCATACCATTTGCTCCAAGGCTGTGTTTTAGAATGCTTTTTTACAGCTTCTGTTGTAGAGGGTCCAACAATGTTTCACTGTCAATCTGGAAAGATATAGAAAATATGATAAGGCGGGGGGACTATAGAGAGAGGCAGAATATGCACAGACAACCTCTTGATCTCCCCATGTTGGCTGAGTTGCCTGGCAGCTATGATGTATAAAACCTGCTAGAATTTGACACCCCTCTCCCCCGCCAAACTTTAATCCCGTTACATGCATGATTTTACACTTATCAGTAGTCTTTTTTACATTGGTGGGATTACCAACTGGCATAATTTTAAACATATTTTTGACATTTGGGATCAAATTTGTAAATCACTCTGCAGTACTTGAACTCAGATTAAGTAATTCTCATCTGTAAACAGAATTACATTTATAAAGGTACTAGATGTGGTAAACTATGAGCATACCATGAGTTCTTTGAAAAGGTCAGGATTCTTGTAAATTTACCTTTACCAACTTACTGGATGATATGAATAGATGGGCAAAATGAAAATCAGAAGTGGCATACCATTTGTTTTTCAACTCCAGAAAGCATCTTCACAATTTTCATTTGAAATAAACCCTCAATCTTTGATATTATCAGATAGATGTTTAAACAAGGCCACTATAACCTTTGAGATTGAGCAAATGTTTATTCTACCAATTTTCAGCATGTATTTGAACCCTACTTAAGAGTTTAAAGTGGCCTCCATGATGTAAAGATCCTCATTCGAGCTGCCCACATCATTTTGCAATGTTTTCTGATCCCCAGAATGTTTTAAATGTTGTTACAGATTTTTATTAAACATGACTTGGAAATGTATCAAAGAAGTTTAGAATCACTTGATGAATGCCCCCAAAATGCAGAACATGCTATAATGCATATGTCAATTTTCACATGACAAATATGTCAATTGTCCATCTCACTTTGGCAGTTTGGGGTTTTTTAATATAAAATATATTTCAGAACAAAAATTGCTGCACTTGTGATACAATAGCTGGAAAGCATATACATGTTCAGTTGCTTTGCATTAAGCAATTTAGTGCCAGCTAACACTAACCATGAGGGAGACTCTTTAATGTGGCATATATTTTCATTTCAGAGAGAGGAACATTTTTCAAGATCAATAGTCTCATTAAATTTTTATGGGTGATTTTTAATGGATGTGGAGCATTAAGTGTGATACAGCATGATGATTTGACATTGTCCATCTCTAATGAGACACACTCAATAGAAAACAATTTTATAAGTCATCTTAGGTAGGGAATTCTCAAACATTTTTACATCCTAATAGGATTTATTTGACTGCTGCCTGACTCAGTCTTCTAGTTACAATCAGGTTGGTATTGAAACAAATTCCTCGTGACAACTAGAGATATTGCTCACATGGAATGCTACTAGAAGATTTTAATCCAAGTCTATTAAGCCAATAATACCCTTTTTAATTTAAAGCCTTTTATTCTTATCTATTTTGATCATTAAGATTGTGGCTGGCCCTAAAGAAATTTCCAGGAAAAGCTGCAGTTAGCTTCCCCTTGAAAAGACACAGATCTAGCACCTCTGCCCAAGAATAGATAAGCAAGCAAGCAGTAAATTCTTTGAAGACAAAATTAATATGTATTTAGAAGTCAGTGGTTATAGTAAAGAGGAGAGAGAGATATAATGGGGTTAGAATAAAAAAAATAAATGAAGCAGTGCAGTAAATAAAGACACAACACTACAGTAACAGTTTCAGTTCTACAGCATATAATGATGACACATTATAACAATGTAACAACTAAACATACAACAGAATATCAATTAAACATTTAACACTTAAAGCTAAGCATCCAGTAGGTGCTGGTGTGGGGATTACTAAATGGGCAGGAAAGGATTTCACTCAGACCACACTCACTGAACTTTATTTAAAGGCAAAATCCACACACTTCTAGGTGATTTAAATTTCTCAAAATCACTTTGACAGTTTAAGGTGCTTCTATCAAACAGGCTCAGGAGTTGTCTGCTTGCTGGCTGCAGTCTAGCCAAGCTTCCTGCTCCTGAGGTAAAACTGGCAGGTCAGGAATTAAAATCAGGGGTCTGGTGGCCTCTGCTGGCTGGGTAGAAGCAGACTTTGGGGAGAACAGCTATAGAACATCTCCTGATTGCATCAGCCCTGTTCATTCCAGCTGGGATATCTCAGCTGACTCATAGATAACCTCATACTCAACAGGAAATGATGCAATGCTCTCTCTTGATTACATCATCCCTATTCATCAACACAAGCTCCCATATATACCTATGGGTTTTTCTCAGATGACCTATGGCTGACCCTGAGAACTATCATCTAAGTGGAAGGTTCTATTGCTCTAGAGGAGGTGAAATTATTACATAATAGGCAATGGATCCCTATGTGCCTTAGAAATGGAACTTTCTATTTCATCATTCCCAATATCCTCTGTTACTAGATTTTCTAATTTAAACTATTATTAATTCTTACTGAATTAAACCCTTATTCCTAAAACTGCTTACTAGTCTAAATATGCAAAAAGAGTCCTGACAATACTGCCACACATTTATGTCCAATTAAGCAATTTTTAATATTTCAGATTTAAACTTCTTTTCTAAGATTTTTCTGTAAATTTCCAATTTAAAGTATCATAAGGCATTTCAGGCAAATGAGGCAAAATCTTTTGTCACAGGAGGAGTAATAATAGGAAAACATTCAGATACTTCAGCTCTCTCTCATGTTGTGGCATTTTTTAAAACCCTAATCATAGTATTCTTTTGATTTGCATTTCCTCCTCCCATCTGTTCTGTTTCTATGCACCCACTTCTCTGTCATTTGCTCCTATTCATACCTACTCCTCTGCTGCCTGGTCCTCCTCTCACCCTGCACGTGCTGTCTGGTTCCCTTGGATTGGATCTCGGGCTATGTCTAGACTGTAGGCTTCTTTTGGAAGAAGCTTTTCCAGAAGAGATCTTCCGAAAAAACTTCTTCCATAAGAGAGCATCTGCACAGCAAAAGCACATCGAAAAAGTGATCTGCTTTTTCAAAAGATAGTGTCCACACTGAATGGACTCTATCTCACATTTAAGCTCTGATTACTATGGATGGAGTGGCCACCAGGGCACTTTCCTTTTTCCTCTTCCCTCTTCTTTCAAAAGAACTCCCTCTTCCCTGTCCACACATGCCTTTTTCTGAAAGAGCTCTTTCGGAAAAAGGGCTTCTTCCTTGTAGAAAGAGGTTTACCAATGCTGGAAAAAAACCCTCTATTCTTTCAATTTTTTTTTTTTTTTTGAAAGAAGGAGATCGCAGTATGGAGATAAGTGAAGTTTTTCGGGGAAAATGCTCATTTTTCCGAAAAAACTCTGCAGTGTAGACATACCCTCAGGAGCTTCTCTGGTGCTTGATCTCCTCCTTCCTTGTTTACCATGATCTCCCTTCCAGTCTACTTCTGATCTGGAATTCCTGTTTCACTCCATGCAGGCTTTAGTCCAGATGATGGCTTGTGGTTCCTCTCCTTTTGAAGGCTTCTGTTCCTGGGGGCAACTTCCACTTTTCTCCTTCTCCTCTTATGCTGAATTCACCCATTAATGGAAGCAGTGTGGGTAAAAGTGCCTACTTATTTCCATCACCTTCTACAAGCTTCCAGGATTTTCAAAGTCACGAAGGGGAGCACTTGGGCCTTAACTCAAACATCAGGAAAATCAAGTGGCAAGTTACAGCTATATATTAGCAGATTATTGCCGTGTATTTTCCCTAATGACATATTGGTAGCTGTGTTTGAGGTTAAAAATAGCTAGATGTAAGATTTTAATGTCATTGTAAGGATGAACCTTTGTCATCTTTACCTTTATGTGTGCATGGCAATGTAATATCAACTGTCCAAATAACGGGCAAACCACACAGGAACAATCTTCATGTGCTAGAGTAGCATTTTTTCAAAATTTGTGTATGGAGCACTGGTTGGTGAACAAGTTCCTAATGGTCAAAGGAGAAAACTATTTCTCTGATGTAATGAAGCCTATTGCATTTTGCCCACAGTTTGGGACAGCTGATATTACATTGCCATTTGCTACTAATGTTGAAAAATACACAGGTTCAAAACTTAGTGTAAAGCAGCACACCTAGACTGGCACTGAAATATTGAAATAGCTATATCTAACCTCAAATATAACAATCAATGTCTCAGTGGAAAACAAACATTCTACAATAATACAACAGTGTGTAGATGTACTGCACCCATCTATTTTCAGATAATTCAACTGTTTGAATGATCAAGGCCCATATGTTCCCCTTCACTAGACAGTATGGAGGATAATAGTATAATATACACCCAATGGGGCTGAATGGATAATTCAAAAGAGTAATATAGCAAAACAGTATGACACTGAACAGTAACTATTCTCTCTGTCACAGCTACAAAGCCAAAAATGGGACGTAGCCTTTAATAAGCAAGAGGAGTAGCTCCTACAAGATTGTCCTATATATAATGTTACCAAAGTGCTATATTCATGAAGCTGGCACCATTCAGACTGAAATGGAATTTTATTGTTCCAAAACTATTCCTCTTTCTGCTGCCAACTGCAATTGAAAATTTTAGAGACAAAGGACCAAATTCTCTTCTTTGTTACACTGGGATAAATTTGGAGTAATTCCTTTGTCATCAACAGAATTACTCCAGACGCATACAGATTTATACAGGTATAACTAATAACAGAACTTTCCCCAGTATGTGGGATGGATGCAAAAAGAGTAAATGAAAAGTATCATTTTTCCATTCAGTTTTTCTTCCAGCTTATGGGGTTTTGCAGCGATTCTAAGAGACACAAACAGCCCGTGTGTCCTATGGTTTACCCAGTTTTAACTCAGGTCAGGAGACTTGAATGACTAAACTATTGTGGCCCCTTCTGATCAACATGTTAAAATTAATGCAAGTTTGTCATCACCATTGGAAGTGTGCAAAGAAATTATTTGGATCGCTTTGGTTTAAGATGCATAAAATTAAATCTTTATTACTAGGAAAATACAAAAAAAAAATCAAATAATTTCCTATAATTTTGAACACTTTTAGAATCTATGCCTTTCCCCTTTAGGATTGTTCTAAAGCAGGGGTGAGCAATAATTGTGACAGGGGGCCACATAATGAATTTTGGTAAGTGGTCACGGGTCAGCTCCACCTCTGGAAGGGGCATGGCCTGGGGCAGAAGGGATGGGAGTGGGGACTAGCATCCCCCTGGACTTGTTTGGGGCTGGAGGCTGTGAATTAAAAACATAGCAAAGAGCTCATGGCTCCCCACCCTGCCACTACCACATTGTCTGGCAGCCTCTCAGGGTTGTGGCAACTATTTAGCGGGCTTGCAGCTCCAGTCCCTGCGAGGGTAGCGATTTAAATAGGATCTGGCTACCTGAGCCAACTCCTAGAAATTCGGTGGCATGGACAACAGGATATAAATAAAAAGCGGCCAAATGCAGTCCGCGGGCCAAATCAAAGTGTTAGATGGGATGGATCTAGCCCCTGGGCCACATCTTGCCCAGCCCTCTTCTAAAGTCTTTGTTTTATGCTCTATGAGCATAGACTGACTGTTCAAACTAAGTGAACCCCAGGCTGCTTCCACACACTTTCCCATCACTAGCATCTAGGATAATATGAAATATAGTATACTTACAGAATTTTGCACTTTAAGATTCTGCAATGAAATGGGATGTAAAGCACTTTAGTGATAAATAGCTCAGAACACAACTCACATATGTTTGCCTTTGGATCATGACTCATTTATGCCTGGTCAAATGGACTGAATTCAAACGTTGGAACCCTCCCTCCCCCATCATGTGCAATGAGAACTTATGTCAGTTAAATTGGATGCAAGTAACACGGCTTATCGGATACTGTATATTGTCTTCAACAGGAAGAGGGCTCATAACAAAAACAGTGACAGACTTTACTTGTGTTACCAGTGATCATTATGGAATCACACTGCCAGGAAGCTGGACAGATGCCGTAGCTAGTGCAAAGGCAGAGTGTCTGTATAGATGACCACAGCCCCCCTGTAAAGCCTTGAAGATTTCCCAGGTTTGACAGTGGGCCCTGTTACACAGACACGCCCAGACACATTAGGCTAGCATATTACATCTTTGTCTGACCATCCTTCCTCTATTTCACTGATGAAGGTTCTGTGTATTCTCTGACGAAAGCTGTGAATGAGCTGATTGTCATGGTTATGGTATGATGTTGGAGAGAGATGCAAGATGTAAAATATTAGGTGGGATGGGTCTCAGCTAACTCAGTCTAGAGTGAGAACATCTTTCAGGTCACAGAACCTTGTGTTTACAGGCTGGACCAGAGGCAGGCCTTAGCATTTACAAAGATAAAAGTCCGCAAAAAGAGGCTCTGGAGGGGGGGCCCCCTCAGGACTGAAGTTTATGAAACACCCTGATTATGAAAAAAGGCAAAGCCTTGAACTATATAAGAGAAGAAAGGGTATGATATATGATCCATTAGAGGGGATGTCTCAGGAAAAGTGGATCTCAGCTCTCTAAATTGGACAAGTGCTGTTTGGACTGTACCTGATTAGACAGGAAAGAAACTTGTTAATAAGCACAGGCTATAGAGTGTCTGTTCTGTTTTTTGTTTACTTGTAAACTTATTTCAAAAACGTTTTCACTTTATTGGACTAGTTAACTCAAACTTTGGTAAATAAACTTCTATTTGGTTTTACTAGAGAAATGTCTTGGTGCTTTGTGCTGGGTTTACTGCTTCCATAGAGGCAGTGGATCAGTGTATAATGTGGGTATCTAGAACACAAAGGACCGGGCAGTGTAATGTAATGGAGATGGAGGCATGTAAATTACTAACCTGCAATTTACAAGGCTTGTGGTATGATAGTGGGCTCAGTGGAGTTTATGCCATGTTTGTGTTGCCTGCAGTTGATAGTTATAGACAAAGCACAAAGGTCTTTTGGTGGGCACTGAGCTTACCTCACACCGTGTAGCGATTTACTATAGACATTCTGTTTGACCCCAAAAAAGTCAGCCCTGCAGTTTATTCTGTGGAGAAAAATCTTACTCTCTGATGGACCAATAGGGGAAGAATTCCACAAGAAGTTCTCACAGGATATGTCTACATAGCACGGCTATTTTGGGATACTGAAAATATTCCAAAATAGCTACTCCACGTCTATGCAAGCCGCCCATTATTTCAAAATATTTTTCAAAATAACAGGCATGCTATTTCGCCATCCCGCTAACCTTCGTTCCACGAGGGTTAATGGATGTCTCAAAATAGCATGTTATTTCGAAATCTGTCGTAGCACAAATTGCGTAGCTTATTTCAAGTTTAGGGTGCTGGGTAGATACACCCACAAAGATTTCAGGGGTAACAAACAGTGTCTTAGTTTTGCCCTGACTCTTCCCCACATACCTTCACACCACACATTCTCTTTTGTCATTTGCTAATCTTCTGTACTGGACTAGCTTTGGGCTGTAAATTGATAGACCAGTATATCCAGGACCTAATCCAAAACCCATGGGAATCTTTTCATTGACTTCATTGGGCATTGGATTAGGCCTTAAGTAGGAATTTTTTACATATGTATGGAATGTAGAGACTGATTTTATAGTAAATTCCTGCATTCTGGGTTGCAAGCATTTCTGTTCCTTAACAGTGTATCATTCAGATTGTAGGCCCAAATGTACATAATTTCTCTCAATATTATTTATATCAGGCAGAATATTGAATCTGGGGTTAATGAAATCTTCAAACACATTCATAAAGATTCCCCCATAATTCTGAATGTATTTTGCTGTTCTTTGTTGATCACTTTGAGAACTTGTTCAACTTTCTAAAGTCTTGTCTTTGAGGTCTTGGAGGATTAGAGCTGTGCATACAGTTCAAGAACAAACTTAAAACTAAAAGTCTTTAAGCACTATGTTTAGATAGTTTTTCATTTATTGTAGAAAATTTTTTTAATGCAGTTCATTTTTATACATCTAAATTCCATAAAACAAATCAATAGAAATTAGGATACTGTACGCATGCAGTCTGCATTTTTTGTTAATGTTTCGTTCACAAAAATAACACCACTTTTTTCCTTGAAAGCCACTAAAGCAGAGGGAGAGCAAAACATGCAACACTGTACACATTTGCATAGTATATTTTACCCAGCATGCCTTGTTGAATGCTACACATACAGTATCTATATATGTAAAAATAGGAAGGGGCAAATCAGCAACAAAGAAAATATAAATTTGTACTCTTTTGGTTTAGTAAAGGTAACAATTTTCTCTATCATAATTAGCCTGAAATTGCCTCCATTGATGTGAGAGGGAAAACTCCCAACAACATCAATAGGTTTGGCCAATAACCAGAGACTGACTGGGAGGTAAAGAGCCCAAGATCCACAGTTCAGAATTAGGATGACTGGTTTCACCACATAAAGAATTTTATTTGGCTTGATTCTCCTCCTACACTGTTTTTATACTAATGTAATACCATTGACTTCACTGGTGTACACAGGAGAAGAATAAGGCCTATTTCAAATTTATAGAACTTTTAGGTTTGAGCATTGCATATATAAAACTCCCAGGGATTTCACTGCAAGTTTTAGGTGGGCTAGTATGGACCCTTTAGTAGCTTTTACATACCAACCCCTCTTCCCAATAGCATTATAGTATGCAAAAGCAAAAATGCTTTTATAGCCCCAGATTGTCATTTTGTTAGGGAAATTTTCAATACAGATCTTGGTCTACAAATATGATTAGTGGTATATTCTTCAGTCATTTATGCAAAAAATTATAAATTAGCAATAATTTAGACCTCATTTATAGTCATATGATTTCAAAATTTGGGAGCAGAAATAAGAGAAATGAGTGCAACAAATGTTCTAATTTTAAAAGACTTTTTTTTACTGAGTTCACATTAAAGAGAATAAAATTTCATGGAAAAATCAAATTACATATGTAAATTGCAAGGCTGTAAAAAATTGCTGGAGAAGTGTCAGGCAGCAAGTTAAGCAATGGAAAATGCAGTAAATCCATTGAAACTGGATCAACAACGTTCCTACTTTTTCAAAAATGCAATGGCAAATGTAACAATGGATTTCTTGTAAATTTGTGCTATTACAAATGTGCTTTTTTCCTTGCTCTATTTTTTATTATTGGCAAAAAATATATACTATAATTTTGTACTGTACAATATAATTTCTTGCTACATTACTTATTTTCTAGTACTAATACAGAGAAGTAATAACAAAGGGTTATTTTGGCAACAGAATGCTCTTGTTTTAATAATGTCCCAGAAAATATTTGTAAGGCATATGATAAACAGTATGCAACATTATTAGCCAGAACTTGCAAATGCTTATTATTGGGCTTAACATTACTAAGCATTATGGTCAGTAGTAAGCATGTGCAGAATCCAGCCCTAGAAAGTACAAACAGTAGCTCATTGCTAAAGAATCGTAGTGGCAGTATAAAAAGGCAATTCTACTATGCAGCACTAAGACCAAGCCAATAGGTGTCAATGTTTGTTCTGACCTTGGCCACCATAATTTCAAAGAAAATAGCTACTAGATGTACCTAAAAAGAATTCTAAACTCTTAAGTTTATTATTATCATTATTATTTCTGTCTTCTCCCAAAACAGTTCACTTAGATCACAAGAACTGAAGAAAGGAGTATACATAAGCATATTCCACAAATTAGAAAAATATGTTCACTTCCATTATTTGTAACAAACTTTTGATCCTAGGTAGAGTTTACAGCCCTTTGTCCAAATTCATTCATTTAGATATTTTCTATGATATTATCAAAATGTACCATTCTTTTTCTACATAGAGTATGTTGGGCTTAAATAATCATAGAACAAGGCTAAAATGGATGATTACTCTTAAAATGTGTTCCCTTTTGTCAATACAATATAAAGATAGCAGGAGATAACTTCACCAAATTTGGAGTTAGCTAGGTAACTATTTTGTAGCTCCATTACTGTCAGCTGAACTAGTTTTTAAAGAAATGACAGATTACTGGAGCAAAATAGGTTATAGCTGAACCCATTTATCCAAATGAATCATGCAAGCTGGGAAACATAACCCAATTTAAACTAACAGGGTTTTGAAGGGTAAGTAAGAGGAGTCTGCATAAATCAGATTCTACTGTACACAATTTTTCATCCACTGGTCAGGATGTGTACTCAGCTTTAAAACAATACACCAACAACATGGTGGCTACATCTAGACTACCCACGGCTTCCGAAAGAAGATAAGTAAATTAAGCGTGAATTTGCATATCTTCTTCCAATCCCTTTCTCTGAAGAGGTTTTTTCAGGGGAAAAAAGCCATCTAGACAGGGTTTTTTGTGCAAATCCCCCTTTTTCGAAAGAACCCTGTAAACCTCATTTTTGAGGAATAAGGGTTCTTTCGAAAAAGGGAGTTTTGCACGAAAAACCTCGACTAGACTGCTTTTTTTTTTTTTTTCCAAAAAAACCTCTTCCGAAAAAGGGATTGGAAGAAGATATGCAAAGTTGCTCCTACTTTGCATATCTGCTTTCAGAAGCCGCAGGTAGTCTAGACGTGCCCAGTGTGATGGCCAGGTTTCATGATTGCTGAATCCAAAAATCAATATATGAGCAAGGGTTAGATTTAATTTATTCCTATATAAAGCAAATGGACTGAGCAACTAGGCAACAGTCCTGGTTTACTCAAATAACTATACAATAAAATAATGGTGAGGATTAAGGGTGTGCTTCTGAAAATGATACCAAGGAACGTTAGTGAGGTTGTGAGCACCAGGGAAATTCAAAGAAGAATGTGAATTTGAGACCAAGGTGGATTCTGAAAATGTAGTCTGAAACTAACTTGAAGTAATGGACCCGTGCACCCCTATGGTTAACAACCATTATCTTGAACTTCTATAGCAGCAGATAGCTTGTGGCAGAGAAAAGAACTGCTATAAGCACTCAGTCTCCAGTAGTTTCTTGTTCTTGCAATCACCTCCCTCCCTACTTGCTATCATTGCTCAAAAATGCAGGATATGTCTATACTACAAACCTAAGTCGACCTATATTAGGTCAACTTAACAGCCACCACAGTAATTACTGTGTGATGCATGTCCCCACTACCCACCTTGGGTCAGTGATGCATGTCTTGAGCAGGAACACTTCCACTAAACCAAGAGGGCTGTGTGGGGAGCTGGCAGCTGAATCTCTCAGCTCCACAGGCAACTTCCTGTCAGAAGTCTGGCTGGCCCACAAGTAGCAGGGTTCTCCGCAGACTCTGCCATCCCTGCTTGGAGCAGAGGGGGAAGATGCCCAAGACTTCTTAAATGTCCAAACCACCTCCATTCTTCTCTAGGAACAGACAATGTGCCTGGGGCTTCGCATCCACCATTCCCTGCCAGGAATGGGAAGAAGCCACCCTGGTCTTCTCGGTACCAGGGGACAGAGTCCATCTACCCTTCTTACCCTCCTGTTTCCTCTGCCCAATCCCAGCTGAGAGCCAGGCAGCCTTGTCAATTGTTAAGGCTGGCAGGCTTCTGGCATGGTGCAGGCAGGGCCGGCTTGAGCCATTCCTGTGCCCCGGGCAGCGGGTGCGCGACACATGCGCGGCTCTGCCCCCCAGCACGCTGCGCACCTTACAGCTGCAATCGGGCGCGTGGCGCCTGATGGCAGCTCTAAGGGGTGCCACCCGGCAGGCAGGGGGCCACTCAGGCTTCTCACCCTGGTTCCTAGCCAGGAGCAGAGTCCAGCCACAGCTCTCCAGGGGAGCACGGGCTTTGTCAGTTTCACAGCTCCTGCTGTGAAATTGACAAGACAGCAGATGTAAGGGACACAGTTATCTACACAGAGATGGCATTCCCTAACTACACAGACCTTGTGCCTTGTGTGGAGGTGTAGTTATTATGTTGATATAGTAGGGCCCTTATACTGATGGGAGGAAGGCTGTAGTGTAGACAATGACATAATGAGGTTGATATTAGCTGTCTTATGTCAACCTAACTGTATGGTAGACCAGCCCATAGTCAAGTGTATTTCCACTTGCAGCAAAGCCAACACTAACATTCTGAGTATGATTTCTTGTAATGTGTTTACTGAACACACTGGAAATATTTCTAATCTCATATGCACCTGATTTATAGTTGCCTTCATCAGTGTAAGTCAGAAATATGCAAGATCAGGTTCAGTGTTCTCTAGCAAAGAGGTTGCATAAATAGCAAAATCTATTGCTATAAAAACTATTCTTGCTAAACTAAGAAGAAAAATAAGTAGTCAGGGCACAATTTCCAGTGGCTTCAACAGGAAACTAACTTTGCAAGGCAAAATCTAAGTCCAGGGGCCGTAATGAACATGGATTTCTAAGCAGAATGATTCACTAAATTCAATAGAAAGGTTTGTTTACAAAGTGATGACATGATATGGCCCATAGTGTTTAAAATTACTGTAAAAGAGCTATAGTTTTCTTCTGTTTTTTTTAAATCAATAATTTCCTAATATACTATATCAGTCAGAAAATTTATCCAACTTACATTTGCCTGTCCATAGGGAAAAATGTTCAACTACTTAAATAGTAAAAGAGATGAAAAATATCTGTAAAATTAAAAAAATATTAATTCAAGTTCAAAGGGAACAATTACAATTGCTTTAAATATGTGCCATATTTTAAATTAATTTGTTCTTCAATTATAGTCAGGCAAATGAATGCATTGAAGCATGCTGCCTTTGGATAATTGTGTCACAGACTGTCATATCAGCATAGGGTACTGCTGTCTAAATTATCATTAACCCCAAATGTTTTAAATAAAAACATATAAAAATAGCAAAGAACCATCAATATTTTATAAACATTTCTAAATAAATACTTCTATATATATACTGGAGCTTAGCAGTAGAATCCTGAACATTACTATAATCAGGTTATAATCATCATGAGAAATTATAGCAGGATTGGAAAATTAATCTTATTAATCATTCAGGACTACATTAATTTCACAACTTCACATAAAGCCATTGCATTAAAAAAAAAACCACACAAGATGGCTGGCTAACATTGTAGAAGTTCTAATACATGGATTATACTATGCATTTAAGTGGCCTTAAGCATAATTGCAGCTCTTATTTTTCTTGTCTCTTAAAAATATTTTAAAAGAAAGATTCCCAATAGCATTTACCCACAATGAAATGTATTTTATATAAACATGGACTTTAAGAGTATATCTCCCTGCAAAACAAAAGCAAAACAAGATAAGCAAACTTTGGTGATATTTAAATAATAGAACAAGAGGATACAAATCATACCAAAAAAAGGAAGGTAAACTTAAAATAAATCCACAGAATTAAGGTAAACATTCAAAATTTTCCTTCAAGACATATAAATGACTCCTTTCAACAGATTAGTTTCATAAGAACATTAAACAAAAGTGGTTTTTGGCACTTCAGACAATGCAGTTGGTGGATTTTGTGCATGTGTGTTGTGTGGATCTTTCCCTTTACTAGCATGACATGGAAGACTTTAAAACAAGGCTCCAAAAGGCTTTAAAAATAAATGACATTTTTGTCTCTCAAATGATTAAGCAGTAATCTCATTTACTAGAAAAAATGTTAGTGATGTTGCAGCTACCTGTCATAAAATGCAAATATCTTCAAGCAGCTAATGATTTGATCCCTAATGCTACTACAGAATAAAGATAAACCACTGTCTAATCTAGGGTTATACATTTCAGTGCATTCTTTGCAATTAATACATTAATGCGCACAAAAAAGAAACTGTCAAAGCTTATAATGTTTTGCCCAATACCTTCTCTCTCATGCAGATGTGTGCTGTACGTTTAACAAAGACTTATAAAAATTACTGGAGAATGTTCCACTGTGCTATAGCATAAAATATTAGAAATGGCAGCACATGCCATCACTTTGGAAGCTGATCCTGCATTAGTTCCTCGGGCCAAACTCCCACTGAGATCAATAGGTGTTTAGCTGGAAAAAGGGCAATAGGAACTGACTCGATAGGTTAATTCTTAACTTTATTACTCCAGTGGATGCAGATATTTTATGTTTTAATTGTTGACAGTTGGCCCAACTGAATCATCTAGTGACTGATCATTCAAGGCTTCTTTTATGCACTAAAACCTGTCCAAAAAGCCAGTTGCATTACTACCTTTCACTGCTAGAGACATGTATTATTTTTGGTTGTACCAGAAATGCAATAAATTACATTTCCTAGTTGTCATCACCAAGAAGATATTCAGGCTCACTAGCGGGGGAAAATATCAATAGCATCTTTGTTAATTGGTCCAAAAAGTAAAAGACATCATAATGTTCAGGAAATCTGTTTAGTGCTTCATGCTTTTATAGCCTACCATTCAGGAGACTTTGGGAAGAGAAAAGGGAAATTACTTTCATTTTCAAAAAATAGATGACACGAACCAGCATAAAACAATATTTTACGCATAGTTCTGTCAATTTTAGAAAATGCATGCAGTGTCTGAGATATTTTAGAAAGAGTCTATGCTTAAAGACACCAGTGTGTTGTATAAAATGGTCAATTACAATAATTATTTCAATCATATTGGATATAAGGCTTCACTGATAATGTAAGACATAAGGTCTAATTACATAAATGTATCCATTTTAAAAAACAGAAGAAGAGTTAGTAGGTGAAGAGAACTGTTCATTAGAAGTAAGGCAGCAAAATCTCCAAAGACTTTATCTTAGTTATTTGAATTTAAAATGTCAGCTCTATAATTTGACAGTGAACAGAGCTTCTGGAGTACTCTATTCTGTTTTTATTGCAAGCTGCATCTTTGCTTTAGAATTTACTGGTGTTTTGAAAAAAATCTGCTTTTACTAATACTATTTAAAGGATTTGGTTATCAAGGGTTCTTGTGTGATGCTGGAATTTTCAGACATTCAAAGATGGAGACTGAAAAATGTAATGTGAAGATACTCAATTGTGTGGAAATGTAAGTACAGTATCTGCCGTAGATGTGTGGTTGGGAGAATGGATCAATTTCAATTTAACAAGGCAGAACACTGAGAATGGGAGAAAAAGCATCACATCTCTCCTGTTTGATTTTGTGTTGATGAATCAAAGAAAGAGCAGCCACGTATTCTCAAAATCTCATCATTCCTGCTAGGCTTGGATTTATTCATACTCCTACTAGTCTCTTCCATATATCAGTGGTGAGCAACGTGCGGCCCATCAGGATTCCATATAGGGCCTGCAAGACATTTTGTTTACTGTTGCTCACATGCAGGTGTGATGGGGTACGATCACAGATGACCATGTTGCTGAAATTCATATCATCACTGCTGATGACAACAGAAGTATCAATACTGACTAAACAAAAGAAAAAATGTTGCTGCAACATACGTGTCAGGAGAAAAAAATAAAGAAATGTTCAAAATGGAAAGTACTTTGTAACTGCTGCATTAATTTGTGATATTTGGCACTAGTTTACATTTGGTTAGTCTGAAAAAAGCCATTCTGGAAATGTGAATATACATTACAATGTTTTTATTCTAATCTTGAGTGTAAATTTAGCTTCCAACAAACAAATACTGCAGCTGATTTTTGGCTGATAGTGGTTTAGTAATTTTCTATTTCTTCATCTGCATTTTTTTCAATTGATTGCAACTTGTTCAAGTCGACTTTCTAGTCAGTTCACCCAAATTCCAACAAGAATTGGTTTATAAATTGGTTCCAACTGGAACTGGTCATTTGGAATTTCCAACACTGGAAATTGTTTCATATGTGCCTTGAGATAAGTACCCTAAATTACAAACAGATGTGTTTAATATCTAACAAGGAAAAAATGTACTGTTATATATGCAAATGCTGTACTAAAAAAAAAATCCAGTATGGCTGGGCAAGCTAATTTCCTCCTAAACATCAGGCCCTGGTGAATTTCTTCCCCTCTTCCTCCTCTTTTTTTTTAAAGCATCAACTAGTAACTACAGTAAAACCATGTTACACCTGCTAAATTAAGATGATTTGTTTTTCCTATGTATGTTATGGCAAATTGTCAACTAATGAATACTATTTTCCCCAAGTTCTTAAACTCAAAGCCTATGTCGTGAATCATGGCTATATCCTCCAGGCGATCCTCGGTTCCTATGTGGTTTGTAAGTGTCCTGGTAAGAGTCAGAGTATTCTTCTTCCACAAGTGGGTAATGATCTCGGCTGTGTTGGGAACTGGAAGACAAGCGGTTCCTGCTCTTCCGAGCCCTTTCATTGTGATAATTTTCATCAGAGGTCATTAGACTTCTTCGTTCAATTGGAGAGTTCTCAGTAGAGTGGTTGCTATGTCTCATACGCTGGCTCTAAAAATGTCAAAGAATGCAAGGATTAATACAGACAGAATTCTACTTCACCTCTTGTAAGTTAGTTGTGAGCCTCAGTTCGAGGTTCTTCAGAATCCATCCACTTTTGTGACTCCTTTTTAATACTAAAATTTATTTGTGATGGGAGATGGGTGTGAGAATGGGCTGATTTCCAAAACTGATAGACCAAATGCAGCATAATACAATGTATTTTTATGATTTTCTTATATGCAATCTTATAAAATTTTACAGAGCACTTTCAGTAAGAATTGACTAGTAGATCAATTCAGAACATATTGTTTGTCAGTTCTTCCCCCCCCATCATGAACACAACATTCACATTTGTATTTTGATTCCTTTTAGAAATTCATGATGAATCAGTGCATTTTATAGAAAGTTTCTGAAAAGGAGTTTTTGTTTTTTCCGAAAAGGTGCAGTTCATTATGCATTATTTAAAGATTTTTAAGTTACGAACTAATAGTGTATGACCAAATACTCTACATGAAGCATAGCAGAAGTAGTTAGTTGCTAAGTGATTTTTATAACTAAAACATAATAAAGATTTCAAATAACATGCACAGAAACTCCTTCACAAAAATTATTTACCAAATAGGGATTTGGCCTTTGTTGGTCTTATGTTTCCATTGTGATTGGTTAATCTCTAGCCATGTGTGGTCATATGATCAAAATTAGTTCACATTATTGCCTCTAAAATGGTGCAATGATGCAACAGTTCATATAGAGAGAACAACATTCCATCCCATGTCATCACACACAGTCCATTGTCACCACTGCTACTCTCTCATGTCTCCACACAACCATCTTTAACAGAAATTCAAAAGGTTGATCAAGCACCAACTTAGCTGACTCTTCTCTCTCTCACCATTGTGCATTCCATATCCTTCTTCTGCTCCAAAGGCTTATAATGAAATGCTATTACTATGTTTGATCTGAGATTGATATCCATACAGATTCGACTTTATAGTCCTCTCAACTCACAATTTTTTTCTTATGGTATCTAATCTAGGAAACTTTTCTGGTAGAGGTCTACTTTTCACCTTTATGACCTAATCTATTTTTACTCTATAATTCAGAGCCAAGTATTATGTTATCCGAAACATTTTTGTTATTCCACATTGTTTCAGTAATATCTATTATGGCAAGGTCCTCCTCCATTGCCAGGCTTTTATTTCACCTCTTTTTAATTAATCTCATTATATTATCCATATGCTAATCAGAGTTTTATTTTTGGTCAATAGGTCTTCTTATTTAACTCCTTAGCCTAACATCTACAACATCGTGGCAATTTATCTTTGTGAATGCATCATGTCCCTCCCCCAGTTAATTTGTAATATACGCTCTTTTCTTTATTGGATACAGAGATATACTTGTATTATTATTCTAATCTCAATCTCTTCACCTCTTGGCAGAGTGGAAGATATGTGATATGAAGAAGTCTCAGAGGGGTAGCCATGTTAGTCTGTAACTTTAAAAACGAGTAGTCCTATGTAGGGATGTAGGCAACTAGTTGAGTAGTCGACCACTCGCTTCTGCCCCCTTGCTGCCTCTCTATCAGAGGCAGCAAGCGGGATGGGGGAGTGGCAGCAGGAGCTGGTGCTGGTGGGGGAGCCGTCTTAAAAGCCAGTGCCCCCCTAGCACCATCTCCGTGGTGCGGGGGGAGGGCAGAGGATGCTGCTGTGAAATAGCTTCTGCCCACAGTGGGCCCAGGCTCGCCGCAAGCAGCCCTTATCGGTCTGTGGGGGGTTCCAGTGGGGAGCTGGGACCCCCTGCGGACAGAGGCTGCTGGACCTAGCATGAGCTGGGACTGAGCAAGCCCATCTTAGTCCCAGCTTGTGCTGGGTCTGATACCTATCTCTGCTGTGGCTCTGCATTTTAAATGTAGTAAGAGCTGAGTGGCTCTTAGTACATTGAAAACTCAGAGGCATAGCAGTCTGGGACCCAGTGCAAGCTGGGTCTGGGACCTACCCCCACTGCAGCTCTGCAGTTTAAATGTAGTAGGAGCCAGGCTGCCTGTGGGCCTGGCTCCTACCATATTTAAACTGCAGAACTGCAGCAGGGTAGTTCCTGGACCCTGGCGCGAGCCGGGATGGAGTACCTCCCCTTATCAACTAATTGTGTAGTGCATACAAATTGTACTGACTACACGATTAATTACCCACTTCTTAACATCCTTAGTCCTATGGTACCTTAGAGACTAACAAAAATATGAATAGTATAATGAGCTTTCATGGGCACACCCCACTTCTTCAGATGAGCTCATCTTATACTACATATATATTTGTTAGTTTCTAACTACTCATTATATTTGATGAGAGTTAACGTTTGTAGGTGTTGTGCAAAATATAAGATGTTATCTCATCATGCAGGACTGTATCATAACCCATATCTGGCCTCACTTGACCAGTTTAGTTCAAAACTGGGTACTGCAGAGCTAAAAACATTGACCTTCCACCACTTGAGCCAAAGGTCTTAAGTCTATTAGCTGTAACTTGCAGATTCCATCTTTGTGTGTGGTTGAGCCCCTATATGGTGACAAAAATCTGCACACAATGTGGGTTGCAACTGCATAAGGTTAATATTTGACATAAGCTCAGTTTGAATGTTACATATTTCTAAATTGCATTGCACCTTGTATCTTGAGCTTTAGTTTATCTTTATACAATATAAGCAAGTAAAATAAATATATGCAATGCTACAAAATTAAAGTTGAGTGTGAGGTCTTCAATTTTGTTTCTTCTGGACTTGAGTGCATAAATGTACACCTCTGTATTTCATTCAAACAGAGTTTGGGATTTCCTGCGTTTAAAGGCAGTATAACTGATAAAGACAAGAAAAAAAAGTCATAAGAGCTTAGAGTGTTACAGTAAATATTTAGTGTAGCATAAACACCTAAACTACTTTAATTCCTAAAGTCTGTATAAGTACTTCAGTCACCTTATGGTGTCAAACACTTTCACTGATATAATTCTTTAGGTGGCAAGTGCCTTAAAAGTGGTGTAAGGCATAAGCACTTAAGATAATGTAAATCCTTAATGTGACACAACCACATCAACCCAACTCTCTAAATGAGCTGAAGCACTTAAATGTCACTGTCAATCAAATCTGCAGTCTTTACTCAGGCATAATAAACTCAGGGTGAAATCTACCTCTTTGGCATATAGCTATCACCATCCGAGCCCTCATAATTTGGCTAATGGGGGTATTAAGGGACAAGGCATAAACCTTCTGCTGGCTCCTTGCGCAGGGGTAATTTTTATTTTCAGTGTAAGTTTTCCCTGGGTAAGTGGTATACCATGTCACTGTCACTATCAGTGCCTAATGATCATAGGTAAATAAATAGTGGGGGGGGGGATGCTATGGATAATTATTTAAATGGATTTGCTTTGGCGATGCACACATTCCTTTTGGGTTTGCTCAGGTATACATTCAAGAGATGGCATTTTACTGACATGAATGGATGGCAAACTGAAATGTAAAAGTTGACCGAGCATGGAAATAACATTTTACAATGTTCATGGGATTACAATTGTTCATGGGATTACTAATGCCAGAAGTGCTTATGAACTCATCTAGTCAGGGAAAATAATACCACACAATTTATGTGGCCTAACAGAATCAAGCTACCTGGTGGAAAAATATTACCACCAAAAGCCTATCTACCTGCAGTCAACTACACTATTCATACAAAGAGTAATTTTATATATTTATTGAATAAATTTGAATAATCAATCAACTTGCATGTTGAACCACTTTATTCACAAATTATGATCTGCCTCCAAATACTTCATGAGCAGAAAAAAGATTAAATTTTTCAGGTGAATTATGCATTTTAAATTATTTGCCCAACTCTATTGCTGACACATATTAGCAAGTACACATTCCTTAAAAGTCACATACACAAGCAGAACGCTTTCTGAAACTTTCAGAATTAATGAAAATGTTCACTGCATTCCCTTCTGGTCTTGTATCTTCAAACATTCATAACGGTTATTCCAAAAACATTTTTTTCAAACTTAGTAAAGCACGTACTTCTCATTAAGGACTATTTACATGCCACGTTTGAAGTTTCAAAGTTCGCCGTTTTTGAGCTATCCCTGTGGAAAAAAATGGTCAGAATTTTTTTTCAATGGGAAAAAATTTATTTTATTTACACTAAATGAAATCAGACAGATGAAAGGGATTCTGCTGAAATGTTTTGGCCCACAAGATGAATGTTGTGAAAAGTTATGAGCATGTGAAAATTGGGTTATAACAGAATAAAATCAGCAACCTTAACTATAGTATTATTATCAGCAAAACTGCTATAATATTTTACATACTTATTTTCATTCTGAAAGACTCTTAATTCTGATGGCACTCACATAAAAAGATGCAATTTTGTTATATTGCTAAAATAGCCTTTGACAGAGTGCGAGATATCTCAGTTTATTTCTTATGCCAAAAGGAGTTAGGGTATTATATTCCCCATAAAACAAAACTAGTCAGAGTCAATGCACTCCATTAATAAAATGTTTTTCTGTTGAATACGTGGGTCTATTTTGCTTTCTTGCTGTTAGCACCTTCCAAACAGCAAATAGTAATTAATGAAATAAATACTGTATATAAAACATATTATTCTGTTTTTTCGATAATGAATAAAACTGACCTGTACTGGTGACTGGGGGCCAAGATGCATATTCATACCTGTAATCCAGAGATTGCAGTAGGATATGGTGAAAGTGCAGTAGATCCTAGGTTTCTTCCAAGAAGAGGTGTCATAGGTGTTGTACTGGTGGTATGTGTAGCACGCCAGTATGCCTCTAGGTATTCTGCCAAATGTTCACATGCATCCTCAAGCTGATTTTCATCCAAAATGACATCAAACATTTCCTATTCACAACAAGAAATTACTTGTTTAGTATTTCTTTATGGGAAGAAAAAGAGGAAGACCGAAATAACTACAGATTGAAACTCTAAAATCCAGTACTCTCTGGATTGGCAACATCTGTGCTCTGGCAGAACCAGAGATATTTCTGGACCAGAGAGACCAGCTGGGAGGGGTGGTAGCCAGGGTCAGGAGCAAAACCCAAGCCTGCAGCAGTGGAACCAGCAGACAGGAGCACAACCCAAGCCATCAGTGGGAAGTTTGGCAATGGGGACAGTGGTGGGGAGTGCAGCTTGGGCTGGCAGCGGGGAGCACACCCCCAATTGGCGCTGGCGGCAGTGGGGCTGGAGGCAAGAAGCGCTGCCTTAGCTGGAGCCCGTAGTGGGACCCAGTGGCTGGGGATGGCACCCAGGAGTGGGGCTGATAGCCAGGAGGGGAACCATGACCTTCCCTGGTCCAGCGAACTCCCTGGTTTGGGACCACTTAAGTCCCGAGGGTGCTGGACCAGGGAGGTCCAATCTGTATAAGTTCACAGAATGTTGAACTACAATGGATCTCAATGGTCATCTTGTCCAGGCCACGACTACATAACAACTAGAACATCCCTGACTGGTGATTCTCCAACCTGTTAAAAATCTCCAGTGGACAGAAATTCCACAACCTCCCTAGGTAATTTGCTCCAGTGCTTAACTACCCTTATAATTAAAACGTTTTTCTTAATGTCTAGTATTTTACATATTTGATAACTGTTATTTCCCCCCTCCCCATCTTTTCTTCTCCCGACCAAACAAACCCAGATTTTCAATCTTTCCCCACAGGTCATGTTTTCTAGATCTTTAATGATTTTTGTTTCTCTTCTCTGGACTTGCTCCAATTTGTGCACAACTTTCCCAAAGGATGCTGCCCAGAACTGGACACAATATTCCAAGTGAGGCCTCATCAGTGCTGAATAGAGTATAAGAATTACTTCTCATTACTAGTTTACAATGCCCCTGCTAATACATCCCAAAATGTTAACTTTTTTTTTGCAACAGTATTACATTGTTGATTCATGTTTAGTTTGTGATCCATTATAACCCCCCGATACTTTTTTAGAGTTTCTAAAAACTCTAAAGGCAGTTTCTTCCAAGGCAGTCATTTTCCATTCTGAATTTGGGCAACTGATTATTCTTTCTTAAGCATTTGTCCTTATTGACGTTCTCCTATTTATTTCAGAACATTTCTCCAGTTTGTCCAGGTCATTTTGAATTCTAACACTGTCTTCCAAAGCACTTGCAACTCTTCCCAGGTTGGTAGCAACCAAAAACTATTTAAGCCTACTGCAATGCCATCATCCAAATCATATGTGAAGATTTTGAATAGAATCAGACCATTCAAATAATTTTAGATATAACATTATGAGTGGAAGCGGGGGGGGGGGGGGGTTACAGAGGAAAACTACATTCATTAGTTTTAAGTGTGACAAACAGTGAAATACAGAGCCTGAAAAAAAGTTCACAAATGTCAGTACAGTAAAACCTGCGCTATCCGGAACTTAAGCATCCAGAAAACTGTAGAAACCGGCTAATTTCTGACGCCGGGAAAAGCAAAACAAAAGCAAAAAAGGAAACTGGCCCTTTAAGTGCCAGGCCACTCCTCGGACGAGCATGCATCTCGGCTCCCCTCCCTCCCATGGCTCCTGGCACCCCCGGCAGGCCAGCCCCCCCACCCCGGCAGGCCACCCCCACCATCTCCACCTCCCACCCCCCGGCTTCCATCCCCCTTCACCAGGCCGCATCCCCGCCCCCCGGTACTTTGTGGCCCCCCCCCCCCCCCCAGCAGGCCACATCCCTGCCCCTGCATGGCTCCCATGTCTCCCTCCCCCATAGGCCCCACACAGTTCTCGCCCCCCCCCCCCCCAGATAACCAAAATTTGTAGGTTACCGGCACACCCTAATCCCCGGGTGTGCCGGATAACACAGGTTTTACTGTAGTAGTTTTTCAGCTATTTCCATTGGGCTTTGGATCAGGGCCAGGTTGCCTGAAGTTGCAGGACTCCATTAATGGCTCTTCACCATATCTCCAATGGAAGAGACAGGCCTAAACCAAAATATAAACTGTAACAATGTGTGTCTCTGAGGAAACCTGAATCTTAACATTAGGGCTGACTCATATCTCCATGACAAACAAAATTCTGATTCTGAATTCAGATGTGCAATTGAACTGTGCAGCTGGAGAACATCTCTACTCTAGTTCATGAAATTTACAGCTGTATTAGCAACGACATATTGACTTAGCATTACTGCTAAAGTTCAGGACAGATAACTATTCAAACATCCACTGCTAGGAATTCTGTCTACAGCACCTACATATGAAGTTTCTGCATCGTCTTAACTGCCTTCATTTAAATCTATTTGTCCAGATGACCCTGTGCCTGATCTTAAATTGGTGACGCCTTTGCAAGTATTATTTCTTTTTTCCCCAGGAACTCATTCATTGGTGACAGTACTTAAGCATCAGCATGAATTCTTCAATACACCACCTCAGACCTGCTGACACTTCTATGCCACACAAAGTATGTCTATTGTTGAACACAAAAGGCATGTAGAACGCACAGCTCTCATGACTTTCTGGCTGCCAACAGGGCAGTTTATATACAGCTCGTGTTCTCATAGTCTTTGTCTATGAAAGAGGAGCCACAGCATGAGCACTGGGAGAACTCTCTCGCAGTACTTTATGTAAGCCACCTCCACAAGGGGAGTAGCTAACTGTGCTGGTTTGTAGCCTGGTTCACACTGTAACTTACTATGCTCAGGCAGGTGTTTTTTCACTCCCCTGAGCCAAAAAGTGCCAGTGTCTGCCTCTTTGGGACGGGTGTAATATTTTTGTCAGCTCTTTTCCCAGCTAGTGCAATAAAGGCTGGTATCTGCCAGATAACTTTGGCAGGATCTAGATTCTAGAATCTCCTTATTAACTGGGAGGGCAATTCTTGGCAAGGAGGAAGTGTGCAGAATATCCACTAGCTTGTGATGTGTATCTGGCACCTCCTGTAGAACAGGGGTGGGCAATAAAACAACAGCGGTAGTTCACTAGGGTTAGCCCCTGGTGGGCTGCCGCCGCTATATTTACCTACACCTCCCCGGGTCCGGGCGATCACAGCTCCCGTTGGCCAGGAACAATGATCTGCGGCCAACAGAAGCTGTGATCCCCCATACCTGTGGGGCACAGGTAAATACAATGGTGTGGGGGCCCGCCAAGGGCTAACCTTGGCAGACCAGATCCAGCTCACAGGCCAGTATTTGCCCACTACAACTATAGAGGAATCTGCAGCTGACAGACATTAGATGCCTGCAAAACATGGGCTCTGTATGTTACCCAAGAATCCCAATATGGCAATTGGGGAAGGAAGAACACAGGTACTGGGAGTTAGGCAAAGGGGCTCATAACATGATCCTGGGTCATCTCGATAGAACTGAGGAGATGTACTGTGATACCAGGCCCTGATTACAGGCCATGGAAATGACGTTCTCCTGGTCATTAGGGTTGCCAGGTGTCCGGTATTCACCCGGACAGTCTGGTATTTTCGGCTCCTGTCCGATAAAAAAATTCAGAGAATACTGGACACTTAAAATGTCCAGTATTTTCTGAATTTTTCCTCGGCCAGGAGGTCAAGATGCCGGGCACCTGGCAACCCTACAAACACTCAGCACCGGGCTTCCCCCCCCAAACCCCCTCCGGCCCCCAACACCCCCAGCCCCCCAGCTAACCTGGTTCCCCAAAGCTGCTGGCACAAAATGGCTGCGGGCCAAAAGACCTAGGGAAAGCAATGCTTCCCCTGAGTCTTAGTGCTCAACCGCTCCACTGTTCCTATCCCTGCATTTAATAAGTCCTTGGAGTCCTTTTTTTTTTTTTTTGGCTCAAAACTTTGGTCTCCCCCCCTCCTTTTTTCCCCTTCAACAGAATTTTTTCCCGGTGTTTTTTTTTGGGGGGGGGAGGGGGGAGTTCAGTATTTTTGTTTCAACCATCTGGCAACCCTACTGGTCATTCAGACTCACCACTGGGTAACGGTGGTGCTGACCAGAGAATTGGTGGTACAGTCCCAGTGTTGTGGGTGATTCTGGGCACCGGGATGTGTTTGGAACTAGGGCCTCAGTACTGAGTAACTGTCAGATCTCTACAGTACCGGAACTCTCGTAGCACCATCTGCTCGTGCAGTAGCGCAGAGAAGAATTCATGGTATGTTGTTGATACTGATGGTTGTGAAAGTGGAGAGCATTTCCTAAACGGGAGCTTTGTCGCACTCAGTATTAATGGTTTTCTTGGTGTTGTTCCTTCAGAAGCAGTATGGTATTTGTCTTTGTCCTTATGGGGTGGCACCACTGTCTCAGAGCTTGAGCTCCTTGCATCTCAGCAATGCCGTGGAGCTCATACATATGCACCTTGATGCTTATGGTTACCGTACTTTGGAGAAACTGGTACTTAGGCTGCTGCGCCAGAGTACCCTTCAGCTAGCCAGCGACTCAGTTTGGGAGCTTGGAGACCCTTTTTTCAAGCCTTTATGGATGGGAATCTGCTAGTCTTTTCTGCAACTCACTCACTCTAGAAATAGAAGAATATTTGGACTGGGAACATGATTTTATTAAGCCAAAATTATGTGAGAACAAGTGTGATGGCAGCTCATATTTAAATGTAGTTGGAGAAAACAGTAGGAACAGAATATTACGATTCCCTTTGTGACAGTAAATTATAGTAGAACACTAGAAGCTATAACTGAGTTTCTTAGCATTCACCTCCACTTAAAGAAGACTATCTTTCCATATCTAATGGACTTCTAAATAAGGTACGGATAGCAAATAATTCCCATTAATGGAAATTTTATGTGGCCAGAGAAAGAGAGACCCAAAAAACCTGTTACAAACTGAATTCATCCCTATGTAAAGGCCCAGCACAAATTCTAGGCATAACTTGTCTCATTTAACCCTTATTTTGACACAAGTCTTCATGTCAGTAAGAGTAGCAGAGAAGAAAGTTCTAAATGAGTAACCGTCTATAAAATATAAATCTCTATTTCTTACTGTTTTCAGTAAGAAAAGTTAAATATTCTAAGTAAGTAGAAGAGCAAAGTACCAGAATTCTAAATTGAATTCCTTTAACCCCTCTGTGAAATAAGGAGGAAAATGAAGAAAATGTGAAACTGATCTTGAAAAAAAGCAGTCAGGAACTGCAGGAAAAATCTAGGACAAAACCTTATTTTTTCCTTTCTTTAATTATATTAATAAATGTCCTCAAAAAGCCACTTTTTAGGGCAGGGCGAAATATGATCAATGGGCCAGATCAGGCCTGCCAGAGCCTCAGCTGGCTCCCTGCTTGCCCCCCCTGTGCTCAGCACTCATGAAAGCTGGCTGCCCAGCCATGGGTGTGTTTCTGACTTCTGAGAGCCGAGGAGAGGGGGCAGAGGCTTCTCACACTGCTCCTGCCCCCGGTCGCTCCCATTGGCCAGTTTCCAGCAAATAGCACTCGCCTGTTTGCATGACAGGCAGCGTGTGAAGTGCCCCTCCTCTCTCATCCTCTAGGCTCACAGCATTCAGTTCAGAACAGTAAACATGGCCTCTGCAGTTGCCCTGAGCACATAACAGGGGCTGGAAGGCAGGGACCCTGGCTAAGAAACATGCTGGGCTGCTGGCTGGGAGCCAGGTAAGGTCTCCCCTCCAGAGCCTGCCTCTGGCACCCCAGCCTCTCCCTCCCCAACCCTTCTGCACCCCTAACCCATGTAATCCAAACCTTCTGCACCTCTGCTCCAGTCCCCATACACATTTCAAGACACTGCATCCTCTCCTATACCTCTCCTCAGGTCACAGTCCCTCAAACCTTACACATCAATCTGCTGTCCCTGGCACAACCCAAATCCCTGCACTCTTGCCCCAGATCACAACCCCCTCTCAGAACCTGCACCCCAATAACCTGTCCCAGGTTGCAACCCAAACCCCTGCACTCCTATCCCAGGTCATACTCCCCTCCTAGACTCTGTAACCCCTCCTCACCCCAGTCTGTTGTCCCAGGTCACAATCCCCTCCTAGACCCTGCACCCCTCCTCACCCCAGTCTGTTGCCCCAGGTCACAATCCCCTCCTCCCCAGATCCTGCACCCCAATCCCTTAGCCCAAGCTCCCTTCTGCACCCAACCTCCATCCCAGACCCCCCCCCACCTCCACCATTTAACAAATTCTTGGAGTGCCCCCCCCCAAAAATTATTGCCCACCCGTGTTTTAGGGTCAGATTTTGCCACTCTGCTCATGCTGAGTAGCAAAATAGTTTCACTCTTATAATCAAAAGTGGCACAATCAGAATCCTAATACAGTACAATTTCTCCACAAATTAAAAAATCAGGTAGGAAATATGTACATTACAAAAGGAATCACTCAAGTCTTTAGTGTGTCAAGCCATTTTGCTCCTTTATTAACTTTCTGGATGACGTGTGTGTATGTGCAACAGAAAGAGAGAATGAGTAAAAACTGACCCTTTGGAAAAGCCAGGGGATTGAAATAATTTCCCTCTGATTCTATTTGAAGTGTATTTTCCATTAAGAGAACTATCTTTACGTTAGAACTTTTTATAGATACATAGATTCCAAGGCCAGAAGGGATGACTATGATCATCTATTCTGACCTCCTCTATACACAGGCTCTTTGGGACTTTTTTCAAGGCCTTTTATCACTTGGCTTTAAGAACATAGTTTGAGGTTAGAGTTAGGAATTTTTACTGGGCATATAGCAATGCTAGGCTGAGTTGATTAGACTTAAATGCAGACAGTAGATGCAGGGTACATTACAAATTCAAGTTACACAGAAATCCTCTTCCTTTATATATATTTACACTTTTTTTGTATTTACTATACTATTTGGAGATTGGCTTGGTCACTTTGTAGGTATTATTCCCTGCATAGCACACACTGTTCGTGCACATCTTACTCTTACCTCACCTTATGTTTCAGCCTGATCTTCTCCACTATAAATGGTTCCCTGGATGTTCTCATTTATTTTAGCTAGTATAGGCATTTATTTCCAGTCTGCTAATCTATTTACCAACCTAATCCCAAAAATTTAGGCCTCAGCCATGTCCAGTTGCTCATGTCAACCCAAGCCTACATAGGCTATAATATAACAATATATGGAGATACACCTATCTCACAGAACTGGAAGGGACCTTGAGAGGTCATTGAGTCCAGTCCCCTGCCCTTGTGGCATGACCAAGTACCATCCCTGACAGATTTGCCCTAGATCCCTAAGTGGCCCCCTCAAGGACTGAACTCACAACCCTGGATTTAGCAGGCCACTGCTCAAACCACTGAGCTATCCCTCCCCCCCATATAGAACTTCCCCAAAATAATTCCTAAAGCATGTCTATTAGACAACTATCCTATCTTGATTTAAAAATCATCAGTGATAGAGAATCTATCATGACTCTTGGTATATTGTTCCAATGGCGAATATGGCAGATGACAAACATGGCTTAATGGAGAAATCTTTGGTGAGCTTAAACATTAAAAAAGAAGCTTACAAGAAGTGGAAACCTGGACAGATGACCTGGGAGGAGTGTAAAAATATTGTTTGAGCATGCAAGGGATGTGAAAGATAACAAGAAGGGTTTCTACAGGTATGTTAGCAACAAGTGTGGGATGCTCACTAAATGGGGGAGGTAACCTAGTAACAGAAAATGTAGAAAAAAACTGAAATAATGCTTTGTTTGTCTCTGGCTTGGATGAATGGACTATAAGGTGAATAGAAAGCTGGCTGAATCATTGGACTCAATGGGTAGCAGTCAACAGCTTGATGTATAGTTGGCAGCTGCTATCAATGGAAGTGACCCAGGGGTCAGTCCTGTGGCCAGTTTTCTTCAACATTTTCATTAATGTTCTGGACCATGAGATGGATAGCACCCTCAGCAAGTTTGTGGATGACAGTAACGGGGGGAGGAAAGAGACAGATACGTTGGAGTGTAGGGATAGGGTCCAGAGTGACCTACACAAATTGGAGAATAGGGCCAAAAGAAATCTGATGAGGTTCAACAAGGACAAGTGCAGAGTTCTGCACTTCCTACAGTGGCAGATCTGCAGAAAAGGACCGCATCTTGAGTATTGCATCCAGTTTGGGGCCCCTCATTGCAGAAAGGATGTGGACAAATTGGAGAAAGTCCAGTGGAAGGCAACAAAAATGATTAAATGGCTGGGGTACACAACTTATGAGAAGAGGCTGTAGGAACTGTTTTTATTTAGTCTGTAGAAGAGAAGAAGGGGGGGGGGAATTTGATAGCTTTCAACTACACAAAGGGAGGTTCCAGAAAGGGTAGAGCTAGGCTGTCCTCAGTGGTGAGAGATGACAGAACAAAGAGCAATGGTCTCAAGTTATAGTGGGGGAGGTCTAGGTTGAATATTAGGATATACTATTATACTAGGAGGGTGGTGAAGCACTGGAATGGGTTACCTAGGGAAGTGATGGAATCTCCATTCCTAGAGGTTTTTAAGACCAGGCTTGACAAAGCTTTTGCTGAAATTATTTAGTTGGGGTTGGTCCTGCTTTGAGCAGGGCTTGGACTAGATCAGTGTTTCTCAACCAGTGATATGAGTACCCTCAGGGGTACTCAAGAGAAGTCTGGGGGGGTAAGTCAACACAACTGAAATTTGGAGAAAACTGAATTTTTGTTTTAAGTTTTACAGCGCTTTATTATTTTTGTACTTTTTACACCCAAAAATTTCATCGCTTGCCCAGCTACGATTAAGTTCTTTAAACAAATGTGTTGCAATGGTGGAAAAAAATTGTGCGTGTCTGAAAACTGTAGGTACTGGGGGTACTTTTTTTTTTAAAGGGGGTACTTATAATTTATTTTTTGAAACAGGGGTACTTTATAAAAAAAAAGCTTGAGAAACACTGGACTAGATGACCTCCTGAGGCCTCTTCCAACCCTAATCTTCTGATTCTAATGGTAAATTACTCTCAGTGTCAAAAATGTCGTAGCTTCAACTTGGATCATGTTATACCTTTCTCTCCTCAATTAAAGAGCACATAGCAGTAAAAGTAACTTAAAATTTCTTAGAGGTACTGTCGTATTGCAACCCAGGTCCCTGCCAGCTCTTTAAATAGCTCCCTGTTGGTTTTTGCTGCAGCTCAGCCAGCTCTTGCTGGAGCTGGGCACCAAGGTGCACCCACTGACTTTCACCTCTGATCTAAACACATTATTAGGTATTTGTTCCCTGAATAGACTGTGAACTGTGATCAAGTCACCCCTTAAACGCTTCTCTGTTAAGCTAAATAGATTGAGCTCCTTGAGCCAATCACTATAAGGCATGCTTTCTTTAATCACTCTCATGGGTCTTCTCTGAACTGTCCCCAATTTTATGAACATCCTTATTGAATTGTGGGCACCAGGACTAGACACAGTATTCCAGCAGCAGTTGCACTAGTGCCAAATATAGAGGTAAAATAACCTCTCTACTCATACTGAAGAGTCCCTTGTTCAGATACTATATCAGCTTCTCACTTGTGTGTTGCCCCGACACTACATCTACATTGCGCATTCTTGTGCAAGAAGATATGCAAATGAGCTGCCATTTTTGCGCAACGGGCTTTTGTGCAAGAAGGAGCAGTCTACACTGCTCCTTCTTGCACAAAAACCCCCTCTTGCGCAAGAGCCGTTTTGCAGCTTATTTTCATGACTAGCCTCATGTGTAAAGATTTCTACAGTATGTATTATTGCATGTGTTCTCTAGCCTCATGTGTAAAGATTTTTCTGTAGATTTTCCTGAACTATAATGAACCAAGGAAGAAATCACCTCTCCTCGGCTTTATCTATTTAGAATACCTATTGAAGATAGCTAGTATTTCATTTCCTTATGTTTACTATGATACCGTTGTCCAGCCATACCAGAAGAAAGAAGGGAAGCTATGGATATGGTGTAGTTACAGCTGCAATTTTATTCTAACATATTTGGGAGTACTGGACAATAAATTGTATAGTGAAGGTCACCACTATTTCCTTAGTCACTTTCACCTATTTAGGAGGCTGCTGTCAGCGGTCCCTCTTCCCAACCTGGTCCCAATTAGTCCACTGTTGGGACCTCGCTGCCCTCCCCTCGAACAAAGTTAAGGGGGCTGAAAAGGAAGAGCATTTGGCTTCCTCCACCTCACTCCCTGTCCTCCTTAAGGGATACTGGTGAACCCAGAGGGAACATACTCCATAGCTGGAACTGTAAAAATGGAGAATTACTGAAAGGTGAGGAGACACGAGATTTCCAATTGCCTAGCTTGCTGATGCTGGATGAGACTTAATTGTACTATAACAGAGTTTAAAGAGAAGCTAGATAATTTCATGGAGGTTAGGTCCATAAAAGGCTATTAGCCAGGGGACAGAAATGGTGTCCCTGGCCTCTGTTTGTCAGAGGCTGGAGAAGGATGGCAGGAGACAAATCGCTTGATCATTGTCTTCGGTCCATCCTCTCTGGGGCACCTGGTGCTGGCCACTGTCGGCAGACAGGCTACTGGGCTAGATGGACCTTTGGTCTGACCCAGTACGGCCGTTCTTATGTTCTTATATGTTATGCACTGTTGCACTTCAGTTATGATGGGATATTATTTCCAATGTATTTTAAATGTCATCAAAAGCACCTAGAGCACACAGAGATGCACCCTTTTTGAGCATTTGTGTAAATTGAAAAAACACCCCAACCACCCAACAATAATAAACTGTATTTGACTAGCACATCTTAACTACATTCTTGCTACTGATCCTGTTTCATTAAGCCATGTAAAGTGACTGCTACTGCTTAATGAATTCTGCAGTGATGGGCATTCTTAGCACACAGCAGGAACAGTACCAGTGAAAAATTAATGAGCAATTGATAATGAAAGCACTTAGATATTCCAACACAAAAATATTTTTATAATGTCTAGATGTACAGTTCTAATCAGTTTCACAACACTGTTTCTCAATACCATACAAATTAGAAATGTGATTTTTGATGGCTTTCAGATTTCTTAACAGTGGTGCAAATCAGGGGTAACTTCAATGAAGTAAAAACTGTGTGAAATTCGAGTCAGTTTAATTGACTTTAGTGAAAGCTGATGTGTACTTCTGTGGTCAGTTGTGCATCAAAAGGGAATGTCGAATCAAGATATGCAACTCCAGCTATGTTAATTACATAGCTGGAGTTGACGTACCTTGTTTCGAGTTTCCCTGACCTCTCCACAGTGGGAGGCCAACAAGAGCAAATGCTCCTGCTGGCTTCCCTTACTCCTCAGAGAAGCAGACACTGACTGAGGCAGGGGGAGGAGGGGGGGGGTGGCACGGTGCCCTCTGAGTTCAATTTAGCAAGTCTTAACTAGACTCACTAAATCAAACCCTGAAAGACTGATCATAGCAGCATTGATCTTCTGTTTAGTGAAGACATAGGCTGTGAATGAAATTTTGCCCATGGCAGCTACAAGTCCAAATCTTGACCGTTATATTCAATCCTTACTCGGGCATTGAATGTCATTGGGAATTCATCTCAATAAAATCTCAGGATGTGGACCAAAAGCTGAGTTATA
This sequence comes from Pelochelys cantorii, assembly GCA_032595735.1. NCBI lineage: Eukaryota > Metazoa > Chordata > Testudines > Trionychidae > Pelochelys > Pelochelys cantorii. Next base: position 29,417,006 of record CM064332.1, read on the forward strand.
TCAGACATTGCGCATATTATAAAGTGCTATTATGTGCTAGCTAAGCAGTGACATTCACACTGCAGGGACAAGCCATTTATTTCAATCTAACTTAGTCACTCACTTCAGTTCAACTGATAGGAACAGACATAGCTGAAATGAGGGGAAAACCCTGTACAAATGAGCACACGTGTGAAATATGCACAGACTCAGGGCTTAATTTGTGACAGGGATTGCCTGGGCTGAGCCCCTGCACCTCTAGCTTTGTTAGCTTGTAGTTCTGGCATCTCTGGGCTTGCTGTGTTAGTTATGAAAGTAAAAAAATTGCTTGAGCCCCAGCACTTAATGGTTTGAAGCCCAACATTTACTTCAGTATAAATTAAGTACAGCACAGGTTGCTCTTTGCAAATGGAGAAATAAATGCTTTTTCCGATGTGAAGAATGGTGAACACGACTGGTAGTGTTCTAGATATGTAAGGCTAATGGACCCTGGTTGTTGGAAGGAGGGATTGAACCTGTGACTTTAGGGACTAAAGCAGGGGTGGGCAAATTCCGGTCTGCGGGACGGATCCAGTCCACAGGGTGAGTCCCTGATGGGCCCCCACCTCCATGTTTATCTATGCCTCCACAGGTATTGGAGGATCACAGTTCTCGTTGGCCATAAATCGCCATTCGCAACCAATGTTAGCAGCGGGAAGTGACATTCTAGTCCGCAATGCTTCTTCCCGCTTGCATTGGCCATGAATGGTGATTTGTGGCCAACCAGAGCTGCAATCCTCTAATACCTGTGGAGGTGCTGGTAAACATAGCGGTGGCAGCCTGCCAGGGTCTAACCCTGCAGGCTGCCTTTTTTTATTGCTCAGCCCTGGACTAAATCCATGTGCCTCTAGTACATGAGCTAAAAGCCATCAAGTTCTCCCTTGTCAGTGGTCTCAGTGCCTCTGGGTTACACATGCAAGCAGGAATGGCAGCCATGGACCAAAGTCAGATGCAAAGTGAGCAGGTCTGACCCCATTTAACTCCATTTACACCCACTATGAATTAGACCTGATGTATCTTTTTGGTTACTGCTACTACAGAACTTGCATATTTTGTTTTAGTTAATGTGCTCTGAACAGCATCCATAGAAATATCTTCTTTCTTCCCTTCGTTGTAACAACATGATTCAATGGAAAATTACTCATGGGGCAGAAACATAATACACCAGACACCCTATCCAATATAAATTTTAGATGGCTTGAACAACTCTCAGTATTTCTCAGAGTGGAACACAAGCAGGGTGACAGGGAAGAGAACACTAGATGCTACTGTTACTGTAACCAGACACACTTACAGTATGTCATTGCCTTGAAAAGGGATGAGTTGGGACAGAATGGATTCTTTGCGCAAAGATGATCATCATCACTTATCCTTTTACACAGAAAATGCCAGCCCATCCCGTGGCCCTTTGTAACCTAGCACAGGACAGACGCGGCCATTTCTGAGAAGAATGGGATGTTTTAAGACAAAGCATGCTTCTCTCCAACCCAGTGCAGTTAAGGAATTACATCTCCACACTTGTTTGCTCGCCCACTCTTCCTATCTTCAATGGAAGTTCTAGAACTAAGAACAGGAAACAATGTGTATATTGCAGGGGCACTGCTCCGACACTGTGGGTCAAATCAGGAGTCTCCCTGTGCAGGAGCACTAGACTAGGGACAAGGTGCAGGGAAGGGTGCCCTGCCTCCAGCGTACCTACACCCAGAGCAGGCATGATCTATCTTCCAGCACTGGGGAAGTTGGCTGTTTTATGCTGCAAGCAGTGTTCAGCAGCCCCAGAAGGGGTGTTTCTTAGTAGGGGAGGAGCTATGCCACATATCTTCACATGCTAGGATGAGTGTGCTAAGGGGTGTGCTTGCTACAGCTTTTTAAAACTGCTAAGCCCCATTGTGTCACACAGCACTTGTGACATTACACCTTTCCTAATAGGCTCCCTCTTTGCTCACAAAAAATGTGCTGACAATGCTCATAACTTCCGTGAGAGACTTGCAATATTTGGTATTTGCATTTTTTTTTAATGCCCCAGTTCCCTGAATTATGTAATTAAGGGAGAATCTCAGCTTTCACATAAAAACAAATATAATAAAAGGAATTTTTTTGGCCCTCACAGCTGCAGAGAAAAGCTTGAAAGTGAATATTCAAAAACCAAACACAAATGACCTGACATTAAAAAAAAAAAAGAAAAGAAAAGAAATTTTGGGATTTTAAGCCAATCTCGTGATTTTTCATGGCCTAACTCATGAACTTGAAATGCCTGAGTGGCAATATTAGAACTATTAATTGTGGTTATTTGCATTTATTTGTTCCACATCATTGTGGTATTTTTAATAGCTCAGATAGAAAAGACTTAGACAGCACAGGGGAAGAAGAGGTTCTTTATTTCAGTTTAGCAGGCTTGCTTTTGCCAAGCAAGGAGCTTCTGTAAGAAATAATTCATCCTCATTCCTCTGCTATGCTTCAAAACCTAATGGGTGAAAGAAGGCATTCAGACTCCCAGCAGAGAGGGGACAAGGAAGGGGCCCAATTTCCAGCAGGCAGGCAAAAGAAAAAAGCAACAATTGCTGGTGAAAAAGCTGTTAGCTGTAATGCAGTGACCCTACTACTCTATGTCTTCACTGCAAAGTGAAGCTGTGACTGTAGTGCAGGTTGAATACTCCGGTTAGGTTTAATCTAGCTAGCAAGGGTAATAATTAGCAAGGGTAAAAAATTAAGTCTAATTTAAATACCAAGGGTAATAATAGTGTTGTAGACATGGTGGCATGGGATTGAACTCAGGCTAGCTGCCTGAGTACAAGCTTTCCAGGGCCTCTGGATAGTTATTTGGGTTGCTAGTGATGACACGTGGAATAACACCTTCACTACTATTGTCGCCTCCACTAGCTAAATTAAAGCTATGGGTATATCTATCTTTGCTGCAATCACACCTTCATCTGCAGTGAAGACCTTGGCTAAGGTCTGGTTTACACTGAACACTAAGGTTGACAGATCTACAGCATTCAAGAGTGAAAAACCAACATCCCATAGCACCTTAGCAATGCTGATCTAACTCCCAGTGTCAGTCCAAGTATCCATTCACCTAGCTACTGTTGCTTCGGAAGGTGGGGTTCCTTCAGTGTCTACACTGTAACTATGTCACTATAATGCCCATAATGTAGACATGGCCTAAGTGAGATGTAATTGGGTGGGGCCTGCAGTCTCAGTGGCTGCAGGAGGAATTTGCCCTGAAAAGTCAGTCTGTGCACAAGAGAACTGGTTCAAGTGGAAGAGGTAAAGATGTTTTTTTCTGCACATATATACCTGAGCCTGTCCTTCCCACAGTGGTGGTGGCTCCACCACTCCCTCTGGCAGTTCTGGTATGTTGCAAGGGTAGGAGGCCTGTTTTCTCTGGGCAAGAGGGTGGGCTTAGGCCAGATGTGCTCTACCAGGGGTCAGCAACCTTTCAGAAGTGGCGCGCCAAGATTTAACTTATTCATGGATCTGTGTGCCGGGGGGAAGGGGAGAGTAGGGCAGGCTGGGTACGGTGACCATATTTTCTGAACCAGCTGCAGCTAGGGAGAATGGTTTAATTTAAATTGTTAAACAGATGAAGTGTTTTAACTTTCTCATGTTAGTTGATCAAACTTCATTTTAAATAAAGTAAAATATTATGTCCAACACAAAAGGTCTCAATGTTTTCTCTATGGCAGGGGTGGGGAACCTTTTTTGGGTCGGGGGTCACTGACCACAGAAAAATCAATTGGGGATCACACTAGTGAGAAACAAAACAAAAACTCCTCCAAAACCCCCCAACCCTCACTGATGTGGCCCCCAACTGAGACACCTCACTCCTCTGGTGCTCCAGCCTCACAGGGTGAAGGGAAGGGACAGAGAGGACTGAGGTTCAGGGTTTCCAAAAGGCCAGATATACTTTTCTGGAATTCCAGAGTTACTGGATTTTATGGACCCCCTTAGGCTCCAGGGTGGGGACAAAAATGCAGGGTTCAGTGTGCGAGAAAGGGCTTCCAGTGAGTGGGATAGTGATGGGGGTGCAGGACCTGGGAGGGAGGTGGGGGTGCAGAGGGAGGAGAGGTTACAAGGTCTGAGTGGGAGGTAGAGTGCAGAAGCAGGCTGAGAATAGGGTGTCTGGCCAGGCAGAGGGAGCAGGAGCAAGGGAGTGTGCAGTGTGTGGCTAGAAGGGAGGGTGCAGGAGCAACAGTGGATGCAGGAGCAGGGTGGGGGTAGGTGTCTGGCTAGGCCAGAGGAGAGAGTGCAGGAGCAGGATGGGGGCAGGGTTTCGGGTCAGGAGGGAGCATGCAGGAACAAGGGAAGGTGTTAGAATAAGATGGGAGTGCAGGGTCTTGGCAGGGAGAGAGGAGTGGGTGAGGGGGAATGGGGTGTGAGGGTCGAGGCATGAGGAGGGATGCTCACCTGGCTTCGCAGCCCCTTGCAGCGACTGCCACAGCCATGCGGTCCCGGGCCAGCCCCGGAGGCTGGGGGCACCGCTGCCATGGCCACATGGTCCCAGGCCAGACCCAGACATACTGCTGAGAAGCCTCAGACCTAGTCCTGCCTTCTCCCACTGCAGCCTAACCTGCTTGAGCGAAGAGGGAAGCTGAGCTCTCCAGTGGCTGCGCGGAGGAGGAGGGGTGGGGCGGAGATCAGCTCCTGCCCCAAGTGCTGCTGAAAATTGGCACACATGCCGCTTATGTCATGCATGCCATAGGTTGCCAACTCCTGTGCTATCCCACCAGAAGGTTAGAAAGGAAGGTGATTAGGTGCTGCAGTGAGGGGTGACAGACCAGGGATACTTCAGCTCACTTGTTAGAGTAAAGGAGAGAAGGAAGCAGGTCCCCTACATGTCATCTGGGGGGAGGGAAGGGCAGATCGAAGACCTTACTGACCTCTCTTTAACATGGGCTGGACTTCAGCTTTTTTGCTGCTTTTGTCGTTGTCAGTTCTATCTGCTGTCTTCCACCCTCCTCCTGTTTGAACTGGCTCAAGTGTGCTGGCCTGCCTTTTGAGACACCCCTCGCCACTGACACTGAGCTTGGGAGACTACACTAGTCCCATGGCCACCAATGACACAAAAGCTCTCTAGCCCAGAAAAACAAAAAGATGCCATTTTAAATCAAGTCAGGTACCTTGAGATACCTACCCCCATTTGATCCACCATTTAACTAGATGAGGTTTAAGGTCTTATCTAGACTAGGGTTTCAAGTGTGATGTTAGCACATGCTGGTTAACCTGTACTGTGATGCTTTAGAAGTCTAATGTAAAGAAAGCATATTGCCTTCATGTGCTAAATGGGTTGAGTTGAAGGCTAGTTGGGAATCTAGCACATGTAAAAGGCAGTCTACACTAGACTTCGCCAGGGCCAAGTCTACACTGGCACCTTACAGCATTGTAACTTTGTGGCTCAGAAGTGTGAAAAAACCACACCCACTGTTCCAATGCAGCCAAGTTATAGCACTGTAAAGTGCCAGTGTGAATCAAGCTACAGCGCTGGGAGCCATGCTCGCAGCACTGTTAGCTACTCCCCTGACAGAGGGCAGTTTACATAAGGCACTGGGAAAGCTCTCTCCCAGTGCTCAGGCCATGGCCACACTTCTTGTTTAAAGTGCTGCTGTGGCTGCGCTTTAAACTATTCAATGTAGACAAAACCAAGACTTGCTATAATCATATCTCTAAATTCTAATATAGATAAAACTTAACACCTTTACAATCCAGGTTAGTGTCGGCCCCTGTCAGTTAGCATGATTATAAGGATGTTAAACTGCATCTAGACTAGACTGTTAAGCTGTAGTTCATATGGGGATAGCTACCTCTAGGTACACACAAATCAGTTCAATTATTTTGGGGCAGATTTGTGTGTGGACACTTGAAATAAAAGCGGCCTTGATTTAGCCACTTTCATTCTCAAGAAAGTGACACCACACAGACTAGGGATGTTAAATTTTGATTAATCAGCTAATTGAGTAGTCGATGGAATTTCCATCAACTACTTGATTAGTTGATAAGGGGGGTGCTCACTATCGCACTGCGCCTCTCCCTTTGAAATGTACAAGAGCCGCAGTGGTTCTTGTATATTTCAAAGAGAGAGGCGCAGCAGCAGGGGTACCTCTGCTGCCCCTACCGCCCCACCCCACGGAGATGATGCTGGGGGAACCAGCTTTTAAGTTGGCTCCTCCCAACACCAGCTCCTGCTCCTCCCCTTGCTGCCTCTCTCTGATAGAGGCAGCAAGTGGGGACGGGGTGTGTGAAGCGACTAGTCGAGTGACTACTCGACTATCTGATAAGCTTATGTTTATCGGATAGTCGACTAGTTACTTACATCCCTAACACAGATATGTATCAAAATAACTAAACTGGTTTGAAGTCCCACCTTTTTAGTGCACATTTCAGTGCAAGTTTGCATGTAGACCAAGACTCACACTATTAAATTAAAAAAAAAAATCCCACCCTTTCCCCAGCCCAAATCTGATTCAGTCGTTACGTCCAATCTCTTGACCATAGTCAGCTCTTGGATGTTTGAGAGCATCTCTTTTGTCTAACAAGTTGCTTGCTGGCATCTTAGCAGCAACAGTGACTGTTTCTTAACCTTCCCTATACCTGATGGATGACACACTAACTTGTCCCATTAGCTCCTGTGACTTATTAGGCTATGTCTACATTAGAGAGCTTACAGCAGCATAGCCATACTGATGCAGTTGCACTGCTATATGATCTCTTGTGTAGCCACTCTATGCCATCAGGAGAGATCTCTCCCATCAAGGTACACCACCCCCAATGAGTAGCAGTAGCTATGTTGGCTGGCGAAGCTCTTCTACCAAGACAGCACTGTGTACACTACAACTTAGGTTTTTCACACCCCCTGAGCAACGGAAGTTTCACTGACTTAAGTGGGAGTGTAGACATGGCCTTATAGGTTTCCTATCTTTCTCTATTCTTGGATTAAGAAGCCCCTTACAGTAGACTTCCAGCTTAGCAGCGGGGAGTGTGAAAACAGCACCCAATTCCCTGCTGATCCTTACAATAAATTACTCTTTGAGGTGGACTTGAAGGGCAGCTAGAAATGTGTGCCGAACAGAACTTCATACAATTTGAGAAGAGCTGAGAACAGTGTTCCCTGTGAGCTGTGCACTGGTGCGTTTGCTCAGGAGAGATTCAAATGCTGCCCCGCTGATTAGCAGAGCACCCAGATAGGTTTTTGTTTCTATTGGTGATGCACATTCACACAAGCCTCCGTGTACATAAAAATTTACTTCACACATGGATAAAAAAATCCACACATGGGTGGAAAAGATTAGAGGGAACATTAGCAGAGACAACAGACTTGTCAGGACTCTGAGCAAGGAGGGAGGGGGTGGCTCCATCCTCCCAGAAGGGGCGGGGTCTCAGGCAGGAGGAGTGGAGCTTGGACACCTTGCCCTCAGTGCCACCTAGACCGCGCCACCACCCCTCCCCTTAGCACCATCCAGAGCATGCTGTCCAGGAGCCCCATGTGGCAATTTAAAGGGCCCAGAGCTCTGGCCGTCGCAAGCCCGGGGTCCTTTTGAATTGCTGGGCCCCAGAGCAGTTGTCCTCTTCACTCTCCCCCTCCGTCAGCAGGCCTGCACACTCCAAATCTGATTTTTCCATGTAGCTTTTTGATCCTATTGCAATGGGCACTCTAGAAGACCTGAAAATAGCTTTCCCACTGAGACATGTATGGTTGTGTCTTATGGTCATTCTCATGCATAGACATTGGGTTGTCATATCGGCAAGTTAACATCTGTGTGTATTTCAACGAAACGGTTTGTCCTGAAATAAAACTTTAGCCTGAGTTTCAAAAGTCTAAACAATTGTAGCTGATTTTCCACACCCATCCATATACCCTCCCCATAGAAAACTACTACACCGACTGACAAACATCTGGGGCAGCTTGCGGGTCTGCTAACTACAAGACTCCACATTAATTAAAATGGCTCATCACCACCCCCAACAAAGTGGCTTGTGGCAAGTGTATAGCTCCACTGGGCCAAGCAGAATCTCTTAACAGATGATCTTAGAAAGCATTCCTTGCTGAAGTTCCAGAAACTCAGTTATGAGATGGAGGCTATTTTAGGGTCTTAGACAGGCTACTTCTTTGTGTAAAAAAAAGTGACTGAATAGCATTGCCTTTTTTAATCTTAGTTGGTCTATGACTGGAGAGCTGTGAGCATCACCAAAAGTCAACTGACAACATGTGAATTCAGTTATAATAAGTGATAAAAATTCAGTACAAAATTCCAGATCATTGATTTGAGTTTTATTCTTGATGATTTTATCTGTACTTACTGGTGGACATTGTGCAAGTTTATCAGCTGCCACCAACTGAACGTTTAAGTGTTTACTTTGTGACTTTCCTCTGGATTTAATCAGCCGCTGCAAAACCTGACCAAGAAAAAGAGGAAAACATGAGTATAAGACTTAAACATCCCAGATACAAGAGATCCAAATGCCAATTAACCAAGAATCCAAATGCCAGGATTAACGAAGTTAATAAGCTCTTATTTTTACTACATTTAATATAATGGACCAAATTTCGCCTTCAGACAGATGCAAATACTTCAATTTACTTCTCTGGGATTTGTAGGTGTTTATCTCATCATAGGATTCGACCCATAGCATGTTTTCCAAATGAGTTTAAACTGTGATTTAGCTTTGTTCTGGGTCAAAGTACTAGTTTATTGTTAAGAAACATAATTTTCTAAAGGACTGTTTTCCAATTTTCCCTGAAAATTATGCCATTGCACCAGTTTGATTATAGCCTAACAGTAATAGTATATTATGCTGCACAATAGTGATATCATGGGTACAATCTGCTCGGAAGTATATTTTGATAAAAAAGGTTTTGTAACACCCACAGTTCATATTACCTCATTTTTTCCTGCAATATGATTGTTAGTAGAAGTTAGGAGGCAGGAGAAATTAGGAATTCTAAATTATTTATCTATAAGCTATAAAAGAAAATTATAGTGTCAGGCAACCTGCTTGCAAGCCTTTAGGTGAAAGAACTGCAAAACAAACAAACAAAAACCTGTGCCCCCCAACTCCTGTGCTCTTGATGCTTCCTCACACGTCTGCCATGCTGTCTTCCAGATAACATTCCATTCAATAGAATGGGTATAACTAGCACTACAAGCGCCACATCAGGGATATTCAATAGCAGTTAGCAGGGAACACAAATTATGTATACTGAGCTTACATTAAGGACTTATATTATAAAGTGCATTAAGGGATACTGTTAAAACAAATTATACTGTTTCTTACAGAACGTGAACCAGATCTCCAACTAACATAAATCACCCTATCTCCATTTGCACCACGTGAGGATTCAGACTTTTAGTTTCAGAAAACATGTATGAGTGAAGAATCTGAAAGCCGTTGTTCACCCCAATGTCTATGGTCCTGAAATATAATGCTACATAACAGTAGCCATCCTTAACTGCCATAAGTTAATGTAACAAGCAAATTGTGAAAGAGCACAAGCAATCAGGTACTGACTGCAAAATCACGATAGGACCTACAACCCTGTCTTTAGTAAAACTTGCAGAAGTTTAATTAAAATTGTTTTTTAAATGAAAATTGGTGCAAACTAAGGATGTAAACATGTACTCATGTAGACAGTTAACTGATGAGCCTGGGCCCATCAGTTAATGTGCACTGTTACACACAGCCCACACTCCCTTTTAAGCCGGCTCCCTGCAAGCACTGGCTCACGAATGGGCTGTTGGTAAAGGTAGTTCTGGGAGAGGCAAGCCCCCACCCCCACTCCCAGCCTCGCCCCTTCTGCTGGGGCCCCGCCCCCCACAGGAGCCAAGCCATCTCCCCACCATGGGGGGAAGGGGGCAGGCAGGTAGGTGTGCAGCCCCAGCCTCCCTGGCCCTGGAGCACAGGGGAGGGCAGGCACTGGGGGCAGCAACACTCTGCCCCCAGAACGCCTACAGCAGGCATTGTGGGGACACAGTCTGGGTGGGGCCAGGCCGGGGGGGTGGGAAGGCAATGCCTTCCCTGCCTAGCGTATCGGCCACCCATGGGCTTCTACCTACCCCCCTCATGGTGCTGCCTCTGATACAGAGGCAGCAGTGTGGTGGGGAGCCATGTGGCTCCTGTGCAGCCGCCCCCACCACGTGTAAGCATTTACCTAAATAAATGCATTTTAACATCCCTAGTGCTAACCCCTGCATGGACTCTTCTCTTACCAATATCCTCCTTGTTTATATTATTTTAGCTATACTTAGTTGTTAACTGAATTATGCTAAAATCAATATAAAAGCCAGTTAAACTAGTGTAATAATGCAGACAAGGTCTAAATGTGTATATTAAAGCAGCCACTTTTGTGGCTTTCATACTCTAAATGCAGAGCCTACAGGGCATCCCAAAAACCTAGTAACCACAACTGGCATTAGTAAATGTCCTGGTTGGGAGTAGGGATGTTAAACCGCATTTATTTTTGTAAATGTGGAACTGTTGAAACTTTCAGCGTCTACATGTTTACAGCACCGTGGTGGGTGGGCGGCTCCAGGGAACCGATGCTCACGGTTCTTCCCACCCTGCACTGCTACTTCTGTTACAGAGGTAACAGCACGGGAAGGGAGTTTGCTGTGTGTAACCATGAGCCCAGGCTCATCGGTTAACCATGTACACCCAAGTACACATTCACATCCCTAGTTGAGAGCCTCAATAGAAGCACTAAGGACTGATCTAACCTCACACCTCTAGAGGTGGCCCTCCAGGGGAGGCTTAAAGCACATGGGTGGGATGGGGAGAGATGGCATCTGTTCTGAAGATAAATTTAGGGCTTAAATCTCTAGGCTGGTCAATCCTGCATCTATCTTGAACATTATTTTCATTTATACCTGTAGTGAATTTAAATATCTATTTTCAAGACATAAAAATTGTAAACACAGAATTTCCCCCCAATAGGGAGAGGATAAAAGAATAAAAGAAAAATAAACCACATGAGACAGATATTAGTCATGGAATTTAATGCACTATCGGAAAGGGCTTCGATATTACAGGGATTGGCCTGTATAAGAATATCTATTTGAAAACAATTTTCTTCTAATGTAAGCACAAAGCTCTCACTGGTGTCAACATGTGCATTTTGAGGGGGAATGAAAACACACCCTATTTCAGAGAACAATGAGCATATATCATTTTAAAAGTAAAATAACTATATTTTAAAGGTGATTGCAATTACCTTTGGAGATGACACTTTAACATGGACAATAATCGGTGCTAAAGATGTCTTAATAAGTTGTGCGGGATGATTGATAGTATCCGCATCTAGGACAACCAGCTGTAAGGATCTTGCCAGCTCAAAGATTCTTTCAATTTCACTCTGCACTTCAGCTAAAACAACAACAAAAACAGGTCATAGCTACTCTATCCCAATACTGATTAGAAAAAAAATCACATATGCCATTGGCTTTGGTATATAGTATGCATATAATATATGGACTTCATGTATTTACACATGAATATATACAGAATATATATTTTTGACTGTTTTTAAAAATGCTACTTTGGTCCCAACATAGGCTAACAACCTTATAAATGCTAACTCTCTTGATATTACATCAGCTCATATGTTTTTGGAGCATCCTGTATCAAGCATTTCAGATATGAATTAGGTCAAAGGATCAATTTTATATTTGATGTTAAGTGGGAACCCTTCCCATTAAATGTAATTCTTGGATATACTCCCAATATCTGAAGATGACCTGGTAACAAGGCAGCACAGTTCCAAAGTGCAGCCTTTGATGGCTAAAAAATTAATTAATTAAAAAAATGGAAAAGTTGATCTCTACCAAATATTAATGCTTAGCTCAGTGATATGGCTGACCTTGCAGCTAATGAATGACTGGCATTCTGCAGAAAGGGAATGCCCAAAAAATGCAAAGCAATTTGGGCTAAGGTTTTAGAGGTCTATAATTAATACAGATCCTGAAAATATATATGTCACTTCTCTGCCCCACACTTTATACTAACTAGAGATGCAAATGGGTAACTGGTTAACCACCTTACTGGGTGATGCTTATTGAATAACAGTTAACCGTTACCCAGGAGCAACCTGCTGCCCCCGGAGGGCTTCTCCAGCCTGACTGCCGGCATCTAGGCTGTGTCTAGACTACACCTCTCTGTCGACAGAGATGTAGATTAGGCATGTCGAAATTGCTAATGAAGCAGGGATTTAAATATCCCGCACTTCATTAGCATAAACATGGCCGCCACTTTTTTCCAAAACGGAGCTTTTTCGGAAAAAACGGCAGTCTAGACGGAGATTTCGAAAAAGGGTTTATTTTTCGAAAGATCCCCGTCTAGACTGCCATTTTTTTTTAAAAAAGCTCCGTTTCGAAAAAAAAGTGGTGGCCATGTTTATGCTAATGAAGCACGGGCTATTTAAATCCCTGCTTCATTAGCAATTTCGACATGCCTAATCTACATCTCTGTCGACAGAGAGGTGTAGTCTAGATGTACCCCTAGCCTGCTCAGGCTTGCAGGCTGGGAGATGGAAGCCTAGTGCAAGGCCAGAAGTGGCAGCCGGGAGGGGAGAGGGGGAGAAGGCCGGCTGCTTCTAGCCCTACACAATGCTGCAGACTCCCAGCTCACACTGGTTGGGAGGGGCTGCCCACCCCTGCTGCTGGCTGCTGCTTCTGGCCTCACATAAGGCTGCCGACTACCAGCCCCCAGCCTGGGGCCGAAAGCAGTTGGGATGGAGCAGCCTCTGGCCACCGCACAGGGGGCCGTTCTAGCCCACCCCCCATTTAATTAGTTAATCCATTAAGTTTAACTTTAAATCCCTAATACTAATCCTCTAGATTTACTTTGTGTAATATGATGAATCTGGTATTCTGGTATATTTGCTATATTTGGAAATATTAATAAAATTATGAATAAAAATGCTTTTTTGTGGTCAATCTAAACTATCCACCTAATTGTTACTCTAATAACCTATTAAACAGGAGGTTACTTATTAAGATTTGTTCTTTGGCATCCCTCAAACACACATGGACTCTAAATCAGTTAAAAACATGGTTCACCCAATAACCTGGCTACATGGCCAACTGATTATTTCTAGCTTCAGGGGGTAGCCGAGTTAGTCTGTACAGAAAAAAAAACAACAAATGGTCTGGTAGCACTTTATAGACTAACAAAACACGTAGATGGTATCATGAGCTTTCGTGAGCACAGCCCACTTCTTCAGATGACCAGAGTTTTGAGTTTAGGATGTACAGACCCAAAATAAATAGGAGAGAACGGGGGGGGGGGGAGGGTGGAGAAGGAAAAAAAAAGGACGGTGTAGGAGACAAGGTATACCCTTTTATACAGGTATACCCTGTATACCCTCTTTTTTTCCCTCCCACCTCCCCTTCTCTCCTATTTATTTTGGGTCTGCACATCCTAAACTCAAAACTCCGGTCGTCTGAAGAAGTGGGCTGTGCCCACGAAAGCTCATGATACCATTTACATGTTTTGTTAGTCTATAAAGTGCTACCAGACCATTTGTTGATTATTTCTAAATATTTCAGTTGTCTTCTTCACAGTATTAGTGACTTAAAATGCAAAATCAATCACTCAGAATGAAGCAAACCTTAATATATGAGGCCCAGAGAAGATTTTACTTTTCTTACAGAAAATACTTACAGTAAAGCATTACTTATATTTCACTTAGGCAATTAATATGAAGCTTCTGTAATACACCATCCTTTTCCCAACACACAATGGGATGGAATTTTATCCCCAGGAAATTTTTCCTCCCATCAGCACATGTGAAATTCGAATTTACCCATTTAAATCCTCTGCATCAGTAGGAGAATAAATCACTTGAAATTAAATTCAGATAGATTTTTGGCCTGATCCAAAGCCCAATGAAGTCAGTACAAAGACTCTTCCTATTGACTTCAATAGACAATGGATCAAGCATAGGTGCATAAGATTTATATTCGTGCCGAAAAGTTCTGGTGGACTGCAAAAAAGGCTTTTTATCTGGAAATGCCACAGCCTTCACATGGTCCCACAAAGCTGAAATATAGTTTCTGCAATTCCTGCTTGTTTTCGGTAGCAGATGCTATTGGCATCTCATGATTATAACAGAAAGGTCAGGAAAAAGCTGTCCCTTTATTCCTGGACATAACTATTTGCAGTGCAATATATGTGCCAATATCTTACCTAAACTGGATCTGGTATTTGACCGTTCAATTATTGCCCTCTTGCTCGGATTATTTAGGACAGACCTCTTAGCAAGAGAAATGTCAGCTGTCACTCTAGTTATTGATATTCTGTGAATAAGAAAACAGGAAAAAAACCACTGCAATCACATATTTACTGTCCTGTATAGGATTGATGAGTTCTTTGTGTTGTAGAGTGTGAACACAATACAATAACAGTCAGATGTTTTATAAGCTGTATTATATCATCATTAAAGACAGAAAAAGAGACAGAAATAAAGAAGCTCCCCCTTCGAATAAAGCCCATGGTACTCAAGTACTAAAATACCCCACACAAATGTATAATTTTTATCTACTTCACTTTTAACTTATAATATATATGTTTGCAAATATTCAGTTCCTAATACGGCATTCATTACTGCATATATTTCTCTCTCTTTCTGTATGTAGTTATGTAACCACCTATACAAAGACACTAGGGAGCATTGCCCCCTGCTCACTAACCCCGGTTCTCTCCTCCCCCCCACCACCCGTTCCCACCACTGGGGAGAGCTAGGCTGCAGCCATGCCAGCCCAGGCCCCTTCTCCCCCACCGCCCACTCGGGCCTTCCCCCCCCACCACCACCACCTGTACCCTTGCCACGGCCTAACCCTAAACCTCCCTTTCCTGGGCAAGGCAATGCCAGGCCTGACCCTCTCCCACCCCAGCCTTTGGGGGGTTGGGCCAGGCTGAAACCATGGTGTAGCCAGGCCTGGCCCTCCTCCCCAACCTCCAGGGAGGTTGGGTCGAGCCGAGGCCGGGGGGGGGGCCACGTGGCTCGCGGCTTCTGCCCTCTCCTGTGCACGGGGGTAGGAACTGTGAGACTCCTGGCACCATGTGGTTCGTGGATTGCAGCTCCCAGCACCACCTGGCTTTCGCCCCCCCACCCAGAACTGAGAGGGGAGGGGCCGTGCATTGCGGGGGGGGGGGGGAGGGTACAGCTTTCACCTCCCCAGCACATTGCCAGGCCCCATGCTCTGCCCTGAGCACCATGGAAGTGGGAGGAGATAGGCACAGCTGAGGACTGAGGGAAAGGGTGTGTGGGAGAGGAGAGTCAGTCAGAACCCAGAGTGATGTGATGATGTCACTCTGTCATCCGGCAGGAAAATTTGTTTATATATACACGTAACCAGTTGGACACGACTCCCCTCCTCCTCTTCACAAGACATACTCATCTGCATTTCTCTTCTTCCCTGACTTTGGCTTTCTTAGTTGTAATTTGTTAAGCTTTTTATCATGCCTTTGGTATGTTATCTGTAGTACAATGCAATTTCTTGTACCCAAGGCCATGAGGCACCACTTTGCTTAGAAACCATATTGCTTATGAACATGTATGTAATCTGTGGAATGTGTGTGAGGTGTAAATGAGAAATACCCAACCAAAAAGGCAGTTTAGGATCCATGACCTTTTAAGGCAGACAATTTATCTGCAAGCAGATAAATAAAGTGAGAAGTATCTGAAAAATCTCTCTCTCTCTCCTGGACAAAATGTAACATCACAGCAGAAACCTGGGACCAGCCCAGAGGAAGTAAAGCCTCCTGCAGATCCAAAGGGATCTCCCATGGAACATCATGGTCGAGTCTCCAGCAAGCTGACTCCTGGCCAGCACTCCAGCCACCAGTGAAATCAAAAGTAATCTACACCGCACTTGCAACATGCCTCCAAACTGCCAGCGTGAGTGAGTGAGAATGAGAGTGTGTGTCCTCACTCTTAAGAATCTGTGCCAATAAACAACCCCAAAGGCAACATTGCTCAGCTCACCCTTTGTCCGGGTTTGTTCCTCAACAGGTCTGAGGAAGTGCAACAATATAGAGAGAGAGAGAGACAACAGAAAATTCTCCTTGTGCTAATGAGATCTGATATCAGAAATAATTTCTCAAGCTGAAGTGTATCTCAGTCCAAACTGGAACAGTAGAGCCATAATTAATTAAAGATGTATGTATGTATTTATTTTATGTTTGTAAAATACTTTAATCTTCAAACATCCCTCTAAGGAGGTGGTTCCCAAACTTTTCAGCATCACACCTCCCTTTTGATTTTTAAGAAACCCTCACGCCCCACCACCTCTTCTTTACCATCATCCAACTCCCCTTTTAACAAAAAATTCAATTTGTAATTTAAAATTAAAAATAAACACAAAAACTTGGTATAAAAATTATTTAAAATTAAAAATATGCACAAATAGGTTTTTTGGCACAAAAATTTAATACAAATGTAATTTAACAAGAAATAGAAGAAACAAATCAAATTAATGTGAAGGATGATGCTGCATTTTCTTCACGAATTGGGAAATCCTAGGTTTGAAAGATGAAAGTGCGCAATGCAAATCGTTTTCGACATCCAGTTGATTTCTTTGTTTTGTTTTTAATGTGACTAAACTTGAAAAGCTTTTTTCACAGAGGTATGTTGATGAAAATGGAAGAATAATGCGTAGCCTTCTTCTCCAACTTTCGAGTACATTGAGAAATATTTTATCCAAAATTCCTCCAAGCTTGTGTTTTCGAAATTATCTTTCGCACTTGAATCATATTTTATTTCGAGTGCTTGTTCTTGCAATACTTCTGGCAATGAATCGACATCAACGTTGAATGGATTGCATACTAATTTATGAATGGGGTTGCCAGAAAAGTTGTCTGCAAAATAGCGGATGAATTCGTCAGCAAGGCAGTCCAGATGAAACACAATTTTGTTCTTCACATCCTCTTTACAAACTTCTTGGTATGAAATTTGAAAATTAAGAATTTTTTACGGTACTGTCTCCAATCTTTTTACACCAAAGATCACTTTTTAAATGTCAGGGCAAGCCCCAAGATCCCACCCCTTTCTAGAGGCCCCGCCCTCTCCGTTTCCCTCCTCTCCATCGTTTGCTGTCCCCAGCCCTTACTCACTCTCACTGGGTTGAGACAGGATGTGTAGGCTCTGGGGTGGGAATGAGGGATTTGGGTGTGGGAAGGGGTGAAAGGTGCAAGCTCTGAGAGGGAATTTGGGTCCAGGAAGAGGTAGAGAAGAGGCTTCTGGCTCAGGGAGGTGGCTCCAGGCTGGAGAGTGTTGGAGTCAGGTGGAGTGTTGAGGTGCTGAGCAAACCACAGGCTTGTGGATATGAGGGTACAGGAGTTCAGGTTGGGGTGTATGATGGGCTCAGGACACAGATTTGCAGTGTGTGGATTGTGCAGTAGTGTTGTGGCAAAACACTGGGGATGAGAGACACTCAGGACAGGGGGTTCCTGTGTATGATAGGCTCAGGATTGAGGTGTGTGTGAGGATGCAGAGGTGTTATGATGCCAGATGGGGGCTTGGCCCTGATTGGGGCCTTGTGGGCCAGGCTTCATTTTTAAATAAAATATGTCCAGCACAAATGTTTCAGCATTGTCTTTATTTATGGGACGAGCGGGAAACCTGTTTTGGGTCAGGGATCACTGACTCTCAGAAAAAATCAGTCAGGGAATACACAAGTGAGATACAAAAAAAAACCCCAAACCCTGCCAACCCTCCCAAACCCCACTGATGTGGCCACAACTGAGACATTTCCCTCCCCTGGCACGCTAGCCCCATGGGGGGAGGTAGGTAGGACTGAGGTTCAAGGCCTCAGGCCAGATTAATTCTTCTGGGGTTTGAGGGTTAGTGGAATTTGTGGGCCCCTCTACACTCTGAGGTGGGGCCAAAAATGAGGGATCCAGTGTGCGGGACAGGGCTGCCAGTCAGTGAGATAGGGATGGGGTGCAGAATCTGGGTGGAAAATAGGCTACAGGAGCAAGCTGGGGGTAGATGTCTGGCCAGGAGCTAGGGGACAGGAGCAGGGTCCTGGTAGGGCCCTGAGCAGGGGACAGGGGGCAGGTGGGCCCTGGGCAGAGTACTCATGGGGGTCAGGGCAGGGGGGGCAGGGTACTCCTGGGAGTTTGGGCGGGGGGGCAGGGTACTCGTGGGGGTTTGGGCAGGGTACTTGTGGGAGTTTGGGGTCTGGGCAGGTTACTTGTGGGGGTGAGGGCAGGGGGGCATGGTATTTATGGGGGGTCTTGGAGGGGCAGCAGGGTACTCGTGGGGGTCTGGGCAGGGGGGCAGGGTACTTGTGGGCGTCTGAGCGAGGGGAGAGGACAGCTAAGCTGGTACCTGGGCATCCCGCAATCAGGTCCAGGGTCTCAGAAAGCACGTGTACTGCTTGTTCCCTGGGCTGCTTCCTGACTTTGAGCTAGCAGCTGTTTGCAATTCTGCCCCCATTTGAACCTTTATTCATAGACTCATAGGCTTTAAGGTCAGAAGGGACCATTATGATCATCCAGTCTGACCCCCTGCACAACGCAGGCCACAGAATCTCACCCACCCACTCCTGGAATAATCCTCTCACCTATATCTCAGATATTGAAGTCCTCAAATGATGGTTTGAAGACCCCAAGATGCAGAGAATCCTCCAGCAAGTGATCCGTGCCCCATGCTACAGGGGAAGGCGAAAAACCTCCATGGCCTCAGCCAATTTACCCTTCAATAATTATTCAAGGAGCTGAGCTCCCATGGCCCCTATTGTCCGGGGGAAATTAGCACCTTTTCAAAGTCAGCTCCAAATTAGCACCTTTTCAAAGTGGCTCTGGAGCTTGTCTGTAGCCCAGGGAGGACAGAGGGAGACAGACCTGAGGAAGCCACCAAGCAAAACAAACAATTAAATAGTAATGGAGAGGTAGCCATGTTAGTCTGAACTTGCTAAAACAAAAGGAAAAACTATGTAGCACTTTAAAGACTAACAAGATGGTTTAATAGGTGATGAGCTTCTGTGGGCCAGACCCACTTCCTCAGATCATATTCTGGAAGAGAATTGGCATGACCATATATACCAAAGGAATACAGTAAAAAAAGTGAACACGTTATTAAACTGACAAATCAAATTTAGCACAGACGGTGGGGTGAGGGAGCGGGAGGGAGGGAATAGCTATTTATGAGTCAATGAATGGCTAATCAGGGGTGATAAGTGGGGAAGCTATCTTTGTAATGGTTAAGGTAATTAGCATCTTTGTTAAGGCCCATTTGTAAAGTGTCAAATTTAAGCATGAAAGAAAGTTCTGAAGTTTCCCTCTGTAATCTGGTGTTAAAGCCTCTTTGAAGTAAGATGCATGTAGTAAGGTTGTTAAGACTATGTCCAGGTAAGCTGAAATGAAAAGCAACTGGTTTTTCCTTGTGAAGATGTCTGATGTCTGATTTGTGGGCATTAATTCTTTGGCAAAGTGTCTGAAGTCTAACTTTGGGTGAGGTAATGCCAGCGTGGGCTTTCTTGGTGGAGCTGGGTCACCTCGCACCCCCCCCCCCCCCGGAATTTCTTCATGCCCCCCCAGTTTGGGAACCTATGTAAAGAATGTAATTCACAATTTACAGTTTGTGGAATGGAGACAAAGATTCTATCTATCTAGGCCTCACAGTCATTAATAGATTTATTCTCACAGCCCCTGATTAGGTAGGCAATTGTTGCCACTTTACAGACAGGGAAGTGAGGCACAGGGTTAGGTTACTTGCCCAAGGTCACAAAGAAGAGCCTGTGACTGAGCTAGTTATTAAAATGACATCTTCAGGATTGCAGTCCAGTGAGCTATCCCCTATCATGCACCCTGCATTCCCAGAGCAGGCTAATGAAATCACGTGTCCAAGGCTGCAAAGAAACTCCACATCAGACACAATATTAGAACACAGGCTTGGAAGCTGGGAAACTCTAACCACCTCTCTCTCTCACAGTCATGCACACACACCCCAACCTGGACTACGTGACGCAGGTCATCACAAAGAACACTCCTCACATTACAACCTGGAGGGTGGCATTCAGTCACAGCCCAGAGCTGGGAATAGCATGAAGGGATCACTTTGCAGGGAGGCAGAGTAAAATGGTGTGACGAGGTGTTCCAGGAGGAACTGTATCTTGGGGAGCACAGTTCTTCTCAGAGCTCTAAGTAGCACAGGGGGCGTGCATGCTGTGGCTGCCCAGTTCTGTGAACTGGTGTGGAACAAGAAAGACTGTTAGGGCCCCTTCCCTGACACATGAATGTAGGGACTACAATTGTTCCTAATCCTTGAGTGGGCTGACAAAGGGGGAGTGTGATGGGATTTAATTCCCACCATCAGCAAAGCAAGGCAAAGAACCCTCACTCTGCACTGGGAGGAAGTGCCTCCTGATCAGAGAAGATGAAGCTAAGCCTTATAAGTAGACTGGGAGAGCTCAGTTTGAGAGAGACTGCAGAGGAGACAGGTTTCTCTGGTGTAGCAAAGCCTAAGAATAAGGTTTAAACATACAGGTAACAAATGAGGAAGAACACTACAGGAGCAGTTTAGGTTCCTGCCAGGGGAAGTGCTGAGAAAGAGATAACAAGGGGACTACAGTGAAGCCTCATATGGTCAGAAGTGTTGTTATTACTCAGAAGATTTGTTTGGCCTTTTATTTGCAAGAGACTTCTCTGTTTGAAATTTCCTTCAAATTTATTTTAAAATGTTAAAAAATGCAGGATATCAAAAAGAAACATTTTTGTTTATGGTTGAATGAAACACTTTGTTCAGCTAGAAGTATTTTTTTAACTTATCAATTCACTAAAAAATTTCAAAATGTAGTTTTTGGTTTAACTCACAACCATTTTAAAAATATTATTTTTCTGAATTGACAGTGAACCAAAACAAAATTTGTTGTTCACCTAGCTCTAGAGTAGAGCTGTACACAAAACTGATTGATTTCTAAACCAACTTAGTGAGATTGGTAAAAAAACCCTCCTGTATGGACACTTATTTTGGTTTCAGAGTGCCTTATAACCTCTAAGTAGAAAAATTCCTCACAATCTTAGCAGTTTCACTGTTTCCTATGTTTTCATTTAGGTGAGATTTTCGCAAAGCGCTTAAGAGATTTAAGAGAATAAATCCTACTGAAAGTCTCGGGAGA
Source organism: Pelochelys cantorii (assembly GCA_032595735.1). Lineage (NCBI taxonomy): Eukaryota > Metazoa > Chordata > Testudines > Trionychidae > Pelochelys > Pelochelys cantorii. Next base: position 29,438,137 of record CM064332.1, read on the forward strand.
ATCTCCTCCTCCTACAGCCATTCATTCACCCTTGTTGTGTGTGTAGATTTTTCACACAACAACAGAGAAAAGGGTTTTAAAAATTAGGAAAATATGGTTGCAAATCCACAAAAACCGGTGAGGGGCTGAGGCAATTGTAGTACCTGAATACTTTTTAACTTATTTTTCAAAAATGGATGAGATTTCAAGTTGTCTTTAAGACTTTAGGCTATTAGCTCACTTCACCTTTCTGTGGATGAAATTAATCTCTTTGTTTGATCCATACTAATCAGAACTAACAACAATGGGTCAATTTGTAACAATGAGAGTGACAAAGATCTCTGCTGCAGATGGACCCTATCTTTCTCTCTGCGTGGACCAAATGCATATTTGGCTACAAAAGAGTACCTTTGACTAGATTTTACAGCGAAAGAGGGTGGGGGACACTTATAAGATGCTTTACTTTTTTTCTTCTCCTATGTAAACAGACATTACTGATTTCTGTGGCTTCTGAGCACTTTGGTATTTCTCCCCAATACTTCAGAAATATACTTCACAAAAGATATATTCATAGCAATCACATCCCAGTAACTTGACAGATCTTGCCACTTCCAGTTGCCATGGTTTCCTGTTGAAGACAATAACTTCCAACTACCACAGGCATATGCAAAGCTGAAGGACACCTGCCAGCAACTGGGAAGAGAACAGATGTCACTACTCTGTACCTACTCTTAATACAAATGTGCCCTTGGAAACCATGAAAAAAACTGAAGTGAAATTAGATTAGTCAAAGAGCTGGGGGGTGGGGGGGTATGGATGATTATCATGAAGAGATCAGAGAAATGACATATTAAACTGCAAGCTGCTATGTAAAATGCTTTATCCACGAGATTTTAAATCAATGATTAAATTTATGGGTTTTGCTAATCATCAGAGTCAGGCACATTACAAACTGGGGAAGGACTAAATATCTTACAGCAGAGCTAAAGCTGTCGTTCCTCTGACCTGGTCACTGGTTAGGGAGAAGTCACAGTCATTCTCTGCCTCCAATGAATACTTAATATGCAACCTAAGTGGATAATTTTATTTTACTGGACTTCTAATTTAGCCTTGCATATTAAGGCATGTACACTGTGGAAAAAGGCATACAGAGACACCTCCTCCTTCAGTATAATTCATGTGTATTGGCCGAGGCTTAGGCAAGCAGGCCAGTAGTATCTGCTGGGCCAGAGTTGAAGGCAGGAATTGAGATTAGTTACCAAGCCAAGTCAGGAGACAGGTACCAAGGTCAAATCAGGCCTGGGTCAAAGGCAAAAGTAAGGCTCAAGCTGAGGAGAAAGACAAGGTAGCAAACTAGAATCTATGTTGTTGCTCAGATGGCTCTTTGGAGTAACTTCTGAATTAAACTATTGTCGTAGACCAAAGCTCTATTGCTCTGGCCAATTTGGGCAGTACTTGCTGTGGTGCCTAATTCTCCAGTAACTGTTGGGTACTACACTTCACCTGGCTCTCCAGTTGTGACACAGAGGCTGTAACTACCTTGGTCCTCAGAATCCCAAATTCTAGATCAGGAGTTCTCAAACATCACTGAATCACAATTCCTTGCTAACAACAAAAATTACGACACATTGCCAGGAGCGAAGAACCAAACTCTGAGCCCTGTCACTCTGGATAGGGGAGCAAAGCTGTAAATTGAGCCCCGCCACACACGGCTTGGCTTCAGCCCCAAGCCCAGCAAGTCTAAGCCAGCCCTGATGACCTGTTAAAATGGAGTTTTCACCCACGTTGGGGTGCTGACCCATGGGTTGAAAACCACTGTTCTCGACCAATGGATCCTTACAGCATGAAATGGGGCAGGATATGACCCATTGCTCAACAGAACACTAAACTGGGACCTAACTAGTGCATTAAGAAGAATCAGCTAGCTTGAGGCCTCAAGAACCCAGGCTGCTACTGATCACAAGTACTATCAGAGAAACACTTTCTGGAGCAGCATCAAGGATTGTTGCAGAGCACTTAGCTGTGACTTATTATTGGAGCCCAAATTAATACAGCCATGAATGGAGGGAATTAAACTAACATAATAATAGAGTAAAAGAGTGAAGATATGAGCATTCAACACAAAATCAAGATGTTGAAAGCAATAATCCAGGAGCCAAAGAACATGGAGAAGAAATTATTTAACTGCTTATACTAGTAATAAACAAGAGAAATAGAAACTTCTGATTTATGAGCACAAATTGAACGTGATTAATATTACTGAAACCTGGTGGGATGATTCACAGAAGTGGAATGTTAAAATCAATGGTTATAACCTGTTTAGGAAGAATCATGTGGGCAAAGGTGGAGGGGGTGTAGCACTCCATATAAAAAAAATGGCATTACCTGTTCCCGAGTCACAGATAACTCAGAAGAAAATGATCTTGAGTGCTTATGGATCAGTGTTCTAACAGATAAAGCACAAGATGGAATATTAGCTGGGGTCTGCTATGGACCACCAAATCACACTAGGGAATAGGATTAGTGCCTCCTTATATACCCATCTACAAGGTATAGGCAGGAAAGCTGTGTGACCATGGGGGGATCTTAATGTGAGAGACATATGCTGGAGGTCTCATGCTGCCAGTGCGAAAACATCATTTGACTTTTTAATCATAATAGACAATTTTCTAATTGAAAAAGTGTTGCAGCCAACATGGGCTTAAACTGCAGCAAGGGAGGTTTACGTTGGACATTAGGAAAAACTTCCTAACAGTCAAGGTGGTTAAACACTGGAATAAGTTGCCTAGGGAGGTTGTGGAATCTCCATCTCTGGAGATATTTAAGAGCAGGTTAGATAGATATCTATCAGGGATGGTCTAGATGGTACTGGGTCCTACCATGAGGGCAGGGGACTGGCCTCGAAGACCTCTCAAGGTCCCTTCCAGTTCTAGTGTTCTATGATTCTGTGATTCAAGGGAAAAGGCTGTACTGGTTATAAAACCATCCTGGTTTGCAGAGGAAGTGAAGGTATCTGTAAAACATGTGTGTACGCACACAAATGGGAAATGGGAAAGAAATATAAAAAAGGGGAAGGTAATAATAATAAATATAAATCAGAAGTTATTAATTGTAGAATATTGATAAGGGACGCCCAGGGGACACAAGGAGAAATCTATGACCAGCAGAGTTAAGATCAATAAGGAGTTTTAAAAATGTATTAGGAACAAAAAGAATGCCAACAATGGTCTTGGTCTATTATTAGATAGGAATGATAGAATTATCAATAATGAAGACAGACATACTTATTGAATACACATTTCTTTTATGTATTTGGGGATAAACAGATTACAAAATTTCATCATACAGCAAAGATAATACTCTTCTCAGGCCACTGGTATATCTCTGGAGGATATCAGAAGTCTAACCTACTAACTTCTTTTAAAGTCAGCAGGTCAAAATAACATGCACACAAGAATTTTAAATGATTTGGTTGAGGGGCTTGTAGGACCATTAATGTTAATTTTCAATAAGTCTTAAAGCACTGGGGAAGTTTCAGAAGACTGGAAGCAAGTTAATGTTGTACCAGTTTTTAAAAGGGTAAACAGGATGACAAGTAATTACAGGCCTATCAGTCTGACATCAATCACCTGATACTGGAGTAGATCTTATAGGACTTGATTAATAAAAACATACAGGAGGTTAATGTTGTTAATGCATATCAACATGGGTTTATGGAACATACATTCTGTCAAACAACTGGACTTTTTTTTTTATATGATTACAAGTTTGGTTTATAAAGGCAATAGTATTAACATACCATACTTCTGTAAAGCTTTCGATTGAAAAAGTAGAATATAAAAAACAGCACGGCACACGTTAAAAGGATTAAAAATTGACTAACAGATTTCAAAACATAACTGTGGGGTCTCACAGAGATCAGCTCTTGGCCCTACACTCATTAACATCGTTATCAATGTCCAGGCTCTCTGACAAACGTGACTCATTTAACTGTAGACTCTTGTAAAAAATGTAGTTTTCTGCAGTTGAAATACATGTTTTGATGCTGAATTAAGTGGCTTATATTCAGACTTGATACATATATTGCAACACAGAAAAATGGCACTAACAGTACCCCCAGAGCCTTACAACAGGCATTTACTGTATGACTATGCCACAAACTGTCTTAAAGAAATGCAATTTGGACAGTCTAGAAATACAGTAATTAAATACTAGAATTAACACTTTGCATCAGAAAACTCTGCATCGGAGTGTCACAATATTAAAGAGTTTAGAATGCTAGGTTTATTTCGGCTGTTTGTCTGAGGTGATCCCACATCCCATCGCGCTAGCATTTCACTCTGCTCTGATAATTCTATGAAGGCTTCAAAGAATAGCAAATTCCCAGAAGTGCCATCACTTCAGATATGCTTGCCGCCATGCCCTCCTCCAAAGTGCTAAACCATTTATATTTATCATCTTAACACTAGGAACATCAAATCCCCTCCTCTGATGTTGACATAGCATCAGAGTCATTTGAAGTCAAAGGCCACACCTTTAATAACTCCTAATCAGTTACTAAAAACATTGATTTGCCCACAAAAATGCGTGCTGAGTTAAACACACACAAGTGTACTGGCCTCAGTGGAGTTTCACACATGTAATTCGCAGCAGAATTAGACCCACTGTGTTTAAGTTTATGTAACTCACACAGCAAAAAGCCACATGGGAAAAAGCACTAATTAGAGGGTGTCAATTCAAGGAGCTCCTCCTGCACTCTGACTTTCATATTTTAAACAGTCTTCCAATCCCTCAGCATGCAAATTACATCAATTTAGCCTCTTTAAAAGGATAGCTGGGGCCCCATTGGAGCTTAGCTGGAAGGTGCACTGACTCAACACACATCCTTGACACTGACCACACTCCTTATTGCCAAGTGCTGTCTACTTTCACAGCTGCAGTTCGGAGATGAGAGTTTCGAGAGTCTTGTGGCCCCGTGACTTCACTTTGTGCAGCCTGTTCACTACTGAGGGCTTAGAAGCAACAAGTGGAAACCAAGGAGCACAGTGAGCCTCTAACAGCAGCTTAGGCTCCATTTCATCCACTAATAAATATATGAAATTTATACCACCTTACTTTAGATTAGGGCTACAGGCTTAGCTCCAGCAATTCAAACACTGTGTTGGATCCTGACAATAATCTATTTGAACCAAACCAGAAACTCAAAGAAAACACTACCTTCAGCTATCTTGATTTTTTTAAATTACTTTTTAAACCACCCATCCACACAAATAGCAGGGTCTGTAGGAGTTATCCCATGAACAAAATTGCCATTGCTCAGAGCCTTTAACTTAATGAGATTGACCATCTGAGCTAGCACTTGGCTTCTCATCTGCATACATTTTAAAATCTTAGCAAAGACGTTATCCTTCCAGAAACCAACTCTGCACAAGGCCACAGTCTCAGTGGTGCTCTGTTTGTTATTAAATCAGGAGGTCTTCCAAAGGCATTGGAGTTTCCTAATGTTCTGCAGCATTTTTGACAGGTGAGAGCACACAGTATTCTCATGGAAAGCAGAGTTCAAATAATTTAGGACTAAAGTTCAAATAATCTACAAATGAGTACTTTCTACCAAAAAAAAGAAAAAAAAAAGAAAAGAAAAAGAAAAAAAGAATGACAAAAAAGGAAGCACTGTCCATGATACAGAAAGTAATTATAGCTGAAGACATGAACTAGATGGCTACATCTACAATGCCAGTTTTGCCAGCAGTGAGTATGCAAATGAGGTGCAGATTAGCATATCACCATGCCTCATTTGCATAATTTATGCAAGGTGTTTTTGCACAAAGGGTTTTGGCGGAAAAAAAGTAGTGTGGACGTTTTCTTTTTGCGCAAAAATTACTTTTCCCGCAAGATCGGTAAACCTCCTTTTTTGGGGCATAAGGATCTTGTGGGAAAAGGGGTTTTTGTTGCAAAAAGAAAATGTCCACCCTGCTTGGTTTTGCACAAAAACCCTAGTGAAAAAACGGATCAGCAGAAAATATGCAAATGAGATCACGACTCATGAAAATGAGTCTCTCATCAGCATATTTTTTGCCAAGAAAACTAGTAGTGTAGACACAGCCTATATGTTTGCTGGCAACAACTGAAATGCCAATTTTGCTTTTTGCCATAACCTCACGGACCTTACTATTTCTAGAGTATCAGTGCCTATAGCAGGGTTACTCAACTTTGGAAGCCCCAGGGGCCACAATGATACTCACAGCACATGCTGAGGGCCACAACTTACGTGTGGTTGCATGTACATGCAAATATATATGCAAATAGCTTCTTTCACACTGACAGGCACAAATACAAAGATTAAGGCAAGATTACACAACACACAGGTCCCATTTAAGTCATTTCTGCTGATATTAATAAAATGCAATATTCACCCGATTTCCACCCATATGACAGCATTTTAATGAGCAATGACAGTCCAGGAATTTAACTACTAAAACACATATCAACAGTAGACCATTATACTGACTACTTTTTTGTTTTGGCTCCCACCTATGGTCCGCAAAGAAATGGGCTGCATGCGGCCCATGGGCCACATGTTGAGTAGCTCTGGCCTACAGTATCCTAAATGCTTTTCAAAACACAACTGCTATCCAGTGCTGGCTGGCACTGTGCAAACTGCCCCCATTAATGTGTTGCAGGGACTGGCGAGAACTCAGGACTTCCCAAGGGTGGAGCCAATGCCTAGAACATCAGGGACTTCCTCAACAAAACCTGAGAGCAGCAGAGCACTGGGCCCAGTCTAAATTCTTAAAGGAATTAAAATTCTTCTTTTGCTCTCAGCTGGTCAAGGAAAGGCCTTTCTTTGCATAAGCTGAGGTGGTGGCATACTTTCTTCTTCCCTCTCCCGGATCCTCCTGCAGTTTCTGCCACCGTTTCAAGTACCTGATGTTTCCTACATCTTAGTTTTTCGGCATTTTTTCCCCAAAAAATTGAATTTTTAAATATTTTTTACTCCGCATTACATGTAAAAGCCGAAATTTCTGAGGCGCCTGTCCTGAGTGTTCTCTTTGCTCATTGTTTAATTTCACTGTGCTCCTGATAGTTATTCCAGTATTAGAATGTGATTAGTTTATTCATAGCATATTCTGTTGAATAAGAGCCTTAAACTTCACAAATGGAATCGGGTCAAAATTAGCCAAATAAATGATAACTTCAGAATGAAATAAACAAGCATTAACGCTTGCAGGCTGGTAGATTTCAATCTTTTTGCTAGATCTAGTACCCAGTTCTGATTAAACTTTAGTATAACGAAAGGGTTTTGAATAAACTGAAATTTCTTAATTATTCATCTCACTTTTGACATCTTGAAAGCTAAAAATAGTACACTACAAAATTTAGAATACGTAAGAAACGTATTTGAGACCAAATTTTATTGTTATGCTGGTATAGAACTGAAATACTCAGTTTGCTCTAATGATGATACCCCACTGTAAATAAGAGCAAAATTTGACCCACTGCAAACAAACATCAACTTCTTTTGTCTGAAAAAACATTCTTGAAGCAATTCTCCCCCTCCCCCCCCCCATCCCATCCCATCTCTCCAATTTTCTGGCAGAGTCAATGAATTAAAAAAAAATCATATAGCTCTTCTATTCAGTGACATTCAGCAAGGGGAGGTGGAAGCTTCTTAGATTTAACAAAAAATCTGATTTGTTATGCTCATTTGATCTGCAATTGTGCTGTATTATGGTCTTATGAGATGAGCAAAGTTAATATTTAAAAGATCTCCATGGAAACCTGGTGCTGGAGAAAGTACTGCTGGTGATCAGTAGATGGCACTGTTTCCTCTTAGTTGGCAGTGATCTAATGCCCCAACCTGGTTGAGGATGAGGTACAATGAAACATTAAAAAGCCCTAAGATTCTTGCCATGTCATCATTAGAGATTTCATGACGCTTCTTTCTTTTTGCCCTTTCAAATTCCAATTGGAGTAATTACATTCTGCCTACACACATTTCCCCTGAAATTTCAGTTGAGTTCGGTATTCAGGCAAAAGTCTGCTCTGTTACATCCTCCATTCCTAGTGTTGCAATGCGGTATTAAAAATAGTTGGTGGCTGTATTTCAGTGTAGTGTAAAAGGATTTCTACATATATAATTGGTGAATCAGTTGGAACATGCATTGGGATACTCCTGAATAAAAGGCACTACATAAAATCAGTATAATGTGAGAAAAAAACATGAAAAAGACTCTCTCACCTCCCATCAAACCTGTGCTTCAGGAAATCAAAGAGGGCTTTCTGCATCATGTCTGTTACCTTCGCAGTGGTGAGGAAAATAGAACAAAGAGGATTGACAGGGAGAGAAAGAAGTCAGAAGTAAGAAAAGGAGGTGGAAGATAAGGACATTTCTAATAATCAATGTCCTTTACATAAATAGTAATCATTTAATTGCAGTGTTATCAATGAGCTCTCATTCAAACACATCTCGCAGCTGCAATTTATTTTTATACAGATGGAATAAACTACTTCATAATAAATGTTTGCAAGCCTTCTGAAACGTACTCCAAAGTGCTCAAATCCAGGAGTGTTCTAACAGCAATGGTCAACATCTTCACACTGAGATCTATGGGCAGAAAATGGATCTTGAGCCTAGTGCCATATATGAGCAGAATCCTGAGATTTTGCTAAATATCTGCAATCCCCATTGATTTGTTAGGTGAACTCTTTGGCCCTTTCAGAGAAATTCAGATTTCTACTCATTATCTGCAAATCTAGACTGCAACCAATTCAATACTCTGTGTTTCTTGAAGTTTATTTCTCATAAATTATATTTTTCAAATGCCTTTTCCACACTTTCATCAGAAAAAAGTGTGCAAAAAAACTTTCCCATATAGATTACAAAGGGATTGCAAACATCTCTCTCTCTCTCTCTCTTTCTAACTGAAGGAAATAATCCTAATTCCATCACCATTTAACTAGATATTTATTTATGCACCTAAATGCTATTTTATTTCCAAGGAGTCTTTTTTTTAATAAGTGAGATTCTCTGTGTATAATTTGTAGCACGTTGTGTATTTAAACCAACAATCAAAACTCCTCCAAAATTTGAGAGTCCTTAGGCCAAATTCATTTAAACTGCAGCACCACTGCGGTCAATGCAGTTGTGCCAAGGGTGAATTTTTAACTCCTTGAGGGGAAGATACCAGGTAATTAAAAGATAGATATTAGAACATGAGATACAGTAGACCCTCTCTAATTCTCACTTTGGTAATCTGCAAATCTCATAATTCTCGCCTCCTCCCCTCCCCCCCCAAAAAAACCAGATTTAAGAGCAGAGTGCTGCACTAATAATAGCACTATGCTATCATATTACTAATACAGGTTGAACTTCTCAGGTCCAGGACTCTCTGGTCCAGCAACCTGCAGACCACGGATGTTGCTGGACCACATAGCCTTTATACCAGAGAACTCCATCAGCAGAGGTTGCTTGTGGCTGGAACTAGAGCTGGTCCATGAGGCCAGTGGCCTGGCCTATAGGCCAGCAGCCCGTGGGGCCGGTGGTCAGAAGCAAAGTCCTGCCAGCAGCTTTGGGGCAGGGAGCCTGGCTGGGGGCCAGAAGTGGAGCCAGGCGGGCAAGCTGGCAGCCTGCAGGGATGGCAGCTTGGGGTAGGGAGCCCATCCAGCAGGCTGGCAACCCGCAGGGCTTGTATGTGGGAGCAGGGAGTTGTCCGGTGGGCCAGCAGCCTGCGGAGTCAGCGTCTGAGAGTGGAGCTCAGCCAATGGGCCAGCAGCCCGTGGAACTGTCGTCCTGGAACATGGAGTTGATCCAGCGGGCTGGCAGCCTATGCTGCCAGCGTCTGACTGCGGAGCCCAGCCAACAGTTTGCAGGGCCGGCATCCGGGAGCACGGAGGTGGTCTGGCAGGCCGCGGAGACAGGTGGCCAGGGCTGGCAGCCGGGGGGAGGGCAAACTCCCTTGCTTGGGACTGGTCAGGTCCTGAGGGTGCCAGACCAGAGAGGTCCAACTTGTATTTCACTACTTTCATACAATATATTACACGTCTTTTACTCAGATGCTGTGAAGTATTATCAAGAACCATTATACTAAATGAAGTGTAACTGATCATATGTTCATATTCTTTTTTTACCCAATTCAGCAAAGCTCTTTTCAGTACATGCTAACATTGTTTTGCTGATAAGGTTGCCAGGTGTCTGGTTTTGAACTGGACAGTCCAGTATTTGAGCTTTCTTTTCTCAAACAAATTGAGAAAATATAAATGAGAAAATATAAATGTCTGGTATTTTCTAAATAAGATGTAATGTCGATTGTGATGTAATGTCAAGTGTGTCCGGTATTTCTGTTGAAACCATCTGGCAACGCTATTTGCTGAATAAGATGGACTTACTCCTGTGCTTGAAATTAAGCTTCTGTTCAAATTCTCTGCTAAATCTGGATCTACTTCCTAATTTGCAAAATTTAATAATGAATGTCCTGGTTATCTGGGCATATTGGTAGGGCTTTACTGTACATATTGCTATGCTCAATAGAGGGTGATGGTTTAGGTGGGTTAGGATTCTCTTCATCCTTAAATATCTATGCAGTAACTTTTTAAAAAGCTAGAAACAACCTCCCCCCTTCCACACATACACACACAAACATTTCAGTAACAGTAATGGGTTTACAAGGTCAGGAGTGACAATACAGAAATTACCAGAATGGAGAAGACCAAGGCTGCAGCTAGTCCAGTCTCTTCAGTACCAAGCATTTCACAGGAAGAAGTAAAATTCTCATAATGGAGGATTACGGCATAACATGCTGTCAGTTAGGTTTTGTTTACACACAGAACTTGCACTAGTTTAGTTAAGGTCTTGTCTATGTGAGAAAGTTGCACTGATTTAATCTAAACTGGAATGATAAACTGATTTAGTCAAGTGAGTATAAAAGGCTGTGTGATCCCATTTATTTAAACCAGGTTTATTTGAATTTAGCATATATCCACTAGGAATCAATTTAAGATAAACCTGAATGAAAGTATCAACACAGCCTGTTACACCAGTTTAACTAACTTGTTCTAAAAGCTGATTTATCTTAAACCAGTGCAATTGTCTACAGGTAGACAAGGCCTTTGGATCTATATCTAGATCTATATATAAAATGCATTGCCTACCATTTAAACAAAGATTGCTTGTAGCTACTGCAATCAAAACAGGAAGGAGGACAAAGCAGACTTAATACTAGCAGACTACAGAATTGTAATGAACTGTAACTAACTAGAATTGATACCTCATAACCTTTCAGTGATGGGCCAACTAGCACAACGGGTCTCATAGATGGCACTACATCATAAGGAGGAACATGTTCTGTCTGAAAGAAGAAAATATCCAATCATCATATATTCCAAAACAGACTCAGCATGCAAACTATAGAAATGATATAGCAGAGTAAGATACACTTACCACTTTTTGTTTCTGTTTTGCTAAAAGACCAAAAACAATAAATTAACATGCATACTGCACATAACGGGATAGTCACAAGATTTGCAAAGACTGCTCTGCCAATGCACTTTTGATTTGTATTTCTGCATCTCCTTTCTGATTGGTATTAGTCACTATTCTTTTGAGGGAGTCTGCAGATTTTTTAGTTCTTTTCTCTAGTCCTATATATTTTTTTTTAAACAATCACTACATGACCAATACAGGTTTAAAAGCAAATATTTTTTCTCCTCCAATAAATCTGAAGAAGGTTTGAACAAACTAGCATTGATCTATTGGACATTTTTGTTATTTAGTATTTTATTTCAACTTTAAAAGTAAGGTTAAGAAACTAATAGTTTTCTGTATATAAAATCCAAAATTCACCTGTGGAAGTGGGTGTAGCTCTAAATGTGCCAGACACCATTTCTCCAAGACTTGAAGAAGAATTTCCACTTGATTTCCTACAGCATTACAAAGAGTGCCCATTAACAGAGACTGCCCATTAACAAAAATATTCTGACAGTCAACTCACAAGGCCCCACAGCTCCTATTCCAGCATCCGAGATGCTGCACTGCTGCCCCATGGCTGGCCTATAGGTTTGGTGGAGGAGGAATTGCATCCCATATTCCTCTGCTTAATTCACCAGGCAGTTACATGATCAAAGAAGAGAAAGTTCAATTCATCACTTGGACCCAGTGATACAAATTGATTAATTTCTATAGCTTCTCAACATCTGATATTCTCTTTTACTATGCATCAATCCCAGTTAGATACCTCTCTCTCCAAGCATCAAGACACAAAGGCTAACACTCAGCTGTAAAAGCAGTTTGGCTAAATCACAGCTGATGCTATTCAATTATTCTAGAAACATTTCCCCAGATGGTTTACTCTTGAAATCATTCCTGAGCTTAAGTATGACAATTCTCTGCCATTACTTTATAGGCTAAATTATGCTCTTCACTTTTGCCACCTATTATGGCTAGACTCAACTGTTTCACCTTTCTTTCCTTTACAATGAAGTATCTAAAAATATCATTCTCTGCATGCACCATCTCATCAGCATTAGTAGTTCAGTGATGGTGTTAAAGTAAGTCTGTTTGGGCATTTGGACGGTGATTAACTGTCAGAGGTGTGGCTCTCAGGCCTGTGCCCAAGCTTGTACTAACCAAGAGACTTGCACTATTTAAGTGGGGGGGAAAGGGGGCGGAAGAGTGGCGGGAGACAAGACGACGACAGGCGGGGGATGAAGGCAGAGACACAACTTGAGGTGAGGAGCAGTGGAGCCAGCCAGAGTGCAGTTAAAGAAAGGGTTGCAATGAGATTGAAGTGCTGCACAAGTGTGTCTGTGCTGTTCCCAATATGCCAATTTAGCAGTGAGTTGGAATAAAGAGGCCAGGAGGCAAAATTTTAGGGCCCAAGAGAGAGCGCTGGTTTGACCTAACCCTGCATGAGCTCAGACTGCTTGCCCTCCAGGCCAGTGGTTTTTAACCATGGGTCCAGGGCTCCCTGAGGGTCCATGATTCTTTTCAGGGGGCCTTGGAGTCCCATTGCTGAAAGCCTGAACTCTGGCACCCCCCATGGGGCTGAAGCAGGGATTGGAGTGGGGATGAAGTCTCATCCTTGGTACCCCCCCACAGACACGGCTGAATCCCCCATCCCTGGCATCCTTCTGCAAGAGTGAAGCCAGGAGTGGTACAAAGATGAAGCCCTGACACCTGACACTGCTGGAGTCATGCAGTTTGTGGCTGCTGCTCCTCTGGCTGGTGGTGCCGCTGAATGGGCAGCTGTGGCATTCCCTCATCTGATACTGGTACCCAGGGTTGTGGCTCCAACTCAGCTCCCAGCCCCTTCGACTGTTCATGCAGTCAGTCAGGGGCCCAGCTCTGGGGCTGGTAGAGCAGCCACCAGCACACAACCCCAGACAGGTGGGTGGCCTGCTGAGGGGAGTCAGGGTGGAGATGGCATTTCCTCCTAGACTCTACTATGCAGAGCTGGCCCAAGACATGTCCCACCCCCCCAAACAGAAGTCAAACTGTGCCTATGCCCAAGGGTCCCACCCCTGGCCTGGAGCCCCAAATTCCCTCTGGTTCCTGCTGGACCCTGGAGTTTTTATAGCATGTTGAGAGCAGCCTCAGAGAGAAAAATGTTGAGAATCCCTGCTCCATGCTTTCGTCACCATCCTGTAAGACTTATTTTTCAAAGTTTATCCAGATAGTTTTCCTGTGCCTCATATTCAACAGAGACAGTGAGAGATGTAGAATGCCTACTATTTTCTGTAAACGTGTATATTTTAACCTGCTGTCCATTTTGTTACATGAATACAAAACCATTTATAGACAGGTGAAGATTGAGGAATACATTAAAAAAGTCAGCTGAACTCCACAAATATTGCCTAGTGTGTATTGTGTTTGGAAAGAGCTACGGACACTCTTACCCTCCATGGAAACGTCCTCTTTTCTGCTCCTGCTGAATTCGGATATTCTCCAGCCTAAGTGGGCTTGGAATGAAGCCAATCTCACAGCCTTCTTTAACCAGCCTTCCTATCCACCAGTCGTTGTTATATTTCTGTAACGCAGACAGATGATTGACTTCACTCACAAATGCTACTTATCCCAACTAACTCTGAGCTATGTATTATCCACAGGCTTTAACACCATGTTACCCTTTGTAGGCCAGCATTCCTGCTGAATAGGGATGTTAGTGTATAGTGGAGTAAGATTAACTGATAATCTTGGGCTTATCAGTTAATCTTATTGACTACACACACTCCCCCCCGCCCGGGCCTCTGTATCAGAGGAAGCAAGGGAGAGGAAGCCAGAGCCAGTTCCTGTGAGCTCCCCACGAGCACCAGATCCACCTGCCCCATCTCCCCCCACACTGCTGCCTCTCTATCAGAGCACGAAGGGTGAGGGGGGGCAGGCTGGAACTGATGCACTTAGGGAGCCAGCTTTCAGGCCAGCTCCCCATGCAGATCAGCTCCTGCGGACCCGCCCGCCCCCCCCGCTGCTGACTCCTGGAGAGGCAGCAGGTGGGGGGAGAGGCAGGCAGGAGCTGATGCTGGGGGAAAGCCGGCTTAAAAGCCAGTTCCCACAGGATTAGCTCCACAGCTCAGAGACAGCAGCGTGGGAGGGGGCTCCCCAGGAGTGGGGCCAGAGTGCCCTGCCTCCAGTGACTATCAAATAGTCATGTAACTGCAAAAATGTCATGCGGTTACATGACTACTCAATTACACGATATCTAATATCCCTACTGCAAAAAGTTGATCATTGGCCAAACTTTGTGCATTGATATAGGCCAGTATGAAAACTGAAAGAAGTTGCCACACCAAGAGCTCTCAAGACAGAAAGTTTTTTGTGCCCACAGAATAGGTACAACCCAAGCTGTGTCACTACAGTTTTCTCTCCAAACTCTCTCACTCTTGACATGGATTGTCAAACTCCATGTTCATTCTCTATGTCCAGGCATGACTTTTCTGTTGACACCATCAACAAATGTGCAAACTGGTGCTAATGGTGACAATGGTAGTTTGGGAGAATGGTTTACTATCTAACATCTTAATCTCTGGACCATCTTTCCTCTATCTTTACTTCAGTTTACTAGCAGTCCTATACTTATAGAAATGGGTATACCCTTGGATATATATTAAAATTGAAATCATATTTTGTCAAGAGTTATTGGCACTATATTTCAAAAAGAATATTAGTTTTCCTATACAGATTTACATAATTAAAACCAGTATATATTGATCCTATTTTAATACTCTGAGAAACAATTAAGTCAAAGATTTATAAAATGAATGAGGAAGAACCCAAGTATATCCCCATCAGTTCCCTGGCTCAAACTCTCAGGCACTTAAATTTATTCTTGGGCAACTAAATACTCCTTTGATGCTCCTATCTGAAGTCAGTGAGATTTGCACACGCTCAGGATCCATTAAAAAGAATCAGACCATTTATTTAGGTGCCTAACTAACCATAGACTCTCAAATTTGAAAGTTTGGCCTAATAATTTCCTAGCAAGAGTATGCGTTTCTTCACCTTCCGTATACATTTTTCTATGGTTTACATTATCCTTTGTTATATACTCTTATGATGTGCTAGTTTAAGAATATAAAAATCGCGATACTGGCCAGACCAATGGTCCATCTGGCTCAGTAGCTTGTCTCAGACAACAGTGCATGCCAGAACTTTGGAGGGAATGTACAGAGCAGGGAAATTGTGGGGCGATCCACTCATCTTCCACTGCTGGCTTCTGGTAATCAGAAGCTGAGGGCGGTCCTACACATGGGACTGCATCCCTGAGCACCCTGATGAACATACTATCTATGAACTTATCAAATATTTTTTGAAGCATTTTATGCTATCGGCCATTACAACATCCCGCGGCAGCAAGTTCTACAGATTAATTGTCCATCATATGAAATAGTACTTCCTTTTGTGTATATGAAACCTGCTACCTATTTATTTCATTGGATGACCCCTTGGTTTGTATTCTGTTCTATTCACTTTTTCCACACCATCCACAATCTTATAAACATCTATTATATCATCATTTGGTCATCTGTTTTCTAAGATGAACAGCCCTAATCTTTTTAGTCTTTGGTTGTACTGAAGCCTTTCCATACTCTTGATAATCTTTGTTGCCTCTCTCTGAAGCATTTCCAATTCCACTATTCTCCTTCTGATATGGGGTGACCAGAACTGGACAGAGGATTCAAGGTGTGGATACACCATGGATTTATATAATGGCATTACAATATTTTCTGTCTTATTTTCTATCCCTTGCTTAATAGTTTCTAACATATTGATAGCCTTTTTGACAGCTACTTAGGATTATTCTTTCAAATGTGTGTTACTTATCAATGATGAATTTCATCTGCCATTTTGTTGCCCAATCACCCAGTTTTGAGAGAATCCTCTAAACTTCTTGGCATCTGCTTTGAACTCAACGATCTTGAATCATTTTGTAGTGTCCACAGATTTTCCCACTTCACTGTGTTGAACAGCACAGGTCCTTGGGGTGACCCTGCTGTTCACCCTTCTCCCTTGTGAAAACTGACCATTTATTCCTGCCATTTGTGTCCTACTTTTCAACCAGTTACTGATCCAAGAAAAGACCTTCCTTCCTATTTCATGGCTACTTAATTTGTAAGAGCCTTTGGTGAGCAACACTGACAAAGGTTTTCTGAAAATCCGAATACATTGTACTGACAGGATCCCCTACTCCACATGCTTGTTGGCTCCCTCAAAGAATTCTAATTAAATTGGAGAGGCACAACTTTCCTTTATAAAATTCCACTCTTCCCTATCAAATTGCATTGATTTGCGTGCCTGAAAATTCTCTTTCTACCAACTTGCTCAGTACTGAACTTAGGCTCACTGGCCTGTAATTTCCAGGGGTCTCCTCTGGAGCGCTTTTAAAAACTGACATGACATGAATTACCTTCCAGTCATCTAGGACAACGGTGATTTCAGCAATAGATTACGTACCAGAGTTAGTAGTTCAGCAATTTCATATCTGAGTTCCTTCAGAACTCTTGGGTGAATATCATCTGATCCTGGTGACCTATTACTGTTTAGTTTATCAATCTGTACTAAAGCCTCTTCTACTGACATATAAATTTGGAACAATACTTCAGATCTGTCACCCAAAATATAGGTCTTGATGTGGATGTCTTTCCAACATCCTCTGCAATGAAGACTCATGCAAAAAATTCATTTCAGAAACTGTATGAAGGCCCTACAAGAAACTGTATGAAGACCCTACAAGACCCTACCTCCTGGAAATTTCACAAATAAATCACTGACTAAAATACCAATAATTTTAAATTGATCTTGATCCTGGTGGTCCATTTTAAAGTAACATTCTCAACTTTTGCCATCTTCAGATGGATTGTTATAGGTAAAAATACCTGTGGTGGGAAATGTACAAAATTCTGCATATATAATGTTTTGCATTAACAATAACATTGGTTATATTGGGATTTGTTTTGTACATTCATAACATACAATGAAAATATCTGTGTATTGGCAGAAGAAGGGAGAATTGTTTGGTAAGAAAAACTAGGAGCTGTTTGGTAAGAATTAAAAAAAAAAAAAAATCACAGACTGTAAAGTAGGGATGTAAAAGTGCACACATGTACATGGTTAACCAATGAGCCTGGGCTCATTGGCTAACCTTCATGGTTACATGCAGGGCCCCCCCTCTGGCTCCCACCCGCCCCTCCACACTGCTGCCTCTGTATCAGCAGAGTGGACAGGCAGCTCCACAGGAGTGAGGCAGGCAGGCAGGCAGCTCCTGAGGAGCGGGTGCGCCCAAGGACCCAGTTTATATCTAGGAAGCTGCATGTAAGGCCTGATGTAACTGCATTGTTTGGCTCAAGGTGTCCTTCCCACTCCTAAGCTACCCATCTCAATCTCACTGCTAAATGCATCAAGTTCAAGTGGTTTTAAAACCTACTAAGACATGATCTCCCTTCCATGCTTTTAAGACCTGACAATGAATTAGCAGCTTCAAATTCTTAACAGTACAAGATACAGCTTCATGGCACAGGAATCCTGATAAGGATGATCGGTCCGAGATGTTATTACTAATCAAACAGATGCTCTGTGTAATGCTGGCACATTTTTGTCTTGCATGGCTCAAATGTGAGTGTTGAGGTTTGAGTTGTTGGCAGTTCAGAGGAATAATTGCATGCTGTCGTTACCTCTTTAATGTGCAGAAAATCCTTGGCATCAAAAGAGATAGCAGTGCTTGGGACAGGAACATCTTCGTCCAGTGCGCCACAGTAACTCACATTAGTCTTAACTGCAAACGCTACAGGTTTAGACTAGGAATAGAAATACATGTCACAAGCACATTGCAGAAGTATTTTTGTACTGATTAGATTCAAGAATCATACTGCTGACTGTTTCAAATTAAAAAAAAATTAGTCATGTGTTGGCACATACAGCCAAATTCAGACCTAATGTAAGCAGACACAACTACCACACAAGTCTTTTTGCTACAACAGAAAACTGATCCATCAGTTGCAATCCTCCCATAGGACAATTCAAAGGAAGTTAATTCCCTCCTCCACAATGGAGTGTGGTACACAAGGTAAGAAAATTCTTCCTTTGCAGAGGTTGTTTTGTGTCCCAAGACATGAGATGTGATGGAAGATACTACCAGACCCAACAACAGGGAGGGCAAAGGGGGCATTTGCCCTGGGCCCAGTGATTCAAAGGGGCCCAGGGAGCCCCCTGCCACCACTGTTACTACCACAGCTGTGGCAGCCAGAGCACTGGCCCCCTTTGAATCACCACCACAGCACAGCTCCGTGCAGCTCAGAGAGCTGGGGATGGAGGGGTTTGCACCATGGTCTGGGAAGCACTGAGAGTTGGCTGACCTCAGCCCCGCCCCCGCCCCCCCCTCCCCCAAATACACACACACCTTGCCCTGGGGCTCACAGTGGCTGTCAGCCCTGCTGGATCCTACATAAAGTGTAGGCTACAAAGTACTCTAGAAAACTATAGAGCTCGAAGGTTTGATTAATTCCTGCTGGTGTAAAATGGGCTGTATATCCTGAGTAGCAGGAAATTTGACAGGAACACAGACAGCCCCACAAGCTATATACAAATCCCTTCTGCCGGGGGCTAAGAGTTGCCTTAACACTTCCTCAAAAGTAGGTGAAGCTGATCAAGACAGTGAGATGGCCAAAGAAACAGGGAGACATGCTGATTCAGACCCACAGAAAAGTCATATGGAATTTAATAGGAATAAAACCAAGAGGGCTCTACACAAATGTGATAGGCATTATAGGAATTAATCCAAAAGCATATAGAACTTAGAGAATGAGAGTGCCTTTCTACCAGCTTTTCAAAACTGTCCGCAGAAGGGATAAAACGTTCTTTTAAATTCTGCAGCACAGTCTAAAACCCCATAAAAAGTGTACCATTATAACAAGGCCTGTGAGGTTGGGAGCCTCTCCCAGCAGGGTCCCAATCAGCGTTCCCTCTAATTTTTTCCACCCACGAGCAGAATAAATTTTGTTATGTGCACCAAGGCAAGTGAAGATGTGTGCCACCAACAGAAACACATGCTGCCGATTCTGGATGGCTGTGGGTGCTCTGCTTAACAGCGGGGCGGCACCTAAACCTCTCCTGGATGGCCCCCAACAACTCAGCTTACAGGGAACACTGGGCCCAGTCATGCTCAGAAGTTGGCCTCCACTTAACACACTCATGGAAAAATGTGGCCATGAAAACATTTGCCTGTTTTCCACAATAAAAAAAATATCTCTGGCATGTATTTATCCCCAGTTTATTTTACTGTCACCCCTATCACTGCAGTCTCTGAATGCCTGACCTCCCTGACAGAATGTTTGTCATTTGCAGCCCCTTTCTGCAGGGATTAATCAAACAATCCACATTTTGAGAAACAAACGAAAAAAGTACTAAATTGCAACCATTATGTCAAAATCCTATATCTGAATGTGTATTGGTACAATAGCAATTGAAATGAATGGCATTCATGTCCACACATCACAGGGTACTGGATAGAAGAATCTAAGCCAAATTCATAAAACATTGTTCAAGTATTTATATCCTGGATTTTATTATGTAGATTTTGTGTATTATTTCTGATAGGAAATTGTACAGGATATAGTTAGGAATTTATCCCATTATATTTACATCCAGTCTCTCCACAGCTCACTTGTACGATGATCAGCTAGACCAAATCCAAATTCAAAACAGTTAAACCAACTGCTATGAAATGGGTTTGAAGTCTTTTGTGTTGGGCTCCTTTCCTTTCCTGAAATAAATGAGCCAAAATCCACTCTCATTTACACATGGAGGAGCTGCCAACAGATACAAGGTTACATGGGTGTGACAGCAGGATTGGCTCTATGCTTTAAGTAGTATCTTCTTTGTGAAAACATTTGATATCTCCCCTTCTAACATCTTGTAGTTGCTTGCCAAACTATTGCAAAGTATATGATCACCATTATAAAGCCGACATGAACTCTTCTTTGTGAAAACATTTGATATCTCCCCTTCTAACATCTTGTAGTTGCTTGCCAAACTATTGCAAAGTATATGATCACCATTATAAAGCCTGTAGAATGAATTCTCACACTATGTAAAGGTTGAAGTGTGATCAAATGCCACCTAACTTTGCTATCATTAAAGCTGAAAAGAAGAACTCACCTTTGCCCTTTCAAGCTGAATAGCAGCTTGCTGTTCTCTCTCCTGGCGGATTGCTTCTCTGTCCTCTTCCAAAGATACATCAGAATCTGATGGCCTGCTTGTGTATGAATCTGCTGATCCCTACAAAGAAGAACACATCATTAAGAAAAATATAGGGTAGAAGAATCCATGCCAAATTCACAAAACATTGCTCAAGTGTTTATATCCTGAATTTTGTTACGTAGATTTTGTGTATTATTTTTGGTAGGAAATTGTACAGGATGTAGCTAGGGTTTTAAGTAGTTTTATAGATGTTATTTTTCTGCAAAACACAAAATTCCAAGGGAAATCCTTCTCTTTTTAAGAACTTGCGCATTGTCTTTCTCCCCTTTATGGGCAAACATCATAAGGCAATCAGCACTGGGCACACCACAACTTATTACAAGCTTTAAATACTGTTTGACGGCCTTAGCTTAAAGATTACCTCTCCATCAAATGTTACATCACATCAGATAGAATCAGATTATTGTATGGCTCTGTAAAAATCGCCTTCTGTGTAAATATATCACTGATGTATAAATATTTCACTCAGTACCCTGCAGCACACAAAATAATTATTCTATGCATCATACCTAAATGCAACTGTGTGTGTGAATCAAGAAGCAAAAGTGTACAAATACCAGAACAGACTATTAAAAATTATTTGACAGCGGAACACATAAATCCAACTCTATCCTATGCGTGACATGAGATACAGATGACATCTGAATCAGAAGAGATATATATTAGTCTGAAAGGGTGACAATCAGGATATACTGTAGTAATGTTCAAGTCACTATTCAAGATGAGTAGCACAATCTAAAATTAATAATGTTTTACATCCCCTTTTATAATAAACAGCCTGACATTGAGATCCTGATTCTGCAATTAGATCGGCACAAATGTGCCTTCATGCATCAAACTGCAGAATTGGGAAAAGAAGATTTTGTAAAGACGACAAAAGTACAAAGTATTTGCAAATACTATTAAACTAAACACCAAAATAGATCTCAGATGCCTAGCAAAATTGGAGCTCAATTCCACTTGCATGACTTTTCATTCGAATAAAGATGTGCACAACTGGAGACTTGTTTCTAAAAATGGTGTTAAAAAAGGCATATTTAAGTTTTTTTTTTAATGGTCAGTTCCTGCAAAATGCTATGCATACTAAGCTCATAGTAAAGTAAATCTTACATGGGAAAGATTTGCACATGACAGTTCTGTTTTCCGAACAGGAGAAATTTCTATTTTTGCATTTGTTTAGGTGACTAATGCTTTTCCTATGAAACTTCCTTCCTCCTTCCACTCTTGATACTGTGCCCATTGAAGTTCCCAATCTTCCCACGGACTCCAGTGATTCAGATTCAGGTACTATTTGGTTTGGCATTTGATTCATTTGTATTTATTTCAATTTATAAGCATCCAGCAATAGCAGCAATTAATTTTATTCCAGTTTGAAATTCTGCACTGTATTGACACACACACAGTGGACAGATTTGCACAAGTATGTATTTTGAGCACATGTATTATGAACTTGAATGCAATAGCAATTAATATTTTAAAAGTCAGCAAATAAAATATAACATTTAGGGTATAAGACCATAGGTAAAATAGGTAAAATGACATAATTTAGTCTCATTAACCCATTTTTACATTTTCATATTGTGCACATTTCTTAGTTTGGAAAAGTACAATGCCAGGATCCGAATTGTACAAACAAAACCATCCTTGCACCCATAAGAAAACCCAATTAAGTCCACTGGGCTGCTATCCATGCAGATCTCCATGCAGAGGCTGAATCGAGCACTGTACAGCAATGAGCAAAAGCCCCACAGGAACTCTACACCACAGTTTGTGAACATTGCTGTAAGACAGAATTTTTAACTAACTGGATCTTCTGTATCAAAGTGTTTGGCAGGAAGTACAGCAACACATTTCTAAATGATCATATTTTCAAACTGAAAAAAAAATCATCTTCTCATCCAGGAAAGCCATTAACAATCCATTTTTGTCAAATGGATGACTATTTTGTCTCACCACAATTTTTACAAGAGCTTTTTAAATTAATTCATGACTCAACCAATTCAGATGCAAGTACATTAAAAAAAAGCTTTTTTAAAAACTGATTTTCACTGCTACAATAAAAAGTATCCTATTTATTCTTTGCTGATGTCATTTCAGTATATTTTTGTGTATGAAGCTATTTTACAGAATAACTATTTGGCAGTGAGCTTAGATAATAAGTAAAATAAGTAGAGACTGGAGAGAAATCAACAATAATTCTCAGAACTCTTATAATAAATTCCACTTAAGTATAGAATCATAGAATACTAGGACTGGAAGGGACCTCGAGAGGTCATCGAGTCCAGTCCCCTGCCCTCATGGCAGGACCAAATACTGTCTAGACCATCCCTGACAGACATTTATCTAACCTACTCTTAAATATCTCCAGAGATGGAGATTCCACAACCTCCCTGGGCAATTTATTCCAGTGTTTGAAAACACTGACAATTAGGAACTTTTTCCTAATGTCCAACCTAAACCTCCCTTGCTGCAGTTTAAGCCCATTGCTTCTTGTTCTATCCTCAGAGGCCAAGATGAACAAGTGTTCTCCCTCCTCCTTATGACACCCTTTTAGATACCTGAAAATGGCTATCATGTCCCCCCTCAATCTTCTCTTTTCTAAACTAAACAAACCCAATTCTTTCAGCCTTCCTTCATAGGTCATGTTCTCTAGACCTTTAATCATTCTTGTTGCTCTTCTCTGGACCCTCTCCAATTTCTCCACATCTTTCTTGAAATGCGGTGCCCAGAACTGGACACAATACTCCAACTGAGGCCTAACCAGCGCAGAGTAGAGCGGAAGAATGACTTCTCGTGTCTTGCTCACAACACACCTGTTAATGCATCCCAGAATCATGTTTCTTTCTGCTGTACTCCTTCCTAGACAGTTGCTTTCCATTCTGTATGTGTGAAACTGATTGTTCCTTCCTAAGTGGAGCACTTTGCATTTGTCTTTATTAAACTTCATCCTCTTTACCTCAGACCATTTCTCCAATTTGTCCAGATCATTTTGAAATATGACCCTATCCTCCAGAGCAGTCGCAACCCCTCCCAGCTTGGTATCATCTGCAAACTTAATAAGCGTACTTTCTATGCCAATATCTCAATCGTTGATGAAGATATTGAACAGAGCAGGTCCCAAAACAGACCCCTGTGGAACCCCACTTGTTATACCTTTCCAGCAGGAGTGTGAACCATTAATAACTACTCTCTGAGTACTGTTATCCAGCCAGTTATGCACCCACCTTATAGTAGCCCCATCTAAGTTGTATTTGCCTAGTTTATTGATAAGAATATCACGCGAGACCGTGTCAAACGCCTTACTAAAGTCTAGGTATACCACATCCACCGCTTCTCCCTTATCCACAAGACTCGTCATCCTATCAAAGAAAGCTATCAGATTGGTTTGACATGATTTGTTCTTTACAAATCCATGCTGGCTGTTCCCTACCACCTTGCCACCTTCCAAGTGTTTACAGATGATTTCCTTAATTACTTGCTCCATTATCTTCCCTGGCACAGAAGTTAAACTAACTGGTCTGTAGTTTCCTGGGTTGTTCTTGTTTCCCTTTTTATAAATGGGCACTATATTTGCCCTTTTCCAGTCTTCTGGAATCTCTCCTGTCTCCCATGATTTTCCAAAGATGATAGAGGAGGTATCTGAGCCGCTAGCTATCAGCTCCTTGAGTATTCTAGGATGCATTTGATCAGGCCCTGGTGACTTGCAGGCATCTAACTTTTCTAGATGATTTTTAACTTATTCTTTTTTTATTTTATCTTCTAAACCTACCCCCTTCCCACTAGCATTCACAACGTTAGGCATTCCTTCAGACTTCTCGGTGAAGACCGAAACAAAGAAGTCATTAAGCATCTCTGCCATTTCCAAGTTTCCTGTTACTGTTTCTCCCTCCTCACTGACCAGTGGGCCTACCCTGTCCTTGGTCTTCCTCTTGCTTCTAATGTATTAATAAAAAGTCTTCTTGTTTCCCTTTATTCCCGTAGCTAGTTTGAGCTCATTTTGTGCAAGTACAGCAGCATTCAGTCAGGTATGCTCTGATGTGGGTATCAGACATAACCAAAGGATATTCAAAGTTGGAAGATTTAAAGAAACATTGTGATGAAGTAATGAAATAAACTGATTAAAACAACTTAGGCTGTAAACCCAATATTTAGAGGACATATGTTGGTCAGTTAGCTATTTAAGTAAAAATAAAAAAACAATGACATAAAAAACGGTTACTTATCTTCGTAACTGTTGTTCTGCGAGATGTGTTGTTCATGTCCAGTCCAAATATCTCTTGGGCCAGCAGAGGAGCCCCCTGGAGTGCTGCCGGTATATTGGCTAATATATACCCCTGCTAGCCCTCCACCCCCTCAGTTCCTTCTTACCGGACTACTCGAAGAAGGGGAGGCAGGTGGGATTTGGAATAGACATGAGCAACACATCTTGTAGAACAACAGTTACAAAGGTAAGTAAACATTTTTTCCTTCAAGTGATTGCTCATGTGCATGCCATGTAGGTGACTCCAAAGCAAAAACCCGAGGAGGCAGGATCGGAGTTCTAACCTTAAACTGAGCAGAGGACAGCTCTACCCAAGGCTACATCCTCCCTAGCCTGATGAGCCAATGTGTAATTATTGGCAAAAGTGTGGACTGAAGACCACGTGGAAGCCCTACAAATGTCCAGAATAGGGACCACCTGGTCAGGGACATGCAAGGGTGCTTGAGAAGCTGCTGCCAAGGCCGCCATAGAGGGCTAGGCAACAGATGGACCTCTCTGCCACAGGCCCATGCAAGGCTAGCTCCAGGGGAAGAAACTGTCCCGATGTTGGGGAATGGATCAGTGGAGTCGCTGAAGAGGGAGCCCTGGGCCTGGAGTAGACCAACCTCAGCCTAGAGGGGCACGCACCCTGGCTTTGGTGGTAGGCCTAGGGGGTCCAAAAAGGCCACTAAGCTGAGGCCTGGAGCTGTGGGGGCTAAGAGTATTGTGTCCCTGGCACCGGGGTAGGCTGTGGCCAGGGCTGCTGGTGCTGGTGATGCAGGTGTACTGACATGCTGCAGCGCCAGGACCGGTGGTGGGAGTAAGATCGGTGCTGCAACCTTGATCTGGAACCCTGCAAAGACCATACCGATTCCACCTCCAAGTCAGTCGAGTATTCAGACATCGACCAGGGTGGTGTGGTGGCAGAGGCGGTTGGCGACCCCGGCCAAGGGGGAGGTGGAGGCATGGCCGGAAGTGATGCCAGGCCCACTCAGTGTTACATCTGAGGGGCCTGGTACCTGGGTTGGTGCCGCATGAGGCCTCTGCCAGTATCCACTTTGGTGCCAGTGCCTAGGTCGAGGCAGAAGCCAGCGCGGGTGCCATCACTGGGCACTGTACTGCGCCCGGCACCGGGGTCGAAGACAACGGTGCTGTGGTGCATCGGTGATGCCCTCTTTCCTCCAAGGCTGGTGTGCTGGGTGTCAAGGCCTGGTGCCGTCTGGTGTCATGCTCCTTAGCCAGACCTAGTGCTGAGGTTGGGGGCAAGGTCAACTCAATCAGATCCCTCACTGCCTCGAAGGTGTCTGGAGTGGAAGGCTCCAGGAGATCCACCGCTGGGCCCTGGCTAGGTCTCCTCTTCTTCTACAGCACCAGGGACTGAGGCCAGTGCCGAGGCCTGTGCAGCACTGGAGAGGCGTGCTCGGTGCCTCCCGCACCAAAGCTGGTACACTCTGGGTCGCTGGTGCCAGGTCAGATGCCAGGCCACCTCCATAAGGATAATCTTGAGGTGAGACTCCCCTTCCCGTTTAGTGTGTGGTTTGAAGCCTTTGCAGATCTTACAAACCCCAGACAAGTGGGCTTCGCTGAGGCACTTGAGGCATGCTCCATGGGGGTCCTCACAGGGCATAGGCTTCTGGCATTTCTGGCATGGCTTGAAGCTTTGGGGCCCAGGCATGCCCGCCAGACATGCAGGGGACTGGAAGCGAGCCCCATGGCTAAGAACTACTCACTAAGAGCTACACTAAACAACTGCTAACGACTATTAATTACTAGAAAAGAAACAAAGAACTGTGAAAACTTTAACAAGGAACTGAACAGCAAGAAAGAACTGCTAAGAGGCACTTGCAGAGTAGGAGCAAAGCATGTTCCAATGACCATCACCAGTGGTAAGAAGGAAGTGAGGGGTGGAGGGCCAGTAGGTGTATAGCGGCACCACTCCAAGGGGCTCCCATTGGCTCAACGGATACTGCTAAGGGAAAACCTGCCGACGACACATGCACGCAGTGCGCACATACCTTCATGGAATGGACATGAGCAGTCACTCAAAGAAGAAAAGATATTTTTATCTCCATCTGGAAATCATAACACTTATGCAGAGAACCTGTCTAATGTAGTAAGACAAGGACTGATATTTAAAGGCAGACTCTGACTATGTGCCTGCTTTGTTGCACCCACAGTAACTGAAGCTGCCAGTCTAAGGGAGCAAATAATTGTTGGCAAATAAGTGCCCAGACATTTCCATCTGCAAATCATCTGGGGTTTATTTTATGACAAAGATATTTGAACATGTGATGATTTAAAAAAAAGTTGAATTTGTGCTACAGGTTGTATCTTCCCTAAACTGGGACTCTCTGGCCCAGCAACATCTGTTGTCCAGCAGGACAATAGATGTTTCTAGACCAGAGAACGCTGGGACCGGAAACCCAAAGGCAGGACAGCCAGCAGCTGGGAGCTCTGCTGGGGTACAAGCCAGAATGGGGCTGGGGCCAGAGCTGACATGGGGCTAGAGGCAGCAGGGCCAGGGCCAGCATCCAGGAACCCATCTGCAGGATCAGGGTGGGCATACGGCAGCCCAGACAGGGCCAGCAGTAGGAGGGCTATCCAGGGCTGGAAGCAGGGGGACTGGCATCTGACAACCCAGATGACGGCCCAGCCCGGCCAGAGGCAAAGGGGACCAGCCAGGCCAGAAGTGGAGCAGGCTGTGGGAAGGAGCGGTGGGTGGCAGGGGACCTCCTCTGGTCCAGCAAATTACTTCATTTGGGATTGGTTAGGTCCCGAGAGTGCCAGACCAGGATGCTCCAATCTATACGTGCCAACCCTAAGGATTCCACAATCATGAGACTGGAATTAAAATCACAGGATTTGAAACATTACATATTTGGGGGAATACTGTACTGGTATACATCAGGAGCATCTTATGTTTGCTTGGTGCACCTGGAGAGACGCCATACGTGGCTTCCTTCCATCTCTCCGCCTCCCTATCGGGGTCAACAGTTTGTCTCCTGGTGCAATTTAGAGCGGCCTTTAGACCTGCAGAGACCTCTGGACTACAGTAAGATCCGGCCATGTCTCCTTCCACCCTCCTCTCAACTCCAACTCACCTTTTGGAATGGGGTGGGAGAGGATGGGAGAAGATAACTGAATTCCAGCCAAGGTTTTCCTCCACATCAGACACTCTTAGCTTTAATTCCCTTGCCCAAGTGTTACAAAAGGAACTTAGCAAGGCTGAGGATCCGGTCCATAATATACAAATCAAACTTCGCATTGTATCAGCTGTAGCAAGAGGCATTGGCAGTTTTATGCAACCAAACAATAAAGCCACTCACTTAAAGATATATTTTCAGCCTCCCCTTATTACTAGGTTTCAGTTCCTTAAGTCACACTAGTGATAAACCAGAACAAAATAAAAGTAGGCTTCTCCAGCCCCCTGAAGTTCCTGGCAGGGATGTTTTGGCCACAGGCCTTCTCCAAATGGATGAAACTGAAAGTGCTACAAGGTGTCTACTGATATCTGCTAACAAATATAAACAACTGGGATTTTGATAGTGGCGTTGATAGGACATAAGGCGTGGAAAATGGCTCCATTCCTGCATTATATATTCAATTTATTTGTGCTTCCTGTATTAGAAAGAACGGGAGCCCTCACAGAAAATATTCCACTCACAAACTTTACAAATGGGGAAGTTTTCAATAATGTCTGTAACTCACTGTCTAGATGGGAATAATTTTAAGAACAGCTTAGGTCACCTGTGATCCACTTGCTGCTTATCTTCGATGGTGGCCAATATCATACGTGTCAGAAATATCTGTAATAGCTCACTCCTCCACCCCCCTGGACAACTAGGTAATATTATGCCGGAGGGAGGGGGAGGGGGATTTTCTCCAGACCCTGAGGCAGCTGGTAGCTGGTTTGTGCCCACAAATAGGAAGTATCACATGCAAGTTTCTACTCTTTTGTAGCTGCAAATATTCTTATTTCCTATTTAATTTAATGCATTTTGCAAAAGATATGAACTTATTTATTAGTGTCGTCTTGTAACAATAATGATCCAAAGATGGCTACAGTTATCCATTTACAACACACTCATCACCATTGTATCAAGGCACAGCACGGGCATGAGAAGATTATATAAATCTCACAGCAGAATTTGGCCCAATATGAGCTTATGAGTAGAAATGGCTGTAGGATGAAAATTCAGTTTTGCAGCAACTTTAAAGACTTCTAAATTGTGATACTTTCACAAAATGGAAATGGTGCCAAATTTCAGGAACTAGGGGGTTTTCGTGTTCTATAACCTTGTGATTAGAGCACTAGCATGTGGAAATACCACGTACGAGTCCCTATGCTACACAGCAGAGCTTGCATCCCATATGATTCCAAATCAAGCAGAACAGGGACTTCAACCAGGCTCTGCCACACCCCAGGTCAGTGCCTTACCCATCAAGCTATTGAGCTTGAGAGCCAGTTTCACACCTACAACAAAAGTCAACTCAAAACGCAACAAACATTTCATTTAGACAAAAACATTCTGACTGCCTGTACTAATATTTTTTCCAGCCATGATTTCATTGGGTCAAGGAAGCCATTATTACTTTTCTGAGGCCAAAGTACGGGCCAGCGAGCACAATCAGAATGGAGAATCGGAAGAATCAGCAAGAGGGGAAGGTGTATCTTGCCAGTGGAGTGCAGGCTCTGCTGGGAGATGAGCTCATCCCTTGTAAAACTCTGAGATGGAGAAAAATGAACACCAATCTGCTGAAGACTAACATTAGCTGCTGACATATATGCTTTGGAGCTAGACCCACTGCTCTTCTTACAACTTTCTTTTGGAAGTACAGGTTGAACATCTCTCGTCCTGCATCCTCGGGACCAGACCAGTGCTGAACTCGAGAATTTGATGAACCATGAGAGGTCAATCTAGTCTAGCAGCTTTACCAACACTTTCACTGCTTGCTGGTCTCTTAGAAGACATTTAAGGGTAAATTAGAGCTAAATAACAGCCTAGAACACAGAACCTGGACTGGTGGCTGTAAACAAACTTTACAGTACCAGGGGAAACCTGGCCACACCCATGGTAAGTGGACATCTGGCTAACTAACATCATGCCAGACCAAAGACGTTGCTGGACTAGAGAGTACCAAACTAGAATGGTTCTACCTGTAGTGCATATCAGGGCTTTCACCAGACATACTGCCTAGTGTATTTAAGCATCAAAGAGGTATTCTGCTTGTCTGCACTGTGGCTTCCAGCTACTGGTCATTCTGTGCACCCGAGTGCAAGATTTAACCCTCCACTTTAAATCTTAGCTCCAAGGAAAGTGTAACATTGTTTTTCTCCTAATCAATCAAGAGAGAGTCAGAATGCAAAACACAACCACCCTTTATTTCTGGCTTATTTTGCCGGTTCAAGTGCCAGTCAGCAACTTACAGGGAATCTTTTACAAAAAGAAAATTGAGTTTATATGATCAAATTCACCCAACATCAGTGTAGACTATCCTCAGTTCCAATGTCTTGATTGTTAAAAGCTGCGGAAGGAGAGAACAATGGAATTATGAACATATGGCCAGCTACGTTACAGACAATGTTAACAGTCACTTAGTTAATGTCTGTAAAACACTTGGAAGATAAAGCACTATATTACTGTTAAACATTACTACTATTACTGTACTGGCAACAAATGCTCAATGACAGCAGAAAGAGAAAAAAATCTCAGTCTTCAGCTATTAAATCAAAAGACATAATTAATGCATACAATATATGATGGTAGGAGCTGGCTTTCTTCTGAGATGTTGGTGCCCTGCACAGGATAATATAATTCAACATGAATACACCAGACTTTGGTAAGCCCATAGCTGAAGGCAGGGCCAAAACCACTCATCAGCAATGGCAAAGGTTGTCCATCATCCATGCTCTTTTCAACCATGTGATATTCCTTTTAATTTGTTCTTTATTGTAAAATGTGTAAAAACAGTACAGCGCAAGTCACAGAGATGACACAAATCAACAGAACACGTGGGAGCTGAGTTGAGAGAGACTCTGTGGATGGTAATGTAGAGAATGTAAAAAACAGGGATGGTGTAACAAATTTCTCGCCACCCTGTGGCCCCGGTTGCCCCTTCCCCCCCCAGTCCTGTGTTTTCACCCGCGCAAGTGTCTTTACAGTTTTCGTGGTTGTCCTCAGTCTTCCCCTAGGATCAGTCTACTCCGTTCGGGGAGTCAACTGACAATGCCATCTGCGGCGATGGGGAGAGGGAATCCGGGCCCGCCCTCACTCACGGACCCCAGCCCAAGGCCCTAAGGATGCAGACCTATCTGGGTCCGGTCCGGCTGGCGGGGCTTCCCGACGAAACACACCTGCCCGCGGGCATTCCAACTGCCCTGTCCTGGGCTGCTCCCTCTCCCCCTTACCTAAGGTTCGCCTGCAACAGTTATTCGCCTCCCTTTTAAAGCACCCGCGCTCGGACTAGGTGTCTTGCCTCTCTGTCCTTGTGCCTCCGTCCCAAGGCTCCACTCCAAACCCCGCCTCCTTATGTCTCCCCTCCCCCCCCCCGAACTCCCGCCGGCGAATTTACTGTACCCGGGATGTGATGTCATGTGACATCCTCCCCCCAGCTGTTTGGCGGCATCCGAGCACACCGCGCATGTGCGTGCTCCAGTTCGCCACTCCCCATAGAGGGCCGGTGCGGGGGCTTTTAAAGTGCGGGGCCGTAGCACCCCGTCACAGATGGGCAAGCCACAGCCCACAAGCCACATCTGGCCCATCAGCCATTTTAATGTGCGCCTCAAGCTCCTGCAGGAGAGCAGGATTTGGGGCTTGCCCTGCTCTGCACGGCTCCCGTAAGCAACAGGTCTCCCCTCCAGTTCTTAGGCACAGAGGTAGCCAAAGGACTTTGTTTGCTGCTCTTGCCCCAATCACCATCCCTGTAACTCCCACTGGCTAGAAACCACAGCCAATGGGAGCTGCAGGGATGGTGCGTGGGTGGGGGGAGCAGCTCACAGAGCCGCCTGGTCGCACCTGCACATCGGAGGTGGGCCGAAGGGGGACATTCCTCTTCACGCAGCTCTAGGAAGCAGGGGCAAGTGCAGCCTAGAGCCTGCACCTCTAAGCTCCCCCAACCATCTGCCCCAGTCCTGATTCTCCTGCCACCCTCTGAACTTCTCAGTTCCAGCCTGGAGGCCACTTCTTCACCCTGAACTCCTTATTTCTGGCCCCACCCCAGGGCTTGCACCCCTCAGCTGGAGCCCTCAGCCCTCTCGCACCTCACCCCCAATTTCAGGAACATGCATGGCCCTCCATATAATTTCCATACCCTGATGTGGCCCTCGAGCCAAAAAGTATACCCACATGGACTTAGAAACAGAGGTTCATACCTAGACAGTCACCTCCTTTGCAGCCAATTTTGTATAGCTCCGTATGGATTGCCTGGTAATTTCTTAAAACAGTTATACATGTTGGGGGCACAGTTCTTGGCGCCTGCAGTAGTAGGCCAAGCTAGGACTGATTTGCCCTGCTCTGGCAGCACAAAGCAAGCTTAACCGCACCAACTGGTAGCATGAAGCTGCTCTCAGTTGTTCCTCGATATTGGTTGGTAGTTGGACAACAAAAGATCGGGGAGTATTGCAGTCACATTTAGGACCCCACACCACAAAGATGTGCCAAACACTAACTGTCCAGTCTCATGACAGAAAGTCATCTGATGATGAATCAGAAGAAAGAAGTTTTGAATGAGAAAGTGCTTCACCAATATAGGGGTGAGAGACAAAGTTAGAAAGGCCAACCAAAGGCAAGCAATAAGTATATGTATTCTTCAGTATACTGTGTGTTCATGCCCAGCGTAGCTAACACTCTATAAGGCAGAAACATGACCAATAATTAGTGACTGAGTAAAAACAAAACAAAACAAAAACCCCTAAAAAAGTAAGCCTGACTCCCAATCTTCTGCCATGACTCACTCTGAGTCAGATCATGCAACTCAGCTAAGGAGCATTTACTCATGCAAGTGATCCCACTCATTTCAGCGTCCCCTTGGTGTTCCTAATAAGCTTACCCATATCTTGCATCTCCATTCCCTTCATATACCACTCCCTTTATCTGCTCTCTATTTATACAGGGATCTTTTTTGGGGGGGCAGGACTGTCATATATTTTATATTTGTACAGTACCCAGCATAATGGGGCTCTGTACAAATTATGGCTGATTATGGCTGCTGAGCACTATTGTAATAAGAATGGTAAATAAATCAAATAATTATAATAATCTTCAAGTCCCAGTTATCAACACAAACAGCTTTTAATGATGCAAAAGAAAAAAAACATAGGTGTTTTTGTTTGTTCATGTGCAGGGGTTGTTTCTGCTTTTTGTTTTTATGGTGTTTTATTTGTTTAAATTGAGAACCAGAAAACCAACAGGTACACAATGGGAAAAATGTAAACTTGCATATTCATAAACTTGCACAGTTCACAGCAAAATCTAATCCTGCTCCATGACTGATTATCTTAGGTGCTATCACAATCAAAGTAACATATGGGTTTTTCAGCACATGGATAGGAAAGAACAACTGCCTGCATGACCACAGAGTGAACAGGAAATTATGTCAATGTAAAGTGCTAGTCCACAGAGGGAAAAGAAGATCAAAACTCTTGAATGGTGTGTTTTTTCTCTCTCTCTCTCTCTGTACCCTGAAACTGAAGGACCCTTTAATTTTTTGTATTTATATTATACAGTCTCAGCAGCCAAAAGATATTTTTGTATGAATCAGCTAGCAGGGTGTTCAGCTCACATCCATAATTTTACATGGCAGGGAAGCCTCAAAATTATTCCTTTTATAGTGAGTTTTGTGTGCAGATAATATGAGAATATTTACCTTTCAAAACACAAAGCAAAGAATACACAAATTAACAGTGTTTTATTGGGGTTAGGGAGCCTTAAGAGGCAATGCTAACAAATTACCTAGAATGTATGTAATTTATGAATTAATCTGGTATACCATAAGTAAAGAACAGTTACCATAGAGACTGCCATATCACTTTATGTCATCTAACTCCCTTTATACCACATGGGGTTGCCAGCCCTCCAGGATTATCCTGGAGTCTCCAGGTATTAAAGATTAAGTCATGTGATGAAACCTCCAGGATTATTCCACCCAAATTTGGCAACAACATGAGACACCCAAAATCTTTGTGAAGATAAAACATGTGTCATTAGCTTATGTGAACATTCCAGTTTTAACAATCTGAAAAGCTTCAACAGAGAGTTATATTAGCCCATGGATTATATAGCTCATTTCATGTCTATCTGATAGCAGTCTTATTTCCTGCTTTTGTGGGTGAGCTCATTTTTCTTTTCAAATCTCCTCATCTCCCTCTTTTTTTCTCCTCTACCACTGTATCAGATCAATCATTACAGTTCATCTTTCCAAGACAAACAAAAAACACTGGGCTTTGAAGTAATACCAAAGATGGTGAATTAAAGAATGTTTTTGTTGCTAGGGGTATATAATCAGTGCCCTCCAGTAGAACATACATGCACGTCTGGCTGGCTGGCTGGCATGCACCTGCCACTGGCCCCAATGATCCTGGGGTTTTTATGGTCTGGTCTATTTATGGAAGGGAAGGGGAAGACCATAAGCAATAGGAAGAAGATAATGCAATCCTCCCATCTCTTACAGCTGACAGGAGAAGAATATAGTCTTTCAGCTCCCCCATCCCTAAAAGGAACAGAATAAAGATCCCAGTAGCGCCATTAATAAACTGTTTCAAATTCAGAGTACTACAAACATCACCCACATCTGAACACTTGCCCTTTACAAAGGATGCCATCTTCCCACATCATGAGAATGGTTTAGCTACCATTCCACTAAACTGCTCAGAAATATGCAGTCCCTTGGAAAGGCAAGCTGTGTGTAGCAGAGCCAGGAAGACCTCTGCTTCGTACATTTCTGAGGTCCTGCCTGCAACAGAATGCCTCATACAGTGATTTTCAGGTTAGCTAAGGAGGAGAGAAAGCCTTTTGTCTCATTGGGGAACATCAAGAGATTTTTGTTTTATTTTTGTTATTTTTGATTCAGCAAGTGAGTTTCACAGACAACAGAGCTGCATCTTCTCATTGTAGGAGTCCTATTCTTGCAGGCACTATAAAACTGTTAAAGGCATTTTAAGTGCATCTCTCTATCCAGGAATAAACAATGAGCAGACATCCCCAAATAAAATGGCCTCAACAGTCATAATGTTTAATAAAGCACACATGCTGCTTAAGGGGGAAGCCAACTTTTTTTTAAACTGACACCAATGTCAAAGTGGCTGTTGTCAGGAGTGTCTTAGCAAGAAGATCCTTGGTAAGAGAGAGAGTTCAAATCTGAAAACCCAAAGGAGTAAAATGCCAATACTTCCTTAGAGGAAGTTTCAGGTATTAGGCAGTATATCTCCAGGCAGTTCAGTTCATTGTTCTGTATTATCTGCTGGAGTCTTAAAATGATCAGGGAACAGAGCCAAAAAAAAAAAAAAAGTGTGACACTTTCAAATCATCAGTCCCTCCTGCATTGATTCCCTGCTCTTCCCCTGAGGGCCTGCCCCAAAGAGAGTCCATCTACTCCTCCTAAATATTCCACTTTCAAACAAACATCTAGCACAGGGACAAGCAAAATACAGCACGTGGGCCTGATCCTATGGACCGCTAGTGTCCCATGGCCAGAGGCATCTGGGGCAGGCTCCCTGCCTGAAATGACCCGCATGCCACTCGAAGTGGCCTGTAATGTCTCTGCTTAGCATGAAACTCTTGGTGGAGGCTATGTGCGCTGCCCCTGCGCCCAGCACAATTCTCACAGCTCCTGTTGTCTGGAAACCATCCAATAGGAGCTGTCTGGGCCATGCTTGTGGAACACCCCAACATGGCACACTGCACAGAGATGCACATGGCCCCAGCAGCTGCTCTGAGTCCCGAGCAGAGCAAAGCGCAGCAGGCAGGTAGCCTGCCTGAGGACCCTGCACCTGACACCCCTCCCCCTCCTACACCTCAAAATCCAAACCCTCTGCACCCCTCCCTCAGGTCACAACTCTCTCCCAGAATATGCATCCTTGCCTGCACCCCACTGCCCTGCCCCAGGTCACGATGACCTTCTTCACCCAAACTGCCTACTAGATCCCACACCCCTTCCTGGATCCAATCCCTTATTCCAAGCTCCTTTCTGCACACAAGCTCCATCCTAAACTCCACATCTACTCCATAGAAAAGTGCAGACTTGGACCACTTACCCAAATTTTGGAGTACCCTCCATCAAAAATTATTGCCCCTCTTTCCCCTCCACTCCCAATCTAGCACCTCATGGCTGAATATCAGCCTTCACAAATTATGGGAAACCCAGTTCACAGGGTCCTGCATAGATGCTGACCATAGATACATCAAACAATTAAATGCAGCCCTTGACCCATGTCTCTCAGGCTACTAGATAATTATGATTTGCATTGCAATAGCAGCCAGAACTTGCAGAGTATTGTATATAGCATGTAGGAAGACAAAGTTCTTGTATCAGAAAGCTGTCAAACAAAATAACCATGACAATGTCTGGAGGGTGACATGGTAGAGACTGAACCTAATCTTTTGCAGGATGTTCTTCACCCTCGCCGCCCTCCACCTATATCTCTAACACCAATGAGAGAGCTCTTTTCTCCTCCCAGAGCTCCAGCTTGGGGAAGGACATGGAGTAGCACTCCTGTCCCACACAGCTCTGAGAAAGGGAATAGGAGGAAGTGCACCTGGCATAAGTGACTGACTGAGCTCAAGCAACGTGTACAGGCTCAGCCCAATCTAATGCTCCAACCACCCATACCCCCTACTGCATATCTGGCAACCGCCAGAATCTCTTTTTTCCTCTACTGGGGCTCAGACTCTGCCTTTGGGATGTGTTTACCATTGTGAACACACAGAAGTTAATGGAGTTAAATCATAGCTGAAGCGGTCCCTGTAGTATTAGGATGAAATATGACTGCTGAAGCACCACCTCAGAAGTCCAGGTGGCTTGTGTTCTTATACCCTTTCTCCACCATCTACGTGTCCAGTTTGTGTGAATGGCTCCTTAAGAGCCACCTGGGGAGACACCTGGCGACCCTTTTGAAATGTAATGGCCAGGGCTCGACAAATAATGTAATCTACTTGCCCGTGGCGAGTAGATTACAACCCAGAAGAGCAGGCACAGAGTGATCTGCGCATGCACAGAACCACGCGAAACTGCGCGGCTGGTGAGTGGGGCTCGCCGCCGCTTGGCGAGCCCTGGTAATGGCGACCGATATTTGGGTCCAGACCCATAGGTTGGGAAACCCTGCTCTATCTAGAAACCTGCTGACCTAAAAAATTGTCCTGAGGTGTCTGGAATCCCCAGCTCCTTCTGCACTTTTCTACGTTCTTCCTAAACACAGTGATTTCCAACCCACCACCAAAAAATGAGTACAGGATCTGTCAAAAAAGCTCCCCGCTGTCGGCAGAACCGCGGCTACATAGCACTTTCACTTTCAAAATGGCATGTGATCGGCACAGCGCTGGAACGTGAGTATGCACATGAAGCCCGGGATATTTGCACTTTCAAAGTGCTTTATTTGCATCCCTCTGCCGACAGAGAGATGCAGTCTGGAGGCAGCCATAGATACCTTGCGTTTATACAAGCAAGCAATTTTTTTCTCTGATACCGCACAAAAAGCTTCTCAGTCCTTTTTGGTCAGGCAGCATCTCAAAGTCACTCCTTCTGAGTCCCATCAGTGTTGTACCTCAAGCTGGTCTAGAGATTAAATGGAAGTCTTGGCAAAGCCTATTTGAAACTCAGTGGGTTTGATTTCCAAGATTAAAACCCCTTTTTCCTCCCAATTTCAGTTCAAGTGGGTTCATTCTCACTCCATTTCTGGAGTCAAACAGACCTTGAAGTATAGAGCAAAACTCAGCCAAAACAGTTTTGCCTGGCTCCATCTAAAGCCATAAATGGACCTAGAATCACTTGCAACTTGGCCTGAGTTTGCTCCAAGAGATTCATGAACCTGGCTCTGACGTTGGGCTGGTAATGAAATGCTCAATCATTGGCTTGATTTTGTCAGAAAATTATGGCATTGCTCCAGATTAACTATAAAGAAGGAGAAGCTCAGATTGAAGGTTTTACTAAAATTTTCCCTCTCTTAATCCAGTCTGAAGCAGAAGCAACAGCAGAATACTGACACCAAATGTACACCGGGTGCCAAAGGCGGCCCTGTAGTGAAAACACTATGTGTTTCGGGCAAAAGAATCCCACTACTGTAGTCAGTAACAGAAAGAGATTCAGTCTGAGGAATAAGTTCAGACATCTCTCCCACACTTTTTTGTGCTGTCCTTTAATATAAGGAAAGGAGGAGAAGAAAAATAAATATGCTGAGTTAAATGTGCCAAAATGTACCATTGTGGTCCAGGACATTCTCTATGAGCGAGGATGGCTGTACAAGCTGGATACTTCCTGTTCAGATCTTGGAAGAATCGCAATAAAATGGACAAATGTCTCAGCGGTGTAGCCGTATTAGACTTTGTCCTCACACACAACAATTTCTAATTTGGGGGACAAGGCACCCGCATGGCCCCATTTTTATGCTGACCTTGAACAACATTTCCTCAGCTCTCGTCCCGTAGCACTAGGGTGACCATCTGTCCCATTTTAATTAAGCCTCTTCCCAGCATCCCAACTTTTTTTGAAAAACGGACACATTGTCCCGTATTTCCCTTGAAGCGGCGGGGGGGAGGGGAGGAGAGCCACCAGTGCTCAGGACTTCAGCCCCAAGGTGGGGGGGGGGGCATCGGCAATGCTCGGGAATCCAGCAGCTGAAGCCCTGAACCCCAGCGACTTCCCCCTCCCCTCCCACGCGTGCTGTGGGACTGAACTTCACCGC
This sequence comes from Pelochelys cantorii, assembly GCA_032595735.1. Taxonomy (NCBI): domain Eukaryota; kingdom Metazoa; phylum Chordata; order Testudines; family Trionychidae; genus Pelochelys; species Pelochelys cantorii. The sequence goes on from CM064332.1 coordinate 29,476,996, forward strand.
CACAGAGGGGAAGGGAGGGTGGGAAGCCGCCAGCACTCAGAGCTTCAACTGCTAGAGACCCAGGCATTGGAGAGCTTAAATAAGGGACTGTCAGAAGCCCACCCCTTCGGGCTAAAGCCCCGAGCGCCAGCAGGCACCCCCCCCCAGGGCTAATGCCCTGAGCACCTGCAGGACCCACCTCCCCCTTGGTATCTCATATTTGGCATAGGGAAATATGGTCACCCTACCTAGCACCCTTCCTCTACATATTAAGGATGTAATAGTGTAGTCAATTAACCAATAAGCAAAAGCTTATAGGTTAATGCTATAGACTACATGCATTTCCCTCCTCCCCCTGCCTGTTAATTTTTTAGCTGGCTGGCCAGCAGCCTGGCTCAGTCCTGACTTCTGACAGGTCCCAGACCTATCCCTGCTGCAGCTTTGCATTTAAAGCATATTAGGAGCCAGGCGTGCATGCAGCCTGGCTCAGTTCTGGCTCACGCTGAGTCCGGAAGCTCAGACCTTCTCCCTCCCCCCCAACTTCTGATAAATGTTTTTGAAAAGGGGGTAAACAGTGACGAATCCAAAGCTGACTGCCAAGAGTTACAAAGGGATCTCACAAAACTGGGTGACTGGGCAACCCAGGGGCAGATGGAATTCGGTGTTGATAAGTGCAAAGTAAAACACATGGAAAAATATCATCCTAACTATACATACAAAAATGATGAGGTCTAAAATAGCTGTTACCACACAAGAAAGAGATCTTGGAATCAATGTGGACAGTTTGCTGAAAACATTTGCTCAATGTGCAGTTTCAAAACTAAAAAGCTAACGGAATATTGGGAATCATTAGGAAAGGAGTAGATAAGACTACAAAATACCATATTGCCTCTATATAAAATCATTGTATGCCCACATCTTCAATACTGTATGCAGATCTGGTCACCCCATCTAAAACAGATATATTGGATTTGGAAAAGGTACAGAAGGAGCAACAGAAATAATTAGGGGGAAGGAACAGCTTCTTTATGAGGAGAGATTAACAAGATTGGTACTTTTCAGCTTGGAAAAGAAATGACTAAAGGGTGGGGGAATATGTTAGAGGTCTAGAAAATAATGAATGGCATGGAAAAATAGAATAAGGAAATGTTATTCATTCATTCACTAATATAACACAGGAAGCTGATCCAATTCAATTTATAGGCAGCAGATTTAAAACAAACAAAATACATTATTTTTTCACGGTCAACTTGTGGAACTCTTTGCCAGGATATGGTGGAAAGGCCCAAACTATAGCAGGGCTCCAATAAAAACAAAATAAGTTCAAGGAGGATTGATCCATCATTGGCTATTAGCCAGCATGGGCAGGGATGATGTCCCTAGCTTCTGTTTTCCAGAAGCTGGGAATGGGGAATGGGCAATGGGATGGATCATGATGATTGCCTCTTCTGTTTATTCCTTCTGACGCACCTGGCATTGGCCACTGTCAGAAGACAGGATACTGGGCTAGAAGGACCTTTGGTCTAACCCAGGATGGTCATTCTAATATTCTTATATAGAGCTGAAATGTATGTGCCTCCTGCTGTAACCCACTAGACTACACTCCTCTTCCAGAGCTGAGAGTGCGCCCAGGACTCCTGACAGGGTCTCTCTCTTCCCAGAGTTACTAACAAAGTAAGAATATACATTAACGTTTTAAGGTTAATTAGTGTCCCTTACGTGACTTGCCACAAAATGTCAGAGTATGTTAGTGTTAGAGCTGAGTGAGTCTAATATTTATTTAATTTTCTTTCTTTTATGTAGGAATTAGATACAGTGCTCCTGTCAGCTAACTCCTAGGTTGTCTGCCAAAAAAACAAAACAAAACAAAACAGAGTTTTCCAGTGCCTTGGTAGCCCCTGGATAGAGATGATGCATGTGGGGAGGATGGCAGATGGGGTTGGTTCCCTGCTCCCCATTTGATGCTTGGTTTGTACTGAGCATGCTCAGTAACACTGCTGAAGTCGCTGTCCTCAGTCTGCTTCCCATGCTCTCACTCTCTCTCCCCCGGCATGCACCAGTCACCCCCTCTACCAAAACCTGAAATGGCGCCCCTGCATATGGACCCACGGGAAGGAGACCCTTGAAGAATTCCCCAGAGGTTTCAACAACTTCCACCCCACCATCAACCTTACCCTGGACCAGTCCACACAAGAGATCTACTTCCTTGACACTACAGTACAATTAAATGATGGCCACATTAACATCACCCTATACCGGAAACCTACTGACTTTTATTCTTACCTACATGCCTCTATCTTCCATCCATGACACATCACATGATCAATTGTTTAGAGTCAGGCCCTAAAATAAACCAGACTTGCTCCAATTCCATAGAGAGAGACAAACACCTACAGGATCTTTATCAGGCATTCTTAAAACAAATACCTGCCTGGGGAAGTGAAGAAACCAACTGACAGAACCAGACAAGTATCCGGGGATCTGCTTCTTCAAGACAGGCCCAACAAGGAGAATAACGGAACACCACTAGTCATCACCTACAACCCCCAGCTTAAATTCCTCCAGCGCTTCATTAACAGTCTACAATTTATCCTGGAAAATGATCCCTCACTCTCACAGGCCTTGGGGACAGGCCAATCCTCGCCTACAGACAACCCCGTAACCTGAAAAATTCTTTCCAGCAAGCACACAGCACACCTCAGACACACTCACCCAGGAACCTACCCCTGTAATAAACTCCATTGCCAACTCTGTCCACACATCTATACAAGTGACACCATCACAGGACCTAACCACATAAGCCACAATATCAGAGGCTCATAAACCACACATCCTCTAATCATGTGATCTATGTCATAGAGGGCCAGCAATACTTCTCTGCCATGTACATTGGCCAAACTGGACAGTCTCTATGACAAAGGATTAATGCAGGGGTTCTCAAACTTTGTGATACCACGACCCCCTAAAATGCTAAATGAATCTGTGTGACCCCCCACACCCTCACTGCCCTGGGTCGCTTCCTCCCCCCTTCTCACCAGACTCCTTGCCCTCCTGGGGTTCCTTCAAGGTGTTTGAGGTCCTCAACGCCCTTCCCCCCTGCAGGCTCCTTCCCCCTATCTCTTTCTCCTCTGTGCCTCTTTTCCACTCCGCGTCCCTTTGGTTCCTTCTCTCTCCTCTCCTCTGACCCCCACGTGCCCTTATTTACCTCCGGGTGCTCTGCCCTGACCCAATCCCCCAGCCCACTGCCTGAGGGACCCCGCCCTCTCCCAGCTGGGGAAGCGTTCGGTCGCCCAGCAACTGTGCCCCAGCCTGCCCCTCGCACGTCCACTTCTGCACCGGCGCCGGCCTCACTCTCCCACCGCCTTGCCTCCTGCTGCAGCTGAGCCTCGCTCCTGGAGTCCCCCGGCCCCGGCCACGCTGCACGGCTTGCCGGCAGCTACCTTCTACCGCCCTGCCGCTCTTCGTGGCCCAGGAGAGAGGGGTCACAAGTGAAAAACTGAATCCAGCTGCGACCCCCCTCTAAATTGCTTGCGACCCCCCTGGGGGGGTCGCGACCCACAATTTGAGAAACTCTGGATTAATGGATACAAAACAGATATTCAAAATGGTAACACACATAAACCTGTAGGGGAACATTTTAACCTGCCTGGGCACTCATTAATGAATTTAAAAGTAGCCATTTTTCTACAAAGGAATTTCACAAACCAAATACAGAGTGTGCAGAATTGACTTTAATATGCAAATCTGACACCTTCTCACTTGGTTTGAACAAAGACTTGTACTGGTTAACATATAACACCAGCCTTCCTTACATTCCACACCCTATTGACATCAAAAGCTAAATATGGAACACTTCCAGCCTACTCAATTAGCCTCATTAGCACCAGGACTACAATTGACAGGTAATTTTTTTCTTTTCTCTCTCCTGCTTTATTCTGAGGGTCCCCCTTTTTTCCACTCCAGATCATCTCATCTGAAGAAGTGAGTTTTGCCCATGAAACCTCATGGTACTGTATAATTTTTGTTAGTCTCTAAGGGTATGTCTATGCTGCAACAATATTTTGAAATAACTAGCACTATTCCAAAACAACTTATTCTGCATCTACACAGCAGGCAGTTATTTTGAAATAGTGTCAAAATAGTGTCAAGCTGGAGGACTTCTTACCCCGACTCCTGTAAACCTCGTTGTATGAGGAATACGGGAAGTTGAAAGAAGAGTGCTCTATTTTGAAATAAGTGCTGTGTGGACACTCCCTATTTCTAAATAAGCTATTTCAAAATAAGATATATAATTGACATAACTCAAAATAAGCTATGCAAATTGAGCTAAGTCCTGCAGTGTAGATGTATCCTACGGTGCCACAGGACTCCTCATTTTTTTGAAGTTGTTTTTAATAAAATGGACAAAACATTTCCTTCAGACCTCTGTTATTATTAATGAATGGTGACATAACCAGCAAAAAACCAAAGTAATAAACAATATACAGTATATTTATGGCCCTATCTAATTCACAGTCAATTTTGGTCAATTTCACAGCCATAGGATTTTAAATATTGTAAATTTTATTATTTCAGGTATGTAAATGTATGGATCTTGACCCCAAAAAAGCTGTGTGGGGTCACAAGGCTATTGTATGGGGATTGGGGTACTGCTACCCTTCCTTCTGCACAGCTGCAGGCAGCAGCCCTGCCTTCAGAGCTAGACAGCTGGAGAACAGTGGCTGTTGGCCAGGAGCCTAGCTCTGAAGGCAGTGCCATTGCCAGCAGCTATGCAGATGGCAGGATGGCCTGCTATGGTATTGCCACTCTTATTTCTGCACTACTACCTGCAGACTCGGGTCCTTAGTCAGCAGCTGCCACTCTCTGGCCACCCAGCTCTGAAAACAGCAGTACAGAAGTAAGGGTGACATAGGTATGGTATTACCACCAATGTTCCCTCTAACCTTTTCCCTCTATGTGCAGAAAAAGTTTTTTATGTGCATCGAGGCATCAGAGAATGTGCACCAGCAACAGACACACAAAACCTAGCAGTGGGCGCTCTGCTAATCAGGTGGGGGGGCATTAGAATTTCTCCTGAGTGGCTGCACAAGCACACAGCTTACAGGGAACACCGGTTATCACCCTTACTTCTGCACTGCTGCTGGTGGAGTACTGCCTTCAAAGCTGGGCACCAGCCAACAGTACAACCACTGCTCTACACTAGGACTTTATTTCAAAATGACCCCTCCTCCCAAGGTCAAATTTATAAGTGGAGCATCCACACTACCAAGCCCATTATTTCATAATAACGAGCCACAGAATTTGCAATCTGTACTACTGCTTTTCATCAGGAATAATGCTAATTCCGAAATAGTTATTTTGAAATAATGCTAGCGTGGACAGTCCAGTGCCACTATTTCAAAATAATTATTCCCCAGTGCTTCCTGGGGCTCTAAGTCTGAGGTAGCATGTCCACATTAATGGAGCCTGCCTTTGACTAATTTTGAGGCTTCCCCGTAGTGCGGACATGCTAATTTGAATTTGTTAAATTGGGAGTTAAGTCAAATTTACTAATTTTGAAATAGTTTCCTAGCATAGACATGGCCCAGTTGCCTAGCTCTGAAGGAAGTAATGCAGAAGTAAGTAGCAAGGCAATACCACGACCCTCCTAAAATAACTTTGTGATCCTCTTGCAACTCCCTTTTGGGTCAGGACATCCAACTGGAGAAACACCGGTCTCCCTCATTAAATCTGTACAGTGTAGGGTAAAGCACGCAAAAGGCCAGATTTCATGGTCCGTGACGTGTTTTGCATGGCTGTGAATTTGGTAGGACACTAAGTATTCCTACATGAGTTGGAGAGGAATCTTAGGGTACATCTAGACTACAGGCTTTTGTCGACAGAGGCTTTGTCGACAGATACTGTCCACAAAGCCTCTGTCGACAAATAGTGTCTAGACTGCATTACGCGGATCGAAAAAGCGATCCGCTTTGTCAACAAAGAGCGTCCAGACTGCCGGATGCTCTATTGACAAAAGAAGGCACCCGGAAGCACTTCTAGCAGGGCATGGGGGCAGTATGTACTTCCTGGTGCTGCTGCCTGTCCTTTGCAGAGACACGTGCTTAAAGGGACCCCCCTGAACAGCCATTGCTCTCCTTCTGCAGCTGCCTTGCTTACCTTCTAGAGGGACAGCAAAGGTTTTGCAGTGCTTGCTGTGAGTGCCCTGCTTCCTGGGACACCACAGCAGTTTGGTGGTTGGGTTTTTTTTTTTGAACGTTTTTCTGGTTTAGATCCCCCTTTTTTGCCATGGAGCCAGAGCTGCCCCTGGGCAGGCGATGGCCCCACTCCATACTGCTTCAAGTGCTGCTGCAACTCCATGAGACCTTCATGCTATTAATGCCCGGTCCGGATTCTGAACCCAGCCTGGAGCCCCTACTTCAGGATGCAGCAACACTGTTCTTGCCTCCGAACATTTTCCAGGAAAGATGATTTTGGAGGCTGGAGCCAAGTACAGACTGGTGGCACCAGCTCATAATGGAGCAGTGGGATGACCAGGCTTGGCTCCAAAACTTCAGGATGCAGAAGTCCACCTTCCAGGAGCTCTGTACCTGACTTGCCCCCGCCCTGCAACGACAGGACACCCACCAGCACCCTGCCATCCCACTGGAGAAGAGGGTAGCTATTGCCCTCTAGAAGCTGGCCACTCCTGACAGCTACCGGTTAGTGGGACACCAGTTTGGGGTGGGGAGATCTACTGTTGGCGCCGTGCTGATGGAGGTAAGTCCCTCGGGGGGGGGGGGCGGGAGAGAAAGAGTCCATGAGGGGTAGGGGGCCTGCAACAGGGAAGGGCGGGGCGGCAATGGAGGGGAGGTGGTAGAGGGCTCCTGGCCTCACTCCGCCCTACTGCTGGGAGCAATCATTGGGGGGGGGGGGAAGGGGGGAGTCCTGGGGTCTTGCGGGGGGGGGGGAAAGAGGGGAACCTCCCAAGGAGTCGGGCAACCCCTCTAATTTCCTATTCCATATGTTTGTATGTGTCTATTTCTGCAGGTGGTGAGGGCCATCAACTCGGAGCTGCTGAACACGACTGTCCGCCTCAGAGATCTAGACACCATCATGGCCGGTTTTGCTGGGCTGGGATTCCCAAACTGTGGAGGAACGCTCGATGGAACTCATGTTCCCATCCGTGCACCACCCCATCGAGCAGCCCAGTATATTAACTGAAAAGGGTACTTCTCCATTGTGCCGCAGGCCCTGGCTGACCACTGTGGACTATTCACGGACATTTGTGTGGGGTGGTCGAGCCGGGCACATGATGCTCGGATCTTCCACATTCGCGCCTTTACAAAAGGCTGCAGGCTGGAACCTTCTTCCCCCAGTGAAACTTTGCTGTTGGGGGACGTAGAGATGCCGGTCTGCATTGTGGCCGATGCGGCGTACCCTGTCATGCCCTGGCTCATGAAGCCATACACAGGGCATCTGAACCTGAGCAGGGAACTCTAACACACATCTGACATGGGTGCGTTTACAGGTGGAATGCGCGTTTGGCCGGCTGAAGGGAAGGTTTAGGTGCATGCTCACTCGCCTCGACATGGGGGAACACAATATCCCAGAGGTGGTGGCTGCATGTTGCATCCTCCACAACCTGGTGGAGAGCAAAGGGGAAGCCTTCCTCCCAGGCAGGGGGGCAATGGCTGAAATGGAGGGGAGGCGGTTTGCATAGCCTCGGACACCTGCTGTTCGCCAAGCCCATGAGGTGGGGGTCCGCATGCGGGAAGCTCTGCATGAGCGCTTCTCAGCTGGAGCCCAATGACTTTCCCCAAGGTCTCCCCAATGGGGACTGTGGGCCTGGGCCCCCCGTCCCAAAACCTTTCCTCCCACAAGCCATCCCTGAACCAGCCTCCAGGCAGTTAAGAGACACACACCATGTTAAATCTCAAAAATATAATGTTTATTAACAATTAACATTCAAATAAATAACTGTTTGTAAAAAATAGAACTGTTCAACATGTAATCAAAAATAAACTGTTTTGTAAACTCTTCAACTGTTTTTAAAACTGGGGGAGGAGGAGGGGATGTCAACCTGGAGGGGGGAGGGAGGGAGGGATGGAGGACAGGCAGCTTACGGATGATGGCAATATCGCCTGGGCCGCAAACCTTTGCAACCTCAGGTCCATGGACCCTGCTGTCCTCAGGGTCGAGTCGGGGCTGTGCCAGGGGGGAGCTGCAGATGGCTCTGCCCTAGCAGGGTGGGAGAGGGGTGACAGGGGCTGAGGGAGAGGAAGGGGGGGCAGAAGAGGCTGGAGCCGGATGAGCGGGAGGAGTCCCCAGGGGGAGAGGACCTGGCACTGCCAGGGCCTCTCAGACAGTGGAACACATAGCGCTCCAGTGGGGGAGGAAATCCTCCAGGAGACGATTGTGCCAGCGAGCCTCCTCCCTTGCCCTTTCTGCCATGGTGTCCTCCATTCTCTCCAGGGCCTTGACATGCCTCCTCAGGAGGTCGCTGTAGACCCGCCAATGCCTGCGGGTGCCGTGGGACCGGGTGGGTGCTGGCATGGGTGTTGCCTGGCGGTCAGCAGCAGCAGGTCCAGCTGTGGAGGAGAAGAGGGAGAACTGATCAGTGTCAGGAATTCACACACTGTCCCTGTTTGGGCTCAGAGAATCAGTCCTTACAACAAGGGATGGGAATGTTGTTACTGCAAGGCCATGTCTGGCCCTGCCAGCTGCCCCGGCCTCACAGAGGCCCCGTTGTGGCTAGGGCAATGTCCACCTCCACCCCCTACATCTCCCCCTCCACCATGGCCGTACAGGCCAGGGAAGTGTGCAGCCACAGTGGGTCACAAGACGTAGGACAGGGGCCTGGAGCACCTTGGGTCTCCCAGGGACCCCACCCACATACCCACCACCTACCCATCTGCTTGCACATGCACAGAGAAATGCATGCTGTCTAGGAAGACCAAGACGTGCAGATTGCTCTGCATCCTCTCTGCTCCCACCGACCCCCTTCTGTGTCTGTGACCCTGACTGCACTCACCTGATGTTCCCTCGCCAGCATCAGAGGATTCCTGTAAGGCCTCCTGGGTCTCGGGGACAGGCTGCAGGGTCAGGGTCACCGCGGTTTCAGTGGTGTCCTCCTCCTCCTCGTCTTCTCCCGGAACCTGCTCCTGTGTGTCCGGTGTCCCCTCCTGGCAGTGCTACACCAGTGTGTGCAAGCCCGTCTGCACTAGCACCGGGGCAGACAGCGGTTCCCCACCACCCAGGATGCAATCAAGCTCCTGATAGTATGCGCAGTGCACTGGTGCTGCACCTGAGGTGGAGCTGCGCTCACAGGCCTTGACATAGCCGTGGCCTGGACTTGCTACAATGTCCTGGGTGGTGCCCTTTTTGTGCCAGCCCCCGAACCATGCAGCCATATATGTCTGCATTTCTGCGCCGGGTGTGCAGGGCCTGGAGCGCTTCCTCCCCCCGCAAAGTTCGAGCAGGGTCAGGACCTCTGACCCTGACCAGGCTGGAGCTCTCTTTTTTCCTGGAGATGGCACCTGTGATGGCTCCTTCGAAGGTCCTTGGGGGCCTCGGAGATCTTGGGCTTCGCACATGCCCACGTGGCAGGGACGCAGGGAGAGCTGCCAGCGGACAGTCTTGGTCTGTGGCCAGCTTCCTGTCAGAATGGCTGCTCAGGGTGTGTGCACCTTTAAAACATGGCTACAGACAGGAACAATAGAGGTATTCCCTGAAGATGGACTGTCCAGCAGGGCTTTTCCTTGGAGGTCTTTCTCTGTCGACAAAAAAAACACCCACGTCCACACTGCGACAAAGGCATAAAATGAGGTTTACCGCCGTCGACAAAACTGCCGCGTTCTGTCCACTTACTGTCGACAGAACGCGGCGGTAGTGTAGACACAGGTATAGTTTTGTCGACAAAAGTCCACTTTTGTCGACAAGTCTGTAGTCTAGACACACTCTTAGTTGTGGGGGGGGGGGGGACTAGATATTTATTTGTTATTGGTATCATAGTACATAGGACCCCAATCATGGACCAGAACCCCACTGTCCCAGGTGCTGTACAAACACAGAAAAAAGAGTTGACAATCTAACCCCATGGTCACCAACCAGTCGATAGCGAGGCATCCGGGCCCCCCATTTCCTCCCACCCCCAAAGAGCCCCACTACCTATCTCCAGCGACAATGGAGGTAGTGGTAGCTTCCCGGTGGGTGGACGGAAGTCCTGAGCTGCGCGTCACTTCCGTGGGTTCCAGAAATGTGCTGGCTGCTCCTTGCCACATGTCTGTGGCATGACATTAGTGAGGCTTGGGGGGGGGGGGGGGGGCGTTTGGAGGAGTTATTTTTTTGCATTTCACTTGTGTAGTCCCAACTGACTTTTCTGTGGGTCAGTGACCCCTGACTCAAAACAGGTTCCCTGCCCTTCTCATAAATAAAAACAACACAGAAAGTTTTTGTATTTCACATAGTATTTTATTTAAAAATGAAGCCTGGCCAACAAACCCCAAATTGGGGCCAAGCCCCCATCTGGCCACAGCATCATAACACTCCTGCACCCCCATTTCCCCCCAGACCCTACATCTGAGCCTGTCATATACTGGAACCCCTTGCCCTGAGCCCTTCACATACCCCAGCCCAAATTCCTGCATCCTCACATCCACAAGCCTGTGGCTTGCTTAGTACCCCAACCCTCCATCTCACCCCAACACTGCCCGGCCTGGAGCTGCCTCCCCGAGCCAGCATCCCCTTCTCCACCTCTTCCTGCAGCCAGATTTTCTCCCAGAGCTTGCACCTCTCACCCCTTCCCATACCCAAATCCCTCATTCCCACTCCAGAGCCTACACGTCCTGTCTCAACCCAGCGACGGTACAGCTAGACTGCAGAAGTTTTTCAGGATTCCAGAGATATCCCAGAAAAACTCTTCTGCATCCAGGGATGCGTTTGTTCTTCTGCTTTTTTTAGTGGAGGAGCAAACATGCTCTTTCGGTAACCCCTGTATTCCTCTTTCCATGAGGAATAAGGGGGCTTCCAAAAGAAGGGGTTTTTCTGACATTTGGTCCAGTCTAGACAGGCCAAATGTTGGAAAAACCTCTTCCTACAGAAGAATTGGACAAAAAAAAGCAGCAGTATAAGGGTTGGGGATAGCAAGTGATGGAGAGGAGGAGAATAGAGAGGGTGGGGCAGGGCTTCAAGGAAGGGATGGGGTTTTGGGGGAAGGATGGGGCGGTAGATCTTGGTTTGTTCTGTCCTTTAAAAAGTGATCTTGGGTGTAAAAAGGTTGGAGATCACTGATCTAGCCTAATACTACCTCTAAATCTTTTCCACTCTAATTTCCATCAGAACTACTAAGAGTCCTTTAAAACAAACAGCTAAGAGAACTGCTTTTTTTAGTTATCAATTCCTTGACAGGAAATACTAACCTGCCACACAGAAATGAAATTTCAATTTGTCTTTCCAGGCCACTATACAGATTATGAAAGGAAGGCTAGATATCATGAGCCACTTAGGACTGAATTCAATGCAAAACTATCAGGTGGCTTTCGTTTTCTGGGACTTATGCTATGCAAAAATCAGAAAGCATTTCTTCCTATTGAACACAGCCATTCATGATTAATCAGGCATGTAAACACTTCTAGTTTCATGTGCAGCTGGTAATTCCTCCAGCTGTCAGTTTTACCAGAGTCTTGAATAATAAATATTATCATCATGGAATGGTTTCTGCAGAGCGCAGGGATGTTATACAGTTACTGACATGCAGACATATGGCAGCTTTCTAACCATGCAGGACCTGCTTCTAACCACCTTAAAGAAGCCAAATATTATAACTTCAAAGCTATTTGGTCTGAATAGTCATACTGAGAACGGACCCATAGGAAATTAATCCCTGCTCTGAAAACTCACCATCTCCTATCCCCCTACTATGGCTAACACAATATGACTAACACAACCTCATGTTGCTGAAGGAAGAGCTCAAATAGTTTCATGATAAGTTGACAGTGTTTCCTATTAGTTCTGTAATAACTGTATCTTGCTTTAACATCTTCGGCCTCTAAATCAGGATTATTTAGGTTTACAGGTTTACTTACTCCAATATGTGGTCACTATCTTGTAAATATGAAATGCTTTTGAATTACCATGTGTTAATGCTAAGAGAGGATCAAATATTATTCTTCTTAGCCATAAGAGGCAGTTTCTGACATTTCCTTACCCACAGCTGGACAATGTAACCCACCCCAAAGCTTGTCATTCTGCTACTAAACTACACATGCTGCTGATATCCTTTTAAACACTATCATGTGACCGACGACAACAAACTGCATTACAGCCATTTAAGATTAAGATGTTCATTGCTGAGGCAACCACCACCACAAAGTACTTATTCTTCCCTCTCCTCTACCTGAATGATTGGAGTCTTAACCTGCAACAGAAGGAATGTACAAGAACCACAGAAATATTAACCCTTTAAAATTAGGTAGCTAAGATGACGTATATTACATGTTCTTGACAGTAATTTCCTATTTCTTACACACACTAACTCATTTTCCCTCCTCTTTTAATGTTTATATCATTACGATGTCATTGAGCAATTATACTTTGGGTCACATTGTGCCTTGAAGGCATTATCTTACACGGGTAGCTATGCAGAGTTGCATCACCCCAGGTAGAGCTTTGTAAGGGAATAGATCTCAGGAGACTATCATTTTCAGAGCTCTAGGGAATGAAGGGAAACGACATCATGCACCATCCCATAGGCATCCTCCACCATGTGCCTGGTCAACTGCTAGCCAACCACAGGGAGGGAGTTTCTTGCCTATTCCTTTCAGTTAATATATGCCTCATTGATGTTAGGCTGGAATGAGGAGGAGGAAGAGTTTTCAGGACCCTCCCATTCGTTACTCTCCGTGTGCACCTATGGAAAAATCCATGCACAGCCTCACGCCCAGCCCTGTGCAGAGGGAGCAGATAGTAAGTGTGTGAAATTAGGATAAGGGGTGGGTAGTAATAGGCACCTATCTAAGACAAAGCCCCAAATATCAAGACTGTGCCTATAAAACTGGGACATCTGATCACCCTGTGTGCTGTACTTGCAAAACTATTCTCTCTCCATAGAAGAAAACTCACTGTTATCCTTCTGAACACATTTCTTCTACTCAGGGCCGGATTAAGGAGGGGGGGCTAGCCGGGCAGCTGCCGGGGCACCAACCTATGGGGGGTGCCTGACTGAAGTGGTAAGGGGCGTCGCGCGCCCGGGGGCGGGGCCGTGCATACGCCGCACGCCCGGCGCCCCTTACCACTTCAATCAGGCGTCCCCCATAGGTTGGCGCCCGGGGGCGGGACCACGCATGCGTCGTGCACCTGGAGGCGCAGCCACGCATGTGCCGCTCACCCGGGAGCGTGGCGCCTCTTACCATGTCAATCAGGCACCATGCGCCCAGGGGCGGGGCCACGCATGCGCCACACACCCGCTGCCAAGGACACAAGTATGGCTCGGTCCGGCACTGCTTCTCCTTAAAGGGAGCCTCACATTCATACTACAACATATTGCAGAGTTAAGTTCAAATTGAAAAGATGTGACTGTACCTGTGCAGAAATACTAAACACTCACCTTTTCAATATAGTGAAGCTGTAAGAGAAGACACAATTGGGAGTGCTTTGTGGGGGCCCAGCACTTCGAAGAAAGCCTTGCCCAAACCTCCCTTAAACCGCAGATCTCAGTTATGTCTTAGGCCTGTTGACACTTACCACTGCAGGGATGGATCTCCCGAGGTCAATTTAGCAGGTCTAGACCCACTAATTAGACCAGTGTTTCCCAAACCGTGTTCCGCAGGACTCCGGGGTTCCGCAAAGTGAAAATAAGGGTTCCACGAGAAAATTCCATTACTATAACATTTTATGATTTAAAAATAAATAATTAATATTTAATGCATATTAGTTTTTTAGCTTTATTTTTTGTACACATTAAATGTGATTTTTGTTTTTAAATATGTGCAATTAAACTAAACGTTGATTTCATGACCTTGTTTAGCATTTGTTTATTATCCTTACTTATTTGTGGTCTACTTTTTCAGCTCCATATATTAGACTGTTATTAAGTATTCCACATAATTCTTTTGAGTTTAAAAAGGGCTCCATGGCCAAATAAAATTGGGAAACACTGAATTAGACCCCAAATTGAACTCCAATTGACTTCAGTACTCCACCAGAGTGAGGAGAGTTGATGGGATAGTCTCTCCCATTGACACCCCTTCCCTCCTCCCATGGGGATGCTGCAGTAAGTCAACTAAGGTACGTTGATTCCAGCTACGCTATTCATGTAGCTGGAGTTGTGTACCTTAGTTAGACATTGTCCCCTACTGTAAACCTGGCCTTAGCCATGCCAGCAGCTGTGCAGCACTGAAACAGGCAGCACAACTTTAAGAACTAGGAAAATAATTCCTTTTTACATGGCTTGATGTGTAACAGTGAAACAGCTTCTGCAATTGGTTAAATGATTGACCCACCTTCTGTATTTTATCACAGCAGTCATTTATGGCTGTTTATACTGCAAAGCCATAATTTATAAGCACTTAACTATACTTATGCCAATAGAAAGGGTCAGAGGGCCTTTTTATGCCTGTATTTCCTATCCTTATCTGTAAACACATAACAGACTGGTACGTTTTCTGAATATATAGACAGATGCATTTGCTTGCCTGAAATTCACCTGTTAGGTACATTGATACCTTCTGAATTAAAGAAGCTGAGGACAAACTGGATAATTGTGAAACAGGAAAGTGCTGAACTGACTTTTAGACATGTGGATAACAGAAGTTCTGAAATATCTTTTGCGATGTTGCCTCTCATTTGTTCTTAAAAACTAAAGAAAATATGGTACTTTGAGCGAGCTGCAGAGCCACAGGAGCACAACAAGTAAAGGAGGAAAAAAAGAGCATCAAACGCTGTCCAAGAAAGCCAAGAGCTGCTTGCAAAATAAAAATGCAGAAGTTAGATTTTTCTAGCTTCCTTTATTCTTCTAGCTTTGCCTGGCAAGAGCAGCGGTTATGGAGTGAGCTGTGAAATAAATCTCTCGAGACCGCGAGGGCAGAAAATAAAGACCTCATTTGTTACAACTGTCAATGTAATGGGGCCTCAAAAGATCCTTCGAAGAAAGGATATGTGATCTCCTGTTCTTTATAAAGCCCTGAGACAGGCACCATGCAGGGACAGCCAGCACTATTTTACAAAGTTTAACTTTCCTTTTTTGTTCACTACGTTACGTTAAGGAAAGACAGATCATGTTCTGATGGAGAGAGAATGAGATCTTACAGGAAGGGAAAATGAAACCCTTTTCACCGAGTTCCAAATGGGCACACACTATATTGAATGTTTTACTGAAGAACCCTAGGGTTACAATAATATTTTACACTTATGTAGCATCTTTTATCCAAGGATCTCAGAGCATTTTGCCAAAATGAATTAAGCCACCGGATACCTCTGATATAGACGAGCATGCCCATTTCAGATATGGAATAAAGTAAGAGATAGGAGGACACCCAGCAAGTCAAAACAAGGAAGAAAGCACAGCTTTGACTCCCAGGCCCATTTTACCTGCCAAACAACGTAGCTTTCCTATGTAAAGAGGATTCAGAAGGGTTGCAACTCCTGAGAACATGTGCAGTCAACTCATGTATCTCATATCACATCATAACTACATATCCTTTTACAATGCTGCATCACAATGCCCTCTCACACTTCTGCTCTGAAGGGAAAACACAACAGTGTTCTCTGCTCATCACAGGACAACGCCCTGCTCCAGAGACCCAAGTCTCTGCAATAGGGATGTAAACGCCCCGCCCCACAAAACAGTTAAGTGATTTGTTTAACTCTTTAACTGGCTTCACCGGCCCTGGCTCTGCTGTGCCACAGCTGGCAAGGACAGCTTCAGCCCCGCAGACTGGGAGCTGCTCTGGCCCCACTGACCTGCCACAGCCAGGATCGTGCTGGCTGGGCCACCGTGGGCAGGGGGCTGCTCCCAACAGCTGGGCCCTCCACTTATCCAGTTAAATGGTAAGCATACCGGTCAGGCTAATGCTTACCAGGTAACTGGTTAACCTTTTACATCCCTACTCTGCACACAGCATCCTCAGTAAGGTAAGAGGTGTACGTCCCATGTGAAAAGAAAGCTGCCTTGGAATCCCCTCCCTGTTGATGTGACTCTTGCCAGACAACGCTAAGGAGGACAGGAAAAGCATTGCCCTTCAGAGAATATGGAGGAGGTTTAAAAAAAAGGGGGGGGGGGGGAGGAGAGGAGAAATTTCTTGGGCTATTGCCTGAAAGGTGATATCTATTTTGGTTCACACATCAAGAGACTTATTAAACCACTTCCAGCTCCTGTTGCTTACATATATAGGGTTGTGCAGGGGTAACAGATCAGATTTTGACTGGCAGAATCTTTATTACTAGGACTGTTGGATTAATCACAGTTAACTTATGCAATTAACTAAAAAAATTAATCACACTCTTAAACAACAGAATACCAACTGAAATGTATTAAGTTTTGGATTTTTCTTCTTCATTTTAAAATATATAGATTTCTAATACAAACACAGAGTATAAAGTGTACAATGCTTACTTAATATTCTTAATTACAAGTAGTTGCACTGTAAAAATTATAAACAAAGAAATAGTATCTTTCAGTTCACCTCATAAAAGTACTGTAGTGCAAACTCTATTCTGAAAAGTATAACTTACAAATGTAGATTGCTTTTGTTACATAACTGTACTAAAAACCAAAACAAACGTCAAACTTTGGAGCCTTTAAGTTCACTCTGTCCTACTTCTAAGTTCAGTCTATCACTAACGCAAATAAGTTTTTTTACATTTACAGGAGCTTTTTATTTACAAATGTTAGCTGAAAATGAGAACTGGTGTTTGCATGGCACTTTTGTAGCCAGTGTTGCAAGGTATTTACATGCCAAGTATGTTAAATATTCATATGCCCCTTCATGCTTCGGACACCATTTCAGAGTACATGCTTCAAAGTTGATGATGCTTGTTAAAAAATCATGTGATAAACTTGTGACTGATCTCCTTGGGAAAGAACTGTATGTTTCCTGTAGTTTTTTACTCACCGTTCTGCCATATATTTCATTGATAGTAGTCTCATATGATAGTAGTCTCAGATAACGACCAAGCACATCTCGTTTTAAGAACACTGTTACAGCAGATTTGACAAAATACAAAGAATATAAAAGAAATAACTACAGCACTTGACCCAAGGTTTAATAATCTAAAGTGCCATCCAAAATTTGAGAGGGACAAGATGTGGAATATGTTTTCAAAAGTCTTATAAGATCCACACTCCAATGTGGAAACCACCCAGAAAAAATTAACCTTTTGTTGGTGGCAATCTGACTCAGATTCTGGTCAATTCTGCTTTGGATTGTTATCATGCCATCAGCATGGATGTATATCCTCTGGAATGGTGGTTCAAGTACGAAGGGACCCATGATTTTTTAGTGCATCTGGCACAAATATATTGCAATGCTGTCTACAATAATGCTATGTGAACCTCTGCTCTCATTTTCAGGTAAACAAGAAGTAGGCAGCATTATATCCTGCAAACTGCAACCAAACTTATTTGTCTAAGTGATTGGCTGAACAAGAAGAAAGACTGAGTAGGCTCTAAAGTTTTACATTGTTTTGGTTTTGAATGCAGCTATTTTTCTACAAAATTCTATATTTGTAAGTTCAACTTTTTTGTTAAATAGATTGCATGACAGCACTTTGTATTAGATGAACTGAAAAATACTATTTCTTTTGTTTTTTTACAAAGCAAGTATTTGTAATCAAGAATACATATAAAGTGAGCTCTGTGCACTTTGTATTGTGTTCTAAGTGCAATCAATATTTTTGAAAATGTAGAAAACACCCAAAATATTTAAATTAAATGATATTCTATTGTTTAACAGTGCAATTAATCGTGATTAAGTTTTTTACTCACATGATAACCCTGTTTATTACTGATGTTGCATTAACAGCAAAGAGCTCTGATTCTCAGATCCCTGGTTTAGTTTACAAGTTTACATGGCATGCCCTAGTAATCTGAGCACATTTGTAATATGGAAATAACTGAGAAAGAAACACATGAAAACCCAATGATGCATTTTTATAGAGATACTTTTCATACAGAGCTGCACTTTAACAAGTAGATCATTTCTACAAAGGACAAATACATAATCAACAGATACATATGGAAACAAGTTTGCTGGGGTTTTTTACCCGCCATTAAGAGAAAAACTACTTGTCAGCCAGTCGCCTTTCTTCCTTCCAAACAGCTGCATCCATGAAAAAATGGGATGAAGCTTGCAAGGTAGTAAACATCCTCAGGTCCCACTAGCTTTTAATGGGAACGGAGGGCATTCAACATCTTACATGAAATGATCACCACCCAACAGGCTCAGCCCTTTAGCCATAATTTTGGCACTACACTTAAAAATATGTACAGGCATTTATAATGCTGTGCTCATGGACATATGCCATTTCAAGGAACAATATTTTTTCTTGTCTGAAAGGCCTATTCATTGGGGTACAATTCACTCCCATGCAGACAGCTAACACCAGACCTTAGCATCCCACAAATCCCACCTAACAATAGTGTTAGAAAGGTGTATAGGTCTCTGCACAAACAGCAAAAATAGTTGTTTAGTACACACTGCTGTACAATCAGGTTTATCTCACTTCAGCTCTACTGAGTAAAGTGTACAGTACTTTTTAGAAGAGGATCGAGATTTGGCTTTGTGGGTTCAGCACAGGGTTGCCAGGTGTCCGGTACTGACCCGGACAGTCCGGTATTTGCGCCTCCTGTCTGGTAAAAAACATTTGGAAAATACTGGACACCTGAAATGTCCGGTATTTTCTGTTTTTTTTCCCTGCCAGGAGGTGAAAATACCAGACACCTGGCAACCCTAAGACACACTTGGCAACTGGGACCAGCCCCCAGCCCCAGCCCCTCTGCTTACCTTGGGGGGGGGGGAGGGGGGAGCCTCGATCAAGAAAACAAGATGGCCCCCAGCAAAA
Source organism: Pelochelys cantorii (assembly GCA_032595735.1). NCBI lineage: Eukaryota > Metazoa > Chordata > Testudines > Trionychidae > Pelochelys > Pelochelys cantorii. The sequence continues at coordinate 29,496,010 of CM064332.1, forward strand.
AGACCTGAAGCAAGGGGAAGCAATGCCTTCCCTGGGTCTTAGTGCTCAACCTCTCCCTGCTCACACTTAAAGGGGCCATGCTATTTTAATGCTGTTTTATTTTATTTATTTTAGTTTAGTTTTTTTGCTTAACTTTCAGGGTTTTTTTTTTCCCCTCAACAACTTTGGTCTTCCCTCTTTCCCACCCCCCGGTGGGTTTTTTTTTGGAGGGGGGGAGGCGGTGGGTGTTTGGTATTTTTACTTAAACCATCTGGCAACCCTAGTTCAGTAGGATCTTTTAAACAACCCCCAAACTTCCAGGGTTGGATCTTGGATGCATGTGGCACTCGCTATGAATTAGCACCCAAGGCAAGCAACTAAGTTTAATCAATAAACAGCACTAGTCCAACAGAAACTAGTGTGGCACCTGTATTGATGGGGTGAGATTATTACCATGCAACGGTGGCCAGAATAGTTCCTTGGTGTACGGGGGGAGAAGCCCGTCTGCACACCTGTGGGAGGCCAACATTATATTCTAGGCCACCATAAGAAGCCTAAGAAGGACTAATGTAATTCACAGTCTGTAGCCAGACATGAACCCCATCTTGTTTTCCCCCCCGCCAGAGAGCAAGAGAAAGGCAGTCAGCCTTTGATGCCCTGGGAACGCAGGGGTGCTGCCTGTCCCTGACTCTAAAACAGAAACCAGACAGTAAATGGGCTAGCTGACGACCAGGGGACCTCCCGCCACCCTGATGGCTAGCAACAGTAATTGACACGCCTGCACTGTCCCAGGAGAGGAATCTTCGCCCATCACATACTAGAAGTGCCCATTGTCTGCATTTTCCCAGGTGTGAATTATGCTTTGCACCCTTCGTGGGAAACTTGGCATTCAAAGCCATTTTTCCTAATTGGCCACTTGAGACCAGAAAGAAGCCTACGTGACCCAAGGGGTATAAAGAGGGGTTTAGTAGCCCACCCCATTTGAGCTCCAATCATCTACACCTGCTGGCAGGTATTGGTTGTCTCCCGAGGTCTGTGGGACGCCCAACCTCGCCCTACTTCTTCCCAGGGATTGAGAGAAAGACGCTGGCCACGCCAAGTCTGGAACGCAGGGGTGAGAATATATACCTGCTAGGTGTCTATTTTGCATGCATTTAATAAGAGCTCAGAGAACCAAAAGGGTTTCATGGTACCTGTAAGTGACTTATTAGTGTAATTTCTGTCCTGTCCTTTGTAGTGGCTGTGTTATCTGTAACACAGTAGTAGCATTTAACAGCTAAGTTTACCCTGTAACAATAAAATAGTAACTGTTTAAGCTGTGACCTGACTCCTTCAGTTGCTGTAACAGAACCAAGCACAATTTTAAAAAGAACTCCAGCCGGTCATAAGGGACAGATATAGGGAGAGCTTGAGAGTTGGATCGTGTCGCTTCCAGGGGACAGATCCGTTGGGGCATCTCTCAGCCTCCCCAGGCTGCCCGCTGCGAAGGGATCGTGTATCCTAGCAGTCAAAATCTGAGGTTTAATAAGCTCTCCCTGTAAACTCTGGGGCGTCTGTCGGCCTGTTGGCTGCCCGCCGTGAAAGGATCCCGATCCTAGCGGTAAAGACACGGACGTTAAACTCCTCAGGGCGCCCGTCAGTCTCACCTAGACTGCCCACTGCGACGGGGCCTTGTGTCTCAGCAGTTGAAGACTCGGGTGTAACATACACACATGCACTGCCCTGACCCACTGGCTGACACAGTCCAGTGGGGTGTCCAGAATACACTGGTGGCCATTTCAGCCCCCAGAACACCCTGAAATAAGGAGTATGCAAAGATGAGTTAAAGCATTGATGGGCAACCTCAGCTAGTGAGTAGGCCACAAAAGTGGCCCTTCTCCATCTCAGGGGGACACAAAATTATTGCAACCAAGAGAGTCTCATGAGATAGGGTAGATTTTTAAATTGCACTTGTGTACCTAGAATTTGTAGAGTTGGCCAAATTAACTGTAGCAGCTTTCTGGTTGGATGCAAAGGGAGCACGTGGCTTTTTTTTTTTTTTTTACTGTAGGAAAAAAAACTATGCGGGTGGAAACCAGCAGACTCTGGTAACCTGGCATGTGAGCAAGGGTAAATGAAATGTCTCACGGACCATACATAGAACACTGATGGGCTGCAGGCGGCCCCCAAGCCGCAGGCGGACCACCACTGGGTTAAAGACTCATTAGTTCTCAGTCCTTCTGGGCTGTGAGTTTTGTTTACACCTCTTGGAAGGGCACCACAGACTGCCACCCAGGATTTCCACGTCTACAATCTTTATTCACACAAGTAGGCTCAATGAAGCTAATGAACTACTCTATCAGTAAAAGCTGTAGGACTAGTCTTGTATGTTATCATGTACACTTAACATTCTCCAGAGCTATAAAATATATCACAGCTGCTGCAATGTTAAATAGTTGGGGAAAACAGAGCTGAAGGGAGGCAACAGCTTAGCAGGACCTTTTAATAAATCACAAAGTACTCAAATATTTTCTCAGTCCAAGAGATAACATGAACATACCCTTGCAAGTCTAACCAAGACAAAGTTCAGGCCCAACCTACTCATTTTTTTCATGCGTAACAACCATAGAGACAGAGAGAGAGAAATGCATAACCAATTTGCATCAAGTTCTGATTTTAGATTTACCTGATCAGTAATTAGCCTCTTCCATATATTTGGTAATCTTATTAAGCCAACTCATTAGGTGTCTCAGCAATGTGGAAATGTATAGGTGTTCAGAATATGTTTTTCCTTTGTGAATACTACTTATTAGAAAATAGGGCAATTTATCTAGTATTTCTTTTCATCATTTCATTATTTTCTGGCTTTAAAATTCCTGCAGTTGTATTTTTTTAATCCAACAGCACTCAGTCCAACACACTGTTTTTGCTTTTAAGTAAAGCAATTACTAAAACAATTCCCTGTTACAATACAATAATCATCTTTTGAAATAATGCTGGTAAAAATTGAGATATACATGTATTTTTATATTCCATAGATACACATTCGTATTATGTCTACATAGGTAAAAAAAGATATGCTTATTCAAACAAATATTAGAGTCTCTTGGGATATTTTACTCTAAGAATTTTCCTTTCAGATTATCAAATTAATTTCAAAAGACTTTAAACTTTGCTTTTAAAAACTGAAATGTCCTTTGAGAAGCTTGTACAAAGCACACTGGTTCACCTTTGATAGGTTAGATTCTGAAATGCTAAATTTGCCAAGACTAGGGTTGCTAGGTGTCCAGTATTGACCCAGACAGTCCGGTATTTTCGCCTCCTGTCTGGAAAAAAAAAATTCAGAAAATACCAGACACCTAAAATGTCCGGTATTTTCTGTTTTTTTCCCTGCAAGGAGGTGAAAATACCGGACACCTGGGAACCCTATGACACACTCAGCAACTGGGCCCAGCCCCCCGCCCCTGCTTACCTGGTTCCACAGAGAAGCTCCCTTCTGGTTCAACCAAGAAAACAAGATGGCCGCCAGCAAAAAACAAAGATCTGAGCAAGGGGAAGCAATACCTTCCCTGGGTCTTAGTGCTCAATGTCTTCTCTTCTTATCCCTATTCTGACTCTGCACGCACTTAAAGGGGACATGCTGTTTTAATACTGTTTAATTTTATTTATTTATTTGCTTAACTCTTGGGGTCCTTTTTTTTCCCCTCAACAACTTTGGTCTCCCCCCACCCTCTTTTTCCCCCCCCCAACAGATTTTTTTCCCCGGTCTTTTTTGGAGAGGGAGGGGGGAGTGGTGTTCAGTATTTTTGTTTAAACCATCTGGCAACCCTAGCCAAGACAAAACTTTGACTCTTCATTTTTCAGCGTTACAAAACAGAATTCTGTACTTAGAATACAAAGGTGGACAAAGTGTATCAGGGCTGAATTACATCAGTAATGGTCTATTGGTGTTTTCATTATGTTGCTCCTAAAAAAAGTGATTGTAGGAATATATGAATCACCATAATGGATCAGAGTATTAATCTAGCTAATCTAAAATCCTGTCTCTGTTGGTAACAAGCACATTTGGCACACAAATACACATGCACACAAATGCACCGAGATACTTAACTGTGCAACAGTATACAAGGAGTAAAAATTGTGGATGCCTCCAAACATTGATCACCAGCTTCCAGTCTATAGGAGACTGTGGGCAGACCTACAATAGAAGCACTACATCGGCACAGTTGCATGGATGCAGCTGTGCTCCTACAGGATGTCCAGCAAAGATAAGCTATGTCGACAGGAGAGCCTCTCTCCTGTAGGCATAATTATTTCATCTCTGCAAGAAGTGGAAATTATGTCAGCGGGAGAGTCTCCCACTGACATAGTGCTAGCGTGGACAGTGTGTAAGTTGCTGTAACTTCTCACTCCAGTCTTCTTCACACCTGGAGATGCAAGTCAAATTATCTGAGGCAGTAGTGTGAACCTGCCCTAATATATTAGCCAAGGCTTTGATTCAGCAAAGCATTTAATCATAAATCAATCACTGAGGCAGCAAAGCACTTAAGAACATTCTTAAGTCCTGTTGAATTTTTCAGTTTTTCTATGAAATTTACACACATGCTTGAGAACTTTGCTGAATCAGGCTCTAAGTATGCATAGTTACACACAGTAATAGTTATTCTCTGCCTTTAAAAATCTGACAACAGCATGGACTTAAGGTTCTAGTCACTTTGCAAATAGTTATACAGACGGAGGCATGACAAAGCAGCCCTCCTCCTAAAGCAGCAAGCAATAGTGCTGGGACTGCTACTAAATACACAGAATCATAGAATACTAGAACTGGAAGGGACCTCGAGAGGTCATCGAGTCCAGTTCCCCTACCCTCATGGGAGGACCAAATACTGTCGAGACCATCCCTGATAGACATTTATCTAACCTACTCTTAAATATCTCCAGAAATGGAGATTCCACAACCTCCCTGGGCAATTTATTCCAGTGTTTGAAAACACTGACAGTTAGGAACTTTTCCTAATGACCAACCTAAACCTCCCTTGCTGCAGTTTAAGCCCATTGCTTCTTGTTCTATCCTCAGAGGCCAAGATGAACAAGTGTTCTCCCTCCTCCTTATGACACCCTTTTAGATAGCCGTTTTCAGGTATCATGTCCCCCCTCAATCTCCTCTTTTCTAAACTAAACTAAAGAAACCCAATTCTTTCAGCCTTCCTTCATAGGTCATGTTCTCTAGACCTTTAATCATTCTTGTTGCTCTTCTCTGGACCCTCTCCAATTTCTTCATATCTTTCTTGAAATGCAGTGACCAGAACTGGACACAATACTCCAACTGAGGCCTAACCAGTGCAGAGTAGAGCAGAAGAATGACTTCTCGTGTCTTGCTCACAACACACCTGTTAATGCATCCCAGAATCATGTTTGCTTTTTTTGCAACAGCATCACACTGCTGACTCATATTCAGCTTGTGGTCCACTATAACCCCTAGATCCCTTTCTGCCATACTCCTTCCTAGACAGTCGCTTCCCATTCTGTATGTGTGAAACTGATTGTTCCTTCCTAAGTGCAGCACTTTGCATTTGTCTTTATTAAACTTCATCCTGTTTACCTCAGACCATTTCTCCAATTTGTCCAGATCATTTTGAATTATGACCCTATCCTCCAAAGCAGTCGCAACCCCTCCCAGCTTGGTATCATCTGCAAACTTAATAAGCGTACTTTCTATGCCAATATCTCAATCGTTGATGAAGATATTGAACAGAGCAGGTCCAAAACAGACCCCTGCGGAACCCCACTTGTTATACCTTTCCAGCAGGATTGAGAACCATTAATAACTACTCTCTGAGTACGGTTATCCAGCCAGTTATGCACCCACCTTATAGTAGCCCCATCTAAGTTGTATTTGCCTAGTTTATTGATAAGAATATCACGTGAGACCGTGTCAAACGCCTTACTAAAGTCTAGGTATACCACATCCACCGCTTCTCCCTTATCCACAAGACTCGTCATCCTACCAAAGAAAGCTATCAGATTGGTTTGACATGATTTGTTTTTTACAAATCCATGCTGGCTGTTCCCCATCACCTTGCCACCTTCCAAGTGTTTACAGATGATTTCCTTAATTACTTGCTCCATTATCTTCCCTGGCACAGAAGTTAAACTAACTGGTCTGTAGTTCCCTGAGTTGTTCTTGTTTCCCTTTTTATAAATGGGCACTATATTTGCCCTTTTCCAGTCTTCTGGATTCTCTCCTGTCTCCCATGATTTTCCAAAGATGACAGCTAGAGGCTCAGTTACCTCTTCTATCAGCTCCTTGAGTATTCTCGGATGCATTTCATCAGGCCCTGGTGACTTGCAGGCATCCAGCTTTTCTAGGTGATTTTTAACTTATTCTTTTTTTATTTTATCTTCTAAACCTACCCCCTTCCCACTAGCATTCACTATGTTAGACGTTCCTTCAGACTTCTCGGTGAAGACCGAAATAAAGAAGTCATTAAACATCTCTGCTATTTCCAAGTTTCCTGTTACTGTTTCTCCCTCCTCACTGACCAGTGGGCCTACCCTGTCCTTGGTCTTCCTCTTGCTTCTAACGTATTTATAAAAAGTCATCTTGTTTCCCTTTATTCCCATAGCTAGTTTGAGCTCATTTTGTGCCTTTACCTTTCTAATCTTGCACCTGCATTCCTGTGTTGTTTGTCTAGATTCATCTTTTGTAATTTGATTTTTTATATGACTCCTTTTTTATTTTTAGATCATGCGAGATCTCATGGTTAAGCCAAGGCGGTCTTTTGCCATATCTTCTATCTTTCCGACGCAGCGGAATAGCTTCCTTTTGGGCCCTTAATAAAGTCCCTTTGAAAAACTGCCAACTCTCCTCAGTTGTTTTTCCCTTCAGTCTTGATTCCCGTGGGACCTTACCTATCAGCTCTCTGAGCTTACCAAAATCCGCTTTCCTGAAATCCATTGTCTCTATTTTGCTGTTCTCCCTTCTACCCTTCCTTAGAATTGTGAACTCTGTGATTTCATGATCACTTTCACCCAAGTTGCCTTCCACTTTCAAATTCTCAACTAGTTCCTCCCTATTTGTTAAGATCAAATGTAGAACAGCTTCCCCCAGTAGCTTTTTCAACCTTCTGAAATAAAAAGTTGTCTCCAATGCAGTCCAAGAACTTATTGGATAGTCTGTGCCCCGCTGTGTTATTTTCCCAACATATATCTGGATAGTTGAAGTCCCCCATCACCACCAAATATTGGGCTTTGGAGGATATTGTTAGTTGTTTAAAAAAAGCCTCATCCACTTCTTCCACCTGGGTAGGTGGCCTGCAGTAGACTCCTAGCATGACATCACCCTTGTTTTTAACCCCTTTTAGCCTAACCCAGAGACTCTCAACACTTCCGTCTCCACCTCACTCCAAGTGTGTTCATTTTGAATGGATAAGGCAACACCTCCTCCCTTTTTTCCCTGTCTATCCTTCCTGAGCAAGCTGTACCCTTCCATACAAACATTCCAATCATGTGTATTATCCCACCAAGTTTCTGTGATGCCAACAGTGTCATAATTGTAGTTATTTATTAGCACTTCCAGTTCTTCCTGCTTATTACCCATACTTCTCACATTTGTACATAGGCATCTAAGATACTGATTTGACCTTGCCTCCCAATTTTGCCCTGACCCTCCTTTCTCTCTGCCATTATAGCCCACGCTCCCTCTCATTTCCGACCCATCTCCCAAGTCTCCATGTTCTCCACTTACCCGTGGGCTTTGCTCACCTGTCCGCATCAAACCTAGTTTAAAGCCCTCCTCACTAGGTTAGCCAGTCTGTGTCCAAATAGGGTCTTCCCCCTCCTCGAAAGGTGAACGCCATCTCTGCCTAGCAGTGCTTCCTGGAATAGCATCCCATGGTCGAGGAAGCCAAAGCCCTACTGGTGACACCATCTTCGCAGTCAGGCATTCACCTCCAGGATGCACCTGTCTCTGCCTGGGCCCCTACCTTCGACAGGAAGGATTGAAGAGACCACCACCTGTGCTCCAAACTCCTTCACCCGTACTCCCAGAGCCCTGTAGTCACTCTTGATCTGCTCAGTGTCACACCTTGCAGTATCATTTGTGCCGACATGGATGAGTAGCATGGGGTAGTAGTCAGAGGGCCAGATAATCCTCGACAATGCCTCCGTAACATCTCGGATATGGGCCCCCAGCAGACAGCATACCTCCGGAGATTAAATGTCAGGGCGACAGAGGGGCGCCTCCATTCCCCTCAGAAGAGAGTCTCCGACCACCACTACCCTACGTTTCCTATTCGCAGTGATGGCAACAGACCTCCCAGCCTTGGGGGTATGAGGCGTCTCCTCCTCCGTTGTAGGGGGTGATTCCTTATCTCCTGTATCAAGAAGAGCATAACTGTTTCCTTGTACCATGGCGGGAGGGTTCGGAGCAGGGGTGGAGCAGTGCCTGCTGCCAGAAGTAACCAGCTGCCAGTGTCCACCCTGAGCCGTGTCCTCCTCCACCAGTGGTGTGTCCACAGTCCTGTGTACTGGGACAGCTACCTCAGCTGTCTCTTCATGAACACGGTCCAGGAATTGCTCGTGGATTCGGGTGCTCCTCAACCTAGCCATCTCCTCCTGTAGCTCTCCCATCTGCTTCCTGAGAGATTCCACCAGCAGGCTCCTTTCACATTGGATGATCTCCCCAGCCTGGATATCAGTAAGTGGGAATTGCAAGCCACAGTCCCTGCAAAACCACACCAGGATCTGGATGGAGGCATCCATGCTCAGGCACTCTGTCTGGCTACAGGCACAGGTGGAGGAGACAGAAGCAGTGCTGGCACAGGTGTTGCAGGTCTTCCCGACCATAGTAGGCCTCCCTCTGTTAAACTCCCTCTCAAACTCCCCTGTCTGCAGCCCCCTCTCCACTTTCGCTCCCTGTTGCTCTGCCTTTCAAAGCCTGCTTGCCTTGGCCAGGCCTGCCCGCTTGTGAGTCACATAGGGGAAGGCTGACCAGATGTAATCAAGAGAGCAATTAAGGGAACAAAAGGTCAGGCACTCAGTCCCAACTGCCACAGCAGCTGAAACAAACTGCAGTCACCTGAAATCAGAATCAGAATTCAACAAACAAAATTCAACATTCAACTCCTCAGGCAAGATTTAGCCCATGATCTCCCCTGATGCCATGCCATATTGTTTGGAAATTCTGGAATGAACAAGATTTGAGGGCTTCTCAAGAAATGCCTCTGGAGTACTGCTACCATGAAAATTTCACACTGCAGTAGGAGTCTGCCAGAATCTGACATGAAGAGAGAAAGAAGAGAATGGAAAGGAGCAGAGAAAATTCAGCTATCTGTATAAAACATTAGCAGCAGAACTGGTGGGAAAGTAAACATGAAAAATTGTTAATGAGAAATAAAAATTTTAAAAAGATCTTCCCACCAGTTGTAATGTACCAAGCACCCATTAACAGAGTCTCTAAGGAGCCTATAAAATATTCAGGCTCAGGTTTGAACTGGATGGTTGAAGGTGATGGTGGGGACTATATATTTTAACTGTAGGTCGTCTGAACCATAAAGTTCTGATCCACATTCAAACTTTTTTCCATCTCATTTTTTTATTCAAAACACACAGCACAAATGGGGACTAGCTGAAAAGTCTGGATTAGGATCTGAACTCTCTGAAGTTTAGAAATAATCACATCTGGGGGGCCAGTTATTTTAACTGGTTACAGTTAGAGATATGATTGAATCAAAAGCCCAGTTCTGAATATTCAAACACTGTGATCCTACTCCAGACTTCACAGCTGGGCCCCATCTGCCACAGAGACCCGTATGAGAGAGACATTTTGTCAATGACAAAAAATAGTAAACTAAAGCTAAACAACTTCAGATGCTATTTGATTTTTTTTTCTAATTACTTTGACTATTGAAAGTATTGTGTGATCTTTCCAAGTCTCAGGCAGAACTGCTGCTGGGTTTTATGACAACTGACAGTAACTTACTGGCTAATAAAAACAAACACACCTGTTATTCTAAATGACTTCCAGCTTATTACCTAGAGCTCTTCCAGAAATGTGCACTGTGTCCCAGCTAATACGCTGGAAGTCAAGAGTGTTCCATAAGCCTTCAGAAAGAGGAAAGAAATATTGCTCCCAATCTAAATTTCATTTAAAAGTGCTGCCAACTGGATAAGCATTTGTGTTTACCATATGTGGTAGCACAGTCTACTGCTATGTGCTCTCCAGATATGCCACATAAGGTCTTTAGCCAGAACATCCTGAGATCACTTGGTGCATTTCTAAATCACTCCTTTAACCCCAATCGTTTTTTTCTTCAGAATATTCTCAAAGATATCTTTTGTAGCTAAATTGACAGTCCTGCAATAATCTGAGACCTCTTTTTACCAGTATCACTGTTGGATGAATGTGCTGAATAACTTATTACGGTGTTTGCAATCAGAAATGTAAATACAATCTTCAAGGTATGTGTTTCATGATGCCCACTGGGTCAGATTATTTGAGGATATGCTTAGAGGACCCAATCCATAGAGTTATTAGGATCCCATTGTGCTAGGCACCATACAAATGAGTCCCTGCTCCAAAGTATTCTAAGGCTCAGATAAAGGTTCATTTCTATGCTGAAATGTGAGTTTTGCAGACTTATTAGCAGATTATTAAAATATCACTAGAAATTGGACCTTCAGGTTTATGGCTGAAATGTTGCCTCAGGGAGGTAAACCTTCAGTTTTTTTCTGGGTGTTTTTGTTATCCATGGGTGAATTACAGCTGAAATGTCAAACCAATGCTTTAAACATTTACTCTCTCCTTGGTCTGTCTTATCTAGTTTCTGCAGCATAAAGCGAAGGCCAGGTTACCACAGTTTACGCATGGCTGAGTTCTCTAACCATAAGATCAGCACTTCTAAGGCTTAGCCACACTATTTAAGGACATACACCTTTAGCAGGGAATCCAGTCACAACATAGCTGTCCGGTGGCCCATTTACCATTTGTTAGTATAGGTTAGACTTTACCCATGCTCTGTAATCCAATTAACATCTTCAGCATCTCTTGGATAAGGTTATATCTGAAATGTGGATGGGCCCTAGATCTGCAATTTTGGTTGATATTTTCTCATCACTTCACAAGGCTAAACTGCATAGCACCCACTGATGATAAAGGATGTCTGAGTTTTGATTATCCTGTACATCTGAGACATGTACAAGCATTTAGGATAATTTGTAAAGCACAGGAAGAATGATATCTGTTTTTATTCAAGAGTAATCTTGAACCTGACCTCTTCTTCTCCAAGTGAATGAGATTTGACTTTTTTTTTTTTTTTTGGTGTGTGTGGGGGAGGGGGGGCCTTCAGCTAAATAGATTTGATTGGATTTCTAAAATCTGAAGTATTATCATCATCACTTGAACCCAGTGGCTCCAGATTGTGGGGAAAACACTGAGTTAAACATTTGCTGAATAACTGGATTAAAAAAAAAAAAAATCAGATCAACTAACAGTTGTGTGTGGATTCTGGATATAACATCTCCCATAAAATCGATAACAGAGGATATTATGCAACTAAGTCTTGTGAATATTATGGGCAAAGCAAAGTTTGGTTTAGAGAAGCCACAAATGTTATTTGAAATGTATTAGCCAGTTTCCTCTCCTCTCCCCCCGCGCGCCCCCCCCCCCCCACACCCAGCCACATTCTCCTCTTCCACAGCACAGTCCTTCCCTTTTACGCAAACTGATCCTCAGCATGCTGACAAGCTGTAGACATTCCCATTGGGTAAAATGCACTCCACTGCAGAAGGCCCGCCCATGGCTCGTGACAGCTTCAAGCCTCAAAACAGGACTTATGTGGGATTTAAAGAATACTAGACCCTTGGGGCAGCCCACAGCACAGGCCTGAATTTCACCCTTTTAAGGTAGAGAACCAGCTTGGAGTTTTACAGAGAGGAGATACTGTATTTATCTAGGTTTTTAAAAGAAGCTTTGGACTTGCCAGGAGCAGAGAGAGGAATGGTTGAGTCTTACTCCTAATTCTCATTTCATAAAAACTAGTTTACCCGTATTTTGTTGCGAGACATAATCAATAATTACAGGTGATTCAGTTATCTCAACCTATAACTGAAAAGCTATATCAATCTGAATTACAGGCATTCACATTAAATGCAAATGAGCTACTCAGATTCTTTGAAGCCTTTTTTTACCTTTACCAATCCTAGCTAGGGACAGCACATTTTTCTGGGAACATAATGAGGATTCTCTTGTATTACCTGTCTTTGTAATGCTATCAGAATTATATGCAATATTGCTGTTGTGACAAACTTTGCCATTATATGCTCTAGGGATCTGTGTTTTGTGCCTGAGGATACTACAAGGCTCATCAAGGCATTTGTATTCTCTCCCCCCATCCACCCACTTTCCTCTATGGAGCATAATTGGACCCTTTTCTATTTATAAAAGCTCACTCTGTTTTTCACGATTGCCTCTTTTTTTTTAAATATATTAGTTTTAACTGAAATTTCTGGTTATACAGTTAAATATAAAAAAATACCCCAAAGCCATTTTCACAATTCTGTTTTTTTTTTTTTTAATAGTCCTCCAAAATTGTAGCTATTTTGATATTTCTTGTTTCCTCTCCTCCATCATCTCTGTTGGATTATGTCCCCATACCTGCTGCTGAGAAACTAAGTAGTACACGAAGAGATGGCGGGTGCTGGTGTGGAAAAAGTGAATAAGGAAAAGTTATTTACTTATTCCCACAATATAAGAACTAGAGGTCACCAAATGAAATTAATAGGCAGCAGGTTTAAAACAAACAAAAGGAAGTTCTTCTTCCTCAGGTTGACAGTGCTCTGGGTGAACTCCTTGCCAGAGGATATGGTGAAGGCTAGAATTTTAACAGGGTTCAAAAAGAGCTAGACAGATTCATGGAAGTTAGGTCCATCAATGGCTATTAGCCAGGATGGGTAGAAATGGTGTCCCTAGCCTCTGTTTCTCTGGAGGTGGGTGATGGGGAGGGATTCATGTGATGATTACCTGTTGTGTTCCCTCGCTCTGGGGCATCTAGTATTGGCCACTGTCAGCAGACAGGATAATGGGCTGGATGGACCATTTGTCTGACCCAGTATGGTCGTTCTTATGTGCTCAGTAACATGGTTTTATACCGTACAGCTTTTTCTACAAGAAAGCAGTATTTGAACTGAAAATTCACACTGGTAGAAAAATGTAGAATATGCTGCTTTAGAAAATAATATTCAAAATATTTTATGAAACAAAAACTGAAAGAGTTTAATTGTTGATGTTAACAACTGCTAAGAGACAAAATATACAGCTTGAACATGAGTCAAAACTTGCATAAAATTAACACCGAAGTTCAGATAAACAAAAACTTGGATAATGTTTTAAGGAGTCATTATTGGGTTACACTATAGGAGTGCTAAGAACTAACTTTAGCATCTACAGAAAGATAAACCAAATGAGAGGAACTAATATATAAATATCACTTCCATATTATAACAAGTATTGAATTCACCAGTGTCTACAATGCTGCAGGCCTGTAACTGGCTCTAACTACTATAACTTACACCCTAAGCTACCTCGACTCTTCTGTAATCCCTTATTGTGTACATCTAACACCCCTCATTCAATTCGTATGTAAGGAAATTAGGTATGCTGTCATGAGTTCTGTTAATCTGTAATAAAAAGGTAGTAATTACAAAAGCCAAGGAAATGCCTTTGCCCTACTTTCTCTCCTCCTTTCTTTTTTAAAATACATTTCACTCTTTAGCTGAGAACTTACGCTCCAAGATTCAGGTAGCATCAAATGCTTATGACTGTTCTAAAAACCTCTCCAAATAGAAACTTTACACTGGCAGGCACCGATGCAATTTTTTTTTTAAAAAAAAGAAAAAAGATGAATCAGCTATGCAACTTGGTTTGTATATGTGTCTGTTGGCTCTTTAAAAGAGTAGGGAAAGGTAAAAAGGAGCAGACATGATAGATTTGCTAAATTTATTTTTCATAAGGACCACATGTGATCTTTTCAAATTTACTCTTTGGGTGATCTGTTACAATGCCTGCTATATATTTAACAAGCAGACTGCAAAATGCCCTCATTTTACTACATAGGACTCAGGGCTCCAAATGGAAGGTAAGAGCTCACAGCTACATCTTTTAAATAAGTGCTATGCGCAGAAACAAACCAGAGTCAGATTGATTTCATGTCTTTCAAGTCACATGCAATGGACTCACTGAAGTGAAGTTGCTCAGCTGCAGCAAAACTTACGCCCTGACCAAGATAGTTGAACTTGGGGAAGAGGAATGACATTGAAATGGAGCTCACCCAGATCTCACCATTGGAACAGCCTGAAGTGTTGGGAAAAATCAAGGTCCAAGCCACCTAGTCCACAAGAAGTGGATAGATTTCCCTGACCAATCTTCCTTACCCTACGTGGTGCTTTCAAGAGAGTCAGAAGAACATCTCTTTTCATGTAATATTTTTGTAAAAACTAATTTTTAGTTTAGTCTAATATACAAGGCCAAATTTAATTCACATCTTATTTTCTCATGTACCAAAAAGTCGCTAATATTCATCACTGAAGACAAACCATACATCAAGCATGAAATATTAGTGCCAAATCCTGGTTCTCCTCAGGTTCAGTGTTCAAACCACTCCAAATTAACACTGCTTTTTCAGGTTTATTTTGCTCCCTGATCCAACTCTCACAGTCCTCATTTTAAAAAATATTACATCAATGATACAAAACACCGTGGCCAAGATTTTTTACACCGTGTGCGCTCTTCTCAAGCAATGGGAGTTGTTGGGGCCCTAAAACATTTAAGAATGCAGATCATTTACCCAGATACCTAAGCAGAGCCGGAGGTAGGGATATGCAACCTAAGCAACCATCTGGGGTGCCAGGTTCGGGGGGCACTGAGCTTGGAGTTTGACAGAAACTCCATTATGGTTATCCTCATGACCATCTCTTCCTTTGGTTACACTGTTTAGTATTCCTAGATAGTTTTGGGGAGGAGGGCCTAAGGGGTTGGTTTTTTTTGTTTGGTTGGTTGGTTTTTTTACAAAAAATGAATACGAAGAGCTCCTTCCCTGATCAATAATCCAGAAAACTGGCTGACAGGATTTTCCTCAGCCTTCCCCCCCCCCCCCCCCAAAAAAGTCCTCCTTTAGACTGAGACCAAGAGGTCCTAGAGGACAATGTGAACACAGAAGACTGGAATTTTCCAGGTTGTCTTAACTATAGTAGAGTACTTTAATGACAACTTATACTAAATTATGTTCTGGGTGCCATAATATTGATATATATAGTGTGCTTATTATTTTTACATTAAAAAACCACTCAAGATCAACAAGTTATTCATTATTACAGTGATTATTTATTAGCAGATGTACCCAGAGTTGCTCGGGTCTTTAACTGCATTACTTTTTGATGGGGAAAATAAATGAAAAATGTACATGCTTTATTTCAATGACTGTATTTTTTGAAAATGAAGGCTGGAGTGAGAGTTCGGGGGTAAGAAGAGGCTTAGGGCAGAGGGTTGGGAAGTGTGGGGAGACTAGGTGGGGGTGCAGAAGTCAAGACAGGTGGGAGGTGCAGTGCTCAGAACAGGAGGCTGGGAGGTAGGATGGGGCTTATTGGAGTTGCCCATGGCAACGAAGAAGGCAGTGCTCCTCCCAGGAGGCCGTAGCAGTGCTCCCCAGCCAGCGGTTCCTTCCGAGGGACTGGGGCTGTGCTCCCTGGAGAGCGGCTCCTCCAGGGTGGGGAAGGGAATCCGGGTCTGGCTGCTTGTCAGGTGGGGGTTGAGGCTGGGGCTTTGTGAGCTGGCCCCAGCCTCCAGCTGTTCCCCCCGCCTGCAACCTGTGGGGCAAGGAAGCCTCTGGCCTGCTGCTGACACCTTGCTTGGTGCAGTGGCCACCCTCACCTGCAGCCTTTTGGGGGGAGACGGCGCTCCACAGGCTGGCCCCTCCTCCAATGGTCCCACTGAGGCCTGCAGGCTGTCTTAGGGGAGGGCGAGGCTGCATGGGCTGCCCCCTACTCCCCACTTCCACAGCCTGCTTGGACAGGGGCCAGATTCCGGGGGGCTGCCCACTTCCAGCTTCCTCCCTCCAGCATCCAAAGCTGTCTGGGGCAGGGGAGAAGCTTTAAGGACTGCTCCCTCTTCCAGCGGGTCCACTCCTACATCCTGCAGGTTGTCTGGGGAGGAGCCAGGCTCTGGAGGCTTCCGCCCCCTCTCCCTCACCATCCCTCCCCACGTCCTACAAGCTCTCCCTGGGGGGGGGGCAGGCAGGCTCCTTACCCAGGCTGGAGGCAGGTAAGATGAGAGAGCCCCAGCGCTTCTGGCCACTTTCTTTGTGCTGCAGCTGCCCCCAGTGGCCAGACTGAGTATCACATCCCTCCTCTCTGAGCTCCTGCCTTTCCCATCTTTCCACTCTTGCGATAAAATAAAAATGGAGGGGGCAGAAACAGTCCCATTCCCAGTACTTCCTGTTTTCCAGGAACACCAAACCGTGGCCTTGGTTTAAGTTAGGAAAAGAGGAAGCTGCATTCCAAATGTGGTGGTAGGTAGATCGGGAGATGATCACAACAACATTAAGTAATGAGAGGAGTTCAATGTACCTAATTTAGAACATGCTGAACTTTTTTTTTTTTTTATCAATTTGACATAAAAACATTCACCTGCCTGTGTGCAGGCAGTTGGGTGGCTTCAGAATTATTCACTAGTTGTTAAAAAAAAAAAAAAAAGTGTGCAGTCTCCTCCATTGCACTTTGAAATAGAAATGCAAAAGTACCCAGAATTTTGCCGAGTGCCAGACATCCCAGCTCTAACAAGCTACCAACTTTCACTGAAGGCAAGTCCCAAATAGCACACACTTTGCAATCCTTCACTGAAGAAACCTGGTTGGCAGCCAATTCCATTTGTTACATAGAGGACTGTAACTTTCTGCAATGACAAGTTATATTTAGGCAGCAATGACTTCAGAGAGCTGTCTGCTCTGCTTTTGCCCACCCCCTGTGGGTTTTTCTAAAGGCCTCACCAAGGCACAGAAACCAAAAATCAAAACAGACTTATACCTTCTAGGTAATTATAGGAAAATTACTTTGTTTAAGCCATTCACATTGTGTAGTGAAAGGGAAAGAGTTGTGACGTGCTGTTACTGTATTGCTGAAATGAATTTCATGCTGTTTAATTTCAGCCAAGCAACCAACAGGCTTTTGGCAAAGGTTTAGTATGTTGTGTGGAGAGGATACTGCATTTTTAATTGGCTGCCTTTTTTCTTCCACCAGCAACCAGCTCTCAGAGGCTTAGAAATACATGTACTAAGCCTTTTGCCTTCTTCTCTTTATATTTTTTCTCTTCTTTGCTCTGGGACGCCTTTCTTTTCCCCAATTACTATGATCTCTCCTTATTATGGGTCTTTCAGTGAGGCCCAATCTACAATCAGATACATATATATAGTACCCACTACATTCAGTGGGAGGCCACATCTATACTCTGGGAAGATCAACACTCCAGAGGTCAATCTTCTGGCATTTGATTTAGAGGGTCTGGTAAGGACCTGTTAAATGGAACGTTGACGGAACACCTGTCAACCACAGAACTTCTCTCAGTCACAGTCGACCTCCCAATGTGGGGCCCCCATTTTTCCAAGCACTGTACAAAGCAACAATACTTGACTGTAAGCCACTCAGGACATCGACCAACTTTTTGTTCTGTTATTGTACAACACTTAGCACCTACCCCAACTGGGGCTTCAGTAATCCTCTTCTTTTCATCCTGGACCATCTTTGCAGACACAGGGAGCAGTGCAGAAGCACCATATGTTCCTGCCCATGGTCATGTCCCTGCATGTGATGTCCTGCCATTTAGTCAAAAATTAGCCTCTAGTTTGGACTGACCTGGATTGTGTGCTCATTATCTTCTTTGCCATCCTATCACTGTCTTCTGTAGTGTCTCCATCATAATCATAGAATCATAGAATACTAGGACTGGAAGGGACCTCGAGAGGTCATCGAGTCCAGTTCCCCTACCCTCATGGCAGGACCAAATATTGTCGAGACCATCCCTGATAGACATTTATCTAACCTACTCTTAAATATCTCCAGAGATGGAGATTCCACAACCTCCCTGGGCAATTTATTCCAGTGTTTGAAAACACTGACAGTTAGGAACTTTTTCCTAATGTCCAACCTAAACCTCCCTTGCTGCAGTTTAAGCCCATTGCTTCTTGTTCTATCCTCAGAGGCCAAGATGAACAAGTGTTCTCCCTCCTCCTTATGACAGCCTTTTAGATAGCCGTTTTCAGGTATCATGTCCCCCCTCAATCTCCTCTTTTCTAAACTAAACTAAAGAAACCCAATTCTTTCAGCCTTCCTTCATAGGTCATGTTCTCTAGACCTTTAATCATTCTTGTTGCTCTTCTCTGGACCCTCTCCAATTTCTCCATATCTTTCTTGAAATGCAGTGACCAGAACTGGACACAATACTCCAACTGAGGCCTAACCAGTGCAGAGTAGAGCAGAAGAATGACTTCTCGTGTCTTGCTCACAACACACCTGTTAATGCATCCCAGAATCATGTTTGCTTTTTTTGCAACAGCATCACACTGCTGACTCATATTCAGCTTGTGGTCCCCTATAACCCCTAGATCTCTTTCTGCCGTACTCCTTCCTAGACAGTCGCTTCCCATTCTGTATGTGTGAAACTGATTGTTCCTTCTTAAGTGCAGCACTTTGCACTTGTCTTTATTAAACTTCATCCTGTTTACCTCAGACCATTTCTCCAATTTGTCCAGATCATTTTGAATTATGACCCTATCCTCCAAAGCAGTCGCAACCCCTCCCAGCTTGGTATCATCTGCAAACTTAATAAGCGTACTTTCTATGCCAATATCTCAATCGTTGATGAAGATATTGAACAGAGCAGGTCCAAAACAGACCCCTGTGGAACCCCACTTGTTATACCTTTCCAGCAGGATTGAGAACCATTAATAACTACTCTCTGAGTACGGTTATCCAGCCAGTTATGCACCCACCTTATAGTAGCCCCATCTAAGTTGTATTTGCCTAGTTTATTGATAAGAATATCACGCGAGACCGTGTCAAACGCCTTACTAAAGTCTAGGTATACCACATCCACCGCTTCTCCCTTATCCACAAGACTCGTCATCCTATCAAAGAAAGCTATCAGATTGGTTTGACATGATTTGTTCTTTACAAATCCATGCTGGCTGTTCCCTATCACCTTGCCACCTTCCAAGTGTTTACAGATGATTTCCTTAATTACTTGCTCCATTATCTTCCCTGGCACAGAAATTAAACTAACTGGTCTGTAGTTTCCTGGGTTGTTCTTGTTTCCCTTTTTATAACTGGGCACTATATTTGCCCTTTTCCACTCTTCTGAATTCTCTCCTGTCTCCCATGATTTTCCAAAGATGATAGCTAGAGGCTCAGATACTTCCTCTATCAGCTCCTTGAGTATTCTAGGATGCATTTCATCAGGCCCTGGTGACTTGCAGGCATCTAACATTTCTAGGTGATTTTTAACTTGTTCTTTTTTTATTTTATCTTCTAAACCTACCCCCTTCCCACTAGCATTCACTATGTTAGGCATTCCTTCAGACTTCTCGGTGAAGACCGAAACAAAGAAGTCATTAAGCATCTCTGCCATTTCCAAGTTTCCTGTTACTGTTTCTCCCTCCTCACTGACCAGTGGGCCTACCCTGTCCTTGGTCTTCCTCTTGCTTCTAACGTATTTATAAAAAGTCATCTTGTTTCCCTTTATTCCCATAGCTAGTTTGAGCTCATTTTGTGCCTTTGCCTTTCTAATCTTGCACCTGCATTCCTGTGTTGTTTGTCTAGATTCATCCTTTGTAATTTGATCTTTTATATGACTCCTTTTTTATTTTTAGATCATGCGAGATCTCATGGTTAAGCCAAGGCGGTCTTTTGCCATATTTTCTATCTTTCCGACGCAGCGGAATAGCTTCCTTTTGGGCCCTTAATAATGTCCCTTTGAAAAACTGCCAACTCTCCTCAGTTGTTTTTCCCTTCAGTCTTGATTCCCGTGGGACCTTACCTATCAGCTCTCTGAGCTTACCAAAATCCGCCTTCCTGAAATCCATTGTCTCTATTTTGCTGTTCTCCCTTCTACCCTTCCTTAGAATTGTGAACTCTATGATTTCATGATCACTTTCACCAAGCTGCCTTCCACTTTCAAATTCTCAACCAGTTCCTCCCTATTTGTTAGGATCAAATGTAGAACAGCTTCCCCCCAGTAGCTTTTTCAACCTTCTGAAATAAAAAGTTGTCTCCAGTGCAGTCCAAGAACTTATTGGATAGTCTGTGCCCCGCTGTGTTATTTTCCCAACATATATCTGGATAGTTGAAGTCCCCCATCACCACCAAATATTGGGCTTTGGAGGATATTGCTAGTTGTTTAAAAAAAAGCCTCATCCACTTCTTCCACCTAGGTAGGTGGCCTGTAGTAGACTCCTAGCATGACATCACCCTTGTTTTTAACCCCTTTTAGCCTAACCCAGAGACTCTCAACACTTCCATCTCCACCTCACTCCAAGTGTGTTCATTTTGAATGGATAAGGCAACACCTCCTCCCTTTTTTCCCTGTCTATCCTTCTTAAGCAAGCTGTACCCTTCCATACAAACATTCCAATCATGTATTATCCCACCAAGTTTCTGTGATGCCAACAATGTCATAATTGTAGTTATTTATTAGCACTTCCAGTTATTCCTGCTTATTACCCATACTTCTCGCATTTGTACATAGGCATCTAAGATACTGATTTGACCTTGCCTCCCAATTTTGCCCTGACCCTCCTTTCTCTCTGCCATTATAGCCCACGCTCCTTCCCATTTCCGACCCATCTCCCAGGTCTCCATGTTCTCCACTTACCCGTGGGCTTTGCTCACCTGTCCCCGTCAAACCTAGTTTAAAGCCCTCCTCACTAGGTTAGCCAGTCTGTGTCCAAATAGGGTCTTCCCCCTCCTCGAAAGGTGAACGCCATCTCCGCCTAGCAGTCCTTCCTGGAATAGTATCCCATGGTCGAGGAAGCCAAAGCCCTCCTGGCGACACCATCCTCGCATAATCTTTTCAACTGTAGCTACATCTCATACCCTAATTTTACAAATACTTGCTTACCTTCCTGATTTGTCTTAAAATCATTCTGCTTCAAGAATGCCATCTTTCAAAAAACATCTGTCTCTACCCTACCATCTCCAGCCCTTCAATGTCTGTTTTATTTAAGGCAGCTGCCTCGTAGTATGCTGGCTTGCCATGGTAATATAAACAATAGTAAATGACAGCCCTACCCCAAAGAGCTTACAACCAATTTCCAGGTTGAGAACAAAATTTCATAAAAAATGTGTGTCAAGTATTAAAACTATTGATATAATATTAGAGTGTTAATTTAAGATAGTGCTGTCACTGATCAGTAGCACATGGTTGTTACTCTACTTCACACACTGGAACCTCACAGTGACTATGATGAAAGAATCCAGAGCTTCCTGCTACAAAAGCATCTTTCATCAGCTTCATTAATTGTGAAAAAAAATCTCCATTGGCTGTTGGAGTATGCAGCCTTTGACACTTAGTTAAGTAGTTGTGTTTCTCTGTTACAGAGGGTCTAGATACACAGACCTATTAATTACCTAATTGCCAAATCCAGCCAATGAAGAGATAGATAATTCTGTTCAGCTGAATTCAATAGCACGTTTATTATTATTCTGACATTAGTGCTAATGTATAAGTCACAATTCCAAACTCATTTGTATTTTGAAATTAAATTATATTGTTCTCTTAATTAATTGGAAATATGCTGAACATAAAAACAACGCCTGCTTCCCCTTCCCGCACAAGCCATCCAAACAATTTTTTTTTTATTGAATGCAAACAAAAATCTCAAGATCCAAACACCAGTGCATTTCAGTGAAGTTGAGATACAGATCCTAACCCTCACCTATTTCACCAAAAGCAAAGCATCAGCTCTTTTCAAGCCCCTAACCCCTAATCTTTTCCTAAATTCCATTACAACTTCTTGGTCTGCATAGTTTACTATGATTTCGTCTCAAATATTCCTGGATGTTTTCAGTTGGCAGGAAATTATGAGGCAGCTAATGATAATTCAGAGGACTCATACTCAGGAGCTGGAACCTCTGAAACTTATACAAGGATATTAAAGCTTTTAAAGTGGTCTCTAGTATTCTCTCTCTCAGTACAGGGCCTTAAAGAAATGAATCTTCTCCATCACTCACCTGTCTCAAGAGAAGGCCATTTTAATGTATAGAAATTTACTCCAAGATGGTTTAGGGATGGGGGGAGGGAGAGGAAGAGAGTGTCTTTTCAATATATTCTATTTAAAACTGTAATCAAAACATATCAAGTTTAGTGATAATTACAGTAATGAGTATAATTAACTTAAACTAGCATATATCAGTAAGTGGCAACAGAAATTGGTAGCCCAGGGATTTTTAATACAAAATAATTATCTTTTACGCTACAAGAACTGGAGGCTATTGCAATCTTGACAAATAAAAAATATGTAAAAGGATGATCATTTGTATCTACGGATAAGGAAATATACAAGGAAAGGGAAGGAGAGTTTGCTTTTTCACTCCCTAAATGTAGGAATCTTGAACCAGGCATATAAGGACATATAGTGAAAGGGACAAAAAAAAAAAAAGGCAACAAAAAATGTACTCATGCAAATGAAAATTTTGGTGCACTAAGCAGTGTGAAAAATACTCAACTGCTAATCTGAACATGCAACTGGAGGTAGGATTCACCCACAAAATTTGCAAGTGCACCCATTTGTATGTGCTCATTTAAAAGACTGTTCAAATCAATCAGCAATACCTATGTCAATCCTGGAGTTAAACAAACAAGCAAACAAACATTCTCCTTCTGTCACAAAACTGCCATCAATTTCATACTAGGGTTCTTACATGGTGTCTGTCACCACTGGGCCTCCAAAATTATGTGGCAGATCCTTGGCATTGATTCTTTTGCACCTGGCATAGCTTGAGGGTGGGAAGGGAAAAGGAGTAGAAAGTGAAGCTAGTAGGTGTGCATCAGTCCAGACCTAATGTACAATTTAGAACAGTCGGGAGTCTTCCATATATATAGTGACTGACTGAACAGGTCCCCTTTCCCCTGGCCATTACTCCCATGTTAGATGCCAGAAGGGGAAGGTGTAAGACAGGCATGTCAAACTCAAAGCCTCCTAGGGCCGCACAAACGAAAACTGATAGCTTTCAGGGCCACCTAGGGTTCCCAGGTGGTTTGACACAAAAAAAAAAAAAAAAGGGGGGGGGGGGGAGAAGATATTTTAGGCAGAAGGCACACCAATACCGGACACCTGGTAACCCTAGGGTCTTTGACGGAAAGTCGTAGTTATTTATTATTATAGATTATGTTTTAGCTATTTTATAATGTTGTAATAATTTCATGTGTAAAATTTCTTTGCTCATATTAAATATTTTATCAATTAATTTTACATAATTTTTAATTTAAATATAAATTTAAGGTACTTTTAAATTTTGTATATGATACATAACTTGTTTTGTTGAAATAAAAACAAGTATAGACCATGGTTAATCAAATAGAACAGACTTCTGTGAAAATTTCAGATACTTTGTAAGTTTGAGATTTTGCATAAAGATATAATTATTCATGCAGTTGCAAAAAATTGACATTTATTGATATAAAATTAATATACATTTTGTGATTTCATTTGGGAAGACATAAATAAAAAACAAAATATTAACAAAATAACCTCTTCCTCTCCCCCAGAGCCAGGCACTCCCATACCCCCATTCTAACCCAATCCCCCTCCATTCCCCCCAGAGCCAGGCCCCCCCAAGCTAATGCCTCCCCGCCCCCCGCAGAGCCAGGCCCCCCAACCTAATGTCTCTCCCCTACCCCAGAGCCAGGCACTCCCAGGCCCCTCCCCCCCGCCGCCAACCTAATACCTGGGTCCCGGAGTCGACGGTGCTGCCTGAGGCGCTGGGGCGGCGTGAGCACAGCGGCCAGTTGTGAGTACCTGCTGGAGTGCTCAGCACAGAGCACCCAGCAGGCCATCAGCATGTGCGCAGAGCGGCCCAGCCGGCTGTGAGCATCTGCTGGAGCGCCCAGTGCAGAACGCCCGGCCGGCCGTAAGCGTGTGCGCAGAGCAGCCCAGCCCACGGTGAGCAGTTGCTGTGCACAGAGCGTTCCAGCCAGCTGTGAGCAGGCACTCGGCCACGTGCTCGAAGCAGCCAGTGGGTCGCACTTCATTCTTTTATAAATATGCTCTAGCGGGCCGCAAAAAATTTCGATGGGGCCACATGCGGCCCCCCAAATACCACTTTGACATGCCTGTAAGAGCTGGCAATGTGGCTTTTTGCCACCTGTGACCCCCACCCCCTAAGTTTTGGGAAATCCCCAAGCTGAGCTAGTCTTTCAGCTGCTTTGCACTGCCAGAGTGATGTGTAGTAGCTAGAACAGGGGCCAGGATCTGTCCCTAAATAGACTACACAGTGCAATATATATTTAATGCAAGCCCCATCGGATCACTAGTGATGTCCTATATTGACTTATCCATAAACATACAAATATACGAGAGGGTATAAAAACAGCAGAATAGCCTACTTTAGATAGCGGAGTATTCCTCCTCATGATAAGAAACTTCCTTTGACAGGAGCAAACCATGCAGAAACAAAAAATAAGGTAAATATATTTGAAGTCATCATCGCATTGGCATATTCAGTTATCAAATCAGCATGAAATGAAAACTGAGGGAGAAGAGAAATGAAGATGCTACAAAAGAGTGTTCAGATCTGGTTACATGGTGTCAAAAATCCACAGCAAACTATCTTCAGTTCACACCAGGACTATTCCACGGATCAGGGCCACATGATCTGACCAATTCTTAAGGCAAGACTTACATCTACCTATATATTTTAGAAATGAGTGTCTGTCCGAGAGACCATTTGTTCAAGAAGTCCTCCTAAACCAGGGGTGGGCAATAATTTTTGAGCAGGGGCCACTTCAAAATTTTTGAAGTGGTTGTGAGCCACACCAGTAGGGGTGGGGCCTCAAACAGAAGGGGCGGGGCCTTTAAATAGCAGGTGTTGAAAGGGCTGAAGCCTCCCTTGCAGCTCCCAGGCATCACGTTAGCCAGAGACGGGAACTGCAAGCCCTTTCGATTCCTGCTATTTAAAGGGCTCACTGCTCCCAGCCTCGCTGCTAGGATGTTGCCTGAGAGCCAGGGACACGCGAGCCCTTTCAACTGCTTCTATTTAAAGAGCTTGTGCATTCCCTGTGGCTGTTGCCTGCCAGCCATGGGGAAGGCGCAAGCCCTTTAAATAGAAGCAGTTGAAAGGGCTCGCGCAGCTCCACCTCTCAGCCAACACACTAGGGGGTAGGGCCTGGAACAGTCTCGCAGGCCAGATCAAAGCCTTAGATGGGCCAGATTCAGCCTGCTGAGTGGCTTTTGCCCGCCCCGGTCCTAAATGGTAAGAGCTAGGACCACCACATTTTGGATTGCAGCTTTCTCTGATCATAACTTTAGGCAAGGTCAGAGTTTGGTTGTGCCAGGATAACGGGATGTGCATGGAAAGAGATTGTTTCCTATCAAACAGGAAAGGAGGGGTGCAAGGGCAGGAACAGTTATACTCAAGCATGACCACAGAGGAGTAGCAAGTGCGGGGACAGGAATCACAAGAGTGTAGTAAGTGCCCAATGAGCAGCCACTGCCCGACAGCACCCGCCTCCCTGGCCTGCCCCAGGGAGCAGCTGCTGGACACTGCCCTGGGGAGTGCTAGCAGGTGGTGGGTGCAGCTCCCCCCTCCATCCTCTGCTTTGAGCCTGTCCATCCAATCCTCTGAGCTCCCCCTGCCCTAACTCCTGCATCTCCATCCCCTTCCCTGAGCCCGTGCCCCCTGCTCTGACTTCTGCATCCTCACTCCACACTCCTGGCCTGAGTCCCACCCCTCCCCCCATCCCCAAGCCCCTGCCCTGAAGGACCCAAATAATACCAGGTAAGTCTTCTAGTTTGTTTAAATTTTGAACCTATTTAATGCAAGGGTTTGAGACACTGATTGTGTTCTTGCTTTTCAGAGAATACACTGAGCTGAAATCCCCCCCCCCCAGCAGTGAGTGTACTTGCCTCCAGGGATTCGTTTGTGTCATTCTGTTTTGTAGTTTCACTCTCTGCTGCTCAAGGCCTGCTGGGCCCAATCCTGCTCCCACTGAAGTCATGCTTTGTTACTGAATTCAACGGGAACATAACTGGGCACAACTTAGCGCCCCAGGATTTCTATGGTCTAAACTAATTCACAGAAATCAGTGCACTGCAGCAGCTGGCAGAGCAGTGAGGCTGGTATTAAAATCAGTTCCCTTTAATACAGGTTGTTTTCATGCTATGATCCCTTATTTTGAAAAAGGCAATTGCACAGTATGCCAGCTCAGGAACTCATTCGCTGGCCCTGTTTGCTGAGAGTTATGGGGTTGAACTCTCCTGAGGAAACATGCTTGTTTAGCTGCAGTAGCTAGTGGTGCCGATTCTACTCACCACTGCACAAAATCTGCAAGAGAATTAAATTACGACAACGTTCAACCTCAATACATTTTGCAAACCTCGAGTGCCATTAACTCCATGAGACAGATGCAGCGTTGCTGTTTTTTATTGTTAAACTAGCATTTCTTTCTTAGCTTACCATCTTGCTCCTTGAGTTGGCAGCAAGTGAGTGCACTGCAGAGACAGCAAATGCAGCTAGTGGGAGGGATGGACAGAGAAGGAAGAAGGCTTCATGCTACTCTCAAACAACCTCAGCCACAGAGAATGGTGGCCAACTATCCTCAGCCAAAAGGATAGCACAGCTGAGAGTCTTCCATGGTGCAAGAGATCAGTGAAAAGCAGAGGAAACTTACCTCCCTTTAATCTTTATTTCTCCCCTTCTTACATAAATAAACGTGCATCTCAGTTAACACATGGATCAAAATGCCTCTTTGAGCAACTGACAAACAATGATGTGAAGGTGGCCAATCCAAAGCACTCCACACGTCTAGAATGTTCATGCAAACCCACACTTTATCTAGAGCATGCGTGCTCCATCTGCAGTTTACCTCTCCTTGTTCCAGTAAGAGTTTGCAGACACCACTCTGTATACACTGAGAGTCCCAGGTAGTTACGTGGCCTCTTTTGCGATGTATGCATTGTCAGGTGTGGGACAGAACATTGCAGAATAAATCCTCTATTCATGCAATTACAGCAAGAGTTCAAGCTCTCATTAAAGAATCTCTTTTATGTCATTTTCACCTGTGATTTGTTTGAGCCCCACCTTTCTGGTAGTAATGCAGCGTACACAACCCCATCTCCCTATTCTGATAGTCCAATGGGTGTGGGTTGGAGAGTGGGGAGAAATACCTCTAAAAGTTGTACACTGAACAGCTTCACTTGTCCCACTCATGTAAATGGCCTAAAAAGCTACCAGAGACATTGAGTTTTATGCAACACAAGTGAGAGAAGAACACAGTTCCCAATCTCCAAAAGCAGAAGTGACACCCAAAAAGCTGATTCATGGGGCACAGCTAGTGCAGACTGGTAGGTTTCTTTCCATCCTACAACAGACAAGATAATAGCAGCTGCTAAAACAGAGAAAGGGGAAGAACAGGATTCAATTTGTTCCTCCTGGTAGCCTTAACTCATTTAAAATAGAACTGGGTCTATCTTGGCACAAGGCTCTGCAGCAGCATCTCTATAATTCAAAGCAGCAAAGGCAGCATGTCAGGAAAGAGGGACTTGCTCAAAAGGGGAAAAGGTTGAAATGAAGAAGGGAAGAAAATAGAAGGAAAAAATGGCCTGAAGGATCCCTGCCGACCATAGTGTGTACCTATCCATCCACTCACCCAACCAACCAGAGAAACATGTCTGATGATTTCCTTCCTGAAAAAGATTTAACGAAGGATGTGGCACAAGAAAGCTAATTAATCCTCCTCGACAAGCTGGGCTCTAGCATATTTGTAAAGAACATTTTCTAGCCAATACAGCAATAAGAGTTATGTCAGAATGCATTACAAACAGAAGAAAGAACTAATAGCTGGATTAAATGACTGGGATGCAGGACTTTTAGGGCTAGATTTTCACCTAATGTAAATCAATGTAGCTCCATTAAAATAGGAGGTCTATTTTTGGCTCCACCACTGCTTTCAGCTCTGATCCCAATTGTCAGAGATACAGAGAATATACAGTTCTGTCAACTTCAATCAGTCACAAGCAGTGTTCCCTCTAAACTGCAGGGCCGCACAGGTTCACAGGTGATTAATCAGCCCCACCCAGTCAGAGGCTCAGGACTCCATGCACAGAGCTGACTGGGTGGGGCTGATTAATCACCTGTGAAGCTGTGCTGCCAGGCAGCTTAGAGGAACACTGATCATAAGGTGCTCTAAGTGTTTGTCCCCAAGTATGCTTTTGCTTGACCTCAGCTTCTTTTGCGGTTGACATGGCTAAGGAGTCTGATGTGGCATGAGCAGAGAAGTACTCAAATCTCATGTGAAGAACCTCGTACCTCTTTTTGTCTCATTTTATTGTTGGTCTTAATGTGGCTCATGTCCGCTAAAGGGCATTGGCCAGCTTGAGTAGTCTCAATAATGGAGAGAGTGATCCTGGCTAAACTAGAAGCTAACAGGAGGTCAAACAACTTGTGGGATCTGTCTGATACAACCACGGTCTTGATCTCCAGAATCTCAGTAATCCTCACTAGCACCTTCTGAAATGCTTTCAAGTCACCCAGTGGCGAGGGCATCACTTCACCCAGCACCAAGAGAGCAGAGATTTTGGTGGTGAGACATGGAATTGATGTTTTTCTGACCCTGGATCTGGCTCTTCCTCATAGTTAGGTGTTGGTGACTTGACCAGCATTGCCCTCAGGAAGACCTCTCTCTTCCTTTTCCTTGATGATGCGGACCAGCTTCTCAGTGCCTGCAGTGGTGAATTCCAGTATCTCCAAAAAGGTAATACCCCCATGTCACAGTAGATCTGATTCTATCCTAGAGGCATTTCTGGAGATGGGACTAGTGCCAATGGCATCTGCTGCATCACAGGCTGCTCCTACTGCCCTCTGCCCCAGTTCTTGACACACTGCAGAGCCTCATGACTTCTCTCTCAAGGCTTTGCTGTGTCTATCCTTACGCAAGGACACTGTGATCCTTCTTCGGCTTCGGTGTTCAGAGTGGTCCCAGTCAGTGGGACAGTGGAAGGTACTGGTGCCAGCTTCACTACTGACATGGCTTTCATGCCATGGGTGTTTTCACCACACACAAAAATCTGGTTCTGTCTTCTACATGAAATTTTTACACATTTCGTGTTTCCTTCACAGGGCTCTGGATGATGCTGGCTTGTCCACTAATAGCCCTCTGGGGCTTGTTTCCTCAGGGTCCGAGGAGCCCTTCATGGACTGTTCCAGAAAGTGGCCTTTCAGCCTCTCATCTTGGGCATTGTAGAGAAAGACAAGCATATTGAGCATCTGCTCAGAATGAGTGAATCCCCCAGACAAAAGTACCACCTTGTGCAGTCATCCTTTAGGGGATTCATTGATTACAGGATGGACAGGGCTTGAGTGGCATGATAGACACTGCTGCCCAAAAAGCAGCACAAGGCATGGTGCACAAGGCATGTAGGGCAAGTACACTGAGATACGCACCTACATGTACCCAAAGAAAAATCTGATCTTTGTGACACAATCAGCTCCACAGCAAATAACTGTGATGTCATGCACAGAGGGTTGGCAGCTGGTGGGAAGAGACAACAGAAACAAGTGAGCTAAGTAACAAAGATGCTGTTTTCATGCAAATATCCTTGGATGAAAGAACAAGGGAAGAGATATAGAAGAAATATATGCAGCATTAGCAGAACGGTCTCAAAATAGAATTGTTTACAAAGTTTTTCATGAGGCGTTAGTGCTTTAAAATATGCACTTCACAACTTCAGTGCAGAGTCGGATGACAGGGAATATTTTTTCAGTGTCACTGTGAAAATCACTGCCTAGTCACATTCTTTTATTTTATTATATATATATAAAAATAAATAAAAAGCAGTATGAACTTACACTGCCTTTGTACAGTTTGAGATATCCAGAAAAAAGGGTCTCCAATAGGGATGTTAACTATCTCGTATTTGTGTGAATACACAGCCCAAAAGAAATGAGTCACAAGCAGTGCTTCAAAAGTGCTTCCTCCAAAGCCAAAGCCAGAGCTGCAAGAAGAGGCCAGCTATATGGAAGAGATATTGCTCCAGGGCTCAGCACAGAGGAAGTTGGGCCCCAAGAATATCACTTCAAGTGGTAATGGTGGGGCCAAAGCGAATCTTGATAGGGGAAGAACGAGGTAGGAACTTGAATCCAGAGAAGGAAGCGAAATGGGCTGCAGGAGCTAAATGCCAGAGGGTACAAGGCCAGTCAAAGGGTGGCTAGGAGAAAGATCATGCTGAACTAGTGCATGTGGTGGGAAGAGGGGCATATCAAGTGCAAAATCCCTGTGACAGGCATCCAAACCAGACCCACCATGTTGTCCAATCCCTCCTTCACAGACAAATCCTCCTCATGGCTTCTCTTTCCAGCTGAGGAAACTGATGCCTGATACCCAGCAGCAAAGTTAACTGCTGGAGTTTGAGTGACCGTGAACTGTCATCCAATTTGTCCTAGTTGCAAAATAATCTGCATTTGTCTAAGCTGCTGATTTTCAAACAAGACTCCACTATCTATGTAAATGCATATTCAGTGGGAAAACATCTAACAGCGCAACATCTTACAGCCAGAGCATGTTTTAGAGAGATAGGAAAGAGTGTCAAGACACCAACTGCATCTTAGGTTCAGATTTTTTTCCCCTTGTTCTTTTAGCATATTTATTATTACTGTGTTGTATTCATTTAGCATAGTCACATTCCACTCGTAAATAGCTTTGGGTTCAACAGAAGCTGTTCATGCATCCAAGGGCAGAATTTTTTTTTTTTTTTTTTTTTACAAATTTTAAGGGTTTTAATACAAACTATGTTTCACAAATACAACTAGAGGTTTGATCCTGAAACTGGATCTGTGCAGGAGGATCCTTGCACCCACATGAAGCTGTAATGATTTCAGTCAGATTCCATGAGGGTTCGAGGAGCTGTCCCAGCCACCCTAACAGAGGAAACAGCTCCATCCACACTTCCTCATGGTCAATTACAGGAAAGACAGATGATGGTTCTAAAAATGTTAATGTAATGGACCAAGAGCAAATCAATAAAGGAAGCTCAGTGAAGAGGGTATCATAACTGTGTCTAAACCCAGACGGATATACAAGTCAAGAAAACCTAAAGCTTTCAGGGGGTACAAGAGCCATTTCCCCTATAACGTGCTGCAGTGACCTATGCTAAAAAGGAATGTGATGTTAGCCAGATTGTCAGTAAGACATGACGGTTATTTTACAGGGATCGAATGATCCCATTTTTCAGAGAAGCTGGCATCATGCCCTCCCGCAGAGAGGCTTTGCTAGTTCTCTCCAATTATACACCTTAAATCAGCCCCCATAGTCCATTTTAACCAGCAAGGGCCGTGTACCATCTCATTTTCTTTTTATCACATTTCTCCCAATAACTCCAAAATCTCCATGAGAGAGAATGGCTAAAACTCAAAGAAGATGGTCTATTTATCCCACTCTAATAAAACCCTCTTCACACTTAGAGCATCCTTCAATTTTATCTGCAAAGTTGATGAGAAATTCTTGACAGTGAAGGGAGGACTTATTTGTACCTAGATAGAGTCTGCATTAGCCACTGAAACAATTCTGCAGGATAATATACTGGAGGAAAAGAAAATCTTCCTCACAGCCACAGCACAGAGCTGGAAAAAAAAAATCCTTCACCACACAGAATACCCATGAAAACTGGGTCACCGTGTTTCAGTCCTTGGCTGAAATTTTTTTGAAGGTCTGAAGGAAGTCAGGAACCCAACAACTCTCAAAGTCAGTGGGAGTTGGGTTCCTAACTCCCTTCTGTACCTCTGAAAATCCCAGACTTTATTCGGTGTTTTTTGGTGTAAAATACGTTTCATGATCTCAATATATTGTGTGGTAAAGAGCTGTTTTCATCACAAAACTCACTTGGGCACTAACTGTCTCTTCTCCAGAAGCTTCAGCAGAACTGAATGGAGACTGAATTTCAGAGGGCAGTGTGAGGAAGCTCATATTCCTACTAGCCAGGTTGTATCTGTTCCGCAGATAAAGAGCAATTCCCATTTCATGCACTGTCAAATTGGCATCCTTTCACTTCAGAAAGACACACCCTACCAGCTGCCATCTTAAATAACTTAGCTGTCTAAATTCTTGTCAGTTGTTTTAAGTTATAACCACTGCATTAAACCATGTTTACTAGAAGCAAGATTGTAGGCCAGTTTATAACAAAAAGAACGTAAAGCATAAATCTTTAGAATTATGTTAACGGATTTAGCTTTGTAGTATCACAAAAGACAGAATGAAAAATGTTTCTATAGGCACGTTTTATCTACTTGTTGGGCACAAGCTATTACTGTACATAGCAGGGAGGTTAGATAGCAGGTAATAGAACAGTCGACTAACTGCATGAAATCTTAGCAGCTAGTCAACTATTTTATAGTCCCTGGGGGTAGGGGCAGCAGCCAGTGCAATCTGGCCCCACTCCCAGGGAGCCCCCACGCCCCGTGCTGCTGCCTCTGTATTAGAGGCAGAAGCTTGGGGTGCCAGGCAAAAGCTGGTCCGTGAGGGCAGCCAGTTTAAAAAACAGTTCCCCTTGCAGACCAGCTGCCTGCCACCCTACACTGCTGCCTGTGATACAGAGGCAGCAGTAAGGGGTGGCAGCAGCCCCTGTCCGCAGGGAGTCCGAGCTCCCTGCGGACAGAGGCTGCTGGGTGGCAGGTGAGGGAGGCTGCCGTGAATAAGCCTTTGTCTGCAGCAAGCCCAACCTCGTGGCAGCTTCCCCTGACCCCCCACCCCGAGCACTTATAGAGGTAGCAGCATGGGGGGGGGGGTCAGGCAGCACCTTGGAGCTGGTGCTGGGGAGAACCAGCTTTTAAGCTATCTTCCCCCAGCACTGGCTCCTTGCCCCCCTGCCTGACACAGAGGCAGCAAGGGGAAGGGAAATGCAAGCAGTCAACTAGATTAACCGATAAGCATAGGCTTATCGGTTACTCATCTAGTTGACTACTCGTTGACATGCCTAGTACATAGATTTTTTAAATCCAGGAAACGTGTGGAGGCAAAAAGAAGAGGAAACTTTTCTTTATTGTTTCCAAAAGCTGAGAGAAAAAAAAAATCACTATGTTCATAGCAACTGCCAATACCCTCTGTTCTTCTCTCCCTCCTGTATCCAGCCCCAACACACACCACTTCTTCCTGAATCTATTTGGCTTGTTTCCTGAGTAGGGAATAGTTAATTAACCTGTAAGCAAAAGATTATAATTTAATGCTATGGACTACAAGCATTTTCCTCCCCCTCTCACCCACCAGTACATTTTTTAGCAGGCTGGCCAGCAGCCAGGCTCAGTCCTGGCTTGCAACAGGTCCGGCACCTACCCCTGCTGTTGCTCTGCATTTAAAGTGTATTAGGAACTGGGTGGGCAGGCAGCCCAGCTCAACAATCCTGGCTCACACCAGGTCTGGGACCTACCTCCACTGCAGCTCTGTATTTAAAGTGTTTTAGGAGCCAAGGGGCCAGGCAGCCTGGTTCAGTTCCAGCTTGTGCTGGGTCTGGGAGTTCAGACCCCCTTTAGACAGGGACTGCTGCCACCCCGTGCTGCTGCCTCTGATAAAGTTGTGATAAGCAGCCAGTCTGTGAGGGGAGTTCTTTTTTAAACTGGCTCACCTCGTGGACCAGCTCCTGCCTGGCACCCCACACTGCTGCCTCTCCTTGGGAGTGTGGCTGGAGTGAACTGGCTGTTGGCCTCACCCTGGGGACTATAGAATAGTCAACTAGCCAATAAGAATTCATGAGGTTACTTGATTATTCAATTAACCGATATTTAACATCCCTGTTCCTGAGCTCAAATTGCTCTGCTGTGAAATAGCTGATAGCTGAAGCAATATTATGGGAATTGAATTCCAAGGGAGCACAAACACTGTGCATCACACTTTATACTTCATGAGATACAGAAACTGTGAAGAATGCTATTCTTCACTCTTTGCGATCTCTCACTTCAGTGAGCAGAAAGGATGTTGTGGAGGACTATCAACTTCTAGGTAAGATCTGCAGTGGTACTTAGTTTTCTAACTACTTTATCTCCCAGAGTTAGATCTAGGTTACCTAGGAATCTGTAGTACCAGTTAGATAGTAAATAAAAGAGAGACACTGGTTCAGAGTACGTTAGGCAAGGAAGGGGGGTGGAAAATGTGGTCCACTGTTCCTAGCACAAACTAAGAAGTAGGGATGTCAATGTGTAGACGACTACATAATTAACTGATAAGCCCAGGTTTATCAGTTAATACTGTTGACTATACACATTCCCCTCCCCTTGCTGCCTCTGAATCAGAGGCAGCAATGGGGCGGTGGGAGGAGGCAGGAGCCGGTGCCTATGGGGAACCGGCCTTTAACCTGGTTCCCTACAAGCACCGGATCTGCCTGTCCTCCCCACCCCCATGCTGCTGCCTCTGATAGAGATGCAGCAGAACAGAGGATGAGAGGGGCAGACGGGAGCCAATACACAAGAGGAGCCGGCATGGGTGGTGGATGAAGGTAGGGCTGGGGGAGGCAAGCCCCCAGCCCCACCCCTTCTGCTGAGGCCTTGCCTCCATAGTAGCCAAGCCCCCTCCCTGATCCCCAGCACAGGGAGGTGGGGCAGCTCCCCTGCCCTCCCCCCCACCACGGGGAGGGGAGGGCAAGGAGTTGGCATGCACCCAAACCTCCCTGTCCCAGAGCATTCAGGAAGGCGAGCACCGGGGAGGGAGGAGGGCACATGGCCCCAATCTAGGGATGTAAGTGACTAGTCGACGAGCTGACCATCTGATAAACAAATGCTGACTGGATAGTCAAGTAGCGACTCCACTACTCGCTTCCTGCCACTTGCTGCCTCTAACAGAGAAAGGCAGCAAGGGGAGAGTGGAGCAGTAGCTGGTATTGGGGTGGGGGAGGCACAAGCACTGTGGGCGCTTCTACTTTTGAAATCCCCACAGGGCTCTTGTACATTTCAAAAGCAGAACTGCCACAGGGAGCATGGGATGATCAGGGATTCAAGCAGTCCCCACTCGCCCCATGCTCTCTGCAGCATCTGCCCTTGCAGGTTCCCCACAGCACCATCTCCGGGGAGCCTCCTGCCCCCCGTGCTGCCTCTATCCTTGAGCTACCCCCCACCACGGCTCTGCACAGCGGCACTTATTGACTAATTGTATAGTTAATACAAATTGTATCAACTATACGATTAGCCAGATTGTATAGTTAATACAAATTGTATCAACTATACGATTAGCCAGATAATTGTATCAACTATACGATTAGCCATCCTTACCCCAGCCTCTCTGGCTCTGGAGCATGTGGAGGGTGGGCGACGCATGGCCCCAGTCCTGGAGCATAGGAGATGGGGCAGCGCGTGGTTTCAGCCTCCCCAGCTCCAGAGGACAGGGAGAGCGGGTGTTCGGGGGGGCAGCAACACTCCACCCCAGTATGCCCATAGTAGATGTTCTGGGGGCAGAGTGCGTGGTGGGGCCAGGATGGTGGTTTGGGAAGGCAATGCCTTCCCCTTCCTAGGATACCAGCCGCCCATGGGAGCTGGCTTAAAAGCCATCTCTCCATGCATGCCAGCTCCGTGGATTGCATCCCCTCCCTTGCTGCTGCTTACAGAGGCAACAGCAGGGGGGACAGGCAGGAGCCGGTGCTGGACGGAGTTGGATCTCCACAAGCGCCCCCCCATGCTGCTGTCTCTATCAGAAGCCTGGGCCCACTGCAGACAGAAGCTGCTCGCTCCACAACAGCAGCCCCTGTCCATGGGGGATCAAAGCACCCCACCAACAGAGGTATGAGAGGCAGCAGTGCAGGGTGGCAGGGGGCTTCCTAGGAATGGAGCTGGGAATGCACTTGCTGCCAGCCCTGCCCCCAAGGACTATCGAATAGTCGTGTAACTGCTCAAATTTGATGCGGTTACATGGCTATTCAGTTACATATTATCTAACATCCCAATTGAGAACCAGAAAATCCTGACACCTAGGCCAGGGCCAGATTTTCTGCTGTGTCTGCAAGGAAACTGTAGCCACTTTTATGTTCTCCAAAGTCTGAGCTGCCCTGAACCAGAGGCATGCAAATTAAAACAACGGTGAAGGCTGTTCTAACTTATAGCAGTCTTATCTGATGTTCTAAGGGCCACTCTGCAGTCCAAGAATGCCAAAACACAGAACTGAACATTCTCTCCTGCCTCAATTCCACCTACACCAGGGGCTGCTAAGGGCCCAACACAAATCCACGAATATCAGCCCTATGCTGCCCCTGAATTGTGGGGAATTCCCTGGGGCTCTCCACCCTTTTGCAGCCCCTGTGTACTCTTATAATAGCATAAAAGGAGGCCACAGAATCTGGCTCTAGAATCTCTGCAGCTTTGGGCAAGTCACTTGATCACTCTTCCTCAAATCCCTCAGCCTGTAACTGGAATTTAATACTAACTTCCCTTCATGACTATGGAAAGGAGCAACACTATGGAGAGTCATTAGTTAAATGGACACCACCAAAATTGACATGATTGTTTACCAAAAAAAAACAAAAAAAACCACACCACACAAATTAAAAAGCAGTTTTGACACCCACCTTTGGATCCCCCTGCCAGATTCTGTCATTACACAGACATTCACTCTCTTTTTTTAATTTTCTTTTAATTCGTCTCTCTGTTGCGATGTGAGAGCCACATCAGCAACAGGAGAAAATTACTAGTTAGCATTATAATGCTGGTGCAGGAAATAAGTGGAATGAATCATTAAGAGAACAGTAAAACTGACCATGCACAAACAGAATACACCTGTATTTTTCCTCCCCCCCCCCCATTTCTCTTTCTCTTCCTATAGGAAGTACAGTTCTTAAATTGACAGTATCCTTTATTGTCTGTACAGCAGTCCAGATGCTAAAGATTAGTATTCTACATCTTAACAGTCTCCTGTATTGTTCTTCCTGTATCTGAGGCCTTGTCTACACTACAAACCCCTTCTCTCCTCATCAGTTTAACCTATGCAACTTTAATTATGCAAATAGAATGGCTGAAGTTGTCATACTTATCACAGGGTCTTCCATGCCATAAGGTCAGCGGGGCTTGTCTCCCGATGGACTCTGGATAGTAATCTTGTCCTGGAGAAGTTCCAGAGTCAACAGGAGAGTGCCCAGAGGTTGATTATTGTGTCTAAGTAGACAAAGTAAATCAACTGCCAGTGGATTGATCGCTACAGCAGCAATCTACTGTGTAGTGAAGACAATCCCTAATACTGAAATACAGATACAGTTGTGATCATCCCATAGAATTTTGAATCAAGTTTACTGTCTTGGTCTTTATCTTTAAAGCACTGGGTCCAAGATATCTAAAAGATCATATTAATCTCTATGATGAAAAATGTGGTTAACAACTTTGCTCCCCTGGCAACAAAGACATTTTCAACAATAAGAGTAAAACTCATCTGTGCAGGAGACAGAACTTCCTCCGGCAGTGACCCAAGTCTGTGGAAGGTAATCCCCCTGGGAATTGAGGACTATCACCAACTTTATCACTTAATGACAGGCACATTTCTTTCATCTTGTCTTCTCTAATGAATATACCTGTTGCTGTGTTTTTGTAAGTAAAAAAACCTACCAAAACAAGACTATGCTCCATGTGCTTCTCCCTCTGGGGAGAGGGAGAGAGTACAAGCATCACATGTCAGGATGTGTACTCACACTGCGGAATGAACTATTGGAAGGCACCCAAATACTACGGTCATGAGTTGGTATAAAAACCTAGACAGAGTAGAATCTGAATGTGCTACTCTCCTGCTGAAAGAGTAGGCCCATGAATACAAGGTAATTCCTGGCAACAGTTGACAATTTTCACACACAAAAAGTGACGCCGACTATATCTTTCTAAATTGCAGAATTACTTACATGGCCACTGGTGTGCAAACCAATGGCAAGTGAATTGAACCATGTGGATAAAACATATGCCTATGTTTGCAGGTGGAACCTGGAAAAAACATGTTCACCTGCATAACAGCCACATGTTGCATGGTGCACAACGGAACCCAGACTCAAAGTGGGATGCCTAACGTACCACTTTGTGTGTGCACCAAAAGCCTGGGATAGATTTCTAGTTCTCTGCTGTATCACTGAAAGAAAGAAACTGAAGTGTCTGAATATGCTTCTGTGCATGTGGAGTCTGCTCTTTCTATAACAGACTTTAAAAAGTGGTCACCAAACCACACTAAAATATTGATTTGACTTTATTGTAACATCAATCTTCCCTTTATACAGGGACTGTAATGGGGTTAGGCCCTAGGGCCAAAAGGGTGATAGAGAAGTCCTCCAGGCAGCTAGAATGTCTAGGAGGAAACAAGCCAATCAGGGGCCAGGAGGAATTATGTAAGAGGAGTTGCGGCAGTAGAGGCAGCTCAGTTGCAGCCCAGAACTGGAAGGGAAAAGGTCAGGTGTGGCTGGCTGGCAGAACCAAGGACAGCTCAGAATGGAGCGCTATTAGAACACTGTCCCCAGGAGGAGACGCCCTGGAGGCACCACTCTAATATTGTGTGGGGAAACAGACTGAGACTGGACTGGACTCAGAGTGACACTCTGCAGAGAGCTCCGGGATGGGCCGCTGCTAGAGGTGTACCCTGGAAGGGGGTAGTAATCTGCTGAGTCATACTCTTTGTGCAGGGGCAGGGAGGGGGGAGGCTGAATAGCCGCAAGGCTTTTAAAACTGAGGCAATGCAGAAACCCGCACTCAGCCAAATGGGGTGCTCGTGTGAGATGAGTGCTGACCCCGTTACTAGGGATTTAAGTGACTAGTTGAGTGAGTACTACCAGAGGAAGCAAGGGGGGGGGAGAGAACAGGAGCTGGTGCTGGGAGGAGTCGGTTTAAAAGCCAGTCCCTCCCCCCCGGAACCACCTTCATGGGGCATGGGAGGCAGAGCCACAGCCCTGGGAGTTAACCCCCAGTGGGCTCTTACTACATGTAAAGTGCAGAGCCACAGTGGGAGTGCCCCTCCCCCCCGTTATCGGCTAATCGAGTAACATCCCTACCCATGCATCTGACGAAGTGGGTCTTTGCCCACGAAAGCTTATGCTCCTATACGTCTGTTAGTCTATAAGGTGCCACAGGACTCCTTGTCATTCCTACCCTTAAGATCCCTACCCTTTACAAGGCCAGATTAACCATTAGACTAGTAATGCTATTGCCTTAGACCCTCCCATTGTTTAGGCCCTCTGGCTCAGGCAGGAGGCAGGGCCAGGTGGGATGAAGGAGGGGGAGTGAGCTTGGTCACATAGCACTGCTGGAGCCTGGAGCATTCCTGCCAGCAAGATGGACAGGCAAAGCTGCCCCCTGTGGCTTAGAAGGAACTCACACTCTCGCTCCCTGACAGTGATGGAACTATAGTGGAGAACGTTAGAACAGAAGAGAGACAAGGGTCAAAAATATCCTCCGATCCACCACGATTCAAGAGCATCTCAGTGCTTTGTCCATCTTGAGCATTGAGAATGACATTGTCAGGTCTTTGAACTATGATGACATCATTCGTGACTTTGCCACAGCTAAAGTGGGAGAAATAGTTTGAGTGAAGTGAGAGTAGAATAAATGTGTTAATTTTACCTAAAGATGTATATGGACAAATATTTGATTTTTTACAATCTGTAAATCATACTTAGGTCCTTTCCTCCCATTAGCCTTAGGCCCCTCATAACCTTAATTCAGCCCTGCCTTTATACAGCACCTTAATCCAAGCACATCAAAGTGCCTCAAACTAAGAGCCTGATCCTGCAGTGTGCCAAGTGAAGAGCTCTAAGAGGAGAGAAGGTGATGGAAGCTCGTGGGAGTAGAAAGGAAGCTGGCCCATTTGGGAGTAGTGGGCCAGCGAGAGAGGCAGGAAAAGAGCAAACAGATGGAAGAGAGGAAAGAAACCAATCTGGAGAACAAAACAGCAAGGAAAGGCTTGGGATAAAAAGACAAAGAAAGAGAGCATTTTAAAGAAGAAAATAGCTGTATAAAGTATTGAAAATGAAAAGAACAATGCTCTGAATGGGAAGTGTGGATAAGGACTGAAGAACAAATGTAGAGACCTAGCAGTGTACACTGTTGCTATTTTATTGCAGACACCTTTGTTTGGATACCAGTGCTGTACCAGATACCAGTGCTGTATAGCAGCGTTTCTCAACCTTTTTTTATAAAGTACCCATTTAAAAAAAATTATAAGTACCCCCAGTACCTACAGTTTTCAGACACACACATTTTTTCTACTACCATTGCAACACATTTGTTTAAACAACTTAATCGTAGCCAGGCTGGCGATGAAATTTTTGGATGTAAAAAGTACAAAAATAATAAAGCGTTGTAAAACTTAAAACAAAAATTCAGTTTTCTCTAAATTTCAGTTGTGTTGACGTACCCTCCAGACTTCTCTCAAGTACTCGTACCACTGGTTGAGAAACACTGCTGTATAGTGCCCATATTTCCATCCTGAAAATGAGAACAGCTATAATTCAACTCCTCACTCTTGGTGGCTTATGTGAGTGGGCCAGAGCAGGGCAGCCAGCATTTGCTGTATCCCCTCCTGCTCCTTTCTTCCCTAACCTGTGTCTTTAAATCCACCACTGTTTGTTCAGCTGGGGACCTGAGGCTCTCAAAGTCCCTCCACTTACCCACTAACTGAAAAACAGAATTCAGCTTCTAAGCAGCGTTGATCCAAAGATGGCATTTTCCAACAGCCCCAACAATTGACTCAAGTACACAAGATAAAACCACTTACTTGTTGACAAGTATTAATCTTACACCTCGTGAAAAGTGAGGCAAGTCATCTCACATGCTCAGGTGTTGCTTTAAAATTAATGCTTTTGGAAGTTCAGAAAAAGACTGGTACAACCACCTGACTGGTAGGGAAATGTGCTGGCTTTCACACGGGTGCACCATTCCCATAGGCTGCCTTGAGACTGGGAGTAGCTCAGCTCCAGGAAATACTTGTTGCCCCACAGATTGCAGAAGGATCTGCGGCATACACAGTTACAGCTTTTTATCTGCTAGGGATGTTAACTATCAGATATAGTGAAAACTAAGGATGTTAAAATGCAATTATCTGGCTAATCATATAGGCGATACAATTTGTATCGACTATACACTTAGTCGATAAGCACCGCTGTGCAGAGCTGCAGCACAGGTAGCTCCAGGAGCCAACTCCAGCCAGGAATGAGCAGTCCTGGCTCATGTAGTCTCCGGAGCCACCCACGCTGCGGCACTGCATTTTAGACGTATTAAGGGCCACAGGCTCTTAATACATTTAAAATGCAGAGGTGCAGCAACCAGTGCTAGTCGGGACTGCTTGGTCTCAGCTCGCGCTAAGTCCAGCAGCCCCTGTTTGCGGCGGATTGCGGTGGACAGGGCTATCCGCCGCAAACAGGGGCTGGTGCCAGACAGTGGCTGCTTGGTGGCAACAGCCCCTGTCTGCAGAGGGGGCCCAGCTCCCTGCTGGGATCCCTGCAGGCAGGGGCTGCTTTGCAGCAGTGTCCCCTATCCCCCACACCACTGCCTCTCAGAGGCGGGGGGGGGGGGGAGAGAGGGGTAGGGCAGGCAGCACCCCGGAGACAGTGCTGGGAGGAACCAGCTTTTAAACTGGCTCCCCCCGGAACCAGCTCATGCCCCCCCCTTGCTGCCTCATAGAGGGATGCTTCTGTGGGATGCAGAAGGAGGGAGGTGGCTCCTCTGATACAGAGGCAGCAAGCAGGGGGCGGGGGAGTGCACGTAGTCGATAGGATTAACTGATAAGATCAGGGTCATCAGTTAATTGTGTAGTTGACTACACCCTGACATCCCTACCATCTGCCAGGACCCCTTTCGGTAACTGCCTTTATCCTATTCTAAGTCCAAAACCACAGGTCATAAGAGGAGTGAACTCTGAAAGGACAGAATATAGTACATGGTTAGATTTATGAGCTTCATTCCACAGATTAGCAGTTTGGATCCCTTAAAGCAATTGCCACACAAACCTGGTGGTTTAACAGCATTTTACGCAAATCTTGGACAAAAACTAGATTTATCTGAGGAAAGTTATTTTTCAGAAGTAGCACAAAATATTCAACTTAGTCATGAGATCCTCTAGTTGGCTGCTTAATAGTCTGCAAATAGCTGCATTATGATCTGGTAAATTTAAACTGGAAGTGAAAGAGAATGGATGTCTCTTGCATAGCACACTATATTATCTGGCTTCTGACAACTGAACAAACACAGACCAGGTCCTGATTTCATAAAGTATTTTTATCCAAAAGTGTTGAAGGTGAACCTGATTTTGGCTTGATTTTATTGAATGCTACACCCAGGACCTAACATTCTCAGTGATTCCATCACAATTGTGCCCACCCTTTAAATTCACCCCCTCCTTACTATAGACTCAGCCTGCATGGATGGAAGATAGTTTGCTAAAAATAAGGAGCTCACTTATCATAACACTTATTCCCACCATTAGAGATGAAGAAATAAATATAACATACAAACACACTTACACCAATGCCCAACCTGTCCATTGACTCTTACCTAAACTATTCAGGTTTAAACTTAAACAACGAATAGTCTAGCAGCACCTTAAAGACTAACAAAACATGCAGATGTTATCATGAGCTTTCATGGGTACAAGAAGGGGTTGCACCCACAAAAACTCATGATACTATCTACATCTTTTGTTAATCTTTAAGGTGCTGCTAGACTATTCATTGTTTAAGTTTTTCCAATTATAGACTAACTCAGCTACCCCTCTGAAGCTATTCATGTTTAGTTCTTTTAATTTTTCTTCAACATTTCGTGATTTTTATTCAATCCCATTGCGTGCCTGACACTGGGCATATAAGATGACAGCCCCCTTGTGATTTACTCTTCTCTTTCTGCATCTGTTTGTAGTATCCACCTACTGTCACATCCTACATGCAGCACAGATTGTAAATTCATTGGGAAAGGGACTATTTCTTTGTTACATGTTTGTACAGTTTCTAGCACAACTGAAGCTGGGCCTTCTTGATGCTACTGTTGTAGCAAAAATATATATTTTAGTATTGGTTATAAGACCATAAGTAAAATGCAAGAGACCCCGCACTGAGGGACAGGGTCTCTACCCCACACTGAGGGATAGGGAGTTGCCCTAGCCCAGCTGACCAAAAAGGCCCCGCCCCCACAGCCCTGCTGGGCATGCTCACAAGAGAGGCAGTGTATAAAAGCCTCAGGAGACACTCAGTTAGGGCTGACTGCCAGAGAGGAAGGAGCTCAGGACTGCGCTCCAGAGCAGCCCCAGCTGCAGCCTCAGCAACAGCTCCAGCCAGTAAATATAAATGTCCTAGCATGTTTTTCCGCAAAGTAAATGCCCTATCACGTTTTGACGCCTATCCAAAGCTGAGGGTCGACGAGTTATTAGAGAGGCTGGGCAACGCAAGGTACATCTCTACTTTAGATTTGACCAAGGGCGATTGGCAGATCCCCCTGATGCCAGCCTCCAAAGAGAAGACCCCCTTTGGCCTATACTAGTTTGTCACCATGCCCTTCGAATTACACAAGGCCGCCGCCACGTTTCAGCAGTTGATGGATCGGCTGCTACAACCCCATCAGTCATATGCTGCCTATATAGATGATATAGTGGTCTATAGTCAGACGTGGCCAGAACACCTCCAGCACCTGGAGGCTGTGCTAAAGACTTTGGGAGATGCGGGGCTCACAGCAAACCCGGGGAAATGTCATTTGGGGCACCACGAGGTGACCTACCTGGGATACACGGTCGCACAGGGAAATCTACACCCGCTGGTAGACTAAGTGCGAGCCTTGAAAGAATACAAAACCCCCACTACCAAGAGGCAAGTACGCCAATTTTTAGGGCTAGCAGGGTATTACCACCGCTTTGTGCCAGACTTTGGATAATGGCACCACCAATGTTGCAATCTAACTAAGAGCTCAGAGCCGAAGAAAGTGTGGTGGTCCCAGGCCTGTGAGAGCGCCTTTCAAAATCTGAAAGATGGTTTAACTAAGGCCCCGGTTTTGTTCCACCCACATTTCTTGAAGCACTTTATTTTGCAGACCAACATCTCCGAAACAGAGTTAGGGACCATACTGTCCCAAGAGGTCAACGGAGAACACCCCGTACTCTATTTGAG
This sequence comes from Pelochelys cantorii, assembly GCA_032595735.1. Classification (NCBI taxonomy): domain Eukaryota; kingdom Metazoa; phylum Chordata; order Testudines; family Trionychidae; genus Pelochelys; species Pelochelys cantorii. Next base: position 29,540,298 of record CM064332.1, read on the forward strand.
TAGGAAGTTATTCCCATGTGAGCAGAAGTACTCGACCATCGAAAAGAAAGCACTGGTGGTGAAATGGGTGGTCGATGCATTAAGGTACTACCTACTGGGGAACCCCTTTCAGTTAGTGACCAAGCATGCCCCTTTAAGATGGTTGAACAGCATGAAGGAGACCAACCCCAGGATCATGAATTGGCACCTATCCTTGCAGCCGTATGATTTTAGCATGGCCCACTGGCCAGGTAAGACCCATATAAATGTGGATTTTTTTTCTCGGGGAGAGGAGAAGAAGGCCAAGCCAGAGCAGGGGCCAGCCACCCAGTTAAGGGGGAGGAAGTGTGACAGGGTATGACTACCCCGCACTGACAGGCAGAGAGTGGCCCTGGCCCAGCTAGCCAAAAAGGCCCCACCCCTACAGTCCTGCTGGGCATGCTCTCAAGAGAGGCAGTGTATAAAAGCCTTGGGAGCCACTCAGAGCTGACCGCTAGAGGGGAAGGAGCTCAGGCCCGAGCTCTACAGCAGCCCCAGCCACCGCGACAGCCCCGGCCAGGGAGGCCGCCTGGGAGGGTCCGACCGCCAAGCGACACCCGAGAGCTGAGCAGAACAGTAGGAAGTAGCCCAGGGCAGAGGAAACCCTGCTGAGCAGGCAGTGGAACCCGCCACTGTGAACTGGGCCCTGGGTTGGAACCCGGGTCCCCCTACCTCCCCCACCCCACGACAACCCTGCTTCCAGGCAATCTGGGAGGCTTACCTGTGGACTAGCCTTCAGGGCCGTATATACCCTGATAGAGGGAACTGTGCTTTGGACTAGGCCCATAGGCCATATATACTCTGATAGAGGGACATTTGCTATGAACTGAGCTTACGGGCCATGTTTGCTCTGAGGAAAGGGGGTAGTGACCCAAACTTTGGGGAACATCAAGGGGGCTTGCCCCTCGACAAGGAGCTTCTAAGAACACACTAAAATTTAACAAGTACACCATAAGAACAACAAAAAACATAGAAATAATGTAGGTAAGAATGATATGGAATCATGAATATGCATGTACATGACACCAATACATACAAAAATGTTACGTGTGTCCAGCCTACGAAGTAAGTGTACCCCAATAGTTTGTGGGTGAGGAAGTTAAATTTGGGCACAGGAGGAGGTCCCAGGCTCTTATACTTATAAAACAGGGTTCCCGAAGCTTCAATTAGACGAAGAAAAGGAGAAGAGAGAGAAAAAGAAGAAGGGCAGAAGGAGTTAGGAGTTGAGAATTGTCTCTAAACTTAGTCTTTAAATTTTATTTTTCTAATAGTCTTTAATTTAATCTAGATTTAGGTCAGTCAGGTAAACTAAATTAGTTTCAATAAGCTTTTAACATTAGCCTTTGCACCTCTTGGCTGAGAACCAAGAAACATGTACCTTAACTGCTGTACCAGAGGCAAGGCTCATCCTTCATCTCTTATCACCAGGTTATCAAGACTGGGCATGTATATAGTAACCACCACTTATAGAAATCATACCATATGTATCTTAGATTAATAATACTGCATTTTTAACCCTGATTTATTTTACTACTCAAATTGCTATTTGATTTCAATTCCATATATTTTAATAAAATTTAAAATTATTTTGTCTCAATATGAAAATCCTGTCATAGCCCCGAAGGTCCCTGGTATATTTTGTGCAGCCTGATTCTGGGACAAGAACCTTATCATCTTCTGATTAGTTCAGTTGGTGAGCCAATAACACAAACTATCCAAATTAATAATAAACTTAAAAAACAACAAATAGTCTGGTAGCACTTTAAAGACATGTGGATGGTATCATAAGCTTTTGTAGGCACAACCCACTTCTTCAGATGACTAAAGTGTTGGATGTCCAGAACTAAAACATACAGGGGAGAAGTGGGGGGGGGGGGTAGATAAGGAAAGAAATGGGGGGGACGGACATCCAACACACTAGTCATCTGAAGAAGTGGGCTGTGCCCACGAAAGCTCTTGATACCATCTACATGTTTTGTTAATTTTTAAAGTGCTACCAGACTATTTGTTGTTTTTTAAGTTTAACCTGTACAGACTAACTCGGATACCCCTTGAAGCAAGTTAATAATATTTGCCATCCTTAAATCAGACTAACGTTCACTGGACTGGGACCCTGACTTTCACTCCCAGGTTTTCCACAGACTTCCTGTGGAATCTTCAATATCTCTCTTAGGGCCTTATCCTAAGCGCTGAGAAATCAATAAGAGATGATCAGTAGGCCCTTAGCATCTCTTCCTCGGAGTCTCCACTACCCTGCATAGGTATTTACAGCTGCACTGAGTAAGTGCAACATAGGGTGTAAAATGCAGCCATTCTTATCTGGTAACATTTTACACCCACTTCGCACAAATGTAGATCTCTAGAGGGTGAAAATCCCCTCTCCCAAGTGCAGTTAATAAAAATAATTCTGTTCTTCCATCCTTTGTCCATCTTCTCTATTCACACTAAGTTCTGCGGGGCGGGCAGCATCTACTGCTCTCTGTATAGTACCTGCCACAATGGCGCCCCCATCTGGCGGAGGCTTCTAGGTGTGACTATTATACAAATTCATAAGAACCTCTATTTGATGAGCAAGGACATGTAAACTAGCTAAGCATAGTTAATCTCTGAGGTTCAGGTAAGGGGTAAAACCCCTGAATTTTAAACTAAAAAAAGAAAAAAAAGGTTACATTTATCCTCTAAGGAGTTATAAGCAATTCAGGGATGGCACAGCTGATACACTGAGACTTTCCTAACTACAAAATAAGCCCATTGCATCCTGGGCACTCACTAATGGATCTAAAAGTGACTATATTATTACAAAGCAATTAAAAAAAAACAAGCTCGAGAGAGAGGTTGCAGAATTTGGTTTCATTTAAAATTTGGCACCTTGAACCAAGGTCTGAACAAAGACCTTACTTGGATGGGCCACTACATTCAACACCCTAATGACATTACAGGTTAAGTATCAGGCATTTATAGCTCACTTTATTAGCCTCACTTAGCACGGACACTCTGACAATTTTTTTCCCTTCTCTTTCCCTCCCCATCCCCTTTTTCTGCTTTTTTGCTCCATTCATCTGAAGAAATGGGCTATACCCTCAAAAGCTCATGCTACCATCTACATTTTTTTGTTAGTCTCAAAGGTGCTGCAGGACTATTCGCCGTTTTTTAAGTTTTCCCATTGCATCTAGTTAAATACAATACTAAAAGTAAACAACAGTGATTTTCTTAATCAGTACCCTTTATTGTCTTAAACATTCTGGCTTATGAGTTTTTATACCCTGAACTTTCCAGTATCAGGAATGCCAGACTGTTGGATTCCTACAAAGCACTATTTGCATATCCTCTTCCAATCCTTTTCGCGGAAGAGGTTTTGCCGTTAAAAAGCCCTGTGTAGACGGGGCCATTTGTCAGAAAAACACACTTTTGCGCAAGATCCCTTATTCCTCAAAATATGAGGTTTACTTTTCTATTGCATTTTCTTCTTTGCCTTCCTTGTCCTATCAAGACCTCAACTGATAAAAATAAATAAATATAATCAATTTTTTTTTTTGTTAAGAGACTGCAAAAGCATATAGATGCTCAGACACAGGACACTTTGATGTATTATCTACTTTGCTAGGTTGGAGCATTTGTGCTTCTGTTAGTTGTGCTAATAATTCTACAAGGACAAACCACAATTCTCAAGTGTAAATGCCTCTCGTGCACAGCAGGTTCTCATCACAGCTAATACTTCTGGATCTGGTAATGCGGCAGCACTCTGTCAAACTAAGAAGAGTATTAGTTGATTTATCTTTATAACTAATACAGAATCAAAAGACTGGACAACACTGTTTATGTACAGAATGAGAAACCTTTCACCTCTTACGTTCAGTTTTTGTCTATCTTCCAAGATCTTTGAATCTCCCTCCTTGGTGGTGCAAAGTGACAGAGCAGGAGTCACCTGGCACTGGTTCGCCACTCCCTGCACTTTGTAAGCATCCCCACATGATAGAAATTGGGAGAGAGTCGATTTGGACTGGGTTATTAACCAGTTAACAATGGGCTTCAGCTTGTCAGCTAGAGACTATATTAAAAGAAAAGAAGGGAGAAAAGGGGTTACAAGAAAGAGCAAAAAAAGCTTAGCATCTCAGAGACGAGACCACTTTTTCCTCTCTCGGTGGTTAGGGAGTATGCCAAAGCTTGGGAAAAGCTCATGGCGATAGGGCATGCAATTGCTTAAGACACTGTAAACCAAGAAAACTGAATTTATGTTAAAAGCGTGTGTGGACTGCTTGCAAAGAGAAATCCAGGGTGAGGGACTATGATTGGTAACATGCACCTTTCTTTCCAGCCCATGAAAGGGCATAAGCCCCCACATCCTTTGCATTACAAGAACCTGCTTATGTCTGTGAAAACAGAAAGACTGCTCCTTTGTATCTTTTTTCCCCCTCTCTAATATATCATGTAATTTTTATCTACTCTTGTAGGTATTTTTCTTTATTTTCAAACACACAATTTCCTCCTGAAAAAAAAAGTCTCATGCTAGCACATCACCCACCTATCATTAATCATCACATCTGGTAAGATATGTGTTTTTTATAAATAAAATGGTGGGTTTTTAACAATTATACATTTAGATAAAGTAATTATTGAAGTTTACCTAATATCCATATTTGTATCTATAGATAAGCACATTCACACACAATCAATTTAATGCTTAGCTTCAACAAATATTACACCTCCTCTTACAGCATATTTTCCAGTCTATGTGCTGCTTAATCAATTATTCCATATGTGCCCTACCAACACCATCAATCCTGCACCTTTGTGAGGGGAGTACCTATAAATAAAAAACTGACCTCTCTCTATTATGATAATACATTAATTTTGGTGGCACTGATGTCTAGGGTTACCAACTTTCCTGACCAAGCAGAGTGGACACCACTGCTGCAAATGACACCCAGCCTATCCAGTCACAAAAGCTGGCAACTCTACAATGTCTCAATGGACATTTCTTCTATTCCATAAATTCCACAGAATCACAATATAATCCTCTTATAGAACGAGGAAATCCTAATCTCCCCTCAATGCAATTAAAAAAGATTTAGCACACTGAGATAGGTGCAACTTCAACATTAAACACCTCACAATGAACACGCAAAGCCACTCTGTTCTATTCACAGCTGGGCCAGAGTACTGAGTAATTCGAATGCTTCTAGGCTATCCTGAAGTAGTTCAGCGTTCAATGTACATCTGTTTCAGGCCAATGAACATTTACACAGCATCACACTATCACAAGTTTTACTCCCAACTGTGATTCCCCCAAAATGTTAAATAATTACTTGCTGACTCCATTTAAACTGCATATTATGCATCAGCGAACTGTAGACAATTCATTCATTTTATTATTGCAATGTTCCTGTCATGGTGAACTCCTAAGTTATGTCATATATAATCAACAGGTGATGAATAGTTATGAGTAGGGTGGGACTGTCAGATTGAAAAGGATTTAGGAGCAACAAGTGTGTATTAGGAATATAAGTAAAACACAGCTGTAATACCAGGCCTACCGGTTGAGTCCTGTAAAATTTTAGGTTACCCACACTAGGCTTAAGAAAGCTTGACAGAAGGGTGTTACCTAAGAATAACCCTATGCTAGTTCAAAAGCTTCAGAGGGGTAGCCGAATTAGTCTGTAACTGGAAAAACTTAAACGAGTAGTCTAGTAGCACCTAAATTTTGTTAGTCTTTAAGGAGCTGCTAGACTATTCGTTGTTTAAGTTTCTCCTGTGCCAGTTAAATCACAAGATTGCTAGAAAAAGTTCCAATAGGTGATGTTACAAGAAATATGTTGTAATGTACCCATCCAAGCTTCAAGACACCTGATTGTAACATCACAGAAAGTTCTGTGCTGATTGCAGGTTCCCCAGAAACAGTTAATGTAAATGTTAGTAAGATGCTTATGAGAATAAGGGTAACTAAGAACAACCTATGAAAAGCAGGGCACTCCAAAATATATGGAGATGGAAGAACAGACAAGGAAAAGAGGGCAACTCTTTGTGTATATGTATCATGTGTAGGCATGGTCATAACAAAAGGATAAAGACGTTCTGTGACTACGCTACCATGGGAAGACCTCACTGGGACAATTCCAGCAGGAACTATCCCCCTCTCTCTCTATGACCACCTTTGAGAGATCCTCCCAGATTAGAAATGTCTGGGTATGAGAGCAGAAATATGGCATTTGCCAATGCATGGGCTCTCTCAGGTTGCATACATAGTTATGTTAGTGTAACTTATACTTCTGTGTATGTGGCACTGTCCTCATTCTGTGTGTGTTTCTAGAGCTTCCAAATCCCCACTCTGTGTAGCAACAGAAGTTGAACACACTGTAATGTACCACAGAATTATCTTTATTTTTAAGCTGAACAGATCGATAACAGAATAAATTTGCTCAAGTAACCTTTGGATCAGGCGTGAACTTATAAAGTGGTTCAGCGACTGAAAACATCTGCTCTCCAGACCTTTTGGGATAGAGTAAAAAAAATGCTTCTGAAAAGTTTCAAGGCTCTACTGATGCTTGAGCTACCCCACATTTGATGCGAGGCAGTGATATATGCGTGTTACAGTGGCAGATGACAAGTATTGCCTAGAGAGCAATGAAGAAGAGGTCTTTGAGGGCATGCATGTTACAGGAAAGCAAAACTTACTAAACAATTCATTCATATGAAATGTACACAACACCTTTAACATAAAACTTAAAGCGACAGATTCACTGACATATCCCTATTTGTGCTAGCACAGCTCCTTGACTCACCAAGGGAAACCCATCCCCTCAGAGGGCAGGTAGCGTTTCAGGTGGGCATGTGCTAGTTTTTTCAGCGGGGAGGGGAGCTTTAACTCCAACAGTATCGCTATAGGAGTTCTACTTAGGAAAAATGCTGAGTCAGCACATTCATTGACTGTACTAGCCATGCTCTTTCTTGAACAAGAGCCATAACCTTCCAAGCATCACTATTCCTCCTGGGAGAAAGGAGTTAGTCCCCTAGGGTGCCATGGCTTTCTACTATTTAGGCGCTGCTCCAGGACTTCTGCCAGAACATTCAGGATGAGTCTGGCTCACAATATGCAAAATAAAGACTATCGTGAGATTATTCACAACACCATTTTGTCATCCCAAGTCCCTCACTAAAGACCTAGAGAAGATCTGTAGCATTCTAAAGAACTCATCCATCTCACAGATTAGTCTGCTGTGCTCGGTCATTAGTGCAGAATGCTATATGGGTCTGTTTTATAAGGACAAGTGTCAACTTTAACAAGGTGTTACTGTTCTAGCCTGACTCATTTTCATATATATTTACTGGGTGCTGGGAGTTGTGTCAATAGCAGATGGTACTTGGCCACAGATCTGTCTGCTGCAGAAAACAAGAGAGGGAGTACACTATACATCCTTTATCTTTAGTAACTGCAAAACATTTGGGGTATGCCTTTTGACTCCTAAAAAAAGGATCCCGTGTTTGTTTAATTCATGCACACTCAGAATTACATGCATTTTGTTCTAAAAATAACAGGAGGCCCTGATACAGCTGGGCTAGTTTATTTTTTAGTATATTATTTCACTTACATAGGCCTAGTCTTGCCTATCAGATTTAAAGCTGCATTCGCATCATTTCATGCTGTATGACAGACTTTTCTTCTGTATATGACCACCACAGTACTGCCACCCCAAGAACTCAGAAATCATGAGTCAGGATCCAAAATAATCATGAGACTAGCTTAAGTCATTAGAGTTGCAATAAATTCATTAATTGGGTTCTTTTTATTTGTCCTTGATGTTTATGCCTTCTTTTCCATCTTTGCTTCCTAAAAATGAGAGGGCTTACTTTTAAAAAAAAAAATGAAAGTTGAAATTCTCATATATTTATATCATCCCCAAAGCTGGGTTGGTCAAAAACACCAAATATTACAAGATTAAACTTCAAGAGCATCCCTGTTACCAAGAATCTCTTACAATGAAATATTTGGAAACCTAGGCACAACTGCTTTTTCACTTTCCACAATCTTAAATCTGATCTACTCAAATTATAAATGATGTGGGCAAACCACTCACAGCCTGATTGAAATTAATGGGAATTAGGCACTCGAGAAAAAAATCCCATTAGGCACATATCTTTAAGCATCTAAATACCTTTAAAGATCTGGTTCTTAGTCAAAAAGTAATACAGCTCTATTGTGCCAACCACTCAACAACTTAGCCATCTCAACCACACAGTCAATTGCACTTCCAATTTTTTCATCTTACAGGGAAACTACAGTCTGCCAAAGGGCTGGGGTAAAGTACATTTAAAGTGTTTTTCCTCCAAACCAGTGCATCAAGAATTGAAACAGTTCTCAATTACACAAGGATTATTATGCTAATAATTCCTAGTCTATAGAGATACCTAGATGGCTCTACCCTATTGTTATGAGTATGTCCAGAAGAAAACTGCTAACAATTGAAATGGAAATACTTGGAGAGAAGGAGAGAGGGGTGTGGTGTGGGGGGGGAGGGCCAGGAGGGTGTAAGAGAACAGTTGTAGAAATAAAGTAGTTTCGAAACTACTCACAGAAACAACACTTTCTAGAGATTCAAATACTTTAGACTTTCTCTTCTTTTTCTGTCCTAATATGGCACATTGCATTCTTTAAGTTCAATTCTGAATATTTCAGATTCCTCTCCCTCTGAAATAAATTGACTAAGATAAATTGCTAGCATGTGAGGCAACATGTAGACAGATTACACTTTGTAGTTGGAGCGTGATAAGACCACACTGCCAGACAAGAAAAAAGCCTTATCTGAAATGATATGGGATCTTATCATTCTCCTGTGGATACATCAGTGGGCACATACATCTGCACTGACGTACAAAATATTTTATGTTATAATCTGTGTATTTTGTGACTTGGCCATGAGCCTTATGTAACACATTCATGTTTAATACAGATCAGCATGTGCATCGCCATGGTAGTCTAAGCAATATTCTTTCCCCTTGGTAATTTTGCCTCTCAAGGCTTTTGTTTAGCCACCAAAGAAAGAAGGTGCCTGCATTAGCCACAACCACCTAAGATTTTCAGGCACTAATGATTAATATTCCCCAGCCTAAATTCCACGATGTGCCAAAACTGACATGGGTTTTAGGATTCCCAGTGAACCATTCTGTTAATATTTTAATAGATTTTACTAGCGAGATTGTTATGATGAGAGGGAGGGGAAAAAATTTCTAATTAAACAAAAATGAAAACACCTCAGCCTCTTTGGACTATATTTTAATACTACATTCTGCCATTGTGATACTGCAAGATTATATTACAGTAAACACACTGTCTCTTTGTTAAGAAAATCAATGCAGCTACACTGATCACTTGGGTTGAGAGCACATAACACAGATGGCAACTAAAACTGCTGGATCAAACAAACATTAAGTATTATATAATGATCATCTTTTCCTGTTATGCTGATGAATACAACATACACATTAGCTGTAACTGCTTCTGCATATGTAAAGCCATCTTCTGTGAAGGATTCATACACACTCCCTGAGAAAGCAGACATATAGCTTGTAATTAGTAAATTATGGTACACAAAATGCTTTCCTCTCTTGGAAGCCCCTACATTTTATTGCTTGACAAGAAATTATGTAATGGAGGATTATTTCAGGTGACTCCAAACTGTCTTTGGTGCAACACCAAGAAATCAGCTAAACCCAGAAACAAAGCCTAATTCTCTATCTCCCCCCCCCCCCCCCCCCCCCCAGCCCTTCCCTCTTTCTCTCTCTCCTCTGCATATTTTATTAGGCTGTTCAGGAAAATAATATCGATGAAAATACTTACCGCTTCGGAGTCTTCAAATCCATGCAGGTACAAATTGTCATACATGGAGGTCTGATAATCCAAAACACACCTCTCAATGCAAAACTGAAATTGCTACAAAGCCACAGCTAGGGTAAAAATGTAAAAAAAATAAAATTAAAAAAAAAAAAAAAAAAAAAAAAAAGGCCTATGCAGGGGAGCAGAACCTGCCTTGTCAATTTTCTGTGGATTCCTCAGCCAAAATGCTATTCATTCATATCATAGAGGGGAAGGTTATCCCTAGAGGCAGCCCAGACCTGGCATTTTATCTGACATCCAAATACAGAGCATAAAAGCAAACCGTTCCCTAACCAAGGAATGATGACAGAGCTAGAAAAGAGCTCTGTGATTGGCTATGCTTCCTTGCTCTGCTTCAGTCAGCTGGAAGAGCATTCTCTGATAGTGGATAAGGAGCCCTATGCTCACACCTTTGCAAAGCACTCTCCCTTGATTATTTCCTCTCTTTTACACATATACAATAAAATCTGATTCCAGTTAAAAAGGGGTATTTATATATGGAGAGTTTTCACCACTGAAACCCTCTTCCCACTTGTTAAACTCTGTATTGTAAATATGCACTGTAGATGTTTGGAAAATTTTGATTTCTAATTCAAAGTGTAAGAAAAGTATACAGTATTTCCAGGGGAAGGATCTGCATTTTGATTTAACAAAAACTGTAATGTAAATTTTAAAAGGGGGAAGTCATTTCATACAAAGATACAATAGGGATAAGAAAAGAAAAAGCAGCTGAAGAGATTTCATTCTTGTTCACATTACGTTTTTAATATCCTCCCTAAATTATAATGCTGCTTTTGGGAAGGGGGTAAAGGGACAACACATCACTTCCTTAAAACACCAATTTTAGTAATAAAGAGAAACCAAGAGATTCTATTCACTCTACCTAAACTTGGACAGTAATGTAAATTTTATTTTTCTAATGAGCAACAAGTTTCAGTTATCATCAAGTATTTTCCTTTAAAAGCTGCTTCCAGTAAACTATATAAATTGGTTTAATTCTAATGTTCCTTTTTACTCTAAACAAAAAAAAAATATGTATTTTCAGTATTCCTTTATTAAAAGTGTAAGCTGGTCAAAATCTTGCACATGTATATACTAAACTTTATACGAGGTCAAATTGTGATGCCTTGACACACACTTTCAGCATTTACTCATAAGAAGAGTCTTATTTGAGATGAATCACTAGGTATTAGTATATCACAAAGAAATATGTCTATGTTTTGTTTTCACACTGTAACGGATGCCACATAAATAGGACTTTTAGGAACAAGACAGTAAACATTATTTTCCTTACACCATGTCCCTTGACACCTGTTTAAGTTTGATCAAAATCAAACACAGGTATTTACACACATGCCTAACTTTCAGTCTCAGAATAATTGCATTGACGCCAACAGGACTGGAGCCCATCTTGGTGCTTGTATAGCACCTATCATGATAAGGGCCTGCTCTAAAACAGGAATTACTAGACCTTACCACTGTACAAATAACATGTGTAAAGACAGACAATGTGTTTAAGTATTTTGCTGAATCATGACCTAAACTGGGTCCTAAAAGATCAAAACACTGACAGTGGAAGAATATCATGATCTCTGTATGCTTTTGGATATGCAGTATTTGCAGCCTAGAGCAGCAACAGTATTTGGAGCATCCTACCTTCTAGAATTTAGTGCAGCACCTTTACTTCATTAGTTTCTCTAGTCTGCCTAGCCAATTAATCCTTGTGCTTCTGCACTTGTTGTGCTGTCAGTTGTTATTTTGTTCAAGTCAGTAGGATGTTAGGAATCACCAAGGAATTTTAGGAGCATGTAATAAAATCAGTATTTTTAGTCCACTTAGATGGACTCAAAACATTCAACAACAACTAAATGGCCAAGGACCTATCAACTAAAATATATATTGTTTATGAATTACAGAATCCTATGCCAGGTTGAGAAAACCCAAATATCAACTTCTGCAATCTTACACTGTACAGGTGAAGAAAAATTAAAGAGCAGGGAAAATCACATTACTTATGCATTTATACTGAATATAGTTATCATTAAAAATATTAAGTCCATGATAGAAACAAATGCAATGTTTTAGGAATCTTTTAAATGTAAGATTATTTGAAGGACATTTTAGATGCACGATCAGAATAATTTGGTAATTAAAAAAAAGCCTATTAAAAAGAAAGAACAAAAAGAAAAAAAAATCTTCAATGAACTTTGACATACATTTGTAATGTACGTCCCGAAATCAGTACAATTACTCTATTTCCTATTCCACTTGTTTTCTCTCACATTTTAATCTAGATATCATCATTCTAATATACAGATAATTCTAATAATTAAAATATATTAACTGATTAAGCAGAATAGCTTTCAAAAAGATGCAACAACAGGATTGTATTTAAAAGTTGTAAAGAGACAGTCTAAAATAAATTAATAGAGTGAGAAATAAAATAGTCAAAGGTCAAATTCCATATGCATAACTCAATGGAGAAGTCCTACTCATTTCATAGGGGCTATTCATAAGGAGGAGTCTGGCTAGATCCTTGTTTCTTAAACTGTCTTCTGCGGAGAACTCACGGGTGTGCCATGACCGTTGAGAAAAAATAATGGCCACTAGAGCCGCTGAGACACAGCAGGTGGTGCGAAGGGTGGAAGAGGAGAGCGAGTGATGACGTGGCAGGAAATGAGGCGGGGCTACCCACGTTCCTCCTCATGTGCTTCTGCACCCAGCTTGCAATTGCCTGGGAAAGCTCTGCACCTCGGTTGCACCCCTTGCCAGAAGGGAGGAGCGTTGCAGGGCCAGAAGCAGGACCAGCTCTGATTGGCTGTCTCCGCTGATGGTCTGGGGATCCTGTCTGCCAGGGGAGAGAACTGCCCTACAGCCGCCACCCCAACTGGGTCTTTGCACCGCTACCTTTAGGTCTCACTTGTTACCCAGGACATCTGAGGGTGGCCAGATACAATGTTTCTTCTTTGTTGGACAACTTTTTTTTTTTTTATTTAATGGATAGCAATTGACAGGTTATGTGTGGGATACTTAGATTAAAAAAGATGTTCCGCTTTTCAAAAGAATTAAAAAGAATTAATTATCATTGGGCAGTGAGCGAATATTGTTGTTGTCAATAAAAGCATCCTCTGGTGTTCAAGGGGCAAGAGGGGGTGGGAGGGGGTGTTTTGGTGTGTGGGTTTTGGGGGTTTTTTTTTTTTTTTTTGGCTCAACCAAAAACTCTTGGTGTTCCTCATTAAAAAAAATTGTTTGGTGTTCCTCAGTCTTAAAAAGTTTAAGAAACACTGGGATAGATAAACCCCCCCCCCCCAACTGCTGCACTCCATGGGAAAAAAAACTGACATGTAATACAACACTGTGGATCCCTAGTTTATATGTGGGTTTGTGACCAAAATGCTAATAAGGAGATGGCTGAAATACTGTTTTTAAGAACACTAACAGGAACCCTAAATTCGTATCTAGATCTGTACTAAATATTTATGAGGTAGTTTACTGGTCAAAGGGAAAAATGTCAGTCGAGTTCTTCAAGACAATTAAAAAGGAAAAAAATATACTATACTGCAGGTTAACAGTAATTTGCTTCTGTGGACCTATGTAGAATGAAGGTCTGGCTTTTTCAAATTTGGAAATTAACCCTTTTGGTGCTGGTCTTGCAGGTTACTTGTTGCACCTGTGTGGTTCAATTAACACTGGGGTGAAATCAGCAGCATATTTGGTTGCGTGTAGAATGTTCAAACACACAGTGTATTCTGCCAGACAAATCTGTGAGCCGGTATTAAAGGCCAACATTCCATCAAAGATTATCGTGGGAAGCTCTCACATACCTGTTAGTTTCCTAAATAAAAGGTGAATGTGTATGAATTACATTCACATCCATGAAGACCAACTGACACTGCAAAAGTTGGATATATACAAAGATAGGAATTGGCTCTGGGATCAATTACATGAAAACCATGCAACTAAGCAATGGAGACAGTTAGAAAGCATCATTTAAGTGAAAGTCATTGTTGTCTTGGAAACCACTGCACAATAACTGCACTGTACTGTCAGTACAGTGACAATGTCAGGTCCCCCTTAAGGAAGGCATTAATTTGGGCTTTCCTTCCTCCTCAACTTGAACGTATGCTCTATAGAAGAGATATGCAAAGGACTGAAGGGGAGCTAGAGACAAGGTCTGTTGGCAAGCAGGAGTTCTCTGTACGCTGTATGCTTGTGTGTCCTCTCAGAGAAATTCAAATGCCGCCCAGATGATTAGCAGTATGCCTACTACAAGGTTTTTTGTTTTTACTAATGGTCCACATTCACACATGCCTGGATAAAGCTTACAGGAATGGTTAGTAATTGCATACTTAACTGATACATTTTACATGAAGTGCATGCATGAGTTGTAGTGAAGTATGGGGGGAGGGGACATCATACCTCCTCCTGCTACAGAAGTGAAACCCAGAAACTTGACCTTTTCAACCTCAGCTATCAGTTTATATTATTTTTCTCTGGTCTACATCTTCAAGGCTCTCTCTATACTGGTACAATTAGAGCCAAGATTCAGACCTTACTCTACCCGTCTAGCAAAGTAGCAAGAATTAACCTGGGAGTTCCTGTTCCATAAGGAAATCCCTGTGTAACATTCCTGCTCTTATGACATTTCCTCCTCCATCCTCAGATGTATGGGGTCTTGCTCAGAAAAAAGGCATAGCCAGGCAGTTCTGTGTTCCAGTTCTCTCTCAGTGCTGAAATGGTCCCTTTTTGCTTTTAAGAACGGATATAAAGAGCTACTCCTAAGAAGCCAATTTGCACTGCCCCAAAAGAACAAGTTGTACTGAGTCTACAAACCCAGGCTCTATACTACATACCCTGGGAGTGCCATCTGCTGGTGTATTATCTATTAATGGTTTACATATACATAGCTATCACTGACAGAGCACTTCTCTGACCGTGTTTTTGCATTGTCTTGTAATTGAAATCAACGTATTTGAAAATACAGAAAACATCCAAAAATATTTGAATAAATGATACCTATTACTAACAGTGTGATTAGTGATTAATCACGATTAATTTTTGATCATTACTTAGCCCTAATTTTAATACATTGCCTTAATTTATCCACTGATAAAAACAATGAAAATGGGTTAACCGGTGAGGCAATGCTGTTGGTTCTGAACTGTCATGTGGGAGAACCCTAGATCATCAGTTTGGGAGTAGGGATGTTTTACATCCGTATTTGGGAGTACTGCAGAAGCAGCACCTTCAAATAAAAAAAGAGGAGAGCTCACTCAACTCACCAGACAATGATCTGAACTAACTAAAGCACTTGAACAAATTTTCTATACCTTTAGGATGGTGACAATGATGCGAGAGTGAATAATATTAAGAAACAGGAAGCATCTTCAAGGTTTGAAGAAGGGAGTAGGAGATAACTCAATTAACAGGGAAATAACTCATATCTACATTTATTCTCACAAGTATAGTACTTCTCTTCAATAATTAGTTGTCAATGTCTTGCTTGTATGTGTGTGCAAGAGAAAGCCAGAATACACCTGATTAGTTGCATCTGATCACGTCACTGGCTGATATGTTTTTATTGTGACTAACACAGGGTCTATAGACTGGGGAATTTACTTCAAAAATATGTGGGTGCAATTATTTCAAATAGCTTCAGGGAAGGTGGTAGTAGGGCCCACAGGAAAGGGATTCTGGAGACTTCACTTCTACTCCCAGCACTGCCACTGACTTCTAGGTGGCTTGGCAAAGTTATTACTCTGCTTTGTGCCTCACATTTCCCATCTATAAAAGATGGGGAAAATGATATTTACCACTTTTATAATGTGCTTTGGGACCCACTCAGGAGAAGCGCAATGTCACTGCAAGGTATTATCATCTTAAGTCTCTCTGGCTTCAACTCACCTGTGTTAACCTAGTGCACAAAGTCAAGTTAATTATGATAACACAAGTAAAGGAAAATATTTAGGAATGAGTAAAGTATGACAAATAACTATTGGACCAGGGGTCAGCAACCTTTTCGAACCAAAAAGCCAGACTACATCAAAATTCAGAACAAGTGGTCAACAAAGAGCCAGTATAAGAATGCTCATTTGCATGACTGAAAATATACAACTTAATGTAATTGATAATTGACATGATGATTAATTATAGCATAAATGAAACATTGAACTCACAAACTTTATTTAATGGGACTTCTGCTACTGCGTCTTTTCGCATATTTCTTTCAAGTTTACATCATGACTGGACAAATTCAGGTTCATGAATGCATTCAAGCTACACAAGCGAGAACAAATTTTTAAAATTTTGAATTAATTTTTCATTTTTATTTAAAAAGTTGCATGTATTTTGGAAATGACAAAAGAGCCATATTTGGTTCCATACTGAGCCATATTTGACTCAAGAGCCAGAGGTTACAGACCCCTGTGTTGAACTAATGCCTAAGGATGTACATGGAGCAGATCCCTCAGCTGATGTA
Organism: Pelochelys cantorii; assembly: GCA_032595735.1. NCBI lineage: Eukaryota > Metazoa > Chordata > Testudines > Trionychidae > Pelochelys > Pelochelys cantorii. The sequence goes on from CM064332.1 coordinate 29,556,662, forward strand.
AAGAGAGACAGCTCCAGTGAAATCAACTGAGGATTTGCTCAGAAATTTCATAAAATTTCTCCTTAATTGTCCAGATGGTGGCTTTTAAGTGACTGCAGGCAGTGTTTTCCCTCTGATTTTAGGGTCCTGCTACCACAATGCTCTTGAAATGTGTGGCATAAAGAAAAAGAAAAGCTGGCAGGATTTGAACCAAGTTCTCCAGAGTTATAGGCTCTTCTGAAGAAACTTACCAAGAAGGTGTGCAAATAAGTTATGCACAAACTACAAATAAACTAATGGGCAAGAAGCACAATTCAACTGAAAATGCTTTGAGAGAAAAGAATTATCTTTAGCTTGATTTTAAAAGGGTATATAGCTGACCTAAAGTCATTAGGTAGAAAATTCCATTGCCTTGGGCCACAGACCAAAACTCTGATCCCTGTCCTCTTCAATCCATACCTAGGTAACACTAAAAAGAGTGTGTTTTTTGTGGGTAGGAGGAACAGAAGTAGACACAAGAGAAGCCACCTAGAAAGGGCTGAGGTAGGAAGGACCTAAGTTATGGTGCACTATTATCACCACAGTGAGCTGTTACTAACCATCTGGATATCAACATAATCTATCAATGCATGTATGCCCTCTAAACTGTGCGTGTTATGGATTTCCTACTACAAAGGAGCAAGGGGACACCAGATTGAACCATGATCAGGACTCAGACTTTAATGATGGAAGTTGTTTAATTTTAGCATCTGGAGGAGGTATTTTGAAAGAGATATTCATACCATACCAACATAATAAAATGGGAAGGTTCCTTCTTGGAGCTACACAACTCAATGGCATCTTTTTTCAGATTAATGAAGTGTGTCAGAAGTCAGACTACACAATGCCACTGTTGCGATCCGTTTCACTCAGACTCATATAGTAGCTAGCAAAGATATCAATTTGGACAATTAATTTTGCAGGTTGTCTATATTAACCACAGTTTAGAATGAGGCTTCCTCCTTTCTCATCTTCCCCACATAGGTCTTAAATTATCACAACATAAAAATTACTGGCCTACTTAGAAAAAGTTACTACTGGACTCAAAAGCAAACACAAGCACACCGATAAGGTTGTCAGGTGTCCGGTTTTGAACCGGACAGTCCAGTATTTGAGCTTTCTGTTTGGGAAACAAATTGAAAAAATATAAATGAGAAAATATAAATGTCCGGTATTTTCTATATAAGATGTAATGTAGATTGTGATGTAATGTCAAGTGTGTCCGGTATTTTTGTTGAAACCATCTGGCAACCCTACAGTGAAGAGTTTGCTAGGAGGAGATACACGACATCCTTCTTTTCCAAATTACCACTAGCCTATGACAGCATACATTCGTAAATATTCATGGCGATATGTCTTCTTATAACAACAATGGATTTAGCCTCATAGGTGTGGTATAGGGATGTAATAGTGTAGTTGATTAACAGATTAACTGATTAGCATTAACCTATACACTTTTGCTTTAGACTACACACATTCCCCTCTCCCCCTTGCCAGTAAATTTTCTTTTTAGCAGACTGGCCAGCAGCCCGGCTCAGTCCTGGCTTGCGCCGGGTCAAGGATCTACCTCTGCTGCAGCTCTGCATTTAAAGTGTATTAGGAGCCAGGTGGACTGGCAGCCCAGCTCAGTTCTGGCTCATGCCAGGTCTGGGAGCTCAGCCCCTCCCCTGTATCAAAGGCAGCAGCACAGGGCAACAGGCAACCAGTCCATGAGAGGAGCTGGTTTTTAAACTGGCTCCCCTTGCAGACCAGCTCCTGCCTGGCACCCCATGCTGCTTCCTCTGATACAAAGGCAGTAGCGCGGAGTGGCCAGGGGATCCCCAGGAGTGGGGCCAGACTGCACTGGCTGCCAGCCCCACCTCTGGAGACTATAGAATAGTCAACTAACCAGTAAGAATTCATGAGGTTAATCGACTATTCAATTAACCAATATTTAACATCCCTAATTCTTACTGGTTACAGTGGATCTTGGCATCTTGGAAAAAGATTATTCCAAGAAGGTTTCCCTGGATTTATGGCCATTAAATCATTGGAGGAAAAAAAAACAGATGTGAAAACAGTCTCTTCTAGCTATATATGAATGAAATAAAGGGGAGGTTCTGCTTTAAACAAATACAAACAACAAGAAACAACTACTTCTGTTCTCAGATATACAAAGACACCCAAAACGCCTCGATTAAAAAAAGAATTGTTCAAGGTTAGAGAACAGAATTCAATCCAAAGTTGGGGCAACCTAAAGTGGGTCTGAAATTCTTAAAATGCTGTGGTGATTTCACTGAAGCCAATAATTCATAACACCATTAGAGTAAAATTGTTGAAAGTAAGAAGATCAATCAAAATACTGACTTAACTGAAGGAGCAGAAGCTGAATACTTCATTGAAAAGTCTCCTTTCATCGGAGATGAAAAATATTGTAACCACCTCATGTCACCAACCTCCACAGTCTCGGGAGTCAGAGAAGGATTCCTTTTAGACTCCATTTCTTTTTGCTTGGTTGAATTATTTTTGAGCTCCAAAAGGAGAAGGCGCGTGGAGAAATCCAAAAGTTCAAAGAAAAAACATCAACAACAGTATCTCACAGAACACAAAATTTATAGAATGCAGCCCAAGACCATGTCAAATTTTATTTGAAGCCAAAGCTAATGACTGAACGAACAAACTGCACTAATCCAGTTCTTTCAACAGATGTAGCAGACTGTTCTCTGTATAAATGCACCAACATGTTATTTGGGTGGAAGTGCAGTAATGTGATTACCAAGTCAGCAGGGCTGGCCTTACCATGAGGTGAACTGAGGCAGCCGCCTCAGGTGTCAGACTGTGTGTGTGGGGGAGGGGGAGGAGGGTGAGACCCCACTAGGACCCAGAGTGTAGAAAATTGTGTCTGCTGCTGGTGCATATGTATTCTCTCTGCTCTAGATGCACAGTACCATGAGAGGAGTAGAACAGGAAGAAGGCAGAATTGAGAACTTTCAAAGTTTTGGCCCAAGCGAGGAAGCATGGGGGCGTCATTTGAGTTCCCCGCCTTAGGTGCCAAAATGTTGTGGGCCGGCCCTGCAAGTCAGGTAAAAAAAAAGCAGCACTGCAGTGTACAAAGCCAGAGAGATAGAATGAACTTACTGACCTCTCTCTTACTACAACACATGCATTTTCACTATTATGAAATCATTACTACCCAGTTACTATGGCCCCCTCCTTTCCCTGGCTTGGTGGTGAAGTTAGCATTGGCAGGAACATTAACCTCAGGATAACACAAAGACAACTTTGTTCACAGACCTCAAGTCAGCACAGAAGGGTAGAGGTTTCACAACCTGCTCTGATACTACAACGAGCCTGGAGTAATATTACATTAAAATGTATCCCCACACTGGGTCTGAAAATACATATTCAGAAAAAAAAAGCTAAAACATCTGCAGTACTGTAATACTGTATTAGTGTCCGTGATTTTATTGAACCCATTCCATCTAGAAATCTTAAAGCACATAGCACTAGTGCCCTCTAGAAGCTGCAGTACCCGTCAACAAGCTTCCAGTTGAAACTCGTGTTAGTTTTGACTGATAAAACCCCAAATGTTTGAGACTTAAGAAACTGCCTCTCTCTACTGTGGCAGGGCATTGCCCTGCCCTGGCCCCTTAAGGGGCTGAGAGTAGGGAGTCAGGGGAAGCCCAGCTGCAGCAAATGAGGAGGGCCCAGCTGGAGGCAATAAGAATAGCTCCTGGGAGGAGGAAAGGGAGATCTACCTGCCTGCTGTTCCGGAGGGAGAGCAGTGGAGACCTGAGTGCCGGGGAAGCAAGAGGCTCCCTGGAAGAGGGCAGGACTGGGGAGGCTATGGCAGGATGAAACCAGGCTACCCGGCCTGAGGCCCAGCGCTGCAAGGAGTCAGTCACAAAGGGCCAGGGCTAGCACGGAGGCAGCCCTAAAAGGCCGGGCTGCGAAGGAGGCAGCCATGGCTAGCATGGAGGCAGCTGCGGTAGAGGGGGGAGCTTGAGCCAGGGAAGCCCCAGGCCGTAAGACCAGGAGGCAGTGTTGCAGGAGGCAACCGGGCAGGCCTGTGGCCAGGGAGGAGGGGCCTGGAGATAATAGCCCCTCCGGGCAGACTGCAGTGAGTGACTGGCAGTGGGCCACTGAGGCCAGGACAGCGTGGAGGGAACTGGGTGTTCCTGGGGCAGAAGAACTGGGGCTCCTAGGGAGTAGGGAGGACCCGGACTAAAGAACAGCAATGATTCCTCCCAGAAGGGGGTGCAGACTAAGAACGGAGTGGTCACTGCAGCAGGGCAATGCCCCGAAGACCAACACCACACCCAAAGGGGGCACGTCGGTAGTGAAACAGCCAGCTACTTCCCCCAAAAGCCACCCTGAGGGAAGAAGCCGTGCGGAAAAAAGAGAGTGAACCCGCTACACTACGTACACCACTACCTACAGCAGAGGTGCTCAAGTGGGTGCTCCATCAATTCAAAGAGTAAGGAGCTGCCAGCAAAACATGAAGGGTCATCTCCTTCAGAACTTGCTTCCAACCATTGAAAAGAGACTGAATTTCTTAATCTTCCACCACTTGGCAAAGCCCATATTTTTTTCCCAGGCATTTGGGATGCAAGGTTGATGCAGCAGCGATTACTTCTGTGTTATAGATTTGGACAGATCTTAGGACAACTATATCATGCTTCCTCTTGTGAAGCAATGACACTGAGAATTAAAAACTGCAGCAGATAAATGCACTTGTTAATAATAGTTGTAAATCCTAGCAGTTCTTTTCTTTTCTAAATGGTGTAAGTAGGTAGGGGAGATGTTAACCAGCTAGCAGTGACTCACCATCCAGAGGCTGGACCTACTGCGTTAGTAAAACATACAGCAAATTATTAGTGCTAAGGCTCAAAATGAGACTCTGGTAAAAGAAAAGCACCAACTGAGCCATTAATAAAGGACAACCAAACAATCTCTATTTTTTTTATTTTACAGAATCATCTTTTGAACTGGGAGTCACAGTCCACCAGTCAAAGACGAAAAAGAAACAGTTCTGAAATCCCATATTGATGGGCTGAGAGTGCAGGGCCTGCCTTTTGAAGGAAATATACAATACCAGTCCAGGTTAGAGAGTAAGGGCAAGAGTCATCATTATTTTAGGGCCCTTTGGTGCTAGTTAGGCTGGTTCAGTGGGTCCTGAGGGAGGCATAAATTCCTCCCCTCCTCTCTCCAAGCATTGCCCTACCTCAGGCACCCCAATGCCAAAGGCTGAGCCAGCTCTGCACACATTGCGCCACTTCTGCAGCAGGTGCCAACAGTGTTTGGGACGGGATGGGATGAGATGGGAGCTAACAAGAGGATTGGAGGGTACAGCCAGGGACCTGTATTCCTGTCATTCAATTATTGTTATAAAACTCTTTGGGTGAAGGAGCATCTCTTTGTTGTGCATCTGAAGTGACTAAAACAATAGATCCTTGAGGGGCTACCATGATAGAAATAATACCTAATTACTATCTGATTAAAAAAAAAAGACTGTCCAGCCAGCTTGCAGACCAGAATGAAGTTAATCCTGAGATCAACTGCGCTAGGAGTTTCAAATGGAAATGCGATACTAGGAATGTAAATCCCATTTAATCAGTTAACTGGTTAAATGTATTGTTTAACCAATTAATGGCTTAAACAAGGGAGGAGGGGAGTCTGCTCCGACCACGCTGGGCTGGAGCATCCACCCGACCCCCACAGGTGGTAGCTGCTCCGACCAGGCTGGAGCACTCCCACCCACAGTGTGCTGCTCCAGAGGGCCGTGCCATGCTCTGGATGGGCTGGAGCACTCCTCCCCACCCAAGTCTAGATGAGATCAGATTACTGACCTTCTGGTAGCTTATACAGTACTAAAACAGCAATGTTCTTCTAGCATCTTTCATATAAACTGTACAAAACCTGTACTCTCAAACTTTCAACGCATGACTGATTAACCTTGTTTATTTAGATTTCCAAAAGGCCTATGACAAGATCCACTATTAGCTTCTTTAGTAGACTCTAAGTGATCTCAGGGGAGGACAAAAAGTTTAATTAGGGGGGTCAAAAACTGGCTAAGAAATAGGAAACAAATTGTAGGAATAAATAACCAATTTTCATCATAGACAAAGGTTAGCAGCAGGGGCCTCAAGATTCTTTATTAGGTCCACAGTTTTTAGTGTATTTATTAATGATCTTGAAAGGGGGCAGGAGCAGTGAAGGAGCAAAATTTGCAGATGACAAAGTTATTTAGGTTAGTAAGGACCAGAGAGGATTCTGAGGAACTTGACAGAGACCTAGCCAAACATGATGAATGGGCAACACAATGTGAAGTTCAGGCCTGATCAAAGGAAAAAAAAATTCAAAGTATATAACTTATAGGTTTCTAAATTAACTGCTTTAGTTCAGGAAAGAGAGATAATTGTTGACAGCTCAATGAAAACCTGAGCAAAATATATAGCTGCAGTCAAAAGCAGGTAAGATGTTGAGATGAATAAAGAATGAGGTACAGAAAGCTTTATAATGCCATTATATAAATCAGTGGTGTTGCCTCATCTAAAATACTATGTACCCTAATGGTCACCACCACTCCCAAAAACAATACTGCAGAATTAACCAGGGGTTCACAGAAGGATGATAAGAATGCTATCTTGGGGCTTCTTGCAGCTTACTCTAAAGCATCTGGTATTGGTTCCTGTCAGAGACAGGATACCCCAACTTGCCACATATTAGGTAGTTAAAATGGAAAATAGAGTTTTTTTTCCACAGTACAGAATAAGATTGAGTATTATCCCTATTAGGATGCAGAACTACACAACATAACAACACTCCTGCTGACTTCAATTCGAGCAGATGGGCTAATGCTGAGCAATTATTAAAGTCACACAATTTGATTTTGCAAATTTATAAGCAAGTCTCCTTTGAATTGCAGTGATGGATGTTGCTCCTCCACCTCCCAACCCTGGCTCTGGTACAAAACCCACATCACCATGAATTAGCATGCCCACTGACTAGGGATGTAATAGTGTAGTCGATTAACCGATTAACCAATAAGCAAAAGCTTATAGGTTAATGCTATAGACTACATGCATTTCCCCCACACCCTTTGTCAGTACATTTTTTAGTAGGCTGACCAGCAGCCCAGCTCAGTCCCAGCTTGCACTGGGTCCTGGACCTTCCACCGCTGCAGCTCTGCATTTAAACTGTATTAGGACCCAAGCGGGTAGGCAACCCGGCTCAGTTCCGGCTCATGCTGGGTCCGGGAGCTCAGACCCCTCTCACTGAGAGAGGGGCTGCCCAGGGACTTCAGAATAGTCGACCAACCAATAAGAATTCATGAGGTTTATTGACGATTTAATAACCGATATTTAACATCCCTACCACTGACACTCTACAATGCCACTTTAATACTCAAGGAGACAACAGAAGATTGGCTTATTGATTCATAGGGTACATCTACACAGCAGAGTTATTTCAGAACAACAGATGTGCTCTTTGATATTTCAAAATAACGTCAACACCACAAGCCTTTATTTCGAAATAATGTTGAGCTGGAGGACTTCTTACTCCCACTCTGAAGGTAGTGCTGCAGCAGCAGCGCAGATGTAAGGGTAGTAATACCATACTATGCCATCCTTATTTCAGTGCTGGTGCTAGCTCTGCCCTCTCGGCAGCAGTTGCCACTCTCCAGCCAGCCATCACTGCCAGCACGGACGGGTAACAGTATCATCACCACCACCACCACTCCCGCCCCTCGAATACCTTTACAATTACAACACTGTGAAATTTGAGATTTAAATTGCTGTAATCATGACATTTACCTTTTTTTTTTTTTTTTTTTTTAAATCCTATGACTATGAAATTGACCAAAATTGAATTTGGTAGGGCCCTACCCATTGCCAAAGATCAGGCCTCCCCTGCAATGCCCCGGCTAAGTTAGTGTGGCACTGCACATACGTTTTCTTCAGTATCCTTTCTGAGGAAGCCAATAATTCCACAGCAGGCATTCCTGACACTTGACTTAACAGCCTCCTTGGAACGTGTCTATTATTAAATTTCAAATGAAAGCATCCACACAAAAAAGAACAAACAAACTAGGGCTCTCATTAACTTATGAGATTAACTAAAAAAAATTAATCATGATAAAAATTTAGTCAATTAATCACAGTTTTTAATCACACTGTTAAACAGAATCCCAATTGAAATGTATTAAATATTTTTGTATGTTCTATATTTTCAAATATATTGACCTCAATTAAAACAAAGTATGCAGTACTCATTTTATATTATTTTCATTATAAACAAAAGAAATAGTATTTCAATTTACCTCATACATGTACTGCAGTGCAATCTATTGTTAAAGTGCAACTTACAAATGTAGAATTTTTGTTATATAACTGCACTCAAACACTAAATAATGCAAAACTTTAGAATTCTACAAGTCCACTCAGTCCTACATCTTGTTCAGCCAACCACTAACACCAAAAAATGTGTTTACATTTATAGGAGATAATGCTGATCACTCCTGTACCAAATATGCCAAACATTTGTATGCCCTTTCATGGTTCTGCCAAAAATCCTGAAGGAAATGCTTCCACGCTGATGAAGCATGTAAAAAAAATAATGTGTAGATGAAATTTGAGACTGAACTCCTTAGGAGAAAATTGTATGTCTCCTGCTGTGGTTTACCCATATTCTGCCACATATTTCATGTTATAGAAGTCTCAGATGACGATCCAGCATATGTTGTTCATTTTAAGAACACTTTCACTGCAGCTCTGACAAAATGCAAAGGTACCAATGTGAAATTTCTCAAGACACATACCTCACTTGACCCAACATTTAAGAATCTGAAGTGCCTTCCAAAATCTGAAAGTGATGAGGACTACAGCATGTTTTCAGAGTTCTTGAAAGAGTGACACTTCTATGTAAAAACTACAGACCTCCCCAAACTAGGGATGTTAAAGACTAGTCGATTCCCACACCCCACTGCCTCTATCAGACAGAAGCAGCAGAGGGGCGGGGGGGTGGGGAGGGGGAGAAGGGGTACTTGAAAGCAGCAGCACCACACAGCGGAGCCCGGGATCAGCTGTGCAACACTGCCAATTTGAAATGCCGAAGTGGCATTCAAAGGGGCAGCACCGCATAGCTGATCCCCAGCTCAGTTGTGCAGCACTGCCCCTTTCAAATGTTGCCACAGAGTTTCAAAGCGGCAGCGCTGCACAGCTGATACTGGGATCAGCTGTGCAGCGCCGCACACGTGAAGCCCGGGTCAGCTGGGGACTCCAGCTGATCCCGGGCTCCAATGCAGCATTTCCGCGGAACTTGGGATCAGCTGGGGAGTACCCAGCTGACCCCGGGTTCTGGGGAAATGCCACACAGAACCCACAGTCAGCTGGGGACTCTTGTGCATTTCAAAGCTGGCATTTGCATGCAGCCCGGAGTCAGTGGGACTTCCCACTGGCCGCCAGCTGCACACAGAGTTCTGCATTCCTCCTGTGAAATGGGGCGTTCTTGTACATTTCAAAGGAGGAATACGGAAGTGCCTATCAACTAGTCGAGTATTCAATGGAAATTCCATCAACTACTCAACTAGTCAGTTAACCGCTAGTTAACATCCTTACCCCGAACCATCAAAAAAGAAAATCAAAACTTCAGTTGGTGGCATCTGACCTAAGGATGTTAACAAACAAGTAATTTACTAATCGAGTAATAATGGAATTTCCAGATGACCCCAGGGCTCCATGCGGCGCTGCCACTTTGAAAGCCGCAGCGGCATTTCAAAGGGGCAACACCGCACAGCTGATCTCGGGCTCTGTGCGATGCTGCCCCTTTGAAATGCCACTGTAAAATGCCAAATACGGGCTCCGTGCGGTGCTGCCACATTGAAGTACCCTCTTCCACCCCCCCCTTCCCCACACCGCCTTTTGTTTTTATCTGATAGAGGCAGCAAGGAGGCGGAGCGTGAGGAGGGGGGGAATCGACTAGTCAACTCAACTATCCAATAAGCATTCACTTATCGGATAGTCGACTAGTCCTTAACATCCTTAATCTGTCTCAGATGATAAAAAATGAACATGCATTGATCCACATTGTTTTGGATTGTATTGAGCAGAACTCATGATCATCTTCTTGGACATGCCCTCTGGAATGGTGGCCGAAGCATGAAGGGACATATGAAACGTTAGTGCATCTAGCATGTAAGTATCTTGCAAAGCCAGCTCTGACAGTGCCATGCAAATGTCTGTTTTCACTTGCAGATGATGTGTAAACAAGAAGGGGGCAGCACTGTCTCCTGAAAATGTAAACAAACTTGTTTGTCTGAGTGATTGGCTAAACAAGAAGTAGGACTGCGTGGACTTGTAGGCTCTACAGTTTAACATTGTTTTGTTTTTGAATGCAGGTTTTTTGTAAATAATTCTACATCTGTAAGTTCAACTTACATGACAAAGATTACATGATAGTACTTGTAATGGAGGAACTGAAAAAACACGATTTCTTTTGGGGTTTTTCTACAGTGCAAATATTTGTAATCAATAATAAAAATAAAGTGAGCTCTGTACATTTTGTATTGTGTTGTAACAGAAATTATTTGAAAATGTAGAAAACATCCAAAATATTTAAATAAATTGCATTCTGTTATTTAACAGCACAATTAAGTGCACAATTAAATCACTATTAATTTTTAGTCACTTGACAGCCCTAAAATAAACTAAGTGTGCTGCTGGCTTTCAGCATTCCTTTTAAGCCTGCTCTCTAAGCTGTTTCCAGTCCCCTAATCTCGGTCTCTTCTCATGGCTCGAGTCCCAGTTGTCCCCCTGGAGCTAAAAAGCTGCAATTTCTCTCCCTCAGCTTGGCCTTTGTAGTCCTCCAGATCTGAGGGTCTGACAGTCTTCTAAAGCTGCTGTCTGCTCCCTGCCAAGTCAAGGCCCTGCAGGAGTCTTCCTAACCCTTTCAGCATCTGCAGGCATCTTCCCTGCTAAGAAGGAGGCGGCAGCATTTATATCAGCCTCTCCTTCCACCTCATTCCTTATTGGCTGAGTGGGGGGGGGGGGGGAGCCCTGCCCCACCTTCTTGGCAAGGCTCTAGCTCTTAAAGATACAGCAACAGCATTCCTTCTAAATGCTACTTCTTTCCATGACCCCTTTCCTCTCTCCCCATCTCTCCTCAGATTTCGTGCATTTGACTAGAAGCCTTTAAGGAGCAAACAATGCCACCACCTCTGCCAAGCACAGATTTGGGAACAAGAGCCCAGACGGAGAATGAACTGAAGATGAACAGCATGGACACTGGATAGGATGGGACTGGAGTGAAGGTGGGGTAGCAAAAGGGAGGTAGGGAGATGGAGCAGTGGCTGGGAGGAATATAGATGAGGTCTTCAGTAACAAAGTGTTTTTGCAGCAAGATAAGTATGAGCTTTAGCTCTCCCACAGTAAAAACAGTGGTCACAATGCACTGTAATTTTATTTTAAGTTAAAATTAAATGAGGTCAACCATAGGTGGGGGTAGAGTGCTGACAAGCATCTCACCTCTATTTAGGATTTTACAGCAAGGTAAGTGTGTGTTTATTAACCCTCCAGAAAAATAGACAAAAACACCTCTGTGTGAGTGAAGATATAGCTGCAGTGGGAGTTCGAAGGCCAGGAACAAACTTAAAGGCAGTATGAGAAACAGGCAGAAAAGCTAGAGTGGCAGCTGTGAACCAAGGAAGTCCTCAAGAAGAGTGAGGAGGATCAATGCCTGACCTGAGAATGACAAACAAGTGGTCTCTCTTTAAATGAGAGGCCAAGTCCGCATTTGCCCACTAATGAATTGGTCATTTTTTCCTCTTGCTCTTGGCATTTCTGAACAGGTATTTCAATGTAACAGAACCTCAAAAAATACGAACACCAGAGTTATGGACTGACTGGTCAACCAGACACCATGGGGAACCAGAAAAAGACAGTCAGGCAAAAAAGGAGACAAAACACCCAGCAAATTCTGTATTTTGCCTGTATTGCATCTTAAAAGGTAGGTACATCGGGGCTGTCTGTCCCCATCTCCTTTTCATTCCCACTCATCCTGGTGCAGGGCAGGCACTTACAGGCAGGACATGGTGAATGCTGTTTTCCTTTCTCCCTGCCCTCAGCTGGCATGAGGACAAACTTGTAATCTCAGAGCCCAACAAAGAAATTTCCTAAGCTGCTACTGAAACCTGGCTGAAGCCAGAACCCAAGTTGCCTGTATGCTGCGTTCTGGAGGAGCAGCTCAGTTTTGAAGGGCCACAGCCTTCACTGCATGCGCACTGACACTGCAGTGCCCCAGGGTACCTCACCCGTCTCCTTTGTAGCCAGGGGGGCAAAAAAAAAAAACAGCTGCTTGTCCCCACTCCCACTGGCCAGGCAACCACTGCACAGCTGTGAGCCCCTGCTCCAAGCAGTCAGCCTTGAGGAGCATCCCATAATGGCTTGTTTCAAGTTACAAACCACCTCCATTCCTGAGGTGTCTGTAATGCTGAGGTTCTCCCGTACCTTCGTCTCTTTGTATGCTATGTTTCTGATTTTGTTTCAGCACAAAACGTTATCACTTCCTCTTTTGCCATTTGCCCGGACAGTCATCATCTGCCCTGGGAAGATACCCGAGCTTTTTTAAAAGCCAAAGAATGTGTCATCTCACTGCACTGGGAGGTCTATGCCTTGTTACAGGTTATGATGCAAGATTTTTGCAGATACGAGGGAGACAATTTCTGAAATAAAATTACAGATATATTACTGCTAATTCCAGAGACACACAGCCATTACAACAGAAGCAAAACTAGAAACCAATCAAGCACCTGCTCAGCAACAAATCCAAAACAGGAAATGATTACTTCAACAGGGATTGATGTGCAGCACTTCATAGCTACGGAAACTAACTAGAGCTTAGTACATCAGCTTCAGAGCCCTATTCAGAACCAAACACTTTTATAAAAAGGTCTCTAATATATTTATGGCAACAGGAAGAAGATATTCATTTAATAGCTTTTATTGTCACTGCAGCTCATTCTTCCCCACACATATATTTGCTCTTACCATCAGCTTTGAAAACTGCATTGTCTCCCCGGCAGCCGATTCATATTCACTCATCCTTTGAAGAGCCTACCTGAAACTCAAAGTTTGGGAGTGGGGGGAGGGTGGCAGCAGCGGAGTGGGAGTAAGTTGAAGACAAGCTGTGAATTTCTGGTTCAATATCTGAAACTTTTCAGGTCTCATATGCTCATTAAAACACCATCCCAGGGAGCCAAGCTTCACCTCAACAGCTGCGAGCAGGTAATGAGCTCCCAATATTTTCTGAACAGAAATGTGTGGCAGGTAAAAACTTCCTCGTTTGCTGCAGGTAACTTATGCCCTCCCCACCACCTTTACTCAACTATCCACTGAGCTGAACCACCATTTACCAACAGTGCAGATTACCAGAAGTGTTATTTCATCCTCCATAAAATGTCCATTACAGGCATGAAATGTAATTTCAAGAAGTATCCTGTTAGGGGCAGGTACAGAAATGTTACTCAGTGAAGCAAAGGTCATAGCCATGGTTTGACATCCAAAAGCAAGTTTTGCAGCTCACCTCAAAATGCCTACTAGTGTCCCCCAATTCTTCAGAGGTCATTCAAAAACACTGACAGCCTTCCCTTAGCCCCTTTAATTACTATTTGTACTGGCAGAAATGTCATATTAATAAACTTGATGAATGATGCCCTCTAATTATAATATCCAGAGAACAGGTACATCATGGGCAGCAGCAGGGCAAGCTCCATGCCCACTCGTACCCTATTGTCAATGCACTTGAAATGGGACCTGAACACTTCACCTCTAGGATTGAGAGGGTAGTTCAGTTTCTTTACTCCTTCAGTCATTAGTCTCTCTCTAAGATGTCTAGGAAAGAGTGACAATTATTGCTAATTTTGGTGGATTTTATACTATTGTTACCCGCTCTCTAAAAACGCACTAAGAACTAGGGATGTTAAAAAGCGGGTAATTGGGTAACCATGTAACCAGTGAAAATTTCAGTGGTTACACACAACTGCAACATAGGGTGGCAGCCAACTCGCCAGGAGCCAGTCAGCTCCCAGTGCAGACCAGCTCTGATACAAAGCCCACAGTGTGGGGCAGAACTGGCTCCCCAGGAGCTGGTGCACACCAGGAACTGGATTTTAAGCCAGCTCCTGTCGCACGCCAGCTCCTACCACACTCCCAGGGAGCCAGCTACCACCCTGCGCTGCAGGCTCTGATACCTAGACCATCTTTGATTAGGGATGTAAGCAAGTAGTCGACCACAGGTTGGACTTTGCTAGTCAGGCACCCTAGGGACCTGACTGGTCCCGAATGAGGGGATTTGCTGGACCACGGAAGGTCTCTCCCATCGTGGCCATGCTGCCACCAGGCTAGGGCTCCAGCCTGCCCCCACTGCTGCCCTAGCCCCCTGGAACTCTTCCCCAGCTCCACTGCAGTTAGGACCAGAGTGCCACGGCCAGATCTGCGCAGTCAGGGCAGAGCTTCGCAGCCACTTGGCTCCACAACCAGAGCAGAGCTCCGTAGACATCTGGCTCTGGAACTCTGCAGCCAGGGTGGAGGGACAGGGTCAGAGCTTCACAACCCAGGCCAGAGGCTCCCTGGCTGCCGCTGTGCCTGGAGTTCCCTGGACGCTGGAGCCAGAATGTGGCCAGAGCTCCAAGGCTGGGGATAGGGCCAGAGCTCGCTGGCAGCTGCTGCTGCTGGGGTCGGAGGTCCATGACCCCTACCGGGCCAGGGAGCTCCGCTGGGGCCAGAACTCCCCACCATGCCACCTGCCCTCCCCTCTTCTTCCCCCCCCACCGAACCCCACACACACTGAGATCCCAGCTGAATTGCCGGTGTCCCTTATGGCACCCCTGCCCCGCCAGCAGACCTCCCTCTTCCTGGGATCTGTGGTCCATGCTGGACCATGGATGTTGCCAGACCAGGGAGTCCTGGGTAAGGGAGATACAACCTGTACCCAGTAAGCATATGCTTATCAGGTAGTCGAGTAGACTACTCGTTCCCCTCCACCCCTTGCTGCCTCTGTGTCAGAGGCTTAAAAGCCAGCTCCTCTAAGCACTGTTTTTGCAGGGTGTGGGGGGGAGTGGACTGGGTGGAGGGGAGCAGAGCCGCAGCATCCTGGAGGGGCCTTTACTACATTTAAAATGCAGAGCTGCAGCAAGGGTAGCTTTCAGGGCCAGCACCAGCCAGGACTAAAAAGTCCCAGTTTGTGCCAGCTCTGGGACGCTGCAGCTCTTCAATTTCAATGTAGTAAAAGCCCAAAGGGGCCCTTAACTACATCTAAAATGCGGAGCCACAGTGGGGGGCACTTGTACATTTCAAAGTTGGAACGTGGTGTGGATCCCGGAGCCAGCAGGGAGTCCCGCTGACCCCAGGCTCCATGCGGCACTTCCACTTGGAAATGCACAAGAGCCCCAGTGGGGACGCTTGTACATTTCAAAGTTGCCCACCACTGCGCCCCTGCCCCCTCCCAAGTAGCTGGAGCTGGGGGGAACTGGCTCTTTGTGATAGCGGCAGCAAGCGGAAGGATGCGACTAGTCGATTAGTACAGCTTTTGCTTATCGGATAGTCGACTAGTCACTTATATCTCTGCTCCATCACATTGTTGACTCATTCAAGTTGTGATTCTTTACAGCCCCCAGATCCTATTCATCAGTAGTACCACCAAGCCAGTTATTCTCCATTTTGTAGTTGTACATTTTAGTTTTCCTTCTCAAGTGTACTACTTTACTGAATTTCATTTAACTTCATTGAATTTCATTTTGATTACAGACTAATTCTGCAATTTGTCAAGATCCTTTTGAATTGTGTAACCTGCAAATTTTATAAGCATTCTCTTAACTCCATTTTCTAAGTTATTAGTGATAATATTGATTAATACCAAATCCAGGACTAATCTCTGAAGAATCTCACTCTATACACCATCCCTGTTTGAAGCCAACCCACTGATAACTATTTCTTTGGGTTTGGTCTTTGAACCAGTTTTGCACTCACCTCATAATAATTTCACTTAGACCACACTTCCCTAGTTTGCTAATGAGAATGATGTACCAGACATGGTCAAAAGCTTTACTAAAAAAAAAATCAAGATTCATCATATCTACTGCTTCTTCTACCCACTAGGCCATTAATGCTGTCAAAAAAGGAAATTAGGTTGGTTTGGCTTCTGTTACTCTTTACCACAACCCTCAGCCATTCATCCACCCAAGACAATACCCACGTATGAGCTTAAGGGTTGACAGTAAATTTTTAAATTCTGTAAAATGGAGAAATATCCAGTAAATTAAAGCGGATTAGAAAAATGTATACGGTACACTTGTGGTATTCTGTTTATTAAGCAAATCTGGGAGTAGACAGTCCTTGCTATTTTCAGTCCTTGCTATTATAACTTAAGTATCAAAAATCTCTTTAAATGTACGCCTTATAAAAAAAATAGCAGCTGTTTCCTAAATTACAAAGTGCAATGCTCAAATGTACCAGTTTCCATTTTAATGTTTTGGATACAATGAAAACATGCCCAGACACACACACTCAAAAAAACAGACATCTCATTTTACAGACACAAGTATGAAAAAGCATTTCTGACAAACGAAAATAATTTCCTCAGGATACCATTTTAATCTGTTTAATCAGTTATTTGAGAGGATTTTCTGGGCATTCTTTTCCTCAAATAGACTTGCATTCTGAACCAGTCACATCTGGTATCTGTGCTTGGTGGTCAGTGAATCAAGAAGTAAAATAATTTGAAGTATTGGATTGTTACCCTTAACTTTCCTACAGAACATGAAAAAGAAGCATCTCATCACCTCTTTTGAAGCCCTCCATACTTCTGCCACACCCTTCTTATTCTCCATCACTGTGCTGTGTGTCATCCCCTTCTGCCCCACCAGTGTTCTCACACTCATCCACCAACTCAGCTTCTTATATAATTGTCTCCATGACCTCTTCTATGCCTGGTATGAACCTCCAGTCCACCAAGACTGTCCACCTTTAAGTACTTCTTAAAGGTCCATTTCTGCTGTGCTGCCAATGATGGCCAATTTGTAAATAAAATCCCCTTGTTTCTTGTTTCTCTTCTGCCAACTAATTCCAGTCTACCTATCTCTTTCCTCCTGTGCCAGGAGCTCCTTGGGACAAGGTCCATTCTTCCCTGAATGTTTGTAAAGTGCCAAGCATAATGTATGTGCTATCAAACAATACATAAATAAAGGGAACAAAATTATCTTTCCGAGATAACACCCCAGCCCCACATTTCTTAGTGACTCCTTGTAATTTAGTTGAACACTTAGACACCAAAGTGAAAGGCATTGGAGAAACATCTCAGATAAACAGATTCATGGGCTGCCCTTACCAACAGTTTTGTCATAGATAATATTTCCTCAGCTATACCCACATTCCCCATGTTTCTGCATACTTAGAGGTAGAACAAGAAATATAAACCTGAATGTAAAATCAGAAGCTAAGAACTTTGTTACTAGTCTAAGACCCATCAAAATATCTCAATATTTTCCCTTTCAGTTACACTGTGGAATGATTAATAGAAATAACCTTCTGTTTTCTATGCTGACGACTAGACCATTGCCAAATCTCTCAATTTCGTCAAGTCTCACAATGCTTCGTGTTTTTCTTAAAGCCCCTGTTCATGGAGTGATGTGATTAGATTGCACCTTCAACTTCCATTTAAAACACAATGTTTCCTTGGGTCATAGGCTACGGTTGTGGAGAAAAGCTCGAAAACATGAATCCTAGAGATTAAAAACCCGAAGATGAATAAATCCCCTAATGTTTATTATCTTTAAAAATCATGATTGTAAGCCAACTGGATTTTTTTAGCCTGATTCATAATATTTCAGCCTTGGCATGGGCAGTACTACATTCAGACTACATCTGCAAAAGACCCTTTTAGTCCTTTATATCACCCTGCTCAAATTGCAATAATTCTAGAGAGAGAAGTGAAGCTGCAGTAAGCAAGAACTTAATAGCTTTGCCTTCAAGATGCACCTAAAAATAGGATGACTTGCTAACCTGGGAATTCTGCCTGTAACAGTCACTTCTCCTCCCTTACTAATTGCTGTTAGTCAGAAAAGTCAAAAATATATAGTACATCTGTTATGCAGTGCAAGTAAAAGGTTAGCTATTCTGTGACAGATACATGAGGTATAACTTTTTTTTACAGAAATTCATACAAAATTCCATGTGCATCATAATATGACTGCAATTAAAAGTGAGGAGGCTTATACCTCCATTTAAGAATTGTTTTGTCAAATCTATAGTGTGTATTGTTTCATAAGGGATGGAACTTGCTCTTCTTACTCTAAACAGCCTTGTAAGTTCCTATTTTGAATGTGGGTTGCCATGGTTATCAGTATAAGCCTGGAATGAATTCTGTTTTATCATAATTACAGACAAATTTTGTGTTAACAGCTAACCCGTCTTACTATTTCAACTGGACATGCTGAGCAGCCGTAGCTTAAGATTGGAGTCATTCGGTGAAGCTCACGATTGCGTGGGCAAGACATCACGTAAAAGGAAGACTTATGGCATTGTGATTCCTTAAAACAAAGTAGTTTTTGCTTGTAAGTATGTAGGAGTGTTCCTTAGTGCTTTTCATGACTCAAAGCAATTCCAAATTCAGGGAACGCAGGATATATTATGTACTGTGCAGTATCAGGGATGGAGGGAAATGGATTTGTAATACTCACATTAGAGTTAAAATTTCAAGGCTCCAAAGAACACAGAAGCAAAGAACTGAAAAGGTAAATGCTGTTCTGCAGGCAGTGGAGCATAGGAAGAATAGTGTTATATAGTTAAGGCACTGGACTGGAGTGCAGGATGCCTAGGTTTATATCCCAGCACTACTACAGACCTCCTGTGCAATTTCAGGCAAGTCAGAATCCCTGTGTCTCTTAGATCTATCCACAAGAAGGGAGAATAAGGCTCCTCCATCACCATGGGGAGCTGTGCTCAGATACTGCAATTATGATGGTTACACATGGAGCTGGAGAGGAAGCAGCACATCAGGAACTTCCTGGGGGATGTTTTCACCTTGAGTTAACTGACTGCCAATTAACTTGAAGTAGCTAACAATATAAAAGCTAGCCTGGACAATCTTTATTTGTTCCAATTGAGCACATCATAACAACAGGATCTCCAGTGGTTATCCGCCTGTGTAGAGGCAGGATTAAGCATACCTAGACAACCTGTGAAAGATGTCTGTCCAAGCTCCAGGGCCAAGATATTATCTAAAGATTGCTAAAGAAAAATGTGATGAAGAAAGCCAAAAAGAAGGCTGAAAATGTAGCAATAAGAAGAGAGGATCTCTGCCTGATGGAGAAAAAACAAACAAAAAAAAACCAAACAAACATGGAGCAGGAGAGAAGACCAGAATCAATGACTGAGGGACCTGTCCAATTTGAAGTCAATTTCCAACTGGCTTCCTGACTTACTATCTCAGTTTGTATCAAAGATCAGGTGAGATTTTGAACATGAAAAGCAGGGATAGTCACTAGTTACAATCTTCTCCGTGGACAGAGAAAAAGTGCCTGTTACAGCAGATGGCAAAGGGGGGCTATTGGATTGGATCTAGAGTGCATATTCTGGAGACAAGAAGTGCAATAATCAGGCAGTTGGTTTCACTCTAACACTAGGTATAACAATATTAAGGATGTTAAATATTGACTAATTGAATAGTCAATGCATTTCGCATTGACTATTCGATTCGTTGATAGGGCAATTCCGCCTTTGAAGTGCAGCAACAGCCTTAGGGCTGTTGCTACACTTCAAAGGCGAAAGAGCCACTTGGAGCCCGGGATCAGCTCCCCAGCTGGGGACACCAGCTGATCCTGGGCTCCCTGTGGTGCTACCACTTTGAAACGCCATGTGCAGCCTGATAGGCCCCCCGTGGTGTTTCAAAGCAGCAGCACCACATGCAGCCCAGGGTCAGCGAGGGAGTCCCCAGCTGATCCTGGGCTCCACGCAGCACAGCTACTTTGAAACACTGGGAGGAACCTGACACTGGGCACCTTGCGGCAAAGCGGCAGCCGCAAAGAGCCCAGGATCAGCTGGGGACTCCCTCGCTGACCTGGGGCTCCATGCATCCGTTTCAAAGAGGCAGCACCACGTAGAGCCCGGGGTCTGGACCAAGACTTCAAGTGGTGCTGCCACTTTAAAGTACCCTCTCCTCTTCCCACCCCCCTTTCTTTCTCTTTCTGGTAGAGGCAGCAAGGGAGGGGGGAGAAGCAACTAGTCGACTAGCATGTCAACTATCCGATAAGCATTTGCTTATCAGATAGTCATCTAGTCCTTCATATCCCTAAACAATATCCCAGGTGAACCTTCCAAATCATCTAGAATGACTGTGTTATCACAGTGAAATGTAAATCCTTCCCCACTGTAACCTGAAAACATTCTGTATGGGAAGGCTGCCCTACAATTGAACTAACTGAAATGCAGTCAGCAAACACCAAGCAACATTTCCCAATTATTTGAGAAAGGGTTGGTTGGAGACTGGGGACAGAATTAGAGGGGTTGAACCATCAGATATTTGTCTTCCTGATCCTTCAGTCCCATTACTTAAAACATGCCATTGCTGGGGCATGTGCTTATATTTCACTATTAACCCATAAACTTGCCACCCAAAAGGCCTTATGACTGCAATGACTCAACACTCTTTTTTCCTCCATTTTTAAATCTAACATCTCTCACTGCTGTGTCTCATCTCCCCAGTCCACCACAAAGTGGCTGCAAATCAGGTACAAGGCTCTCAAAGCAGCAAAAATAAATAATAAATCATCATAGAATCATAGAATGCTAGAACTGGAAGGGACCTCAAGAGATCATCAAGTCCAGTCCCCTGCCCTCATAGCAGGACCAAACACCATCTAGATCATCCCTGATAGATGTCTATCCAATCTGCTCTTAAATATCCTCCAGTGATGGAGATTCCACAACCTCCCTAGGCAATTTATTTCACTGTTTAACCACCCTGACGGTTAGGAAGTTTTTTTTCTAATGTCCAACCTAAACCTCCCTTGCTGCAATTTAAGCCCATTGCTTCTTTACCTATCATCAGAGGCCAAGGCAAACAATTTTTCTCCCTCCTCCTTGTAACACCCTTTTAGAGACTTGAAAACTGCTATCATCTCCTCTCTCAGTTTTCTCTTTTCTAAACTAAACAAACCAATTATTTCAATCTTCCCTAGTAGGTCATTTTTGTTGTTCTTCTCTGGACCTTCTCCAATTTCTCCACATCTTTCTTGAAATGTGGTGCCCAGAACCGGACACAATACTCCAAATAAGGCCTAATCAGTGCAGAGTAGAGCAGAAGAATGACTTCTCATGTCTTGTTCAGAGCACTCCTGTTAATGCATCCCAGAATCATTTTTGTTTTTCTTTGCAACAGTGTTACACTGTTGACTCATATTTAGCTTATGGTCCACTATGACCCCTAGATCCCTTTCTGCAGTACTCCTTCCTAGACAGTCACTTCCCATTCTGTATGTGTGAAACGGATTGTTCCTTCTTAAGTGGAGTACTTTGCACTTATCCATATTAAACTTCATCCTGTTTACCTCAAACCATTTCTCGTTTGTCCAGATCATTTTGAATTATGACCCTATCTTCCAAAACACTTGCAACCCCTCCCAGCGTGATATCACCTGCAAACTTAATAATCATATTCTCTATTCCATTATCAATATCATTGATGAAGATATTGAACAGAGCCGGTCCCAAAACAGATCCCTGGAGAACCCCACTTGTTATGCCCTTCCATCATGACTGAACCGTTAACTACTCTCTGAGAATGGTTATCCAGACAGTTACACAGTTATTATTAGAATAATAATTCTAAGTCATCAGCAGCAAAACTAAATCCAGTCGTATGCATTCAAATGCCTTGGGGCTTTTAACATCAGTCTAGGAAGGAGACAACTCCATCTGAAACGATGAGACTGGGAGACTATTTGCTTTTATGGCTGAATGTTTATAGGTTTCCAGGAAGGATCTTCATTGAGCTGGAAATTAATGAGCGTGCTGTGGTTAGCTTTAGCAAAAATAGCTATCAGCTATTCTCTGGGCACACTGCCCCGCAGGTACAAAATGTCCGTTTCTCCATATTGGCCCAGATCTGCCTAGTGAAAGTAAAAAATAGGGGAGAGGGAGTGTCAAATCACATTTGCACCTCTTACATTCTGGTCCTGTCCTCCACTGTAAGTTACAAGACAGTTTTAATTTGTGTACCACTGCAATGGCCACATTATGGGCCATTCTGGCAGGTGAGATTAGGCGGAGCGCAGCATGTTGAGGTTGCCACATCCTTTCTGCACCTTGCTAGGCTTCCAGCCAGAGTTGGCCCGACATCAAATAGCGTCCTAGGCAAGGAGAGTCTTTGGTGCCCCCTCTGCAATACATTATTTCTTATTGCATTTGTAGCTCATTTCACAACTTTGCACGAATTGCATGCATGATTTATCCCCATCATAAGATGATAATTTGCACACTAGGGGTGTGTCTAGACTACATGGCTCCGTTGACAGAGCCATGTAGATGAGTTTACTAGACATAGCAAAATGAAGCGCTTCATTTACATCAAAATGGCCGCCGCGCTGTGCCGACGATCAGCTGATCTGGCACAGAGGGGCAGTCTAGACACGCCGCGGTCGACAAGGGAAGCCTTTGTCGACTGCTCCGGTAAACTTCGTGAAACAAGGCTTCCTTTGTCGACCGTGGCGCGTCTAGACTGCCCCGCAGTGCCGGATCAGCTGATTGTAGTAAATCAGTAATTATACAGGTAATAAACAAGCAAATAAAAGCAAGGAAACCATAGTTCTCAGAAAGGTTCCACAAGATTCTACAAAGGTCCACAACATTTTAAGAGGTTAGTGAAAAATAAATCCACACAGAGAACATCTGAAACATTTTACTTCAAAACTCTTTTCCCGCCAAGATAACGAACAGCATCCAAAGCTTAGCATCCCCAGAGGCCACCTGGGCCACCTGCCCTTAAATTCGACCCTACTGGCAGCTCTTCACAACCCAGAGACCCCCTGAAGTGGTGGGTATTTCCCCAGGCTGTTTCCACCAGATTTATACGTTATACTCCAAAAGCGGCATAAAGGGGCTAGATTGCAATGGAAAATTTGTCCTAGTTCTACCAAATATTCTGACTTTCTTTAAATTACCTGTGAAGAAGCCCAAGAAACTTAGTTAAAAATCTGACTTTACTTTCATAAATTAAAGTAACTCAGCACTTTGATGCTCATATATATTACGTATCATACCACACTGATGCGCAGATCTTTAAATAAAGTAGGCACATCAAGAGAGTCACGGATAAGCAGTCAGTCCAGTTTTACAGCCTTGAATCTGAGTTCCTTGCTTTCATGAGTTGAAAAATCAACCCCCTACCAGGAAGTTGTGTATTTGTGGTCTAATAGCATATTATTTTCCATTTTGAGAAGTATGTATTACAATTCCATTTTCTTATTTTCATGACAAATATTGTTATGAGACTGACAGTCAGCACAGCATGAATGCATTCTCTAGGCAAAAATTTTAACAAAGGAAGGAAAAATACTCAACTGGCTCACTCTTTATAAAATTGAAGAGTACTGTTTTCTTGCCCTCAGTGGATTGCATAGGTTAATCTTTTGGAGACTTATCTACATACTGAAGAGGATAGTTCAAGAGTGCACCAGGAATTTCTGGTGGGGGTGGGGGGGTACTTTTTTTGTAAATGTGGACCTCAAGGTGCTCCAAGTAAGCATGCACCAGACAGTGATTTGTACACAGCTGCTCCCTGTAGGACTGTGCTACTGGTAGCAGTTTCTGATTTGTAGGTAGGATCATAAGGAAATACTCCTATAAGATATTGCTACCAGAAGTAGCACAATCCTACAGGTAGCAGTTACACACAGTTTTTTGTATAGAACTGCTCCCTGTAGAACTATGCTACTGGTAGCAGTTACCTATACGAAGGATTATAAGAAACTGCTATTATAAGACATTGCTATCAAAGGTAGCACAGTCCTACAAGTAGCAGTTACATAGATATAAAGTGTAGGAAACTGCTATTATAAAACACTAATACCAGATCTAACAGATATCTATAGACCAGTGATTGTCATGTTTCAGTCTTCTCTCAGGCTAGGTCTACATTACACCCCTCTGTCAGCAGAGGGATGTAAATAAAGCACATCAAAAGTGCAAATGAAGCGGGGATTTAAATATCCTGCATTTCATTTACATAATCACATTCTGGCGCTATTTCGAACAAGAGCCATTTCAAAACGGAAACCGCTGTTTAGTTGCGGTCCTGCTGACAGCGGGGTGATTTTTCGACAGATCCTATGCTCCTTAAAAAACAAGGAGCACAGGATCTGTCGAAAAATCACCCCGCTGTTGGCAGAACCGCATCTAAACCGCGGTTTCAGTTTCGAAATGGCGCTTGTTCAAAACAGCGCCAGAACGTGATTCTGCAAATAAAGCACAGGATATTTAAATCCCTGCTTTATTTGCACTTCACTACACCCCTCTGTCAGCAGAGGGATGTAAATATAGACCTAGCCTCACAGTGCTCCAGTTGAGGCTTAATCAGTTCATAGTAGAGCACAAGGATTACTTCTTGTGTCTTGCTTACAACACTGAGGTTTGCTTTTTTTGCAGAAGTTTTACACTGTTGACTCGTATTTAGCTTGTGGTCCAAAGCACTTGCAAACCCTTCCCAATGTGTTATCATTCGCAACCTTTATAAGAGCACCCTCTAAGCAGAGGCAACTGGTGACAGAGCACCTGGAGGGTTGGGCAACAGCTGGGACAACTCCATCCCTCCTCCTCCACCTTTGCCCTGACACATCCCCGCACATATCGGCAGCAGCGGGGAAGTGAAGCAAGGCAGCCCCAACTCTCTTTGCTCCCCTGGCTGCATCACTCCTCTCCCATCTACACGTTTTGGGGAATTGTGACCACTTGTCCCCCTCCCCCTCATCTCACCCCTGTCTCAAAGCCATTACCTAAAACATTGATGAAGATTTTGAACAGAAAAATATCTAGAATAGGGATGTAATAGTAAAGCTTATAGGTTAATGCTATAGACTACACGCATTTCCCTCTCTCCCTCTCTGTGCCAGTAAATTTTTAGGCACACTGGCCAGCAGCCTGGCTCAGTCCTGGCTTGCAACGAGTCCAAGACCTACCCCTGCTGCAGCTCTGCATTTAAAGTGTATTAGGAGCTGGACAGGCAGGCAGCCTGGCTCAGTCCTGGCTCACACTGGGTCCAGGACCTATCCCCATTTCAACTCCGCATTTCAAGTGTATTAAGAGCTAGCCAGGTGGGAAGGCAGCCCAGCTCAGTTCTAGCTCGCACCAGGTCGGAGAGCTCAAACCCCTGCACGACAGGGACTGCTGCCACCCGGTGCTGCTGCCTCTCTCTCAGAAGCAGCAGCATAGGGTGACAGGCAGCTGGTTAGTGAGGGGAGCTGGTTTTTAAATTGTCTCCCCTCATGGACCAGCTCCCACCTAGCACTCCGCGCTGCTTCCTCTGATACAGTGGCTGCTGGCCCTGCCCCTGGGGACTATAGACTAGTCGACTAACTGATAAAATTTCATGAGGTTATTCGACTATTCAATTAACTGATATTTAACATCGCTAATACACAGTGCTACAGCAGAGCTACTGAGCATGCTCAGATGCTCAGTAACCCTAAATTCTCCCTAAGGAGCACAATCCTATAGGGAGCAACTCTGTACAAACCACCAGCAGGGGGAAGGCAGAAATGGCGTGCTGCCCGAGCCTCTCCCTCCCATTCTCCGGCCGGCTGGGGCTGATATCCCCTCCCCTCCTCCAGGAGCGAGGCCCAGCCCTGCCCCCCCGCTGGCTGAAGCACGGGGGAAGGGAGACTTCAGACAGCGCGCCGCTCCTGCCTTCCCCCAGCTGGACAGAGCACACTTACTTAGGGGACTATGAGGGGGCATTCGCACCCTTCACACACACACGCCTGCATACGGACCTGTAGTTTCATAAGACATCTGGTTTGTTAGATTAATCAAATGCCAATATAACACCAATATTTAAAAAAGGCTCTAGAGGAGATCCTGGCAATTATAGACCGATAAGTTTAACATCAGTACCAGGCAAATTAGTAGAAACACTAGTAAAGAGTAAAATTGCAAGGCACATAGAAGAGCACGAATTGTTGGGCAAAAGTCAGCATGGTTTCTGCAGAGGGAAGTCGTGTCTAACTAATCTGTTAGAATTCTTTGAAGGGGTTAATAAACATGCGGACAAGGGGCACCCAGTGGATATAATATACCTAGATTTCCAGAAAGCCTTTGACACGGTCCCACACCAAAGGCTTTTACGTAAATTAGGTGGTCATGGGATAGGAGGAAAGGTCCTTTCATGGATCAAGAATTGGTTAAAAGACAGAAAACAAAGGGTGGGAATAAATGGTAAATTTTCACAATGGAGGAGGGTAACTAGTGGTGTTCCCCAGGGGTCAGTACTGGGACCAATCCTGTTCAACTTGTTCATCAATGATCTAGAAAATGAGGTAAGCAGTGAGGTGGCCAAGTTTGCAGATGACACAAAGTTGTTCAGGACAGTCAAAAGCAAAAGGGATTGTGAAGAACTACAAAAAGATCTCAGCAAACTGAGTGATTGGGCAGCAAAATGGCAAATGAAATTTAATGTGGGTAAGTGTAAGGTAATGCATGTTGGAAAAAATAACCCAAATTACACGTACTACATGATGGGGTCAAATTTAGCTACGACAGATCAGGAAAGGGATCTTGGAGTTATAGTGGATAGTTCTATGAAGACATCCACGCAGTGTGCAGCGGCAGTTAGTAAGGCAAATAGGATGTTAGGAATTATTAAAAAAGGGATAGATAATAAGACAAAAGATATCATACTTCCCCTATATAAAACTATGGTACGCCCACATCTCGAGTACTGCGTACAGATGTGGTCTCCTCACCTCAAAAAAGATATATTGGCATTAGAAAAGGTTCAGAAAAGGGCGACTAAGATGATTAGGGGCTTGGAAAGGGTCCCATATGGGGAGAGGCTAGAGAGACTGGGACTTTTCAGTTTGGAAAAAAGGCGATTGAGGGGCGATATGATAGAGGTATATAAAATCATGAATGGTGTGGAGAAAGTGATTATAGAAAAATTATTTACCTTTTCCCATAATACAAGAACTAGGGGACACCAAATGAAATTGATGGGTAGTAGGTTCAAAACTAATAAAAGGAAATTTTTCTTCACACAGCGCACAGTCAACCTGTGGAACTCCTTGCCCGAGGAGGCTGTGAAGGCCAGGACTCTATTAGGGTTTAAAAAAGAGCTTGATAAATTTTTGCAGGTTAGGTCCATAAATGGCTATTAGCCAGGGATAAAGTATGGTGCCCTAGCCTTCATAACAAGGGCAGGAGATGGATGGCAGGAGATAAATCACTTGATCATTGTCTTCTGTTCTCCTTCTCTGGGGCACCTGGCATTGGCCATCGTCGGCAGATGGGATGCTGGGCTCGATGGACCTTGGTCTGACCCAGTATGGCCATTCTTATGTTCTTATGTTCTTAAATGCCATATTATTATTGCCCATTAAGTAGGCAAATCCTATGGTTTTGACATCCTAAGTTAGTCAAGAATAGCCCTCATGGACACTGAGCTCCATGCTTTGCCTAGCTAGTTTGTGCCATTTATTCCGAACCCTGAATTAAGGGCAATTCTTCAGGGGGTGTATTGGTATGCAGGGGAGTGCACAACACACATTGCTAATCACTTTCATGAGTTCAGCTAACTTCTTCCCATGTGACTAGCCAATGTGAAGGGGAAGCCACAGGTTCAGCTACATAGTCTCCTTTTGCAGCTTCCTGGCAGAGCAGTTGGGGGCAGAAATTTTGCCAAGTCGTACATGAACATTGAAGGGCTAGACAAAATCTAGCTCTGGAAAGTCTTTGGCTCTGCATTTGGACCTACTAGTTCAAATCCCAGTAGGGCCACCTCCACTCCCACTCTCCTGAGGTGAGTTGCATGCACTTTTCTACATGGGAGTCTTTCCAATCAACCTTAAAACGCCCACTTGCCCACTTACCCACTCTATGTGGATATGAAAAAAATAATTCTTTATTCTACACACCACAGAAGTCTGTCCAAGGGTCCTCAGCATTATCCTGCATGAGAGGAATATTTTATTACTATTATTTATTTGTAGTACCCTCCACCGCACCAACACAAAACAAAGAGACGGGCCCTGCTTACAATGGGAGTATACAACAACAGACAACAGATGGAGACAGACGGTGGAAGGAGCACTACAGGGAAATGTGTCAATATTGGTTAGCCTGGTAGACAGTGGTGTCAGCACACCAGAAGCCCAACTGCAGTTAAGTGTTCTGTAGACATCATAGTAAACTAGTTTTAAGGAGAAAGTTGAAGGAGGATAATGAGGTAGCTTTGTTTATGGAGAGTTCCTCCCACGCATGAGGGACAGCATGGGAGAAAGCACCAATAGGACTTGTTTGACAATTTACCAAGAGGATGATAGAGGTTCCTACCATGGGCCAGTTGGAGCAAATTGACAAATCAGTAGTGAAAACAAGATGATAGATCACGTGGGAATATTCCATGAAAAGCTTTGAAAGTAGCTTATGTATGATGCAACAGAGAATGGGGACCCAGTAGAAAGATGCACAGAGAGTAGAAGTGTTCTGAATAGGTAACTGATGAAGTTCTTTGGGATTCTTTGAGTGTAAACTGAAAAAATATTAGTCGAGAAAAATATTCTTTTACTTGCACATCTCCCCTTCAGATCATGCATTTGGCTGACACTTTGGAACAAACTTGGGGTGAAATAAAAGAGCAGCATCCTAGTCATACACAAATTTCTTTGCACTAACAGGCATTACATGGCAAATCAAATGGATTTAGACAGAAATAACTACGACAGTTTTTAATCTTTTAAAAATGTCTTTTCCTTTTATCATAAAAACAAATCCATGTTTTTCCTTTTTTTAGCTAAATACTTGCTTAGGAGAGTTGAAACAAGGTCTCAGTTACATCTGGAATCTTTTAAGAACTTAAAAATTTAACTCAAGCTGACAATTTTTTAAAAAGTTTTCCATTTGAAAGGATCATCTCTCTATTAGCGGGGGCATTTCCAAACACAAATATCAACAATACAAAACCTAGTAATAAGGTAATTTAACTGCCCAGTCATCTGTTGGAAACGTAATACAGGTTGTACCTCACCTCACTTAACTGGGATTCTCTGGTCCAGCAACATCCGTGGTCTGGCAAGAACAGAGATGTTCCCTGGACCACAGAGCCCAGCTAGAGGGAGGTTGGGCCATGGAGCAAGAGCATGGTGGGGGGAGGGGGGGAAGGGCATCGGCTCACCTGGGAGCCCAGCCCCATGGGGGGGGCGGAAGTGGAGGGGTGGGCAGCACGGTGAAGCTCATTTGCATAGTCTCCTTCACTGACATGGTCATCGGCTTAATGGATCAGAGGAAGCGGTATGTGTGATATATCTTGATTTTAAGAAAGGTTTTTGACAATCCTATGACCTGCTTATAAGCAAAATAGGGAAATGTTGTCTAGATGACGTTATTATAAGGGGATGGCACAACTGGTTGAAAAACTATTTTCAAAAGTGTAGTTATTAACAGTTCACTGTCAAATTAGTACGACATATCTAGTTCGGTGCCACATGAACCTGTCCTGTATCTAGTACTATTCAACATTTTCATTAATGATTTGGAGAACCAAGTAGACAAACTTATAAAAGAACAAGCTTATAAAATTTGCAGATGACACCAAACTGGTAGGGGTTGCAAATACTTTCAAGGATTAGTTTTCAGAAGGATGCTGATGAATTGGAGAACTGGTCTGAAATTGGCAGATAACATTAAGTAAAAGCAAGTGCAAAGTACTGCCCTTAGGAAGTAAAAATCAAATGCAGAAATAAAAATGAGGAGTAACTAGCTAGGCAATAGTACTGGATCACACACTGAATGAGTCAATAACATGATACAGTTGGAAAAAATGCTAATATTCTGAATGTATATATAGGAGCATTACATGTAAGTCATGGGGAAAATTGTTTCGCTCTGCTCCACACAGGTGATGCCTCTACTGATGTACTAATTCAGGTTTTTGGCACCACACTTTAACAAAGATGTGGACAAACTGGAGCAAGTCCAGAGATCAATAAAAATAAAAGAAAATTTAGGAAATTTGACCTATGAGAAAAGGATTAAAAAACTGGACATGTTTAGATGAGAAAACAAAACAAAACCCAGGGACCTGATAACATTCTTCAGATATGTTCTGAGCTCTTATAAATAGGATGATGAATTGTTCGGCTGAAGATAGCTATCCACTGAATCTGCAGAAAATGAGACTTATATTAGCCTGTAGGAAAACAAACTTTCGGATTATAACAAAGTTAAATGTTGGAATATGTTACCAAGATGGGGGATTCTATTACTAGAGTTTTTTAAAGAATAAATTAGGCAAACATCTTCAAGGGTGGTGTAGATTTAACTGGTCTTGCCTCAATGCAGGGGGCTGGACCTGATGACTTCTCAAAAGTTCCTTCCTTCCTTCATTTCTAGGTTTCCTTGGTTATCAGGTCAACCCAGCTCAGGATGTTTTTCAGCATCCTATCTGAAGTGACTTAAGTATTCTTACTGTGCACGCACGCACATAGTGACAACAGTATAAAACGCTACACAATTATCAATCAATTAACACCCTTCCGGGTTCCTTCTGGCCCTATATTACTTTTATTTGAAGGCTTTCTACACTCATCTGGCAAAAATGTCTTTAGTATCAAGTTCAGACAATTTTGTGCTGCGCCAGGCTTGAGTGTTAGATGAAGTAGCAGGCATTTGCAGGTCAGATCTCCTTGAAATAAATCAAGTCTATCAGAGTCTGCCAGATTACAATTATTTTTAACTCGGTGTGATATACTGTACCCCACTGCATACATGGAAATAAAACTGAGGGGACAGAGCAGATGAGTGACAGCTATACAAGGATGTTCCCTCTCTGCATAGCACCTGCAGCTCCAGAGCTGGTAATGGCTAAAAAGAGACAAGCAGCTAGGGACCAGCATGACACCACTTCCACATGGACTAGATCCCCAGATTCTGCAAGCTACATTAACTTCTCCTGCATGCTCCAGAACCCATTAAAGTTATTACACAGAGCAGGTCCCGGCTGGCAGTTATAGCAAGAGACAACAGCTGTTTGTTCGGTCATTGCTGAAGAAGAAAATCTGCACAAAACGTTGATTCAAATGAGGCCTAGGAACAGAGTGAGTGTGTGTGCAGGTAGGTAGGGAAGATTAATGCAGACAATAGCCTCATGTCCAAACCTGTTTTGCCCTTCCTATTTTGTAATATGCAGGAGTGGAACAGTCATTAGCAACAGACCTTGATAGCACCTCCATACATACATGTTTTTGTTCATTTTAGTGCAATTAAAACTATCTTTTTTCAGAAAACACACATAACATACCTCATTATCTAAAACAGTGGTTCTCACAGTGCAGTCAGCAGAACACTAGTGGTCCATAGTCACCTCCCAGGTGGTCCACGGCTCAAGCTCCACCCCCTATTTCCTTCCACACAGCAGGGAGCCCACGCAGCTGCAAGGCTTGGAGCACCAGCTCCAGCTGGGAAGGCAAGCGGGGAGGGGAGGGCGAGTGGGCAGAGGTGAAGAAAGCCTGACCCTTCCCCGCCAGATCTGGCACCCTCATCATCCCCCAGCCCACAAGAAAACAACAGGGTGGGGAAGACAATGGTGGAGCCAGGTTGGGGAGAGAGGGGGTGGAGGAGGCAGTGCGGGGCCTAGTGGAGGAGGAAGCAATGGGGTGGGGGAGTGAGAGCCAGCGGTGAGGGAAGCGAGAGCTGGGGTGAGGAGGCAGTGAAATGGGGGAGGCAATGGGGGAATTGGGCACTGGGTTGTACTGGGATCAGGCTCAATGATTGTAGGATCTGGGAGCACATGGTAAAGGCTGTGCAAGGAGCAGACCCCGGGGACTGCCCACTGTTTGACCCATGCCAGGAAGCAGAGCACAGACTGAGGGACAGAGCGCAAGCCCTAGACTGATGCAGGGGGAGGAGCAAGACCTGGCCTGCTCTCAGGCAGGACAAGGATGCCCAGGTCCGTCCGTTCCTCTGAAATCGTCCCCTGCTCTAACAAACTAGACATCCCTCCTCCCCCCAGCTGGGGACAACATCGACCCCCACCCCCCAAGCCCCTTCACTCACTCCCCTCCCCGTACCAAGACTCCGCACCCCCAGTTTGCTCTGACACCCTTCCTTGCTCCTGCACCCTCCCTCCTGGCCACACTAGGGATGTTAAATTTAGCTTAATTGACTAGGGGAGCTGCAGCAGGGTTAGTTCCTGGCCCAGGAGCTAACCCCACTGCGGCTCTGCCTTTTAAATAAATTAAGAGCCTGTCCGCTCTTAATACATTTAAAATGCTAAAGCACAGTAGGAGGGACCCAGTGTGAGCTGGGAATCAGCTGCCTCTGATAGAAGCAGAAAAGGGGGCACTAGTCGATGGACTAGCTTTGGCTTATCAGACAGTCGACTAATCGCTTACATCCCTAGGCCCAGGGCCAGCTCTAGGCACCAGCAAATCAGGCAGGTGCTTGGGGCGGCACTTTGCCAGGGGCGGCATTTCAGCTAAGCAGCTGGCGCTGTTCCCGGCAACGCCTAGCCCCGCCCTGCCGATTTTAAAGGGCCGTGGCCCAGGAAAGGCCGTGGCTGCACAGCCAGCTGGCACCAATTCGCTCCCAGAGCCTGCTGGCCACCCGTCTCCTCTCCAGCAGTTGCTAAGCAGCCAGCGCCACCCACAGCAATGCCCAACCCTGCCCCGCTGATTTTAAAGGGCCGCGGGAGATGCCGTGGCTGCGCAGCTAGGGTTACCAGGTATACCCCCCCAAAATACCGGACACACTTGATCGTGGGTGGCGGGGGAGGGACCGGCCGGGGGGAAGGAGGGGCCGGAGGCAGGGCTGGTGGGGGGGTGCCCCCCGCAGGACTGGCCAGGAGGAAGGGGGGTGGCAGGCGGGGCAGGGGTCGGGGGCCGCGGGGCTGGCTGGGAAGAAGAGGGGGGCGGGAAGCAGAGCTGGGGGGGATCGGGGAGCCTGAACAGGAGGGGGGGCCGGAGGAAGGGGGGCAGGAAGCAGAGCTAGCGGGGAGGGGGGGGAGGGGTGTGCAGCCACTGGCCGCAGCCAGAGTCCAACAGGCCGCGCCCCGGCAGGCACTCCCTCTAGTTGCTAGTAGAAGCCGGGCAGGGGGAGTGGCTGGGAGTCCCGGCCAGTGCCCCCACCCCGCCCCGCCTTTGCACGCGATCACAGGGCTCCCAGCACCAATCGCAGCCCCGCCTCCCAGTCACTCCCCCGCCCCCGCCAGGCTTCCGTCCAGCGCCTCACCGGAAATTCAGAAAATACCAGATATTGCACGTGTCCGGTATTTTCTGAATTTTTCTACCGGACAGAGGGCGCAAATACCAGACTGTCTGGTAGAAAACCAGACACCTGGCAACCCTTTGCGCAGCCAGCACTGGCACCATATGCGCCCGGCCCCGGAGCCTGCTGGCCGGCCCTGTCTCCTGAGTCCTGCCCCTCCCCGGTGGCCACTACCTCCTCCAAGAGCTTCTCCACTCCAAGCGGAGGCTCTGCTCCGCCAGACCTGCAGCCTGGACCCGGCCATCAGCCACCCCTCCACCTACATCGTGTGGAAATCCCAGGTAGGATGCCCCCTTCCTCCCTAGGGTTGCCAGGTGTCCGGTATCCACCCGGACAGTCCGGTATTATCGCCTCCTGTCCAATAAAAAAATTCTGAGAATACCGGACACCTGAGATGTCCGGTATTTTCTGATTTTTTTCCCCGGCCAGGAGGCAAAAATGCCGGGCACCTGGCAACCCTACAAACGCTCAGCACCCGGCCTCCCCCCCCAGCCCGAACCCCCCCCCCCAGCCCCCAACACCCCCAGCCCCCCAACCCCAGCCACCATGCTTACCTGGTTCCACAAAATGGCTGCCGGCCAAAAGACCTAGGGAGAGCTCCCCTGTTCCTATCCATGCACTCACTCTTAAAGACTTAAAGGGGACATGCTGTTTTATTTTAATTTTTTTTTTTGGCTTAAGTCTTGGAGTCCTTTTTTTTTTTTGCTCAACAGCTTCGGTCTCTCCCCCGCCCCCCCCCCCTTTTTTCCCCCTTCAACAGAAATTTTTTTTGTGGGGCGGGGGGGGTGGCCAAAAAATTTTTTGCTTGGGGCAGCAAAAAAACCTAGAGCCAGCCCTGCCTAGGTCACACTCTGTACCCTTTCTTGTTCCTGCTCACTCCCCCCCAGCCAGACACCCTCCCAGCTAGCATCTGCACCCTACCTCCCACCCAGACCTCGCACCCTCACTCCCTCTTACTCCCCACCTCCCGCCCAGATCATGCACCCCCATTCCTACCCACATACAGGCAGTCCTGTCCCACACACTGAACCTCTCATTTCTGTCCCCACCCCAGACCCTAAGGAGGTCCACAAAAATCCACCTACTCTGGAACCCTATGGGAAGCCCTGAACCTCAGTCCTCCCTGACCCTTCCCCTCACCCCATGGGGCCGGAGGACCAGAGGACTGAGATGTCTCAGTTGGGGGCCACGTCAGTGAGGGTTGGGGGTTTTTGGAGAAGTTTTTTTGCTTCTCACTTGTGTGACCCCCAAATAATTTTTCTGTATGTCAGTGGCCCCCGGCCCAAAAAAGGTTCCCCACCCCTGACATAAATAAAGAAAACATTGAAACCTTTTGTGTTGGACATAAATTAATATTTTACTTGATTTAAAATGATATTTGATAAACTAACATGAGAAAGTTAAAATGCTTAATTTAAATTAAACCATTCTCCTCAGCTGCAGCACTAACAAAATGTCTCAGGTGTAATTATGCAATTAATGGTGAGTTTCCATTAGCAACTGGAGGTCTGTGGAAAGGTTTGCATTGAGCCAGGTGGTCCACGGGACAAGAAGTTTGTGTTAAATCAGTGGTTCTCAATCACAATGGTACTTGAAACCAACCACATACTTTCAAAGAACTATGTTTAAAAGAGGGGCAGCAGAATTCCTTTCCTTTTAAAGGTCAATAAAGGTAGTACAATCATCAAGCAGATGGCTCAGAGGAGCGGTAATTGTATAAAGTTCCTTTTATCTCAAGGTCATCAGTCTGAATGCAAGTCAATAACAACAGATTGTATCAGAGGCAGCAGAGCAGAGTCATAAGGGGCTCCCCAGGAGTGGCCTGGGAATGCAGTGGCTCCTGGCTCCAACCCCAGGGACCATCTAATAGTCATGTAACTGTTAAATTTTGATGAGGTTACATGACTATTCAATTACATGCTATCTAACATCCCTATCCCAGACCCTGCACCACCTCCTACACCTTTCCTCTAGGTCAGCATTCAGTCCTGCACCCATTCCCCCTCAGAGTCTGCACTCCTCCTGCCCCAGGGCACAACCGGCTCCTTCACCCAAACTCTCTCCAGATCCCACACCACTTCCTGCATCGCAATCCCTTATTCACAGCTCCCTTCTGCACCCAACCTCCATCCTGGACCCCACATCTCCACCATTAATATCATGGAAGAATGCCGCTTTTGACCACATACCAAATTCTTGGAGTGGCCCCCCCTAGGGTTGCCAGATGGTTGAAACAAAAATACCGAACACCCCCTCCCCCCCAAAAAAACGGGAAAAAATTCTGTTGAAGGCGAAAAAAGGGGGGGGAGACCAAAGCTGTTGAGGGACTTAAGCCAAAAAAAAAAAAAAATTAAAATAAAGCAGCATTAAAACACCATGTCCCTTTTCAGAGTGAGTGTAGGAACTGTTGAGCACTAAGGGGAGCTGTTGAGCACTAAGACCCTAGGTCTTTTGGCCGGCAGCCATTTTGTGCTGGCAGCCTTGGGGAATCAGGTGAGCATGGGGGCTGGGGTTGGGGGGCTGGGGGTGTTGGGAGCCGGGGGGGGGGGAAGGGGCGGGCACTGAGTGTTTGTAGGGTTGCCAGGTGCCTGGCATTTTCGCCTCCTGGCCGGAGAAAAATTCAGAAAATACCGGACATTGCAGGTGTCCGGTATTTTCTGAATTTTTTTAACCAGACAGGAGCCGAAAAAACCGGACTGTCCGGGTGAATACCGCACACCTGGCAACCCTAGGGCCCCCCCCCCATCAAAAATTATTGCCCCCATCAGGTGTAGGCAGTGGTTATGACCTATATTCCAGCTAAGAGACTAAAGCAAAAGCCATTAGGCCTGACTAAAGCCTGCTGAAGTCAGTTCCAATTATTTCTGTGGGCATTGGATCCAGTCTGTACAGGAGATGCAAGGAATCACACAACGTGCCACTGAAACAGGGAGTATCCCCATTCCCACAAATCCACTTATTCTAGCTTTACAAGAGGGTAGAGATGAATATCACCTTAAAAAGAGAACCAACATTTTGGAATTTACAATTCTGTCTACTTTTTAAGTTCCCCACTATCTAACATTTGCATCCATATTTGATCTAAGACTCTGCATACTTAAGGCAGAAATAACTCCTCGCAGGTTCTTTCTACCTAGATCACAAGTATCAATAAGCAAATCCCCAATATGCCATATTAACTTTGATTATTTATATAGAAAAGAATTTTCAAAAAATTAGTTTCAATATTGGACATACTATTTCCTGTACTAGCTCAAGTCTCACAGGGAGCTTGATGTTCAAAGTCTGGAAATAACTCTTCCTGGAGCTACTATACAAACTTTTTTGGATATGAATTTGATTGTGTTTGTGATGCTGGTGGATGGGCCCAATTCTTTGCTGAAGAATACAAACGCTATGTCAAATCTACACAGGGCGATGTAATAACTTCAACAATCTGAACTTTATGCACTCAACTAATTAACTGAAGGAAGCCTTAAAGTAACAACTCCATCATGTGGCTTTTGTCAGAATTGCAGAGGCTGCTCAGCATAGCTAAATTCAAAGCTCATACTGACAAAACAACTGTACAAAATAAGACCGATTTTCCTGCTTGCATTACTAAATCTGTTACAAAACATTATTTACAATGTTAACAAGTCTAACTCATCTGAGAATATTTTTACAAGGAAATATTAATGCTTGCGAGAGCTGTGCACAAGGTAAATGATGGGAACACCTTTTATTACACAAGCAAATATGTTTACTTTATGCAGTCTTAAAAACTGCTATGAAAATATACTAACTTAGGCAGAAAAATCTATTCACCTGCTGAAAATTTACACATAAAATTGTGAACTGGAGATTCAAAATGCATTATTATGCCAACACTCCCCCCATCTGAAATAACTCAAAATATTTCTTCCATTAAAAATTCTGATTATAAAGGGAAGTAAAAGTAGCATTTAAAAATAAAAGTATAGAGCACATGGAAAAATGGGGTAGTTGACAGCAATGAGTACAGGAAATGTACACAACACAAGAAAAGCTAAAAGGTATCTGTGAAAAACTTATGGCCAATAGGGTTAAGGACACTAAGAAGAAATTGTTCAAATATATCAACACACACAAAAGATATGCAGGTCTGATATTAGATAAGGATGGTAAAACTTCCAGTCTTAATGCAGAAAAGGAAGTAGGATTAAAAAACATGTGTCTGCTCTCTATTTAGAAAGAAGTGGGATGATGTATTTGTATCTTATAGTAATAATAAAATACTTCATATTCTGTCAGTAGCTATAAAGGATGTTAAACAGGAACTATTGAAGTTAAATAATTTTACACCTGCAATACTGTATAATTTGGAT
Organism: Pelochelys cantorii; assembly: GCA_032595735.1. Lineage (NCBI taxonomy): Eukaryota > Metazoa > Chordata > Testudines > Trionychidae > Pelochelys > Pelochelys cantorii. Next base: position 29,594,526 of record CM064332.1, read on the forward strand.
CCATGAGTATTAAAAGAATTTGTCAAAGAGCTCTTTGAACCATTACTATTGAATTTTTAACATATCTTTGTACGTGTAGAAAGTTCCAGAGAACTGGGGGGGGGGGGGGGAGTGCATGTCCCGATATTTAAAAAGGGTAAATGGGCTGATCTATGTAAGTAACAGCCCCTGACAAAAATCACGTGAAGAATTCAAGGAAGGTCATTAAATTAATTCCAGTCAATATAATTTTATGGAAAATAAGTTTACTGTACAAGACCCGATATGGTTTTGATTGGATGTGATTGATAAATGTAACTGTGTTGAAATAATAAAATACATTAATATTTCTGAGATATATTACTTGGTCCTGCATGACATTCTGATTAAAAAAAACCCTGGCACTTCCTAATGAAGTACATATTAATTAGGAACTGGCTAACTGATTTCAACAAGTAATTGTAAAGGAGAAAATCATCATCATCATCATCCTTTAGGGGTATTTCTAGTGTGGTTCTGCAGAGGTCGGTTTTGGATCAAAGCTATTCAACATCTTTACCCTCCATCTTGTAAACAATATAAAATCATTGCTGGTAAAATTTGCAGATGAAACTGGTGGAGTAAATAATGATGGGGACAGGTCATTTACACAAAGCAATCTGGACTGCTGAATAAAATGAGCTCTTTTAAATAGCGTGCGTTGTGCAGACAAATACAAGGTCATACACTGAGGAACAAAGAACGCAGGTTGCACTTATGGAAGACACTATGGAATGCAGTGACACTGAAAAGGACTTGGAGAAAACAGCAGATAACCAATTGAGTATGAACAGTGTGGTGCTATTGCTAAGAGGACAAATGCAATCCCAAGATGCAGATGCAAAGGAGTACAAAGAAAGGGGTGGCATTACCTCAGCGTACAGCATTGGTCAATTGGTCCTGGAAGTGATGCAAGTACAGAGCCAGAAGGTGGAAAGAGCGCAGAGCAATGACAGGCAAGACACCAGCCAGAAGAGGGCAACCTGCAGAGAGTCAGAGCTAATTCCCAGTGTGACCCACAGCAGGAGCCACAGCAGTGAGGCCCAACCCGCTACAGGGTGTCACAAGGTTATTACATGGGGTGGGTGGGTGTTGTGAACTGTCAGCCTCTATCCCCACGCCTCACTTAGCCTCCAGCATTTATAATCGTGTTAAATATAACCAAATATGTTATCAATTTGTAAGGGGAAGTCATGCTCAGAGGCTTGTTGTGTAAAAGGGGTCACCAATCCAAATGTTTGAGAGCCACTGTTCTAGCTCAAATAGAGGCATGGGCTTGTTTCAGAAATTACTGAGTGAGGTTCTGTGACCTGCATTATGCAGGAGATCCGACTAAATTTGAGTCCCTTCTGGTCTCAAAGGGTGTGTCTAGACTACAGGGTTTTGTCGACAAAAGTGGACTTTTGTCAACAAAACTATACCTGTGTCTACACTACCGCTGAGTTCTGTCAACATAACGTCGACAGAACTCAGCAGTTTTGTCGACTGCTATAAACCTCATTCTACAAGGAATAACGCCTTTTGTTGACAGAGTTCTGTCAAAAGAAGGTGTTATTGCATCTACACTGTCATGTCAACAAAGTGGCTTGCTTTGTTGACAGAACTGGATGTAGTCTAGATGCTCTTTGTCGACAGAAGCTTTGTCAACAGTATCTGTCAACAAAACTTCTGTCCACAAAAGCCTGTAGTCTAGACGTACCCAAAATGTCTGCATTTGTGAAAAAGAAAGGGATTTTTAAAATTGCTCTTCAAGTGAGTAGCATCATGCTAAATTTCCCTCAGAGCAATCCAATCCCATTTCAATGTTTTATACCTTTTTTGATTTTTTTTCCTCTAACCCTAATCATAAATATCTGAGGGTATGTCTAGACTACTGAGTTTAAAAAAAAAAAAAAAAAAAAAAAAGTGGCCTTTTTTCAAAAAAAAAACTTCACCTGCATCTAGACTGCCATCGCATTCTTTTGAAATTAAATCGAAAGAACACAGCGGTTTTTTTTTTTTTAAATTGGTAAACCTACTTTTACCAGGAAGAACGCCTTTTTTTGAAAGAGTTCTTTTGAAAAGAGGCGTTCTTGATCGCAGACAGGGCTTTTTCAAAAGAGAGCGTCCAGACTGCCTGGGTGCTATCTTTTGAAAAAGCGGCTCATCTTTTCGAAACTCTTGTGGCTGTCTAGACAAAAGAAGCTTGTAATCTAGAAGTACCCATAAGCTTAACACCAGGTTGGACTATTATATCAGCTACTTTGACCTCTATAGAAGACTGCCAGTGGTATTTAAAGCCATGGGAAGGATATGCTAAATCTTATGGAAAGTATATGTCCTGTTGTTAAAATGTAGTCTTGCTTTCAGTAAGATTTGCCTATGGTGGCACACATGCCAAAACAAAAGAAAAAATATAACGTTCTTTATGTATTTAGAGCCAGTTCCTACTTGCTTTACATACAGGAGAAAAAACAGTTACATACCTTCTTGTAACTGTTCTTCAAGATGTGTTGTTCATATCCATTCCAATTGCTGAAGTGACCCTACTACTCAGCATAGCCGGAAATTTTTCCCCTAGCAGCTAGCTGTAGGGTAGACCTGGGTGCCCCCTGGAGTGACGCTGAGATGGCACCCAATAGACCCCTGCCAACTCCTACCCCCTTCAGTTCCTTCTTGTTGGCTTCTGACAGTGGGGAAGAAGTGTGGTATTAGAATGGATAGGACCACCACATCTTGAAAAACAGTTAATATACGGCATGTAATTTCTTCTTAGAGTGTGTGTTCATGGGTATTCCAATCAGGTGAGTCCTATGCCCTAACAAGAGGTGGGGTCAGAGCTCTGTACTGACTAGAGTACTACTTGCCAAATGCTGCATCATCCCTAGAGCAGTGAGTGAGCACGTAATGGACAGTAAACATGTGAACAGATGACCATGTAGCCACTTCGCAGACTTCTTGGGTGAAAATCTGGTTCAGGAAAGCTGCTGAGGATGACTGCGCTGCAAGCAGGGGAAGGAGCATCCCCACTAAGTTATAGCAGTCCCTGAGGCATGAAACTATCCCTGAAGAAATGCATTGGGCTGTAACAGCTTGGCTCTTCATTCTGTCCGCTATGACTACAAACAATTGGGTCAACTTCCTGAACAGCTTTGTTCTTACAAGGTAAAACAACAAAGCCTGTCTTGCATCCAGAGAATGGAGTCTCTGCTCACATGAGGTAACATGCAGTTTGGGATAAAAAACAAACAGTAAGACAATGTTGTGATTCGTATGGAAGGTGGAAACCACCTTGGGCAGGAAAGCAGGGTGGGGTCAGTGCTGCACCTTGTCTTTATAGAACACAGTATAAGGGGGCTCTGACGTGAGGGCCTTAATCTCAGAGACCCTCCTAGCAGAAGATATAGCTACTAGAAATGCTAGAGCCTGGGCTGAGGTTCTGGAACGAGCAGAAACATGGGCACTACCAATTGTGCTGAGTTGCAAAGAGATCTATCTGGGGAGACCCTCATCTCTGTAAGAGTGACTGGGCGATCCCTGGATGGAAGATCCACCCATGAGAATGAAAGGAGCACCTGAGAGTATCCACAAATCGTTCTGTGCCCCTGGGAGATATTCTGCTTGAATGTGAATCGACTAGTCTACACAGAAGGCCCATAACCTAAGGGCTTCCAGACACAGGGGAGAGGAGCATGCACCCCGTTTGTTTACATTGTGGTTGTATTATCTGTTAACATGAGACCACAGTGGCCCAAGAGGTGAGATCTGAATATTTGGCATGCCAGGCAGACTGCTCTGAGCTCTCTGATGCTTTGTGCAGAGCATTGTCCACCAGAGACCTTGAGTTCTCATGTCCCATAAATGACCACCCCACCCCAGGTCTTAGGCATCTGTCACCAGAGTCAGCGAGGGGCTGCAAAGGGTACACCTGAACATACTTGTTCTCAGTCAAGCCACCAAAGGAGGGAGTCCAACATGGTCAACATTAGGGTTAGTAGCCAGTCTAGTCTGTCCCTGGATGGTCGGTAGGTGGATGCTAATCAAAGCTGTAGAGGTCTTGGTCTGAGTCATGCAAAGCATACTGTGTACATCCATGATGCCATGTGCCTGAGAAGCTTGAGGCAATTTCTGGCCATGGTTGTAGGAAACTGTTGTAGGCCATGGATGATCCCACACATGGTCTGAAAACATTCTAGCAAGAGATATTCCCTCACCCATATGGAGTCTAGTACTGCTCCTATAAACCTCTCTCTTCTGAACTAGGGAGAGTGTAGATTAAGATTCATTGAACAGGAGGTTAGTTCATTGAATGTGGCTCTGATCAGTGTCACGTGACTCTGTACTGAGCCTCTGGAACAGCTCCTGATGAACCAGTCATCCAGGCAGAGAAACTCCTGAATGCAATGCCTGCATAGGAAAGCTGCCACCACAGCCATGTACTTTGTGAAGAAAGGCCAAATGGGAGAACCATGAACTGGTAGTGTCAATTGCCTATTATAACTCTTAGGGTATGTCTACACTAGCCCCCTAGTTCGAACTAGGGAGGCTAATGTAGGCATTCGAAGTTGCAAATGAAGCCCGGGATTTAAATAACCCGGGCTTTATTTGCATCTTCCCGTCCAGGCGCCATTTTTCAATCCCCCTAGTCTGAACAACCTGCCCGCGGCTACACGCAGCAGTCAAACGTTAACTCGAACTAAGTCCTTAGTTCGAGTTAACTGTTACACCTCATTCCAGTTCGAACTAGGGGGCTAGTGTAGACATACCCATAGGTACTTCCTATAGATTGTCAGTTTGCCAATGCAGAAGTACTCATCACTCTAGTCGAGGGTGGTGTACCAGTCATTTGGATTGAGAGAGTGGACAATAGACACTAGGGAAACCATGCAAAATTTGTGCTTTAAGAACCTGTTGAGTTCATGCAGGTCCAGTATGGGCTGAATCCTTGGCTTTTGGAATTAGGAAGCAGTAGGAGTGATACAAACCCCCGCCCTCTTAGTTCTAAGGGAACCTCCTCTACTGCTCCTAGAGACAGAAGCGTGTGTACCTCTTGAAGCAGAAGCTGCTCATGAGAAGGGTCACTAAAGAGAGACAGGGAGGGAGGAAACTGTATACAATATCCCATCCTTATTGTATGCAGCACCCAATGATCTGTGGTGATACACAGGGCTTGACAATTAGGGCAATCTACTCGCCTGTGGCAAGTAGATTTTAGCCCAGTGCGGCCATGCAGCGCGGTCTGCACATGCGCAGCGTGCCAAACCGTGCAGCTGGCGAGCAGGGCTCGCTGCCGCTTGTCAAGCCCTGGTGATACAGGTCCATGCATGGTAAAAACAGGAAAACCCAAATGAACAATACAATGACTTGATTACCTGCATACTGCTTCAAAGACATTTTCACACCAGGCTTGAAAGAGAAACCTCTGAACTGTCATTCATGCTTAAATTTGACACTTTACGCCCGGGTCTCAACAAAGACTCTAATTACCTTACCCATTACAAAGATAGCTTCCCCAATTATCACCTCTAATATCATTAGCTCACAGACATTTACCTCCCTCCCCCTTATCCCCCCCTGTTCTGAAATTTGATTTGTCCTTTTTATGTGTGTTCACTTTTTTTTATTGTATCCCTTTGGTATATTTGGTCATGCCTATTTTCTTCCACAATTTGATCTGAAGAAGTGGGTCTGGCCCACGAAAGCTCATCACCTAATAAACCATCTTGTTAGTCTTTAAAGTGCTACATAGTCCTGTTTTTTGTTAAAGCAGGGAGGATCCATCATATTGACTGTATGGTGCCCCCAACCAGTGTTCCCTCTAAGCTATGCCGCAGCACAGCTTCACAGGGTGATTTATCAGCCCTTCCCAAGCAGAGGCTTGGGGCTCCGTGCACAGAGTTGACTGATTAGGCGGGGCTGATTAATCACCTGTGAAGTTGTGCTTCCACACAGCTTAGAGGGAACACTGACCCCAAGCACAGCTTCAAAACTGCTCATATTACCAGGGGTAGGTTTTGATTGGCCAGAGCCCTAGCCCCACTGCTGGGGCTGATACCTGTGGCCATTCCTGTTTCTCCTCCTGGATCCATCCTAAGTATTTTGGGGGTGAATATAACCTGTACTGAGGACGGGGCATAAAATGCCTCCTCTGAGTGGAGGGCATAGGTAAGCCCAACAACCTAAGTGTCCTTCGGGAGTCCTTTAGGCTATGAAGCCTTTTGTGCATCTTTTCTGAGAACAGGATATTGCCTTCAAATGGGAGGTCCTGAATAGTCTGTTGCTCTTTGAAGAGCACATCTGTGGTAGCCAAAACTGCTTGTAACAAACCCTGGACACCAGCCGACCCTCCTGTACCAAAGCAGAGAATTGAGCTCTGGAGTCTTGGGGGAGCAGCTCTGTAAATTTCAACAAAGTGTTGCAAGTAGTGCACCCGTATCTGCTAACCAGCACCTGCTGATTACCAATATGGAATCATAGGCCCCTGGTGGAGTAGACCTTGCATCTGTGTACATCCAGCCTTTTAGCATCTCTATTTTTGGGTGATGGGACTTGAAATCCTTGTCTCTCCTGGTGGTTCGCTGCATCAGCTGCCAAAGAGCTGGGAAGCAGGTGAGTACATAAATGTTCAAACCTTCACAATGACACGAATTACTGCCTTTCATTTCTTTTGGCGGTTGGTGGCACAGAGGCTGGCATTTGCCACAAGGCCTTAGTTATGTTTGTGATCAATTTGCTCAATGGGAGTGCTATCTGGCCCCAGTGCTGAAGAGGATAAAATGTCCACCACTGGATCTATATTCTCTACAACCTCTTCTTCCTGCACACTGAGGCCCTGTACTACTCTCCTTAGGAGATGGTGAAGGGCCTTATTATCCTCCAGGACTGGAGCCAGAGTGGAGCCATCCAGTGCTTCATCGGGGAAAGAGGAGGATAAGGCGGAAACCAGCAGGACAACCAATTGCACCCCAGGTTCCATGGATGCCACTGGGGCTGTTGATGTCACAATGGCTGGTGCCAAGAGCAGCGACGGAGCAAGTAATGGCACGGTGCCGCAACTGGTGCCGGAGTGGGAGTCAGCATAGGAGTTGGAATGGATACTGGTGTCAGTGCCCGTGTTACTCCACGAGGCACTAGGGTCAAAGTCAATGGTGATGCCTAGGCTTGAATTGGCATCTGAGCAGGGGGTTCTGGTTCCAAGGCAGATGGTGACACAAAGATAGCTGATGCCACCAATGATGCCCTGGAATGCTGCCGTTGATTTCTACCCTGGCTCTGATAAAAAGCCCAGAGGGTCCAAAAGGGCAACTGTGGAAGAGCCTGCCACTGAGGGGGCCCCGGTGCTGTTTGTCAGTGCCGTTCCATATTAGATGTCAATGCACAGCTCCTGCTTCACCTCAATCTTCCAGAGTCTGACTCAGGCTCCGAGGTGCCCAAAAAGGACAACCACAGAGGAGCGAAACTTCTTGGCACCAACTCCAGATGGAAAGTCATACTGGTCTGGTCAGCCTGCAACACCAGGGAGCATGGTGCCGGGGAAGTAGAGCGCCGAGACATCATAGCTGGCTTGCCCCTAGACCAGGGGTGGACAACAATTTTCACAGGGTGGCCACTTAATGAATTTTTCGTGTGGTCATGGGCCGGCTTCATCCGAGAATGGATAGGGCTTGGGGCAGAAGGGGCAGGACTAGGGACTAGCCTCCCATCAGAGTTGTCCAGGGCCGGAGGCTTTGAATTAAAAAACAGCAAAGGGCTGGTGGCTCCCAGACCGGCCGCTACCACATTGCCTGGAAACCACCTGGGGTTGCTGTAGCTATTTAGAGGGCTCATGACTCCAGTCCCGGGGTAGCACCGCAACTAGGAGTCAGGAGCCATTTAAATAAGATCGAAATTTGGTGGCATGGGCAGCAAGATATAAATAGAAAGTGGCCAGATGCAGTCTGTGGACCAGATCCAAGTGTTAAGAGGGCCAGATCCGGCCTCTGGGCCACATCTTGCCCAGCCCTGCCCTAGACGGTGCCTTGGACGGGGCCAGTGCAGGCAACAGGAAGGTGCCGTAGAGTAAAGGAAATCCTGAGCAGCCTGGAATGCTTCAGGAGTGAAAGGCAAACAAATGTCTCTAGGTGCCTGAGCTGGAGAACAAAACGGAGGCAGTGTCTGGGACTTCTCAGCAGCACTGGGAGGCAGAGCAGAAGTCTGGTGGCCTAACTTGGGTCACAACTTCGGCCTGTCACTTGCAGGGGACTTCACCCTTTCTGACCTCCTCTTCTTAGGCTGTGCTGCTGATGATTGGAACTAGTGCCTAGGATGAGAGACTCTCAAAGAACCCATAAATACTGAGAGCTTTTAGTTGGGCCTGTTCGTGCACTGATGGTGCTGGTGCGCTTCAGAGAGATGATATAGCCCTAAGTGCCAACTCTGCTGGTATGCAGTCTGGATGAGGTCTAAGAGTCACCTCCACTAACAGGACCTTCAAATGCTGATCCCTGTCTTAACGTATGGGGCTTGAAGGGCGGTGATACTTCTGATGCACTTCTTGTTTGAAGTGTTTGAGAGAAGGGTAAGGGCCATTTTTAGGCATATGCTTGCCACCAGATCCACAGCCTGGAGAGCCGGACATGCTGTGATGCCAAAGGCACATGGGAGGAAGAAAACCTCCCATTTTATTAACTAAAACAATAACTGTATGAACTAAGAAAAGAAGAAACAAGCTGCTGTGCTTGGTAACAAGAGCAACAGGGAATTCCAGCTGACAGTCACTGACAGAAAGAAACAGCTATAATGGGTGCCATCTCAAAGCCACTCCAGGGGGCGCCCAGGCTTCTTACAACTAGCTGCTAGGGGGAAAAAAAAATCTTCCCATTAACATGCATGCGCATGCACAGACATCTAACTGGAATGCACATGAACAAACACTCGAAGAAGAATCTCATTGATTTCAACAGTAACAGTGTAACTAACAGTAACAGTGTGACTAAGGTAAAAAGGATTTGGCCCAAAAGCATAAATCTATGCAGAACAACAAATTATTGCTTCCAGAACAGCATCAAAACACAGACAACACACAAGGCAGCACCATGGAAATTCAAGCACAGTTCCCAAAAAGATCCTTCACTCTTACATACAAACATAAAATGTTACTTTTCAGCATCTCTAAACTAGAAATGTTAAATTGCAGTTAACTGACTAGTCGAGAAGTCGATGGAATTTCCATCGACTACTCAACTAGTCAATAGGCACTTCTGCATTCTGCTGGGGCTCTTGTACATGTCAAAGAGGAATGTGGAATTCCACATACAGCCCAGGGCCAGTGGGAAGTCCCGCTGACTCCAAGCTACATGCGGGTGCCTGCTCTGAAATGTACAAGAGTCCCCAGCGGGGGCTCTTGTGCATTTCAAAGCCATGGAGCCCAGGGTCAGCGGGAGACTCCCCAGCTGATCCCGGTTCTGTACGGCATTTCGGCAGAACCCGGGATCTGGGGACTCCCCACCTGACCCTGGGTTCTGGGGAAATTCTGTGTGGAGCCCAGGATCACCTGCGGAGTCCCCAACAGACCCTGGGCTCTGCAGCTACCCCTTTGAAACACAGAGGCTTGCCTGTGTGGCACTGCCCCTTTGAAACACCAAGGCGGCAGTGCCATGAAGCCCAGGGTCAGCTGGGGACTCCCCACCTGACCCCGGTTCCGCACAGCACTTTCCCAGAACTCAGGGTCAGCTGGGGAGTCCCCAGCTTACCCCTGGCTCCATGGCGCTTCAGCATTTTAAAGGAGCAGCGCCACTCAGCTGAGCCGCAGATCAGCTGTGTGGCGGCTGCCCCTTTGGAATACCACCTTGGAGTTTCAAAGCAGCAGCACCGCACAGCTGATCCCCAGCTCAGTTGTGCGGCACTGCCACTTTGAAGTACTCCTTCCTCCCGCCCTTTGCTGCCTCTGTCTTGACAGACTATCCGATAAGCAAATGCTTATCGGATAGTCAACTAGTCCTTAACATCCCTACTCTAAACCCCTCCTTTTCACTCCCAACCCACCACCACCATCATTGCCCCCCCATCTCCCACACAGCCCCTCCATGACTGCAACCTTTGTTCATCTGGCCTCTCTGTCCATCACCTCATTCCCCTTCAATCCATCAATAATTCTACAGCCAAAGTCTCAGCCTATCCCCCTCTCTTTCAATGCCTCACTGACTTCCCCATACCACCTGCATCAAGCCTAATCCAACCTTGTATTCCCTTCTCTGTATCCTAAAGCCTGGAGCTGGGTGCTGTACCTCCTTCTGCATGGGGCCCAGGGAGGCTGCCCCAAACTGTTGTATAGACGGGATGGCTCTGCACACACCTCCCCTGGGCAAAAGGGAATTGGCAGCAGAGGAGCCTGGTGGCAGCGGCTCGGGATGATCACTATTGGGTATTTGTATAAACGTGTAACCACTTGAAATGTTAGCAGTTACATGTTTACACGCAGAGAGAGGGGCAGGCGGGAACCAGTACTTGTAAGGAGCCAGCTTTTAAAGAGGCAGCAGCGCAGGGGGCAGGGCTCTGAAGGAGCAGATACACACAGGGAGCTAGAAAGCTGCTTCCCGCGTGTACCAGCACCCACCTGTCTCTCCAACCCCCATACCGCTGCCTCTCTATCAGAGGCAACAGCGTGGCGGGGTGGGCAGCTGGCTCTGCAGAAGCCGGCACTCATGGGGAGCCTACTTCTAAGCTGCTCCCCGCAAGCATCAGCTCCTGCCTCTGTGAGAGGCGGGGAGAGGGGAAGCCAACTCCAAAGAGCCAGCATGTTTTGGGAGCCAGCTTTTAAGCCAGCTCCCCATGCCTGCCGGCTCCCACCTGACCCTCCCTTGCACTACTGTCTCTGTGGGAGGCAGCAGGGGGTGGGCAGGAGGCTCCATGGAGCTGGCATACACCTGGCCCCCCCATGTTACTGCATTTGTGGGAGGTACAGCGGGCAGGTGACTCTGTGGGAGCCAGCACGTGTGGAAAGCCAGCTCACCACACATATCAGCTCCCACCTCTCCCCCCACTGCCTCTGATACAGAGGCAGCAAGGGAGGGGTGGAGTGCAGGTAGTCAATAGGATTAACTGATAAACCCAGCTTACTGATTAATTGTGTAGTCAACTACACATTGACCTACCTAGTGGTGGCAGGGACTCTGGGGCATTTTAAATCACCTGGAGGCAGCAGGTGGAGCAGGGGATGTGCACAGAGACCTCCAATATCTGTGGATCTGCAGCCTGAGGGAAATGCCCACTAGAAGGATTTGAGGACTGACACTGGCCCTACAGTAAACTGAGTTTGAAATCCCCATATAAGTGACAGTAAACATCCCAATTACCAGAAAATAGCCCTCCAGCATTGGCCTGAAGTCTCCAGACATTAAAGATCAATCTTTAATTAAAAACTGCCATTGATGAAATCTCCAGAAATATGTCCAATCAAAATTGGCAACCCAGTGTGCAACATGGAGCAAACTTGAGGGATACAGAAATGGCTATGCTTCTGGCTACCTGGGGCATCTCCTGGGACGCTGTCAAAGTAAGTGGCGGCTACTTGAGGCTGCTCCTTGGCCTGGACTAGATGTGGTGAAATTGCTAGCCCCTGTGCTATCCACTACTTGCCCTACTCTGGGTTAGGGGTACAGCTGCTACTTACCATCAGGTGGGGCAATAGTCTGACACTGGACTCCTGGCCTGTAGCTGGATGCACAAATTTGGCTCCTCCATACTCACTGGAGGACCTTTGACCCCGCATGCTGTTTTTTGGCTGAGGGCCTCTAGCCCTTGCTTTTCCTGCTGCTCACTGACTAAAGAGATGCTGTGGTCCCGGCTCTGCCACCCGCACTCCTAGTTACTGCTCACAACCACCTAGCCAGAGAGCGACAGCTACTTTGAATAGCTCCAAGTATATGGCCATAGCTGGTTTGAGGAACTGTGCACTAGAACAGGCTACATCTCTTTGCTTAAATTCCTCCTGGCAGGGTTGCCTACAGGACTCTAACTGCAGATATTCTTGTTAGAGCAGCCTAGAGTGTCTCCTCAGTTCTCCAGATCAGGAGATGTGAGATCCCAGGCAAGAGTGGCTCAGAAAGCAGGCAAATCCAGGACCATCCCAGCCACATCAGGAGCTTGGACAGAGTGGGCCTGCTTAAAGAGAATGCAATTTTATTTGAGGAAAAATCCAGAACAGTAAGTTTAGCAAGCATCAGTGGGACTGTAAATGGATTATCTAAAAATAAAGGTGGGGCAAAAGTGAGACATTTGAGTCACTGTACGTGCTATAGAAATTTAGGACATGATTCATTCACCAAAAAAAAGGAAAAAAGAAAGCCTCTTCATGCTATTTTCCAGGGGATTCATGAATAATTTATGTAGAACAAGAGTGGGTTGCAATTTCCCCACAGTGCTTCTGCATAAATTACACTGGCTTCTAATTCATGATAGTTCTGCTTTTGCTGCATGTAAGTGACAATCTCTCTTTTATAGATCAGAGAATGGAACCCGCTGCAGGAAGACAACTGGAGCATTTGCGGGTGAAAAAGGTTGCAGAAAAGGGGAATTAACACTACAGTCCTGTAGCAAAAGTAAAAATTTGTCATAGAATCATAGTATCCTAGGGCTGGAAGAGACCTCAGGAGGTCATCGAGTTTGTGTTTAATAACATTTTACCCTATGGTTCAACTTTTTTAAAGCCACAGGTTAGCAATGGGACACGGAGCCTTTCGTGGAACTGGCACAAATCTCACACAGAGAGGCCTCTGAGGATATGGTGACAGTGAAATTTGGACTACTTGGGATTTGATGTTGAGGGCAGTGGACTGTTCAGTAACTTCTTGTTGCCTTAAAAAAAAATATTTACACCCATTAGGGATGTTAAATTTAGTTTAATCAACTAATTGACTAGTCAATGGATTTCCATCGACTAGTCGATTAATAAGCCAGGGAACCACAGCAGGAGCTAACCCCACTGCGGCTCTGCCTTTTAAATATATTAAAAGCCAGCAGGCTCGTAATACATTTAAAAGGCTGAAGCGCAGCCAAAGGGACCCTGTACAAACTAGGACAGCTGATTCCTGGCTCGCACCGGGTCCCCCCGTGCTGCACACACACCTTTTTTCAAAAGAGCTCTTTCAGAAAAAGGCTTCTTCCTCATAGAAATGTCGGAAAACCCCCTCAGTTCTTTTGATTTTTTTTCAAAAGAGCATGATTGCAGTGTGGACAGACTTGACATTTTTTCGGAAAAAACATTGGTTTTCCGAAAAAAAATCTGTAGTGTAGACATACCCAGAGTCCAACACTCACTGCAGCCCATCTGGGAGTCAGGATTCTGCAAGCTTCTCCACACCTGCCTCATTGCCCCCAATTCTAGGCAGCCTGCTCCCCCGAGCCCAGCCCAGCACTGGGAGAGAGTCCAGTCTCTCCTCCGCAGGGGCAGGTCAGGTGGGGCTGCTGTGCTGTAAGACTACCTTTCCTCTCCCAGCCACCTTGACTCCTTCATGTGCAACCACACAAGCATGCACCTTACAGGGAGCCATGCCGAGAGCTGTCACATTATTGGATTTTAAAGTGAGCAGCAGATCACTGCTGCACCCACTGGTGGCATTTGCCCCAGGTTCTGTACAAAGTGAGCCATGTCAGGTGTCAAACAAAAGCTTATGCTCTACTGATTCTATGTATGCTACTCAGGTACTTGTAGGATTTTTGTATGTGAAGTTATGAATATGGGCTCTGTACTTATACTGTAAATGTTCTCTGTCTGGGAGGGAGCAATGGGCCTGGACTGTCTATTGTTAGGAAGGATTGTTCAGTGAATAGCTGTGCTAACCAGCACTGCTCCATGGACAATGGCTCTCGGGAGTGGCCAATACAGACCTGAGGAATGCATCTGGAAGCCTGCAGACCAGCTAGTGCCTCATGACTACTGGCCTGGGAAACACAGATAGGTCACTTGATCATGTTCGGGAGACACGAGGAATATAAAAATCCCATGAGGCTGTATCCATCTTGTCTTCAATCTTGCTCCTGCTCCCAGATGCAGCCTTGCTAGGGACAGAGAGCCGGGAAGGATTGCTGACCCATCCTAATACAGGATGTACACCAGAGACTTCTAAGCTAGCAGTTTGTAACATCTCTACTAAAAGCCTGCATCGAGAACTTGGCGACTGATGTATGTAATGTATTTCCCTTAATCTTACTCTCAACCTTTTCTTTCTTCTATTAATAAACCTTTAGATTTTAGATTCTAAAAGGATTGGTTCAGCGAGCTCTTGTGGGTAAGATCTAAAGTGTAAATTGACCGGGGATTGTGGCTGGTTCTTTGGGACCAGGAAAATGTGTTTGAAGTTGGTCAGATTGAGTTTTACAACCTGTCACCTGTGTGTAAGGCCTGGGGCTGATTGTAGCACAGGGAAAGCTGGGGTGCCTGAGGGGTTTTTGCTCGTGAGGCTTCCTGCTGGACACACTGGCAGCTGAAGCACTCTGTTTGACTGGTTTGTGGCATATTTTGGGAAAGGTCTCTAGTCGAGGGGTGTGGTAGCCCTGGTTTTGAGCAATTCGCCCTAAGCTGACACCCTCAGCGGTGCCCAGACCCAGCCCGGTCCATCACAAGAGCACACTCAAGTTTAAGGATCTTTACTTTGTATATTTTGAACATGTGATGTTGACACTTTGTGTTTAATGGTTATAAAGCTTTAACTTTTTTAATTTCAACATCTACTCTCAGTAAATTATTGTCTGAGCTCTGATTTCCCACAACTGTGAACATTTAGAATGATAAAACTAAAGCTTTCACCCCCTAATTTTGTGCAACTGTGACAATTTAAATGGCTTAAATAAAAGGTGAAAAAAGTCTTAAAAATAAATATTGATATTATCCATCAGAACTATGACAAAGAAAAATCAAATTCTTCCAGGCTTTACATAATGGAAAATTCACAGCTAAACTGTACAGAGTCCTTAACAATGAAAATGGATTTTCTGAAGAATCTGCTTTTATTGGTTGTCGTTTTCAGATCTGTATATATAGTCCAAATAATGATCAACAAGTTGGTTGGTAAATAGGTAAATCTAAGCACCTGCTCAAGTCAGAATTGCTAGGGACTTTCACTTCACATACACCCCTTACCATTAGGTCTTATCACAGTCAAGAAAGCAGAACACCAGAAGTCAAAAGAGCAGGCAATGCAATATTTATTGGGATTAGTGTCAAACAACCATGTCCATATCTCAGAAGCCACAGAACCTTTTTCCAGTGTTCGTATTCTTTAGTAGATATACATACATGTAGTGCATGTCCTTGGTCCCACGCCTTACAATCTATGGTCATATTCCATTTTGGAGGGTGGAGAGTCTGGGGGCTTCTATGCTGCCTCTTCTATATCCCATGGGAAGGGTAAGGAGTGAGGTTGGATTCCAGTCAATGGCATTCATTTCTTTGGATTATAGTGTTTCTTATGCTTCCCCCACCACATTCCTTCTTGCCCGCCCCACCTAGGTGCTTGATCTTATATTGGGAAAGGAGCTGAGGTAGCATCCTTCAAGTATATGCTTATATATTAAACTAACTGCCCAGCATTAGTTTAGTTTTGCTTCTTATCTTTTCACATTAGGCTAAGAAACTCATCTGACTGGACAGAAGCAATGCACAGTTTTTCCACTGTTCACACATATTAGAAAGGCTATAAAAAGTATAAAAAAAACACCCAAATCCAGAGTGTTCTCTCAGCAAAACAAGAAGGCCTATATATTAGGGATGTGAAAGGTTAACCAGTTAGCATCACCCTAAACAGGTAATGCTTACCTGTTCTGGTTAACTGATAAGGGCTAGAGCAGCTCCCTGCCTGCTGCGGGAAAGAGGCTGCTTGAGCCCCACAGCGGGTACGGGCACAGAGCAGGTAGGGGCTGCTCTGTTGGAGTAGCCTCTGTCCAGAGTCTGGGTGCCCTGCAGGACCAGAGCAGCCTCTGACCATGGAGAGGCTGGACCTGCCTCAGACAGAGGCTGCTCCATTGGGGCTGGGAGCTAGGAGCCTACTACAGCCCCAGCACGGGGCTCGGGATGGGCACCCCAGGGTCTGGGGGCTGCTCCAGCCTTGCTGAGGTGGTCCCCAGCATGGATCCCACTTATCAGTTAACTGGTTAAACCCTAGGGGAGCTGAGATTTTACACCTCTACTATACTAACAAGAAATACAGGTTGCATCTCCCAAAACTGGCACTTTGTGGTCTAGGAACATCCACAGTCCTGCTTGACTGTGGATGTTCCTGGACCAGAGAGCCTTGTGCAGGGGTGGGCAATAAAAACAAAACAAAAAAACCACCACCACCACAGCAGCCCACCAAGGTACTTCCTGGCAGGCCACCACCACTATGTTTACCTGTGACTCTGCAGGTATCAGACGGTCGCAGCTCTCATTGGCCACAGATGGCTGTTCATGGCCAATGGGAGTGGCAAGAAGCGGCGCAGACCAGGACACCATTTCAGCAATACATAGGTAACTAAAAAAGGTTCTTGTAGACAACGACAGACCAGAAATTGAGGGGAGACAAGGTTATGCTCAAAAAGGCACATTCCAGAAAAATGATGTGTCATATAAAGTAGTTTAGCCATTTGCCTATAGCTAACAGGCAACAAAAATCCATTGATGTCTCAATCCAAAGTAAAGAAGTTTAGAAAGGAAGCAAAAAAGAACCAATTGGCAATGACAGAACACCTTGGATCAAAAAAGTTATTTCTGAAACATGGAAGAATAACAGTCTCAATGTAACACTGAAACACCTGGCTATAAGTTATACAGGCAGGTAGAAGCGGGGGAGCAGCAGTGTCTAAAAAGTCCATGGAATCTAATGAGATAGTGTTTAAAAATAGTGAAAAAAAACACGTGTGGTAGTCATCTCAAACAGTAAGAATACAAATTTTCTAGTAGAGATGTACAACCAGTCTCCAGGGTAGGGATGGAATACTGAGTAGCCGTTTAGAGAGAAAAAAAAAGAGGCAATGAAATCAAATAAACCAGTAATAATGAGTATCTTCAACTACTCACCTATATATTGGCCCTCTCTCATACTGGGCAAGGTTTAGAGATGCCATTTCTCAATGCTTTAAACAATTGCTTCTTGAGAGAACTAGTTCAAATCTGCAAACAGAAAGGCCACTCTCATCATTGTCCCATATAACACACAGGACTTGGTTTACACAGTAAAAGGAATTGCTATCTAGTCCAGTGTCCTGTCTGAATTGACCACTAACATGTTCTTAAGAAGATGATAAGGATGTTAAATATGTCTAATTGAATAGGGCTGTTGCTACGCTTCTAAGGCAAAAATGCAGCGTGGAGCCCAGGATCAGCTGGGAACTCCAGCTGATCCTGGGCTCCATGCAGCGCAGCCGCTTTGAAATGCCATATGCAACCTGGGGACACCTCGGCAGCTGGCCCCGGGCTGCACCACAGCATTTCAAAGCGGCAGCGCCACGTGGAGCCTGGGGTCTGGCCCCAGGCTTCAAGTGGTGTTGCCACTTTGAAGTATCCCCTCTACATCTCCTCCCCCTTGCTGTCTCTGATAGAGGCAGCAAGGGGAAGAGGGGAGCGACTAGTCGACTAGCATGTCGACTATGCAATAAGCATTTGCTTATCGGATAGTCTATTAGTCCTTCACATCCCTAGAGGAAGATGCAACCCTGAAGAAAGTGGTGATGGAAAAGCCTTTCAATAGAAGTCTTCATTTATTAGCTTCTCCCTCATCCCAAAGAAAGGTTAAAAAAACCTAAAGAACAAGGGTTTATATCCCTTCGGGACTTTTGTTTGCTTCTTGTAATCCTGTGAATGTTCTCGTTGTCCATAAAATATATTCACTTTTTTTTTTTTTTTTGTTTTGGTGTGGCAGAGAGTACAGTACACAGGCTGTTCCCAGAGACACCACAGATGGAATGAACATGAGAACTGAAGGGGCATGTCTACACTAGGAAATTATTTTGAAATAACTGAATTTGAAATAATAACTCTCAAAATAACAAAATCGAAATAGCATGTCTCCACTATGGGGAGCCTTGAAATTAGTCCACTATTGTGGATGTGCTACCTCAACTTAGAGTCCCAGGAAGCACTTGGGAGCAATTATTTCGAATTATTTTGGGGAGTTGTTATTTTGAAATAGCAGCAGCAGAGCGTTCACGCTAAACACTATTTTGAAATAAGCATTATTCCCCCGAGGAAATCAGGAGTACAGATTTCAAAACAACCAGCCCGTTATTTCAAAATTACAGGCTTGGTAGTGTGGGCACTCCACTTATTTTGGAATAAGGGAGTAATTTTGACACTCCCTTATTCCAAAATAAGTGTAGACCAGGGCTAGATGTGGTCTTCTGTGCCAGGGCTGTGAGTATTGATGAGGTGACACACAACACTTGCGCCTTGTTGATGCCCATATTTTTTCTGGATAGAGAACTTCAGCCCACATGACTGTCATTTCAGTGTTTTTCATAAGCATTAAATTAACTTTAAGAAGCCTATGTAGGGGGCTTTTATGTGGCAATAAATGGCCGGGTGTGCTCTTCCTAGCTATGCTTACATCATCAATCTTTTCCTTTTGAAATGTTCTCATCTCTGCAAGTCTTTTGTTTGACAGTGACTGCTGCCTACCCACTGAATACTGTAACATGTCTAAGAATAAACCTCCCTTTTCTAAGCACTCTCTTTTGCATTCACCAGAGACCCAAGATTGGTGTTCTGGTGCTGTAGCATGGTAGGGGGTCAAACATAAAGACCATCAAACTAGCTCTGACTCTCATGCTTTTTCCAATGCATTAACCACAGTAAGAGATGAACTAGATACAAGGAGGATTACATAAGGTCCTGGAAGACATTTCCATCAGTTTGTTGTAAAGTAACTCCTCACCTACCAGATACTTAAAGCTCTGACTCTGCCTACATCTCACTTCTAGCTGCCTTGCCACCTACTCACTGGCACCCTATAATTGTCCCAATTTTAAATACTTTGTCCTCATGTCCCCGTCAAGTAGTAAAATGTCCCGGAAAACCCTGCCGGACATTTCACTGCTTGATGGGGACACCAGTCACTCCGCCACCCCATTGCCTCAGCACCGCATGCTGCGCGGCCCCCACCCTCCTGCCACGGGACTGCCTCCAGCATGTGGGGCCCTCGGTCCGGCTATGTCGCCTCCTCCTCCTCCAGGAGGCTAGTTGGTACAGTGGCTGCTACTGCTGCCGCCGATGATGGGCAGGGCCGGGCAGAGCCAAGGCAAAGCTGTTCCCAGGCCTCCTTGCCTTGTAGCTGCTACCTTGTAGCTGCTACCTCAGCCCTGGCAGGGGCCACACGGAGCCCGGTTGGGACACTCAGTGTGCTGCTGCTCTCTCTCCCGCCACCGCTCTCCATCCTGCTGGCAGTGAGCCAGGTCTGGCGGGGAAGTTTGGGGTTTCTTCACCCCTCCCCCTCGTACCCTCCAAGCAGGGAGCTGGTGCTGCAGCCTGGCGGCTGTGCCACAATCCCCGCTGGTGGAGGCAGGGGCAGAGCTTCCTCCTCGCTCCCACGCCCCTGGGGTAAGGGCAGCATGCTGTCGGGAGGCTTTTCCCCCTTTATGCCCAGACCCCGGCACTCCAATTCCCCCTTACTCCTCCCCTCATCCTACCAAGACCCCACACCTTCAGCTTGCTCCAACAGCCTCCCTTGCTCCTGCACCCTCCCTCCTGGCCAGACACCCTGTCCCCAGCCAGCTTCTGCACCCTATCTCCCACTCAGACTTCACAGCCTCTCCCCCTTCTGCACCCCACCTCCCACCCAGATCCTGCACCTCATCCCTATCCCAAACACTGGCAGCCCTGTCCCACACACTGAACCCCTCATTTGTGTCCCCACCCCAGAGCTTAAAGGACTCCATAAAATCCACTAACCCCAGAACCCCCCCAAAAATAAATCTGGCCTATGGGAAGCCCTGAACCTCAGTCCTCCGACCCTTCCCCTCACCCTATGGGGCCAGAGCACCAGAGGTGTCTCAGTTGAGGGGGCCACATCAGTGAGGGTTGGAGGGTTTTGGAGAAGTTTTTTTGCTTCTCACTTGTGTGGTCCCCAAATCATTTTTCTGTGGGTCAGTGGCCCCCGACCCAAAAAAGGTTCCCCACCCCGACAAAGAAAACATTGAAACCTTGTGTTGAATATAAATTAATATTTTACTTTATTTAAAATGAAGTTTGATAAACTAACATGAGACAGTTAAAACACTTAATCTGCTTAATAATTTAAATTAAACCATTCTCCCTAGCTGCAGCACTAGCAAAATGGCTCAGGTGTAACTATGTAATTAATGGGGAGTTTTCATTGGCAACTGGTGGAACTGGTGGTCTGTGGATAGGTTTACACTGAGCCAGGCAGTTCATGGGCCAAAAAGTTTGAGAACCACTGAAATAAAGCCACCTCCAGCGTCTCCCTCCGAGTTAAGGCAATGTAAGTTGGGTTAATGCAACTGCAGCATAGTTGCATGGGGGGGGGGGGGGTCCTATGGAGCCCAAACCCATCCCTATTGATAGAGGATAGTGGAAGGAGTTCTTAAAAGGATCACATGACACCCTTTACTTCGTGTCATGTTTCCATCTTGATGCCCAAAGTACTACTTCCAGGGGTGGGACCCCTTCTGGCTGGTAAGGGTGGCCAATGAGGTCAGGGGCATGGCTAACATATCCCCATTTTTTATTCAGAAAATATGGTTCATCATAATTATAGACTGAAGCACATAGACCAGACTGCAAACAACATTTAAAAGAAAGAAAACCATCTTCATTCCAGGATCCCAAAAGTTAAGGGTGAGCAAACTAATCCAAGGGCATGGGATCCAAGACAGCGTGGCAATCCAGCACTATTACTGGTGGACCAAGATAGAATCATTGTTCTACAAAATGATCTGTGATACAGTTTAACCAGAGGTGTGACTCTCTTCCTCCTTTTCCTCTCCACTCCTGGTTTTCCTTTTCTCTTTCTCTGCACATCACATTTATCAGTTGATGGCTGGCATTCTATATACTAAGGAGTGCTTGTTAGCTAGAATATGTCACAACATGCCTAGTCCACTGTCAGTTTAAAGAGAGGAATACAAGATGTGATGTATAGAAAGGGAAAAGATGAGTTCAAAGAAATGTGTTTGAAACGTCCACAGTGTTTCAGGGCAGATTTAGTTTAATTATGATTTCACCACGTCCCCCCCCTCTCAGATTTCAGAGATCTCTTGGAATTAATATATCCCCAGGAGTCAGAGGGCATCACCACTGTGACATGTAGGGGGTTTACTAAGAGGCTAGTTAGGTACAATGCTACAACAGCTGTGTTTGATATCAAAGACTGCAAATGGAGAATGCCCCTGGCTTTCCTGAGAGATGCAGCTTTGGGGGAAAGGGAAGGAAAAAGTATAAGAAGGAGCTTGCTGAAGACAAACAAGAAGCAAGCGGATAAGGGAGAGAAACAGAGAGATGGAAAAGCTGCAGGAGGCAGGCTAAGTAAGTGAGGAAGCTGAAGGAAAGAAGGGCAGAGAGGAAAATGCCAGGAAGAGGATAGTTGCAGAAGAGCAAGGCAGGGACAGGAGAGGTTCTGGGAGTAAGGAGTGAGTGCAGGGCTGCAGGAGGAAGGAGGTTTGAGTGTCAGGACAGTGAAGGGAAACTGCAGGAAAACTGGCAGGTGATGTCAGGAGACAAAACCATTCTGATGTTAGGAAGAGTGAAGTGTGAGTGCGGCATGAGAAGGAAGGGGGCCACAGGGACACAAAAGAGTGTTACAGCAGGTGATGATGGCTATTTGCTCTCATATTATTGCCACTTATATCCTCCCACAACCCCTTCCATACACTAGGGATGTAAACGTGTAGTCCATTAACCGATAAGCAAAAGCTTATAGGTTAATGCTATAGACTACATGCATTTCCCTCCTCCCCACTTGCCAGTAAATTTTTTAGCAGGCTGGCCAGCAGCTTGGCTCAGTCCTGGCTTGCAACAGGTCCAGGACCTACCCTCTCTGCGGCTCTGCATTTAAAGCATGTTAGGAGCTGGGTGGGCAGGCAGCCCAGCTCAGTTCTGGTTCGCCTGGGTCCGGGAGCTCAGACCACTCCCTAGACAGAGGCTGCTGCCACCCCCACCACTGCCTCTTTATCAGAGGTAGCAGCATGGGGCGACAGGTGGCCAGTCCACAAAGGGAGCTGTTTTTTCAACTGGTTACCTTTGCGGACCAGCTCCCACCTGGCAGGGGTCTTCTCGGGAGTGGGACCGGAGCACACTGCCCGCCAGCTCCACCCCCAAGGACTATAGAATAGTCAACTAACCAATAAGAATTCATGAGGTTACTCGACTATTCAATTAACCGATATAACACCCCTACTCTACATCCCCTATTCTTTCCTCCTCTTTTTGTTCCTTTCCCTGCAGTCCCTAGATATTCCTGCCATCACTCAATTAAGAATGGTAAGAGGCGGGTAATCCATTAATGGTGTAGTTGATAAAATTTGTATTGACTACATGATTAGTCGATAAGGGAAGGCTTCCTCAGTCCGAGCTTGTGCCAAGTCCAGGAGCTATCCCCACTGCGGCTTTGTAGTTTAAATGTAGCAAGAGCTAGGTCCAGCAGCCCCTATCTGCCTGGGCCCACTGCGAGCAGAGACTGCTTCACAGCAGCCTCCCCTGGCCCTCTAGAGGCAGCAGCGTGGGGGGAGGAGGCAGGAGGCACTGCGGCGACAGTGCTCGGGGAACCAGCTTTTAAGCCGGCTCCCCCCCAGCACCAACTCCCACTTCTCCCCCTTGCTGCCTCTAATACAGAGGCAGCAGGGGGTCAGAGGGGAGCGAGTAGTCAACTCGACTACCCGATAAGCCTAGGCTTTTTGGGTTGTCGACTACTTGCTTACACCCTTATACTTAATCACTTCCATGGCCTGACTTCTCCCACCAACAAGCTCCTTTCCTCGCTGTCCTTCCTCCCCTTAGAGTTGTAACTTTCCAGCCTTCTCCTTATCTTCTCTCCCACTCCCCCATTCTCTCTCTCTCTCTCTGCTTGGATCTTCTCCTCTAGAGGAAGCAGGTTAATCTGAGAAGACTCCTACATCCTCTCTCATGATGTTCCAGCCCACAGAAAGCTAGAAGAGATGTGCGGAGTTCATTATTCTGGTGTCAAATGCTGCTGTTGCCACCCCTGAGTAACTTGCTTCCTTATACACACAGCCCATATGCCAGATCGGATCATGTTGTTATTGCTTTATAGCAAGAATGGGACCTGTTCTTTCGCTGAGGTCTAGGAAGGATGAAATAAAGTGAAGCTACTACTCGTGGTTCAAGTAAGATGAGAAATAAAACAGATTATATGAACCATAACAATCAAGACACAGGTCATTTGCTGAGAATTAACAACTAGCTGCAAGGTTAATGCATCTTGGGCCATTATTCCTAGCCACCCATTCATCCCCAGGAAAATGTCCCATGCCAAGAATTCATTCTTGCCATTAGAAGGTGAAAAGAGAAGAAACCAGAGACATAAGGGTATTTTTGTAATGGGTGATCCAATTTCAACTGGTACACACAGGTCATGCTTAAAGAGCTGATGCACAGAGCGTTACCCAGTCAGATTGTTCAAATCATTTTACAGTTCATTCAGCTTATAAGAAGAATTGTACTTTTGAAGTTGGTTCTCTCTCAATCCTCTACATCTTTCATTTTTTTCTTTTTCTAGCCTAAGAAAGAACGGTTACTTACCTCGTAATTGTGATTCTTCGAGATGTATTGCTCATCTCCATTCCAATTAGGTGTGTGCGCGCAGCGTGCGTGCATGCGTTGTCGGAAGTTTTTCCCTTGGCAGTACCCTTAGGCCCAGCGGGGAGCCCCCTGGAGTGGCGCCGATATATCGGTCCATATATACCCCTGCTGGCCCCCTCACCCACTCAGTTCCTTCTTACCAGAATACTCTGGAGAAAAGGCGGCGGGCGGGGATTTGGAATGGACATGAGCGATACATCTCGAAGAATCACAGTTATGAGGTAAGTAACCGTTCTCTCTTCAAGTGATTGCTCACATGCATTCCAATTAGGTGACGCCAAAGCAGAACCTACGGAGGAGGGCCGGATGTTGAATCTACAGAGGAGTGGAGGACCACCCTGTCCAAGGAAGCATCTTCCCTGGCTTGATGCGTTAGCACATAGTGATTGGCGAAGGTATGGACAGAGGACCATGTCGCAGCTCTGCAGATGCCCAGGATGGGAACCTGCGCCATGAAAGCAGTGGAGGCTGCCACAGCTCTCGTGGAGTGCTCTCTAAGGGGTGGAGCCGGTCCACCCGCTAGGGCATAGCACTCCTTGATACAAGCGGTGATCCAGAAGGAAATCCGCTGGGAGGACACGGGTTCACCCCTCGCCCGTTCGGCGATGGCCACAAAGAGTTGCGGTGACTTCCTGAATGGTTTTGTCCTAAGTAAAAAGTTAATGCCCTGCGCACATCTAAAGTGTGTAAAGCCTGTTCTTTCCCAGACGCATGCGGCTTGGGGTAAAAGACTGGCAGGAAAATATCCTGGGAAGTGTGGAAAGACGACACCACCTTGGGCAGAAAAACTGGGTTGGGGCAGAGCCTAACCTTGTCTTTGAAAAACACCGTGTAGGGGGGATCCGAGGTGAGCTCCCTGAGTTCGGATACCCACCTGGCAGATGTGAGTGCCACCAGGAGAGACCCCTTATAAGATAGGTATAGAAGGGAGCACGTCGCTAAGGGTTCGAACGGGGGGTCCCATAAGTTTGGAAAGGACCAGGTTTAGGTCCCACTGGGGGACGGGCTGGCGCCTGTCCAACCCTTTGCTAACCCAATGGTCAACAGGTTTCTGAAACAGGGTTTTCCCCCCTTCCCCCGGGTGGAAGGCCGAAATGGCCGCCAAGTGAACCTTGATGGAGGAGGAAGAGGCGCCCTGGAGCCTGAGGTCTAACAGGTAATCCAGGATCAAAGGGATCACAGACTGCCTTGGGTGCACACCCTTCTGGGCAGCCCAGATACAGAACCATTTCCACTTAGCCAGGTATGTGGTCCTAGCGGAGGGCTTCCTGCTACCCAGTAGGACTTCCTGGACCCGTTCTGAACACTGAAGTTCCTCAGCTGTTAGCCACGGAGCTTCCATGCTGTCAAATACAGCGAGTGCAGGTCTGGGTGGCAGAGCCTGCCCGAGTCCTGAGTAATCAGGTCCGGGAGCAGCGGCAGGGTCATGGGTCTCTCGCATGACAGGTCGAGGAGGGTTGAGAAACAGTGCTGCCTGGGCCAGACCAGGGTGATTAAAATCAGGGATACCCTGAGCTCCCCCACCCTGAGTAAGACCTTGTGGATTAGCAGGAATGGTGGGAAGATGTATAGTAGGCCCTGTGGCCAGAGGAGAAGGAGAGCATCTCCCAGTGAGCCGTCCCTGTCCCATGAGGGAGCAGAATTGGTGGCACTTCCTGTTCTGCCTTGTGGCGAAGAGGTCCAGATGGGGAGACCCCCACGCATGGAAGATAGATTGGGCTACATCCCACCTCAGAGACCATTCGTTTCCTGCAAAGGACCTGCTCAGTTTGTCCACCAGGACGTTTTGGGAGCCCGAGAGATACGAGGCCGTCAGGTGGATATCCGCTCCAATGAAAAGTTTCCCCAGGTGAATCGCCTCCAAGCACAGGCGAGGGGAATGGGCCCTGCCTTGCTTGTTTATGTATGCCACCGCTGTCGTGTTGCCCGATAGGATGAGGACAGACTTGCCCCTGAGGTGGGGAAGGAAAAGAGCACAAGCCAGTCGGACTGCCCGGAGCTCCCTGATGTTGATATGCAGGGAGATCTCGTCCACAGACCACATACCTTGTGTGTGAAGGTCTCCCAGGTGGGCTCTCCAGCCGGTGTCTGATGCGTCCGTGACAAGTCGGGTGGACAGTACCGGCCTGGAAAACAGTACCCCCGCAGAGACCTCTGCCTAGTTGGTCCACCAGTTCAGCGTGCGGAGAACAGAAGCGGGGACCGTCACCATCATGATCCATGAATGGACGACTGGGTTGTGGGCTCGCGATAGCCACATCTGTAGTGGGCGCATGCGCAGCCTGGTGTGTTGCACTACATAAGTGAAGGCGGCCATGAAACCCAGGAGGCGCATGCAAGTCCGTGCGGTGATCACTGGAAAGTTCTGGAGCTCCCTAACTGCCGCCTGTATCGTGATAAACTGGGAGTTGGGTAGGGAAGCTCTCGCCGAGATAGAGTCCAGGGTGGCTCTCACAAACTCTATTATCGGAGTGGGAGTTAGGGATGATTTGTCCAGGTTTAACAAAAGACCTAGATTGTTGAAATGTGCGCGCACTACGGTGATGTGCATGCGCACCTGTGACTCCGAGTTTCCCCTCAGGAGCCAGTCGTCTAGATAGGGGAACACCTGGATACTCCTTTTTCTGAGTGCAGCAGCTACCACTGCCATACACTTGGTGAAGACTCAAGCAGCCGTGGAAATACCAAATGGGAGGGCCGTGAATTGGTAGTGGTTCGGGCCCATAGTAAATCTGAAGAATTTGCAGTGGTGGGGGGCAATGGAAATGTGAAAGTAAGCGTTTTTTAAGTCGAGGGCAGGGTACCAGTCTCCAGGGGCTAGAGAGGGAATTATGGACGCCAATGTTACCATTTTGAACTTTGCTTTGACGATGAAGGAGTTGAGGACTCTTAGGTCCAGGGTAGGACGTGGGCCCCCTTTGGCTTTCGGGACCAGAAAGTGGCGGGAATAGAACCCCCTCCCCCGAAACTCGGGGGGGGGGGGGAAGGGGAGAACACGTTCTACTGCTCCTATTGTAAGGAGGTGTTGGACCTCCTCTTAAAGCAGAAGCTCATGAGATGGGTCCCTGAAAAGAAACGGGGTAGAGGAAGGGGAGTGGAAAGGGATTACATAACCTCTTTCCACTATCTCGAGCACCCAGCAGTCCGAATTGACCAATCGCCAGGCTGGGGTAAAGTGGGATAAATGGTCCCGGAAGAGAAATGGGGAGACTGGAAGGCTGTCTTTGTAGGTCCCGTCAAAACCCCTGACAGGGACCGGAGGGTTTGTTAGGGGGCCCCTGGTTGTGATCAGGGGTCAGGAGAGGGTGACGCCTGTTCTTCCTGCCGTTACGCTTCTGCTCCTACAGCGGGAGAAGTCGGTACACAGACCCTGAGGAGGTGCTCTAGGAACATATCTAATGGTGAAGGGGCACCTCAGGGTAGCCGGGATGTGCATGCCCAATGATTTTAGGGTAGCACAGGTGTCTTTGAGGCCATGGAGCCTCTGATCAGTTTGCTCAGAAAAGAGTGAGAGGCCTTCAAAAGGGAGGTCTTGTATGGTGTTCTGGAGCTCTAGGGGAACCCCAGAATCCTGTAGCCAGCAACTGCAGCATAAGGCCACCCCAGAGGCCATTACTCGGGCAGCAGTGTCCACCACCTCTAGAGCTGCCAGGAAAACTGCCCTGGAAATCGTTCTCCCCTCCTCATGAAAAACTTTGAATTCTGCACAGGACTCTCGGGGGAGTAGGTCCATGAATTTTTCCATCGAGGCCCAGGTGTTAAACGCATACCGGGACAAGAGGACCTGTTGGTTTGCGCTGCAGTACTGGCTACCACCGGACACGTAGACCTTCCGGCCTACCCGGTCAGTTTTCTTAGCCTCCCTGTTCTTAGGGACAATGGCAGGCTGACCTTGTCTCTCTCTCTGATTCACAGCTTGTACCACGAGAGAGCCCGGTGGGGGGTGGGAAAAGAGATGTTCATTACCCTCCTGGGGGACAAAGTATCTCCGTTCGGCCCGCTTATCCGCAGGAGGGACAGACGCAGGAGTCTGCCACACGGCGTTGGAGATGTTGGCCACCGTTTTGATAAGCGGGAGGGTCACTCTAGAGGGGGCGTCAGCATGGAGGATGTCCACCGCGGGATCAGAGTCATCGGACACCCTATCCGTCAGGACTCCCAAACTTTGGGCCAGACATCGGAGGAGGTCCTGGTGGGCCCTTCCGTCCATAAAGGCCACGGATGGTCCAGGGTCTCCCAGACCCTCATCAAGGGAGGAGGACAGCGATCCCTTTTGGATTTCCCTGACAGATATCCCTGAGAGTGCCGGATCCTGCTGTGTACCAGCGGGCGAAGGTGGGGGAGGTTGGCTCACTGGAGCCGCACTCCCCGAAGGGCCAGGAGATTGCTGGCCGCAGGGGCAGTGAGTGGCCAGAGGTCAGCGATCTGACCAGTGGGGTCGCCAGAGGAGGGGCCCAAGGATCCGATGCGACCAAAGTCGACTTAGAAGGGGGGTTTCCCTGGGCTTGGTGATACGCCCAGGGAGTCCAAAAAGGCCACAGGGCCGGAGGTTGAGGAGGCCACGATTGTTGGAGCACCAGTACTGGGACTGGTTGTGTCCATTGCTGCTGGTATGGACAAGGCGGACTATGGTGCCGGGAGCCCCGAGAAGATCAGGTGGATTCCGCCTCGGAGTCAAACCTGTAGTCCGAGGCGGACAAGGAGGAGCCGACGCAGACACCTGCGGAGCAGCTATATGCCTGGCCATAGATTCCGGCTTCCCACGGTGCCGAGGTGGTGGTGGCATAGTGGTGCAAGTATCCAGTGCAGAGCTGGGTGCCAGGGGTGGTGAGAGCCAGTGCCGGGGTATGGTAGCACAGTGTACCCGGTGCCACGTCCTTATGGGGCACCGCGGGTAGGGATGCGCCGCTGGTCGGTGCCATGGGCAGCACTGGTGGAGCCGGAAGGGGAGGGCGGTGGGCCCGGGTCTCCGGGGCCATGATCTCGGGTTGTTTCGATACCCAGTGCCGGGATGCCCCATGCTGCCTAGAAGGTGTTGGAGTAGGGGGCGGCGAGGGGGAAGTGTCTATGAGCACTTTTGCCACTTCTAAGGCCTTCGGTGTGGAGGGTTCAGGAAAGTCCTCCAAGGGGCTCGGCTCCCTATGCTGGGAGGAAGGTCCACCCAACCTGGAAGGTCCGGGCTCCGGACTTGCTGGCACCATGTGCCCCACTGAAGGGCGCACAAAGGGTGCATGCCTAGCAGGGGACCGTCCCCTGTTAGGCCTCCTCCTCTTCTGTAATGCCGGAGACAGACTGGTGTCAAGGTCTCTCCAGTGCCAGTGAGACACGGTGCAGGAGAGTCCTGCACCGACACCGGTGCGCTTTGAGGACCCGGTGCCGACTCCGGCGTTGGAACCGGCCGGAGAGCCGTCTCCATAAGGGTGATCTTAAGACGCAACTCTCTCTCGTGTTTTGTTCGCGGCTTGAACGCCTAGCAGATTTTGCAGGCTTCAGCGAAGTGCGTCTCTCCCAAGCACTTTAAACATGAGGAATGAGGGTTGCCACGGGGCATAGGCTTGTGGCACTTTTTGCAGGACTTAAAGCCTTGTGGCCTGGGCACGTTGTGCCATGGGCACACGGCGCACTGCGGCGGGGAACAACAACGAAAAGAACAGAGAACAACAAAAGAGTCTTTAACTTAACTGCAGGTACTTAAGCTAACTGAAGACGCAGAAACAATACTGAAGACAACTATCGCTAAAAGTGCTGAGGGATGTTCCAACGACCGTCACGGCGGTAAGAAGGAACTGATTGGGTGAGGGGGCCAGCAGGGGTATATATGGGCCGATATACCGGCGCCATTCCAGGGGGCTCCCCACTGGCCCTAAGTGTGCTGCTGAGGGGAAAAACTTCCAACGACGCGTACACGCTGTGTGCACACTCCTAATTGTAATGCACATGAGCAATCAATCGTGTGTGTGTGTGTGTGTGTGTGTGTGTGTGTGTGTGCGCGCGCGCGCGCTAAAGTCTACCACTATCTAAATAATTCAACCTATAACCAAATCACACCCGAAAGTATAAACATCTTAATTACTTTGGGAGAGCTGGTTCTAAGACCCAAGAAGTTTTTAATATGTCACAGCATAGAGTACAATAATTTACAGGGGGAAATCCATTTCTAGTCATTTTATTTCTAAATTATTTAGGGATATATTCTTAATTTACAAGTACGATCACAATATTGGCAAGTGAATGCAAACATTTTAGCAGAATGTGAGAATGCTAAAGCACACTCAAGTAATAAATATCATAAGTAACTCCCATCAAATAAGATCATCATCATAAGTCTCATATTTACCACCTTTCATCCCAAATGGATCCCAAAGGACTTTATACTTTACAAAATGGATATTCAAACTATACGCAGGGATCAAATAATCTACTTAAAATAAAGCCACCTACAAAGTGAAATGCAGCAGCTGTTTAACAGGGCATAATACTATCCAGTCCTTAAGACAGGAAGTGAGGAATATATTTTTACACCTGTGTGGAAGATTTAGGCGGGCAGAATATAAACAGCCAAAACAGAGCTGAATTGGAACAGGTAGAGTTAACACACCCCTCCGTTGGGGTGTTTTAGGATCTTTTAATGACCATGAGTCATTGAAATCACAAGTTGGGACCTCAGTTTTAAATCACCTCCAAATGACAGCAACTCTGTCTACACCATGCCACCTGGAAACGCACTGGGTCACTGGCTAAGAACTGACACAATGAATGCCTACATTGAGCTAGAGGTACCATTCAAGCTTTCCCTCCCCCCTCCCAATTTTCCATGGTTTTATTTTCAAGCAACTCTTAGTAAATCCATGGGATATGGTGGGTGGGCTAGGGGGAGCTTTGAGCTTGTGCAAAAAGTGGAGAAATGGGCATGGAGAATGCCAGAAGAGGGGACTGGAGGAAAAAAGGGAGCAACAGAGTAGGAAGTCATGGATAAGAGATAATGAGAATGGGGAAGCAATCAGATGAGGCCGTTACAAGTCTTCACAAGCCAAAAGGGTATAGTTCTGGCCCCAGAACACACACCCCACCATGAGCCTACTCATTCTTGTTGGGGTACAACGTACTCCCACTGCAAGCCACTGTCAAAGCCTCATTGGGGCCTCCCAACGAACTCCTCCTACAGCCTTAGCACATCCTGATAAGCGTAGGTAGGGTTGTCAGTCTTCTGACAGGTACAAGGGTTTTTGGGCTGCTGTAATTTGCACTTCCATTTGCCAGCTTCTATCTCCCTGGCCCACAGATTTACTGTGCAGAAATGAAGGGACATGAGCCTCAGTAACAACCCCAGCCTCTAAAAAACACAACTTGGTTAGTCAAATAAACTGAGTGTTGGGGAGGGAGTGTCTCTGAGAAACAATCACTGGCCACATCTTTACACAGACCCCATTCTGTCACTATATATCACCCCCATTAGTGCACTACTTGATCACCCCCACTGTCTTTGATACATGTATCTTCCCAACACCCCTCTAAGGTACAAAGTGTTATGAATCTCATTTTATAAGCTGCAATCTGAAGTGCAGGGAGGCTAAGTGACTTGCTCTGTCACAGACTTCCTGTGTGACCTTAGGCAAGGAACTAAACACAGGTTCCTGATGTTCCTGGGTAGCTACCTAACCACTGGGCCTCACCACAAGTTATGGGATGAGGCAGTGTGACATTGTGGTTATAGTAGTAGACCCAGGAGATCTGGATTCTATTGCTACCTGTCCCATTGTACTGCTCTGTAACAGCAAGAAAATCATCTCTCTGAGCTTCAGTTTCCTCATCTGTATAATAGAAACAATGATACATGCTTTCTTTAGTAAAGTGCTTGGAGATGTACAGATAAGAGCTAATTATTATAGGCACCACAAAGAAGAGACATCAATCTTCTGTTACAAAGCACAGGACTCTACAACTTGAGCCAACAGAAACTATCCAAGCAACCCAAGAAGCACTTGAGCATGACTTATTTCATCCAGAAGTTTCAGTGATTCAGTGCTATGTTAGCCAGCAAATTATGCAAGTAAGAATCCAAATTGCCTTCCCTCCTTCATTTCGTGGAATGTACCGCAGGGATGCAGCCATGGGTTGGCCTGAGTGGGCCACAGCCCAGCCATTAAGCATCCAGGCCCACCCAAATCAGGACTGGAGCCCCCCAAATCTACAGCATGATCGCACTGCTCTCCTGCCAGCGCCACACACTGCTGCCTCAGTCTCTGGCCTCAGCACTAGCTTCATGGGAGAGTGCCTCATGGAGGATGATCTGGGCAAAGCTAATGCTGGGGCCATAAACTCAGGCACCTGCAGCTGAAACGTGAAAACCACTGGTCAGGAGCAGGCTGGATGATTTTATAAAGAGAAGGGGGTTGTTTTTCAAAGGAACAAGAACATTTTTAAAGAGATCCATGTCAAAGTTCTGGTGTCGAGTGTTTATTTAAGTGATTTGGTCCAGAGTGGTTGAAGTACGACAAACTTTCCAGAAAGTTAAAAAAAAAAAACTATCAAGTTACAGCAATACTAAGAGAAAGAGAGACATGAATATGTATTAAATGGAAAAATCATGCACTGCATTATCCAGGAAAAAGAGTTGATGGTTACTGCAAAAAGAAAAGCACTGGAACTATCAACCAAGCAAATGACAGCCATAAAATACAAATGAAGTAATGGAATATTTTAACAGAGACAGATTCCAAATCAAATGAGATACAAGTCTTATCTAAAATACTGCTTATCGTGTATGAGTCATTAACAGAATCTGTCCCTATGTGACTTATTTAAAAGTATTCAGAATACCAAGTGATTTTTGTTCTAACACTGTTCAGAACATACAGATTTTCCAAAAGCAAAAGCCATGATCATAATCAATGAAGGCAAGTAAACAGAATAAGAAGAGACTATATTATTATTAATAACTATAAATACAGTAGGAGCATTACCAATATAGCAATTTTTATCCAAGGATTTCAACACACTTTACAAGCGACAATCCAAACTCTTATGCCCATAACTTTACGCATAGGAGTATAGCAGAACCTCAGAGAATAGATTGTTTGTAACACTGAACAAAACATTGTGGTTGTTCTTGCAAAGATTTACAACTGAACATTTACTTATTACAGATTTGAAAATTTATTATGTAGAAGAAAAACTCTGCTTCTATCCATCTTAACTTAGACAAGCACAGTTTCCTTACTTTGTCAAATCTTTTTTTAGACAAACTAGTAAATGTATAAAAGGAAATTAACACAGTGCTGTGTTTGCTCTTTTGGGGGAAAGGGGGTTGTGCCTGCTGCCTGATTGCATTCTTCTGGTTCCAGATGAGGTGTGTGGTTGACCAATCAGTTCATAACTCTAGTGTTTGTATCTCTGAGGTTACACTGAGCTTGGTAGGACATTTCATTTTCAGGTTACTCATATGCATATGTACAGGATCAGAAGCTATAACTAAAACATCATTATGCCCTTGTGGACAAGTATGAAAAGTGCTACTTTACAGATGAATACACTGAGATATGGAGAAGTTACGTAATCTGTAAAAGTCATTGGCAAAACCAGGACTTAGGTACCTTGACTCACAATTCCCTAGCATAACTACATGACATTCCCTGGTAAAATTCTGTCATTTAGAGATTGTTACATACTTAGCAGATTGCTAAACACTGTGAAGTAAATAATACCACTGAATTCCTCAAACAATTATTCTCTCTGGATACACAGAATTTTGACAATGACCTACAATGGGAAGGTGGGGAGCAAAGGGATTTGTGTCCTTTTTTATTCTTTCCTTATAACATAGAAAGAATCCTTGCTTTGATTGTGAGATTAAGAAAATAAGGACTGGTGAACATAGGTGGCTCCTGATAGTTTTTTTAACATTAGAAATTCTTATTTACCCTGTTTTCCCCAAGACGACTGTAAGGACAACTGGGAAATTAGGATTAGAGCAATACAAGCATCAAGAAAGTAAAGTTAATTATTTGAGAAAAGGGAGTGGTTTTTATTCAGACTCATTAAAAATTCCAATTTTTGATCATTTTCAATTAATACCAAATTAACAAAAATAATAAATGAATCTTTGAGAGAGACACACCTTTTAACACCTTCCTTTGAGTGAATTACTGAAGAAACTCCCACTCCAATTGCCTAGGATTTCCAAGGAGAATTCCAGTAAAATAGGACTTGATATTTCTAATGCAAAATAATAATAATAATAAATTCAGAATTTACTTTTTGAATAAAGAAACTTTCAGGACATGACAAAACAATGAAAAAAGGAGATGGCCCGATATTTTCAACTGGGACAGGATTTGGGAGCCTAATGGCTTTTGTCCTAAAATTCTTTATATCTTGATTCTATTCTTTTTAAGAACACAGACCACATCCTTGCTAATATGGGGTGGAATCCCATGTAATCAGCTCTGCTTTCTCTATATTCAGTACAGACAATCACATCAAGATTGCGTTTGACACAAAATATCGGTTGTCCATAAAAACTGCATAGACAGCAAATGCAGGCAACGATTTCCCATATTTTTAGTTTCCAAAATCTTTTAAAATGGTTCTAGCTCCTGTTCATTACAGCCATGTGACCGGATTCTTTGTATAATTACTCTTTTTGAAAAGGCTACAATAAAGTATTACTATTCTGAGCAACAGCTTATCAATGAATCACAAGACCACAGCAGATGAGGTCACAAAGATGGAAACTGAGAGATACTGAGTTCTAATCCCATCTCTAACAGAATCCCTTTCAAGTCCTGTAAACATTCTGCCTCTGTTTCCTCATCCATAAAAGGAGGGTGATGATAATACAAATGTACATTATTACTGTATGGAAGGTTAATTATTCTAGTTCATATTTGAACAGTGCTTTAAAAATTATAACTGAAGTATTAACTCAATAAATATGATTGTAATCATGTGAATATCTCATTGTAATAATATTGAAGAATTCATTTTACACACTTCACTAGAAAATTATATTTGAAGAAACAGAGTGCACATGTAGCACAAGAATGCAAAAAAACACAAGAAATATTGTATCGTGAATCCAAATAAACAAATCCTGCATGATGTTGTTCATACCTACAGTGCTTATGCTATTAATAACTGACTTCCCTTCTGTGACTTTAGGCTATTTTAAAAAGGAAATCTTGTTGCCATGGAGACAGTAAGCCGGTCAGCACATCTGCTGAAAAAGAGGATATAAATTTTGTAAGTGTGAATCTTACAGGCTCAGACTTTTGTAAATCTTTGCCAGAGACTCCATCAAATACACATAAGGGAGGTTATTAATTCAGTTAACTGTCATCTGCAAGATTTCTGACAGAAGCACATTAACTATAATTTGCATCAATTATAACTAGCACAGAATGCATCAACACCTGCACCTAAGCATACTGAGGATACGACTCATGTTCCACTTCAATGTGCTGCAGTAGCGATGATCATAGAGCTGTCAAGATAAAAACTGATTACAAATGTTATCTAGCAAAGCTTCATAGAGGGTTGATGGACACCTCTGAGACACTAGCCCTGGTTTTTTTGTTTGTTTGTTGTGTTTTGTTTTGTTTTTATACACACAATACAATCATGGTCCATATTTACCTGTAAACAAATAATTATTCCTCTTAAAGAGGAGCATTTTACAGGGAACGTAACTTAAAAATATTACATGAAAAGCCATTTAATTTAGCCTCGCAATCCCCCTCCGAGAAAGTAGTAAGTATCACTGTGCCTTCCTTCCAGGTGAAGAAACTGAGGCACACACAGTTGTGTGGCCTCAGTCACACAAAGTTGGTGCCAGAACCAAAATTAGAATTGAGATGACCTGTGCTTTAGCAACAAGGTCATGCTTTCTGTATTCCCTTTACTGTCATTTCAAACGTGTGGAGCTCCTCATCTGTGCAAGGGAAAAATCAAGGGAGGACCCTTAGATTCTTTTACAGTCAAAAGGGACACAGCAGTTAGCAAGCAAACAGCAGATGTGCATATACATATAGGATAACTGCTGGCTACCACCGGTTTACAGGTGCAGAATCCAGGGAAGTGTAGATGCACCCTAAATCCTTCAGGCCATGACGCAACTAAGGACATTAAGAGGTGGGTAACTGGCTAATTGTGTAGTCGCCACAATTTGTATTGAGTTTGCAATTAGTCAATAAGGGAAGGCGCTCAGTACTGGCTTATGCCAGGTCCAGGAGCTACCCCCATTGCAGCTGTGCAGTTTAAATGAAGTAGGAACCGGGAACGCAGGCAGCCCAGCCTACTACATTTAAATTGCAGAGGCACAACGTGGTAGGTCCTGGACCACAAACCTGGCTCAGTCCTAGCTTGTGCCAGGTCCAGCAGCCCCTGACTGCGGGGAATAAGGAGGGATGGTCCCAGCAGGTAGCTAGGATCCCCCACAGACAGGAGCTGCCCCTGGCCGCATACACAGGGTGCTGCTGTGAAGCAACCCCTGGCCACGGCAGCTGGGGTTGGCCACGAACAGAGGGTCCCAGCTCCCCACTGGGACTTCTCAAGGACAGGGGCTGCTCCACGGGATATGGAGGAGCCTCTGCACATGGTGAGCCTGGGCCCGCCATGGGCAGAGGCTGCTTTGCAGCAGCCTCCCCTGACACTCCCTGCCTGCTCCACGCTTCTGCCTCAGGCGGCACCACAGAAACGGGGTTGGAGGTACCTGCTTTTAAGCTGGCTCCCCCCAGCACTGGCTCCTGCTCCCCCACCATGGTGCCTCTGATACATCAACATGACTTTCTGGTTTGGCAACATTCATGGTCTGGAAAGTCCACAGATGTTCATGGACCAGAAAGCCCAGGGCCAGGAAAATCTAGAAATGCAGCCAGGAGTCCTGCAGCTGGCAGGGGGTGGGGGGGGGAGGGATATAGGGGAGGCAGTGGTGCGGCAGGGAGGGGCTGGCTCAGCAGCCTGGAGCTCTGTGGCAGGGAGTGGCCAGCAAGCCCCACAGGCTGGAGGCAGGGGGTCAGGTGCTGGATGCAGAGCTGGTAGCAGGGGAGGTGGAGCAGGCTGGGGAGCCAGTGGCAGGGGACCTCCCCTTATCTGGCAAATTCCCATGTTTGGGACTGGTCAGGTCCCAAGGGTGCCAGATCAGACAAGTCCAACCTGTACAGTATTATATGTTCATATTTTAACAGCGTAACAGAGAAAATATTTAATTGTTACATATATTTTATTCACAAAGCAAAATTACTGTCAAAGTATTATTATCTTATCTACTATTGGTCAATAACATAGTAAACACAGCCTGATTGGTTAATAACAGACTGGTTAATAATTAAATGACAGTGTTTTAAAGAGCCACAGGAGACACATTAAACAGCCACTTGCAGCTCACTAGCCTCAGTCTGAGTGTCACTAGTTTAAAGGCTAAATCTACAAATGGATTTAAGTGTCTAATGGCCACTTTAGGCACTTTTGAGGATATAAATCCAACATTTATATCCTCAAAACCCCTGCTTAGCTGCTACCTAATCCTGAAGATCCCTAATGTCCCCAGTCCCTGCATTTCTGCTGGAAAAGTCTTGCAGGTGTCTAAAAATCTGTCAGGCAGCACTTGCACAGCTGCCTTAGCCACAGATGCTGGAGGTACTACCGCACCCTCTGGACTGAAGTGGTTTCCATCTTATTCAGGGACGGGATGTTAGCTATCAGGTAACAGAATATAGTCAACTAACCACATGAATTCTTAGCAGTTAGTTGACTATTCTATAGTCCCAGGGTTGGGGCTGGCAGCCAGTGAAATCCAGCCCCACACCACTCTGCACTGTTGCCTCTGTCAGAGGCAGCAGTGCGGGGTGCCAGGAGGGAGCCTGTCCTTGAGGGGAATCAGTTTATTAAAAAAAAAAAAAAAAAAAAAACAAAAAAACAACCCACACACCACACCTCACACACACACACACACACACACACCCACCCCATAGCTCCCTGCTGCCCCGTGCTGCTGCCTCTGTATCAGAGGCAGCAGCACAGGGTGGCAGCAACCCCTGTCCACAGGGGTTCCGAGCTCCCTGCAGAGGCTACTGGATGGGGAGGAAG
The DNA here is from genome assembly GCA_032595735.1 of Pelochelys cantorii. Taxonomy (NCBI): domain Eukaryota; kingdom Metazoa; phylum Chordata; order Testudines; family Trionychidae; genus Pelochelys; species Pelochelys cantorii. The sequence goes on from CM064332.1 coordinate 29,632,390, forward strand.
CGGGGGAGGCTGCCACAAAGCAGCCTCTGTCCGCAGTGGCCCGAGCTGGCTGCAGACAGAGGCTGCTCCGTCAGCAGCCCTTGTCCACTGGGACCCCCCACAGACAGGGGCCGCTGCTGCCAGAACAGCTTCTGCCTGAGGCGAGTCTTGCCTGCCACGGGCAGAGACTACTTTGTAGCAGCCTCTCATTCTCCCCTTCCCCCAGCGCTGCTGCCTCTGATAGAGGCAATAGTGTGGGGGGAGGGGGGGGGCGGGCGCCAGGTGGCACCGCTCTTAAGCCAGCTTCCCCAGCACAGCTCCTGCTTCCCCCTCCCTGCTTGCTGCCTCTGATACAGAGGCAACCGGAGGTGGGGTGGGGGGGGGGGGGAATGCAAGTAGTCAAATAGATTAACCAATATGCCTAGGCTTATCAATTAGTCAACTACTCACTTACATCCCTAAACAGGGTTTACTGTTTGGTTCAACACCTCCACTATACAAATTGTTCCAGCACCCGTCAGAACTTGGGGCACTCACCCAGGATGTGGGAGAGTTGGATTTAATCCCTTCATCCCCCTCCCTGATGTGTCTCCATCCAAGTGAGTGCTCTAGCCACTGGGCTATAAAGTTATTCACTTACTGTCTTGCTCAATTATATCTACTATATATTTGGGAGAGTTTGCCTGTCTGTTCAAGATCTCCTAAACATCAGAGCTAGGACAACCAAATTTGATATGCAGCTTCCTCTTATCATAATATAAAGCAAGGTAAGGGTTTGGTAGTGGCAGCAGGAAGGCTGAAACTCTCCCCCACGCCATGCATTCAGGAATGCAAAAAAACTACAGAAAAGAAACAATCACTAGGCAGGAGAAAGGGACTGGCAGGGGGCGCACACATACCCATTCCAGGATTGCCAGAGCCCCGAGCCTCTCACCCCATCCCCAGTGCCCTTTAGGGAGGACTGCAATTCCCCTCCCATTCATGGGGAAAGTGCACAGTTTGCTCCATTCCCCATTCTGGCTGGGGAGCGCAGGGGCCAGACGAATCTGGACCTGCCCCAGCTAAGGGACATGCACTTTTCCCCCCCGACTGTGCCTGCTGGAGCTGCAGCAGCCCTGGAGGCTTCTCACCTGGCCCCACGCTGCAGCAGCAGTCCTTTCTCCCCAAGGCAGTCTGCATACTAGGTATGTGATAGTGTACACATTTAAACAGTTATACCCACATCCTCCTCCTCCTCCTCCCCCCCCCCGCCCACACACACTGCTGCCTCTGTATCAAAAGTAGTGGCATGGGGGGGGGGGCCCACAGGCAGGAGCTGGTGCTCATGGGGAGCCAGCTTTTACGCAGGCTCCCTGTGAACACCTACTCACCCAGAGCTGTTCTTCCTGCCCCCGCTGCCTCTGATACATGACGATGAATCCTAAGCAGGGGAGACATCTACCTCCAACCCAGATTGAGGGCAGGACGTAGGAATTGCCAAGGAGGACTGTAGACTATGGACTAGTTTAGGTGGCTTCCAGCTCAGCTTGTTGCCTTTTGTGGATCCCCTTTTTTAGATACCTAACTCTCCCAACAAATTGTATAATGAGCTTGGGAGTCTAACTCAGGCCTGGATTCTGCTAGGCAACAAGTTGCCTAAAAGTTAGATGCTGAAATGCTAATCCCATTGTCAAATCTAGCCCTAAATTCTCCAGACAAGTGCCTGTGTAACTGCCACCAGGTGGATTCATACCTAGGACCTCTGGAGCTTATGTGGAGGAGCCTCTACAGCTTGCACTATAAAGCCAGCTGACTCTCAGCTTCGGCTACAGAGCTTCCTTGTTATCTCTTGCTATAAGTGCCACTACACAGGACAGTGAACCACACTAGGGCTATGTCTACACTGGCGCGATCTTGCGCCAGAAATATGCAAATGAGGCTAAGCGTGGAATATCGCCGAGCCTCATTTGCATATCTAATGAGCTGCCATTTTTGCAGAAGAGGCTCTTGCGCCAGAAGGAGCTGAAAATAATCAGCGTAATGGCATTGTGCAAGAGGGTTTTTCTTGCGCAAGAAGAGGCAGTGTAAACAGCTCCTTCTGGGGCAAGAGCCTCTTCCGCAAAAATGGTGGCTCAGATATGCAAATGAGGCTCGGCGATATTCCACGCTTAGCCTCATTTGTATATTTCTGGTGCAAGATCGCGCCAGTGTAGACATAGCCCTGGTGTGTGGGTTACAGCTTCATGTATTATTCACTGGTCAAATGCTTAATATGATTTTAAATGCTGCATAAAGAATAATAATAGTGCACCCTGTAACCAAGGCATGGACATATTCCACAACAGTGATTTACATTTTAGAAAGTTAGTCATAATAGAATTGAGTTCAATCTGAAATTCTATAACACTCTTTTGCAGATTAATATTTTATTTACTTAACTAGGGTTTGATCCTGAGTGTGCTGACTTCAGGGGAGTCAGAATGGCAGGTGCCCAGTACCTCTCAGAATTGTATCATTGGACACCAAGATCCTAAGGAAATTGATCTTCAAGAGAAAATGTGACCTAAGGAAACTGACATATTGCCCTAATCTGCAACAAATTAAAGTTTTGCATATGAGAGGTAGATTAGTCAGTCAGTCAGTCACACACACACACACACAGAGCAGTGTTTCTTAAACTTTTTAAGACTGAGGAACAGCAAACAATAATTGGTTGGTTTTTTTTGAGGAACACCAAGGCTTTTTGTTGAGCAAAAAAAAAAGGGGGGGGGGGAGAAGCGGGAAAGTTATTGAATAAGGGTGGCCATTTTGAACTCTGTTGTTCTCCGCAGAACACAGTTTAAGAAACACTGCCCTACAGACAGAGCCCAATCTAGCTATGGGCAAACTAGGCCACTGCCTATGATGGTGGATTTCTGAGCAGCTTCCTGGGAGGCAGATTTGGCCCAGTTGCCCCTCTGTCATGGTAGACACACAGATAGGCCAAATTTGAGCATCACTGCAATACAACTCACTCATGACAGAGGGGTGGCCAAGACAAATCTGCCACCTGAGTGCTATGGGGGTAGGCAGATGGACAACACACTGAATTTTTGTCTTGAACAGCCTCTGACTCGGGAGCCAAGATTAGACCCTGACCCACTTCGCATATACTAACAACAGGTTCTTTATACTCCCTGGGCTAAACAGACTAAACACCAGAAGGCAAGAACCAACTAACAGGCATAAAGCCATTACATTACAGCACAATTCTAATACTACTGGTAAGACTTCAAGGCTTATTATTGAGTTCATAAATTGAGAATGAAAAATCTTGGCCTCTGTAAGGTAGCTCAAGATTTTCAAAGGTTACAGGTGATTTGAGATTCCTCACTATTGACAGGTCAATTTTAGATACAAAGAATAGGTCTGATTTTCAGAGGGTGCATACTCACCACTTTCAGGCATCTCAAGTTGAGAATCCAAAGTCACTGCACATTTTTAGAAATGTTGGTCATATACAGAGCTATTTGAGTTTGGACACAATCTTATTTACAGCCTATCCCTTTTTACTGCTTGTCCCTTTAGTGAAATTCCAATGATTCAGTGTCTAACACATTGCAATCATAATACACATTATAGAAAATGAAACTCTTGAAAAACATTTTTACCATTTTGTGCCAGAAGTTCATTAAACACTAGAGATCTGGTAGATGAAATAGGAGTTCAATAATTTTTTTATCTTTTACTTTTCTTTTCTCCATTTCATATTAAAAATAAGGAAGATGATATGCCAACAGATTCACCATGACATCTTTGCTGCAGGATCAAGTTTAAAAAGGAGATGGCTCAGATGGGGCAAGTCCTCATATTTATATATAAATATCTTAAAATAAGTAGTAAATGTGGCAAAGATATTTATAAAAAGAAAGGAAAAGTTCTGGGTGTCATTTTACAGAGAACCACAGGTATGAATGGTACTTAAGGGCTTGATTCAAAATTCATTGTCATCACTGAAAAGATTCTTTCAACTTCAATAGTATTAGGAACAGGTTTGTACTAAGGCCCCTGATTCAGAAGGACACTGAAGTACATACATAATTTTGAGCAGGTGAAAACGTTAAGCACATGCTGAAGGACTTTGCAAAGTAAGGACCAAGTAGAAGACACTGAACCAGATCAAACACTGAACAGGGCTTTGAGGAGTAATCTGAAGGAGAGAAGAGATTGTGTGGTTACAGGATGAAGACAACATTCTAATAAGCATTTCACAGTTTCACCAGATATGAAAGTTCTTTGAACAGCTGTTCAAGGCATTAAATTTTCTTTGGGTATTTCTTGTTCAGGTTCTGCTGCTGGAACTGCTGCTTTACTGTGTTTACAGAAAGTTTTTGATTAGCATCCCATCAGGGCTTTTCCCCTAAATTCCATTACTGCATGCACAAGAGAGATTTTAAATGGTCTCTGGTTTACATCTATGAAGAAATCACATGAACATCTCTGCAGTTAAATTTAACAGGCATCATATGCAATAAAGAAGCAGACGTTACGCATCTCATAGGTTTGATTAAAAAATGATTTTGTAGTGATAGCTTTCAGGATAATTGTGTTGTTTTGCAAGATTCTATTCTATATTTTTTAAACAGACCATGAACATGATTCTGAACATGAATCAAATAAAAAAAATGTTTTCTTACAAACCACAACATTTGGAGATATAAAAGCTTCCAAACAATGAATTACTACAGTACAATATTACAAGCACATGTTTTCAGCTGACCTACTTCCATGCTAGCATGTTGATAATTGACTTTTGTCCCCTATGGAATTTCTTAAATATAATTGAGCAGCACCTGCTACATAAGAACAGTTTTATATGCTGATTTCTTGTACAAATATTGTACTTAACAGCTTCAGTGCCAGACTTAATCACCCATCCTTGTTTATGCCAGATATTTGATCATGCACTACCAAGCGATTCAGAGTAGCAAATATTTGTGTGCTCCAGCAAAGTGAGGGGATAATTTTCAGTAAAAATAATTCCAAATATTTCTATTCATGAATTGTTTGTTTAATAGTTATTCCAATAAGCAACCTTTCAAGCCAACGGAACCCAAAGTATTTTGGGCCCAATCTGAAATCCACGGAAATAATTCCCTTGATTGCAATAGGCTTTGGATAAGTCAGATTATGAACTTACAATAGTATAAACATTCATACTGGGATCACTTCACCCATCAGTGAAATGCCACTACCTTTGTAACCATTCCACAATGCACTGAAAAACTATACCACAGTATAGGACAGGAAGTGAGCAAGAATGTCATCTGTTTGAAACTGAAGACTGAATTCACATCCCCATAGGAGAAATATGGCCATCAGGCCAGTGCTATGAGCTTGTCTTTATAAATACTAGGGACGTTAAAATTTGTTTGTGTAAATGTGTAACCGCTGAAAAATTCCATGGGTACACGTTTACATGCAGGGAGGGGGAGTAGGAGGAATCTGGTTTCAAACTTGGCTCCCCACAAGCACAGGCTTCCATTTCCCTCCCTCCCCCTTGCTGCTGCCTTTGTATCAGAGGCAACAGCAAGGGACCAGGTAGCTCTACGGGAGCCAGTGTTCACAGGGAGCCAGCTCCCACCTGTCCCCTCCCCGTGGGAGGCAGCTGCACAGTGGGGGGAAAAGGGGGGAGTGAGGGAGGGGGCTCTGCAGGAGCCAGCACATGCATATACCAGCTCCTGCCTGATCCCCTGCATGGAGGCAGCAGCAGGGGGGGACTGTAAGTAACTATGAAGATTAACTGATGAAGCAAGGCTCATGGTTAACCATGTACTTAAGTATACATTCACATCCTTAACAAATACTTAGTTTGCAGCCCACTGGGATGTAGATCTACCAGGTACTAGCCTCTGTACAATAAGGCTATATCTACACTGCCTCTGTTTTGTGTGAAAAATGCGCCAATGAGGCAAAGGGTGGAATATCGCCATGCCTCACTTGCATAATTAATGAGGCTCTGTTTTTGCGCAAGAGTCTTTTGCTCCTTTTTGCTCAAAAAACCCCTCTTGCGCAAGAGTCGTTCTTCTGCATTTTTTTCAGGAAGAACGGCTCTTGTGGAAGAAGGGGGTTTTATGCAAAAAGGAGCCGTGTAGACAGCTCCTTTTTGCGCAAAAGCCTCTTGCGCAAAAACAGAGCCTCATTAATTATGCAAATGAGGCACAGCAATATTCCATGCTTTGCCTCATTTGCATATTTTTTGCGCAAAATGGGGGCAGCATAGATATAGGCTAAGTGTCCATGTGGACCCTGTTGCTATGCTCTCAACCTTCTCTAGTGCACTTTAATCTACTCCCATTTAAAAACTCCTATTTATTGGGTCCTGCCTTAACTCAGGGAGCTGGACTTGACTTCCTGAAGCTCCTTCCAACCCTACATTTTTATGAATCTCTGAGAAACAGCAGGGTCCACACAGACTGTTATTGTGCTGCAGGCTAGAAGGGGGTAGGTTTAGTTAATGGCAAACTGAGGTATAGGTTTCAGAGGGGTAGCCAGGTTAGTCTGTTACAGGAAAAACTTAAACAATGAAAATTCTAGTAGCACCTTAAAGACTAACAAAACATGTAGACGGTATCATGAGCTTTCATGGGCACAACCGTTTTATTCAGATGACTGGAGTATAAGAAGTCCAGATCCAAGAATAAATAAGGGAAAGGCGGGGGAGGAGGGGAAAAAAAAAAGAGAGTGAGTAGATTGTTCAAGTATTTACAAGAGGCTGATAAGAACAATTAGCACCTCCATTGGTTGGTTAACTCATTAGGATGTGGAATGTACTGTGAGCCAGCGGATGGGGTGTTAAGTGTTCATGTAGACAAGCCCAATACACTATTCCCATGGGGGGCAAAAATGGGATCTTTACAAACTAAGGGCTCAAGTTCAATACAAAACTGCAGGTTGTACCTCTAGTCCAGCACTCTCGGGACCTGACCTGTGCCAAACCACAGAAGTCAATATTTTCTAGCAGCATTACCAACATTTCCACTGGTTAATGGGCTCTTGGAAGATATTTAGGGGTCTATTAGAGCTAAATAACAGCACAGTGAGAGCCAGGACTGGTGGCTATAAACAAACTTTATGGAACTGCAGGAAATTTGGCCATACCCATGTTAAGTGGACATCCAGTTAACTAAAACCATGCCGGACCACAGATATTGCTGGACAGGAGAGTGCCAGACTAGAGAAGTTCAATCCGTACTCGTGTGTAAAACAGCTTATGGAAGTGTTTGTAGAATCAAGACCTTTCCAGGGCCCTGATACAACAAAGCACTAAGCACAAAAGTAGCTCAATTATTGGAGTACTTAAAGTTTAGCACATATTTAAATACTTTGCTGAACAGGAATGAGGGTCACAGCAACTTTTTGTCCTCTCAAAAAGTTATGAATCACAAATTAAACCATTTTAGGAAGAGAATGACCTGTTCACTTAATTCTATAAATAGTTTTCATACTAGCCTAATGACTTTCTGCATATCTGTAACTCATTCCATGTACTGCCATCATTGCAACATTTATCATATGTTAAGACACCATTATGGGCATTGTCGTAATTCCAAGTTTGTGACAATGTAAGCAGTATTTCTGCCATTACTGACAGATATAGGACTGAAAACATTTTACTGACTTTTACCACTATAAGACAATCTGGAGAAAAATGCAAATAAAAAAAGATATCATTTCACAGTTTAAAGTTTACCAAAGAGCTTTTTTTTTTCCCCTGAAGGTTTCTGTAAGAAGTATAAGCTAGAACAAAAAAATTAGCAACAACAGAATGCATCAAATTGAAAAGGACCATCACTGAGATCTTATGCATTTAAACACACAAGCATGCATGAATACAACAAGATTCAATAGTTCCAATGACATTGTGGATTTATGCCAGTAACTGACTGCTGTTTATAGTACATTGAGGTTTAGATCAGATTTAATATAAATTCTACTTACTGTGCTATATGGCTACTAAGTTTGGTGATGCATGTTATAATTTATCTTTTAAACACTGCATGTACAACTAACATTACAAAACCTTTCCAGCTGATATTTTACTGTCTGTGTCCCAGCCAGAATGACCCTTATCATAGAAAAAAGGGGAAGGCTCCCAGTGACTGAGATGACCAACAAGGTACACCTAATCACAGATATATGCACTACGAGTTAAGTTTGTATTCTCTTTTCTAATGAAAAACAATGCAGTCTGAGAATATTCATAACTAGTCTCGCTTTAGCACAAAGGAAACATTATCTTGTGCAGTTAAACTGACATATAGGAAGGAATTTATTATAGTAAAGTCATGGAGCGGGTTTATATGACCTTTTCCTAAACAGCTGCTTAAAGTGAATTCATCCACTCTCTGTGATGAGTGGATGGCAACCTAAGTTATTTTTGTTGTTGAACTCATGCAATTCAATAAAAGCTTCACACCGTCTTTATAAAATGAATTATTGAATCTCCCACTGTTTAAGGTTTCAAGTAAATGTGCACAATTTTATTATTATTTTGAATCTCCAGCCCCTGTAATAACCACTCAGAGGACGACATTGGTAGGGAAAACAATCTGCTCCTTTTCCATTTGGGTCATGAGGATTCTTTTTACTGGATTTATTTATTTTGTTTTGAATGGATTTGAAGTCATATATTTAACAGCTTGAATCTATATAGCACCTCATTGTGACAAAACATATCAAATACTAGTGCAGAAACAACAATTGTGTCACCACAGTTCTGGGAATAGCTTTAGTGACTATTTGATGCTGTTATTACTGCAAAGTTGGCAGAGAACGCACAATTCATTGTCTTGACACCCAGAGATAGCAGCTGTTTTCTGGGAAATCTATTGATAGCGCGGTGGATTTTTAAAAACCCCAGTAGACTGAGCCTGATTTTCAAAGTTGAGTATGCATTACTTGTATAAACAAACTGGATATTTAGTCAAACAAAAGGCAAGTTAGATTTTTGCACGTCCTAGCTGTTTGCACATGCACATTCCATACAGCAAGGCCAGATTATGAGATGTGCATGCAATTACCACAGCTAAGCATGTAAATTATTGCATTTTTGTGCACCTATCTAGTCACACATACAGCGTTCAAAAGTCAGGCCTTTAGCATCTAGAAAACTTTCTCCATCAAACATGCAGCTCTATATGTGCCGCACACTCACAATTCCTAGTAAAATTAGTACATTTTGGGTGTGCAAAAGATACATCTAGCACCAAAATGTTGGGCCTCAAATATTTGATAGTGCCCCTTTGATAACAGATGTGTATATCTTCAATAGGCCATTATATGGGGTTTCCGTTCATAAAGACTGAGACTCCCTCACTTGACTCCTGATGAAATACAGACTACCAGCTATTCAGACATAATGTAGTTAAGCATTTACACAAAGCACTGGAACATGCGCAGCTGAACAAACTGCAAAGCCCAGAGAACATTTCCACACATTTTAACTCAAATAAGATGTCAGATATAACAGAGCTCAACTGTGACAACTAGGTAGTTGGGGCCTGACTCTCAAACACTTATATAAGTAGCTGCACTGGCTTCAACTGGGCAGTCAACTTAACACTACTCATGTGAATAGTGGTTTTGCAAGGCCAGCTGCAGAGGGCCAAATTCTGCACAGTCTTGAGCACCACCGGAAGAAAACAAGTGCCTTTCACTCCAGTGGAAATTCAGAACATATTGCCACATGCAGGAACAGATACTCAGTTCCCTTACATTGCAAACTAGAAAGGATTAAAAAAATCAAATGCAGTCCTACTCACATAGTTGATGCTTTAACACTACACTGGAAATCCATCACTTTAAAGGATGAACAGAAAGAGTCAGAAAGAATCTTTTAGGCATGTACAAGAAGCGCCCATACCATTTTTGTAAGACCTGCTGAAATAGCTCAATCCATGAACATGAATTAAAATTGCATGCATGTATATTTTTGGGGTTTTTTGCAATTATTCAGTTTCAAGTCATGTTGCATTCCGTGTTCTCTCTCTTTTGTACTAAGGTAGTGGCTGCTTCTCATTTCTAACAAAATAAGGTTTGCTAGCATGGAATTGCTCTTATTCTGTTTTGTGGAGTTGCAGAGATGATAAAATACCACAAAGTAATTGGAAGTGATTAATTCCATTGGTTATATATTCCCTTCTTCTGTGGGGCTAACATAATTCACCACTTCAATATCCTGCACTTCAATACAGTATAGTTAAATGAAATATGTTCTTTCTATGGTAAAATATCCCAAAATTTCTCAGAGGCCCAATTCTGCTTTCTTTGCACTGAGAGTTCAGTTTGTGTGATGAACAAGGACTTACACCTCAAAACAAGAAAACTCTCTAGATACAAAGAAAGAAAGAACAAACCATCCAAGATAATGACATTTATAATTTACTACTTGAAAATTGTGTTTACTGAGTAGACATCATGTGGGAGAGAATACCAGAGCTTCAATCACACCATGGATGTAAGTTTTTATGAGGCAAGTTAGCAGCCAACAACAGAAAGAGCGGAAAGGGTGAATATAGACAAGAGGATGTCACGTAAACTGTTCCTGTGACATCCTTGTCATGCCAGAAAAAGGATTAGTACCCACCAGTCTAAAACTAAAATATCATTGCCAGCTCGCAATTTACTCACAAATGTCATGATATTTGGTGTTTTTTAAAGCCCGAGTACCTGGAGTAAAGTAACTACTTGAAAAATTCAGCTCTTTTGTACAGAACTGGAAAACATGACCCAATTGTACCCCAACAGCTCAGAGACTAGAAAACATATACAAAGAACTCACAGTGTAATATAAAATCATATTTGAGCCAAGCTTACAATTTTTTTTAAACCTGACTCAATTTTTGGACACCTAATGTTCGCAATATGGCCTACATTGAGATCCAAATCCAAACTTCACACAAAGTTTTGGGGTACTGAGATGCATGTTGGACTCAGACAGATAGATAAAATGCTACAGACTTGACCCTACAATCCAATCTGCATGGGCCCTATATGTGTCTCTGCACAGATAGATGCAAAAGTACCCATCATATATGAGAAAGAAAGAAAGAGAGAGAAAATAGGGCCTAGCAATCTAGCAATGCAACAACAAAAAAAACCTGACATCAGCGTTTACAAAATGCAGGCTCCAATGCATCAAAAATCCACCATTTTTTCCAAGTTAATTTTTAATTCAATTTGCCTAAAAATAAAGTTTCAAGAAAATCCAGATAAAACTATCTAGGGCTTCTTTAAAGATGCCATCAATTAAGCTAAGAGTTTATAGTGAAGAGGTACTTTAAACACTATAGATTTATTTGGGCATAAGCTTTTATGGGCAAAAACCCACTTCATCAGATGCATGCTCGTGAAAGCTTATGCCCAAATAAATCTGATAGGCCTTAACGTGGCAAAGGACTTCTTGTTTTTGTGGATACAGACTAACACGGCTACTGCACTGATACTTGTCAAGAAAAAGTCTGCTTCTTATGAAAACAAATAGCAAATTAGCTTTTGGATGTTAATTTCAAATTCTGCTGCTGTAATTTTTAGTGTTTATGGAGCAAAAACTGGAATAAATAAAATACACAATTATTTTTTCACAAATTATTTTGGGTCATTTAGGAGAAAATTACATTAAAATATGTCTAATACGTGCTATACCATGTCACTAGTATTTAAAAATACACGCTGACATTTATTTTCCTACTTCATGCACCATATAAGTAGGGAAAAATATGTGTCATATCTAAAAAACAAAATCTTATGTATAATTGTACAGAGACCCTAATACTTCAGTCTGGAACTCAGAGAGCTAAAGTTCCTTAAATACAGTAGGCTAACAAGTAGGGTCTTCACCAAAATTCTTCAGTACACATGGGGAAGGATGGGAGAGAGAGAATGAATTTGCCTCCAAGCAAGTCTAAATGGATTCTGCAGTCAGCACTTGATAGAACTGACTAGATGTGACTGAACCTGGTTCCCTCACTGTATGTAGTAGTCCATCTTTCCGCATTTGGCTGAGATAGACTCTAATAGACAGCATCTCAGAGCCCGGCAGTCTGTCATGCAGCTTTTTCAAGAAATATTCAAAAACTGGAAGACGTTAACACAGAAAGGATTCCAATCCTCATCCACCTACTAGTTTAACCAAAATGAATCTAAGTCAATAGGAGCCTTTCCCTTTTCATTTCCTCGCTCCCTTCCTTTGCCTTGTCCCAAATATTTGGGGAAAACACTGCAGCGACCCTTATCTCAAAGCCCCTCTGACCCAAATCTCAGTTATATGGCCTGAAAACTTAAGCATCCCTCCTCGCACACACTCCTGTTTGCCCAAAAGCTTCTCACTCCACCTGAAATATTTTAGATCAACCCGAATCCTGCTGCGTGGCTCCCCAGACATTGCGTTTCCGTGGGGGGAGCGGTCTTGCCAACAAAGCGAATACGGACCCAGTGGCTAAAAGCAAAGCGAAGTTGAAGCCGGAGCGGAGCAGTGGTTTGCAGAGGGAAGAACAAGGCTTTGCAGAGCCCAGCCCGGCTGAGATCTCCAGACACAACGTGGGGAGAGAGGCCGCTCCGGTCCCTGCAAGCCGGGGGCAGGAGAAAGCCGAGTCGCATTGCACAGCCAGCCGGCAGGCGGACTTGCCGGAGCTGAGCGCTAGCGGGGCCCGGGGGCCCCCTTGCAGCCCGCCACCCGCGCCCGGCTCGCCCCGCGCCCCCACTCTACCTGCCGCAGGATGAAGCTGGTGGACGTGGTGCTGCCGTCTGATCGTTTCAACCTGCTGCGCCGGGTCGCGGTCCCGCGGCTCACCTGCACTCGCCGGGAGGCGGCGGAGGGAAGAGAGAGACACCGGGTCACAAGGGCGCGCTGGGCAGCCCGCGGGGCCCCTCTGAACCAGGGGCACGAACGGGTCCAGCCGGCAGCGGTGCCGCCCGCGCTGCCCGGACGCGCCAAGGGCCGGGGGCTGAGCCCGGAGCGCGGGGCACCGGCCACCCCCCCGCCCGGAGCCCGCCGCCCCTGCCCCCCCCCCGCCGCGGCCTAAGGGAGCCAGGCTCCCGCCTAGCCCAGCACCCACCGCAGCCATGGCAGCCCGCGCTGAGGCGATGCTCCCCGCGCTGGGAAGGCGGGAGGGGAGGCACCTGGAAGATGGGGGTGTGCAGCCCGTCCGCCAGCCCGTTCTTGCTGTGGGAGGAGGGGGGGTGCTTGGACATGGCTAGCGCAGCATCGCCTCTGCCCCGCTCCCGGCGCGCCGCCTCCCCTTCGCCGGGCTCCTGCGCCCGCTGCCTGTTCGGCGTGTGCGGCACCGCTCCCACCGCCACGCCTTAAAGCGACAGCGCCGCTTGCCCCGCTCTCGCGGGCGCCGGGCGTGTGTGTCACAGAAGCCAGCGAGTTCTGGCGAGCGGGGAGGGGGGGGGGGTTCCCTACCCTGCCCCCGTCCGTTCTCCAGCTGTAAATACCCTGCCACTGCCACTTCCCACCCCGCCCTTTCCCGCTGGTGGACTAGCGTTTACCATGACCTCTTTGTGTGGGGCACAGCTGCTCCCCCCAGACACACACTCGGTAAGCCCGGTTCAGCCACCTCCCTGTCCTCTTCTAGCTCCTCCTGCATCCAGCCGTAGTGTGCCGCCTCCTGACCTTTCTAACCAGATCATCAGACAGCAGTGACCTTGCTTCACAACTTTCCAAGCGTTTATGCAGCTCCTGCTAACCTTTTCCTCTCTCCCCCTGCTCATTAAGCCTCCAGCCCAAAGGAATGTGTGCGCTCCCTATGCATTTTCCATGGTTGATTATTATGTATTTATTATTACTTATATTTAATAAAGGCCCAGGGCACATACTGCTAAGCATCCTACAAACACAGAGCACTAGGCCCTGAGTTGGCAATACATAAATGAGATGAGAGGTGGTAAAATCACCAAACAGAATGAACAAAACGTCCTAGGTTCATGCTATAATTTGTTATAAAATTACCATGTAGCAGTACTCCTCTAGAGCCACCACCTCAAGATCTTAATGTGGCTTTTAACTAGACAGCTAGAAATCTCTTAAATAAGCCAGTGCTACTGCACTCAGGTATGGTGGTTGGGCACACCACTGTGAAATCAATGGATTTCTGTGGGTAAAATGTCCACCCCATGGTTCTCAGTCTAGGCTGGAGATGAATTACTGCCTGAAGTTACAGTTGCCTCTAAGGTTTTTGGGACACTAGGAAAAGTGCACCCACAGCACACACAGACACACCACTTAAAAAAGAATCAAAATTGAGCACTACAACTTTAAAAGAACTCAAAGATTTGATGTAATTAATTATTAGACAGGTGGATTTTATGACCAATTTATAACAGGAGTTAAATAGTTTGAATTTGAGTCATTTTAATGCAGCACAAAAAAAGGGAATAAATGTAGATGTATACAGTGCATACATACACGTAACGTTACAGCAAAAGGTGTATTGGCTTGCACATTAGGTGGTCATTGATAGAACTGTTCTGGAAATAAAATTTCCATTGCAAATTGGAATGAAAAGACAAAAATTCAGAAATTTTCACAGAACTGAAATCCCTCAAAAATGTTTTGAAAACACTGAAATATGTTCTGAAACAAAATGCATTAGGGGCTTACCATTACTGTTAAGTGGTGCATATTCCTGAAACTGAGAATCATCAATTTCAGCCAAGAGCTTTCAGAGGTCCTAGGGTTCCTGGCTCCATAGCAGCCCTCACTTGCAGATTGCCTCAGAGGTGAAGGCTTCTAGACTCCTGGAACTACTTGTTCCTTGACCTTGACCTTGACCTTTCTGACTTTCAAAGCTTGGGGAGACAGCTGTCTAGAGAGCTAGACAACCCAGAAAGCTAGCTCAGGCAGTTCTGGATGCTAGAAGCCCTGGGGTCACAAGTTCTCAGACAATCTTTCTGGAGATGCTTGCTATCCTAGAAGCACAGACTCTGGGAATCAGGATTCCAAAACCAAAGCAGTTCTTTGGTCAGGATACCAAAGAGCTGGCTGGGCAAGCTGGCAGGAAACCTGGGTGGCACACGTTTTGAAACCTATGTTCCATTGAAAGATTTGTCTAAACTGACCCATTTCCACTTAACGTGTTGCTTTGAACAAATTGGTATTGGTTCCAGTCACCTCTGAGAGACACCCAACCAGGATGAAAGTATAATAGAAAAATCTGAAGATGCCATGCAGTAACTTCCAACAGACTCATTAAGGGACCGGGTATGTGCAGTGGGGGCTGTTGAACTTTTCTCAGTTTCCTTTATGTTGCAAAGCACAGGAGAGTTAATGGCCAGTTCATGTGATTGGAGAGAAGCCCTGAACTAGGAGTTTCCCACGTGAAAAGCGCACAGGCTGAGGGAGGGAAAAAGGCAAAAGCTGTATTTAAGCAAGTGGATCTCCTGGAGTTGTTTGCAAGTGCAAGTGAGAGAAAAGTCCCAGGCAGCACCCAGGACCATCTTGTAAAGATTCCTATTGTACTAATAATGCTTATTCTTAAATTCTGCCTTTAGTTTTTAGTGTCTCATGCACAAATTAAAACCTTGATTCCATGCCCTAATAATAAGAATATAGCAGTAGGGTTATATTACCAACCATCTGACCAGGATGGTGATAATGACTGTGACATGCTCAGGGACATTAGAGAGGCTATTAAAATTAAAAACTGAGTTATAATGGGGTATTTTAACTATCCCCATATTGACACGGTATATTTCACCTCAGGATGGGATGCAGAGAGAACATTTCTTGATATCTTAAAGGACTGCTTCTTAGAGCAGATTCTTAGAATCCACAAGAGGAGAGGCAGTTCTTGATTTACTCCTAAGTAGAGCACAGGATTTGGTCCAACAGGTGAATATCACTGGACACTTGGAAATAATGACTATAATATAATTAAATTTAACATCACTGTGGCAGGAAAAACATCACAACAGCCCAACATGGTAGCATTTAATTTCACAAAGGAGAACTACACAAAAATGGGGACCTTACCTAAACAGAAATTAAAGGGAACAGTGCCAAAAGTTAAATCCCTGTAAGCTGCATGGGAACTTTTTAAAGAAACTATAATAGAGGGCTCCACTTAAATGTATACCCTGAATTAAAAAACAAAAAGAAAGCCAAAAAAGTGCCACCATGGCTAAACAACAAAGCAAAAGAAGCAGCAAAAGGCAAAAAGGCATTGTTTAGATTAGACAGTGGAAGTTAAATCCTAATGAGGAAAGCAGAAAGAAGCAGAAAGTCTGGCAAAAGAAGTAGAAAAATATAATTAGGAAGGTCAAAAAATAATTGTAAGAACAGCTAGCCAAAGACTTGAAAACTAATAGTTCAACTAATAGTTGAAAAAAAACAACAAAATTAAGTACATCAGAAGCAGGAAACCTGCGAAACAACTATTTGCAGCCAATGGATGATCCAGTTGCTAAAGAAGCACCCAAGGACAGTAAGGCGATTGCAGAGAAACAACATGAAATCTTTGCATCCGTTTTCTGAAGAGAGATTAAAAAGACTTGGACTTTTCAGTTTAGAAAAGAGGAGACTAAGGGGGGATATGATAGAGGTCTATAAAATCATGACTGGTGTGGAAAAAGTGAGTAAGAGGAGGTTACTTACCTCAATAGTAACTGACGTTCTTTGAGATGAGTGTCCCTGTGGGTGCTCCACATTAGGTCAATGTGCTGCTGCCAAGCCTGAGAGCGGAGATTTTATAGCCGTGTCCCTGGAGCCACGCATGCACACAGCAGCAGCTGCGCACTCTTAGGCTGTAGGCATCACGCATGCGTGAGCCCCTCCCCTCTCATCCCACTCCTCAGCTCCTTCTCTACCCTGTAATGATGACTTGAGAAGGCCAGGATCCCGAAGTAGAGGGAAGGAAGGGAGGGTTATGGAGCACCCACAGGGACACTCATCTCGAAGAACATCAGTTAATATTGAAGTAAGTAATCTCCTCTTCGAGAGAGAGATGTCCATGTGGGTGCTCCACATTTGGTGACTACAAAGCAATTTTTCTTTAGGGAGGTAGGGACTTCGGATCTGGCAGAAAAGCAGTAGAAAGAACCACCTTAGCTTGTTTCAGGTTGGAACGAGGTCCCTGCATAAGTGCGTAGTGCTTTGCAAATGTGTGGTCAGAGGACCACGTGGCAACTGCGTGGATGTCTCTTATGGGTACTCTACAGAGGAATGCTATCGAGGTAGCCATGGCTCTGGTTGAGTGTGCCATTATGCTATCTGGAGGCGGCATGTCTAACTGTGCGCAGCAAAGCTCGATGCAATCCGAGATCCAGCGGGAGAGTCTCTGTGGTGAGACAACCTGGCCCTTATTGTGGTTTGCTATTGGAACAAAGAGTCTGGGAGACACCCAGAATGGTTTTGTTCACTGCAGGTAAAAGGAAAGAGCTCTGCACAGGTCAAGCATGCGCATTTTCATCTAAAAAAGAGTTGCCATGTGATTTGGGGAAGAAGGCAGGAAGGTGTATCTGACTGATGTGGAAGGATGAGTGTACTTTGGGGAGTAATTTGGGATTGCTACATAAAGTGACCTTGTCTTTAAAAAAGGTGGTGTATGGGGAATCCGCCCTTAGGACTGCGATCTCTCCTACCTGTGGGGCTGGTAATTGCTATGAGGTAATATCTATGAGGTAATAGCTACAAGGAAATCAGTTTTCATGGACAAATGTAATAATGAGGTAATTGGTTCGAAAGGTGGCCTATTTAGAGCATTCAATACTAAATGCAGGTCCCACAGTTGCATTGGTGGATTGATATCTGGATAAAGTGCCTGCAGGCCCTTTAAGAAACTCTTGGTGAGTGGATGAGTAAACATGGATGAGTTGTCTATCTTAGAGTGGAACGTAGTAATAGCCGCAAGGTGAACTTTAATGGGGCTTATTGCGAGGACTGCTTATTTAAGGTGCAGAAGATAGTCGAAGATGGTTGTTAAGGAGGCTGTTGAAGGAACCAGTGGTGACGAGCACACCACATTGAGAATCTACTCCATTTCTGAAGGTAAGTCTTGCAGATGCTCTGTGCCCTACTGGGTAGAAGGACCGTTTGTACTTGTTGTCAGCAGGTCAATTCTAGGTCAGAGAATAATCCAGGAGCCACGCCTTCTGGTGTAGCGGGTGGAGGTTCAGATGGGCATCGTAGGAGAACGAGGGTGAAGAAGGAGATCCCTGATGCAAAGTAAGTGGATCAATGGGGCGCAGGACATCGCCACGAGGAAGGGAAACCCCAGATGACGTGGCCATGCTAGAGGTATAAGGGTGAGATGGGCCCTGTCCCTCCTTATCTTGTGAACTACTCTGTTCAATAGAGGAATTGGAGGAAATGCATAGAATAGGTGGGACGTCCATGTGATGAGGAAGACATCTCCCATTGGTCCCTTGCCTATTCCTGCCCTGAAACAGAATAGGGGGCATTGGCTGTTGGACTGCATGCCAAACAAGACTATGGTAGGGTTACCCCACAGGCAGAAGATGTCCGCCAGTATATGCAGGTTCATTTGCCACTTGTGTTCGGTCGGGAGATCTCTGCTAAGTGCATCTGCCATTGTATTCAGGGCACATGGAAGATGCACTACGGTGATAATTGCGTTGTATTTCAGGTGCCAGTTATGAAGCGTTATTGTCTGTGAAGAGTGTTTGAGATGGGACTCTGCCCAGATGATTTATGTAAAACATTGCTGCGACATTGTCTATGTACAGACTGATGTGGCTGTTGGTGATGAATGGGAGGAATTTGACACATGCATTCCTGACTACCTGCAGTTGTAGGACGTTTATGTGCAAGTTCTTGTTGGTGCTGGACCGCAGGCCCTGGCAGGTCTGATGTCATAAGTGGGCACCCCATCCTGTACGAGATGCATCTGTCATCATGGAGACGGATGGTTCTGGTGGGTGGAAGAGGACTCTGGAACCCAGGTTCCAAGGGCTCAGCCACCAGCATAAGAATTCCTGTGCTATCCTTAGAAGGGCTAGGCATTTGGATAGCAAATGGACATTGAGTCTGTACTCCTGTCCCAGCCAACTCTGTAAACATCTCATGTGCAGACGCACATTGCTGACTACAAAGTTGCACGCTGCCATGTGCTCCAACAGCCAAAGGCATTAGAGTGCTATTGTGCAGGGGCTGGATCGTAAGGTATTTACCAAGGCCACAATTTTTTAGAAATGGTCTGTAGGTAGGGATGTGGAGGCCGTTGTCAAATCGAGGCAGGGTCCTATAAACTGTATGTTTTGTGTAGGAGAGAGCATCTATTTGGTTTCATTCACCTGAAGGCCCAGATGTCGGAATAGGTGTCTTGTGACCGACAGAGAATGACAGGAATTGTTGTGTGAGCGCGACTTGAGGAGGCAGTCATCTAGGTAAGGAAATATAACTCCTTGTTTCCTCAGGTATGCTGTGACAACCACAAGTGCCTTTGAGAAGGCCCTCGGGGCCGTAGAGAGTCCAAATGGAAGCACTTTGTTTGGGTAGTGTTGAGACTCTACGATGAAATGAAGAAAATGCCTGTGAGTAGGGTGGATGGCAACGTGAAAGTATGCATCTTGCAGGTCGAGGGACGAGAACCAAGCATTCTGTTTCAATGGCAGTAATATGGTAGCAAGCGTTACCATCTTGAATGTTGTTTTTGAACAAATTTATTGAGGGCTCGAAGGTCTAGAATGGGCCTCCAGCCCCCAATCTTTTTTTCAGTCAAGAAGTAATGGGAATAGAACCCCTTGCCCCTAAACAGTAGGGCAGAGCCGGCCCACGACATTTTGATACCGGAGGCGGGGAGCTCAAATGATGCCCCCATGTCACCTTTTCTCCTGCCTGCCTGTTATGTCTCTTGTGCCCTCCTTCCTCCAGCACAGCACTCCACCTTCTCTGTGCATCTAGAGCAGAGAGAATACATATGCACCAGCAGCAGACACAATTTTCTACACTCTGGGTCCTAGTGGCACCCTCCACCCCCAGTCTGGCACCTGAGGCAGCCTCCTCAGTTCGCCTCATGGTAAGGCCAGCCCTGCTGGGGGGGGAAGGGGGAGGGGGGAGGGAAGGGACTGGTTCAATTGCCCCTATGTGTAAGAGGTGCTCTACTTCTTGTTGAAGAAGGATCTCGTGAGAGTGGTCCCTGAAAAGGGACAGGGAAGGCGGCTGGAAAAGGGAGTATGGACAAAGGGAATAAGGTAGCCTTTTTCAATTATCTGCAGGAGCCATCTATCAGAGGTTATACATTGCCAGTTGTTGAAGAAGGGCAACAATTGATGATGGAAGAGATTTGCTTGTGTCGATGGCATTGGAATAGGTGACAGGCTCTCCAGACCCTCGACCTAATGATCCAATTTGCTTGTTGGACTGCTGTGACTGTTGGGAATTGTTAGAGGAAGGGCTTCGTCATTGGTTTCTGCCTCTGCCATTGTTCTGTTGGTGCTGGTCTTGTCTATTGTAATGTTGTGCACAAGGGGGGTATCGAGGTCTCGGGTAGGGCTGATACCTATATTGCCTTCTTCTCAGTACTTGACTGTGGATCCCCAAAGACCAAAGCATCTCTCTGGAATCTTTCATGGAGTGGAGAATTCCATTGGTGTTAGCCAGAATTTCTTTGCAGCTATCGAAAGACAGATCTTCTATAGTAGATTGAATCTCCCTGGGGAATGGAGTGGAGCTAAGCCATGATGCCCTCCTCATTATACTGTTGTTGCTGTAGAACGTGCAACCATGTCAGCAGCATCTAAGGTGGCCTGTAATGCTGTTCTTGCAGTTGTGTCCCCCTTGGATACCAGTGCTTTGTAGTGTTGCCTCTTAGCTTCATGGATGTCTGCAACAAGGTCGTTTAGTTTGGTGTAATTTCTGTAATCAAATTTGCTCAAAAAAGCTGTGTGATTCGAAATGCGAAATTGTAAAGTAGATGTATATATCTCGCACCGGAATGTGTCAAGCCTTTTGCTATCGCAGTCAGATGGGGCAGACTGGTATTGTTGCTGCTTGGATTTTAGTTGTGCAGCTTCCAGCACGAGAGAATTTGGTGCTGGGTGAGAAAAAGAAATTCAGAACCTTTAGGTGGGACATAATATTTCTTATCAGTTCTCTTAGTCGAAGAGATTGATGCCAGAGTTTGCCACAGTGCCCTTGCTGGATCCATTATTGCTGGAATCATTGGCAATGGTATTTGTGATGGTGTTACTGAGTGCAGCATGTGTGTTAGCTCATGCTGATTTTCCACAACCTCATGAAGAGGAATGTTTAATTCAGCAGCTACATGTTTTAAAAGGTCTTGGAA
Organism: Pelochelys cantorii; assembly: GCA_032595735.1. NCBI lineage: Eukaryota > Metazoa > Chordata > Testudines > Trionychidae > Pelochelys > Pelochelys cantorii. The sequence goes on from CM064332.1 coordinate 29,653,635, forward strand.
ATGTGCAGCATTATCTGAAGTCATTGAAGCTGAGGCCAGAGACCCTCCCACACTGGAGGGGGGTTATTTGGGTTACAAGAGGGTACTGCCTCCTGTGTGAGTGGGTCCCCTTCTTGTAATTGTTTGGAGGGGGAATATCGTTCTCTGTGTCATCTCTGGCCATGCTGGTGTTTGTGATAATATTGCCCTTTGTACCAATATTGGCAGTAGTGGTAAGGCTCAGGTGGAGGTACTCAGGGATTGCCATAATATGAAGGCATATTCCCAAATCTGGAAGAGTAAATACTCTGAACTGTGTAAGGAGAATTCTCTGGTAAAAAAACCCCTAGAGAAGTCATCATCAGATTCGGATGAAATTTTTTCCTGAGAGAGTGGTCTCTGTGATGTGAACATAGCAGAACGCGCTCAGGTTTTAAAATTGGAAAGTTAAAAGTGGATGAGACTAATAAGTCTCTGTGTTGAGTGTAATGCCCAACAGGTGCTGTCGGTGCCGTAGTGGGAGGCACAGAGGCATTGAATCATGCCTCAGTGCCAAGGGCAGTTGTGCAGCATCAGACGCCTTGGACGTGACAGCTAAGGCACCTATTAACCTGACTGGCGCCACGCTCTCATGCTGCGTTGGCAAGATCATATCATTGCCAGATGGTATTGCAGCTAATGAGGCAGGCAACTTCAAGCCTGTCACCTCAGAGCACGATTTAGCGCATGCGTGCTGCTCATCTCCGTTGGGGGCTCCAAAGATGCCAGCAGCATTATATGTGCTGAGGCGCAGTGCCGGCACTGCTCTCAGCAACGGCCATGAGGGAGATGGCTGCTTCGGTGCTGTAGTCCCTTGAAGTGCTGAGGAGACTCGCTTTTTTCTTGGCGTGCTTTCTGGATCCCTGCTGATTAAGTTTCTTGGGCTGCTGGCCTGAATCAGAGGCTGGTCTAAGTGAGTTTTCCAATAAAAATAACTTGAGCCAAAGGTCTCTGTCTTTCTGTGCCCACAGCTTTAGCTTTGCACAATGAGGGCATTTCTGAGAGTTATGCTGCTTTCCGAGGCACCAGACGCATTGTGAGTGACCATGCGATATTGGGATAGGCTCTTACGTGAGGTGCAGCACTTAAACCCTGGTGAGCCAGGAATGCCTGTGGAAACAGTCAGAGACTGCAGGAAGGGATTAACTGGGAGAAAAGAAAAAATCTCTTATATTAATCTAGATTTTTTTAAAGTAACAAAGTAATTAACTAAGTATTTAAATTCACTAACTAACTACTATAATGAATTTAAGTGGTTTTAAGACATTATAATAATCTAGACACGAAGAAGCTAGGGAGCTCTGCTGAGTCCATCTGTAGCTGGAGGCAGTAGAGAAGGAAGTGAGGAGTGGCGGGGGGGGGGGGGGGGGGGAGGCTCACGCATGTGCGATGCTTGCAGCCTAACAGCACACGGCTGCTGGTGCATGGCCCCAGGGACACTGCTACAAAATCTCCGCGCTCAGGCTCAGCGGCGGCGCACTGACCTAATGTGGAGCATGCATGGGAACATCTCTCTCAAAGAAAAAAAAGTTATTTATTTGTTCTCATAACGTAAGAACTAGGGGTCACCAAATGAAATTAATATGTAGCAGGTTTAAAACAAACAAAAGGAAGTTTTTCTTTACACAGTGCATGGTCAGCCTGTGGAACTCCTTGCCAGAGGAGGCTGTGAAGACCAGGACTTTAACAGAGTTCAAGAAAGAACTAGATAAATTCATGGAGGTTAGGTCCATCAATGGCCATTAGCTAGGATGGGTAGGAATGGTGTCCCTAGCCTCTGTCAGAGGCTGGGAATGGGTGAGAGGAGAGGGATTGTTTGAAAATTCCCTGTTCTGTTCTCACACTCTGGGGCATCTGACATAGGCCACTGTTGGAAGACAGGATACTGGGCTAGATGGACCTTTGGTCTGACCCAGTGTGGCCGTATTTATGTTCATGGCTGAAGAGTGAGTGAGATGCCCAAACCTGAATCTTTTTTTTTTTTTTTCCTGGGCGGGGGGGGGGGGGGGGGGAGGGTGACAAATCTGAGGAACTGTCCCAGACTAAGATTTCATTAGATGTGGTTTTGGAACAAAATGATAAACTAATCAGTAATAAGCCACCAAGACCAGATGGTATTCACACAGAAGTTCTGAAAGAAGTGGACTAAATTAGCTGTTAGCACTCAAGAGCAAGATCTTGGAATCATTATAGATAGCTTGCTGAAAACATCCACTCAATATGCAGCAGCAGTCAAAAAATTGAACAGAATGTTCGGGATCACTGAGAAAGGGATAAATAATGACATAAAATACATTACTTCTATATAAATATGTACTATGTCCCCATCTTGAATACTGCTTGCAGATGTGGCACCTCATCTCAAAAAAGATATATGAAAGATATGATTATGCAACTGATTATCTGTATTTAGATTTGTAAATTCATTGTTTCTATTTAAAACAAAATCAGGCCACACATTCACTGGGAGAGGAAATACGCCCTTCTTCATTTTCCCTAATATGTATGCCAGGCAACATAAATTAAGACCTTACAATCATCTGGTAAAGAATGTAAGAAGAGACCTAGTATAATCAAATTGATTAATGTCCTCTATGCACACAAATTAGTAGATTTTAGAATTTCTTAAATGAAATTAGTTAGCCTTGCTTCTTTGTCCAGGATGAATACGGTGCAAAAAGTGCATAACATGAATAATAAAATCTAAATTAGATTTTTAAAATTCACCTACATGGATAATAGTAAGGAAATGTTTCTTTAATTGTGAATCAACCTCTCTCATAGGTTGGCTGGCTTCCCACATTAATATATTGTCCAGGAAATTAAGACATTAGGGAACTGTCCAGATTCACTGTAGTTTATCAGTTTCACATTCTCACCCTAGCAGTGAGAGAATGTCTGGGTTGAAAAAAACCAATGGGTGCATCTACACAGCAACATTATTTCAGATGAAATGGCTGTTATTCCAAAATAACTGCGAGTATCTACACAGCAATTCCGTTATTTCCAAATAAATTCAAAATAATGGATGGCTTATTCCAACTTCTGTATACCTCATTCCATGAGAAACAACACCTATTCTGAAATAGCTATTTCACAATAGCAGTAGCGTGGATGCTCCACTGCTATTTCAAAACAGCTCCTTCTCAGGGCCATTCAAAGTAATTATTCCCCAGTACCTCCTGGGGCTCTAAATCAAGATCGCATGTCCACATCAGGGGAGTCTGCCTCAGAATAATTTTGAGGCTTCCCTGTAGTGTAGATGTGCTCTTTCAAAATAAGCTATTTCAGAGTATTTCTTCCAGAATAGCTTATTTCAAAATCAGTGTTCAGTATAGACGTACCCAAAACAAAATCCTTTAAAACCTTAATTTCTACCATAAGTGCTTATTGTTCCAAGGCTTAAATTTGGGGCCTAAACTGACCTGACACTATTATATAAAAGATACAGGTGAGTCAAGATGATAATATAAATTTAAGTGATTGACAATATATATTCCAGTGACTTACAGATAAAGAATGACTCACAGGAACATTTTGTTTTCAGGCATATCAGGCTGGTGAATTATGTAGTTCTTTTGTTCTTTCCCTTAGATATGCTACAGGGAATCTATGGACTAAGGATGTTAAATTGCAGTTATCTGGCTAATCATGTAGTCGATACAATTTGCATCAACGACACAATTAGTCGATAAGGGGCCACTCTGCAGAGCTGAGCAGTCCCAGCTCCGGGAGCCACCCACACTGCAGCTCTGCATTTTAAATGTAGTAAGAGCCATAGGGCTCTTACTACATTTAAAATGCAGAGGCGCAGTGTCCCGGACCAGCGCACGCCCGGACTACTCAGTCCTGGCTCATGCCAAGTCCAGCAGCCCGTTTGCGGCAGCCAGGGCTGCCAATGTGCAGGGGCCAGTCTAGCAGCCCCGGCTGCGTGGCCACCCCTGGCTGCCGTGAACAGGGGCTGCTTGGCGGCAGCAGTACGGGTATGTCTAGACTACATGGCTCCGTCGACGGAGCCACGTAGATGAGTTTACTAGACATAGGGAAATGAAGCGGCGATTTAAATAATCGCCACTTCATTTACATCAAAATGGCCGCCGTGCTGTGCCGATCAGCTGTTTGGCGGCACAGCGGGGCAGTCTGGATGCACCGCGGTCGACAAGGGAAGCCTTTGTTGACCGCTCCGGTATGCCTCGTGAAATGAGGTTTACCAGAGCAGTCGACAAAGGCTTCCCTTGTCGACTGCAGCACGTCGACAAGGTATTTAGGTGGTTATTATTGATGGTACTATCTATTATTTTAGAGAGAGTACCATCCTTAGCTTTTAAGATGCAGTAACTGAAGTTTTAGAAAAGTGTTTTTTTCTTATGTATAAAACCTAGCAATACGCAATAAAACTGAATATAATATATATTTAGGAATATAGTTATTTCTCACCCCAGCATGGATCAACCACCACCATTATGTAGCGGCATTGTGTGTCAAACATACTGTAACTAGGTTATATAGGTATACCCTCCTCCTCCCCCTCCCCCCCAAAAAAGCGGTGTGACTTGGATGAGCTACATATTTCTCTAAGTTTGAAACAAACAGAAAACTCTCCACTGTTTGTTAAAACAAGTTTATTGTATTCACAAAAGGCAATGCAAACATACTGTAGGCAAAAGGCCATTTGGTTACTACTCCAGTGGAACAAAACTACTATTAACACAGCAAATTCCCCGAAGACAGTATTTTCTATAAACTGCAGTCCCCTCTCCACTCAACAATCTTTTACTTTAGATAAGCATTTAAACTTTTCAGTTTAAATCTAGACAAAAAGAAGCAGTGGGAGCCTAACCTGAAATATGAGTTCACAGAATGCATTCAATCACACTGCACTATGGGAGTAGCTCGCCAGGCAGGGGGAAGTTGTCACCGTTCCACTTCAGCAGTGCTATGAAAATTTACACCAACCAAGAATCTGCCTGTATTTATTTATTCTTCTTCCCTTCATCTAGTCAATCTTTACTAAAAAGATTAAAATAATTTCAGTTTTGTGTATAATTTATCTACTGTAAGTGTAGAAAATGCCCTAATAAGAGACTCGCTAAATTTTAAGGAACCAATGCTGTTCATATTTAATATTGTGATGTATTATTTCTTAGAAAATATGCATAGATGTAAATACATAAAAAAGGCTCTTATAGGAAAACAGTTAAAATAATAAAATAGAGCTGAATTTATAGCCACCATTAGCTTTCATTGAGTTGTACTACTCCAGAATACAGCAGCTATGAACATGAAAATCCACTCATCGAAACAAAATGAACACAGAACATGTTTAAGCTTTAACAATTACATTAATTGCCAATTTTATTTTGGAATACTAGAATTTCTAAAAACAAAGATTAAATAGACAAGGTGCTTATCAACTTGAAGATATCTGAAATTTTAAAATCCTTTAAAACATTCTTTGCATGGTGATACTACAGATAAATGATGTCCTCACATTGTTCAACTGAAGTGACATTTTTATGGGTGTTTAGCAGGTAACAAACGACTCAAAAAAGAATAAAGTTTACACAGTCTGTCTTTGACACTAATGAAACAAAGTTAAATACAATAATAAAATTCTCATTTTAAAGTTGAAGAAATGCCTATTTTAACAATTAAGTGTTTATATGAAATAGCAGAAGTTATTATTTACTCCCAATGTAAGACAGCAGGTATAAACCTAATGTAGAAATCTGAAGTTAAACAGTTCCTCTGGCAGCATATTTAGTTACAATCAGGCCTTAAAAATAAATATAAAGGTATAGAATGAAGAGAGAAAACTGATCCCATTAACACCAAACCCCTCTGAATACAGAGTTTTAATAACAAATACTTTACACTATCTACAACTTTCATAAATGTCTATGATTTGGATCACAAGAGATTATAGGATGCCAAATCCTGCAGTATAAAGTGTCGGGGGGTTTGTTTTGAAGAGTAATAGAGCGAGAGCGAGAGCGTGTGTCTGTGTGTGTGTGTGTGTATATATATATATTCATGTGTATAAAATCTCAGACAAATGGGTATGTACACACTATTTATATTTCATATATTATAAGATCAGAATTTAATCAAACACATTAATTTAACTTTGCACCAACTCTGTTCATCCCAAATTAAGAAAATGGAAAATATTTATACCGTCTCAAAGACTTATTTATTGGATTCACTTTCCTTATATTTCAATGAAAGACATGAAGAACCTACATAAATGTTAATGGGGGGTAATTTGATTAAGTATTTGGAACAAAATAAGTCCTTACATACAAATTTTCAAATAGTAAGAATTTTAAACAGAAGCTTTTGTAATGTTTTTTCGTGATTCTTTCCCCTCTCCCATCCCCGCCAAAGAACACATGGAATACATTATCTAAATGCTTCCAAGGTGTCATATTAAAGCATTTTATATTTATACTGAACATCTTCACCTGGAAGGATAATGCCAAATTTAAACACTGGAGAGGAAAGACTATAGCTCCAGTTACAGAAACTTGAGTATAAAATAACCAGGCACTGAATACCTTATTGTTCCAGTATGAAGCCATGTTTGAACGAGATCACACTAAATAATGTATTTAGTAACAGTAAGATAAATGGAAGTGGCACTGAACAAATGGTGAGTTTTAGTTGGGAAAAAACACAAGGAAGATGTACAAAGTAACAATGGTCGTAACTGGTAGAAAACAAAATATACCAAAACATTCATTTGTGGACATGCTTTCAGATTTCCATGCATTTAATGATATTTTATTTATCAAAGTTATTTATATCCATTATTCTTCCCAGTCTACATGTCAGCCATCATAACAAAGTTAAAAATATGCATAAATATAATATTAAGAAGCCAAGTAGGTAAGCTGGGAGGAGAATGATGTGCAACTTTCCAGAAGTTAAGCAATAAAAGGAAAAGATCCCATATTCTTGGATGATAATCCCGCTCTTGTAGTTCACCTACTCCTTTATAGAAGCCACCCATAAAAATTCAAGTGTCAGGAAAAGCCTCCAGATCCTGTTTCTTTTCCAGTGAATGCTGCAGCTCCTCATGCATAATGTGATTCTTTTAAAGGCATGCTTGTCATTTTCGGTGTGTATCTATTTTTTATGACCAAAGAGGAGGGGGGAAAAAAGAATCCCACTAACAAAGAATCTTTGCTTTGCATCCACAGTGGCACAAGTATACATTCTCAAATGTATTCTAGACAAGTAAATAGTGAGAGGAAACCCTAAAGCCAACAAGAACTCTATGATCCATAAAAGTAATTTGTGCTCCTGGAACTCACCTCCACCATTTTGAGAGCAAACAAGGCAGACTCCTGCACTCCTGAGCCTCTCCCACCCTTAAACAGCACACAGACAAACTTCACAAATTTCCAGATAAGTACCTTGCAATCTCAGAACACTCCCAGTTATTTGCTGCATCCCTACCCACCTTTGGAAATGAAAAATGCTGGGAGCACCACCACTTCTGGAGAAGGAGCAAGAGAGCTCCAACATCCCAAACCAATTCCTTGTAAAGGAAAGAGAAGACCCCCTGGGAACTCCAAATCAAGTCTGGTAATAACGTAAAAAATCTTTAATTTTCGTATTGTATTTACATGGTCCTCATTACTATAATGTTAAGGAACATTTTATCCCCAACTTCACACTTCCTTTAGCATGCAATTCTTCTATTATGTAATGCATCTGACAAAGCAGAACTGTTTATGGTGCAACAAACAGAATTATATTTTTCTAAACCGGTGGGGTATGTTGGACAAACTACTATTGTAGTGAAAAGATTCTCTGAAACAATGAAAGAGACTTCAAAAAGAACAGATAAAGCAGTATCACTAGATTTTAAAGCACCTTCTCAAGTTTCCAGAACATTAAAAGGAAAAAGATTCTCTTATTTAAGTTTAGATTTGAGAACGATACTCAATGAGATTGAAAGTTTTAGTTAATGGAGGCTACGTAAGTGGAGACTGACATTATTTATGATTTTTTTTAATAGCTCAAACTGTCTTTAGAAAGATTCTGAACTGTCAAAATTGAAAATTCAACTCTGAAATAATTGCTTAGCATTATAACGTAGCAAATTAGATTATTTTAATCAATGGAAAGTATACTTGTATACCAATTACAGGCTATTTAAATCATGAGGATCACCAACATTTATGAATGCTTTGGGGACTATGAGCCTAGTTTATTTTCAAAGGAGAGGCTGTGGATGGTAATTTGTTTGTTGCTGTGGAACTGAATGAGGTGGAACTGCCACAGGATAGCCTGCTCCTTGAGGCAAACTAGATGTAGAGTTCTGGTAAGCTGACATATCCACAGACATTCCCATATGTTGCGTGTAAGTAGCTGTATTGGTAGCTGACTGAAGGCCAGAGTTCTGGTTCATGTACGCAGAGTTTGACACAGAATCTGGTCCAGGGCTGCAACAGAAAAAAAAAAATTATCTAATTTTAGAACAGGGACGGTTACAATTACCAAGTTTGTTTCCTTATCTACATATATATTTTAATTTAGAGTGTGTCTGAGTAAGTCTGTGAATCAGTTTGTTCAAGAACTCCTCCTAAATTGTACGAGCTAGGACCACCACATTTGGAATGCAGCTTCCTCTTAACCTAACTTAAACCAAGGTCAGGGTTTGGTGGTCCCTGGAAAACAGGAAAAGTGCTGGGAATGGGACTAGGGATGTTAAGGACTAGTTGACTAGTCTACTATCCGATAAGCAAATGCTTATTGGATAGTCAGTAGACTAATTCCCCCCCTTGCTGCCTCTATCAGATAGAGGCAGGAAAGGGAGGAAAAAGAGAGGGTACTTCAAAGTGGCAGCGCCTCACAGCTGAGCCCGGGATCAGCTGTGTGGCACTGCTGCTTTGAAACGCCGAGTCCCCAGCTGACCCCGGGTTCTGGGGAAATGCGCGGAACCCACGGTCAGCTGGGGGGGAAGCTGCAGTACAAAGAGAGTGGCCACAGGGCTGGGGCTCCACCATCTTGCTTGCCACCAGACCGGGTAAGTAGCCTGCCTGCCACCAGACCAGGTAAGGAGCCCCCTACCCCAAACCTGCCGCTCCCTGAAGAGCCTGCAGACCACAGGGGGGCAGCCTCAAGAGCCTGGCCCCTCCAATAGCGGAGGGAGAAGGAGTCTGGGAGTAGTCCGCAGAGCGCCATGCCTTCCCCCCACAACAGACTGCAGGACTGGGGGGTGCGGGGAACTGCTCCAAGTAAAGACCCCTGGAGCAGCTGCAGGCCAAGGGAACAGCAGCAGGCCTCAGGTCATGGGCTGCCCTCCCCCCAGCCAGACAAGCTGCAGGCTAAAGGGGCAGCAGTATGCCAGGGACTGCCCTCCCAGACAGGCTGCAGGCCAAAGAGGCAGCAGCAGCAGGCCAGGGGCTGCCCTCCCACACAAGCTGCAGGCTGAGGGTACAGCATCAGGCTGGGGACTGCCCCCCACCCCCGACAGGCTACAGGCCTGGGGGAGGCAACTGGAGCTGCCCCAACCCTCACCTGACACGCAAGCAGACATGAACTCCCCCCTCCCAGGAGGAGCCACCCTCCAGGGAGTGCAGTCCCGACCCTTCTGGAGGAGCTGCTGGCCAGGAAGCACTGCCATGGTTCCCTGGGAGGAGATGCTGCCTGAACAGTGCCACCCACGCCACCACAGGCAGCCCTGGTAAGCTCCTCCACCACCTCCCAGCCCCCTAACCTGAGCCCTGCACCTCCCTCTGACTTGACTTCTGCACCCCCACCTCCTTCTTGCTGCCCTCTACCCCCTGCTTGACTCCTGCCACACCTCCCAACCCTCTACTAAGGTTGTTAAATATCGACTAATTGACTAATCGAATAGTCGATGCATTTTGCATCGACTATTTGATTAGTCAATAGTTCAATTCTGCCTTTGAAATGTAGCAACAGCCCTAGGGCTGTTGCTACACTTCAAAAGGGAAAGTGCTGCCTGGAGCCTAGAGTCAGCTGGGGACTCTAGCTGATCCTGCGTTCCTCGCAGCGCTGCTGCTTTGAAACGCCATGGGGAGTCTAGGGACACTCCAGCTGGCCCCAGGCTGCACATGGCATTTCAAAGTGGCAGTGCCGCATGGAGCTGGGGGTCTGGCCCCAGGTTTCAAGTGGCGCTGTTGCTTTGAAGTACCCCCTTCACTCCCCTCTTCCCCCCGCTTGCTGCCCCTTTTTGATAGAGGCAGCAAGGGGAGGGAAGCAACTAGTCAACTAGCATGTTGACTATCCGATAACCATTTTCTTATTGGCTAGTCCACTAGTCCTTCACATCCCTACCCTCTACTGTAAGCCATTTAACCCCGCCTCTCCTTACTCCTGCACCCTCACTCCAGCCTTACTTTTCCTTCATTTTTAAAAAAATGCAATCACTGAAATAAAGTGTATATTTTTTATTTATTTAAAAAAATGACTTCAGTTAAAGATGCGAGCAGCACCAAGTACATCTGCTAGTAATACTATAAGCCAGTGCAAAAGTGATTTGATTTTGCTTATTTCTGAACAGAAGTAGAACAAAAAAAATCAGTGACCTTTAACATTCATGAACAATTTACACATCTCTAGACTTTTAGTGATTACTAATCTGCGGGAAATCACATTTTACATTAAAGCCTTGCTGAAGTGTTACCTTAAATATGAAGGCTGAGCAGACTGAGTTGCTCCTGAAGAATTTATAGTTTGAGGCAGGGACCTTAGCTGGCCCATTTGATCAGGTCCTAGACTGTAGCCTTGGGGAAGTGTGACTTGGTGCATACCCTGGATCATGTAGTTCCCACCTTGTGGTTGTACAGAATACGGCTGTAAATGAAACAGAATATACACCATGCATCAACTTGGCTGAATTGAACAATAATATATATAGTCCAAGAATATAATGCTCAGATTCTGTGACACATTTAGAGCCCCATGAAGCAGGAATGTGACACTGAAATCTGAAGAACAGGACTGCTCAGGAAATCCACTTTTATGATTGCCTTAAAGAACAAAACACCCCCTCCGCTGCATGTCTCTATGGGTGGGTGGTGATTTAACAGAAGATAGTCGGTATCCATGCATCGGAAACTTTGTTAGAGAAAGATCTGCTGATGTTCATTTGAAGACATTTCTAGATGCAGTAAGATGTGCAGCTCCCTTAGGTGATAAACACACTGCCTATATTCACTCTGCCTCTCTTAACAGCTTCATTTTTTTTTTTTAACTATTCCATCCTTAATTTGCACTGTTGCTATTTCAAATCATAGTACAGGCAAATATTCTCAGCAAGAGGACTGTGTGGTGATTGTCAACCTGTACCTCCCTTGTGTATATACTCTAAGAGAGTTTAGAAGTTAGTACATTTCATAAACTAGGAGATACATAAACAAGGTATACAACAGGAGAAAAGTTAATCTTGCTATAAAAACCTTACTTTCTGCATTTCTTGACTTATATAACACTAAGGAGGCACAATTCATATATGATGAAGGAGAAAGAAGCCGAGAGATCCTTTATCAGGTATTTTGTACTGGTGAAAGACTGTATCTTAAAGACATACTTAAACGAATAGACTATTTCTACTGTGTATGAAATAGCATGTATCTTATGTTTATAAGTGATTTTTCTTAAAGCCTTTACAATTCAAACCACAAGCAGAGTAAGCCAATGCAGTATACATACACATCAGATATGAATATTGCACACTTATTTTGCTTTTGAAAAACATAATATACATATATGGAAATACAACTGTGCTTAGCACCACTTAGCTTTTTTTTCCCCCATAGCATGAAGCAGTATCTCAGAAGAGACAAACAATATTAAAAACTTCAGTTGTCTCATGTCCAGAATTTCTTTTCTACTCCCAAATATAATTTATGTTTCATTATTTCCAAGAGTTCAAGGCCTGGCATAATGGTTAAGTGCATCTTCTTTGATGTTGCAGTAGCTATGGTAACTATTCTTTTCACACTGAACAATTAACATTCATTTAAAACCCACCTGAAATAAGCAGTCATATTCTACTTTTCTTTCAAAGTGTCACCTTCAATACTCCCTGCTTTTTCTTCATTTTTTGCTTTCATAAATGAACATACATTGAACACATAAGAGTTCTTTCTGAATCCAATATTGGAATTATTTAACCCACTAATTCAAAGTGCTTATTGCTTAACAAAAAATGATACATCCAAAGCAGAATTATTATATCTGGAAAAATGCACTGCCCTCATGATGCATACCATATTAGAAAGTTCAATCATGTCCCTGAAAATAGATAGAAGAGTAACATTCTTTTGGGATTAAGAAAGGACTTATGACTCAGTAAATCTATCCACCTGTGAAACACTCAAATGTAAAAAAAAAAAATGTGAATAAGGAGAAAACTAGTTAACTGGGTTGTTAAACTTCATCATTCAGAACACAATATCCTATTAAATGTATTGCAAAGATTAACAACTGAATTTTAGTGCTAGAATTTTTGTTTTGTTTTAGTACATTTTATTCTATAGAATTCAATGATAGTGAGAAAAATATCAAATTATTTAGAAACTAACCATAAAGCCTGTTTTCTTTTATGCTTTGTTATCACCCTTTAAAAAGAAATGAATATTAAGAAAGCCTTGATTTTCTGAAAAGGGTACTGACCTGCACTGGAACACCAGCTGCTGTGGGTGGATAGCGTGCTGGAGGATGAAGCTTTGAATAGGCTGAATACATAGGTGCTTCATTCATCAATTTGTTATAGAGTTCCAAGGCTTCCAGAACTTTCACATTCAATTCAGATAATTCTGAATGTTTCCTAATTAAAAACAAACGATTTATTCAAAACTCAGTTACTTATACTACTGGGAATTTTGCAACAGTCTAACTAAGAAGCTCTTTAAGCAAAGTCTTAACTAAATAAGATTAAAAAAAAAAAAAGACATTTTGTACAGGGTTGCCAGATGGTTTCAACAAAAATACTGGACACACTTGACACATTACATCACAATCTACATTACATCTTATTTAGAAAATACTGGACATTTATATTTTCTCAATTTGTTTCCTGAACAGAAAGCTCAAATACTGGACTGTCCAGTTCAAAACCCGACACCTGGCAACCCTAGCTTTGTATTTTTAAGACGTTCAGCTCCATTCCAGTTATCATACTGATGGGACTTGGAAAAGTGGGCAAGTAAAGAGGTTGAGGATCCTTCTTACAGTCAAATTGAAAAAAACCCTAACTATCTTTATGTCAGTCTCTGTTTGCTTTCTTCTTCTTTTATCCAGTTATCATAAAGTCTAATCAAAGATCTAGGAGAAATCACTGCATCTGAGTATATTCCCTTATTTATGATAGTGTGCAGCAATAATGAAAGTTAGGCTCATACAACTTTAGATATACTGCTACTCACATCATTGAAAAATTGTAATTTTACTCTGTCACAAATTAAAAGCTCTTTGGGGTAGGAACTGTATTTTATTTATTTATACAGTACTCAAATACAACAGGGCCTCAATCTTTTTGGGGGCCTTTTAGCCCCTACTAAAATGAAAATCAAAGTAAAAATTAACAAGTTACAAATAAAGAATGTCGATTTTCTATTTTAAGTAGGAGAAAAAGAGTAAAGATATAGTTAAATATGGTAACTGTGTCCAACCAAAAATCCTGAAAAATGAAGGTGATGCATATGTAACAGTTGTACTCCATGTTTGAAAACACAAGTAAATGATTATGGCTCACCTATCAATCTCCTCTAGTTTTTCATCTATCATAGGACCCATCTGTTGACAGATGTCTGTGAAGACAAAAGTGTTAATATATTGTACAATTAAAACTTTAAGACTAGTCCTGAGTAAAACGTGTGTGAGTTGAGACCTATTATAATCTTTTCATTAATATTGGTCTACTACCAAATCTTTATTTTTGCTCTTAAAGACGCTATTAATTTTCCAGTTATTCCAAAAGACTAGGGGAATAAAGAATTAGTTTGCTATATAACTGCACCTACTGCCCACAAACAGAATTGGAATTCCACCAGATTTCTCAAATAATCCTCTCAAAACTGCTTCATCTACGTCTAATGAAAGTCAATTACTAGAGCTAAACACACCAGAATACCACCACCGAGACTGCATATTGCATGACTTTTAGGAATTCATGCAGTGACACCACAGAGTTAAGTCACTGCAGATCATGTCAAGAAAAGGGTTTAAATGTATAGTACATCTAATCTCTAAGGGTATGTCTACATAGCAGGGCTAAAGCCGAAATAAGCTCCACAACTTCAGCTATGTTGACTGCATATCTTAAGTCGAAATAGCTTATTTTGGCTTTTGGCGCTGTCTACACAGCAGGAAGTCCAAGATAAACCACTCTTTCTCCGACTTCCCTTACTCCTCGTAAAATGAGGGTTGCAGGAGTTGGAGTGAGAAGTCCTCCAGCTCGCCATTATGTCGAAATAACTGCTTGCAGTGTAGATGCATACTGTGTTATTTCGGAATAACATGAGTTATTCTGAAATAACACTGCTGTGTAGACGTACCCTAAGAGTATACTAACCAATAAGGAAGATATATTTAATAAGACAGAAAATATAACATAAGAAAGGCCATACTGGGTCAGACCAGAGGTCCATTTAGCCCAGTATCCTGTCTTCCGACAATGGCCAATGCCAGAAGCCCCCAAAGGGAGTGAAGAGATATAGGTAATCATCAAGTGATCCTGTCATCCATTTCCAGCCCCGGACAAACAGGGGCTATTGCCACTATGTAAAGCCATGGTATGCCTACCCCTTAAATAGTGCATGCAGTTTTGGTCACCCCATCTCTAAAAAAATACTAGAATTGGAAATGGTTCAGAGCAAGCTAATAAAAATTATTAGGGCTACAGAACAGTTTCCATACCAGGTGAAGTTAAAAAGACTAGACTGTTCAGATTAGAAGAGAGACAACCAAAGGGGGATACAACAGAAGTCAATAAAACCATGAATAGTGTGGAGCAAGTGAATAAGGGTGATATTTACCCCTTCACATAACGTATGAACCAGGGCTCACTCCATGAAATGAATGGGCAGCAGGTTTAACACAAAAATAAGGAACTTTGTCTCACAATGCACGGTCAACCTGTGGAACTTTCACCAGGAGGATGGTGTATAGGCCAAAAGTATAACTGTGTTCTAAAAGAATTAAGATATGTTCACAGAAGATAAGCCCACCCGTGGTTGTTAACCAAGATGGGTCAGGGACATAATCCTATGCTCTGGGTGTCCCTAAACCTGTGACTGCCAGATGCTAGGACTGGATGACAGGGGACAGACCCCTTCATGAACCTCTTTATGTTAACTCCCTCTGAAGCATCTGGCACGGGCTACTGTTGGAAGACAGGATACTGAACTAGAAAGACCACTGGTGTGACCGAATATGGCCATTCTGGTGTGCTTTTTATAGTGATATAGTATTTTTAAACACATCTATCCCACTACAGTTCACCCAGTGTCAAGAAATAGACTAGGTTGATTATAAGCTTCTCCCACCCTCTCAGCAATAATTTATTTAAGAACAGAAATGGCAACAATTTTTTCTTTGTAGCATGCACAACACAGATATTTGGTTTAGTTTTTTAAAATGTGTTCATATAAGAGACTCAAGGGGAAGCTCTTGACAGACAGCAAAAACATTTTCATATAGCATAACAATATTTAAGAATATCAAATGCTATTACCCATTCCTTTACCCAGTCACTTTTTTCCTCTGGGTAAATAGCTCCACCTTAAGCAGAGTTTGATAGCAGCATGGATCATTCAGAGAGATGTTATCAGTGGCCTAACATTCAGAGGTTGAGCAAGTCATTTACACAACATATAACAAGAACTGTGTTTAAGTAACAACTTTAGTTTTTCGTCCCAATGATACACCAGTTTAACACTCAAGACCTAAGCCCAACACATCTACTGTAGCCTTCTATCAGTGCAGACCAACAGCACTTTAAACATTAAAAGCTCAGATATCTAATAAGAATACCTTCTAAGTCTAGAAGATCTGGAGAATCAGGCTTTGCATCTGTAGGATCTATGCTCTGAAGCACCTGCAGTGTTCTATCCATTTTATCCTGAATGACAGATAAAATATCTTTAAAATATAGTTATATCTGAAACACAGCACAGAGTTGTCTAATATTCATGTGAAAATGGAAAACTGCCTTTTTACACAGACCTAAGCAAGATTTTTCTCCATTATCTTTTTTCACAGAAAGATGTCGTGAGAGTAGAGAAGTTACCCCAGCATGCCTGTTTCAGTCAGGTGTGGTGTTGCAGCTGGACTTTACTTCACTTTGGTTGTAAGCAAGTGGAGACAGATGTTTTTAACTGAAGAACATCCCTTTCCAGGAGTCTCATTATTCATGAGTAGTCAGAAACATAAGACAGTCCTTACTCAGATGCACCTGGGGACATTCATCAACTTGGGCTTAGTCCTACTACTTTTTCTTTCAGAAGATACTTTTTTCCTGTGCTTGGAAACAGTCTCTTTCTGGAAACTCTCCCACTTATTTCTATAGATTGCTTTCCTGCCCTTCTTTAATGAGGAGTTCCCTGCTCTGCTTATGGAACTGGGCTGTATTAGTCATTCACTCACTACTTAAACAGTACCCTCACCTCTCTTCTCTGGAGTTGACTTTTGGGTTAGCCTGCTCACAGCCTTTCCCTGCTTCCCCTTCAGGTGGCCACTTTTCGTTAAGTAACCTTTAGGGTGCTACGCATTAAAGCCGCCTCTTCCCTGAGGATCTCTCCTAGGAGGCAGGCAGTCTTTATGCTGTCCTCCTTCTCTCAGCTCACTCCCAATTGAATGGTGGGAAAGAGGAGCCTTGCCCTGCCTTCTCTGCAAGGCTCCTTGCCACAAACCCTTAAAGGCACAATGACAAGATTTCCTCTCCAGCACCAATACTCCTTAGGTCCTTATTTCTACTGCTCTCAAACCTTAGGACTATTACTGTCCCTAAGGTGCAGATTACCTCCCATCACATATGTAAAGACTAATATAGCCATAAAACTTTATACATTTAATACCATATTTTGTATTCATAAAAATGTCTACTTCCAGAACGAGACATTAAAAGGTTCTAACCAACTCCAGAGTGTTTTAGGCTAGATTGGCAACGCTCAAAGTGTATTGAAGAGCCAAGCAGACACATGCCAACCTTTCACACATCCTCTATACTTGTCAAAAATTCATGTGTTCTAAAATGCTATATCCAATGCTCTCCAAAAGAGATATTTTAAGAAAATGGAAATCTGCAATCCCTCCCTTACACGCAGACTGGCTGACTGAGCTCTCTACTACTGCATCAGTGGAAAAAGTGACTGTAATAGAAGTATGGGGAAAGAAGAAAGTACCTATTTACGCATTAAACTATTGCATATCTTTGCAGTTTAGTAGGTATTAGTTCTCAATACTTATAGATTTCATTCTCACTTATTTATCTATTTATTCACTTTAATTATTCATATCCTACACAACCTTTACAGTTATAGGTGTCCATTCTTCCCCACTCCTCTGATACTGAAGTGAAAACTGAACTCTATTATTTGTATGCTATTCCCACTTTGTGTATATATTTTGATATACTTTGTTTTATATATACAAAGTTTGTAAAATCATGATTGCATACCTCGTCTATATAAACAGGTTCAGGTTCTGCTTTCTTAATTTCTTCTGTAGTTTCTTCAGTAACAGGGGGTTTATCCACTGTAGCTAAGAAAACATGAGTGTCAGTGCCTCTTCTTCATCTTTGTTGCTATACTATCCTAGAAATATATCCTCCTATTCTCAACAAATATGTAACACTGCATAGCTTTTTAAACTATTTTCTTAGGCCCAAATACAATTCTTCGATGTCAAATCTTTAAAGTCAAAGAACTTTATAATATAATATATGGAGATACACCATCTCATAGAACTGGAAGAGACCTTGAGAAGTCATTAAGTCCAGTCCTCTACCCTCACAGCAGGACCAAGTACCATCCCTGACAGATTTGCCCCAGATCCCTAAATAGCCCCCTCAAGGATTGAACTCACAACCCTAGGTTTAGCAGGTCAATGCTCAAACCACTGAGCTATTCCTCCCCCTTCTGGGAGCAAATGACTCCCAGAAAGTAATGCTCTTAGATCTTTGAAAAGGGGAGAAAATGTTGCATTACAGCATAATAAACACAACATTGATCAGTCTTATGAACAGGATAGGTTTTTCTTGGAATTTAGACATTGTCCCTAAAAAAAGTATCTACAGCTATGAATCAGAATCTGGCAAGGGTGTCTATTTAACCTGCACCAATGTCTAAAACATCACTGATATATGTTTTATATCATGACATTTTAAGACGACCACGTAAATGTTTAGAATTACTTAAAGAGATGAAGTGGGTGAGGTAATACTCTTTATTGGACCAACTTCTTTTGGTGAGAGAGACACAAGCTAGCTCTTCCTTAGGACCTGAAAGATTGTCTCTTTCACCAACAGAAGTTGTTCCGATAAAGGGTACTACCTCACCTACCTTGTCTCTCTAATATCCTGGAACCAACATTATTTTTTCTTCCTCCCCTCCATTTTTTTTCTTCCTCCCCTCCATTTTTTTTCCTTATCTCCCCCCCCCGCCCCTCCTTCCCTTATTTATTCTTGGATCTGGACTTCCAACACTCCAGTCATCTGAAGAAGTGAGTTGTGCCCACGAAAGCTCATGATACCATCTACATGTTGTGTTAGTCTTTAAGGTTCTACTAGACTATTTGTTGTTTTTTGAATTTTTCCTGTTACAGACTAACTTGGCTACCCCTCTGAAGCTATTGTATACACAGAATTGCTTCTGCCATTACTGGTATGAATCAAACTGCTAATTTTTACCTTAAACTGAGATAGACGTGAACACGAATATAATCAATGTTAAATTCATGTCTAATGGCAAACTGAGTCCAAACTATATTCCAGCAGCATTTTAGGTGATAACTTATTGAATTCAAATATCATCTGTTCTTCATGAAAGACCAGAGTACATGAAATAACAGAACTAGCTTTCTGTAACAGGAAAGTACAGTGATGTAGCAAAAGGGACACAAAAAACCAGGGGTGAAAGACCTGGTTCAATTGAAGCCAAAGGCAAAATTCCCACCAACTTGAATGGGGTCAGGATTCCACTCTGGATTCTCTTCCTGGTGTACTACATGAGCTGTACAAGTGACTGTACACAGATTAAAGGGAAGTCAAGATAAATCTTTCCTTGCCCATCTTTTTAAAGCTTTAGGTGGTAGCTTTCAATATGTAATTTACCTGTCTCAGGTTCTTCATTTAAGTTAGAGGATACAAAGTTAGATGGGAACAGTCCTACTCCTCTCTGATTTTCACCTTTCCACCAATTGGCATCACTGAAATTAAAATGTTTCATTAGGAAATGTTCATACCATTAAAACAGACTTACAAAGTGATTTTAAATAGCTGGGTGGGGTTTTCTGATTCCATCATTCTATCTGTCAGTTACTAAGAAGATAACACAGCCGCTATTAATATAGGGCTTAATCCTTAACCCTCTCCTCCGGCAGAGCTTTATCAAGTTCAGTGATAACACTGCCCAAATAAAGGCTATGTGTCCACTGCAGCAAACTACTGAGTGCCTTCTGAAAAGCATATAGCTCCCGCCGACTGGCATAGTAGTCAAGGGCTCAGAACAACTTGCATGATCAGGCTTACAGCACCTACCATGTTGTGCGCTATTCCACACTCCAACTAAAGAACTGAAGTTTACTTTCTTCAATTTTGGACATTTGACAGAACTGTCTCAATACTGCCCATTTCACCCAGCCACAGAGGAGAAGAAAAGCATTTTTACAGACAGGAAAACTGTAGTAGTAACACAGCAAAAATCATCAGGATCATTCACGGGGAGATGTAGTCCTTAAAGCTTTTTTTAACTCAATTACTTATTTAACTACATTTGGAGTTGACAGTGAACCACTAACTTAACCTAAAAGTTGTACAAAACTACACAAATTGGGAAAAACAAAGGCATAATTACAGTCTCTCCTCTAATGCTTAAAAGGGGTAAAGGAGAAACAGTAAGTCACTGTTTGCTAGATAAGGACAATGAGGGCAGAGAATGACGGGTCTTTTTTTCCAGCTGAAGTCAAGGCAACAGTGGCGGCAACAACAACAGTGAAGAGTAAAATTAAAAATTAGAGAAGTCTATGAGTGTCTCATTAAAAGTATATCCATAATTTGACTGTAAATCATGTTGATGATTTAAAAGAATAGCATAACCGTTAAATACTGTCCCAATTATTTTGTACCTGAACAAATATGGACACAGTCAGTAATCAGGGTTTTCACCATATTTAGATGGAGCTTGACTTTATTATATATCATCATTACTGGATATCCAGAGTGCCTTATGTCAGGGTCAAAAGCAAAAATCCTTGACTCAAAGTACTTATAGACTAAAGACAGGACAGATGTAAACTGAAGGCAATTGAAATGCAGATTTTAATAAAGGGCTCTGTTGACTTCAACAGAAAACACATACAGAGGCAAGCTGCAAGTAATTGGAAGGAAAACGAGAGATGGTTAGAAATTATTAATTGGAAAGCTGTTCCAAATGTAAAGAATGGTGTAAAAGAAGGCAGTATCAGGAGTTGTAGAAAGACAAAGACAACACTAAGGAGACAGCGAATAAAGATTTTTGACAGCCAACAATAACAATACCTTCATCTGAACACACAATACCTGTCATCCAAAACAATAATAACTTCTCCACTTTTAAAGGTGAGCTCATTGTCCTCAACAGCTTCAAAGTCATACAGGGCTCGCACCTTCCTTAAGACCTTCTGATTGTTCTGTTGAATTTCTGCAGATGGGTATAAGGATTTAGTTTCCGTTTGCTGCTGTTTCTGCTCTTGAAGAGATAATTCAATAGCTACGGTTTGGAATATAAAAAAAGTAAGTTTGTATATTTTATTGTTTATGTATGAATAATTTTAGTTTCTTAAAGATAAAAGTGAAAGACCAATTTCATATTCTATATTCTAAATGAAGTACACGATATCTTCCTTCTGATTTTTGAATTCAAGTTACTTATTCTTAAACTAACTTGTCTCAACTCCAATAAGTTTAATTAACCCTGCAACTTGAAAACCCAAAAGAAGCTAGCTGTGACCAAGTTCTGAAATATAAAAGCAAACATGTTAATTACAATAGGAATTACCAGCTCACTGGTAAGATACAGCTTTTGTGCTAAGACAGTGATGTTACTGATAGTACTAGAAATACTGTATACAAATTCTTTGCTGTGTCACATGAGTAAAGATACCTGCATTCAACATGACAGCATAAAGAATAAAAACATTTTAAAACATCTATATTTTAGATTGAACAGGTTAGAGCAAGAGGGTGGATTGGGGCAGAATGGAAGAGATCAACAGTTCCATAAAGAGGGACAGCTGCAATACAAACAGTCCTTCCTAGACCCATGCCAATGAACTGCAGATGGGTGGAATACCTCTTATCCACCACCTCCTCACAAGTTTGTTTTAAAAATAGCATTATTACTCTCTTCTGGCCTCCCACACCATTATCACTTTCCATTCTGCAGAACAATTTTCTCTGGGTACAGTATTCTTTTTTAGTGAAAAAACGTATGCATGTTAACAAAATGTTTCAGAGCACAAGTATAGAACACTTATAAGTGTTACATTTCTAACCAAAGGCTGTGACTAATAACAATATCTTACCTTTAGCAATATCTTCATCTTCTTTGTTTTTGCTTGATGATGCACCATTCTTGGCAGCACTTGTGAGAGTCTGGAAACGTATTGACAACATGAATATAGTTATGTCAAGCAGAAAAGAAACCAAAACTGTTACTTGCCTTCGTAACTGTTGTTCTTTGAGAGGTGTTGCTCATGTCCATTCCATGTAGGTGGGCACGCTGCATGAATGTGTCGTCGGAAGTTTTTCTCTTAGCAGTACTTGTTGGGCCAGCAGAGGAGCCCCCTGTAGTAGCACCGGTATATCTGCTAAGACATACCCCTGCTGGCCCTCCACCCCCTCGGCTCCTTCTTACCGGACTACTCTAAAGAAGGGGAGGCAGGCGGGATTTGGAATGGACATGAGCAACACATCTCGAAGAACAACAGTTACGAAGGTAAGTAACCGTTTTTTCTTCATCGAGTGACTGCTCATATGCATGCCATGTAGGTGACTCCAAAGCAGAAACCCCAGGAAGCAGGTTCGGCGTTCTAACCATCTACTGATTGGAGGACAGTCCTACCCAGAGCTGCATCTTCCCTAGCCTGGTGAGCCAGTGCATAGTGATTGGCAAAAGTATGGACTGAAGACCACGTGGTGGCCCTACAGATGCCAGTATAGGGACCTGAGCCATGAAGGCAGTAGAGGAGGCCTGTGCCCTAGTGGAGTGGGCTGTAAGTGGAGGGGCTAGCACCCCAGCCAGGCTATAGCACTCCTTGATACAGGACATGATCCATGAGGAGATCTTCTACATGGAGACCCCTTGGGCAGTTGTGCGATTGCCACAAATAGCTGTGGGGACTTTTGGAAGGGCTTTGTTCTTTCCAAATAAAAGGCTAAATCTCTCCTAACATTCAGAGTGTATAAAGTCTGTTCCCTTGCCAGAGGCATGGGGCTTGAGGTAAAAAACGGGGAGAAAAACATTCTGAGAGACATGGAGGTGAGACAACACCTTCGGCAAGAAGATGGGATGGGGGCGTAACCTAACCTTATCCTTGAAGAAAACCGTATAAGGGGGGTCCGAGGTGAGAGCCTCAGTTCGGACACAAGCCTGGCCGATGTAACAGACACAAGAAAAACACCTTCCAGGAAAGGTATAGTAGTGAGCACGCCACTGGGTGCTCAAAGGGAAGCCCCATGAGTTTGGACAGGATCAGGTTGAGCTCCCACAGAGGGACAGGCTGACAGACGTGCGGATAAAGCCTGTCCAACCCCTTCAAAAACCTGTGTACCACAGAGTCCGCAAAGAGTGTCTTGCTCCGTGAGCTCAGGTGGAAAACGGAGATAGCCACCAGATGTACCCTAATTGATGAGGAAGATAGGCCCTGTATCCTAAGGTCCAGTAGGTAGTCCAGGACCAGTGGGACATGGGCACCCACAGGTGATACCCCTTTCTGGGTTGCCCAGATAGAGAAACACTTCCACTTAACCAGGTAAGCAAACCTCGTGGAGGCTTCCTACTCCCCAGCAGGACCTCCTGCACTCGCTCCGATCATTGCAGTTCTGCCGCTGTTTGCTATGGAGCTTCCATGCTATTAGGTGCAGGGACCACAGATTTGGGTGGTGGAGACTGCCGAAATCCTGCGTTATCAGATCTGGGTCCAGCAGGAGAGCGATTGGCCTCTCGCAGGACAGGCGCAGGAGGGACATGAACCGGTGCTGTCTGGGCCACTCCAGTGTGATGAGAATCAGGGATGCCCTGAACTCCTGAACCTGCAGGAGTACCATGTGAACCAGCGGGAAGGGTAGAAATGCATAAAGTGGGCCCTCACGCCAGGGAGTGATGAGTGCATCTCCCAGGAATCCCTGCCCCATCCCCCTGAGGGAACAGAACCGTGGGCACTTCCGGTTCTTCTAGGTTGCAAACAGGTCCAGAAGGGGAAACCCCCACCTGAGGAAGATTTGGAGGACCACATCCCTGAGAGACAACTCGTGGGTAGGGAAGGACCTGCTCAGCTGGTCTGCCAGAGTGTTCTGGGACCCTGGGAGATAGGAGGCAACCGGGTGAATATCCACCCCAATGCACAGCTTCCAAAGCTGAAGGGCTTCTCGGCACAGAGGAGGAGAATGGGCCCTGCCCTGTCTGTTTATGTAGGAGACTGCCGACATGTTGTCGGACAGAATGAGAACCATTCTGCCCCAGAGTCAAGGGAGAAAGGCCAGACAAGTGAGCCGGACTGCCAGCAACTCCCTCACTTTGATATGCAGGGAGAGTTCATCTGTCGACCACATTCCTTGGGTCCACATGTTGTCAAGATGAGCCCCCCCCCCCAACCAGGGTCAGACACGTCCATCACTAACCAAAGGATTGGTAAAGGCCTGGAGAACAGGACTCTGGCGCAGACCACCTCCTTCTGGGGCCACCAATCCAGGCAACAGAGGACATTGGGGGGAACCATCACCACTCTCTCCCAAGGGTGGAAGAATGGATTATGAACTCATGCCAGTCACATCTACAGTGGGCAAATGCAAAGCTTAATGTGCTGAATAACATAGGTGCAGGCGGCCACAAGCTTGAGGAGGCACATGTAGATCTTGGCCATGGCCATCAGGAACGCCTGCATGTCCAGGATGGCCGCCTTGATTGCCAGAAAACGGGACCTGGGGAGTGAGGTTGTGGCCGACGTAGAGCCCAGGTGGGTGCCCACGAACTCTATAACCTAGGTGGGGACCAGAGTTGACTTGGCCACATTCAGCCCCAGCTCCCAAAAAAGGTCTCATACTAGAATGATGTGGGTCAGCACCTAGTCCAAGGAAGGGCCTTGGAGAAGCCAATAGTCCATGTAGGGGCACACCTGGATCCCCTGCTTTCTCAGGGCAGTGGCGACGATGGCCATACACTTTGTGAACACTTGAGGGACCACAGAAAGGCCAAATGGGAGGGCCATAAACTTATAATGGTCCTGGCCCACTGTAAAGCAGAGGAACCACTGTGGTGCAGTGCAATTGAAATACTGAAGTAGGCATCTTTTAGAGCAAAGTCAGAGTACCAGTCTTTGGGACTCAGGGAGGGGATGATGGACGCCAGTGTCACCATCTTCAACATGGCTTTGGTGATAAAGGCATTGAATTCCCTGAGGTCTAGGATGGATTGGAACCCCCTTTGGCCTTGGGAACCAGGAAATACTGGGAGTAGAAACCCCTACTCAAGAACCCCTGGGAGACCACTTTGGCCACTCCTAAGTGGAGGAGCTGTAGTACCTCCTGTGACGGCATGTCAGATACCCCCCAATTCTGCACCCCGTCTGCATCAGGATGAGACTCCGCCAGCCACTAGAATACAGAGGGTTTATTGCTTCTCCAGAATACAGCACAGCCTAGGCGCGATGTGGATATCGGAGTCAGGGCCAGGCAGCCCTAGACCCCTTGGGGCAGGGGAACACAGGCCCCTGAACCCCCAGCACTCAGTTCAGTCTCTTCTCTTCATGTTTTCCCAGCCAAGACTGCCCAGCTCACAGGCCCTACCCCCCCAGCAAGGTGGCTGTCTCCACCTCCCTTCCTTTGTCTCTCCCCCTGGGAAGAACCTTGTTATCTGCTCAGGCTGGGGCTACGTGTCTGGACCAATACACATATGGGTGAGTCAGTGGGAATCACACACCACAGAGCAGCGGGAACACCAGGTTACAGAGCAGAGAGCACCTCACTATGTCACACCTCCCCCCAGAGGAGATACTCGTGAGAGGGGTCCCAGAAGAGGGACAGGGCAGGAGGCTAAATGGGAGTGGGTGAAAGGAAGGGGATCCCCTTCCTACTGTTTCCAGGACCCTTTGATCCAAAGTAATGGACTCTCAGTCCCAGCAAAAAGGGAACTGGCGGTCCCTGAACAGGAAAGGTGAGGTTAGTAGGCTTCCCTCAGGCGTACCCTCAAAATCCTTGGCAGGGCCCTTGGGGCTTGCTGGAGGGGCCTTGGCCCTGATCCTGAGCTGGGTGGGAACAACGTCTGTTACTGCTCCTGTTCCTATTTCTCCCCCTATTCCAGGAGAAATCAAGGAGTATGCCCTGCAGGCAGGGAACGCCTTTGGGCTGCCGGTGTATGGATCCCGAGAGACTTTAGGGTGGCTCAGGTATCCCTGAGGCTGTGCAGACATTGGCCAGTCTGCTCAGAGAAGTGGGATGGCCCCTCGAATGGGAGGTCCTGAATGGTGGTCTCAAGCTCAGGAGGAACTCTAGACACCTGCAGCCAAGAGCTGTAGCGCAAGACCAACCCCATGGTCATGGTGTGGGCTGCTGCATCAACTGTGTCCAGGGCGGCATGGAGGGCAGCATGAGGGACCACTCTGTCCTCTTCCAAGAGGGATCTAAATTCAGGCTGAGTCTCCCTGGGGACCAGCCCGGCGAACTTGTCCATGGCAGCCCATGTGTTATACGCATATAACAGGACTTGCTGGCTTGCTATGCGAAGCTGGAGGCCCCCCCAAGGCATAGGCCTTTCTGCCCAGGAAGTCCATCTTTTTTGAGTCCCTACTCTTAAGTGTGGTGCCAGGCTGTCCTTGCCTCTCCCTCTGGTTCACTGCCTGAAGGATCAGGGACCCCGGAGGTGGGTGAGAGAAAAGGTGCTCATTCCCCTCTTGTGGTACAAAGTACCTCTGCTCAACCTTCTTATCAGTCAGCGGGATAGAGGCTGGGTTTGCCACAGGGCCTTCCTGATCTTCGTCAAGGTTTTATTCATGGGTAAGGCCACTCTGGTTGGGGGCGTGGAGGGGGAAGGGTGTCAGGCTTCAGGGTGTAGACCGGGGGAGTCCAAATCCTCTGACAGCTTCTCTGCTTGAACTCCCAGACTCTGGGCCAAACAGAGGAGCTCCTGATGGGACCACAAGTGCATGGAGGGAAGGGACCCACCAAGGGCCTCATTGGGTGAAGAAGATGAGGACCTTTTCATGCCCACCACCTCTGGGTTGTGGGCCTGCAAGGGGGCCTGGGAAGTCGCAGAGGAGGCCACCATAGAGGGCTGCACAGTGGTAGGCCCTCTCTCTGAAGCAGGTCCTGGTGAGGGTTGTTCCGGGAGAGAGATTGCTCCGATGTCGGGGAGCGAGTCAATTGGATTACTAAGGGGGGACCCTGGGAAGATTCCAGTCTAGAGGGGCCTACACCCTGGCTCTGGTGGTAGACCCTGGAGGTCCAGAAAGGCCACTGACTCAGGGCCTGCAGTTGTGGTGGCCAGGACTGCTGCACAGCTGGTACCTGGGTAGACTGGGGCCATGGCTGCTGTTGCTGATGGTGCCGAAGTTGTGCCAAGGTACTGCGGTGCCACACTTGGCGAAGGAAGTAGGATCAGTGCCACAACGTTGACCTGGAGCCTCAGGATGACCAGCCCGATTCTGCCTCCAAGTCAGTTGAATACTCCGAGGTTGACCAGAGTGGTGGGGTGGTAGTGACGGCTGGCAACTTCCCACTTGGAGCGTGCTGGGCCATTGACTCCAGTTCCCCCAGTGCCGAGGAGGAGACAGGGGCATAGCTGGTGGTGGTGCCCATCTGCCCAATAGAGAGGGGCCCATGGCTAGAGGACCAAATACTAGGGTCAATGCCGCGTGAGGGCCCTGTGCTAGTGCTGACTCTGGTACTGTTGCTGATGCGCAGGTCCGGGTAAGAGCTGCAGCTGATGCTGAGACTGGGAGTGGTGCCACACCCAGCACCGGGGTCAAGGTTGACGGCCCCGGGGTGGGGTAATGATGCCCTCTCACTTCCGGGGCACTAGGTGCCAAGGTCGAAGTTCGGTGCTGTCTGGGCTCACGCTCATTGGCTGGGTCCGGTGCCAAGGTTGGGGAAGAGGTCAGCTCAATCAAGTCTCTCACTGCCTCAAAAGTGTCCAGAATAGAGGACTCCAGGAGGTCCCCAGCTGGGCTGGAGACTCGGCATGGGCTAGAGCAGTGTCCACCCACCCGCAATGGTTCAGGTGTTGTGCTTGTTGGTGCCATGTGCCCCACCTGAGTGTGCACAGCGAGCATGTGCCTCGAGGGAGATCTGCCCTTGCTAGGTCTCCTTTTCTTCTAGGGCACCGGGGACTAAGACTGGTGCTGAGGCCTTCACGGCGCTGGAGAGGTGTGCGAGCGACTGAATGCCTCCTGCACTCTGGTTCACCAGTGCCAGGTCAGGTGCTGGGCATAGGACCGCTTCCATAAGGATGATCTGCAAGTGGGACTTTCTTTCCTGCCTGGTACACGGTTTAAAGCCCTTGCAGATCTTACACACCTCAGACAGGTGGACTTCGCCAAGGCACTTGAGACAGGCTCCATGGGGGTCTCCACAGGGCATAGGCTTCTGGCATTTCTCATAGGGCTTGAAGCCTTGGGGATCAGACATGTCTCACCTGACAAGAAGGGAATGCAAAGCGAGCTAGGCACCTGAGTACTTCAACACTAAGTAAAACACTTAACAACTATTAACAACATAGATAAGAACAGTGAACTGTGAAACTTTAACTAACTAGCTAAACAACAAGAGAACTGCTAAGAGGTACTTGCAGAGCAAGAACAAAAGCACATTCCAAGAACATCATGAGATGTAAGAAGCCAGCAATAAGAAGGAACTGAGGGGGTGGAGGGCCAGCAGAGGTATGTATTAGCCGATTATGGTGCCACTCCAGGGGGCTCCTCTGCTGGCACAATGGGAACTGCAAAGGGAGAAACTTCCAATGACACATGCACATACATGGAATGGACATGAGCAATCACTCAAAGAAGTTCTAGTTACTGTTTTTTTTAAACTATGTAAAGAGGGATCCCTACCTCACCATCATTTCATCAATAAGTGGAGATCACTTTTTAAAAAATGTTCTTCCCGGGCTTCAGTTTGTTTGTTTTAGGCACAAGGAGATCATTTATTACTATTGTTTCTACCCCTCTCTGTACAGCAGTATGCCCTCTGCCTCTCATACTCCCCACTGTTGCAATGCAATTCCCTCAAAACATAGCAACAACAAAGGAAGTCACACTGAAGAGCACCTAAGCTATGACTTCACAAGGAGACCTTTCTTCCTGTAAGACAAAGAGCCTCTCTCCACTCCTACTAGTTAGGGGTTTGAGGGAGAAAGGAACTAAAACTGGTCATTTGCTACCTTAAAGAGATTAACAGGAATAAAGCAAGACACATATACCACAGTGTGGGATTCTCCTCGAAGCTTTCAGAAACCCTACCAGAGAAAGGGCCTTGAGGTCCCAGCAATAGTACACTCAATTTAAGGCCCTATCGGTGAAACTGTTTCTCATGAGTCCTATACAAACATTTTTTGCAAGAAAAAATGGTAACGAGCAATGAATCCTTCAATTGTAATGTGATACAGAGGCAGCAGCAAGGGGCGTGGAGGGGCTTGGCAGAAGCTGGCTTTAACCCTCTGCTGCTGCCTCCCACAGAGGCAACAGTGTGGGGGCTGGCGGGAAAGGTGGGAGCGGTGTGCCCTGCCCCCCCCCCCCATGTAAAAATGTAACCACTGAATTTTCAGCGGTTCCATGTGTATAAAAACAAATGCTTTTTAACATCCCTAGTCAGAAGTTCGGCAGCGCAAACCTCACCCAAGAACTCTCCATCCATGAATTTAAGTCTTTGCCATATCCCTCCTTTATAACATATGCTTTTACCTCCAAAGCAAGAATCTTATTTTTGTTTTGACAAGTCCCAGCTGGCTAGCAGACAAAAAGCATCGCTCAATGTTAAGCAGGGCAAGAGTCAAAGTTCATGAAATTATTTTAATCAGCACATAATACTTTCTCTGTTTGTGTGTGTGAGATTATTCCTGACAAATTCTGAAATTACGGCAAGTCTCTTTTAAACTGTACATTTAGGCTTTCAAATATGTCAGATCAGAATTATATCTGTCATTACCTGAGATCCAGCTGCAGGAAAAGTTACTCCTTCTTCTTTAAGAGATTTAATAGTTGCAGATATTAAGCTAAATTGAGGATCCTTTTGAAATTCTTCTGACCACTCCATCATTAAAGCTTTTAACTTTTCACATACTTTAGGATGAGCCTATAAGCCAAAGTTAAATAATAACTACATAAAGAGGGACATATTTATAGACATAGAAACAACAGAAATCACTATATACCAATCATTCAAAACCCTATATTATTGAATCTCCTTTTATATTAAACACTCAGATAAGGTTATGATTTTACATGATCTTGCTATATCTTAAATAATGGCATCGTATCTTACACGTGAGTATTCTATATATATGTCTAGAACCTGGAAGTGCAGCATGGTCCCTTTGTTCCACCAATAGATTTTGGTATCACAACCACCATATCTTGTTCCTAGAGGATTAATATAGGATGATCCCTTAAGTAGCACAAAGCTAGCACAGCAGCTCCTACATCACATTTCAGTAGACTTAGGGAACACGGCCGTGCTCCCTACCATTCTGTAGAGGAAATGTGGCTACTATCTTAGTCTCATGTTTGTTCTGCGTCAAATCAAGAACATATTTCAAAAGCTCTCAATTTTTCACAAAACAATGGAAGGCACTTACCAATATTATGTGTTACAGGCCAGTGACTTTTTATACAAGCATTAAAACTACACTAGGAATAAGAAATCAGGTTAGAAAACCCATTGAAAATCCTAAGTCCTATACAAAATCTGAGAAAAACATAAGGAGATGAGATCTTTTGAAGCGATGTTGTTCAGATCCAAATACAAAATTTAAGGAGATAAGTTATCTTTGCCCTTTTGGAACCATTAAACTAGAACAGATACAATGCAGATAAAAAATCCTCACCACAAGGAAGAAATAGATCAGGACACCCCCAAACTCCAGCTCTCTCAAAACTACATGTAAAAATGTAAATCTACAATACAGAATTTGTAGTACCTGAAGAAGGAGCACAGCAACTCATGTCTCAGAGTATGCCTCCACAGCAATTTAAAAAACCCACAGGACCAATGTTAGCTAGATCAAGATCATAGGTCTCAGGCTAAGGGTATGTCTATACAGCAATGCATCCACACACCAACTGTGTTAATGTAGAATTTGAACTTCGGGTCCAGGACCCTGAAAGTCTGGAGGGACTTAGCCAGTGTTGAACTGGGACCCAGGATTCAAGCCTTGCTGCTTTCCTGTGTGCATGTGGCCCTAGCTCAGGGGTGGGCAATAATTTCTGATGGGGGACCACTCCAAGAATACATTAAGTGGTCAAGGGCTTTACTTTTCAATTATATTAATGAAGGGTATGCAGAGTCTCAGACTGAAGCTTGGTACAGAAAATAGCTCTAGGTAGATAACTGGAGTGCTTGAAGGGAATTTGGGTGACAGAGAAGGTTGTGACCTAGTGTGGGGGACTAGAGTGAAGTGGGGGGTACAGGGTCTGGGAGGGAATTATGACCAGGGACAGGGATGCAGAGGGCTTGGGTTGTGACCGGGGCAGAGAGATGGAGTACAGGAGGGTTTGCCAGGTTGCCACCTCTGCCAGGAGGTACTTACCTTAGGCAGCCCGGCAGGACACTTGAGTAGGCTCCATGCCTGCTGTGCCTCTACATGCTGCTAAAAACAGTCAACTGCTGGGGCCAGTACACGTTTATCTGAGCAGCACGCCCCTTGGAGGGAGAGGGGCAGCAGGTCTCCAGGTACTGCAGAAACTTACAAGCCCAGGCCAGGCAGCTTCCATTCGCCAGAGTATTGTGGCATGCTAAATCCAAATATTTGCTGGGCCAGATCTGGCTCATGGGCTGTATTTTGCCTGTTCCTGCCCTAGCTTGCCTCAGGTCCAGAACATTCTCTGGACATATCCCAGAGTCTCTTGGGGCAAGTTTCTTAGTCCTCTCTATGCCAACAATCTCCGGTGCTGTTTACTGTGCTCTATTGCAAATGGAAGCCACAACTCCCTTTCTAAACAGCAGCAATTCAGATTAGCATTACACCATTGTCTGCTGAACACTGGTCTGCAGGCAAGCTATCAGAAAGCTTCATTTTCAGTGAAGAGGTTAGGGATGTAAATGCCTAGTCAAGTAGTCAACTACCCAATAAGCCTAGGTTTATCAGGTAGCTAAGTTGACTACTCACTTCCCTCCCGCCTTACTGTCTCTGTATCAGAAGCAGCAAGGGGGCAGAGCAGGAGCTGGTGCTGGGGGGAGCCGGCTTAAAAGCTGGTTCCCCCCAGCACTGTTTCCGCCAGGAAGGGGGGACAAGGAAGGCAGAGGCGCAGTGGTCCAGGACCCAATGCAAGCTGGGACTACTCTGACGCAGCTCGTGCCGGGTCTGGGACCTACCCCCCCACTGTGGCTCTGCATTTTAAATGTAGTAAGAGCTGGGCTGCTTGTGTGCCAGCTCCTACTACATTTCAACTGCAGAGCCACAGTAGGGGTAGCTTCTGTGCCCGGAGTCAGCCAGAACTCAGTGCCTTCCCTTATTGGCTAATCATGTAGTCGATACAAACTATTGACTAAATTATTAGTCAATTACCCACCTCTTAACATCCTTAAAAGAAGCTTTTGACAAAAGAAAGCTATTTCCTAGTCACAAAAGCATCGACAGATTTTGGTGCATGCTTCCCAAGCATCCCTGCACAGTTAGTCATAGGGAGGGCAAGGGTCAGAGAGGAGAGCAGGAACTAAGCAGCTGCCCTGCAAGGAATGGAAGTAGTAAAGTTCCCAACTCAGGATGGCTGGGGAAGGCAACACTCTGAACACTGGAGCTGCTCCCCTTCCCTGTAGGGCAGCCACATGCTCCGCTCCCTGACTCCTCTACCGGGCTAGGGGCTGCATGTGTAGAAGCCCTGGGCAGCGTGTGCTGTTAGGGTAATGAGAGGAAAGCTGCCCCAAAACCTCCCCGCAGCCTCCTGCAGTCATGACTCCATCTCTTCCACACTGTTGCTCAGAACTTCCTGGAACAGGAAGCAAAACTGACAGTACGAAGGCAGCTCCTGACAATCAAGATGTTAGGGGTGTTACCTACCAGCCCTGTGCTCTTGGGGAGCCAGGGAGTGACATTCATGGGAAAACCATCCCCCCCTTCCCCTAAGTCTTTGCTAGAATCAGACAAAGCAATGAAAAGGCCAGGGAAGACACACCTAAACTAATTAAGGAAACATCCCAGCCTCATCTGCATTGAAGATAGAACTCATTAGCATACAGAATGGAGACCAGCTCTTCCAAGGCAGGAACCGCAGTGAACTATGGGATACCGAAAGCAGAAGAGCACTGCCTGATGGGAAGTCTCTACTCCAGATGCTAGTGAACCCAGGCCTGCTCACACCCACATTAGTCAATATCAGACCAATTCTAGTAATGATCCTATTGACATCCAAAATACTGAAACTGTCTAGTTGCATTGTGAGCTCCTTCAAGGAACATCACCCATAACCAGGTGTGATCAGTCTCTATTGTCTTGCCTCTTTCTCTTTCAACTATTGTCCTATCCCTAAAAAAACTCCTATCCTTGCTCCAAGAAAAACTGTTCTGATACCTGGATTTAAACTGCATCAGTTCCATTGAGACTTCATCATCTCCTGTCTGATTGTGCTGGGGGCTCTGCTCTGCTTTGCTTGTCTCCTGCCCTCAGAACCCCCAGCTCCCATCACCATCTGGGAATCCCGATCAGTGCAAGCTCACGGAGTGGTGAGATCTCTTCTTCCCCCTCCCCCCCAAACTATCTATCTCTAAGCCTAGCCTCCTGACTCTGCCCTATGTAAACTGTTATATGGTTAGCTAGATACATTTGTAATCAGTTCCAATTTAGATTTAATATTATAACTGTTAGATTTAATATTGTAACTGTTTGATATCTATTCACTACTCAGAAATAAATAACTTTCATTATTAAGCTGGTTGCTTCTCTCTCTCTTTCTTTCTCTTTTGCTCACTCTTCCTCAAGGGGTGTTGTTTTGGCTTCCCCATTTGCTCTGGAACAACGCTTCTTGTACCCAAGCTAAAGATCCCTGTAGTGCCCAAAATCCTGTGGGGTTTGCTCATCGTGTGGTTTACCAGTGAACGACTGTGGTGGGAAAGTGGGGATAGGGGGTGCTGAACCTGGGGGCTTATGAGGATGGCAGCTTAAAGTGCTGTTTAATCCAGCTCACTGAGTCCAAAGGCACATGACGGTGCAGTGTGGCATTGCTGTTAACCCAGCCTGCTGAATCCAGGGACATATGAGTGGACAGCTTGTGAGTGCTGATTTCCCAGTCCTTTCAGGCATGCTCCGTTAGTGGGTTTGAGTGTCTGTGTGTTGCTAAGGTGGGAAGAACCCCATCCTGAGGAACCTAGTTCCTGCAGGAGAGCTCCAGTGGGAGGGGGAATTGACAGCACGGAGAGAATTCAGCTCCATATGAGAGCACAAGCAAGCACAAGCAGCACACTGATAGAATTGATAACCTTCCCCAGTCCCATAAGAGTAACCCTAATAAATGAGCACACCCCAGAGTATTGGGCAAATTTGGTAACAGGGGTCATCCCTCCCCTCGCTGTGCTGAGCCAGCAGCTTTCCTGCATCCCCACCTTGCAGGGCAGCTTGCTTGGTCCCCTACTGTGCAGTCTCTTGCTCCCAGGCCGACCCTGAGGCTGCATGTGCAAAGGTGCCCACGCACAGCACTGTGAAGGAGATAAGTGGAAGCCAGCCCCAAAAGTTCCCCACTGCCACCGGTGGATTCCTGATTTCTGCCTCAGAGGGTGCAGCAGGGACAAATATAAGGGATTCCTGGGGATACTGGAGCACACTGCACAAAAAGCTTAGGGATGTACTTCACTGCTCAGTAGTCAGGCTGGGGGTATATGTGCACATGTTTTTCCTCCAAAACCTACTTTTTATGTTAAACTTCAAAACAAAAACACAAAAATAAATTAAAAATCAAACAAAAACACATCTTTATCAAATGTTCCATTTTTAAAAGAATTGCAAAGTTTTATTTTAATAGTTCTACAGCCCTGGAGACTGGTGTCCTAATTATCCTCAGAACAGGTGCACATTGGCATTTTCCTGCAAGCATGACTAAGCCTAGAAGTGGAGAGCCCCTTTCTTAAAGTAGATGGTAGTTAAGAATAAAAGCTTCTCAAACTGCAGTCATTCTATTGAGACACTCATCAAAGGGGCTAATGTACCATGTTCTCCTTATGGGCACCTAAGTCCCATCCCTCTCTTACACTTAAATTTAATTCTTTTGAGTAGTGAGTTCTAAAATGCCGAACCTGTCATGTCTGGAGTCATTATCCCTGTGGTAATTGTGCTCCTGGAAGTGGCTGACATGTCCCTGCAGCCCCTGAAAGAGTCAGAGCAGGGGATATCCACATGCTGTCCTTGCCTGGAGATACCACTCCTGCAGCTCCCATTGGTCAATAATGGAGAACTGTGGCCAGTAGGAGCTGTGGTGTCAGTGCTGGTAGATGAGGGGCAGCATATGGAGTCCTGGCTGTACATGCCAGCTGCTTTCAGGAGTGGTGAGTAGAACTCACTCCAGCATGGTTCCTTCAGGAAAGGTGCTGTATCTGATTGCTTGGGGGCAGGGGAGGGGGAAAGAGTCCCTGCCGGCAGAGCTCTGAACCAGCAGAAGAAAGGATGATATCTATGCTCAAGTCACACAGGGCATGGTGGATAAAGGATGCACAGCAATACTACATGAAAATAAAGGAGCTTAGACAAGCATTGCTAGTTAGGAAACAGGGTGTGCAGTAGAATTTTCCTACAGTGCAACACATTTGTAAGGTTAGAGTGTTGGCATGGGGAAGAGAGAGGGCCTAGGGTGGACACTCTGAGACAGGGTTACTTTGGCTCAGATCGGTGTGCTGCAGTGTGGACACCAGAACCCTAGGTTCAAGCATGGATTGGAAAATCCTTGACAGAGTTAAAATTAAGTATAAATGCTCACGCCCAGGGTTACCTGACATGGATCCACTGACTTCAATTTTACTACCTTAAGGTTCGTCTACGCTAATAACTTAGGTCAATGTATTCAGCATTAGGGATGTGAACGTGTATCTGTTTACATAATTAACCTGCGAGCCCAGGTTAATCATGTAAACAGTTACACAGACCCCCCCCCCCCCCCCCCCGCCTCTGATACAGAGACAACGGGGAGAGGACAGGTGGGAGCCGGTACACGGGCGGAGTCTGTTTTTAAGCCATCTCCCGTGAAGTTACTTGCCCACCTCATGCTGTTGCTTCTGATACAGAGGCAGCAGTGTGTGGTGGGGGGGGGGGGGGAAAACAGAGGTGGGAGCTGGTGTTCACAGGGAGCTTAAAAGCCTGTTCCCCACAAGCACCAGCTTCCATCTGGGCCCCCACGTGTAAACATTAACTGCTATAAACTTCAGTGGTTACATGTTTAAAAAACAACACATTCTGACATCCCTACTCAGCATTAGGTAGAATTTATAATGCATGTGTTTATATTGCTGAATCCCTCCCTTCAACCTAAAGGCTTTTAATATTGGCCCCTGTACTCCACCAGAACAAGTGGAATAAAGCCAGAGAGGACATTCATGCCTTGAATTAAGGGCAATGTAAACACTGTGTATTGAAATGTGAAGTTACTGGCCTCCAGGAGAGTGCCCCAGTGTGACATTCTGGTGAGCACTTTGGACTCCAATGGGCTTCAGTTAGGCAAGCAGAAAAAGTCCTTGGGAAACCTTTGCAAGGTTATTTCCTGTTGGAGCACAGAGGAGAGCTCACCAGCCCAGCTGAGCATGCATGCCCGTAGAAAGGAACTCACTCCAGCATGGTTCCTTCAGGAAAGGTGCTGTATTTGATTGCTTGTGGGCAGGGGAGGGGGAAAGAGTCCCTGCAGGCAGAGCTCTGAACCAGCAGAAGAAATGATGATATCTATGCCCAAGTCACACAGGGCATGGTGGATAAAGGCTACACCATGGACACACAGCAATGCTACATGAAAATAAAAGAGCTTAGACAAGTGTACCATAGGACAAGTCTAGTAGAACAGCTGCTCTGGTTCTGAGCCACAGACATAGGAGGGTGACGGCAGACACCCAGTACCACCCACAACAATGTTTTCATCCCATGAGGCACTGGAATTCTGGGCGAGGGTGCCAATCTGCTGTAGTGACTTTGGGATAGCTACCCACAGTGCATCACTCCTTGAGCTGATGCAATCCCTGGCAGGGAGGATGTGCTCTGTCAGCTACAGCCACCTAGTGGGCACATGCAAAAGTCACATTTGATAAATCGGATGCTCAAAGTCAAATTAAATAAAATCAACTTATTTTGAAGTGTAGACATACCTTTAAGCTTACACTGCTGTATAGACAGTCTGAGGAGCTGTTTAATTGTAATGTAGACATTTGGGTTCTAAGACCCTGTCAAGTGATAAGGTCCTGGCTCTCAAGTAGCAAAAGTCCAAGTAGCTACACCACAAATAAGCCCCTTAGCCAGAATCAGATGGCATTGGCAATTATACCCATGGAGGGCCTATCTGAGAGCTAATCTGACCCCCTAACCCACCAACTCCCCAGATGAAATCATCTTAAATTCTGAAGTATAACATTTAACATCCCTTTCAACAAATTGTTAGCACTAAAACCTCAGCATATTCTTGTTACCCATTTTCAATCTTGCTGAGCTTTAGTCTCACTGCAATAACCTGTAGCATAATTTCAGTCTAAATATACTTTGTATGTCAAAGTATTTTCTTTTACTGGTTTTGAATTTCTTTTGAGTTCTTTGCTTGTCCCTTTGTTTTCAAGTTATGAGACAGCAAGAACAGAGTAGACCAATATACCTTTTCTGTGCCGATCACTACTTTATATATTTATGTCCTTATTTGTCTCCCTGATAAGAAGAATAATCCCAATCTCTTTTCATGGGAGCATTGTCCCATGGCCCTAGTCATTTTCATTGATGTTCTTTCAACCCACTCTAATTATGAGCTATCAAAGACTTCAACCACGTTAATGAGATACTATTTCCCTTTGAAGGAACCATGCTGATTAGGCCCTATGATCCTCCAGATGTTTTATTACTCTGTTTTTAAAATTATCATGTCAACCAGTTTACCAGGGACAGATGTATGACGCTGGTCTTTCATATCTCAGATCCCCTGCACAGGTAAAACATTTGCTATCCTCCAATCCTCTGTTTCAGTTGCTCTTTTTAAACAGGATTGCATACTTCTATTAGCAGTTCACTCATTTCCTACTTGGACTTTTTCAGAACTCATGGAGGTATCCGGTCCCTGTTACTTATTGCTTTTTAAGTTATCAGTTTGTTTTAGTATCTCTTCTAATGCCTTGATTTCTGATAATCCCTCACATTTAAAGAATAAAAAAAAGGAGCAGATCTGGGTTAGGAATCTTTCTAACAGCCTCTCTGGTGACATCTGATACAGAGAAGTCATTCAGCTTCTCAACAAAATCCTTAGCTTTCTTAGTTACTCCTTTTTTAACACCCAGTAGTCCACATGACCCACCAATTATTTCACCATGCTTCTGACATTTTAGAGTTTCTTGATCTTAGCTATTTGTTCTCTGAAATTCACTTGTAGCCCTTGGAGTTTCTCTCTTACCCTACTGCCTGCTGTAAATTGAACTATTGCTGAATGGCTTCACTGGAATTAATCTCCATATTTTGAAGGATTTCTGTTTGACTGGAAAAGTCTCTTGAACCTTGCCACATAAGCTTACCTTTTCCCTTTCCGTTTTCTTTTTGCTCAACATTGTGTGTGCCCATTGAGACAAAAGTCTCATACGGAGGTGGAAGTTTTTTGCCGCCAAAATTGTAATTTGTCACAACTTTAGTCACGTTGAAACGTGGACACTCTCTGGGTTTTGGTGACAAAACTTGCAAGTGTAGACAAGGCCTGAGAAGATCTAAGGAAGGCTTTCTATTTCTCACTTAAACTTAACCATGTACACTAGGGACATAAGCAACTAGTCGACTATCTGATAAGCAAAAGCTTATCATATAGCCGGCTAGTCCCTCTACTAGTCGCTTCCTCCCCACGACCCACGTGGGGGGGTGGGAGTGGGGGGGAGGAGCGCAGAACAGGAGCCATCTTAAAAGCTAGTTCCCGCCAGCACCATCTCCGCAGGGAGAAGGGGGAGTAGCGCGACTGGGCGCGAGCCAGGAATCAGCTGATTCCCGGTTCATGCCCAGTCCCAAATGCTACACCTCTGCTTTTTAAAGGTATTAAGAGCCTGCTGGCTCTTAATACATTTAAAAATCAGAAGCGCAGCGGGGGAGGAAGGGCTGGCACATGTTGGGATGGCTGATTCCTGGCTCACTCTGGGTCCCTCCTGCTGCGCTTTAGCCTTTTAAATGTAGGGCAGGAGCTAACCCCGCTGCGGTGCCCCTGCTTATCGACTAATCAACTAGTCGATGGAAAATCCATTGACTAGTTGATTAGCTGATAAAACTAAATTTAACATCCCTACCATGTACTGTTGTTAACCTAAGCATTTTTAGGTCGTTTTTCCATATGAGTTTATTCCCACTCAAGCAAAAGGTAATTTCTTCAAGCAGAGGAGACCTCAACATTATCAAGTGAACAAGTTTAGCAAGATTCCACAAATTTTTCTTATGATTCCCATAGTAACTAACTGCAAATGATTTAAGTCATTACCTTAGGTAGCTGCAAGAGTCACTTCC
Source organism: Pelochelys cantorii (assembly GCA_032595735.1). NCBI lineage: Eukaryota > Metazoa > Chordata > Testudines > Trionychidae > Pelochelys > Pelochelys cantorii. Next base: position 29,692,955 of record CM064332.1, read on the forward strand.
TTAGCATTTTCCCACACAAATGAAAGTATTCACAGATTTCAGCATAAGCAAGATGTCAGTCGTTTGTATTTGCAAAAGTATCAGAATTGGCAAATGTTATCTATACAGAATAAAAGCTAGGCTTTGTCACAAATATACTGAGAGCACAAAGAAAAACCATATCAAGAATTCCATCCATTCTTTAAGAATATTTAGTAAGTTAACTCATTACCTTATTTATTATACCACGTACTTCACTTGCAAAATCACGGGAACATATTTCCAAGTGAAAAATCTTTCCACAGTTTGACACACAAGCTCCTAGCAGCTGACAATAGAAATAAAATTACAAAAAATTTTGAAGACAGCTATGGCAATGATTTATCCAAAATAAGTGTTTGTTTAAAAAAAAAAAAAAAAAAAGTGATTAGTCAGGGCTAAATTCCACCTTTAGATAGACATGCAATTCCCACCAACTTCATTTGGAGTTAAACAGGTGTATTATCATAAACAGAATTTGGTCATAATGGTTGCCTGAGTACATAAAGATACAGATGTAAAGTTCTGTAAAATAACGTATAGTGTACTTACTGTGAGTGCTTGCAAAGCAACATGTGGGACCTTATGACTGACTCTCTTAATTATGGCTCTGAGGCAATCTTTTGCTCTAGGAGAGAATTAAGAAAATATCGAGGTAGTATGGCATAGTTCAGTCACTGTGAATCACAAATGAAGATGTCCCCATGTAGTTAAGAATTAGTGAAGTCAAGTCTGCCAATGAAATACACAATACATGTTTTAAAAGCTAACATTTTAGCCAACCCAACACTTGATATTTCTACATAAATGCAAGTTTGGGAATTGCCACCCATGGCTGGAGAGACAACCTCATGAATGGGATGACCTGAAATAGATAAGAAGGAAGAAGACACGCTACAATACAAAGCAATTGCCATGTTTTAAAAAGTGCATTCTGTCCAGATATTGAAAAAAAAAAATCTCCAGGTGGATAAAAACAATTTTTTTTTTAATTTCAATCTTATTTGCATGCTGCTAGCTCTTTATAATTATTTTAGAGTCAATATGCTGAAGCAGATTTTGTTTTTTTGTTTTCACTTTTTTTCTTTAATTTCCTAAATGTTAGAAAGATTTCAGGTGTTACAGATATTTTTTCAACTGAGAAGTCTCACAGTTAAAATGCTCATCTATACTAAGCCTAACTTTAATTTATTTTTTTTTAAACAGTGCCTGTGGTAAATAAAGAGCACAATAACCATATTATATTGAAAGTCTAAAACACTTTTAATTATCAACACTGATATGGTTTTGTTTTAAAATGACAAAGATTTTTTAGCACTGAGTGAAATAAGTTAAAATACAATTGTACCCCCAATGTTGCATACACTTCGGTACATGCTTGATTTTAAGTATATATATATATATATATATATATATATATATATATATATATAATCTGATGAAATCACTTTTAAGAGTAACTCAAATTACATACCTGTTTAAATGTTTCCTGTATCAGGGTCTACATTTTAAATATTTTGGTTTTTGCCTTCAGCAATTTTGTAAACTTCAAATAAGATATATCGTCAGTAGTGGCATTAAAAATTATAATGATTATATAGAGATTTTAAGCTACAATTACAATAGCACAAAGTCTTAAAATGGTTTTTAAACAGCTTAAATCTGATTTAAAAGCAGGGTTTTGTGTAGCAAATAAGATGTAAATCATTCTACTCTATCCCCAATAGCTGAACACAAAACATTTTAACTGTACAAGAATGGACATGAAAAGTATAAGGAAAAAAGTTTAGATTTGTTTCTCTCAAAGGCTAAGGAGCCCAAAATAATGGTCTTCCAGTTAGACAAGTAACACAGAAGATCCTTCTCAAGTTAGAGGTTGCAACCACCATTATACCACTTCTGATAATAACAAAATCACCACCTCCCTCAAAAAGATAGTTTAAATGCTTTCAGTGGAGATATAGCTATAGATATCTATCTATCTATATAATCTCTCTCTCTCTCTATCTATATATATGAGAGAGAGAGTCAGTCCAACCCTCCCAATGTTTGCTTATAATTAACATTTCATTATTTTATCAGCCCACATAAATAAGAGACTGACTAGACAAAATGTGACTATGCAGTGTGTAATGCCACATGTATAAAAAAATGTTTTCTGGTCATGTTTAGTTCAATAAACTTAAACTTCAGCATTATTTGCAAAATCAGGCAAAAGATTTCCGAGATTTCTGTGTTGATAGTTACACAGATGCAAAGATAACTACATTATAAAAATGAGTTACCTTTGACTGATAAAAGCCAGCCAACCTAGAGACAAAGATCAGCTGTTATATTGGACTATTACAGGATGGTTCAACTACTGTTTGTATTTAAATATATTAAACTTCATTTTGGTCGTGACTTATTCTTTTCCATGTTGCCCTCCATCCATCTTATGCTTCCCTACGACACACACAATTTTTCATCAAATGTAACTTTCCCTTTCAGTAAGGGTATGTCTAGACTACATGCCTCTGGTGACAGAGGCATGTAGATTAGGCTCCCGGCATAGGAAAATGAAGCGGCGATTTAAATAATCGCTGCTTCATTTAAATTTAAATGGCTGCCACGCTGAGCCGATCAGCTGTTTGTCGGCTCAGCATTGTAGTCTGGACGCTCCGCGGTCGACATCAAAGGCATTTGTTGACCTCCCTGGTATGCCTCGTGGGATACCGTGTTGACCTGCCTGGTATGCCTCATTTTCCTTGGCCGGGTAGCCTAATCTACATGCCTCTGTCGCCAGAGGCATGTAGTCTAGACATACCCTAAGTTTCTGCAATGAATCTAGATTTTTTTTCTCCTTTTGGTCTCCATGCTTTAGGGATTTCATGCCACGTTATTTAATACAAATAACTATCTACTGTGCAATATGGCTTAAAAATTGGTATGAGTCCAATGTACACCAATTACTCTGCTGGAAATCCTTTTGGAAGAAAATTTAAAATAGCTTCAAAACTTCTTCTTCAGGCACTTTTAAACACAACTATGGACACTGTTAGTACTTTTTATCAATACCCATTTTAGGAAGCTCCACTCTTCCAACAGTGGTTCACACCGTTTTGGTTTTTTTAAATGAACGTGGAATAAGATATTGTGAAGCTGAAACATCTTACCCATTAGGAGTACTTCCAACTTTGTCACATATATCCATAATAAGACCCCAGTCCTCACTGGTATTATATTCATTTGTGGCCTTTTCTACAAAGAAAAAAAGGACAGACTTCAGATTTATCATTTAGTGGACTAGCTCCTATTACAGGAGCACCTTTTATATATAAATAATTTAAAAAGTGATATTTTTCTAAACCAATGCTGACATTTACTGGTTTCTATAGCCTTGTTTGCAAGTCGAGGTAGTATTTTATGATATACACAAGTCATTTGATTACGCAGCAAGATTAAGTAGTATGATTAGCATTCATCAGAAACAAAAGGCAAAAGACTGTACTGGTTGCCGTGTCCTGAACCAGAGAATTTGCTGGACCTAGGGTTGCCAAGTGTCCGGTTTTGAACTGGATAGTCCAGTATTTGAGCTTTCTGTTCGGGAAACAAATTGAGAAAATATAAATGTCCGGTATTTTCTAAATAAGATGTAATGTCAAGTGTGTCCGGTATTTTTGTTGAAACCATCTGGCAACTCTAGCTGGACCATAGAAGGTCAATATTGTCTAGCAGCATTACCAACATTTCCACTGCTTACTGGGCTGTTAGAAGACATTTACAGACAAATTAGAGCTAAACAGCAGCACAGAACTCTGAAAGCCAGGACTGATGGCTATAAGCAAAATTTATAGGACTGTGGGAAACTTGGCTACACCCATGATAAGCGGACATCTGGCAAACTAAAATCATGCTGGACCATGGATATTGCTGGACCAGAGAGTACAAGACTAGAGAGGTTCAACCTGTATTTCAAAGTTTAATGCTGTAAATTATTAACTATAGGGATGTAATAGTGTAGTTGATTAACTGATAAGCAAAAGCTTATAGGTTAATGCTATAGATTACACTCATTTCCCTCCTCTCCATTCCTGCCAGTACATTTTTTAGAGGCTGGCCAGCACTCCAGCTCAGTCATGGCTTGCAACGGGTCCGGCACCTACCCCTGCTGCAGCTCTGCATTCAAAGTGTATTAGGAACCGGGCAGGCAGGCAGCCCGGCTCAGTTCCGGCTCGTGCTGGGTCCGGGAGCTCAGACTTACCCTAGACAGGGGCTGCTGCCTCTTTATCAGAGGCAGCAGCCCGTGGCTACAGGCAGCTCGTCCACAAGGGGAGCTGGATTTTAAACTGGCTCCTCTTGCAGACCAGCTCCCTCCTGGCGCCCTACGCTGCTGCCTCCGATACAGAGGCAGTGGCACAGAGTGGCAAGGGGCTCCTCAGGAATGAGGCCGGAGTGCACTGGCTGCTGGCCCTGCCCCCGCCCCTGAGGACTACAGAATAGTCAGCTAACTGATAAGAATTCATGAGGTTACTTGACTATTCAATTAACTGATATTTAACATCCTTAATATACTATGCTGCATAATTAGTTTAGTAGTTGCATGTTGAGGTCCTTTGTATTTAGATTTTTCTGAAGGCTAAGTCTATACATAGTTACACACTTAGTCAATGTAGTTAAGAATCACCTTTTCTTTATAGTCTTTTTTTTTATTGTTTTCATAAACTAGCCTCTTCAACTGTCTTCTTAAAATACCTACTTCCATGAGACTTTCCGTGACAGTTCACCACTGTCAGGAATTGGTAAGAGGAAAAGACAAAACAATAAACACAAACTACTCTTTTACAAAACTCATGGCTCCTTCAAAAGTGTTTCTGCTCATCTACCTTTTATTGTGTTCCACCCACTCCACCTCCCCCGGCAGCCTAACGTAATTTAGTTATGTACTTACAAGTTCAACTGTAAGATCTCACAGTGGGACCATATCATTTTAATCACACAAACAAACAACAAATCATTTTCAAGAGACAAGTTTAAAAGTTTGTGTTGTCTTAAGATTTATTTTTATATTGTTACAGTTTTAAAATAGCTTTCTAATGCTATTCAATATGGAAAAGCTAACACGCAGATTTATGCTTTGGGTTCTATCAAATACTCTTCGTAAGCAGGCCTATCTTAATGATCATAATCTCTGTGGTACCTGGTTAGAGTAAGAGAAACCACCAAATCCCCTTAAGTCTCTAAGGGTACGTCTACACTTGCTCCCTAGTTCGAACTAGGGATGCAAATGTAGCCGACCAAAATTGCTAATGAAGCGGGGATTTAAATATCCCATGCTTCATTAGCATAATCTCGCCCATGTGCTATTCAGCTGGCCAGCTGATTTGAACCAGGAAGTGCGCTCTGGGACGCATTAGTTCGAATCAAACCCCTTGGTTCGAACTTACGTTACTCCTCAAAAAATGAGGAGTTACTCAAACGTGACTCCTCAAAGTCAAAGTGCATCTCCTCACTGGGCACATGAGGTCAACATAGTACATCCCCGACAGTGTGGCTACCTTCAACTTTAACAGTAATACACATCCCACAGCTACTGCCATCCCTTTGCATTCTGAGTTAGGCTTCCAGTGCCTGATGGGACAAACACACTGCAGCAGGTGGTTCTAGGTGCATATCATCAGCCTCCCAATGATGCATTTATCTCCTCCCGCCCCACACTTGAAAGGAACAGCAAATAATTTTTATGTGCCCCATCTTCCCCAGTTATCTGTGTAGATGCCATTGCATGGCAAACATGGACCCTGCTCAGCTACAAACTGCTGTGGCAAGCACTGCAACCACCTCACACATTATGCTGCAATTTCTCCAGAGCCTAGCCAGGAGCTGCTTGAACGAGAAAGAACGTGAGGAGGCCACAAATACAGACATGCAGAAACCCATTAAGTGGAGCAATTGGCATATGCTGGCAGTAGTTGATCCCGTTGACACAGTGGAACGCTGATTCTGCTTCTGCGAAACAAGCACAGACTGGAGGGACCACATAGTTACGCAGCTATGGGATGATGATCAATGGCTGCAAACTTTCACATGCATAAGGCCACTTTCACGGAGGTTTGTGAACTGCTTTCCCCGACTCTGAAGCGCAGCAATACCAGAACAAGACCCACTCTGACAACCCTGGCAAATGCCCTGTGGAAGCTTGCAATGCCAGACTCCTACTGGTCAGCTGGGAATCAATGTGGAGTGAGTAAATCTACAGGGGACTGCTGTAATCCAAGTAGCCAACGCAATCAATATTCTTCTAGTAGGAGGATAGTGACTCTGGGAAAAGTGCAGGACATAATGGATAGTTTTACCGCAAGTGGGTTCTCTAACTGTGGTGGGGCAATCACAAAGAATACATATCCCTATCTTGACACCACAGCACCTTGCCAAAGAGTATATAAACTGCAAGATGTACTTGATGGTGTTGCAGGTGCTGGTGGATCACAAGGGCTGTTTCACCAACATCAATGTGGAATGGCTGGGAAAGGTGCATGACACACACATTTTTAGGAAATTTGGTCTCTTCAGAAAGCTGCAAGATGGAACTTTCTTCCGGGACTGGAAAATTACCATTGGAGGTGTTGAAATGCCAATATAGTTATGCTTGGACCCAGCCTACCCCTTGCTCATGAAGCTGTACACATGTAGTCTGAACAGAGGTAAGGAACAGTCCAACTACAGGCTGAGCAAGTGCAGAATGGTGGGAGAATGGACCTTCGGTCATTTAAAAAGATGCTTTCGCAGTTTACTGACTAGGATATACATCAGCAAAAGAAATATTCTCATTGCTGTGGCTGCTTTACTGCGTGCTCCATAATATATGTGAAAGTAAGGGGGATAAATTTCTGGTAGGATGGGGAGCTCGATGCAGATTGGCTAGCTGCTAATTATGAGCAGCCATACAACAGCGGAATAAGGAGACCCAATTGAGGGGCACTGCGAATCAGAGAGACTTTGAAAACCAGTTTCATGAATGACCAGACGGCAATGTAAGAGTCACGTATGTTGCTGTTAACCAGGTGCCCCCTGCATTATGGGCTCTGGCTCAGACTGCCTCCCCCCGACGCATTTGACACAAACATTAAAGATCCTGTTCTGAAATTACATATTTTTACTTAGAAAACAGAGAACAGAAACAGAAAAGGAGTTCAAGGCATGATCTCAAAGGCAAGTGGTTTATTACAATATCCCAGTGGGAATGACAGCCCTCTGTTCCAGGAGACTATGCTCCAAAGACATCCCTGCGAGTTGAGTGAAAGGCTGCCTGTGACTAGCCCTCTACCCTCACATTCTAGAGTGCCTGGGGGAAGCAGCTATGAAACCTAGTGAGGCAGGCAGGTGATTTATCATAGGGTGCAGGAGACTATGCTCCAAAGGCTTTTCCTGTACATCTCCCAGGTGCCTTGTCAGCTCTGTTTGCTCCCCCTGAGCCTCAACATCTCATCCTGAGTCTTACGCTTGCATTCCCTACACGTTCTCCTCTCCTCCTGTTTGGAACATATGAGCTGTAACATCATTCTCCTTCATGCATTCAGTTATGCTCTGTCAGTGTAATGACTGCATATGCTCATTAAACATTTCATCCTGTGTACTCTTGCATTCTGATCTGTGATAGCCAAAGTACTGCAGGATCTGGGGAAGTGGATAATAGTCACTGTTGCAGCTGCATTGGGGAAAAAACAAGGGTAGATTTTAGAGGAGATACACTGTAAAACACAGAAGGGTTACACCTTTACAATGAATGAAGCACTATGCTGCACAAAAGGCATGTGTTATGTACAAGGCCTAAGTTATCATTTTAAGCACCCACCAGAGAGGAAGACGACACAGCACGGGGCAGCTGGACTTGGTTTAGTGGCAGACACAATAAGCAGCAGTTTGGGGTTCTTGCTCTTTTGCTTCTGCTTTGAAAATATTGAGTGTGCTTGCACAGCACAACAGTCATGGCTATCTAGGCGTCTGCATTTGCAAAGTGGAGTCCACATTTGCAAAGAGTCCTGCAAGAGGGAAGGGACAAGGTGGCTTTATAAGCGCATATGCAGCCAGCGTGAGTTTGCTCCACCCAAACAAAGGCAGGGAGGGACCTGTTCTCTGGGATAATCTCTTCAAGCCCTTTGAAGAGAGGACAGTAAACCTAAGGTGACGATTTGTTGGGGATGAGCAAACGGAGGTGGATTGCCTCAGTGCTATCAATGTGCCCTGAAACCTGGATCTTATTCTGCAGTGGTTTGTGCTGCAATGATATCAGACCACTTACTGCTGGCTTGGCCTGGAAAGGAGGATGGAATAAGGCAGGCCTCCCTACAAACTTTCTGAGAAGCACTAAAGAGTACCTCTGAGAACTTTGTAGAGATATGCAGGGAAGATTCCCGCTCCCTCTCCAGACACGTTAAATGTTTCCAGGGAACCCCTACTGTGTAGACAGAGTGGCTACCATTGTACCCTTTAGGGTAGATCAAACGAGAAAACCCAATTACATTTGCCCACGGTAGCATGATTACAAATGTGAACTCACCAGAAGTGCCCTTCCCACCATCAGGGTCCTGCAACAATAAATCCTGAGAGGTGATTGGCACCAAAGTTAAAAAAAAAAAGGTCCTGTCTGTCAGTGAGACTGGGTCCTCCGGCTGCCTGCTGAGCAGTCTCCTCCTCCTCTATAATTTCTTGTTGTTGCCTGTGACTGCCAGAAGAGTCACTTGGTATCCACGGGCAATTTTGGGACAGTGATTGGGTTCCCCTTAGAATCCCAAGCAGCTGCTCATAGAACTAGCATGTTTGAGGCTCTGACCTAGACCGACCATTTGCCTCCTTTGTATTCTGTTATGCTTCCCTGAGCTCTTATTTTCACATGACACTCTTGGATGTTCCTGCTATATCCTTTTTTTCCCCATCGTGATTTGTGTGATTTTGACAGATATAGGTGTTTCTTCTCCTGCTTCAGAGTGATGCTTGCACAGATTCCTTTCCTCACAAAAACAAATCCAGTATTTCCTGCATGGTCCATGCTAGAGCTCCTTTACGACCCTGAACATGCATGGTCAGGTGTGCGACAGTGCTCCCCACACTGGTCAAACAGGAAACAAAATTCAAATTTTTCTAGGGCTTTTACTGTGTGTCTGAGAGCAGCGGAGTTGAAAATGCTAGCTAGAGCAAGAACATTGGGACACTGAAGAACACCTTCCAGAGTCCAAAAACATCGACTTCCACAACGCTGCATCTGCATTATCCCAAAGTTGACCATGCAAGGTTGAACTGAAATCAACTTTAACTGCCCGTAAAGTCAGTGGAATGGGCTTGGTAACAAGGATGTGAATGACTAGTCGGCTGTCTGATAAGCAAATGCTTAACAGATAGTCAACACAGTTGAGTAGTCACTTGTCCCCACCCTTGCTGCCTCTATCAGAAAGAAGCAGCAAGGGGGGAGGAGAAGAGGGGGTGCTTCAAAGCGGCAGTGCCGTGTGGAGCCCAGAGTCTGCTGCTTTGAAACACCGTGCTCAGCCTGGTGCCAGCTGGGAGTCCCCAGCTGGCCCAGGCTGCATGTGGCATTTCAAAGCAGCAGCGACATGTGGAGCCCTGGGCCAGCTGGGAACTCCCGCACTGACCCAGGGCTCTTCATGCGACACTGCTGCTTTCAAATGTTGTGTGGAGGCTGACACCTGGCTTCTCGCAGCGTTTCAAAGCAGCAGCGCCACAGGGTGCAGCGCTGCCACAATGAAATGCTGCAGCGCTGCCACAATGAAATGCTGCAGGGAGCACAGGGCCAGCGGGGAACTACTTGAGTCCCCCGCTGGCCCCATGTTCCCCACACAGTGCTTTGGCCTTTGAAGTGTAGCAACAGCCCTGTGGCTGTTGCTACACTTCAAAGGTGGAGGCGCCCTTATCGACTATTCAATTAGCCAATTAATCAAAATTTTACATTCCTACTTGGCAGTTATAAAATAGACCTAACACAACTAACTTCAACAGAATCTGTTAGTGTGGACCAGGCCTGAGAAACATCCAACTCCTAAAAGAGCACTTGGAGAGGTATTTACACAAAACTGGAAACTGCAATTGCTTAAATTATGAAAGAAATAAATGAGTATTTAAATATTTACATAATTGAGCATGTGAATTTTTACATTCCTTGGCTATTGTGGCAATATGATTTGAGAGCATTAAATACTTCATGAAAGTAAAGAATTAAACAACATTCACAGGGAGCTGAATACTTGCACTGGAGCTGGGCAATAACTGTACTTATGACATTGCCAAAAAACCTTATTTCCAACTTGCAAGACATTTGTTATTCCACTCCTGACTTCCCTTTAGTGGAGGCAGCCAGTCATGACAAATTACATGATGGGTTTTGTAATGCAGATTAGAACCTAATACCAATAAATACATCTTCACTTGTCATCTAAGGATTATATTTTGGAGGTCTCTAGAGATTAAACACTCGTACATACAACTAGGCAGTTTCAGATACAATGAAAAAGTGTTCCTATAAGATAGTGAATGCCAGAGTGTGAATTTTCTTCCCAAAACAACGAATTTTAAATGATGGCTGCTTCTTGTATTCCATATATCTAAATAAGTGAAAGATTTCATATTTGTATTTTAAAGTTAGAACTAATAAAATTATCTACATTCCAGACTGGTGCCTGATTCTGTTGAATAATGAAATAGAAACACTTAGGAAGAGCAACTAGAAATATATAATCCTACAACTATTGTGGTTAGTGCAGCACAGATACAGTGCAGAGCCTCCTCTTTTAATGTTATTTGCTTTGACCTAAATGCTGAGCCTCTTTCACAAATACTAAGTAAATATAATGTTATTATTGTACAATATATTTTCAGTAAAACTAAAAAGTTTAACTTCTTACTAATGGGTAATTTTACTTCATTTTGTGGCTATTTCTCAAAAGAGACTGAAATATAAATGGAGGAAGAAGTTTTCTACATGTTATGTTGCATTTTTTTAATTAAAAGTTTGAGGTATAGCTGAGAGCTTACAAGCAGATGTGTTACATCAAAACTGAAAATGTTCTGGCTTAATGAGATATAATTTAATTCTGATATACATTTTAAAAGGGTCTCAAATTTTATCAGGTGCACTCTCTTTTCTGGTGCTCACTGGGAATCTATTCTTTGTCAGATTTATTTAATTAAGGGTAGTAGTACTTTTTCAAGAAAATGAATCATGTACTTTTTCAAGAAAATGGATGACTATTAGACACACTCTTATCCAATGCTGAAGTGGGATTTACTGATCACTGTTACTGTATGTTATACACAAGTGCTGCCTCAGCTGACTAATCATGAATTTAAAAACTCATTTAATCAAAAAATAACTTCCTTTTACCATGCTAGCTATTTCACCTACTTTCAGCTAATATCTCCAGACTCTTAAGAAGAATCAGTTGCTCTATGTAGCATATTTAAGAATAATTCTTCAAACTGCATTTGTATTTTACTTAAAGATCCTGTTTTCATGTATATGTTTAAAGTAGTGTACATGATCCAGAACCTCACTATTCATCACCTTGACACTCTGACACCAATCATTTCCACACCAATTCTGATATTAAATGATTAAGCCTTCATAAAAGTTTATCTGTTTCTGCTGCTTTAAGAAAGAGATCCAGCTTTCACTTAAACATATCCAGGTTTACTATCTAAGGAAAGAAAAAATACCTATGGCAAAATAAAATTCTGTTTAGTATGTTTTTCAAAGGTATTCCAAGAAACAGCAAAAAATTCAAATTTCACAAGTATAAAGGACATCTAGAAAAAACAGATTAAAAAGGAAGATAATCATATGTAGATATGGATTACAGCAATAAAAATCATACAAAAGTAGCTATGTGCTATTGTAAAATATATATGCAGTTATTTTGGTATTTCTGACATTCTAACCCAGCCGTCTCCAACCTTTCTAACCACAAAATTGCTTTTTCAATTCAAGTGCAATTTAAGATCTACCTCAAACCCAAATACCCTTGCCCACTTCCTTCCTGCCCCTTCTTTGAGGCCCCGCCTCTGCGCCACCCCTTCTCCGAGGCCTCATCCTGCTCACTCCATCCGCCTTCCTCCCCTACCCTCACTCACTCACTTTCACCAGGCTGGGAAAGAGGGTTGGGGTCCAGGCTCTGGTCTTGGGCCAAGGCGTTTGAAGTGTGGGAGGGGCTCCAGGCTTAGCCCAGGGTAGAGGATTGGGGTCCAGGAGAGGTTTCAGGGTGCAAGTTCTGGGAAGTAGTTTGAGTGCAGAGGGACTCACGTCTGGGGCAGGAGGAAGTTCAGGGCTGGGACTGGGGTTCAGGAAGCAGACTCCAGTTAGGCACCGTTTAACTGAGATGGCTTCCAGGTGGTGGAGCAGTGGGGTTAAGGCAGGCTTACTCCTGCCCTGGCCCTGCACTACTCCTGAAAGCAGATGGCATGTACAGCAATGGCTCCATGTGCTGCCCCTCATCTAAAGGCACTGAGCCCACAGCTTCTACTGGCCACAGTTCACCATTACTTATCAATGGAAGCTGCAGGAGCCATGTCTGCAGGCAAGGACAGCATGTGAAGACCCCCTGCTCTGCCTCTCTCAGGGGCTGTAGGGACATGCCAGCCACTTCCAGGAGCAGCAATTACCATAGGGATAATTACTCCAGCCACGACAGCTTAGGCATTTTAGAACTCACTACTCAAAAAATTAAATTTAAATGCAAGAGAAAAATGAAAATTATGAAATGCACAGACCAGCCAAAAACCAAAACTAACACATTTCGCAAGCAGTAACAGAAGTAATAACAACCCCTCACATGTATTGTGTCAGAAGATGAGAATGAAGGAGAGTGTATTTTTTTGAGAATGACAGAGACACACACACAGTGTGTGAGAGTGACAGATCTGCATTGCCAAGCTCCCTCCATCCCCTTTTCTTTGTATGGAAATAGGGTACAGAAGTGGGGGGAGGGGGGACACCCTGACATCAGCGTCCCCCCTTCTCTTTCCCACTCCCTGCACAGCAAACAGGAGGCTCCCGGGGGGGCAGCTCCAAGGCAGAGGGTAAGAGCAGCATGACAGTGGGGGGAGGGACAACTGAAGTGCCAGCACTTGATAGCTTCCTGGCCAAGTCAGTCAGGATCATCTGTCAGAGGCTCCAAGATCTACCTACAGGTAGAGCCCGATCTACTGGTTGGTGATCACTGTTCTAACCTATGATTAAAAAGGGTATACGTCCTGAAGGGCAAAATCCTTATTCTGGTAAGATTCACACTTCCATCAAGCTGCGTTTTCATGACAAGGACCTGCAGGAGTCAGCCCTATTATTTCTAAAGTCACCACTTTCTTGTCCTGGTTTACAAAACACGTTCAGAGCAGCTAGATCATTTTTTAAAGAATGGCACAATGGAATTGCCAAATGCATTAATAAACTCTTAACTCTTCCCCACTATTCTAGACAAAATTGAGGTCCCTAGTCCCGCAAACCTTGACTCATGCAAATACACCACAGAGAACCATTTAAAAAGTGTCCCCTTTGGTGTAAGGATTTTAAATTGCGGTTAATTGACTAATCGAGTAGTTGATGGAATTTCCATCGACTACTTGATAGGCACTTCCACATTCCTCCTTTGAAACGTACAAGAGCCCCCGCTTATCGGATAGTCTCTTAGTCTTTAACATCCTTACTTTGATGCAGGCAAATAGACTTCATGAGGCCTTTTAAATGGAATGAATTGACTTCATGCACAGCTGGTTTGGCAGGTTTTTAAACCTTCACTTCAACCATATGTCAACAGCAACTCAAAACAGGTTTTATTGGAAAGAAGAAAAAAAGGGAATACTTTTCATATGCACACTAGTTAAAAAAAGTTGTTTAAAAAAAAGTAAAAAATGGTTAGCATCTCTTTCATTCTGCTAGCTTAAACAGTAGAATAAGAGCATATGCAGCAGTTTTCATTTACATATAGTGTAGAATATTTCAGAATTTACCAAAAAACATGAATGCTGAATGCTATTTAAAATGCCACCATAAAACAAATTTAAATTTTAATGGGTTTTTATACCAAACTGGTAAGCTTTTGAATTGTTTTTTCCCCCCCATTACATTTACCTCTGACTAGTCTACACTAAAAATTTAATGTTCAATAAAGTGAGCGGTGGACCATATTACCTAGCCCAGGCTCAAAAACTAGCTAAAAATTGCTGTGTAAATATTTGGGATCAGGCTGGAGCCCGAGCACTGGGACACCATACTCCATTTGCAAAGTCCTAGAGCTCAGGCTCCAGCACAAGTTCAAACCTCTGCACAGAAATTTTTCAGTCCAGAAACATGAGCCCTGTGATCCAGAGTCAGCTGATGCTGACCAGCTGTAGGCTTTTTATCCCTGCTTGGACACGCCCTCAGTGGCTCCATCTAAATAGAACTACATGATGACTTTGTAACATGGGCAAATGTCATCAAATTCACTTCCACCAGACATTTTACTGTCAGACATTGAAACCAGGGTGAAAATCTGACCAATATTCTTCAATAGTGATTTCATCTGAGATATCTGGAGATGGCAAAGCCACAGAAATGCGCCACTTAATGCCATTCAAACTTGCGTACATAGCAGCTTTCATATCAACTTGATCTTCAAGGGCTCCCACTTAAGGTTACAGACTCACAGCCACAAATGACAGCGAGAACACTTCAATCTAGCACAGTGCTTCTCAAAGTGGACAGCAGGCCTTGAAGCTTTATCTATAGGGTCTGTAGCCAGAGAGCCTCACTGCTCCCCCACTGGCTCTGGTTCACTGTTTCCAGCCAAGGGCAAAGTAGGGATGTTAAGTAGCAGTTTTAAGACAGCTCCCCCCAGTACCAACTCCTGCACTATCACCTCCCACTGCCTCTGTGAGAGGAGGGAAGGAGCTAGTGGAGTAGTGACTTGACTACTTGACTAGCTGTTTACATCCCCAAGGCAAACCGGAGCCAATGGGATCCATGAGGTTCCGTGGCTACTGATCCTTAGATAAACAAAGCAGTGCAGGAGGCTAGAGGCTTTACCAAAGCAGGCCCACAGCTCACTTTGAGAAACATTGGACTAGGGGTTTAGGCTTGTAGCACCCCTGCACCTCACTATGATTTCCCCAGCAAGTCTGACTGAGGCCTAGCACCAGTGGTCAACCTCTCGCCAGGGGCTACAATAGTCCATGCCAGTTACCTAAAAGGCTTTACAAAGTCAAATTGCATTTATCCTTGGAGAAAAAGTACTATAGAAAAAAATAATAATAAAAGTGATTCTACATATATGCAATGTCACTTTTACATGTTATCTGTGAAAGTCTGCAAGGGCATTAAGATTTTTGAAGCAACAAAATGTCCTAATTACACTCTTGCCATGGCACCTTTTCCTAAACCGTTGCCTGTGCATTAGACATCTTCCTACTAAGGAGATAAATGACTAATTGACTACCCAATAAGCAAAAGCTTATTGGACAGTGGACACACTACTCCATTAGAGGCAGCAAGCGGGGGGAAGCGACTATCACAAAGAACCAGTTCCCCCCAGCTCCAGCTCTGTGGGAGGGGGCAGGCGTGCAGCAGTGGTATTCCAACTTTGAAATGCACAAGAGTCCCACTAGGGTTCTTGTACATTTCAAAGAGGAAGCCTGCATGGAGCCTTTGAAATGTACAAGAGTTCTCACTGGAGCTCTTGTACATTTCAAAGCAGACACACTGCAGGGAGCCTGGGGAACTCAGAGTCCTCTGCTGGCCCCAGGCTCCATGTGACACTTCTTTGAAATGCACTAGAGCCCCAGAGGGAGCTCTTATGAACTGCAAAGACTGAAACACCAGGCCCAGTAGGTAGTCCCCCACTCATCCCGGGCTCCACATGGCGTTTCAATCTTTGAAAGGCAGAAAGTGCTAGTCCTTACTGACTAATCGAATAATCAATGGAAATCCCATCGACTAGTCGATTAGTTATTTAATAGAAATTTAACATCCTTACTTCCTTAATATAACACATTTTGAGACTTGCACCCAGAAAGAAAGTAGCATATAAGACTTTCATTCAGTGATTATCGCAAGCCATCTAGGCTTGCATCTACTCCAGTTATTTACTGATCCGCATCAGAAAAATAAGTATTTTTTTCCATAAATGCAACAGGTTGGTTTAACACTATTAAATTTCTGAATTTCAGAAATTTAACTCTGGACCGACACCAACTAGGTAGTATGGAATACCGTACCACTGAACTCTCAACTTCCAAAGCATTCATATCATCTCTCAGTTTCCAAATGATTACATTTCAAAAATTATCACTGTCCATGAATCAGACCCTTACCTTAATTTATTCCAATACTGGTCTTTACATACTACGAAGAAAAAATAAGCTAACTAGTACCTGGGGCAGGGGCCTTGTTATTGGTCAGCATTTACATACCAGGCAACACTGCAACGTACATTCAAGTTGTGTTGTATAAATATGTAATAAAGTGGTTTTGTTTAAAAAAAAAGTTGTAGCTTTGCAAAAACTTAAATTCCAGCTCCCGGTGACCTGGTCGGAGATGTTAAACAAACACGGGAATGCCCTGAAATCCACCCCTTGACAAGAGGAGTCGGCAGCCAAGAGAGCCCCTCGGGGAAGCCGGCCAAGCTACGCACAAGCAAGAGTCGCTGGAAGCAACGCACGTTTGGTGTCTCCTCTTGTCCCTGCAGGTGCCCGGTACGTTTGGGGGGGTGGGTGCGGTGCTCAGGGCAGTTTCCGGGGACCGTGTCCCTGCTGCGTTTCCAACCCGTCACCAGCCTCCGCACCCAACTATGCCACAGGGCTCAGCCCTCAGCTGTGCAGCGCCCGGGACCGGTCACCCCCCGACGCACCCACCCCATGCCCGGCAGGAACACGGCCCCCCAGCCTCCCCCCGCAGCGCCCCAGCGCGCCCCCGACACCCCCCCGCCCGCCGCTCAGGGGCACTCGGACAGGCCCCGCTCCCCGCCGCGGCCGGACTCCCACTCACTCACCCACGTCCTGCTCGAAGGGATTGGGGGCGAACAGCGGCATCTCGGCGGCCTCCCCCCGGCGAGCCAGGCCCTGCTCCCCTCTCAGGTGAGTCGCAGCTCTCAGACGTGGCCCCTCCCCCGCCCGTGGCCGCTTCCTGCTCCGCCCGCCGCCACGCAGGCCCCGCCGCTCGCAGCAGGCGCCCACGCCGCGCCTGCACGAAAAGGGCGCGCCGCGGCCAACCGACCCAAAGCCGCGGCCGCAGAGGGCGCCGCCGCCATGGCGCGGCGGCCTCCACGCGGGTCTGGCTCCGCAAGGCATGGCACGGCGGCGTCAGGCACTGAGCGAGCCACCGCGCGCTCGGGCCGCTGGAGGCGGGGCCTGCCGAGCGCTGTGGGGGGAGAGTTCCCGCCTAGCAACGAGCTAGGGGGAGTAGTGGGGGGGGGTGCACGCAGAGACGCTGCTGGGGAGGGGCACGAGCTGGGCTTGTGCAGTCTGGGGTCCCAGAGAACTATAGAGCGAAGGTCCCTGCTAGGGATGCTAATGGCCGGTAATTGAGTACTCAGTGGAATTTCCATCGACTATTCGATTAGTCTGTTGGGGGGGGGGAGCACGTGCTACCCCCGCTGTGGCTCTGGAGGTTACATGAAGCAAACCCGCCTGCTGCTGAGCTCCTACTACATTTAAGCTGCAGCTGCGTTAGCTCCCGGGGTCGGAGCAAGCTGGAAACCCCACTGTGGCTCTGCTTTTTTTTACTAATTTAAAAGGCAGAGGCCCAGCATGGGACCCGGCAGGAGCTGGGGCTGCTTCAGCACCGGCTCATGCGGGGTCCAGGCCACTGCAGTGCTGCCTTTTAAATGTAGTAAGAGCCAGATGGTTCTTGCTACATTTAAAAGGCAGTGCCACAGTGGGGTGAGCTCCCAGGTGCCACGTGAGCCAGGCAGCTTTTACTACGTTTAAAAGGCAGAGCCATAGCGGGTCTGGACCTGGCACCAGCCAGGCAGGTCTTATTACATTAAAAAGGTAGAGGCCACTACACCTCTACCTACCCTGCCATCCCACTGCGGAGACAGTGCTGGGGAGGATCGTCTTTTAAGCGAGTTCCCCCTAGCATTAGCTCCTGCTTCCTCCCACCCCTGACCTTGTGGCCTCTGATCTAGAGGCATCAGGCGGGGAATGCGAGTAGTTGACTCAACTACCGGATAATCGGGTAGTCCACTATTCAACTACTCTTTTACATCCCAAGTACCTGCTGAGGGCTCCTAAGGGCTGGGGGCTGTGACTGGTGATGGGCCTCTAAGCTGGTGGCAAGGGTAGGTGGGATTTTTCTGGGGCAAAAGGTGGGGTGCAGAGTGAGGAGGTAGCATGACCCCCTGTTCCTCTGTTGGCTTGCACAAACAAGAGTCCCTAGCATTCTCAGGCCACAGTGAAAAACGTTTAAGTTACCTAAACACTCTTAATTCTACTGTCACCCTGCCATGCCACCCAAGACTGCCCTGCCCTCACCCTTCTGTGTCAGTTCAGGACACTGGTTACTTGTAGCATTTGAGATAATCACTGGAGAGAACTTAGAACACAGAATTGTCAGCTTCTTTATTATTTGGTGCATTTGTAAGTACTTGGTTATAATTGTTTTCTTTGCACCTTTTTCTTTGTGACACACTATATGATGTATATTTATAAATAGTTTATAAGTGTTAACAAATGATTATTATCAACATGAAAAGTATGGGTTAGATGGCTATAAGCAAGTTATTGACCAGTACTCAAGCAATCTTTATCCAGTGATTCACCAGGGGATAGAAAATAAGACAGAATATCTTATTGCCTCTATATAAATCCATAGTACGACAATATCTTGAATACTGCATACAGATGTGGTCACCTCATCTCAAAAAAGATATCTTGGCATTGGAAAAAGTTCAGAAAAGGGCAACAACAATGATTAGGGGTTTAGAATGTCTGCCATAGGATAAGAGATTAATAAAACTGGGACTTTTTTTTAGGTTAGTAAAGAGGAGACTAAGGGGGGATATGATACAGGTCTATAAAATCATGACTGGTGTAGAAAAAGTAAATAAGGAAAACTTATTTACTTGTTCCCATAACACAAGAATTAGTGCTCACCAAATGAAATTAATAGGTAGCAGGCTTAAAACAAACAAAAGGAAGTATTTCTTCACACAACACACAATCAACCTGTGGATCTCCTTGCCAGAGGACGTTGTGAAAACCAGAACTTTAACAGGGTTCAAAAAAGAGCTAGATATATTCATGGAGGATAGGTCCATTGAAGGTTGTTAGCCAGGATGGGTAGGAATCGTGTCCCTAGCCTCTCAAAAGTTGGGTATGGGTGACAGGGGTGGGATCATTTGATGATTACCTGTTCTGTTCATTCCTTCTGGGGCTCCTGGCATTGGCCACTGTCGGAAGACAGGATACTGAGCTAGATGGACCTCTCATCTGACCCAGTATGGCCATTCTTATGTTTCTGTAATTCTGTTGGTTCTGCAGTGATAAGATCACTACAAAACAGCAAAAACTAATTTTCACGAAAATCAGTAGATCAGACTAAATATACACAGGGAGTAGAACCATTAAGCAAGAAGGTCTATTTTTGCAATCACATTTCAGAAAAGCAGACTGGAATGTTACCATTTTAATCATTTTGATATTCCCTCAATAATAGCATGTTCCTCTCATAAAAGGAAAAAGTAAGATGAGGTAACAAATTGACAATGTGATTTTAGGATGGCAGTGTTCATTACAACCATAGCTAGAAACTTTGAATACAGGAGACTGTTGCAATTTGCATATTCCCAGCCTGGGGAAAGTGATGGGGACGAAGAGACACAGGGAGCTCTCTGGTTCCCAGCCGCCACGGTGAGTTCACCGCAGTTCCTGATCTCAACGCAGCTCCCAGCACGTGCATGGGTTTCCCACAGCTCCCAGTCTGCACACTGAGTTACTTTAGTGCAAGAGTTCTTGTGTTAAAGTAGTTGTGCAATAGAGCGTGCTTTTGCGCAAGAGATGTGCTTTTGCGTAAGAGCCTCCATGCCAGTGTAGACGCTCTCTTGCGCAAGCAAGCTCTGATGGCCATTTTAACCATAGGGCTTTCTTGCGCAAGAAATTCATGTTGCCTGTCTACACTGGCCTCTTCTGGAAGAGCTCTTGCGCAAGAGGGCTTATTCCTGAGTGGGAGTGTCAGAGTTCTTGCGCAAGAAGCCCTGATTTTATACATTAGAACGTCAGTTTACTTGTGCAAGAACACGCGGCCAGTGTAGACAGGCAGCAAGTTTTTGCGCAAGAGTGGTTGCTTTTGCGCGAGATCGCGCCAGTGTAGCCACAGCCTTAATGTTTTCAGGGATGACTGATTATTGTTCATCCAACTAATACGAAATTTTCATGAGCCACTATTTTTTTCCTAAGTATTTCTGTATATATGGTAGAATTACAGGATCAATTGTGATGAGTAAATTATTAATTCTTTTGTAATGAATTTCACAGTTAAACAAAATATCAAAGTACTTTTAATGTTTCTCGAGAGGACAAAGTGAATATATATTTGAATATTGCATATGACAGAAAACATAAATTTGAAGGGTGTAAAATCATGTGATATGTGTCAAAGTGTACCACATATACATCAAATACATTGGAAAAAGTTCAGAAAAGGGCAACAACAATGATTAGGGGTTTAGAATGTCTGCCATAGGATAAGAGATTAATAAAACTGGGACTTTTTTTTTAGGTTAGTAAAGAGGAGACTAAGGGGGGATATGATAGAGGTCTATAACACCTTTATTGATATAAAGTTTCTTTTTTGGTTTATGTAAAAGGAGGACAGAGTGACTTATTATAGCCAGCCAACTTCAGTGGTTGTACTTTATTCAGTAACTTCATGGGGTAGCTGAGTTAGTCTGTACAGGATAAAGAGCTGTACCAACAGCTCTTTATCTGTGTAGATTCTTGTGCTAGTACTCTTCCTCTCTAAGTGCTATCCTATGATCCTTATCTGCTTCTTTTAACTATCCAATTTTTAGGTGCTTACCAGGTTTGCCTTTTTGGTTTTCCCTTTGATATTTACATACCCTCTGCTTCTTTTTTCCCACCCCCTTCCATTTTTTTCCTTTCCCCCTCTCCCTTCTCCCCTATTTATTTTGGGTCTGGACATCCTAAACTCAAAACTCTGGTCATCTGAAGAAGTGGCCTATGCCCACGAAAGCTCATGATACCATCTACATGTTTTGTTAGTTATAAAGTGCTACCAGACCATTTGTTGTTTTTTAAGTTTATTCAGGAAGTTGTTCAGGAAATAAACTATTTTGTTAAAACTGTTTTAATAGTTAGAAGTGACCTGCAGATGGCAATATTGCTTTCTTGTTGGGATCTTAAGTAAGAACATTATGCTGATTTCTGGAACTGGAACTCTGTTAAGGCAAAATGGAACTCCTTTCTCTTAGCCTTAAATTTACTAAGGAAGTGAAAATACATTATTATCAAAATGAATTGGCTTGAATAAAAATGGCACTAATAGACTTGACTGTTCTAAGGATAAAAATTATGAGAAACTGATGTCATGTTTTCTTTTGCATTTCTTCAAGTTAGTAATTATGTAGCTTAAATAAAACAATGTAATTCAATGACCTGAGCTACACAGGGTTCTTCTATTATTTATCTTAGTCCTACCACTTCTAATATCACTTCTTGTGTATTAAATTACAGTAGTTGCACAATGGTCCAGCTTTTGGAGTTTTATAATATGTCTCAGGGTATGTCTACATGGCAGAGTTTTCCTGGAAAAATGGCCTTTTTTCTGGAAAAACTACACTTATGTCCACACTGCAATTGCGTTCTTTCGACAGAACAGCAGTAAACCTCTTTCTATGAGGAAAAAGCCTTTTTCCAAAAGAGCTTTTTCGGAAAAAGGCATATGTGGACGGGGAAGAGTGTTTTTTTTTCGAAAGAAGAGGCCTCCAGGAAAAAGCACAGGTGCCCGACTAACCACTCTGTCCATAGTAATCACAACTTAAATGCGAGATAGCGTCCAATCAATGTGGACACTATTTTTCGAAAAAGCAGATCACTTTTTCGATGCGCTTTTGCTGTGTGGACAATCTTCTGGAAAAGCTTCTTCCGAAAGAAGCCTGCAGTCTAGACTTAGCTTCTCTTTAACAAGTTGTCATACATCCATCACAGATCCTACTGTATAATACTCCAATTTGATCTGATCAAGGTGAGGCAGGACATTAGGAATTTGTCATAGCACAGTCCCTGGCAAACATCTCCCTGCTCAGGGAAAGCAAGGAAACGAGGGCACAACTTCTGCAGGCTTGTGGCTTTTGCTCTGCTCCATATGCAGCCCACCTATATTCCGCTTTGGTTCCTGCATAAGTGATTGCTGAATGTTACAGACTAACAGAATGGGGGAGAGGACAAAGCTGCACTACCATAGAATCTGCAGCAGAAAATTTACAAGTATCTCAGGAAAAGTTTCAATAGCTTCTCTCTGCAGGAGTCCTTTGAGATCATGGTGAGCATCAATATCCTGCTCGGACATGTCCATTAGTTACATAGGGGTATGTGCAGCTCACAGAAACACAGCCAGTCTCTCATTTTTCCATGCCCTCAGCCCTGCACTCCACAGCCACTTATCTTGGGTCTCATACCCTGCTTACTGGTCCCCGGAAAGCAGCTGTTCAGACTGGCTATGTCCATCAGCAGAGAACAGTTCTTGGCTGCCAGACACACTTGACAACCCCAGGGGGAGCTCCTGATCTTCATCTACCTCAACCTCTTAATCTACTATTTCATCCTCCCGGTTAGGCTACCCATGTACCTGTGCCCTGCAAAGAAACCATGAGGTTTGTGGAGGTGGTGTTACTGCCTAGGATAGCATCCTGCTCCTATAGAAACAGCAGGTGTTTGGTGAAACGTGCATCAGATCACTTCACGGGCTTTATGACAGGCTTGTCTCTATTCTTTAACCTTTGATCTGCACTGCAGCATGTCCCTTTCATACCCCTTTTCACGCAAGGCTTAAGAAATGTGCCCATACGTGTTCTAGTCCCTACTGGTAACTCTCAGCTGGGACTGAATAGACTCCTCCTCATACACTGATCAGATCCAACAGCTCTGCAGCTGTCCAAGTAAGGGAATGTTTGATGAGATGACCAAGCATGGGCACCCTGGGAAGATGCCATGAGACCACTGCACGCTGTGCCAGCTTGCAGTGGGAAGTCCAGATGCTCAGTCTGCTTAAGATACCACAGCTTGTAAGATCAGCCCTGTATGGTTTACCTCCTGCATTGCATCAAATATCTCAACAATGAGGTGGATGAAACTAGACAGTCACTATCCTCTCCAATGAACTCACACAGAAAAGCCAGCCAGCAGGAAATGGAATTTAAATTTTGTGGGGATTGCATGGAGCAGGGTGGGTAGCTGGTGATCCAGCTGCATATGGTTGCCAGATGGTTTCAACAAAAATACTGGACACACTTGACATTACATCACAATCTACATTACATCTTATTTAGAAAATACGAGACATTTATATTTTCTTGTTTATATTTTCTCAATTTTTTTCCTGAACAGAAAGCTCAAATACTGGACTGTCCGGGTCAAAACCGGACACCTGGCAACCCTACCTGGTTACAGTTCAAACAGCTAACCAGAGTGGCTGATTGAGAATTGTGGGCCACTTCCTAGAGGCCAGAATCAGTGACCAAGTGTCTCAAGGTGTCTACGCTGCATGTTTGTCAACAACACAGGGAGGGGAAAAGAAAAAAAGTCCCTCGTAGAGCTGGAAGTTTTTTGTTGACAACAATGGCTGTTTTTCCCAACAAAAGTGTTGCATTGTGAATGATCATGAAGTCTGATCAACAAAAAGCACTTTTCCTCACCAAATCTTGCTAGTGTAGACAAAGCCTTAGACATCTAAAGATGCAAAGAGGTGCCTAATGTGATTTTCAATGTGCCTAGGCATGTAATTCACAATGGGAATTACAAATCTGGCCCTGGGTGTCTTATCCAAAGTTGCAGGATGTTCGTAGTAGAACAAGGAATTGAGACCTGGTTCTCTTGTGGCCCAAGTCAACATCTTGACTATTTGAACTGTTCTTCCTCTTCGTTATCTTTGTAACAGTTTATATCATCATAATATTTTATTTCAAGTTCTTTAATTCTTCTTATAATAAACATTTTGAGATTCAACTAATTTTGCAGTGTGTTTCATTTTATATTAAATCAGGAACTGTTCTAAGTAGTTTTCATATTACCTAAAGGGACACTAGGAGTTCATAATGGTTTCTAACTCAATTTTAAAATTGACTGGACTTAGGGTACTACTGCATCTGTCCTTCCATTTCTCTGCAATTTTGTTGGTACACAATCATCTTTTCTCTCCACTGTTATGTAAGATGTGCACAAAAGGGGAAACTGATTAAACAGGAGAAACAGTGAAAATTATTCCACCCCAAATGCTTTGAAATATAGAAAGAAAACAAACAATTTTACATGTCAGTTTTATTACTGCTTAATATGTAACAATAGTAGAAAAAAACTTACTTGTGTGCTGTAGCTCTTTAATGCTTTTACTGTACTCTGATGAACATTTTAACAAACCCGTTTCAATAATTTGTACTAATGTATGAAAAAAGCCATCTCGTGAAGCAAGGACATAAGTTAGACTATTTTGTGGTCTTTATGTATTGTGTTTTTATCTGTAGTATGACATTGATTTAAAGAGGTTTTGTAGATTTTCTCTCTACAAAACTTGATTTATTACTATTACGTTTTCATTGGCTCATGTGCTTCAGTTAAAACGCTCAGGAAGCACCATAAAAAGCATCTTTGACACTTTTGCATTTATATTTGTTTGGAATTTACTCAGAAAAGCTTCACTGTTGAATGAAACCTAGATCTATTTTTCCAGCTATGGATTTCTACTGTGCCTACCATAGTAGTATGCTGTGAATTCCTTATATAAGATTAATTGAAATCATATTGTGGACTAGTGAGGTCAATTTTCTCTGCATCTTCCTAGATAGGTG
Source organism: Pelochelys cantorii (assembly GCA_032595735.1). Taxonomy (NCBI): domain Eukaryota; kingdom Metazoa; phylum Chordata; order Testudines; family Trionychidae; genus Pelochelys; species Pelochelys cantorii. The sequence continues at coordinate 29,718,010 of CM064332.1, forward strand.
AGCTTTATAAGGATCACTTTGAAGATTGTTTTTGTACATTAGGGCAGTTAGCAACTCTTTTTGTTGAGGAAAGATCTGTTTTGTACTGGAGAATGACAAAGCACATGTGTATTTCTTTAATAAACTAGAAGATATCACAAAAAGTGGTAGAAGTCAATACATAAATCTAACCATTTAAGGAGTCAGCTGTGTTTGGTTAGGTTGTTTTTAATTTATGGCCACTCTGCAGACTGCATAAGTGCAACCTATAAAAATGCTTATAACTGTGTGAATACTTTTTCTGTTCCCAAGCTCTTTCAGCAAACAGTAATACAGTATCTCACACAGACAGCAGTTTAGCTCATACACATCATTAATGTTTGTAATGCTTTGAGATCCTTAGGTGGAAGCAGGGCCAGATTAATTTTTATGGAGGCCTGGGGCTAATAGATTTTGTGGGGCCTCCCTAGGCTCTGGGTCAGGGCCAGAAATGAGGGGGTCAGTGTGTGGAAGGAGACTTCTGGATAGTGGGCTGGAGTGGGGATGCGAAATTTATGTGAGAGGTAAGATGCAGAAGAGGGGTGGCAGTGTGGGGTTTGGGCATGGGCGTTGAGCTATATGGGCTTGTGGTGCCCATGCTCCAGCAATATTCAGAGCTGGGGGCCCTTCTCCAGCAATATTTGGAGCTGGGTCTCTTCCCCCGGCCCTGCCTGGAGCAGGCCACCTCCCCCCCCCCCGCGCGTCCTTCCACCCTGGCCCCAGACCTGGCCCCAGATCCGGACCTGGACCGTCCCTGCCATGCGCAGCTTTCAGTCTGGCTCCCCCTTGCTGGCACGCAGGTGGGTGGGGAGACGCCAGGGCGTGATGTGATGTCACGGCCCGGGACTTTAAAACTGCTCGGCACGGCGTTGTGCCACGCACCCTAGCTCCGGGTTTGGAGTCCAAGGACTTCTGGGGCCCGAGCGCAGACTCCAGCCCCGCAAAGTGGAAGGCAGAAGGTAAGGTAGGGGAGGGGAAGAGAGGAGACGGGGCTTGTGTGGAGGGGGAGGGGTGGGAGAGGAAGGGGCTTGTGCGGAGGAGGAGGGGGAGGGGGAGGGGGAAGAAAGGGGAAGGCACCAAGAGACAGGGTGAAGGAGAGACAAATGCCAGGGGGCCAAGTGCAGACAATGAGCAAAAGGGCAGGAGTCGAGGTGTCAGTGGGAGGGGGACAGGATGATGCTGGGAGAGGAGAGGAGAGGGGAAGGGCATTGGGGGCTAGAGGGGAAAGGGGGAGGTGCTGGGAGAAGGCTTGAAAGAAGGGTTGGGCATGAGAAAGGTGGGAATGGAGCAAGTCATGTGTGAGGGCACAGAGGGGCAGGAGGGGAACGGGGCAGAGGGTGGTGAGGGGGTGGGCATCAGGGAAAAAGAGGGCAAAGGGGGCAGGAGCACTAAGGGAAGGGGGAGGCACCAGGAGGGTGCAGGGCTAAGGGAAGGTGCAGGTGCCAGGGGATTCTGGGGTGAAGCAGAAGGGCAGACACCTGAAGGGGAGGGACCAGCACCAGAGGAGAGAGGCAGGGTAGGTGTGTAGAGGGAGGTGTTAGAAGAGGGGATGAGGAGGGGTAGTTCACATGATCAGAGTGGGGCTACTGGAGAAGTGGGCACAGGGGGCAGAGAAGGGCTGGTGGAGGGGGGCAGGTTGCAGGAGGGCTGAGGGCAGTGAGAAGGGCAGGAGTCAGGACATCAGAGGAGGGTGAGGAGTTGGGGGGCAGCAGGCACCAGGGGAGCTGATGGAGCAAGGGGAGGAGACATGGCAGCAGAGAGAAAAGGTAAAGGTTTGTAAAATATTTATAAATAACTTGGGTGCCACAGTGGCACATCCAAACAAGCCACATGAACTCAGTACTGGTGCAGAACACAAAATTCATTCTGCTCATGGGAGGAAACTCTTAGGCTATGTCTACACTGGTGGCTTCTTGCGCAAGAAGTCTTGAGCAAGAACACATCCACACTGCTATGTGCGAGCTGTGCTTTTGCGCAAGAGCATCCATGGCCATTTTAGCCATAGGGGTTTCTTGCTCAGGAAATCCCTGCCGAGCATCCACACTGCCCTCTTGCGCAAGAGAGCTTACACCTGTTAGAAAAGAGCGTAGCTCTTGTGCAAGACACCCTCTCTTACCACACCGTACTGTAAATTTCCTTGCACAAGAGCAGGCGGGCAGTGTGGATAGTCTGTGGGTTCTTGCGCAAGAACAGCTGTACTTGCACAAGAAGCCGCGAGTGTAGACGTAGCCTTAGAGAGAACACTTCCCCCAGCCTCTCTGCCCCCGAGTTAATGTCACACACATTGGGTAAATGCAATTGCAGGATAGTTGCATGAGGGGGGTTTGGTGAGGGCCACACTAATCCCTGTTGGTAGAAGGATGGTGGGAAAAGGGTGACATGACACCTTTTACTTCTGGTCATGTGTCCATCTTGCCCCGAGCGTGTTACCTCCAGAGGCCTGGTTAACGAGGGCCAGGGGGCGTGGCTAATGGGGCACCACCAAAAATTATACAAACCTGCGGCCCCTGGGTCTGGGTGGAAGAGGGTGCAGGGTCTGAGCTAGGGATGCTAAATTGCATGTAATTAAGTAGCCATATAACTGCTAAAAATTTCAGTGGTTACATGTGGGGCAGCAGTCAGCTCCCGCCTCCTCTCTCCCTTACCATGCCTGTATCAGAGGCAGCAGTGCAGGAGGGCAGGCAACTACCCAGGAGCTGGTGCACATGGGGAGCTGATTTTTACGCCATGGGACTCTGTGTAACCGTGAATGTTAACTGATGAGCCCTGACTCATCTGTTATCCGTGTACATAATTACACTTTCACATCCCTAGTCTAGGCAGGAGGTGGGGATACAGGCGTGAGCTGAGAATGGCGGTGCAGTGACTGGGCAGGAATGAGGTGGGGGCACAGGAGAGGGCAGAGGATTGGGGCACTTATCTGGCATAGCTCCCGTTTGACAGGGAGAAACAGGTGATTCTACACCATCCTGCACTTGCAGTTAGTGCTCCCCCCACCACTCCCTTTGGCTGCAAATCCTGGCCAATGGGAGCAGCAGGGGAGAAGCCTGCAGACAAATGCAGGGACAGAGAACTTTCCTGTGCTATTGGCAATGCACACAGCTCCAACTCTGGGGGCAGAGAAAATGGCAGCACGCTGAGCCACTTTCCCATCTCCCACCTTCCTACCAGGCAGAGCTGGTCCAGAGCACAGCATGCAGGGGCTTTAGTAGCTGCATCCCAGGGCCCCGGGCTAAGGGAGTGCTACTTAGTCCATGGCCGTGGGCTGCAGCCCCAAAAGTCCCTTTCATAATCCAACCCTGGGGGGAAGGAGAAGTAAATTACTAGTAGAATCTACTGAGATAATTATCCCTTTAGTTACTGGGTTAACTATAAAGCACACAATACTGTATTGTAGATAATTTAGTATATCCCTTCCCTTCTTCACAATAGATCTTTAACAATGAAATAACCTAACAAACTTTGTTTAGTCTTATTCATTACCTATAGAAATTCAAAACAACATTTATATTTTATATACACCTTGGAATTAAATAAAAGTTTGTATAGAAAATTTGAGAGATTGAAGGATACGGTATCTGTTTTCCTGCACTATCAATTTTCCAAACATATTTCCTTTAAAAGCTTTAATTTGATTCTAAGTTGTATTTAAAATATTAAATATTCTTTTGTGAAAATATAACACAGCTTTCTGTGGCTCTGTGATGGATTTTTCCGGGTGCGAGCGCCCCCTCTCGGAGGAGTAGGGGGGTTCAGTGGACCCACCGTCTATGACTGAGATATACTTGTCCCGGGGTCTTGTTCCCCGGAGCGGAGTTCGGGGGTGCGATCCCCTGTCGCTGGTTCGGCGACGGGGTTCAGCGGACCCCCAGCCCCGTCCCTGTTAAGGGTCCTGGTGTCCCATCTGGGTAAGGGTTCCGGAGGCCTGGCCCTGGTAAGGGTCCCAGGGTCCTATCCCTTAAGGCCCTTCCCGGATGGATAGCAAGTGTTCGGATAGAGTTTGAGGTCACCCAACTCCCAGAGGTTTCAGACTACAGGGTAAGTTGGGTAGGCTAGGACTGCGGGAAAGGGGGGAGCGTGGGGGACCCGGGCCCGCCCTCTCCACTGGGTCCCAGCTCGGGGGCCTAAGTGGGGGGAAACTAGCGTGCTTCCTCCACGACAGGCGGGGTTGATCCCCGAAACTCGCCTGCCCACAGGCGCCAGAAGCACTCTGCCCCGGGCTTCTTCTACTCCCCACCTTCTGCTGACCCTCCGGGGTATCTGCCCAGGACACTTACCACGCCCGAGCCGTCGGCCCCGTCCGGCTGGTGTCCTAGGGGCTCCGGCGTTGCTCTTTTTTCCCTCCAGCGGGGCGGGATGCTCGTCCTTTTAGGGGGGGGTTCAGCAGCTCCTCCCTGAGCCGCCCCTAGCTATCTCACCTGGCCGCTTTTCAAGTGGCCCGGGGAGAGATGCCGTGCGGGCCAGCCCCGCCCGCCCGGCATCTTCATGCACCGTCATGCAACGGCTGGGGTCCGGAGCTCCGCCCCCTGCTCCACCCGGCCCCAGGCAGCCGGAACGCTTCTCAGGCGCCTGGCCCACCCGCCGCTACCGCGTCTGGCCCCGCCTCCCTCGCCACGGGGCCGTGTGCGTTCCCCCGCGCCGGATCTCAGCCCTCCCTGGCCTGGGGGGGGGCAGTCCCCCTCCCTGGATCAGTGCAGACCCCGCTGGGTCCGTCACAGGCTCTAAAGGGGAAGTGTTGTTTGGTACTTCTGACATAATCCATAATGTATGCAAAACTGCTTGCCTTAACGCTTCTCTAATTATTATGATCATAAAGGGAAATATGGCTAATTAGCTTTTTGAACCAATTGTTTCATAAAATATTAAAGTTTTTAAAACCCTGGCAAAAATAGAACATTCATGTATATATTGTATGATCTAAAAATCATTCTTCCCATGAGTGACAAATGGCAGATGTGAGTATTGTATCAGATGGGGTAGTTTCTCAGTTTCAGTGTAGACATTGTCTCTCTTTGGATAATTGCATGCATGATAGAGATGTGTGGTAGCTGCCCTTCATATACGCATTGGGGACAGTGCCAGACCGAGCCATACTTGCGCCCTGGGCAGCGGGCACGCGGCGCATGCGTGGCGCCTGATTCACATGGTAAGGGGCGCCGCGCCCACGGGCAAGCAGCACATGCCCCCAGGCGCCAACCTATGGGGGGCGCCCACGGGCAAGCAGCACATGCCCCCAGGCGCCAACCTATGGGGGGCGACTGATTGAAGTGGTAAGGGGCGCCACACGCCCGGGCACGTGGTGTATGCACAGCCCCGCCCCTGGGCGCACGGCGCCCCTTACCACTTCAATCAGGCGCCCCCCATAGGTTGGCACCCCAGGCAGCTGCCTGGCTAGCCCCCCCCCTTAATCCGGCCCTGATTGGGGAGTCTGGAAGGAGGGAAAGAATGTTATAACTAAAAAGACATTTCTACCTCAATGCATGCTTTTCCAGATGCTTCTGTTCAAACAAGGCTGAAATGCTGGCATCTCAGGCTACATCTACATTGCAGGTATTTGTCGGCAGAGAGTATGCTAATGAAGCGCTCATTAGAATTTGTCGCGCTGTCATTTGCATATCTCTGCCAATGCTTTTTGTGCAAGAGATTTTTGCACAAGAACAAGCAGTATAGACAGGTCTGTTTGTGCAAAAAAACCCTTTTACGCAAGATCCCTTATGCCTCAAAAAGGAGGCGCTTCATTAGCATACTGTCTGATGACAAATACCTGCGGTGTAGACGTAGCCTCATAGTGACATCTCTCTTCCCTCATTCCATCCATCCACTGAATATTCTTCCCACATTCTGATGTATAGGGTACCTAAGCTACTGAACTGAAAGAAACATAGATGTATTTAATGTGTGGCTGTTCTCACCAAACCTGGTTGACATCACATTCCATTTGAAGATGTTAGTGATTTAAAGGCATTCATGAGTAAGGCTGTAAGTCCATCACAGAAGACTATGATTTTTTGTGACCTCTGTAAGTTCAGGGTTTTGACTGTCAGCATTCCCTAGTGTGGCAGAGCTCAGGTTTTCAGCCCTCCTGCACTGTGGCACTCAACGTGTCATCCTTTTTTTGTCACCTGGGGGCATGCGGTAGAGTTCAGGCTGGAAGCGTGGATCACGCTTCAGCTGCGCGCTGAAGAGTTGTGGGGACTTGGACTTCAATTAATCCTTGTTTATTGTCCATGACTTTTGCTAAAAATAACTGAGACAAAATTTTAACCTCAGTCATGATTGCTGAATTTGGACTGTAGAATCTGTACTATTGGCAGAGATCTATGAGAAAGTAAGACCTAAGCTAGACTTTTAGTTCATCGGTTGAATTTGCAAGGCTAGCATTTGGTCAGATCCTTCCTTAAGTACCCTTGTACTGTTCTAGTGGCGCACAGAGGACTTAAAATTTCTGTAATAATGGAGGATTCTTCTAGTGCAGGGAGTCTTTGGATGGCAGGTTGGCACTGTGTTTTCTCACCACCATCCCCACCCCCACTATAACCCTTCCTAAGGAACAATCCTTATGGAACTATCCTGCTGACTTAAGTCAAAGCTGCTGCATGACTGCTCTTTATTTGGACTTGGGCTTAGTTTAGGCATCAGCTGCCCACAGAATCAGTGGTTGAATAAAGGTGGTTTAGACCAATCTTTCCAACTCACTTCTTTGCCCACCTACCTACTCAAAACATGAGCTTGCAAAGTTAAGGAATGTAACTCAATCATTTTGTCACTTGCACACTGAGTAAATTTACTTTAGAAACTACTGAAAGGCATTAAGCATGAACTCCAGTGATGCCATTTTTAGAGTCAATTTTCTGAATTTGCAGAAGGAAACATGGAAGTCTATCAGTGGGGAAGTAGACTCGGAGGAAACAATGTATGAAAGATGGGCAAAAACAATGGCATAATATTCAGGGGCAGAGGAAATATAAAATATGTTATTCAGTGACTATTAATCTAACTCAAGTAAATACAATGATTTCCATATTTTGAATTTTTCTCTTAATACATTTACTAATAAATTTGTCTCCTTTCACAAATCCTAGGTTGCTTGAACTCCATTTACCTCAGCAGAAGCAGCCAGAGAAGAGCCCCTCTAACTTGGATTTTTTTCTATGGTGTTGCTAGGAGTAAGGAAAATGTACAACCTGCGATTCCTGTAAGATGCCATCAGTGGGAAATTGTCCTTATGCAACTGACCTAGAGGTGACTTAGGAAGAGACTGGAAACTGGTAGAGAATATTTCCTGACTATGTATACTTCTGTGCTGCTAGCATCACTACTTCTGGGTACGTCTACACTTGCTCCCTAGTTCGAGCTATGGATGCAAATGTAGGCGACCGAAATTGCTAATGAAGCGGGGATTTAAATATCCCGCGCTTCATTAGCGTGATCTCGCCGGCGCGTTACTCCACTCAATAGCTGATTCGAACCAGGAAGTGCACGCCAGGACGCATTAGTTCGAACCAAACCCCTTGGTTTGAAATAACACATCCCAGCGCGTACTTCCTGGTTCGAATCAGCTGTTGAGCGGAGTAATGTGCTGGCGAGATCACGCTAATGAAGCACGGGATATTTAAATCCCCGCTTCATTAGCAATTTTGGTCGCCTACATTTGCATCCCTAGCTCAAACTAGGGAGCAAGTGTAGACATACCCTATGTCTTCTGCATATGGATTGTATATTCCCACCTCCGTCTAAGAAACCGAGATTAGCCATCTTGGCAGAGACTAGTCAACAGAAGAGGGAATGCTTAAAAGGCATCATTACCTGCTGCTTTATCCAATTTATGGTTAATTATGATCAGCTGTCAGCATCTTAAAATCTGTTTTTTGGAGCTGGGGCATCAGCTCTTATGCACTGTTTAACTTTACTGGGATGGGTGTTGGAGTCTGGTATCAGCCAGTGAAGCTAGATGAAAAGGATAGCATTGTGATTAAGCCAAAAGGACTAGGTGTCAGGAGTTCTGTATTTTAGTCACTGTATTTTAGTTCTGTCAAATGCTTCCAGCATGATTTCAACCAAGTCACTTAAGCCCAGATTTTCAAAAGTGACCCCTAATTTTGTGCATCTAACTTGAGACATCTGGAAGCTTCACAAATTAGAGGTCACTTGTGACCTCTGTCTTTCTTCCTCCATCTGTGAAATGGGGATGTTTGTATTTACAGGTATACTGTGAGGCTTAATTTTATCTATGCAAGATTTTGAGATCCTCAAATAGAAGGTGCTATATACCTATGATATTTCTTTATTAAATATATTAATGACATTGTTTATGCTATTAAATTGCCATTTATTATTTTACATGATTATTTTAATAGTAATACATTATTTTAATGGTAATAAATTTTCCTTTAAATGGTATGTTTTTTATATACAAATCAGTTTAGAAAAGGATGGTACAGAAGTGGTCCAGCAATTTCAGGAGCAAGTATACAATGTCAATGTCCCTCACAAGCTGTCTGCATCCTTATGTTCTGTGTCTTCATGTGAGATCTACTTTACCAATTATTTATATTAAACACATAACTAGTAGCCCTGAACAGATCAAGGCCCCATCATGCTCTGTATGAACATAGACAAGATAGTCTGTGCCCTAATGAATTTACAATTTTAATCAAAGGCCAGACACAAGTGGATGTAATAAACATGGGGTAGGGGATAGGATAAAAAGTAATAAACTTTATTCTGTTTAGATTCTGTTTAGATCCCATTCTTACCTCCATAATAAGGGTGCACATCTACTTACCATATTGCACATGTAGTCTTTCAAATTAAAACTCTTCATCTCTGCAGATTATTCATTTCTCCACTATCTAAAAGGCTAAGAATCTTTAGCCTATGCTTGGACTTAACCTCCCAGATACCTTCCTACAGTCTTAGGGAAACTTGACTAGTGAAGAATTTAGAGTTGTGATGCATTCCTAGTTGTTTCATACTTGCAAGCCAAATTTCAGAACAGACACTCTGACATATTGGCTAGCAAATATCATGTACTATCACTGTAAGAATTTTACACTATTAATGAGATGTGCCTGTGAGTCACTTGAGTATCATGTTATACAGCATCAGCATGTTTTTAGACTGCACTTAATCTAATATCTCCAGGAGTGTGTGCCAAATTCAGATGCAATATAAATTGGTAAAGCTCCACCAAACTTGATAAGAGTGGCACTTGTTTACATCAAAACTAACTTTAGCTCATATACATAGAACCATTTTAATATCCAAGAGATTATTGGTCTGTTTTTAACAAGATATTATGAAAATTGCATTTGCTTTTCAGAATTATAACCCTGACTGCCAAAGATCAATGCCAGTTTACATGACTGTATATCATATTATGATAAGCATTCTTGCAAGAACTTGAGTATATAGAAATCCATTATTATAACATGAAGTACATGAACAGCACAGAGCACACGGTTGTAAATGTCTCCCTTAGTTCTGAATATATACAACACATATTGTGATATGGGAGAAGCATACTCAAGTAGTAAGAAAAATAGAGCAAGACAAATGCACATTCAGGCATAAAAACAATGTGACCAAAATGCATTCAGGGATCTGTATAGAGATACACAAAACCACAACTAATTTGGGTTGCACAACAAACATTGTTTATACTGTGTCTCCTGTTCTAAACCTTAATTTCTTTCTTGCTACAAGAACATGGACTAGAAAAAAAAGAGAGCATGCATGGAAGTTATTAAGTATGACAAAGTAACAAGGCTTCCAACATTGACCCAACACATTAACTACCACTGAACAAATTAAATTTATCAAAACAAGTGAGAAGTGACTCTGTTGATAGTTGTTGTTTTTTAAAAAGACACTGGGTGAGTGGATGCAAGGAGGGACTTCATCAAGGAGAAAGGCAAAAAATTAAGAATTAACTAGCTTCCTTCAGATACTAGGTCCCCCAATATTGCTCCATTGAGATCAATGGCAAAACTCCCATTGATTGTGATGGAAGCTGGATTCACTATCTAGATGTCACTGAATTTACAAATAATCTGCTATAACATCATTCTTTGGTCTTGCACCACCCTTACAGTGAAACTATACTATTCTGATGTCTCTTTGTAACCATCTGTCCTTTTATTATTTTTGAACTAATAAGAATGATCCACAAAACTAGGCTTCTGACATTGTGCCTGATAAACAAGGTCATTGAGCAGCCATGATTCATGAGAAAGGTTAAATTAGCTCTAGTAACAGAATTATACCTTCCATTTGGAAAATATCTTTTTTTTAATTCAAAGTGACGATGTTACTGGCACTGTCAGTTTTACATGAAATATTCCTCAAATAGTGGTTGGATTTCCCCCCCCCCCCCTTTTTCCTCCAGTATTTCAAAGTAATGTCCTGTTAAGCATTCTATTGTGAGTCATACCAAAAGTCAGTGCTTCCATGTGACAGGATGATTAGAATGGTGGAAATTCAAATGAGAGGCTCTGCACTCCTTGGTTCAATGCAAGCACCTGTGCATTTTTAAAAGAGGAGTGAAAAAATGTTCTGTCCTATAAAAACTGAAACAACCCTCCTCTTTGCTTTAACTCCTAGTCACCATAGTAAAAAATGAAAAACTTGCCTAGTTATAATCCCAGGTAACAGATAAAGGGACTGGCCACAGCTGACAAAGCAGAATATCCCATGCGTCTTCCTCTAAGTGATAGTCTTCTGTCTCCCATTTTGTATATGCAAGTGTGTGTCACTACTCGGGGAAGTAGTTGTCTGTTTCCAATGAGGCTTATAAACATTCTTGTGAGAAACACATGTAGATCCATCACCCTCTCAACAAGGTGCAGGGGTAATTGGTTGTTTGGGGAAGGGATGCCAGAACCTGTTTGAAATCTGTCAAATCCATCACACTTCCACTATAAAAATTACAAATGACTTGGTACACTCTCCAAGATGCAACTGTTTCTAACTAATCAGTCTTGTCTTTTGCATCTGAGACATTTTATCGGATTGGAATATTTTCATACATACAAAAGGCAGGCCTTTTAAAATTTCTGCACTATGGGAGTAACAACAATATGAGCAACACCCTTATAGTGCGTGATTGTTCATTTTGGGCCTTATCTATGGCCCATTTAAATTAATGGGAGTTTTCCAATGATTTTAGAATCTTCTGGATCAGGGTTCTCATGTTGAAATGTAAAGGATCAGCCTCCCTTTGTTCATATGGAAACAGCTATTCTTGGGCCCATATCAGCCTATTGCAATTCTAACTATATGCACATGTATGCACACACCACAGCTGGATGGAATACTGATTTAAAAAACTTTCTACAAAAATTTAATTTTGCAAAAATTTTCAATATTCTTCTGTTTTCTGACCAACAGTAATACATGTGTGCATATACATACCCACCACATATAAAAACTACATTAAAATGTTAATATTGCAGAAGTTAAACGCGCAGTAGTTAGAAAATTCCAGAACTTTCATTGCCTGTTCAAAGATAACAGCTCTAACAAATTCTCCAGGGTATACATAAATTATGATTGTCATTGGCTAATAACTTGATGAAAACTGCTTGGATTTTCATAAGGAAAGTAAAACCACTGAGGTAAAGGTTATGAAATAGCGCCTGCTACTCCTTCTCCATTTGTGTTGAGTTAAGTTGTCTCTGAGTATGCCTACTGGACTGGGCCCCTCAGACACAGTAGGCTGAGGAGCACCTGTCTTCCCCCAGCTCTAGTAATTAGGTTCAATATAAACACCTGGATCCCTAGAGAGAGGCAGCCATGTGCTTGCTCAGAGGCAGAAACATAAGGCACCAAGTGAACTTACAGCAGCCATGGGCAACCTAGGCTAGTAAGTGGGCTACCTAAGTGGCCATCCTTCATTTCAGTGGGCTGCAAGATTGTCTTAACCAAGAGAATGTCCCAGAGTAGGGTAGTTTTGCTAACGGTGCCTGCATACCTAGAACTTGCACGGTGTGCGGATTGAACCGTGGTACCACTTTGACTGGATGCAGAGGGAGCGCATGGCTCTCACAGTCAATGTTATGTGCCCTGGCTTTACATGTGTCCTGGCTTTACATGCGTGTCACTTTAGTATTACCAGTGGAGGAAAACTACTCAGATAGAAGCTAGCAGAAGCTGACAACCCTATGTATGGGCAACAGTAAACAAAATGTCTCATGAGCCATACAAAGAACACTGATGTGCTGCATGTGGCTCTCAGGCCACAGGTTGCCCACCACTAACTTACAGACATCGATAAGCACCTATAGAGTTAGGATAGTTCTAGGGTTATAGTTTGAATAGAAGATGCAATACCAGACCCACCAGCAGGGGGACAAAGAGGAAACTGCCCTGGGGCCTGTTGATTCAAAAGGGCCCAGGACTGTGGCAGGAGCAGTGGCTAGACCCTAGGGCTCTTTAAATGACTCTCAGAGCCCTGGGCAGCGCACTCTGGGCAGCACCAAGGATTGGCTGCCCTCAACCCCGCCCCTTCTGCCTGAGGACCCGCCCCATCCCCCCCTTCCCCAGGAGCCCGGCGAGGCTGTCAGTTCCCCTGTGCAATATGTATTGTACCATTAAATGCATGTCTTAGGTTCAGCAAACACGTTTTGTATTTCCTGATCTAATCATTGCTTATAAGTGCTATTCACTGATAGTATGCAGATGTCTGTTTACAATTTTATGATTCAATTTAAAGCTGTTTATACAATTCATATGGTGAACAAATGTTGCTAAAAGTCTTATTTTAACAGGATTGAAAGTAATGCAGTGGGCTAGTTTCTATTGTCTATTAATTCTATTCATTTAAGAAATCAGCAAAAATATGACGATCTGTACCAATCCTATTACATTAGCACATCAATTCTATAAGAGCAGAAATTATTTGGATTTCTTCTGTTCCTAATATACTTAAAATGCCTTCTAGTTGCCCCTAGCACAGGCCTGAATTTCTTCCATGATGTCTTTAGTTTCCCTTATCAGCTTTCTGTATGTCATAATTTCTAATTTATATTGACTGCCACCTGTTCCCCCCATTTATTAAATATAGTTTTTGATTTCTAAGGCTCCCTTCACTTTCCCACTGAGCCAGGAGGGTTTTTAGCCAAAGTTGACCTCTTTTTGACTGTGGAATCACGACTTTTTGGTCACCTAATGAATTCATCTTAAATAACTTCCAGCTTTAATTTATATTTTTCTATCTATATTTTTCGTCCTAGTCAATTTCACTTAAAATTTTCCTCAGCGTTGGAAAATGAGCACTTTTGAAGCACCAAGTAAATATTTGCCCATATTGCTTGTAATTGGGTCATGATCACTGGTCCCAGATAACAACCAACTTCCAGTCTAGGGATTAATTGATTTTTATCTGTTCTCATAAGGTCCCACTTAAGGATTATCTTCTGTTGGGTACATTGCCTTTAGTGTTAGAAAATTATCTAATTATACTGTAGTTCAAGTTATGAATAACTCTAAAATAGGTAATGGTGTCTTTTGTGTAGCAATGAACTACATCCACCCTGCTTCTTTTCTCCTGCTCTATCCTTTCTAAGGAGGTACAATCAGTGATTTCAACATTACAGTCATGAAGATCAACCCACCAGGTTTTTGTTAATGCCAATCAAATCAATTCTTATTCAGAACTGTCGGTTCCTCTTGCTTGTTATTCAGACTCTAGTACTGGGATGAAAGCAGTTAAAAATATGTTCTTCTCATTCTTTGCAGCATGCTAAGCTTGAGTTTTAACTGTATTTGCCTTATTAGCCCTTTCAGTGTGATATTAAATGTCCTCCTTGAACCCAAACCTTCAGCTCCATTCCAGTCAAGAGGTCACCTCCAATATTTTATACCTTCTCCTTTTTACCTCCCACAAGGTACCAGAAGGATCTCTGAAAAGATTACTTGGACTTTCCTTTTCTTCAGTTTGCTTTCAAGATCCCTGAAGTGTTCCATAATCTGTGTAGTTCTATATGATGCTGTATCATTTATTCGCAGGGTGTCTCAAACTGTGGAGCATAAACCCACTCAATCTTAGAGTAACATCTCATATTTCCAACTAGGGCTGTCAATTGATATGCATTAACACCTGCGATTAATGCAGGGAAGGATTAACGCATTAATTTTTTTAACGTGTTAATCACAGGCATTAATGCTGTGCTGCCCCTTTGAAGTGCCGCTCTGGCGCTTCAAAGGAGCAGTGCATTAGGAGCCGGGGGATCAGCTGGAGTGCCCAGCTGATCCCTGGCTCTGCGTTATGCTGTCCCTTCTCATGCGCTGCCCCTTTGGAGCGCCGCCACAGCACTTCAAAGGGGCAGTGCTGCATGGAGCTAGGGGTCAGCTGGGGATTCCAGCTGACTGTAGGCTCCGGCGGTGCTGCCCATTGGAAATGCCGGGGCGGCGTTTCCAAGGGGCAATGAGGCACGGACCCGGGGTCAGCTGGGGACTCCAACTGACCCCAGGCTCCCGCGGTGCTGCCCCTTGGAAATGCCAGCACGGCCTTTCCAAAGGGTAGCTGCACTGAGCCTGGGGTCAGTTGAGGACTCCAGCTGATCCTGGGCTTCTGCAGCGCTGACCCTTGGAAACGCTGGGGCGGCCTTTCCAAGGGGCAGCACTGCACCGAGCTGAGGTCAGCTGGGGACTCCAGCACTGCTGCTTTTCAAAGGGGCAGCTGCACTGAGCCTGGGGTTAGCTGAGGACTCCAGCTGATCTCGGGCTTCCGCAGCGCTGACCCTTTGAAATACATCTGCAGCGTTTCAAAGGGGCAGTGCACGCAATTAATCGTGTAATTAATCACGATTGAATGTTTTAATCACATGATTAATCGCAATTAATTTTTTAATTGCTTGACAACTCTATTTCCAACCTGTTCTCCTTGTGTTCTTTGCTGAATTCTCTACCCACCCCTAGTTTATTGGGTGGAGCCATAATACTTCTGGTTATTTTGAGGGCTATGTGAAAGGGGCGTGAATTGTGGAAGGAGGAGTGTAGGATGGAAAGGAATCTCTGTGTTAAATACATGCACCCCACTCCCTAATACCGAAAATTTGCCCTACTCTGTTTGTTTCACTGTTTCTGCTTCTGAGGTTATATCTAGGGTATTACACATCCTGTCACCGCTAATATCTGTGTAAAGGTTCTCAGAGCTCCTTTCAACCATAGCTGCTAGGCACTTCCCAGGTGAAGTAGTTCTACATAGTGAGGTCCCTAGTGGAGTTCCTGGAGTATTCTGCTCTTTTCTCTTTGCTGGCTAGAAAAGGCTGTTCCTCAGAGTATGCATTTCAGATACTCTAACTGGATTTTAGGGGGTCCCCCATGATAGGAAGCACTGTATGCCCTGGTTACCACAGACATATTACCTATTAAAGTGTAGCTACTGCTCTGAGCTGTGTTTGCTGCTATTTTTGGTAGATGTTCTCAACATACTCTACCCTTACATAGTTATCGCACACGGAAAATTCCTCCCACATCTGCCTGTGCATAGGTGGGGTTGAGCACCTATGTGGTACCAGTTAGATCTTATTTCTCATTTTGGATTTATTTCCTGAGAACACCATTGTTTGTTCCATGAGTAGTTGGAAAGCAGAACAACTTCTTGCTAATTTAAGAAAAAAACTACAAACAAAATGGGCTAGATTCAGTACAACTCCTTTATTTCAGTGGGGTTACACCAGCAAAGAATGGCCCAGTAGTTGTGGAAGATGCATCAGGAGCAGCAAGTATTAGACAAAAGTAATCCAACTTTAAAGCAGGGCAATTGATTTTCTACAAAATTTTAGACAATGGCATAGCTTTATATTGCTGTTTAATTGTTAAATAAAACTATTTTCCTTCAAAGCAACTCCATTAATGAAACTATAGTAAAAGTATACTTAAAATTCAGGGTTTTTCTCCCCCCAAAAGTACAGCAATGTTCAAATAGTTTCATCCAGCTGATGATCTAGGTTTTATAGATGCTTGTCAACATAGGAATCCTGTTTCTTTTCCACTTTCTTCCCATTAGCAGGAGATAAGTTGTGTTTTATGCTTTGCAGCTCCTAAGAAAGAAAGTGGCACAGGCAGCATAGTTCAAAAGGATGCTGCTTTGTTTTGTGCTCTGCCCAGTGTTGTTCTTCTTTTGACATTTATTGTGCTGAATCTTAAATAATCTCCTGGTGAATGTCTATGTCACTTCATTTATTTGTTTACAGATTTATAAAACCTCCGTTAATGATTGCTCAGGGAACGTGTACATGCTGTTGCAGTACTCACGTGACTGTACAATAAGTTCAGACATATTTTGAGAACAAAAACCAGCCATTTCCCAAAGGGCAAATAATCTTTGTTCATAACCCCAGCTCTCTTTTGGTCACATATGTAAGAGAAGGGGGGAAAAAAGAGGAGACCAGTGCTTTGCAAAATGCCATAATTGTCAGCCAATTTGGTTGGTGAGTGACAGTGAAGCATCAAGTGCCTGAATTAAGAAAGCCCTGACACCAGTTCCCCTGATGTTCCAGTTTAGGATCCGTGAGCTGGAGCATTTCAACTGACCTCATCTATGTCAGCAGCACATAGGGAGAGAGGAGCGCACTTAAGCTCATTTATGTTGTCCTAGTTGGCTGGACCTACACTGCTGCATCTACACCTATTATGAGGTACCTCTGAGCCTATTAAATCATCCCTCAGTCTGATTACCTGACAGCACCATGTCAGTCAAACCTGGGCTCAGCAAAAACCACAGGCAAAGGTCTAACCCGGTGTCCCCAAGACCAGAGATATACCTCCCAAAGCAGGGGAGCCGACAGCCACGCCAGGCCCTTGGGCAAGCTGTCAGGGGAGCCCAGCTCCATACTTGTAAAAGGGGCGGGGGCAGGGCAGCCAGCCCTGAGCACTGCCCAGCCCATGTTGCCTCCACCCCTCAAAGCTTCCCAGAGCATGCGGTGTGGTGCTCCAGCAACAATTTAAAGGGCCCGAGGTTCTGGCCACTGCCACTGGCACAGTAGCAGCATCAACAGGCAGGAGCTCAGGGGCCTTTTGAACCGCCAGGCCCCAGGGCAATTGCACCCTTTGCCCACCCCATTGGCGGCCCTGTCCCAATGAGATCAGCCACTCTAGGCTGTTAAACGTCACTGCCTCACTAGGATCTCCCATTGCTTGGGGGGTTCCAACAGATTGCTTCTTCTCCTGTTCAAGTCCCTGTCTTGTTCCGACCACTTTATTGATTCCTGCTGTGGCTTCTGGTCCCAATCCCTGCTCTGACCGTCTACTTCTCAGTTTCTGACAGAACCCTATGCTAAGATACAGGACCACATCTTCAAGCATGAATGTTCATCTAGTCCTAGTGATAACTTTCTCCTTTCTGGGTGCTTTAAGCACATGCTAAAGTTGCATTGGGTTAATGAAGCTGCAGCTTAAAATTAAGCATACGTATGAGGTGAAGGAATCAAGGCCTAAATGAAAAAGTTCAGAAAGAAAGCCTATAGCACTACCCATTAACCTTCTTTATGAAAACACAACAGCCCTCCATCACATGAAGAATAGACTATGTGCACTTTGAATGTTTTAATAGATAAAAACATAATTATAATACAGTCCAATTAGTGAATAAGAATCAATGACATTTTCCATTCAATAACATTGGTAGGTTGAATGTTGCACGCTGTGTACTAAAGTAATAGAGCAATTAGTCCAAATGTTAAAGGTAGTTCCCACTGGAAAGGAATGCTGCATATTAGGGCCTTCTAGTAACTGGGGCCAAATGAACAGTAATGCAGAACAAACTGCCATCTGTCATTTCTGAAACAGGAGCCAGGACTAGCACTCCAGTGAGACAAAGACCAAAAGACCAAGGCTGGTGGTTTATCCACTACTGATTTTCATTTTTCTGCTGAAAAAGCTCCTGTTCTGCAAACAGATCAAGATTAAAATGAATTCTTTAAAAGATTTGACCCTAATGGCACCTGTTGCCCCTCTTTTTTCTATTATTTTTTTAAAAATTAGCCTTATAGTGATTCTCATGTAGGCACAACACTGTTAGAAAAGTATTACATTGCTAAGAATTGCATGGAAAGTTTGAGACTTTTACCTATTTTTGCTTAATTTTGTGGAATAGCAAGTCCTTTGACCTATCTAAATGCAAAGCATCTTGATCACTGTCCTCCTCCTGAAGCAGAGCTGTTGTGATTAGAACTGGTTGATTTTTAAAAATGGACAAAAAGGGAGAGGACATTTAATTCAAAAAGCCACACAAATTCCCCTGTTGAGGGTACATTCTAGTTGCTGTGTCACACAGAGTCACAAGAAATCAAGTAAAGTGTCTGATTTAATGGCTAATTTGTCCCATAAATTCTAAAAATAGTACAAAATTACTAATCTAGTTAATTAGGAAGGCAATGGGATTTTGTAGATGTTTCAAAACCTCATTGCCCAGTTAATACAAAGAATTGGGACTCAGGACTCCTCTTGGGTTCTGTTTCTGTCACTGACCTGTGATCTAGATTTGAGAAAATCCCTGAATCTTTCTTTGCTGATTTTCCCGAAAGGCTTTCCAAGCATATTCTAAACTTTTGTGTAGTGCTGGACTGCTAGATGGAAAGATAACACCACCATTCTGCACCTAAGTACTAACAGTTCCACAAATAGCTACCATTAACATCCCTCTGAACAAAGGGAATAAAGCTATAACGTGTAGAGTGTGGATATACTTAATAGATTCAGAAATAACAAAAATGTGAGAAGAATGTGTTATGAACATCACCAGCCTGCACAGACCCTTTCAGCCCCTGGACTACTACTACCACCTTATTTTCCTGACAATCTCATGTCAATCTGTCTTTTCTTTAGGATTTCTGTCTTATTACGTGAGATGTGATACATCACATGCTAAAAGGTAACAACTATACTTGAAATAAAAAGAAACAAATATATCAGGCTAGATTCTCCCCTGGGCTTCTGTCCTTTTGTGTTATTCTAGCGGTGCAAAGGAGCTGGAAAGCAGCCAGATCTGGCCAGCTAAGAATTCCCCTGATGTGATGGGGCTGTCAATTGTCTCAGACCCAGCATGGTTTGTTCCTGCATCACTGCCTCTAATGCCAGTAGCATATTAGGAGTGGAAAGACATAAGCAGGAAAACGGTCTGAACACGCTAAGCTCCAGCCATTTCCAGCTCATGTATGGCCCCTGGCCTACATTTCCATCTAGCATAGGTTCAAGTAATCATTAGCCCTATTCCAGCACAGACTTGTCTAGCTAATTATGGACTCTCAGCTGGGTCTTTGATGGTGATCCTGCTCTCCTATGTTGAAAAAAAATCAGTGCAGGAGAGAATTTCTTTCTTTGAATTTAGTTTTATTCTTGAAACACTACATATGCTATAAACTTAAAAAACAACAAATAGTCTGGTAGCACTTTAAACACTAACAAAACATGTAGATGGTATCATGAGCTTTGGTGGGCACAGCCCACTTCTTCAGATGACCAGAGTGTTGGATGTCCAGAAAAAAACCTGTTGGGGAACACCAACAGGTTTTTTTCTGGACATCCAGCACTCCGGTCATCTGAAGAAGTGGGCTGTGCCCACCAAAGCTCATGATACCATCTACATGTTTTGTTAGTGTTTAAAGTGCTACCAGACGATCTGTTGTTTTTTAAGTTTATCCTGTACAGACTAATTCGGCTACCCACTGAAGCTTTTAAACTTTTAAATGCCTTGAAAAGGGGGTAAATAGTGAGGTGGCAAAATTTGCAAATACTACAAAATTACTCAAAATAGTTAAGTCCAAAGCTGACCGCAAAGAGTTACAAAGGGATCTCCCAACACTAGGTAATTGGGCAACACAATAGCAGATAGAATTCAGTGTTGATAAGTGCGAAGTATTGCACATGGAAAAGTATAATCCCAACTATGCACACAAAAATGATGGTATCTAAAATAGCTGTTACCACTCAAGAAAGAGATTTTGGAATCATTGTGGATAGTTCCCTGAAAACATCTGCTCAATGTTCAGTCTAAAAACTAAATAGCTAACAGAATATTGGGAATCATTAGGAAAGGAATAGATAAGACAGAAAAATAGCATATTGCCTCTATATAAAGTCAAGATATGCCCACATCTTGAATACTGTATGCAGATCTGGTCACCCATCTAAAAAAAGGTATATTGGATTTGAAAAAGGTACAGAAAGGCCACAGAAATGAGTAGGGGTAAGGAACAGCTTCCATATGAGGACAGATAACAAGACTGGGACTTCTCAGCTAGGAAAAGAAATAACTAAAGGATGGGGGGATGTGTTAGAGATCTAGAAAATCACAAATGATGTGGACTCCCACCCTGACCCCCATCCCTATCCCACTCCCTGGTAGCCCCCTTCTGCACATTGAACCCCTCATTTTGGTTTCACCCCAGAGCCTGGGGGGTTCACAAAATCTAACCCTGGGACTCAAAAAGAGTTAATCTGGCCTGTGGGAAGCCCTGAAGCTTGGTATTCCCTGCCTCCTTTTACCTTGCTCCCGCATTGTAGGGCTGGAGCGCCAGGGGAGCGAGATATCTCTGTTGGGGGCCACATGAGTGAGGGTTGGGGTTTTTTGGGGGGGGGGGGGAGGTTGCCTCTCACTTGTGTGGCCCCAAACTGATTTTTCTGTAGATCAGTTGAATTTCACAAAATTGCAGATGTCTGGGGCACAGATAACAGCCTTGAGTACCGCCTACCAAAGCGCCACCCTTGTGCCTGCCACTTGTTGAAACTAGTTTCCTCTGTAGATGTGGTACAGGCTGAATCAAATGAAACCTACAAAAAGCTGGCTAGGTCCACTTTTGCCAAATGCCAAGCACTATGGAATAAAACTGAACACTCAACTATTGGAGCAGAAATGGTGGAAGCAGAATGTAAGCTACAGTTCATTCGGCCAAACCAGTAAGTAGACATTTTGTGCTTTCTACTTTTCCTTTTGTAAAAACAACCCCTGATCATTCTGTATTTAACTTGATTAACCGTGTCTATTAACTATTCTACAGGCTGAATCCAGCAGAGCTGGCCTTCTTAGCAGAATATGCCGTGGTCATGGGTCCAGTGGCGAAGGCACTAAATATTTTCCAAGCAGAGACAAGCGCATGAATGGGATGGCTGCTTCCTACACTATACCAGCTGGATTCAAAACTGCAAAGACTCAAGGTGTCCTCCAAGTTCTGAAGGCCACTGGTAGATGCACTTCAGTGTGTTATTAAGAAGCATTTTGCTGAAATGTTTGAGGACCCGGAGTTGATCACAGCTGCCATCTTGCTACCAAAGTTTAAGACTGCTTGGACCAAGCATGATGCTGTGATTAGAAAAGGTAAGAGACAGTGTTAAAGCAGTACAGCCTGTCAGTATAGGCTCTGCCATGCAATATAGCTGCAATAGGCTGACAGAAAGTTTTCAGTTTGACTGGTTGTTTTTAGATGAGAATGTTTTTTACCTACTAGCTAATATATATATATATATGTTAAAAATAAAACATGTACGTTTAATTCATTTGTCACGTTTTTAGTTCTACACTGAAATGTTATGAGGGAAAGCAGGTTTATCCTTGGATTGATTTAAAAGAGCCAACTAGATCTGATAGCTCTTTAGTTGGCAGCACAATTTTTCTGTAATGTTATTTATTTAGTTACATAACTAACCCTAGTTTTTATATTAGTTCTCATTAATTTATTTTCCAGTATAGGTCCTGACTATCGCCGACAACAGATGGAGCCCCTACAATAACTCGGTTGGTTTTACCATAGATTTCCATAGGACGGCTACTTTTTACTTCTGGATACTTGAGTACAATTAAGATGCGATAGTTTTGTACTTTTACTCAAGTAGTTTTCCAGAAGGATGCTTTGACTTTTACTTAGTTACATTTTTTTCAAAGTAGCAGTACTTTTACTCAAGTCACTTTTTTGGGTACTTTTTCCACCACTGTTGATTACCAGATAGTTTACTAGAACACCTCCAACACCCCCTCAATCTGCTCATCTGGATTTTAACTCTAGTAATCACCAAGCAGAAACAAGGACCCTAAAATGAGTCTGTTCAGCTCAGTTTTTAAAAACACAGGAGTAGTATCTAGGACTCTTTTCAATTTAGGACAGACCTTCATTAGGAACACCTATTGTCCTGTTCCTACCCCCTTTAGCTTTTGCTTGGATTTGGCATCACTACCCTCTGTTTAGTGAGTGCAGTTAAAATAAGCCCTTAAGTAGGGCTTGTTAAATACAGTGCTGCTGCCCTTTAGTCATGCAAGATAACATTTAATTACTCCCTGCATTCAAGTCCAAGTGAATTTTAACCCAAAGTGGCTAAAACTGACCACTTTGGCAAACCAAAACAAATCCATCTGCTGATCACCTAGGCAAAGTAGATTTATCTATGAAAATATGCTCCTGAGACCTTAAGTTCATCAATGGATGGCAGAGAAAATTTCATTAAGACCATGACTTACATAAAAGCAAAACAAATTAAATTGTATTATAGCGCGAGTAAAATCTCCTATTATTACAGTCAAATCAGACAAAAAATCCTAACACTATAATTACATAAAAGCATCATGTTGAGGCGTGAATACATGTACTATATATACTAGTGTTCAGCTCAATGCTTTCTCTCTGACCACTTTTTTTCATGCATGTCCACAGCAAATGCAATAGTGTTTTAGTTTCTCTCTCATCTCCACTTCCTACTTAAGCTTTCATTCATGAAAGTATCCAACATCTATGGAAAATTAGTACAGTCTGCTGAAATATTAAATCAAGCACAACTATTTTTGTTTAAAGAGATTTCATAGTTGCTCCATAAATAGATGTGCAAGATCTTTGTTCCAAATTTTATCTGAGATATAGCCACAGTTTAACTGGAGATAATAGTAGACATATGGTAAATATTGGATTGTAATAAATCTACAATGTAATTTTGTACGTATTCAAATGATGTATATGTAGTCTTGTCCAAGAGTTGATGTGTAAAATAATTTCACAATTTATCGACTATATGACAATGAAATATTTGACACATATTCTACTCTGATTCACACCTGTGTCAATCCAGAGTCATGGGGTTCAGTGGAGTGACAGCAGATTTACACTCACAGCAGAATTTATGCCTGTTTACTTAGAATAATGGATTGCCCAAAGCACTCCAGCTGTACTGATGTATTTGAAAATGATGTATACATTTAAATTGGCTGCAGTTTTCCAGTTTCCTCTGGAACCAGAGCAATTGAATATACTTTACAAATAGGATAATTGTAACAGAGTTATATACACTCATTTTCAGTATCTTAGGGTATGTCTACACAGCAGTTATTTTGAAATAACAGCCGTTATTTCGAAATAATTTTCCTAGCGTCTACACAGCCAATTAAATCTACACAGAAATTATATCGAAATAGCAGAGAGCTTATTTCGAAATTGGTAAATCTTATTCCACAAGGAATAGTGCCAATTTTGAAATTGCTATTTCGAAATAAGCGCTGTGTAGACGCTTATTTCGAAATAGGGGGCCTCCAGCCCTTCCCAGGGTGCCCTGGTGGCCACTCTGGGCACAACCAGGAAAACTCTTCTCCCTCCCCCCTCCCCGGAGTGCTTAAAGGGGTAGAGTTTGGCCACAGTGCCTGTGCCAGCTCCAGGCCTGTCAGCCCAGAGCCAGCAGTCACTGCCCCGACCCAGTGGCCCCAAAACATGAGCCAGCAAGCCACCGGCAGCCAGCCCTCCACTGCTCCCCAGGACCAGTCCCCCAGCTCCCAGGAACCTGCCAGAAAAAGTGGGTGCCTTCCTGGTCCAGGGCGGAGATCTTGGACCTTATTCAGGTTTGGGGGGGAATCCTCCAATGTCCATGATTTCTGCACTAAACGGAGGAATGCGGCCATCTATGGCAGAGTAGCTGCCAGCATGGCCAGCAAAGGCTACATCCGCACCCCGGAGCAGGTGCGGATGAAAATAAAGGCGCTTCAGCAGGCATATGCCAGGGCCACAGGGGGCAGCTCCCAACCAGGGGCAGACCCACACACCTGGGACTATTTTGACGGCCTGAACCGCATCCTGGGGGGCAGGACGGTCCGTGCCCCCCCAGGTAGTCATCAACCCTGGGGCAGAGGGCCCTAACCAAGGCATCAAGGAGGAGGAGGAGAGCCAGGAGCCAGAAGAGGCCATCATCACCACCCAGATGAGCCAGGACCCCCGAGCTGCCCCAGAAGACCTGCCACTGGTGTCATCTCAGGCCAGGGAGGCAACAACATGTGAGTGCCATCACTGTTCCCTTATGCGGGGGGCGGGAGGGGGCGGAAACTAGGGACTCGTGTGGGCCTTGCTGTCCATGGATCATGCAGCAACCTGTGCACGTGCGAGTATATGCCATGCCACCCCTGGGCATGTGGCCCCAGCTGGTTGCCACACAGGGGCCTTACCCTGTTAGCCACACGCGTGTGTGAGGAGGCATGACATTCTCCTGACTCCGGGGTGGGACACAGCAGGACGCCCTCTCTCCACAAGGCCACTCTACACAGAGGCAGGGGACATCTCCCCCCCCACCACCCACACTATATACACCACAGGGGCATGGTGTGGCACTTCCACTCCCGGGGATAGCAGGACATTCCAAACATGGCCTGTGTGCAATCACATCGGCTCTGATGGTGCAGGGAATGGTCACCCTCACCTTGCAGAGGGGGGCTGGGCTTCACTCACTGTGTCCCCAGGGAGAACTGACCACTTCTCTTGTTTCTCCACAGCCGCAGGGCGCACCACCCTGCCTGGGACATGCTCCCGCACCTGAGGGCTCCGCAGGCCCACCCATGCAGTGGAGGGGTACCAACAGCAGCACCTGGGGGCACTGTGAGCACTGCACTGCACCCTCCAGCCCTGGGTGCAAGAAGACCTGCAGCTCCAGCAAGAGCAGCTTGCCCAGGGCCATGGCATTTGCCAGCACCTGCAAACCCTGGGTGCAGAGCGTGCTGCCTCCTGCCACTCCAGCACCTGCTGCCTCCCCAGCTACTGCAACTCCTCCCACTCCTTCTCCCCCTCCCGCTTCTTCCTCTACCTCCTCCTCACCCTCCATCCCCCCGGGGACACCGAGGCCCCCGCACCCGTAGTGCTGGGAGACAGTTGGCCCGGCGAGACCCCCAACCCTGAGCCCTGAGCTTCCCCTCCCCCTCTTTCCCTTGCTTCCCCCTTCCAGCTCCCTCCTCCCAGATTTCCCCCTCTCCTCTCCCACCCTCTCTCTCCCTTCTCCTGCCTCCTTTCCCCAGTTTCACTAGAGTTTCATTCCCTCCCCCACCCCAGTTTGTTAAATAAAGAGAGTTTGTATTTATGAAAATATGTGTATTTTATTTTACACCAGGAAGGGGGTTAGGGAGGGGTTAAGGAAGGGGGTAAGGACATGAGGGAGGAATGAGGCACAAGCCCCCAGTGGGGCACACCAGGGAGATTGTTAGTGCTCCTCATGGTGGAAGCTCTCCTGCAGGGCCTCCTGGATACTGACAGCCCCCCGATGGACCTCCCAGATGGCAGCCTGCAGCAAGTGCAGCCAGGCTCGCAGCAACACATCCAAGAAAAGCACCAGATTGCCCAGGGGCAGCTCTGGCTCCATGTTTCAGAGTGCTGTGATGTCCCAAGTGAGGGCAACCAGAGCACACTGAGACAAAAATGCTTTGTTGTCCCTCATTGAGGTAGACAAGCAAGCAGGGAAACCTGAGAACTGGCTGTCCGGGGGGATAGGAGGGGAAGGTGCCTTTAAGCACAGACCTCAGTTAGCCTCATGCAGCAGCCCCACACAGTAAGTCCTGACCTGGTGCCCTGCCGGAACTGGTTCCAGCCAGCCTTAAATGCGATTCAGAGTCCACTCAGTGTGGATGCGCTATTGCTATTTCGAAATGCATTTTGTGTGTAGATGTGTTATTTTGAAATATCTTATTTCGAATTAACTATTTCGAAATTAGATATTTCGAAATAACACTGTAGAGTAGACATACCCATAGTTGCTAATTTTTTACAAAGATTTCCAGGGACAATTCTGGAAATAAGGCAAGAGTTTGAAAGCAGGTAGGCTATATCCACCAAAAGACCTGCTGACATGAATTTTAAATAAGTATCTTAATTCAGGACTTTAAAAAGTTTAGATAAGGATCCAGAAGTGTGGAATGTCCAGCAGGAGAGCAGCAGGATTGTTCTTATGTGTAAAGAAATCTAGGAAACTAGGGACTTGAACCGGGACACTAGAGCCTTGAGCATTCCATACTCAGTCAAATAAAGCACTTAATCAGGTGCCTGACCTTAAATATGTGAGTAACTCCACTGACTCCGATGGTACTACTCATGGGCAAAGTTAGGCACCAGCTTGATTGCTTTGCTGGATTAAATCCAAATCTTGGGTGGGTTTCAGGGATGAAGGGTAACAGGCAGGGCCGGATTAAGGGGGGGGGCTAGCCGAGCAGCTGCCTGGGGCACCAACCTATGGGGGGCACCTGATTGAAGTGGTAAGGGGCACCGCGCGCCCAGGGGCGGGGCCATGCATACGCTGTGCGCCTGGGTGCCCCTTACCACTTCAGTCAGGCGCCCCCCCATAGGTTGGCGCCCGGGGATGGGGCCGCACATGCGCCGCGTGCCCAGGGGCACAGCCGCGCATGTGCCGTTCACTCGGGGGCGCGGCGCCCCTTACCATGTCAATCAGGTGCCGCGTGCCTGGGGGCAGGGCCGCGCATGCGCCGCGCGCCCACTGCCCGGGGCGCAAGTATGGCTCGGTCCGGCACTGGTAACAGGTAGACGTTTCCCATCAATATTAAAATGGAGAACAGCACAAAGCTGTCAATTTCTGCTGTTCTTGCTACCATTTTTTCTGATTGCCTCAGAGAGCCCACACAAATTGCAAGCATTGCCTCTGAGTCAACACAACTTATCATAATCCCCCTGTGCATATGAGATGGGCTCAGCCAGTAAGGGTGCATCTACACTGCACTCGGAGCTCAAAATAAGCTACACAATTTGAGTTACACAAATTGCGTAGCTTATTTCGAGTTAATTTCTAAATAGCTTATTTTGAAATGTGGTTCTGTATACATAGCACTTATTTCTAAATAAATTGCTATTCCAAAATGTCCCTTACTCCTCAGCTATGTCTAAACATATGCAAATGAGGTGTGGTGATGAATATTGCCCCGCCTCATTTGCATACCTAATGAGCTGCCATTTTTGCGCAAGGGGCTTTTGCACAAGAAGGAGCTTTCTACACTGCTCCTTCTTGGGCAAAAACCCCCTCTTGCGCAAGAGCTGTTCTGCTGCTTATTTTCAGGAGAGGAGAGAGATAACAGTATTCACTCTTCAGGCTCTTAATTGATAGAGAAAGTTGGAGCATTAAGAGCCTCGTCCAACACACAGTGCCTGATTCAAAGCCCCATAACAAATTTTTACATATGTTTTCAAAATTGAGGGCTAAATATAATATATTATGCACAGATAATTGCAGCTAACAGTCAGATGTTTTCTTGACATTTAAAGAAATTCCTTTAACACATTCAGCTATATGTTGAAAAACAGTAACATAATCTATAATGGACTTACATTATTAGTGCTCAATTCCTTTTAAAAACTCCTTATTTATGCACTTTGACAAATGTAGGCACCATCTTTCTTAGTTTGCTAATCCTTGTGCTATTTTACAATCTACATTTTCAAAATAAAATGAAGTCTAATGTGAACAGCGGGGTTATCATTTTAATTTGGGGATTTTTAATTTAAATTAGTGATATTAGTGCAGCACAGAGAGTTGGGGAAAGGACTCCATGATTAAATGAGTTTTTGAATAGTACAATGAATGCTGATATTAGTGGGCTGGAGTGGTTTTATATAATTTTAAATCCATTAAGATTCCCAGCACTCCGTGAGTGCCAAGAAAGTAGCGACTCCATGAGTGCCAAGAAAGTAGTGATTGTGCTTATGAACATCTTTGCCTGTGTTGGAGACCCTTGGGAAATCCTAACGGCTCAGGGGACAAACTTTATGTCCCAGACAGTGCAGCAACTCTGCCAATTATAAAAAATCAAAACAGTGCAAACGTCCGTCTACCACCTCCAAATGGATGGCCTACTAGAGTGTTTCAACAGGACCCTGAAGTCTATGCTTCGTAAGTTTGTCCTGACTGATCTGCGTCACTGGGATCAGTTCCTCCCATCCCTCATGTTCACAGTCTGAGAGGTCCCCCGGGCCTCCACAAGGTTTTCACCTTTTGAACTTCTATAGAGGAGGCAATCTTGTGGGGTTTTGGACCTAGTTTGGGAGATGTGGAAGGAACAACCCTCCTGAGCCAATAACGTAGTGCAGTATGTACAAAACCTCCGAGAGAGACTCAAAGGATTAGACACATTTGCTCAAAAGAACCTCTTACATGCCCAGGAGGCCCAGGAGGCAACTTACTATAAATGGGAAAGAGTTCCAGCCTGAGGATAGGATCTAGTTCAGACTCAAAACTCCTCACATGCTGGCAGGGGCCTTATGAGGTGGTTCAGCGAGTGAGCCCGGTAAACTATGAGGTGCACCAGCCTGACAAATGCAAAGTTCAACACATTTATCGTGTAAATCTCTTAAAACCCTGGAGAGCCCAAGAAGGGTTACTAATAACATCCTACTCACTGGACCGAAAACTGGTCCGCCAGCCGGATGATGCATCAAAACCAGGAGATGTCCAGACTGGATCCAGCCTCACCCCCAAACAGAAGTGTCAGGTACATCAAGTGGTTGCCACATTCTTGTCCGTCTTCTCGGTGAAACCAGGCCGAACTCACCTGGCTGTCTATCACATCAAGATGGAACCAGGGGTTAAGGTCTGGGAGAACCCCCGGCCCTTTCCCCAAAAACTGAGAGAAGTGGTGAAGCAAGAACTCCAGTTAATGCTGGCATTGGGGGTAATAAGGAGTCCTTCAGTGACTGGGAGAGTCCAATAGTCCTAGTCCCTAAGCCCAATGTGAGCACCCAATTTTGCGTCAAATTCCAGAAGGTGAATACCTTGTCCAAATTTGATGCATACCCCATATCCCAGGGGGGTGAGCTGTTTAATCAGCTTGGAGAGGCGGTATATATTACCACTCTGGACTTAACAAATGGATACTGGTGAATCCCCTTCAAACCTGAGCCCAAGGAGAAGATGACGTTCTCCACCCCCTTTGGACTCTTCCAGTTCCGAACCATGCCCTTGAGGTTGTACAGCGCACCTGCCAAATTACAGTGGCTGATGGAATACATTCTGCACCCGCATAGCCAGTATACAGCTGCTTATTTGGATAACATGGTGATCTAAAGCCACAACTGGCAGACCCACTTATAACATGTGGTGGCTGAATTACAGTCCTTCAAAGAAGCCGGCCTGACAGTGAACCCTGCAAAATGCCACCTTGGGAAGGATGAGACCACCTACCTGGGCTACTCTTTGGGAAAAGGCACTGTCTGACCCCTAGTTGGGAAGGTCCAGGCCCTCCAGCGATGTGCCCCTCCATCATCAAAAAAGCAACTCTGCCAGTTTTTAGGGTTAACTGGTTACTATCGCTGCTTCATTGTGGGCTTCTCCTCCATCGCAGCCCCTCTTACTGATCTCCTCAAGTACGAGAGTCCAAACCGGATCCAGTGGACCAAAGCATGTAAGGAAGCTTTCTAAGCCCTAAAGGCCCAGCTCTGTCGAGAACCCATCTTATACAGTCCCAACTTCTCAAAGGAGTTCTTGCTATGAACGGATGTCTCTGATGTGGGCCTAGGAGCTATTCTCTCCCAGGAAGAGGGAAGTGACGAACATCCGATCCTCTACATTAGTAGGAATTTGTTTCCAAGGGAGAAGGCCTACTCTGTAATCAAAATGGAGGTGCTAGCAGTGAAATGGCTGGTAGACTCACTCCACTATTCCCTACTGGGCAGGCACTTCACCCTCTTCATACACCATGCCCCTCTCCACTGGCTATATGCAATGAAAGATACAAACCCCAGAATCATGTGGTGGTACCTCTCCCTCCTTCTGGATCCAATACTGGGCCAGGAGAGCCTATGTAAGTGCAGACTTTTTCTCTAGGGAGGGTGGAGCGCAGTTGAGGGGGGGCAACCCCAATAGGGATCATGCAGGGGTGTGAGGGAGTGAAGAGAGGAGGGCCTGGCATTACAGGGGTTAAACAAAGCCTTTTGGCCTAGCTAACCCCTCCCCACTTTACCTGTAGCCAATACCTGGAAGGAGGATAAAAGGAAGGAACCTGGCTTAGTTAGCTGCTGATCTGCAATGAGATGGGAGTGTGGTTCTGCTGTCTACAGGACAGGAACCAAAGCCTGCCTACTTGGCCAGCCACAGGAGCAAGTAAGCCTCCAACCCCAACCTCTGGGACAAAGGGGGAAACTTGCTAGAACCCTAGCTAAGGGGAAAATCTGGACTCTTGGGGACACACCCCAAACTCAAGGACTATACTCATATAGGGTATGTCTACACTAGCCCCCTAGTTCGAACTAGGGAGGCGAATGAGGGCGACCGAAATTGCAAATGAAGCGCGGGATTTAAATATCCCGCGCTTCATTAGCATGTTCCCGGGTGGTCGCCATTTTGGAAATTGACTAGCCCGGAAGAATGGCCCACATCTACATGCTGCAGAGAAGGGCGATTCTGGAATAAACCCCTTACTTTGAATTACCAATTAAACCTCACTCCACTGCCCAGTAGGGAATAGTGGAGTGAGGTTTAACTGGTAATTCGAAGTAAGGGGTTTATTCCGGAATCACCCTTCTCTGCCGTGTGTAGACGTGGGCCGTTCTTCCGCGCTAGTCAATTTCCAAAATGGCGACCGCCCGGGAACATGCTAATGAAGCGTGGGATATTTAAATCCCGCGCTTCATTTGCAATTTCGGTCGCCCTCATTAGCCTCCCTAGTTCGAACTAGGGGGCTAGTGTAGACGTAGCCATAGTGGGCACCAGCAGCAGGGTTCTGCACCCCTTTTCTGATGGCTAATTCTGGGACCTAACCACTGGGCCATCTCACCGCCAGACCACACCCCTAAATTTTTATTTGAACTGGCTTTGCCTGCCTAGTTCTGTATAAAAAATACAACACAAATTTTGTCTTTAAAGACACACATTGAACTTCAGTCAGCTTCATCCTAAGACATAATTTGGACTTTGTGTCTCGTACCAAAGTCAGATCAATGTAATATGTAATTATACCTCAATTGCAAGACTGGCGTTTGACATAGACTATGACACTTCTGTGAGCAGGCTCTGACACACAAATGTCCTTTGGGCAAATAGAAAGCCGGAGGGGAGATTGGGGAAAGAGAAAATGCCCCGGCATCCAAGGGAAGGTTGCAGGAGGAGAGAAAACACCGCTGGTGACCAGGAAGGGTTTCATGGGGAGAGAAAACTGCTGGGCCCTGATTGGCTGTGTCCCACTCAGCCAGTCTAGGCAGCTTGAAGTATTTCTCTGCTGCCCTTTTTTGGGGTGGGGTGTGTTTGGGCCAGAAGGCTTCCAGCAGAGGCATATGGGCATTGTCTACCCCATCACAGGTAATATCTTCTGTTTTTTAAACCAACTTTTAAAAGCAAAGGCATTGATCGAAGCATCCTGTGGTTAAGTTCATACATACCCACATAATGTAAAAACAAGGCATTACTTTCTGAACCCATTTTTCATGACTTACAGAAGGGAACTACATGGCAAGAGATTAACAGGGTATATTTTCTTTTCCATATCAGGATCTGAATGGTTTAGCAGCTTGATAATGGCATAGGGACCCTTTCACCTTTATGTACCTCATTTTTAATCAGGACCAGGTTGGTAATTAACTAATGACAGAATTGTTCATCTGTTCAGGAGTCTATATGAAATGAATATTATTCTCAGTCCAGTTCTGAGTAGTCAGGGGCTTGCATCACAAAAACTATGGCTACAATTAGCTCTTCTTTTGGCAACCTCCACAGAAGGCAAGACTAAGAGTGCATAAAATGATAGCTCTGTTTCTCTCTCAGAATTGTGCACTCCTAAATAAGGGAAAGGAACATCAGACAGGAAGTGTGTAAAAAGCTCACACTCATGCTGTTCCTGTTGTGTGATTGATCAGAAGATTTATATTTCCATAGTTGTAAATCCAATAGTTGTCACTACATTAAATTAAATTCAAATTTAGAAATTTTAAATCAGGGAATTTTAAAATATGTACTATGTGAATCTTAGCTAAAGAAAAGGTTCTTCCATTATGTTGTTGGTATGTTGATGGGACTCTCATATAGTTGATAGGATTTTACTAGTTTCAAAGGGCTGTTAGAAAAATACGTGTTATGGGAACCTTTGGCAATCCCACTACATGCATGTCAGAGCATTTGGAAACATTTGACAAATTGACATTAACAGGGCTTGACAAGCAGCGGCGAGCCCCCCTCGCCAGCCGCGCGGTTTGGCATGCTGCACATGCGCAGACCGGGCTGCCCATGCGCTGATCGCACTGCGGCACCGTGCCAGCTTAAAATCTACTCGCCCCGGGCGAGTAGATTGACTAATTTGTCGAGCCCTGGACATTAATATTCTAAAGACAATGTGTGAATAAGGAAAGGTTTGTCTATAGCATTAAGTGATAAGCTTATTTCCACTTCTATAAAGTACATCTGATTGCAGTAAATAGTCTTTGCTTGTCAAAATGAGAGAATTCAGAATGCTTTCAACAAGCAATGAAATCATAGGACTTCAAGTATTATATACATGTGTCCTGTTACATTGAGAGTGAAACCAGAGCTTTAACAACTACATATAGAAAGACATTTTCTAGACTGACAGCCAAACGAATGTTAGAAGGACATAAAAAGTCTGCAACCTACAGAGTTTGATAAAAAGGCATCAGGTTCTATTATGAAGAAACCAATGCTATAAATTACACATTGAAGCTATAGCTAGTGTGTTATATAGTATACAACTTTCTAAACTAATTCAGTATTTAAGCTTTTTGGGGGCATGGGTTGGAAACCTGACCCCACTGAAGTCAGTAGCAGAACTTCTATTGGGTACTATAGGGCCAGGAATTCAGCCCTGTTATTTATGAACTGCCTGTAAAGAATCATGTACAGCCATAAAGATTTGGGGGTAGAGTGTAATTTTTCTCCCTCTTCAAAAATATTTGAGACATTTTACCAGTTCTGGGAGAGGGAGGAATACTTTCTTTTTTTCAAAAGTTTCAGTTTCAGCCAGCTCTCTATACATTTATCAATAACTTGGAGCATGTTTACTGATAAATCAGAACACCATGTTTTGAGACTTTTCCCTTGTTCCTACAAAGGGGAAAGAAGAAAAGCAGTGAGTCAAATGACAAATCTGAACACAGTATGAATTTCACAGCATGTATAACACTCTCCACTTTTGAGGATTAGGCTCTTAGTCATTGTCTCCAAAGTCAAGTTCTCCCATTTTCCAGCCCCCCTAAGCAGGCAACTAAAGGTGCCTTGTCTGAAATTCATGAGAATACAATGTGTTTGGCACAACACTGCTTGATGTGCACTGATTTTGACTGTGTCTCTGTCAGGTTGACAAATGGTGGTTTTGAAAGTTAATATTCACTATCAAAGGATCATATCCGAAAGGAAAGGTTGCTTCAGAAAATCAGTAGGGTCATTTGGATTCATCTTCCTCACATCAATTTGTTATTAGAGAAGGAAAGAAATTGTTTAATTTCTGTCAACAACAACTGACTGGTCCAACCACTCCATTTCTATTTAACTAAATTAAGGCATCTGATAAAAATGACTTCCTAGAGTAAAAACATCAGTGAGGAAACTGACTTGTCTGAAAGACAGAAATATATAGTATGAAGTAATGCATTACAAAACTGCTTCACACCAGCATAGTCATTCGGCCACCAGGGCATGATGAGTTGGTTATGACGTTGTAATCAACCTCAATACTAGAGAAAGGTGCAACCCTCAAAATTCAGATCCAGGTTTCAAACACATCCTAACACTGTCCATCCAGCATTTTTAGTATAAGAAGTCCCTCTTGGATTATCTGCCTGTGACAGTATCCTCAGATACCTGAATAATGGGCACAGTACAAAGTGGTGCTTGACTACAAAGAACAGGAAAAAAGAATTTCTTCAACAAGACAGCCAGAACACTCTAAAATGGCTTAGTTTTTCCCCTAGCATTCATCCAACACCCCCTACATTTTTGCCCCTGGTAAAATTGCCTCTCCAGGATTTCAACAGGAAATACCTGCAGATCCAAATATTCTTGATACCAGAAAACAAAGGGCAGTTGGCTAGAAGTTTTATCCCCCTCTCTTCCAAAACCTGTGTGGGTCTCAAGATGGTGCAAAAGTCAATAATTTCAGTTTCCTGTAGTTTCAGGGGGAAATTGTTCATGATTTTGCTCCCAGTTTTGTTCTGTTCTTAATTTTTGCAGCAAATAGTGCAGAAATGCAAGTGGGCACAATTAGATGTGAAAAAAACCACCTTTGCTCAAGTAATTGTCCAGCTTTGATTGGGATTCATGCTCTATTTCCCACAAACTTTACGCAATTTTCCTCAAAAAAAGCCTGTGTTCGACTTCACTACCAAATGCAAAACCACTTGAATTCTGAGTACGTTTGCATGGCATTGTCGATATTTTGCACATCTATATCAGGTTCCCTTGACCTGATCGCACTTGCCTAGGAGCGCATTGATCTATAGCTTTCAAGACTGCAAAGAATGCATTTATATGACCCTCTGGATAATATAAGAGATGTCATTTTTTTAAACTGCTGGAATAATTATTATTAATAAAGACAGTAGGGATTAAATCTAGGTGCAGTATTGAAGGGGTTACAGAGTTACGCTAGCAGTTGCATGTTGAACAAAGCTGGCATTTCAGCCACAAGACAATACATTGAATTTTCTGTATTAATTTTAGTCATCCATTTGGCATTGAGACCAAGGTCACCCACTCAGTCATACACTACAGCATCTCTGTTCTAGCTACCAAGGAGAAGCAAAACAAAGAGAAGCTGAGTTGGCAGGAATTGGATAGCAATCACGTATGGAAAAATGCTCTATTAAATGGCTTTTAGATAACATCACTACAGTCCGTTTCAGGACATTATTTAAAATCTTTCTGAACAAGCAGTTTTCTTGCACGCACATCTTAGTGCTTTGCATGGCCACTGGTCATACTCAATTCCCATTTCTTGTCACAAGAAATAATTGCTGGCATGGCCCTGTTTTGTGGATGAATGATATAATTTGCAATGCTATCGTTCAAAAACCTGCCAAAAGGACATAGCAAGAGCTATCTGTAAATGTTTTTTTCCAACAGCATCATATCCCTTGAAGCACTAACAAGACGATTGTTGTAACATGTATCTCTCTCTCTCACACACACCCCACATATATAAGAGCACATCTGAGTTTAATTCAGCTGTGCAGGAGGCAAAGAAAAAGACTATGAAATGTATAGTCCTATGCTAATGTCTAGGAAATGGGCTTTAATCAGTTTACAAACAGCTAATAAAGCTGTGCTCTCTTTCTTATGCCTTTATCTAGTTAAAGATACCAGTGTGAACTCCTTTCTGTGTCTCATCAGACAAAGAGTGCATCTAATAAAGGAAATTACACCACAACTGAACAACTAAGAATCAGATTATTAAGGACCAAAAATAGACTAACATAGTAGGTGGAGTTTTTCTGCTACAATTAAATTTAGGGGGAAAGTATTTGTACTCAGGATGGTATCTCTTTAGAAGTCTAACTACCAGGCTACACCAGCAAATTAGCATATTTGCTTCTAACAGGGTGCACCACATTAGGGGTATGTCTACACTACAGCATTATTTCGAAATATCTACACACAATACATTTTGAAATAGCGTTTTGCTATTTCTAAATAGCACGTCCACACTGATTAGACACTGAATCGCATTTAGGGCCAGCTGGAACCAGTTCTGACAGGGCATCAGGTCAGGAGTTACCTTGTGTGGCTGCTGCCTGAGGCTATCTGAGGCTTGTGGTTAAAGAGACCCCCCTGGACAGCTGGTTCTCAGGTTTCCCTGCTTGCTTGCCTACCTCGCTGAGGGACAGCAAAGCGTTTGTTCTCTGCGTGCTCTGGTTGCCCTCACTCGGGACACCACAGTACTCTCCAGCATGGAGCCAGAGCTGCCCCTGGGCTCTCTTCTGCTCTTGGACATGTTGCTGCAAGTCTGGCAGCACTTTCTGCAGGCTGCCTCACAGGAGCTGCAGCAACCCAACCCCCAGGCCTTCTTCCAGACCTACCTGTGGTATGTAGAGGAGCAGCTGCAGCACCTGGATGCCGACGTGCCCCGCCGCATCTGGCGTCTGGACACCAGCACCGACTGGTGGGACCACATAGTCCTGGAGCGCTGGGGGTACCAACAATGGATCCAGAACTTCAGGAAGAAGGAGGACACCTTCCTGGAGCTCTGCAAGTGGCTCGCCCCTGCTCTGAGGCGATGGGACAGGCACATGAGGCCCTCCATTCCCCTCCACAAGCATGTTGCCATCGCCCTCTGGAAGCTCTCCACGCCGGATATTTACCAATTTGTGGGGAACCAGTTTGGCGTGGGGAGATCCACCATCGGAGCAGTGCTCATGCAGGTTTGGCAATCTCCGGCGGCTGTGCCAGGAGGGGGGTGGAAGGAGGGAATGGGCTGCCCTAGGGAAAAGGGGGGGGAGGTGGTGCAAGTCCCCTCCCCGGGAGGGTTTGTTCTGTCCCGGCCACACTAAGGACTGCCCGCGGTGGCCAGGATTGCAGGGGGGGGGGTTGCTCCTGGGGAGTAGGGGAGCGGGGCAGTGGTGGGGAGGGGGCACTCTCAGGTGCTCTGGTACCCCAGTGACTCTCGGTTTTGTGTGTCCCTGTGCAGGCGGTCAGGGCCATCAACAGAGTCCTGCTCCGCAGAGTCATCTGCCTCGCCGATGTCAACGTGGTCATCGAGGGGTTTGGCACCCTGGGCTTCCCCAACTGCGGGGGGCCATCGACGGGACACACATCCCGATCCATGCCCCAGACCACCAGGCCTCCATGTTTATAAACCAGAAGAGATACTTCTCCGTCATCCTGCAGGCCATGACTGACCACCGGGACCAATTTCTGGACATTAATGTTGGCTCGTCAGGCAAAGCATAAGACGCACGCGTGTACCGCAACTCCTCCGTGTGCCAGAGGCTGCACGCCGGGACCTTCTTTCCTGACCGGCACTTCAGGGTCGGGGATATGGACATGCCAGTCTGCCTGGTGGGGGATGCAGCCTATCCCCTACAGCCCTGGCTCATGAAGCCCTACACGGGACACCTCAATCCTTCCCAACAGGCTTTCAATGCCAGGCTCAGCAGGGCCCGCATGGTGGTTGAGGGGTGCCTTTGGGTGGCTGAAGGCATGGTTTAGGTGCCTCCTCACCCACCTGGACCTCTTGCAGTGGAATATTCCGCATGTGGTGGCAGCATTCTGTGTGCTGCACAATGTGTGTGAACGGAAGGGGGAGGCCTTCCCGCCAGGCCGGATGGCAGAGCAGAGCACTTGGCCAGACTGTATGCACAGCCCCACATGGCTGCCATCCAGGAGGCCCATCGGGGGGCTGTCCACATCCGGGAGGCCCTCAGGGAGAGCTTCTACCCAGAGGAGCAGTAACAGTGCTCCCTGGTCTGCCCCACTGGGGGCTTGTGCCTCATTCGTCCCTCACATCCCTCCACTTACTCCTCCCTAACCCCCCCTTCCTGATGGAAAATAAAAGACATGTGTTTTGATGAAACCAAACACTGTTTATTCAACAAAACTGGCGGGGGGGCAATGAAACTCAGGTAAGACTGGGGAAAGAAGGCGGGAGAGGGGAGGAGAGAATATGGGAGAGAGGAGGGGGAAACCTGGGAGGAGGGAGTTGGCAGGGGGAGGAAAGGGGAGGAGAGGCTCAGGGCTCAGGGGTGGAGTGGAGCCAGCCCCACTATCTCCCAGCACCATGGGTGCGGGTGCCTCGGCGTCCCTGGGGGGGTGGAGGGTGTGGAGGGAGAAGCGGGAGGGGGAGAAGGAGTGGGAGGAGGAGCGGTAACTGGGGAGGCAGCAGAGACAGCAAGCGCTGCACCAGGGTCTGCAGATGGGCAAAGATGGCACAGTCCTGGGCAAGCTGCTCCCATCAGCTCTCCTGCTGGAGTTGCAGGTCTTCCTCCACCCACTGGTCAAGGGTGCGGTGCAGGGCTTGCAGTGCCCCCAGGTGCTGCCGCTGGTAGTCATCCAAAGGACGGGCATGCCTGCTGAGCCCTTGGGTGCAGGAGGATGTCCCAGGTGGTGTGGTGCACCCTGCACTTACAGCTGGTGCGGCTGTGGAGAAATAAGAGAAGTGGTCAGTTATCCCTGGGGACACAGTGCGTGAAGCCCAGCCCCCCTCCGCAAGGTGAGGACGACAATTCTCCACACCATCAGAGCCAATGTGCTTGCACACAGGCCATGTTCAGGACGTCCTGCTATCCCCGGGAGTGGGAGCTGCCCCAAGACTGCACCCGTGCCCCTGTGCTGTATATCAGTGTGTGTGTGTGGGGGGGGGGGGAGATATCCCCTGCCTCTGTGTAGAGGGAGCTTGTGGAAGGAGGGCGGCCTGCTGTGTCCCACCCCAGGGTCAGGAGCATGTCATGTCTCTCCACATACGCTTGTGGCTAACAGGCCAAGGCCCCTGTGTGGCAGCCAGCTGGGGCCATGTGCCCAGGAGTGGCACAGCACGTGCTCGCACATGCTCAGGTTGCTGCGTGATCCGTGGCCAGCAAGGCCCATGTGCGTAGTTCATGGTCCCCCGCCCCCGCATAATGGGACAGTGATGGCACTCACATGTTGTTGCTTCCCCAGCTTCGGATAACACCTGGGACAGGTCCGCAGGGATGGCTCGGGGGTCCTGACTGAGCGGCATAGTGACGCTGGCCTCCTCTGGCTCCTGGCCCTCCTTCTCATCCGTGCCATCATCAGGGCGCTCTGCCCCAGGGTTGATGACCACCTGGGGGGAATGGACCATCCAGGGCATTGAAGTAGGGGCAGCTGGCTGTGTTTGCCCCTGGTTGGGAGCTGCCCCCTGTGGCCCTGGTATAGGCCTGCCACAGCTCTTTTATCTTCATCCGCACCTGTTCCTAGGTGCGGATGTGGCCTCTGTCGGCCATGCTGGCAGCCGTCCGGCCATAGAGGGACACGTTCCTGTGTCTAGTGTAGAGATTGTGGAGGTTGGTGGCATCCCCCCAAACCTCAATAAGATCCATGACCTCCACACTAGACCAGGAAGGCGCCCGTCTCTTCTGGCCCCTGGCAGGCTCTTGGGAGCTGGAGAACCTCTCCCGGGGACTGCTGGAGGGCTGGCTGGTACTGGCTGGCTGGCTCATTTTGGCTAGCCACAAAGGCTCTGGGCAGACTCTGGACCTTTAAGAGCTCTGGAGGGGAGGGGAGAGGAGAAGAGTTTTCCTGGTGTGTGCCAGAGTGGCCAGCAAGGCACCCTGGGAAGGGCTAGAGGCCCCCTATTTTGAAATAGCCCCTATTCCCTGTCTACACAGCGCCTATTCCGAAATAGCTATTTCGGAATAGGTGCTATTCCTTGTAGAATGAGGTTTACATATTTTGAAACAAGCCCTTCACTATTTCGAAATAATTTCGAAATAGTGGTTTGGCTGTGTAGACACTAGCAAAGTTATTTCAAAATAACGGCTGTTATTTCAAAATAACTTTGCTGGGTAGACATACCCTAGATGTGTGGGTTACACAGCTGCATGCACAGATCATTGTGGCAGCAATACTGTGAGTGGTCCGAGGTCAATCAAATCCAAAATCTAAATGAAATTAGAGGGCTATTTTCTATATGTCTTTACCTAGGATATTACAATTGCCTCTCTAAATCCTACTGAATGTCCTATACAACATTTTAACATTTACAATCAAAATTATTCACATATAAACTTCACCGCCCAATGCCACCTTAGAAAATATCATCACTCAATGGCCCCAATAATGGGAAGACATTACATGATGTTTTAGCACAAGTAGGTCCCAAATCCAGCATCTCTCATACCTTGCTTCTCTGAAAAGTCAGTAAGAACACACATACTCTTCTTAATGCATCCCTTAATTGAAAAGCATTATTTCAGTCTTGGCTGAGTAAAGTCCAAGCAAGCTAGATTGTGTTCATTCAGTACACAGTTTGGGCACTAGGTAGACCGATCAGATATTCTGTTCTCCCTGTCTCCTGACACAAAAATCAGGGGACATTTATAGTTGGTTAGAAAAGGGAATTTACATTTTGCAATGTTTCATTTCATTCCATTCCACATTGGAATGAACTATCAACATTGTGGAATTTCCAGCGAAGTGGAACAATCCATTTTGGTACTTACCTGGCCCAGTAGTACAGGACAGTCCCAAAATGCAGTGTTCAATCCCACGCCTGGGCTGAATAATCCCAGGACAGCATTTGTTCTGTATTCCCTGCAACGCCACTCCATGCCTGCCCAAGGCTCAGGGGAGGTGCCAGTTTCTTTCCAGAATGGGAGGGGGGGAAGCAGTGGGCCTTAACCTCACTTTACCACAGTACCCTGTTCCTTCTCCTCTTCTTCCCCAGTCTACTAGCCAGGCTGAAAGCTGGATCTGGACCATGGTAAGAGTCAGTCAGTGAGTTTAGGCCACTGTGAGGGTCCCGAACCCTCCACCTGCCTTGGGCATTGTGTGCCAAGGATAGGGGCTGTTCTGGAGCACCCCAGCCTCCTCAGTGGGGCAGAAGGAGGGTCTGAGGCTCCCCACAGTAGCCCAGGCTCCCTAGGTGGCTCTAAGCATGGCCTGGCTCTGACCTCTAGCCTAGCCAGGAGTCAGGGCATCAGGGGGTAGAGGAGAAGCAGAGGTGGGGCTAAAAGTGTGTGGGACTCCTGCATGTATCCTGCCTTTGAGGCAGGGAGTTTGTTTATAAACAGAGGCAGGGTGAGTAAAATAACAAAAAGCTTGTAATTAAAGGATCATTAAATGATCCTGAAAGCAATGTCAGGCACTCCAAAGTCAAAAGAGAAGAAACAAAGGGTGGGAATAAATGGTGAGAATGGAGAGAAAGAAATAGTGGTATACCTCAGGGATCTGTACTGGGACCAGTGCTGTTCAATGTATTAATAAATAATCTGGAAAAAAAGCGTAAACAGTGAGTTGGCAAAATGTGCAGATGATACAAAATGTGTTTAAGACAGTTAAGTTCAAAGCTGACTGCAAAGAGTTACAAAGGGTACGTCTATACTGCAGCGCTATTTCAGGATACTTCTGGTATCTCGAAATAGCTATTCTGCGACTTTTAAACAAGCCCATTATGTCAAAATGGCTTTCAAAATAACTGGCTCACTATTCCAACATCCCTGTAAACCTTATTCCATGAGGATTAAGGGATGTTTCGGAATAGAATTCTATTTCAAAATACACTCGAAATGAGCTACGCAATTTGTGTAGCTCAAATTGCGTAGCTTATTTCAAGTTACAGGTGCAGTGTAGATGTACCCAAAGGGATTTCACAAAACTGGGTGACTGGACAACACAATGGCAGATGAAATTCAATGTTGATAAATGCAGAGTAGTGCACGTGGCAAAATAAAATTCCAAATGTACATGCAAAGTGGTGGGTCTAAATCAGCTGAATTAATCAATAAAGAGATGTTGGAGTGTTTGTGAATAGCTGTCTGAAAATATCTGCTCCATAGGTAGTGGCAATAAAAAAACCTAACAGAATATTGGGTCTAATTAAGAAAGGTATAGATAATAAGACAGAAAATATTATATCGTCTATATAAATTCATTGTATGCCCACATATTGAATACTATGTGCAGATTTGATCACCCCATCTTAAAAAAGATACACTGGATTTGGAAAAGGTACAAAGAAGGGAAACAGAAATTACAGGAGTACCTAATACATTCTATATAAAGAAAAGTCTTAGGGGTAACTGTGTTAGTCTGTATCTTTAAAAACCACAATGAGGAGAGATTAAAAAAGACTGGGACTTTTCCATTTGGAAAAGAGATGATTAAGGGAGAGATATGACAGAGGTCTATACAATCGTGAATGGTGTGAAAAAATGGATTAAGGAAGTTCTATTTACTCCTTCAAATAACACAAGAACTAGGAGTCACTCAGTGAAATTAATAGGCATCAGATTTAAAAGAAAAGAAAGTATTTCATCACAGTCAACTTGTGGAACCCTTTGCCAGAGGATGTTGTGAAGGCCAAGACTATAACAAAGTGTAAAAAAAAACCTCGATTCATTCATGGAGAATCTGTCCCTCAATGGTTGTTAGCCAGTGTGGGCAGGGATCCAACACCATGTTCAACATGTCCCTTACCTCTGTGTGCCAGAAGCTGGGAATGGGTGATGGGATGAATCACTCAGGGTATGTCTACACAGCAGCACTATTTCGGAATAATGGACATTATTCTGAAATAACATAGTCCACGTCTACACCCAAGCAGTTATTTCAACATAATGTCAAAATAATGTTGAGCTGGAGAACTGCTTAGTCCGACTCCTATAACCCTCATTGTACCAGAAGTAAGGGAAGTCAGAGGAAGAGTGCTCTATTTTGAAATAAGTGCTGTGTAGACATCCCCAAATTTGAACTAAGCAATTTCAACTTAAGCTACGCTATTAGCATAGTTCACGTTGCATAGCTTATTTCGAGTTTAGTCTGCTGTGTAGACGTACTCAGTGATCGCCTCTTGTGCTCTTTCCCTCTGAAGCACCTGGCATTGACTACTGTTGAAAGGCAGGATACTGGGCTAAATGGACCACTGGTCTGACCAAGGAATGCCATTCTGATGTTCTTACATAAACCTAGATGTATCTGCCCCCTGCTGTGACCTACTAGACCCTATACCCCTCCCAGAACTGAGATAGGAGTTTTGATGGGGTCTCTCTCTCTCTCTGTGTCTCTGCAGAGTTAGTAACAAAGTAATAGGGTGCATTTACACTGCACCCTTAGCTTGGAATAAGCTACTCAATTTGAGCTATGCAAATTGCAGAATTTATTTTGAGTTAATTTCGAAATAGCTTATTTTGTAATTTGGCACTGTCTACACAGAGCCAAATTTCAAAATAAACTGCTATTCTAAAACATCTCTTACTCCTCATGTGACGAGATTTACAGCGACGTCGGACTAGCAAGCCCATTATATTTAGAAATAACGAGCTTACTCAAAAGATACAGAATAGCTATTTCGGGATACCAGAAGTATCCCTAAATAGCACTACTGTGTAGATGTACCCTAAGAATATATATTAAAATTCTAAACCTAACAACATGACTTGCTACAAGATGTCAGAACCTGTTGTTATCAGAGCCGATTGGGTCTAATATTTATTTGTCTTTCTTTCATATAGGAAAGAGATGCAGGGCTCCTGCCAGCTAACTACTAATTTATCTGCCAGAAAACTAGAGATTCCAAGTGCCTAAATAGCCACTGGAATAATGGTGAAAGTTACCCCCCGAACCAAAATCTGAAATGGCACCCCTAGTAGTCACTCTAGCTTCCAGCCAGGGAGCTGAGAAGTCTATACGTCCACCAGCCAGGCAGCCAAAGAGGTGGCAGCTGGAGAGCTGGCTAACTTCCCTGCTGGCCAATGTCACAGCCAGGATGTGGTTGGTGTGACCTACCGCGTAGGACCAGGAGTCAGGCCAGGGGTGCTCACTGCAGGAATCAGGAGTCAAGCCAGGGATCAGAGCCAGAGCCAGAAACCAGGAGTCAAGTCACAGGTCCAAGCCAGCGTCAGGATTCTAGCTGGAGTCAAAGAACAGAG
Organism: Pelochelys cantorii; assembly: GCA_032595735.1. NCBI lineage: Eukaryota > Metazoa > Chordata > Testudines > Trionychidae > Pelochelys > Pelochelys cantorii. Next base: position 29,761,794 of record CM064332.1, read on the forward strand.
CCAGAGTCCAAAGCAGGAATGAGTCTGGGGATCTGTTGTAACAGCAGGCCAGACACTGACAAGTTGCACAGACAAGCTCCCCCCCACCATGACTGAGTTGCACTATGTAAGTAATCGGCGGTCACAGGCATGGCCGACCTTAGGCCGATTCGACTGATTTGGCCGAATCGGGCCCCGCGCCTAAGGGGGCCCTACGCCCTGAACCCGGAAGTGTGCCAGGCACCATGGGCGGCGAGTTACTATTCAGAGCTGGGGACCCTGCTCCAGCAATATGTGGAGCTGGGTCTCTCCCCCAGCTCTGCCTGGAGCGGGCCCCAGCCCCCCTCTACTGGCCCCCCCACCGGCCCGCCCCCGTGCGTCCTCCTACCCTGCCCCCAGAGCATCCCCCTCGGCCCCGGACCATCCCTGCCGTGTGCGGTTCTCAGTGCGGCTCCTCCTCCCCGGTGTGTGCTGCTGCCATATGTGGCATTGCAGGTGGGCAGAGAGGACGACCGGGCATGACGTGACGTCATGGCCTGGGACTTTAAAACTCTTCGGGGCCACGTTGCGTCACGTGGCTGGCTCCGGGTTCGGAGTCTGGGGCCTGAGCGCAGACTCCAGCCCCGCAAAGTGGAAGGCAGAAGGTAGGGGAGGGGGGGAAACTAGGTGGAGGGGGTGGGAGAAGAAGGGGCTTGTCCGGAGGAGGGAGGGGGAGGAAGGGGCTTGTGCGGAGGAGGGTGGGGGGAGAGGAAGGGGCTTGTGCAGGGGGGAGGGAGAGGAAAGGGCTTGTGCAGAGGGGGAGGGGCTTGTGCGTAGGGGGGAGGGGAAGGGGCTTGTGTGGGTGGGAGGGGGAAGGAGAGGAAGGGGCTTGTGTGTAGGGGGAGGGGCTTGTGCATAGGGGGTAGGGGAAGGGGCTTGTGGGGGGGGACGAGGGGAGAGGAAGGGGCTTGTGTGGAGGGGGAAGGGGAAGAAAGGGGAAGGCACCAAGAGACAGGGTGAAGGAGAGACAAATGCCAGGGGGCCAAGTGCAGACAATGAGCAAAAGGGCAGGAGTCGAGGTGTCAGTGGGAGGGGGACAGGATGATGCTGGGAGAGGAGAGGAGAGGGGAAGGGCATTGGGGGCTAGAGGGGAAAGGGGGAGGTGCTGGGAGAAGGCTTGAAAGAAGGGTTGGGCATGAGAAAGGTGGGAATGGAGCAAGTCATGTGTGAGGGCACAGAGGGGCAGGAGGGGAACGGGGCAGAGGGTGGTGAGGGGGTGGGCATCAGGGAAAAAGAGGGCAAAGGGGGCAGGAGCACTAAGGGAAGGGGGAGGCACCAGGAGGGTGCAGGGCTAAGGGAAGGTGCAGGTGCCAGGGGATTCTGGGGTGAAGCAGAAGGGCAGACACCTGAAGGGGAGGGACCAGCACCAGAGGAGAGAGGCAGGGTAGGTGTGTAGAGGGAGGTGTTAGAAGAGGGGATGAGGAGGGGTAGTTCACATGATCAGAGTGGGGCTACTGGAGAAGTGGGCACAGGGGGCAGAGAAGGGCTGGTGGAGGGGGGCAGGTTGCAGGAGGGCTGAGGGCATTGAGAAGGGCAGGAGTCAGGACATCAGAGGAGGGTGAGGAGTTGGGGGGCAGCAGGCACCAGGGGAGCTGATGGAGCAAGGGGAGGAGACATGGCAGCAGAGAGAAAAGGTAAAGGTTTGTAAAATATTTATAAATAACTTGGGTGCCACAGTGGCACATCCAAACAAGCCACATGAACTCAGTACTGGTGCACAACACAAAATCCATTCTGCTCATGGGAGGAAACGCTTAGGCTCTGTCTACACTGGCCACTTCTTGCGCAAGACCATCTTGCGCAAGGGTTCTTGTGCAAGAAGTCTTGTGCAAGAACATGTCTACACTGCCATGTGCGAGCTGTGATTTTGTGCAAGAGCATCCATGGCTGTGTGGACGCTCTCTTGAGCAAGAAAGCTCCAATGGCCATTTTAGCCATAGCGGTTTCTTGCGCAGGAAATCCCTGCTGAGCATCCACACTGCCCTCTTGCACAAGAGAGCTTACACCAGTTAGAAAAGAGCGTAGCTCTTGTGCAAGACGCCCTCTCTTACCACGCCGTACTGTAAATTTCCTTGCGCAAGAGCAGGTGGGCAGTGTGGATGCTCTGTGGGTTCTTGCGCAAGAACGACTGTACTTGCGCAAGAAGCCACGAGTGTAGACATAGCCTTAGAGGGAACACTTCCCCCAGCCTCTCTGCCCCCAAGTTAATGTCACACACATTGGGTTAATGCAACTGCAGGATAGTTGCATGAGGGGGGTTTGGTGGGGGCCAAACTAATCCCTGTTGGTAGGAGGATGGTGGGAAAAGTCCTTCGAGAGGGGTGACATGACCCCTTTTACTTCTGGTCATGTGTCCATCTCCAGAGGCCTGGTTAACGGGGGTCAGGGGGTGTGGCTAATGGGGGTCAGGGTGTGGTTAATGTGGGTCAGGGGGTGTGGCTCATGAGGTTTGGGGCGTGGTTAATGGGGGTCAGGGGTGTGGCTAATGGGGCACCACCAAAAATTATACAAATCTGCTGGCCCCGGAGGAGGAGTGTGTCGGCTGCCTGCACCACAGGAGGTTGCCCTGTGCTGCGGGAGGGTGTGTGTGTGTGTTGGCAGGGGATTGTGCTTTTTTTTTTTTTTGCTCAACCAAAATGGCTGTGGGGCCCATCGAAATTGTTCAAATTGGGCCTCGCACTTCCTAAAGCCGGCCCTGGTCACAGGGTATGCTGCCAAGAGGGTCTTTTGTGGGCAAGGCAGCTGACAGAATTGCTGGGCTACTGGGCAAGGTGGCAAGGGCTCGGCTCTAGGCTTTTGTAAGGGGTGGGGCTTCAGAAGAAGGAGAGGGGCTTACGGCTAGCCTTCCCAACCAGCTCTTCAGCACCACCTGGGGCTCTGATGACACTACCTCGGGACCTTTTAAATCGCTTGGGCCCCAGAGCAGCTGCCCCTTTTGTCCCCCTTGTCTGTGGGTGTCATGTCTGGTGGTGCTTAGTCTCCCATGGTTTACAGTGCATAGCTCACAGCTCTGTCATGGCTTGGGTTGCAGTAGTAACCCAGCTTCCTGCAGCCCTGCATTGTAGTCCTCTGCTTATCTTTGGCTCCCTTGTTGCTTGGCAAACTGACTTGGGATCCAGGAATCTGAGGAGCCTGCCCTGTCCTGTCACCCAGGCAACTGGCCAATCAGGAAGCCAACCAGTAGGCAACTACCAAAAAGTTTGCAACACTGTATACTTCAGCCATTCCCTAACTATTAGGGTATGTCTAGCTACATGGCTCCGTCGACAGAGCCATGTAAACTAGTTTACCCGGCATAGGCAAAGAAGCGGGGATTTAAATAATCCCCGCTCCATTAAAATAAACATGGCTGCCACGCTGTGCCAATGATCAGCTGATCTGGCACAGTGCGGCAGTCTAGACGTGGATCTGTCGGCTGGGGAAGCCTTTGCCGACCGATCCCTTATGCCTCGTGAAACGAGGTTTACAGGATCGGTCGGCAAAGGCTTCCCCAGCCGACAGATCCGTGTCTAGACTGCCGCACTGTGCCGAATCAGCTGATCGTCGGCACAGCGTGGCGGCCATGTTTATTTTAATGGAGCGGGGATTATTTAAATCCCCGCTTCTTTGCCTATGCCGGGTAAACTAGTTTACATGGCTCCGTCGACGGAGCCATGTAGTCTAGACATACCCTTAGGGATAGGATGAGATCTTCATAAGAGGTAGATATCCTTTAGTAGGCAGATGTGAGGTTTTTGTGAACCTTCCTCAGAAGCATCTGGTACTCTTGATGACAGGATAATGAACTACGTGGAGCTTGGGTCTTATCCGCTGTGGCAATTACTATGTTGCTGTGAAACCATACCAGCCAAGACAAATGAATGGAAACACTCCAGTGTAGCCACTTTATGGTCATTGAGGTTACAGCAGTTGGAGGAAAATCAGACTCTCAAAACTGGAGCCATGTCCATATTAGGAGCAACTTGCCTGTATAGCTAAACTGGTGCATACTATGCTGGCAAAGTGGTAATTGTATGGCTGTAGCTACATTGGCAAAAGGAGTTAAAACAGATCAAACGATTGCCCTTGACCTCTGCTAGGGTTATACAGGCAGAATAGCTTATTGTCTTTAAATAATTCATTGTTTATTATACAATTTAAAACATTGCAAACACAGAGCTCACACATTACATTTCACAAGGATACAGGTTTTTTCCATTCTGCTACCACTCAGGCGCCTGTCCCATTCCACAGGAACCATATGATTCATTTTCTGACCTTTGCAGCAGCTGATGGAGCTGAAATATCCCAGAATGGAGAGCAAACAAACAAGACAAACCCACACCTTACCCATGCATAAATCCATATAAAAGTAACAAAGAGTGGACAAGACACAAACAGGATGAACTTACATGGGAAAACAATCAGGTGGGGGGAGGGGAAATATGCCAAAAGGGTGATCCTGTGCCATCCCTATACAAGCAAAGCCCCCATTGAATTTTGGATTAGGCCCATAGAAAACTGCCCTCAGTGATGGCTGGGAGTGATGCATCCCTTCTCCTTTTTCCCTTTCCATATTATGAAAAACAATGAAAATTCAAGCACATCCCATTTTCCTGGCACAACCATACCCTTACCTTGCTTTAAGTTAGGATAAGAGGAACCTGCATATCAAATTTGGTGGTCCTAGCTCTTACTGTTTCGGAAGAGTTCTTGAACAAATGGACTTGCAGACAGACACATAGATACAGACAAACACACAAACCTCTAAAATATATACATAGATGACGTTGAAAACAATTTGAAATGTGGATTTAAAATATGATAGCTGTACAAGATGTTTTCAGCAACGACAAACTGAATAGCTCTCAAAACAGCTAACCTTTTTCTGTCTTCCTTTAAAGTAGGCTTCATTACCCAATCCTATTAACTCCATCTCATGCTTTTTCTCAAGCGTGAATTCATTTATTGCGGGATGAACAGCTTCCATCAGATCTAGAGTGTCTTTGAAAGAGTGAATCACTTCACCTTGTTTCCTTTTCTAGCTATTCTCAGGAGTTCTTTATGCTATTAAGTATGTACTCGCTGTGGGAAAATGCTGCACCCTCAACATTCAGACTGTACGCCGGAAATGTGTCTGATATTTACTGTACTTCAGATATGATAGGATGCATTACACCACATTTCAATAATAGCGGTCACTTAGGAGTGAGTTGAAGGATGAACAGATTAAATTATAAACCCTTGATTTCACAGACTGATAAAGTCCTTTTAATTTTTCAAAGTGAGTGCAAAATCACTTTAGACATTTTAAAGTATACAGAAGTGAAAAATAGTTTTTCCATTTTCAAAAATGATTTCCACATTTGTTCACATAAATATTTCAAAAAACAATTGAAATTCAATAGCTAGGTATGTAGATTCTATATAAATCCATTGTGTATCCACACCTTGTATCCAGTTCTGGTCATTAGATTTCTAAAAGAATACAATAGAACTAGAAAAGATACCAAGAAGGACAACAAAAATGATTAAGACTATGGAATGTATAAGGAGAGGCTAAAAGGGATTAGGGCTATTCTTCTTGGAAAAAGAGATGACTAAGGCAGGGATGTGATTGTGGTCTATAAAATAAAGTCAAGAATGGCGTAGAAAAAGGGTATTGAGAAGAGTTATTTACCCTTTCCCACAGTACAAAACCTGGGAGTCATCCAATAAAATTGCCAGACAACGGGTTTAATACAAGCAAGAAGAAACATTTATTCACCCAACATACAGTTAACTTGTGGAACTCATTGCCATGGGATAGTCTGATGGCCAAAAATATAACTCGATTCAGAAAATAACTTCATGGAGGATAGGTTCATCCTTGGCTATTAGCCAAGATGGTCAGGGATGCAACCTCATGCTTGGGGCAACCTTAACCTCTGCTTGTCAGTAGCCAGAAGGCAAAGACAGAGTGGGTCACTCCAACTGTCCTCTACACTCCCCCAAAAGCTTTGGTACTGGCCCATCAAACATAGGATATTCATCTAGAGGACCATTGGCCTGACCCAGTACACCAGTTCTTATATATTCTGCCTGATTAACTAAAAAAGTGAGGTCCTGTATGCATATGCTTGCTTTATTAAATATGGACTCTTTCCCTACTATAATTTTCTTCTCCATTTAATTAGCATTTACAGCTCGTTGTCATTCTGGGAATTCAAAAGTCATGTTTAGTCTCTCTCTATTCATTCTAACAAAACATAGATAAACTCTCAGATTGTACTTGTATCCAGTGAGCATCATACCAGAAAACAATACTCACGTTACACTGATTTGTAAATGTGATGTCACCAGAGCAAACGTTCGGATATAATGTCCTGCTTGGGTTGGGGGCTTTGCTTTCTTGGGTTCTTATTCAAACACCACCAATTTCTAATGCCACTTACTTGGCTGGTCCACTGACCATTTTAGGTGATCAAGATTAAGCATTTTTTTATACACTTGAACCTTATTAATCTGGGTGTCTGTGGTCCAGGAACACCTGTAGTTCAGAGCCCTGCATGGCTGGAGTGGCAATGGTGGCTCCCCACTGTGGCGATGGAGATCCCTGAGCCTCTCGAGCCAGATCCAAGCAAGCCACAGGCTGGATCTGGCCTACGGGCTCTGCTTGGCCGGGAAAGGAGGAAGCAGCTCAATTAGTGTTGCTGTGGCAATGACAAATCTGAATTTCCTGGCACTTGTGCATACAAAGTCTCAACCATACATTTCATGGATTTCTAAATCTGTTAGAAAAGTTGCAGATAAATGAGCACTCTCTGTGTATAATGTACATCGATACAGTACATATTTTAAAAGCACACATTCTCTGTACTTCATCTTCAGAGAGCAATCCTCTTATGTCTAAACAGAAATTGTTCTTTTGGGCTATGCCAAAATCAGAGACAAACCACCCTGACTAGACTTCCTGAAAAAGCAGCTGAAATTGAGCTTTACTTTAAAAAAGTATAGCTAGATCCTCAGCTGGTGTAAACCAGTGCAGCTCCAAGGAACTCAATGGCACTAGGCTGATTTACACCGGCTGCAGATCTGAGCCTCAATTTGCTAATGCAGCATTCCCAAACTTTTTAAAAATAAAGCAAAGGGGCCAAACTTCACCTCTGGGCCAGGACCCAAAGGATATGTCTACACAGCAGAGCTAAATCTGAAATCAGCTGCGCAACTTGACCTACATCAATAGTGTAGCTTAAGTCGAAATAGCTTATTTCGGCTTTTGGCACTGTCTACACAGCAATATGTCTGAGAAAGAGCATTCTTCCTCCAATTTCCCTTAATCCTCGTAAAATGAGGGTTACAGGGGTCGGAGTCAGAAGTCCTCCAGCTCAACATTATTTCGACATTATGTCAAAATAACTGCTTGTATGTAGATGCAGACTATGTTATTTCAGAATATCTAACATTATTCTGAAATAATGCTGTGTAGACATACCCAAAGAGTTAATCTTTGTTAAATGGTGCAGATTTCAACCACTTCCATCTGCAGTGCAAAAGTGTGTCCCAGCATGCATTGCTCTGTCTTAATTCGGATTGCCTTTCACTTGAACCAGGATGGAGCCATACATATGACTGGCAGTCTTCATAGACCTGGTATTAAAGAGGAGAGCAAGCACCTCTGGCCTCGCTGGTGAGCCACATTTGGCCAGCAGGCCACCTTTGAAACAAATGTCCTCTTGAATATCATTTTATCTTAGCTGTCACATTTATCACAGAGTAGCTGCAGATTTCCTAATGATTTTTTGTTGGCGGGAGAGTATTTTGCAGAAATATGTTGGAAAAAGGACTAGTGCCAAGACCTCAAAGGCAATGGTGTACTTTTTATGAGAAATCCCAGTTGAGGAAGGTCAGTGGATCTGTGTTCCCAGAGCCAGCTGATTCTAGGCACACTGCTCTTATGCGGTTCCCAATCTCTACTGCAACACAAAGCCCTGCTCCACTAACTAGGGCTATCTGACTTCTAAAGATGGTGGGAAGCTGATGTGAAAATAAATGACACCATTACAGAATTATTGTTTTCCAGACCAGAGGATACGCCTCTAAAACACAGAGAATGTCTGTTTTTAGATGTGAGTTCTCACAATTTCCCCAGCCACAAGGCACGTGTACATATTGAAGCTGTTACATGACAGGGACTCGGGGTAGGATTAAAAATGGCACACAATGAAGAGCAGCAAAACTTTTAAGACCCCTGCTTAGACCGTCCAAAGAAATCAATGGTTATTCTCCCCAAGAGGCTTCCCTCCTCAGGCTTAGTGGGAAGATGGAGAGCCCTGAAGTACAAAGGCAGCCCCTCCTTCTTTCCCAAAAGAAAAGAAAAAGTCACCCTTGTTCCAACCTGCCATCTTTCCTTCCTGCTGATTCTAACAGATGGCAGCAGCAGGGACTAGGCCAGTGTATTTAACAATAACATCAGAACCATACTTTCTGTGTCCTGATAAGCCCAGCAAGCCAAATTCAGACCTGATCTAAGCAGGATCTGAATGGATTTATCCCAACTCTGTATTTGATCTAGTTAGTGCATAGGTGCAAGGTAAATCAGGCATGAACCTTACAGAAAAAATGGCAAGTGAGCTTATCTGTCATTATCTGAAATTCAGGTTAATAAACTAATGGAGGCATACACAGAGTCATTCAGTGTTACCAGAGCCTTTTAATGAATGCATTTGCTCAAAATTACTTGGAAAATGACACCCTTTTGTTTAGAGAGAGGGTGAGAGCTACTGGGTGAGACTTGTCTGCCTTGCTGTATATTGCCCTGGTATCATTCTTGGTTTGATAATTAAGATGAAGAAGTTAAAAAAAATTAAAAATCACTTGGCACCAGAAAGTGTGAAAAATCACAGTGACAAATGTGTTACAGATTGCTGTATTGACAGCTTCTTGACAAGCCAATATAAAGCCTCAAGTACAGTATGTATGGACTTGGCTCATACCCCCCCCTAATCTGTGGGTGTGCATTGCTGAGTCATATAATATGGTCTACTGTGCTTATGCCTCATGCTCATTGTCCAGGACGTTATGCACACAGGCGTTAGGGACTAATTCACTGATGTAAATGTGTGTAACTCCATTGCACCCACTTACAACAACTCTGAATTTTGCGTTTAGTATTGGTGTTTATAAAGCATTGATCTTGTAATTTCATTTTCATTTGAGTTTATGAGACCAATTCTCTCACTCATACTGGAATTATAATGGTGGAACTCAGTTTACTTCAGCTGAGTCCCTTCTGAGTTAACAAAGTAAGGAGAGAAAAACCCCATGATAGCAATTCTGATCTTGCTTGTAAGTCAAAATTAACTCCATTGATATCAGGTATCAGTGTACAATTGCAACAAATGAAATCTGATTCAAATCATAAGAACATACCGAACGGCCATATTGGGTCAGACCAAGGATCCATCTAGCCCAGTATCCTGTCTGCCGACAGTGGCCAATACCAGATGCCCCAGAGGGAGGGAACACAATCGGTAATCCTCACATGATCCCTCCCCTGTCACCCATTTCCAGACAATCAGAGGCTAGGGACAACATTCCTACCCATCCTGGCTAACAGCCGTTGATGAACATAACCTCCATGAATCTATCTAGCTCTTTTTTGAATCCTGTTAAAGTTCTAGCCTTTACCACATCCTCTGGCAAGGAGTTCCAGAGATTGACTGTTTGCTGAGTGAAGAAAAACTTCCTTTTGTTTGTTTTAAACCTGCTCCCTATTAATTTCATTTGGTGACCCCTAGTTCTTATATTGTGGGAATAAGTAAATAACTTTTTCTTATTCTCTTTTTCCGCACCAGTCATGATTTTATAGATCTCTATATATCCCCCCTTATTCTCCTCTTTTCTAAACTGAAAAGTCCAAGTCTTTTTAATCTCTCTTCATATGGGATCTGTTCCAAACCCCTAATCATTTTTGTTGCCCTTTTCTGAACCTTTTCCAATGCCAATATCTTTTTTTAGATGAGGCGACCACATCTGTACACAGTATTCAAGATGTGGGCATATCATGGTTTTATATAGAGGCAATAAGATTTTTTTGTCATATTCTCTATCCCTTTTTAAATGATTCCTAACATTCTATTTGCTCTTTTGACTGCCACTGCATACTGAGTAGATGTTTTCAGAGAACTATCCAGAATGACTCTAAGATCTCTCTCTTGAGTAGTTGTAGCCAAATTAGTCTCCATCATATTGTATGTATAGCTGAGATTATTTTTTCCAATGTGCATTACTTTACATTTATCAACATTAAATTTCATTTGCCATTTTGTTGCCCAATCATTTAGTTTCATGAGATCTTTTTTAAACTCTTCCCAGTCTGCTTTGGTCTTAGCCATCTTGAGTAGTTTGGTAACATCTGCAAATTTTGCCACCTTTCTAACCCCTTTCTAACACCTTTCAGTGTTTACCCTTTTCTCCAGATCATTGATAAATAAGTTGAATAGGACTGGTCCCAGGACAGACCCTTGGGGGACCCCACTAGTTACCTCTCTCCACTCTAAAAACTTACCATTTATTCCTACCCTTTGTTTCCTGTCTTTTAACCAGTTATCAATCCATGAAAGGACCTTCCCTCTTATCCCATGACAACTTACTTTACTTAAGAGCCTTTGGTGAGGGACCTTGTCAAAGGTTTTCTGGAAATCTAAGTACACTATATCCACTGGATCCGCCTTGTCCACATGTTTGTTGACCTCCTCAAAGAACTCTAGCAGATTAGTAAGGCATGATTTCCCTTTACAGAAACCATGTTGACTTTCCCCCAACAAATTATGTTCATGTATGTGTCTGACAATTTTATTCTTTACTATAGTTTCAACTAATTTGCCCGGTATTGACATTAGACTTACCGGTCTGTAATTGCCAGGATCACCTCTAGAGCCCTTTTAAAATATTGGTGTCACGTTAGCTATCTTCCAGTCATTAGGTAAGAAAGCTGATTTAAAAAGATAGGTTACAGACCACAGTTAATAGTTCTGCAATTTCACATTTGAGTTCTTTCAGAACTCTTGGGTGAATGCCATCTGGTCCCGGTGACTTGTTACTGTTAAGTTTATCAATTTGTTCCAAAACCTCCTCTAATGACACCTCTATCTGGGACAATTCCTCAGATTTGTCACCTAAAAAGAATGGCTCAGGTTTGGGTATCTCTGCAATATCCTCAGCCATGAAGACTGAAGCAAAGAGTTCATTTAGCTTCTCCGCAATGACTTTCTTTGTAATTTGCAAATAGTAGGCTAGTCTGATATGAATACAGGTTGAACCTCTCTGGTCTAGGACTCCCTGGGTCCAGCAATATCCGTGGGCCAGCAGGACCATGGATGTTGGTGGAGGAGAGAACCCCTGGACTAGATAGCCCCGGCTTGGGACAGCAGCAGAGTCCCAGCACCCCGGGGCAGCCTCGGGGCTGTGGAGGTCCAGCGACCCAGGGAAGAAGAGTGACAGTGACCTGTGACTGGCCATGTTGTTCCAGTGGCCCCAGGACAGCAGAGCCCTGGTGACTCTGGAGCAGTGGAGCCCCAGTGGCCCCAGAGCAGCTGAGCTCCAGTAGCCCCCAGGATTCCAGAATCTGACAGCCTTGGGGCAGTGGAGCCCCAGCAGACCTACCCTCGTCCGGTAAACTCCCTCCTTCAGGACCAGTCAGGTCCCGAGGGTGCTGGAACAGGGAGGTCCAGTCTGTCTAGCACTGGACATTTGTATCTGTTTGTGAACACATAGGTCAGGATCAAAGCTTATAATACTGGATAACCTACTGTGAAATGATCGTGTGTGCAAAGGCACAGCAGCTGATATTCCATGATATGCAGCTATGCTCACCTATGTATCAGAGATGAGATCAAAGTCTAAAGTATGCTATATCTGCTGATGTGTTGTACTGGCTCATAGAGGAAACAACATGTAATGTGTCCTTCATTGGGATTTTAAACCTTTTAGGTGCCAGATAGTTTTTATGTGATTATTTAATTAATCCTCAAGCCAAAGAATGCCATTTTTAGAGGACTCTACAGAAATAACAGGACTAACAATAACTTTTGGCTTCTTCCTCAGGTCTGCTGAAGTCAGATCATGTATTTTTCCTGAGTCACTTTGAGAAATCAATATAAACCAAAGACTAACAGCAATGTAGTACATTTGCTGCTATGCTATGCCCTATTTATAGGCCCGTATGCAGGGGTGAGTGTGCAAAGGATGTGACCGCACCCCCATGGTCCTTCATGGTCTGCCATGGGGCCGATTCCAGCCGGCTGGAGGAAAGCAGAGACAGCGCGTTGCCCCAGCCTCCCTCCCCCGTGCAGACGAAATGAAAAGTTACCCACTTATGTTGAGTTTCTTATTTTTCCATCAACAGAAGATCACTCTAGAAGACTGATCTCCATTGTGAGAGAGTTCTCAGGATTCAGTCAATTTTTTTCCCATAACAGAGAAAGGTTCTGTATGCGCTGGTATGCAAGTATATTTAACCCTCAGCAATCAATAATCTCTTCTTAAGCACTCACATCTCACATGACATTAGCTATCACAATGGAATTGATAGTTCAATTGTATCTTTAATATGATAAACAACTAACTAAGGTTGAAACTTTATTAGAAGAACATATTGACTGACTACTTGACTAACACTAAACCAATTAACCTGGAACTTCATAATTATAATCTTAAGAGAAGAATCTTTCTGGAAACATCAAGCAAATGACAGAAATAATCGTGAGTTCTGAATAGGGATGTGAATGACTAATCAACTAGTTGGCTATCTGATAAGCAAATGTATTGGATAGTCAACACAGTAGTCAACTAGTCGCTCCCCCCCGCCTTGCTGCCTCTATCAGAAAGAGGCAGCAAGGAGGGGGAGAAGAGGGAGAGAGAAAAGGGGGTGCTTCAAAGTGGCAGTGATGTGTGGAGCCCGGGCTCTGCTGCTTTGAAACACCGCCTGCAGCCCAGGGCCACCTGGGGAGTCCCCAGCTGGCCCCGAGCTGCACGCAGAGTTTCAAAGCGGCAGCGCCATGTGGAGCCCAGGGTCAGCTGAATCCTCTGCTGGCTCCATGCTCCCTGCAGTGTTTTCTCCTTTGGGCCTGTTGCTGCACTTCAAAGGCAGAAGCACCCTTATCGACTAATTGAATAGTCGATGCAAATTGCATCGACTATTCAATTAGCCCATTAATCTAAATGTAACATTCCCTAGTTCTGAAGGGTCATAAAGAGGTCTCATTTCTTTAACATATTTCTACAAGCAGATAAATGGATAGATACTGGCACAGTCACTCAAAAATGGTTTGGCCCAGAAATTCCAACATTTATTTTAATTTGTTGGTCTTGATGATGACTGGTGTCATCCAAAAACACTTCGATAGGGCTGAGAGGAATTATTTGATTCTTAATTTAGGTTTCACATCCTCAACCTGTAGTTCTCATAAAATCATCATGACCGTTGAGCTCAGTTCAGGCTTAATAAAAATTGGTATGCCCCAATGATGGATTTAATAAAATCTCCATAGCTTTAATGCGTGAGACACACTTTTTATGAAGTGCGCATGGCACTGATGACTGTTTCACGTAAATGCATAAATATAGGACTTTCATTTCATAGCTAAGATCTTCCAAACTTGTTTTCATCTCAGAATGAATTTTTAATGGCATTTACATATGTCCTGAAATAATCTTCTTAAACAGCACTGCTACCAGTCTTATCTTTAGCATCGTGAACAGTGACACCCCAAATACACCCTTCAATAAATGGTTTATATAGAAGTGCATACAGGTACAAACTTACATATTTGTCACATCAGTTGCAGAGATGGAAATAACCTTGAGAACATTATTATGGAAAGATGGTTGATGGATCATTGTTAAGACTACCTTTTATTATGGGTATTTTTAGTGAAAGACATACATAGTCACCAGCAGTAAACAAAAATGTATAACCCATGACTTGTACTATATACCCCTGACTAAATCTTGGGGGCTGTGCCAGTGGGCACCATCAGGGGCCGGGATGACAGCAGAATGTGGCCAGGACCCCAGCTGGTGCATGGCTGGTAGGCTCCTTACCTGACTCCTTGGAAGCAGCTTCCTTCAGCTCATAGCTGAGCTCCATGCACGGCCTCCATCCCAAGCACCAGGAACTGCCGCCAATGAGAGCTGTGGGGGCAGTGACTGTGGGTGGAGGCAGCATATACTGCTCACAGATGAAGGAGGGGCATGTTACCTGTTCTGGGGATCCCCCCCAGATAAGCACCACCCAGAATCCTCACCTTCTCCCATGTTCCAACCCCCATACCTGAGCTCCCCAGACCCAAACTTCCGCTGCTGCTGAAGGAGGAGGGCACTGGCCGGAGACCACTCTTTCAGCGACCAGTGTGGCTGGCCAATGGAATGTTCAAGCTGCTCAGAGGGTCCCTGGGCCTGTTGCACAGACCACTGTAGAACTCATGGAGGTCCTGGAAAGTCACAAAATCCATGACTTTTGTGACCTCTGTGACAAATCCACAGCCTTTGTTATCATGGTAGGCAACAATCCACAAGGAACTGCATTGATTGTGCATGGCAAATCACCTGGAGGTCAGCTGCTTTCATAGAATCATAGAACACTAGAACGGGAAGGGACCTCGAGAGGTCATCAAGTCCAGTCCCCTGCCCTCACAGCAGGACCAAGCACCATCTAGATCATCCCTGATAGATGTCTGTCTAACCTGCTCTTAAATATCTCCAGAGATAGAGATTCCACAACCTCTTTAGGCAATTTATTCCAGTGTTTAATCACCCTGACAGTAAGGAAGTTTTTCCTAATGTCCAGCCTAAACCTCCCTTGCTGCAATTTAAGCCCATTGCTTCTTGTCCTATCATCAGAGGCCAGAGAACAGTTTTTCTCCTTCCTCCTTGTTAACACCCTTTTAGACACTTGAAAACCGCTATCATGACCCCTCTCAGTCTTCTCTTTTCTAAACTAAACAAGTCCAGTTCTTTCAGTCTTTCCTCATAGGTTAAGTTTTCGAGACCTTTAATAATTTTTGTTGCTCTTCTCTAGACCTTCTCCAGTTTCTCCACATCTTCCTTGAGATATGATCCCCAGAACTGGACATAATACTCCAACTGAGGCCTAATCAGTGCAGAGTAGAGAGGAGTAGAACTTTCGGCTCAAACTAGCGCTGGATAAAGGAGGCTTCAGAAAATTCTGCTACAAAGTCACCAATATTCAGACATGGAGAATTTACTCATGCAAATTAAAAGAAAGAAAAATCCATTTGTGCATGCTACATTTATGGTAAGGAGTTCATAACGGTAGTTGATTTCATCAGTAATTTTGCAAGCCCTTCCTCTTTGTTCAATGCCTCTCTGGTTCAGAGGATAATTGGTTTATCGTCCTTACTCAGAGTAGGAGTGGAAGAGGTACAAATGCAATCTGTAGAGTTTAGTAGTATAGACCAGGATTGGAGCGGTGGCGGCTGGCAGGGACCAGAGGTCTTTCCATGTCATGCTCTATCTTGAGCCAAGGGGAAGTGGAAAAGGTTGTGGCAATTTGATTTGGTCTTGAAAATTAGTTGCAGCCTTTAAGGTTCATGACACATTTCCATTGAGTCCTTCGGCTGGGTAAATTTTGGCCATCCCTGCTATAAAAATTAGTTTGTCCCAGCTCCACATAATAGCTTATCTCTTTTAATTAAAAAAAACAACTCCTCCACAAACCAAGCACAAGTCACTTAGCCTCTGTGTGCTTCTGGTCTTCATCTGTAAAATAGAAATAGTATCTCCCCACCTCAAAGGCATGTTGTGAGGATAAATACATGAAGGAGTGTGAGGGGCTCAGATAGTATATTGTGGGGAAAGGATAAAATTCCTGAGAAATTTAAAAAAAACTAGAGAAAATTCCCCTCTGGTGGCAGCATGGTCTGATCTCCATAGGAAGACATGAACAGATTTGAGAGTAACACTTGATGTTTGACTCACAGGAAGCATGGAAAGAGAGACAGAGATAATTTCATGACTCAGTTCAATGTCAGAACCATGACCCTCTCTGTTATCTGTTGAATATTGATCGGTTAAAACAAAGTTTTGAAAGGCCTGGCACCTGGGCTCTATTTCTGGCTCTTAAGCCGGGGCATGTGTGGGGGAGTGGGACACAAGCAGGGACATCCCCAATCAGTGGGAGCATAGAATGTCTCAGGCCATGAGGGGAAGAGGAGGGGGAGATCCAAGCATCCAGCTCCTCTGGCCACAGGGTGGGAAGGGAGGAGAGCAGCCCCCTAGGCCGCAGGGGTGGGTCAGGAAGTGCCCCTCCAAAAGCAAACACATTTTTATTCCCATGCATGCTCCTGATCTGAAGAGCAGTTTTTGCATGATCTTGGATGGCTTCTTGTTTTGGGTGCCCACTGTGAGATACATAGGACTGGACTGTCAGAGGAGAAGAGCATTTACCACTACAGCTGGTTTCAGAGGAAGCTCAGTGCCTCTGACAATCGAGCACCACAAGACTAAAGTTGGACACCAAAAATATTGAGGAACCCAAAACTAGAAGACCTAAATCTCTATGGGTATGTCTACACTACAGCACTAATTCGAACTAACTTAGTTCGAATTAGCTAATTCGAACTAAGCTAATTCGAATTAGTGCATCTAGACCTAAAAACTAATTCGAATTAGCATTTTGCTAATTCGAACTAGCATGTCCACATTGAGTGGACCCTGAACCAAAGTTAAGGCTGGCCGGAACCAGTGCCAGCAGGGCATCAGGTTAGGACTTAGAGCATGGAGCTGTTGCCTCAGGCTAGCCGAGGGCTGTGCTTAAAGGGACCCGACCCCCCACCCCGGACAGACAGTTCTCAGGGTTCCCCACTTGCTTGTCTACCTCGATGAGGGACAGCAAAGCAGTCCTGTCTTGGAGTGCCCTGAGTGCCCCACACTCGGCACATCACAGCACTCGGCCATCAGCCCGGCTGCACTTGCCACATGCTGCCATCCGGGGGTGTCAATCGGGGGGCTGTCAGGATCCAGGAGGCCCTGCAGGAGAGCTTCCACCCTGAGGAGCCCGCAGAGCCACCACCCCAGTCCTCCCCATTGGGGGCTCGTACCCCATTCCTCCCTCACCTCCTTCCACTTACCCCTCCCCAGCCCCCCTTCCTGATGTAAAAAATAAAGGACACGTGTTCAAAAATAGAAACTCTCTTTAGTTAACAAAACTGGGGGGGGGGCGGGGGATTAACCTCTGGGGAGACTGGGAAAAGGAGGTGGGAGAGGGGAAGAGAGAGGGTGGGAGAGGGGAGGTGGAAACCTGGGAGGAGGGACCTGGAAGGGGGAAGCCAGGGGAAGAAGGAGGAGGGGAAGTTTAAAACTATAGTACGCCATATCTTCAGTACTGTGTACAGATGTGGTCTCCTCACCTCAAAAAAGATATTTTGGCCTTGGAAAGGGTTCAGAAAAGGGCAACTACAATGATTAGGGGTTTGGAACAGGTCCCATATGAAGAGAGGCTAAAGAGACTGGGACTTTTCAGCTTAGAAAAGAGGAGACTGAGGGGGGGATATGATAGAGGTCTATAAAAGCATGAGTGGTGTGGAGAGGGTGAATAAAGAAAAGTTCTTCATTAGTTCCCATAATATAAGGACTAGAGGACACCAAATGAAATTAATGGGCAGCAGGTTTAAAACTAATAAGCGAAAGTTCTTCTTCACACAGCACATAGTCAACCTGTGGAACTCCATGCCACAGGAGGCTGTGAAGGCTAGAACTATAACAGAGTTTAAAGAGAAGTTAGATAAATTCATGGAGGTTGGGCCCATGGAGTGCTATTAGCCAGGGGGTAGGAATGGTGTCCCTGGCCTCTGTTTGTGGAAAGCTGGAGATGGATGGCATGAGACAAATCGCTTGGTCATTGTCTTCGGTCCATCCCCTCCGGGGTACCTGGTGGTGGCCGATGTCGGCAGACAGGCTACTGGGCTAGATGGACCTTTGGTCTGACCCAGTACGGCCGTTCTTATGTTCTTATGTTCTAAGCTCAGGGCTCAGGGTCGGGGGTCTCACTGGACCAACTTGATTTTCATGCAAACCTGCTCCTGGGTTCGCATGTGGCCTCTGGTGGCCAGGCTGGCAGCCATGCGGCTGTTGACGGCCGCGTTCCTGTGGCTAGTGTGGAGATCGTGCACGTTGGAGGCCTCCCACCAAACCTCGATGAGGTCCACGATCTCCGCACTAGACCAGGGGGGCACCCGCCTCTTGCGGCCCCGGGCAGGCTCCTAGAAGCCGCCAGCCTGGTCCTGGGAAGAGGCGGAGGGCTGAGTGGCAGCGGGTGGCTGGTTCATGCCGTGCCAGGTGCAGGGTCTGCTGGCTGGGTGCTGGCAGGCTTGCAACTGGCACGAGCACTGTAGCCAGACCGTGCCCCTTAAAGGGCTCTGGGGCCGGGAGGGGGGCAGAAAAGTTTCCCTGGTTTGGCCCAGAGTGGCCACCAGGGCAAGCTGGGAAGGGCTAGCCTCCAACTAGCTCGAATTAAGTGGCTACACAGCCCTTAATTCAAACTACTTAATTCAAACTAGGCGTTAGTCCTCGTAGAATGAGGTTTACCTAGTTCGAATTAAGCGCTCCGCTAGTTCGAATTAAGTTTGAACTAGCAGTTTGTATGTATAGACGCTATGAAAGTTAATTTGAACTAACGGCTGTTAGTTCAAATTAGCTTTGTATTGTAGACATACCCTATCTTCCCATCTGTACACTGAGGATATTAATGCATTCCCACAGGAAACTCTCACAGGGATGTTGTGAAGCAGGGTAGACAATATTTTTTTCAGCGGGACTATTTAATGAATTTTGGTACTGGTCACGGGCCAACTCTCCCTCCCCCTCCCCCAGAAGGGGCAGAGTCTGGGGTGGAAGGGGTAGGGCTAGGGATTAGCCTCCCCACAGAGTTGTCTGGGGCTGGAGGCTTTGAATAAAAACAGAGCAAAGGGCTTCCAGCTCTGGCCCTTGCCAGGATAGCGCTGCACCGGGAGCTTGCAGCCATTTAAATAGCATCCTGCTACCTGAGCCACTGCCTGGAAATTCGGTGGCACAGGCAGCAAGATATAAATAGAAAACAGCAGGATACAGTCTATGGCCCAGATCAAAGTGTTAGGTGAGCCGAATCTGGCCTCCATGTGCATCTTGCCCACCCCTGTTGTAAAGCATAACTAATTGCTTTGTAAAAACTTTGAGAGTGTTGCATAAAATACACAATATAAATGCAAGCAAAGCGTTATTGCATTTTGCTTAATTATTATACCACATTGTTATTAGCTCCTACACATAGCCTTTGGCTTTTAGAACCTATTTTATTAAGGACACAGATGGTATTACATACTCTGTACAAAAAGACCCCTGGAATTGTAATCTGTCCCTTGATTTCAATGGGCTTTGTATCAGGCCCCTAAAGAACAATACCTCTAATAGTGCTGCACCCTTTCGCGTTCCGTTACAGTACTCGGGAGCGGCCCGAGGCCGGCTGTGGCAGCTGGCGCCCCAGGCGGAATGCGCGATTGGTGCCCCCACCTGCAGGGCTGTCAATGGACTGACGTCATCATCGGGCGCCCTGGGCACCCCTGTGACATCATCATCGGGCGCCCCGGGTGGCAGCGCCCCGGGCGGCGGCCGAGTCTGCCTATAGTCACGGGCCACCCCTGACAGTACTAACACGGGGTTAAATCCAAATATGGAACATGAATTCATTACTTTAGGCCAAATTCTTCACTAATGTACACGGTGTGCAATCCACTTATACAGTTCCATTGACTGTAAAATGTAAACCAGGACCCAGTGCAGCCCTTTCTGTCCTATTAGGGAAGATATTCTTTCCTCTCTTCAAGTAGTTACATTCACATTTAATAAATGATATTAAAGTATATACACTGTAACTTTACCTTATTTTTAATGCAGTCACATGCAACTTTTATTATATTGTTTTTATGACAGCCTCTCAAGTTCTGCCACTAGCAAAAATTATTAGCATAGATCAGATAAATAGCAAAGCATTAATTATTTACAAAATAACACATAACTTTTCCATAGTACACTCTCCTATCAGGCAAAGCCAAGAACACTCCATCACCCTAGCAGGTATTTATCCTGAAGAAATGAGTATGACATTACAGTTGCTTATTAACAGACTGCCAAGTCATGGCATTAATGAGAGTAGGAAAAAAAAGTACAACATGATTCATGACATTTACTGAATCTTCTGCCCTAGCTGTCAGGAAACAATGGATCTTCTTAGTTAATCACCAAGATCTTTCTAATTACTTATGTATAATTTTATTTATAATTCTGAGATGTTACAACACCATCTGTGCCTGTGTATATATCCAAAAGGATTACAGATGAGGTGTCAAGTGTTCTGAAGCAACACACATTAATAGTAACAGAAAATGCAATAATTTTTATAATAGCAACAGCAGCAACTGTGCTACTCTCAACACGAAGGTAAAGCTAAGTGACATTAAAGACAAATGGAAGACAGTTCATGGAGAAAAAAATAATCAGCTGTAGAATATATAACAGCAGACTCCTGGTTAACAGTTGAGTCAAAAAATGGAGCTAAGGGCTTGATTCAGAAAAGGGTTTAGGTGCCTAAATCCCAGAATCAGCCCCCAGGGGTTTCACAAACCCACATGCAGCTACCTCTAAATCCCTGTACGTGCCTTAAAAAAATTAACTCAGTGCCTATATTCTTACAGTAAAATTCCCTATGTACCTATGTTTCCTCCTATGCACATGCATACTGCAGCCCAATTCTAGGGATGCAGATGCTTACATCCCAGAGCAATGAATGAACCAAGAGAAGCTAGGTGGAGGAATGAGTAACTTACCTGCAGGGCCTGATCTGGTAGGTGAGGTCTGAGCATGCTTACCAGATTGGGTTCGTATGGATCTGGTAGGTGAGGTCTGAGCATGCTTACCAGATTGGGTTCGTATGGATCTGGTAGGTGAGGTCTGAGCATGCTTACCAGATTGGGTTCGTATGGATCTGGTAGGTGAGGTCTGAGCATGCTTACCAGATTGGGTTCATATGGACAAACGCACACTGAGGGCATGTCCACACAGCAGCGTTATTTCAAAATAACAAAGTGAGCATCTACACAGCAAGTCTGTTATTTCAAAATTATTTTATTTTGAATTATTCCAAATTCTGTAACCCTCATTTTATGAGGAATAACGCCTATTTCAAAACAGGGGTGTGTGTAGATGGGGCAGCTGGAGTTATTTTGAAATGTCGCCTCCAGGGCTTCCCACAGGTGCCCTGGTGGCCACTCTGTCCACAGTCATCAGAACTCTATAGATCCCCTTCTTCTTCAGCCCTTAAAACTGCAGGCTTAGAGAAAACAGTTTGTGGCATGATGCTAGCACTGTGCCCAGCTCTGACTTCCCTGCTGCCATGGCAGACCCCAGCACACCACCTGAGCCCCCCATGGCTGCAAGCACAGCTGCAGGCAGCTCCCAAGCCCCTGCCTGGGGGCAGAGGAGATGGGCCTCATCCTGGACTGGTGCGGAGATCCTTGATCTCATTGAGGTGTGGGGAAGCAAGGCTAAACTCCAGGATCTCAGAACCATGTACAGGAATGCCGAGATCTATGGCTGGATGGCCGACAGCCTGGGCCAGAGGCGACACGTGCACCCAGGAGCAAGTGCACATGAAAGTCAAGGAGCTCAGGCAGGCCTATACTAAGGCGCAGGGAGCGCAGCTCCCACTCAGGGGTGGCACCCCAGGTCTGCTCCTACTATGACCAGCTCCACTGCATCTTGGGCAAGGGGTCAGTCCCTTCCCTCCCCTGTTGTGGACACTTGGCTGGAGACACCCATCGTCACCCTCCCAGAGGGCAGGCCTGTGGCTAAGGAGGAGGAGAGGAGCAGGCCAGTGAATCCACACTGCCCACCAGCCAGGAGCTGATACCACCCTCCCAGGATGTCACCCATTGATCGGACGAAGCCAGGGAAGGCCCATCAGGTGAGTTCCATTACTTTACCTAGACACGTACGGGGAGGGGGGGGGTGAGGCGGCAAGGGGCTGCACACTCCTCACTCAGCCTTCTTGGCCTGGGGATCACGCAGCAGTCTGTGCTCGTGGGTGCACATGGAGTGCCAGTCCAGAGCAGACTGCCCTAATGATGCTGCCTCAGAGGACCCTTTGTGCTCCTGCTCATAGGGTTTCTGGAGAGGCCTGCATTACTCCCGACTCCATGGTGGGACACCTTCCCCCCACAAGCCACCATTAAGGAGGATGGGCTCAGGGACACACACACACAGCAGTGCTGCACACGGCACATGGTCTCTGGACCAGCTCACTGTCTCAGGGCAGCATGCGCTCCTGGGAAGGCATGGTGAGGCAAAGGACACCAAGCCCCTGCTAGCGGAGCCTGCTGGGAGGGGAAGGAAGTGGAGGAGACACCAGTAGCACCCTCCCTGGCAAACAGCATCTGCCACTTACACATACCTCCCCCAAAACCCTCCCCCACTTCTCCAGCGGGTAGGGATAGAAGTCCTCTCCTTGCAGGATGCCACCACTGCTGGACCCAGCATGTGCATGGCATGGAGGGAAGCCAAACCACCCCATCGCCCCCCTCCCACCCACAGGCTCCTGGCCTGGCCATCACCTTCCCAGGCCTGCTTGTCCCTGGGATGTGGAGGTAGTGAGGCTCCCCCAGGAACATATAAACCCCTGCAGGAAAGGGCCCACTGTGTAGGCCACAGATGGCCTTGCTCCAAGCACATTGCCTTCATCTAACTCAAGACCTTTCGGTGTGGCCTCAGAGATGAGGGGTAGGCTTCATGCACAGTGTATCCCAGGATGACTGCCCTTCTCTTTGTTCTTCACAGCTGGACCAGCTGTGAGTGAGGCACCCACAACACTTCCCATGCCAGTCTCCCAATCCTGTGGGAGCCGCTGCCACAGAGGACCCTGTGAGGGCCTGGAGCGGGAACATATCACCTGCCTGTGTGGCCTCCAGCAGTCTCTGGAGTGGCAGGGCACAGCGGTGGGCAGCAGACCAGGAGCTGCGCCGCACCACCTGGTGGGAGCTGGCACAAGAGACCCGCAGCATGTGCGTGGCTTACACAGCTGTCATCGACTGCCTAGTTGCTGCCATTGAGCAGTCAAGCAGCCACCCTCCTTCTCCCGCTCCTGCTTCTCCCCCTACCTCCTCCATTGCTTCCCCTCCCAGCAGGCTCTGCTAGCAGGGGTTTGGTGTCCTCTGTCTCGCCATGCCTGCCCTGGAGCACATGCTGCCCTCAAAGAGTGGGCCTGACTATGTGCCATGTGCCGTGTGCAGCACTGCTGTGTGTGTGTGTCCCTCCAGCTTCTCTCCCTAACTCCCCCACTGTGGCAGCTGAGCTACACAGGAATCAAGTGCTGGCTTGCTTGCTCTCTCACTCATTGCTTGCTCTCTCACACGTACACTTTTTCTTTCAAAAGTCTCCTTCAAAAACTTATTCTGTTCTAAGATGCACAGGAGTGACCAAAATTAGTGGTGACTCTTGGGTGTCTTATCTAATATATACAGGGGTGGCCCGTGGCTGGAGGCCGACTCGGCCATCGCCTAGGGTGCCGCCTTCAACAGTGCCTGATGATGATGTCACGGGGCGCCCGGGGCGCCTGATGATGATGTCACCCCATTGACGGCCCATTGACGGCTGTGCAGGCGGGGGCGCCAATCGCGCATTCCGCCTGGGGCGTCAGCTGCCGCAGCCAACCTTAGGCCGCTCCTGAATATATATTTGAGAGAGTTTGTCTGTGAGTCTGTCTGTCTGCTCATTCAAGAATTCTTCCTAAACAGTAAGAGCTAGGACCTCCTAAACGGTAAGAGCTTTGTGAAGGTGGGACTGGAAAATCTCTGGGGAACAGAGCTTCCACCAGCACCACCACCCTTCCCTAGCAAACCCCATTCCAGCAATTCACCACCCTCCCAATAACATAGTAAGAAAGTCATACCTGCATGACCACGACCCCGATGCTCAATCTCTCTGTGCCAAACTCATTGCCACAAAGAGCAGTAGTTGTCCAGAGTGGCAAGCTTCCACAGAGCGATGGTGACCCATCTCTGGAGGGGGATGGTGGGTTGCATGTGGGTGTCCCGTCACCTGAGGGTAGGGATGAGCCACTCACACAGCTCCAGGAAGGTGTCCTTCCACATGCAGAAATTCTGGAGCCATTGCTGGTCGTCCCATTGCTCCATGAAGTCAGAAGTGGTGTCCAGTCACCAGAAGCAGCAGTGTATGGTGTGCAGGGGCTATGTTGTATGAGCAACCCATGGAGTATGGTGTGGAGGTGTCCCACAGAGGGCTGCAGGTCCAGATTCTGCAGTGCCATGAGAGCAGCCTGCAAAAACTTCACCAAGAGGCGCATCATGAGCTCCAGGAACTGGAGACTGCTTGGCAGCAGGTCTGGCTCCATGGCAGAAGTGCTGTGGTGTCCGCAAGGGCAACAGAACAGGCAGAGAAAAGGCTTTGCTGTCCCTCAAGGAGGTAGGCAAAAGAGAGGAGCCTGAGACATGACTGTACGGGGGGGGCCGTTTAAGCATGATAGCCTCAGGAAGTTATTTCAATGGGCATTTGTAATGTAGATGCGCTTTTTTGAAATAAGCTATTACAGAGTTTTTATTCTGAAATAGCTTATTCCAAAATAATGCTGCTGTGTAGACATGGCCTCAGGTGGGAGAAACTCTCCTTCAGAACTTTCAGCTCAAGGCATAGGGTTCTCACGTGGAATAATAAGAGAGCCCCAGTTCAAGCCCCACTCCATTTGAGAGGAAGAAGTTACCTGAAAAGGGCTCTACCACCTCTCAGGTGTATGCACTAGCCACTGAGCTATGGTATGTATTGATGTGGGGCTCCCCCAGTTTCTCCTCTTGGAACTGTTCCACTGCGGGTGAATAATTTAAAAACAATTGAGCAGAGGGATAGGGCCCTGGGACTCCAGGGCTGTGTCTAGACTGGCCACTTTTTGCGCAAAAGCAGCCGCTTTTGCGCAAAAACTTGCCAGCTGTCTACACTGGCCGCCTGAATTTGCGCAAGAGCACTGACGTTCTAATGTAAGAAATCAGTGCTTCTTGTGCAAATACTTTGACGCTCCCATTCAGGCAAAAGTCCTTTTGCGCAAAACCTTTTGCACAAAAGGGCCAGTGTAGACAGCTCAGTTTTGTTTTGCGCAAAAAAGCCCCAATGGCTAAAATGGCGATCAGGGCTTTCTTGCGCAAAAGCGCGTCTAGATTGGCCACAGACGCTTTTGCGCAAAAAGTGCTTTTGCGCAAAAGCGTCTGTGCCAATCTAGACGCTCTCTTGCGCAAATACTTTTAACGGAAAACTTTTCCGTTAAAAGCATTTGCGCAAATTCATGCCAGTCTAGACGTAGCCCAGGTGAGTGTTCTAATCATCAGACTACAAAATAGTTCTCATGCTTCTCTTACATTTGCCCCTTTCTCTCTCTCTGGCCCAATGATTCTTTCGTTATTTATCCACAGTTCAACAACTTCAACATTGGGGTGTGGAAAAATAATGAACGAATCATTGGGCCACAGAGAAAAGCACCTTTGTTCACATAAAGAATTACATTTAAACACCGTTTAGGACTGTTATAAAATTACAGTATTACACAAAGAGATAATAAAATAAAGCAAAACACATCTTAAGCAAACACTGATCACTAATGGATCATCATCACCAAAATCATTCCTAATACTAACACACCATGTCAATCCAAAATTGTCCAGGTTACATGTCAATTTATAAATTGTGTAATCAATCCACAGCTGGGCCACAGGCAGTGCATGGAACACTGCTCTGTCCCAGCCTTTGTGTTCTCATGTGATTTCAAAGTCTAGTTTTGCTTGACCCAGCAAGAAGTTAGCCAGGTAAGAAACCAGCTGAATGAGAGCAGTTTCTCACTCTGACAACAAACAGAGCTTTGGAGAAAATCAGTTCCAAACTGCTGAAAAACTACTGAAAGAGAGAGAGAAAGAAATCAAACACAGGGGCAACATAGGAGAAAATGAAAACACACATGTCTGAAGCACAGAAGGGTCACTGCACAGACACCTCAGGGTAATATGGTGAACAAAACAATTGGTTGCTATGATGCTATGCAGGATCCACCCCCCCATTGCAAGTCACTGGAGTACTTAGGAAGAGGAGGTTTGTATAATCTCCTCCAAGCTGAGGACATAGTCAGCCAGAGACATACAACATCCAGGCTGCACTGGGGCATCAAAGAGGGTGGCATAATGCTGCCACACCTTGACACAAATGCCAGAGAGCTGCAGCTGCTTCTTGCTCACAGTTACAAAAGGAACATTCAGAAACCCTTCCAGGATAAGAGTCTGCCTAGTTGCATCAGGATCTCATACACAGAAAGGGAGACAACTAGTGAGAGCAACACAGGATTCCCCTTAGAAAAAAATCCCAGCAAAACCTGTCTGCTAATACTTAGCATTCTAAGGGAGCACCACCTGGAATTCACAGAGGACCTTATTCAAAAAATGCACTGATCTGATCTTGCTGTTCAGACCAAAATACATCACTGACTTCCAGCTTTACCAACTAGAAATAAGCAGATGGGACATCTTAGTTAGCTCAGCCTGAGAAAACGCAGAAAAAGTGATGTAAAAAGAAGCTGCTCTTCCTAGATGCATAAACTGGAAGATGCCTGGTTTGGCCACTCCATTTGCAGAACTCACCAGCTGCTAGAAAGTGACTATTTTAGAACAGAAGTGATTCTAGACTCCATGACTGATCAGCTATCAACAAAAATAGATGAGCGTCAAAGCCCCTCCCCCCAACATGATGGAGGAGAGAGAAGACCAGGGACATCCAGGCTAACCAGGAGCCACAGTACTGCACAGGAAACATTCCATATTTTCAGAGGTAGCAGACATAATCCACCCCATCTCATGATTCTTTAAATCCAGATTCAAGTCATGTTCAGGATTATTTAGAACCACATAAGCCCACTGCCAGAACAGTGTAACATACCTCATCTCTAGGTTCTTGTAGTCTTTACAGAATCATCCTAAGAGCAGAAACTACCTTCCCATAATAGGAGAAAGCAGACATTGTGTCTCATTGTGAAGGAGAGGGGGGAGGCAGAAAAGGGACCCTGGAAAAAAACGACTTTAGTAGCAAAAGTAAACAAGGGAAAAACTTGAACAAAAGATTCCTTGACCCAGAGTCCCTCCTGTATTAAACAATTAACAAACTGCTCCTGGGTCAGGAAACTCAGTGCACATGTATTATTTTGAGAGGAAGATTTGATAATAGCACAACTAATAATTTGCCTACCGTTAGCAACACAACCTCTACACTGCATGAAAAAACAGTATATATGAAATGCCATACTTGCAGGTCAAACTGTTAAACCAGATTGGAAGCAGACTCCAGGGAGGAATAACCCCCCCCCCCAACCAAGGAAAAAGAGGGGAGAGGGAACCAATTACAGCCTTAAAACAAAGCTTGAGTGTCAAAACAACAATGAGCAACAACTACCAGACACCCAGCTAGCACACAACACACAGCTGTGTCTACACTGGCGCGATCTCGCGCAAAAGCAGCCACTCTTGCACAAAATCTTGCTACCTGTCTACACTGGCTGCATGTTCTTGTGCAAGTAAACTTACGTTCTAATGTATGAAATCAGGGCTTCTTGCACGAGAACTCTGACGCTCCCGCTCAGGAATAAGCCCTCTTGCGCAAGAGCTCTTCCAGAAGAGGCCAGTGTAGACAGGCAACATGAATTTCTTGCACAAGAAAGCCCTATGGTTAAAATGGCCATCAGAGCTTTCTTGCGCAAGAGAGCGTCTACACTGGCATGGATGCTCTTGTGCAAAAGCACATCTCTTGCGCAAAAGCACATGCCAGTGTAGATGCTCTCTTCTGGAAGAGTTTTTGCACAAGAACTCTTCCACAAAAGAGTTTTTGTGTGAGAACGCGCCAGTGTAGACGTAGCCACAGTCTCATTCCCAGAAATGACTGTATAGCCTGTTGGCTACTGCACTTATCTGGGAGACCCAGGATTCAATCCCCCAGCTCTAGTGAGATTTTTAATTTCTTTTAGCCACAATCCACACTAGAAAAGCTTCAACAGAAGAGTCTGAGGGAGCCTTACATCAGCATAGCCCAGAGGTTGGGGCACATGAGAGGTAGTAGAACCCAGTTCAATTCCCTTCTTCTCATCAGGTAGAGTGGGGATGTGAAGTCGGGATTGTCTATGTCCCAGGTGAGTACCCTAACCACTGAGCTAAAAGTTCTGAGGCTGTTCCTTGCTAGAACAACTTAGGCACCTGTTGCTAAAACAACTTAGGCACCTAACTGTAAGCCAGGGTTTGAAGCTGAGAATCCCAAACAGAGGGAAGCACTACTGCGAATACTTAGGTGCCTATCACCAAGAGAAGGGCAGGGCTTAGCACACACCACTCCTGTTGGCAACTCGCACTGTCTAGATTCAGCAAGTTGCTGCCTAGCACCCTCCCTTTCGTGACTCCCATTTTAAGGCACCTCTCTCTCCTCACTCCTTGCATGGAAAGTCTAAACACCAAGCTCAGGCTTTGTGAATCCCAGTGATTTTCTACACACCTAAAAGCTAGGCATGGCAATGCTCAATGTCGCCCCACCTAAATTGTTCAGTGAATCTAGCCCTTAATGTCATTCAAAGAAGAGCAACCAAAATATTAAAAGGTTTGGAAAATAAAAGTTGTGAGGCAATATTAGAATAATTTGGTATGTTGAATCTGGAGACAAGATAATTTGTAATACAGGCTGAACCTCTCTAATCTGGCACCTTTGGGACCTGACCGTTGCTGAATCAGAGAATTTGTCGCACCATGAGAGATCAATATTGTCTAGAAGCATTACCAACACTTCTACTACTTACTAGGCTCTTAGAAGACATTTAGCCCTGGTCTACACTAGGAAGTTATTTCAAAATATCTTCCCTTATTTCAAAATAACAAGTGGAGTGTCCATACTACCAACCCCGTTACTTTGAAATAAGGGGCTGGTTATTTCAAAATAATAACTCCTGCTTTCCATGAGGAATAACACTTATTTCAAAATAGTTATTTTGAAAAGTGAGAGTGTGGACGCTCCACTGCTGCTATTTCAAAATAACGAGTCATTCAAAGTAATTACTCCCCAGTTCTTCCTGGGGCTCTAAGTTGAGGTAGCGAATCCACATTAAGGGAACCTGCCTCAGACTAATTTTGAGGCTTTCCTGCTATTTTGAAATAGTTATTTCAGGAGTTATTATTTTGAAATAAGTTATTTTGAAATAATTTCCTAGTGTAGACATGTCCTTAAAGGTAAAATAGAGCTAAATAACAACACAGAAAACTGAGAGCCAGGACTGGTCACCGTAAACAAACTTTATGGGGCTGCAAGAAACTTGGCCACACCCATGATAAAATCCTGCTGGACCATGGATGTTGCAGGACCAGAGAATACACGACTAAAGAGGTTCAACCTGTATTCCCATAGACAGGACATTGCTTTAACTTATTTATTGATTTGTTTAGGTAGCTTCCATCAGACCTTTATGTGTACTGTTACAAAAGTACAATAACTACAAAAAACCTGGACCCTATGGTCTACAAAGAAGAAGATACTGTAGATAAAGAAAAGGACAAAGGAAAAATATTTACCTTTAGAAAGCATTTAGGATGGCTAAATGCATTGAGGGATTTTAAAAAAATACTAAAGATAAAATGATTTAAACAAAATGATTGAAATCACTTCAGATGTTATAAACTACAAGGCTTTGCCCTATTGCAGCATTGCCATACAGTGCAAACTATAAAGATAAACATTCAGGGGCCTATTTTCCCATAGACATATACATAACTTCCATTAGCTTATTGTACACACTTCCTTTTGGGGTTAAAATAGAAGGTCATCCAGGATGTACATAAATGAAGAAGGAAAGTAACTGCATCCAGAGAGAACATTTGCCATTGTTTAAAGAATCTAATAGAAAGTGCCCAACAGAATTTCAATAGTCAATTTATGTTGACTGTCACAGAAGCAAACTCAGTACAATATTGTATATCTGGAATAATTGTGCATAATTTTCATTGTTTCCTGGCATATATTTTGCTTCTTATATGTATATATGTTGCTTGTTTTAATTAATAAAAAGTGAAAGTTCAAACTGATGCAATATGGGAAAGTTTCCCTTATACGCAAGTAGAAAACTTGCTTATGTGTAAAGGGCCAGAAGTCTAGCATATACTAACTCATTAAAATTAATTTTATATGAGTATTTGCACTTACTGTGTCCCAGTGATTAGTGCAAGCCATAAAAACATAAAGCAGAAAAAGAAAACCCTCCATTTAATGCAATATGCAAAGAGAATTTTAAAATGCTCAGTTTACTTTACACTATTTATGTTGCTTGACTGCTGTGTACTTTTCTCTCATCTTGGACAATGAAAACAGACTTCTTAGTTTCACATTTGTTTCTTCTAAATTAACTTTCAAGTTTTCATGCATTAACACAATATTATAATGCTTAGATTGAAGCACTGCAAGAGATTTAAAATAAAACTATTGCCATTATAATTATTTTAATATCACAAGAATATTTCTATTGGTTTTGGAAAAGCTTACAAAACTTAATTTTTGAGACATATTGACCAAAGTCATTATTTTATTTATTTATTAAGTACCAACAGAGAGGCACTTAGATACCAAGTGATTAACAAAGTGTAAAGGTAGAAGGAGAGTTAGACATTTCACAGGAGATAAAGGAAGACAAAGTTGCTGTGGCGATGTCTACACTGCAGAGGTATCCCTGCACAACTCTGCCGCGTCCAAGGAATGTGTCTGCTCTTCCGAAATTTTTTTCGGAAGACCAGACGCACTTTTTCACCATCCCTATAAACCTTGTTTTACGAGGAAGAAGGGATGTTCCGAAAAAGGGTTTTTTTCTGTCATTTGGCCCAAAAAAAGAAGTGGAAAAAGTTATGCAAGTTACGGTTTGCAATTTGCGTAGCTTTTTCTGGAAGAACAGTGCAGTGTAGACATAGCCTGTCTCAGGGTGCATCTACACGGCACCATCACGTGCAATAAGATACGCAGTTTGAGCTACGCAAATTGCATATTTTATTTTGATGCTATTTTGAAATAGCTTATTTCATCATTTGGCACTGTCTACACGGTGACAAATTTCAAAATAAAGTGCTATTCCGAAACGTCCCTTATTCCTCGTAAGGTGAGGCTTACAGGGACATTGGAATAGTGAGCCCAAAATAATGGGCTGTGAAGATGCGGGATAGCTATTTCGGGTAACTCTGGTATCCTGAAATAGTGTTGCAGTGTAGATGTAGCCTCAGTGAGCTTCTATTCTGAATACCATTTATGATTTATGACATGGCACTTTATGGTCAAAAACACACAAACGAAACAAAAATAAAAAGTTGTTTTCGCTGAAGATTAACACGCTACAAGGCAGTTCTTGAGCTGATGTCAGCTGTCAAAGCTCTAATGATTTCTACAGATCTATGACAATTCATGCAAGTGGAGGCTTTGTACATAAAAGCCTGATTCTGCAGTTCTTTATTCAGGCTGAAGTTAATGGGAGTTTTGCTTAAGTATGGATGGCAGGATGGAATTGCAAATTGACAACATCCTGGTTCAAAACAATGCTATAGTTATCATATACCTTTTTCCCAGTCCTGCATTTAGGGTTGCCAGGTGTCCGGTATTGTACCAGACAGTCCGGTATTTGCGTGCTCTGTCCGGTAAAAAAAATTAAAAATACCGGACATGTGCAATGTATTGATTTTTCCGGCTGTGCACCGGACGGAAGCCTGGCGTGGGCGGGGGCAGCGGCTGGGAGTCCCAGCTGGGAGGCAGGGCTGCAATTGCCGCCGGGAGCCCTCAGTCGGTTGAGTGTGAGGAGGAGACTTCCTCCTCCTTACTTGTGCATCGCCGGGAGCCTGCGCGGGACAGGCAGCAAGTGCTCAGGTCAGTCCCGCTCCCCACCAGCCGGTTCTCCCCCACTTCCCCTCCTGATCTTCCCTGGCCAGCCCCCCTGCACCCCCCCCAGCTCTGCTTCCCGCCGGCCCATTCCTCTTCCTGATCTCCCCCGGCCAGCGCCACTGCACCTCCCCTCATCAGCTCTGCTTCCCACCCCCCCCCTTCCTCCCGGCCAGCGCCGCTGCATCACCTCCCCCCACCAGCTGTGCTTCCTGCTCCCCCTTCCTCCCAGCCACCCTCATGGCCCCCACACCCCCCCCAGCTCTGCTTCCTGTTGGCCCGTTCCTCTTCCTGATCTCCCCGGCCAGCGCCACTGCACCGCCCCCCTCCCCCACCAGCTCTGCTTCCCGCCCCCCCCTTCCTCCCGGCCAGCGCCGCTGCACCACCTCCCCCCACCAGCTGTACTTCCCGCTCCCCCTTCCTCCCAGCCACTCTTGCGGCCCCCATGCCCCCCCAGCTCTGCTTCCCGCTGGCCTGTTCCTCTTCCTGATCTCCCCGGCCAGCGCCGCTGCACCCCCCCGCCAGCTCTGCTTCCCGCCCCCCCCTTCCTCCTGGCCACCCTCGCGGTCCCCGATCCCCCCCAGCTGTGCTTCCCGCCCACCCTTACTCCCGGCCAGCCCTGCCCCCTCCCGGCCGGTCCCCCCTCTCCCAATATCCCATGGCCAGCCCCGTTCCGCCCAACCCCCCCCCCCCCACGACCAGCCCTGCTTCCCATTGGCCCCCCCCATCTACCCCGGCCAGCCCCGTTGCCCCCCCCGTTAGCTGTTTCCAGGCCCCGCCCCCTTCCTGGCTAGCACTGTTCCCTTCCTCGCCGATCCTCCCTCCAAATGAAGCGTGTCCGTTTTTTTTTTTTTTAAATGACTACCTGGTAACCCCTAGCAGTGATCCAGGTTCTTGGAGGTTGTTTTTTTTGCTCAACAACTTTGGTCTGCCCCCCTCCTTTTTTTTTCCTTCAACAAAATTTTTTCCCAGTGGTTTTTTTTTGGGGGGGGCATGTTTGGTATTTTTGTTTCAGCCATCTGGCAACCCTACCTGCAGTGATTATTTCCAGTATTTTTCCTGACCACTATATGTTTGTGTGTAGAAAAATACTTTCTCTCTATGTATCTCCAATATTTATCTTAACTACTATTATGGTCCCACTGTAAAAAGACCATTGTTAAGGCTGTGTCAGACTTTTCTGTTTTACAGGGTGTGTGCCTCAATTTCTCACTTTTTTTCAGAATCCTTTTTTGTAAGCATGCCATGGGGAATTTGAACCAAGTTTCACCCACTAATCAATATGATTTCCAATGTGTATTTTGTGTTTGTACATTATTAACTTCTTAGGAAATCTGTGAAAACCACAGGAAGAGCCTGTAATATTCCACACAATGCATATTTGCTGCCTTCTACTGCTGCCTGAGCTGTAATATTGTGATATAGATAGCTACTCAGCACTTCTTCCCTCCTGTTTATTGGCATCCTTAGGAGAATCACTAGTTTCCTGGCTGTGGCAATGAAGAACTGCCTTTGCAAACTGATTTACCTCAGACAATCAGGACTTTATTACAAAGGAAGAGCCCAGGCAGTGGCTCTGCCCCACGAAAGCTCATCACCTAATAAACTATTTTGTTAGTCTTTAAAGTGCTACATGACTGCTTTTTTGTTTTACCAAGATCAGACTAACATGGCTACCTCGCTGTGACTTTTCACTATATTAGCTTTGTGTGGTGAAATGTGGTACATTTTATCAATGGCAATAAATTACACAATGAAGACAACAAATGTGTAAGTGCATTATTAGAGGCTGGATCTCCCTGATCCAGCACCCTTGGGATCTGATTGCTCCTGAGAGTTTGCTGGGCCAGGGGAGGTCAATGCTGGCTCCTCTGCTGCCGGCCTCTGGGCTCCCTTTCCAGAAGCCAGGCTCTACTCCTAGCTGCTGGTCCCCACCTTCCCACCCCAGCTTCCAGCCTTCACCTCAAACGCTGAGCTCTGGTCTGGCTGCCAGGCCTGGGGCTCTGCTCTCAGTTGCTGGGCTCTGTTCCCAGCTGCTGGCCCCGGATCCCAGCACTGGCCACCAGGCTCTGCTCCCCGGCACCAGCCCCCAGCCCTGTCCACTGGCTCCCTGCTGGGCTCGGCTCCCAGTCGCTGGCCTTGGTTGGGCTTCAGCTTGCAGGCTCCGCCCTGCTGGCTGCCAGCTCCCTGCTCTGTGGCACCCTGCCTCCAGCCCATGCTGGGCTCTGCTCACGGCTGCTGGCTCTCTACGGCTGTGCTCCAGCTGCCCAGCTCCTGCTGCCAGGCTCCAGGCCCAGCCAGGCTCCGGCACTGGTCCCTGGCCCCTGCTCCCAGTGGCTGGCCTCCCAACCCCAAGGCTCCACTCCTAGCCACCACCCAGCTTTCTAGCCCAGCAACATCTGTGGTCCTGCTGTGTTGGTTTTTCCCCCTGAGTGCTTCAACCCCGAAGCAACCCTGGGTTCCCTGAGGATGACAGACCATGGATATTGCCCAGACTAGAAAGGTTCAATCTGTGTTTAAATAGCACATATGTAAATATGTTTCTATTATAAATTAAGGAAATTCACAAACAAACAACAAATCAATTACCATTAGTTAAGGAGGCTCTCATCAATAAACTAAATCATAAAAGAGTTAGGAAATGCAAAGTTAAGGATTAAAAGGTTGCAAAGTCAATCAGTCTCAATTTAAGAAATGCCAGAATGAGCATTGTCTATCCAACCTAAATTCTCCCCTTTTGTGTGTATGCATTATGCTTTGCACAATTACATAATGCTTTAATTACATAGTCCCATGATAATTTTAACACAGAATCATTGATTCATTTAGTGCAAAGCAAGTGGTGAAAGCCAGTAAAACCATGCTTTTTATATCTGAGTTAATCTCTGTAGAGTAATGTTATGTATGGCAGACTATTGTTGGATTATGGGTTTTTGTTCCACACATTATTATTTTAACATTTCTCCTTCACATTCTCCTAATGTAATACTACAGGTAGGATTTCTGAGCAAAATGCTGAAGTAAATACTTATGTGCAAGAACAGTGATCACCAATCAGTAGATCGTAGATCCTGGAGCCTTTGACAGGTGATCCTGACAGGTTTGGCCAGGAGGTTGTCAAGTGCCGGCACTCCATCTGCACTTCTAAGCACTGCCGTGTTGCTCCTGCCCTCTGCCTTGGAGCCGACCCCCAGCTCCAGGAGCCTCTTGCTTGCTGTGCAGGCACAGAAAGAAGAGGAGGGGGTACTGATATCAAGGGTGCCCCTCCCTCCACCCTGTACCCCATCGCCATAGAGCAGAGGGGGGGCAGGGGCGAAGAGGGTATGCTGGCTGCTTTTGGGAGTGATGCAGGGCCAGAGTAGGGGAAACCTGCCTTAGTCCCCTGCACCACCACCCAGAAGCCACCTGTGGTAAGCAGTGCCCAGCTGGAGCCCGCATTCCAAACCCCGGCCCCAGTCCTGAACCCCTCTTACATCCCTAACCACTGGCCTAGCCTTGTGTCCCCCTGCACCCAAACTCCCTCCCAGAATGTGCACCCTGAACCCCCTCCTGCACCTCAACTTCCTGCCCCAGGCTGAGCTCAGAACGCACTCCAAATTCTTTAGCCCAAGATCAGAGTCCGCATCCCCTGCACCCCAGCCCTAAGCCCCCAGACTGATAAAAGTGAGTGAGAATGGGGGAGGGAGGGAGGGAGGATGGAATGAGCAGGGGCAGGGCCTTTGAGAAGGGACAAGAAGGAGGCGGGGCAAGGGTGTTTGGGTTTGAGGTGGATCCTGGATTGCATTTAAATTCAGAAAGTGATCTCATGCTTAAAAAGGTTGGAGACCAGTGTACTAGAGTGAAAAAGTGTTTTTTTTCTGAAGTTAACATGCAGATAAAGAATATATCACTGGACTTGCATCCCAAAAATATGGATATAAGGTCTAATCCTGCTCTTACTCTAGTCCTCTTTCCACTGAATAACTGACTGCACACAATTACCACTAGTGTCATAGTTCATTCACTGTTTATTGGGATATTGGTTTTTTTTACTCTTGTGATTTGTATGCCAACCTACCTTTTGAATGTATCTCCATATTTATGAAGACCATCAACACTCAGCATGTTAGTTTTCTTCAAAAAATGCAGTGTAAATAGATAATACATGAGAAGTTGAGATAGCTGACAACACTAAAACTCGGTGGCTTTTCCACATCAAGTTTCTATACATTGTTTCATTATGTAGCTCTCAATAAAGGAATAATTACATACTTTTGCTGCCTGGTAGTATTCTGTGAAGTGCTGCAAAGTAATATTTAAAATTAAATATAATAACTATATTCAGAGAATGTTAAGGCTGAACTGTGACACATTCAAAAATCTGGAAGTGACGAAGTTAAGACTCAGTGTGAGCCCTTAACTCTGCCCCTCCAGGTTCACACATTAGTTTTCAGATCACATAGCACTTTTTCAGAGAAAGGTCACAAAATATTTTTAGAATGGGAGTATGTTTTTTTTCTCGCACATCATAAATATGGCTGAACTCTCATTGCTCACCATTTCCACAAAACAAATGGTAAGCCCATCTATGCGGAGATTGACCATGGAAAATAGTGTCTTTAAAACTGAATGTCTCACAAAGACAGGGCCATCTGGAAAAGGGGATTTATAACAGAAACCATTTTGCAATCTTCACTATAACTCTCTCAGAATACTTCAGGCCTCAGGCACAGATTATATTATAATGTTATCTGTATTATAGCTCCTGAAAATAAGACCCTGGGGTTGGCAGAGGATGGGGATTTCACTGGTGTTCAGAAAAAATTGCAATTGTTTACTTTGGTAACTTTCACGATGTACTGTAAATAAAGGTTGAAATAAATCATCTCATGGCCATTGTGATTCTCCACCTTTCTAAAATATTTAAAATCGGGAATTTGGCTGTATTAGAATCAGACTGAATTTGTGTGGCCTGAAAACAATCGTGTTTAGGAAACAGAGCGGAGGGGAAAACAGACCCTCTCACGATGTGACAAGTTTGTTTCCACATGTGATCTGGCTGATGAGGGCTAGCTGGTGGGGGGTGGTGAATGGCTCCTTTGATTGCATTGTGCGTGCTGATTCCTGCGAACCGCGCGCAGAGGGACTACGAGTCCCAGCTATCCCCGGGGCGGGGGGCGGCTCTGTAGGAGGCGGCTACCGAAAGGGGGCTTTGTGCTGCGGCGGGGGTGTGCGCTTGTCTGGAATCGGAGTCTGCTGCGGCTCGCCTGAGTTTTGTAGTCGCTGCGATCCCTTGTGTTCTGTGGGGGGCCAGCCAGCGTGTATGTGTCAGAGGCGGCGGCAGCAGCAGCAGCAGCAGCAACCACATCGGGGGAACCCGGGGCCAAAGGGGGACCGCTAACCCGGAATCATGTATCTCACCCTCAGGATTGCGAGCAGGGAGTGGTATGGCAATTGTGCAACATGCAGCTAAGATCCCGGTTTCCTACCGAGCTCTCCAGAAGAAAGAGAGCGCGCTTGCCCTGGCGGGGAGGGAGAGGAGAAAGCCAGCATGAAGGTTGAAGATTATTTCCACGGCTGGTGCTAGAGGGAGACCTAGATCCGTGCAGCTCGCTTCCCCGTGGCTGGTGGGAGTTTTTGGAGAGCGGGGGGACTCGGCCGGATCGGGCTCAGCCAGGGAGGAGGGGAAGGCGCGTGTGGGGAGGGGGCGAAGGAATAACGGAGAGAGAGGCGGTGCGGTGCGTTTCCGATTGCACGCAGACTGAGCCGGGGGGGAGAAGGAAAAATCGCCCCTCTCCGAGGAAGGGCCATCGCCATGGGCAATGCCGGGAGCATGGATTCGCAGCAGACAGACTTCAGGGCTCACAACATGCCTCTCAAGCTGCCCATGCCCGAGCCAGGCGAACTGGAGGAGAGATTTGCCGTCGTCTTGGTGAGTGCAGGTCCGCTCCGCGCCGGAGCAAACCGGGGCCCGCGGCAGGGTGGAGTGAGGGTCTGCCGTAGTTTCCATCCCCTTCCCCCGGCCGGGGCGCCCTGGGCAGGCGGTGGTGGAGCCTGTGTGCGCGGCTGGGGTGTGGAGGGAGCGAAGCGGCAGCCTCCCCGGGCTCTGGGGGGGGGCGGGGGGGTTCGATTTCCAGGGGTGCGTGTGTCTGGGAGGTGCAGCAAGGAGTGAAGCTGCTGCCGCCGTAGGAGCCGCTCCCCCATTGTTTGAAGGGAGCGGGGCACCGGCTGGGCTGGTGGCTCCGCTGGCTGCCTCCTCCCCGGCCATGTAACGCGGGGAGGCGGCCCGCGGGGTTCGGAAGCGGCGGCTGGGGGCGCGGCGGGCTCGGGCAAAGTTCGTGCGCGGAACGCAGCGCCGGGAGCGCTCTGCAGCATCCCCTTCGCAAGGCGCCGGCAGACAATAGCCGGGCTGGCTTGAGCCGGGCGCGGGGTGTGAGAAGTCGCTGGGGCGGAATCGAGGCGGGGAAGAGTCGGGACCAGCTTTATGTGGGCTGAAGCCTGCCCGGGAGAGGTGAAACCGCGTCGCTTCCCTGGAGCGGCTGCCTGGCGGCCCTGCCTGGTGCTTTCCCTCAATAAGGCAGCTTCTCCTTCCCACCTCAGAGCCGCTCCGGATCCGCGCCGCTTTCCTTTGTAGAGCAGCCACCTTTTACCTCTGTTCCGCGCGCGCAGTTTTCAGAGACATTGCTAAATCTTGGCCGCGCCGTGTGGTGAGATGCAGGGGGCGTGGTGTCTCTGGCTGCCCACTGAAGGGGTTTGGATTAACTCTGGCCCCAGGACTCGGCAGGCTAGATTCTGAGCCCATTCACACCAGGATAGACCGTGTGACTATTGCCCCCAGACCATTATAAATCTGGCGTACGTGATTTGGGAATCTTGCTCGGTGTGTGTGACCCGAAAAGTGTTTCAAGCGTGTGCAAAGGGCTGATCAGATTCAGGCTCTGTAGACTTCCACTATGATGGTCTTGTGTATTGTCAGAGCTACATCGCTAACCTTTCAGTACAAACATCTTAAAAGAATCGGATCAAATTGTCTACCACGTGTTTTAACAATGTGTTCTGTTGCACTGGCAGCTATACTGAGGTGTTCACAGTTTAAATATTTTGGGAAATTTTTTTGGGAAATAAAAGGGTCAGAGTGCATTGTAATTTATTTGCAAAGACTATTTGTTATTATTTCCTGTAACACCATCCGCTGTGTTTCCCTGTCTCCGAACTGCGTGGTTCTCTTCTAAATAGGTTCAAGTCCAGCTAAAAGCACTTATGTGGTATTGAGAGAACAGTCTACTTTGCATTTGTCTTTACTTGCCTCTCTTTAATTTTGGGAATGCTAATCCTCTGTCCTGCTAGATGGTGCCCTAGGAAATACAGTATGTAATAAATTAGCATTACTTCTATTCAGACACACAGTATGAGAGTGTATATATAGTATGTCACATATATGACCTATCTTCACAATACAAAGTTCTTTCTCACTAGTAATACGCTTCTTTTATATGGTTTCTATCTGGACTTCATCTGGTAATGTCTTTATGTCTAAAAAGCACTCTAGCATGCAAAATGTGAGAGCTAGAGAGAGTGGGAATGAGCTTGTGGCAGAGGGGGCATTGGCACATGATTTTGTTGTGATAGAAGTCATAGTAAGAAATGAATTCTGTTCATCTGAGAAGATTAGTTTGTCCTAATATTTAGAGATTTCAGTATTGTAATTCATTAATAACATATGCCTTGGGTTAATCTTTAAGAAACTATTGTCAAGTTATTAAAAACATGGAGTGTTTTGTTAATGCTAAGTTTCCTAGTCACAAATTAAATACTCATATTTTTTTTTTGAATGAGTTAAAAAACATTAACAAATTTTAATGTAAAATACGTGCTGGGCGTGTGCATGTGTGTGTTAGTCAGCAGATTTAAAAGGAGATCTGTGGTGTGTTTGCAGTTTCTAGAAAACTAAGCCAGCTGTCTGGGAAAGGACCAAGAGAAGGATCTGGACGAAGCAAAAATTCCAAAATATATTGAAGTAAAATGCAAAAGTCAAACATTTAGCCTTTGCATGGAACAATTACTTAAGTACTGACATTTCCTGCTATTATTTCTGGTGATGGGTTTTCATTACTTTTGGCTGTTAAATGGAACAGAGAAGCATATATCTTGTAGAATCAGTATGTCCTTATCCACATAGAATACATGATTCCCTATTTGAAATCAAATTCCCAGGACAGCCTTCAAAGAAAGGACATAATTTCTGTTGAAATTATAGAGTATGCTCTAGGAAAAATGCATAATATATTTTGACCTGCATTTAAATATTTTGAATACATAATATAGATCAACAAAAATATTACATTCTTTTTATGCAATTCTTACTTGTGAAAATGATTTCCTTGTATACAATCAAGACCCTGCCGCACACAGAGGAAGGTGTGGAGAAACTAACAGAAGAAAACATGTATACTGTAACCTGAATTCATTTTAAATATTAAGTTATAGTCACACTCTATAACCTTCTTTTCTGTGTTGTGAACTATTTCCTGTTGTTGGAGGAACAGTTCCTAGACTCAAATTAATAGGTGTTTAGACTATTTCTGGTTAGACCCAGACCCAGTCAGATTATCGTGTCTAAGAAAAGAGTAAGCCTATTCAAGAAAGGA
Source organism: Pelochelys cantorii (assembly GCA_032595735.1). Taxonomy (NCBI): domain Eukaryota; kingdom Metazoa; phylum Chordata; order Testudines; family Trionychidae; genus Pelochelys; species Pelochelys cantorii. The sequence continues at coordinate 29,802,425 of CM064332.1, forward strand.
CCCCTACTGACATACCAAATGGTAAGGTGTTATTAAACATATTAAGGGAGCCTGATTCAGCTTTTGCTTTTACCAGTGTAAATCAGGCACAACTTTATTGAATAGAGAGTAATACTGATGTACTATGTTGAGAGATAAGAATCAAGCTTATTATGCCTAAACCTAAAGACTAAAAAGACTAGAAGACTAAATCTCTATTTTGTGTCAGTGAAGAAAAATTGCTTTTGAATAATGATCAGTGGCAGAATCAGTCTGTGAATGGAGTAGATGGTTTTTAATGCAACTATATAAGCTATAGGTTTGATCCAGCACTCCTGTGAAAGTAAAAGGCAGTCTTGCCTTTCACTTGAATATATGTCATTAGCTGGCCTATATATACACTGCATGTGTCAAAGGCCCATTTCTGCAACCTTTACTCCTGGGAGGTGGCATACAGTATGTGCTCTGACTCCAGGGAATGGTCTGTTGATGACAAGATTACTCCTCTGAGTAAGGGCTCCAAAGTTGGGCCCAGATTTTAAGAGGCTCACAGGCCACTTTTGGAACAGGAACAAAGAAGTTGCCCCAATGTCTTGTTATTACAGATGATGTCATGATGATTAGAATTCATCTCAGATGCTAAGAAACTGTTTGACCACTTCACAAAAGGAAAGTGGCCTTCATGTGACTCATCTCTTTTCCCCTGTCCCCCAGGCCTTCATGCTTGTTGTCAGAATGTTTCACTCTGTGATCCACCCATCCAAGCACCATAATCTGAGAGTCATGGTGATAGAGCAAATGTGAAAGAAATAGTATCCTTACAAAATGGAAGGAATATAGGGGCAAGAGATAAGTTTGAGAAATAAGTTGCAATAGACATAGTGTCTGAATAACTGACGTTATTTTTGAAATAACGAAGTGTGCGTCTACACAGCAAGCCATTATTTCAAAATAATTTTGAGCTAAAGGACTTCTTACTCCAGCTCTTGTAACCCTAATTTCATGAGGAGTAAGGGAAGTTGAAGGAAGAGTGTTCTTCCTTCGACTTCTTGCTGTGTAGACAACGCCAAAAGCCTAATTAAGCTATTTCGACTTTGAATACACAATTGACGCAGCTGAAGTTGCATATCTTAATTCGACTTTTGCTGTGCAATGTGGATGTGCCCTATAAGGCTTAATTTGGATCTTCCTTACAAATTACATGAGGGGATCAGTCTAGCATTCCTTGCACCGCTAGACTCCCACTGTAGTCCTAAAAGGGCTCGCTGATAGCGTCAATGTAATTCTTAATGTAAATGAAATTAGCAAAGCTGCTTAAGACATTGCACAGAACAGCTATTTGTGTGTATGCAATAACAATTCTTCTCTGTTCTTGTATGCAAGCAGTGATGTGATATGTACAAGAATTATTCCATTCAGATCCAGAAAAGAGATTTTAAGTTTTACTTTTCTGTTCTCCAGCAAAGTCAGAGTAGAGAGCCACAGAGATGGAAAAACATTGAGAACGTGTGTTTATGATTGAAAGCACAAGACCACCTTTTTAATGTAAGTGCCTGGGTATTAACTGTTCTCTTCATTCTCTCCCTTTGAAATTTATTCTCCAAAATAACCTATCAAACAGTAATGCGGTCCGTTCAGCAGATGTGTGAACTGTGGCACACACAGTTGTGTATATGTGGCAGAAGTGCTCCAGTTGGCACTTGCTATACTGCTAACAACTCAACATCTGAGGAGGGATCACCCCCAGAATAATTTGTCAGACTATTTTAGTGGTGTAGTGGCGGCGGGGGGCATGAGTTCCAGGCTCTCTCGCTCTCTTTCTTTTTAAGTTTAAGTTCCACACTGGGTGCACTAAGCAGGTTTCTTTGCTGTAAAGCAGTGCTGACAATACCACTGAAGATTTATTGAGAGTACAGCTGGATGGTACCCAGCTCAAGTAGAAATTAATATTTTCTCCAGGATGGCTGCATCACACTTTTCGGTTCCTACTACAGTGAAACCTGGAGAGTCTTCTCTGCTCTGTAATACACATTCTCTATGGAACTATTATTTTAGTGATGCAAGGCACTGAGAGCATGACTACACTGCAAAAAACCCCAAACCCTGCAATAGCTTGTCTGAGCCCAGATCTACAGAATCAGGCACATGTGATATGGTGCTAAAAATAGTCCAGACATTCCCGCTTGGACTCTCAGGGTGCATCTACACTGCAGTTGGATACCTGTGACTGGCCCGTGGCAGCTACCTTGGACGTGCAGTGCTTGGGCTAAGGGTCTGTTTAATTGCAGAGCAGACATTTGGGCTCAGGCTGCAGCCCGAACCCTGGGACCCCTTCACCTCACAGGCTCCTTCCTAGACCATGGACTCAAGTCTGAATATCTTCATTAGCATTAAATAGCCCCTTAGCCCAAGCTCTGCAATTCCAAATCAGCTGGCATAGGCAAGCCATGGGTTTTTAATTGCAATGTAGACATACCCACCCACCGCTCTGGGTTTGGGTGCCCAGGCTCCAGCCTAAGCAGGAATGTCTACACTGCTATTTTTAGTTCTGTGCATGCATTCAATGAGCCCTAAGACTAACTGGAGATGCTTTTTTTCAGTATAGATGTGAGCTTTTGAAGACATCCTGTTTATTTGCACACATGCACTCTTGTGTGTCTCTGTCAATATAAGCAAATCTATTTTGGGTTTGTCTTAGATATTATGACCATAGTATCTGAGCTCAGACTTGGGCAGTGAAAAATTGGTCCAACTAGCCATAAACTCTTCAGCACTGTCACAAGCTTCCCCTCTTGCTAGTAGCGTCTCCTTCCAATTGCTGGCGTGGGTGGGGGTTAGCTCTTTCCAGGTGCTGTGCCTTCCTCTCATAGTCTCCTTACTTACACTGTCTCAACCTGCAGTCTCTCTCACTCAGGAGAGTCGGCAGCCCCATTGGGTCCCTGGGGAGGGCGGGGGGCGGGGGGGGAGAGATAGAGAGTGTGCAAGGAGTTTCTGCGGTATCAGAAAGGTCGGGACCTTGGGTGGAAGGGCTGGGGCAGCCAGCCACCATGCTGACTAGATGGCATGGTGCAGCGCTCTTCTCCCCACCTCACTGCCCCTCAGAGCTGCACAGAACTGTGCAGTGCAGCACTCTCTCAGCAATTCTAAAGGGCTCGGGGCTCCACCAATGCTGCTATAGTAGCATTGGCCAGGAGCCCCAGGCTGTTTAGAAACTCCAGGCCCTTTACCCTCCCTGTCCGTGGCCTCGCTCTCGCTCCAGAGGCTGCAGCATCCTGTTTGTGATTTGGTCCTCCATTAGGTCACTATGGCCTTCCCCTTCTAAGGCATGAAAGTCTTCAAAGGTGAACTGTCCCAGGTAGTCTGCTCTCCTCTCTCTGGGCTGTGCCACTTCCCTAATGGCACAATGGGACTACCCATTACTCTAGGTTCCAACTCACGGGCCTTCTCATCAGCAGCCAAGGTCTGCCCTACCCCTTCCCTTGCTGCTTTTCCCCTGAGCCTTCACAGCTTCTCTGGCTCTCTCTCCTGTCTGAAAAAACTTGAAAAACAACTAATAGTCGAGTAGCACCTTAAACCCTCTGAGAATTTGCCAGCCCAAACTCCCTTCTCCTAGGCTACCTATTTCTAAGCCCTAAACACACTTCTTTCTTGTAGGGAGTCACGGCAGACTATTTTCACTGCAACCCTTCTCAGCTTCTGGGCTTTATACAGGCCCCTCTGGTTCCTGTCCCACTGAGCCTCATTTAATGAAACTCTGTTCCCTGGCTCCTCCTCCAGGTGTAGTCTGGGGAGTTAATTGGTCCACCTGGCCAGCTTAATCCTTTTAAGCCTTGGGTGGGATGAACACTCCATGACAAGCACCTAGAACTTCTAGCAGTTCTGTAAAGTTTCTCTAAACAGCTTTACTTACTGCAGCTTTTGAGGGTGCTAAGGGGAATGGGCTTTCACAGGTTTTACTACTGTGCAGTGTGCTTTCAAGTGTTTTACTTGTCACTTTCAACACCTGGAGCCCACACTTAGCTGCCCTGACATTTGAGAGACACATTTCCTGTGCTGGGCTATATGTAATATGCGAATCAAGGGAAAGAAAGTGGAGGATAAGAATTCAGTCTTCTTGACAGAGTGGGATTTTTGGGTTTTTTTTCTGACAAATGGCCCCGTCTACACAGGGCTTTTTAGTGGCGAAACCTCTTATGCAAAAAGAATCGGCAGAAGATATGCAAATGAGAGCGTGATTTGTATATCCTCTTCCGCAAAAAAAGGGCAATGTAGCCGTAGCCTAAATGGCCAGTGGAAGGTGCCAACTAAAGTGACAGCCAGATTCCAGTGGATCATGTGCTTGCCATGACATGCACAACCTTTCAAGTATGTGGGAACCTCCTGCTTGAGCAGATTCTTCCACAAGTTTTTCCCCCCTTTGACATCATGAGCTAAGTGTCCACAAATCTAAGGAGCCTCCACTAATTTATTTTGAATTGGAAGCCGTTGATAAGCATGTTTAAGCCGTTTGTAGGGAAGTGGGCTGTATGTGTTTATAGCCACCATCCTTCCAGCACTATGCTCTGATGCAATGAATTCAGGGTTTGGAGACCTGGTAATAAAAGTTATACTTCCAAATGGAGCTTACAGCAGGGTGGTCCTTCTCTAAACTTTGAACAGTGGTGTGTGTTTATAGATGACAAATGGTGTGGCGGAGGTGGCCAGGGTAGAGTTGGCAGAGTGGATTGTTGTCTGATGAACTGTGATTGATGTCATTTGACTGTTGGCTCATGTATCTGTTGGGATGTTAACATGAAACATCCCCTGGCCATCGCAAGGTGTTGTTTCATAATACAAATATGTGATTTGTGCCTGGTTCCATAGGCCCAGCTAAAACCCTGTTCTGAAGAACTGAGAGAATGTGTGGGAGGTATGACATTAAAGGTTTTCTAAAAACTGTATCTAGTAGCACCATCAGTCTGCATAACAACTTTCCAGTGTTCTAATTCTAAGCATGCACAGGTAGGTTATTGTGGCTCAAAACGGTTCCCATTGAAGGCAATAAGAGGTTTGGCTTTAATGTCTATGAAAACAATATTTCTCCATCAGTATTTCCTCTTCACACTGAACTTTTGCATGTAATCTGTAGTCTGTGCCTCAGTTTTTTTACTTTTAAACTGTGTGATAAAACATCTTCCTTACAAGGGAGTTTGTAAAGTGTTTTGGGAGTCTTGGACACAAACGCCGTGGAAGTCCAAGATTCTTATTTACTGATTTAATAGCACTTAGTGTCACTTTCGGTCCTAGCCTCTATGCTTCTATCAGCTCTACTACCCTTCATTTTACAAAATATACAGATGTAGAGGTCTGCAGATTACTATATTCAGTATTGTCACAAGTAATTTCTGCAAGGTATTTCATTCTTGTCATTTCACCAAGAGCTGTGGCCAAACCAATTCCTAGTGTAGCTACTGAATTCTGAAGAATCTCTGAAGAATACATTTTGAAATTAGCCTTGTAGGACTTCATTCACAAAGATACCTAGGACTTGAATATTATGTGCTCTTCTGGTCACCCAGATATGTTAGCATTGGAAGATGTGCCGAGAGGAGCAACAGAAATGATTTGGCGTATGACACAGCTTCCATATGAAGCGAGACTAAAAAAAGATTGGGACTGTTCAGACTGGAGAAGAGGTGAAGAATAGGGGGTATGATAGAGGTCCACACAGTCATGAATGGTCTAGAGAAAGTGAATAAGGAAGTGTAGTTTACCCCTTCATGTTTCACAAGAACCAGATTTAAAACAAATATAAGGAAGTACTTCATGAAACTAAGTCAATCTGTGGAGCTCATTGTGAAGCCCTCCAAAAGTATAACTGGATTCAAAAAAGAATTAGATAAGTTCTTGGAGGATAGATCCATCAATCACACCTGTTACTAGGCAAGATTGTCAGGGATGCACCCACATGCTCCATGGTTCCCTAAACATCTGAATACTGGGTCTAGACAACAGGAGATAGATCACTTGATAATTGCCCTGTTCTGTTCATTTCTCCTGAAGTCATCTGTCAGAGGCCTCCGTGGGAAGATAGATTTAATGGGCTAGATGGACGATTGGTCTGATTCAGTATGGCCATTCTTATATTCTTATGATGATGCACAATTTGGACAGGACTCTACTAGGTCTCAGATGAGTGCCCTACTTTTGAGCTATAAAATATTCTGATGTGGGCTCTCTCAGTCTCTCCTATTGAATATGTTGCACTGTGGTTTAAATAATGAAAGAATCATTGGGCCATAGATGACACACAACTGTGAGAATGATTCTGTAGAGCACTCATGTGGGAAAGCCAGGATCCAGTCCCATGCTCCAATGATTTTTTAAACTATTTATCCAAAGTGGAACCATTTCAGCAGGAGTTACTGAGAGACCTTCCCTCCCCCACAAAGAATACTCTATAGCTCAGGGCTAGGGTACTCCTAGATCCTCATTCAAATGTCTTCTCCCCCATCCGAATGAGGGAGGAGTATAAATATATTGCTCGAGAATGCAGGGGAGTTATTAGGAAGGCTAATTGGAATTGCAGCTGGCGAGGGATGTGAAGGATAACAAGAAAGGTTTCAACAGGTATGTTAGCAATAAGAGGGTGATCAGAGAGGGTGTGGGGCCTTTACTGGATGAGGGAGGTAACCTAGTGACAGATGATGTGGGAAAAGCTGAGGTACTCAATGCTTTCTTTGCCTCTGTCTTCACGGACAAGGTCAGCTCCCAGACAAATGCACTAGGCAACACAGTATGGGAAGGAGGTGGACAGCCCTTCGTGGGGAAAGAACAAGTTAGGAACTATTTAGAGAAGCTAAACATACACAAATCCATGGGCCCTGATTTAATGCATCCGAGGGTACTGAGGGAGTTGGCAAAAGTCATTGCGGAGCCTTTGGCCATTATCTTTGAAAACTTGTAGAGATTGGGAGAGATCCCGGATGACTGGAAAAAGGCAAATGTAGTACCCATCTTTAAAAAAGGGAAGAAGGACAATCCAGGGAACTACAGACCGGTCAGCCTTACCTCAGTCCCCGGAAAAATCATGGACGGATCCTCAGGGAATCCATTTTGAAGCACTTGGAAGAGGGGAAAGTGATCAGGAATAGTCAACATGGATTCACAAAGGGCAAGTCGTGCCTGTCCAATCTGATTAGCTTCTATGATGAGGTAACTGACTCTGTGGGTATGGGAAAGTCAGTGGATGTGATATACCTTGACTTTAGCAAAGCTTTTGAAATGGTCTCCCACAATATTCTTGCCAGCAAGTTAAGGGAGTATGGATTGGGTAAATGAACTGTAAGATGGATAGAAAGCTGGCTAGACTGTCGGGCCTAACGGGTAGTGATCAACGGCTTGATGTCAGGTTGGTGGTCGGTTTCTAATGGAATGCCCCAACAATCGGTTCTTGGACCAGTTTTTTTCAACATCTTTATTAATGACCTGGATGAGGGGATGGATTGCACCCTCAGCAAGTTTGCAGATGACACTAAGCTAGGGGGAGAGGTAGATAGGGTCCAGAGAGACCTGGACAGGTTAGAGGATTGGGCCAAAAGAAATCTGATGAGGTTCAACAAGGACAAGTGCAGAGTCCTGCACTTGGGACGGAAGAATCCCAAGCATTGTTACAGGCTGGGGACTGCTAGTAGCAGTTCAGCAGAAAAGGACCTGGTGATTACAGTGGATGAGAAGCTGGATATGAGTCAACAGTGTGCCCTTGTAGCCAAGAAGGCTAATGGCATATTAGGGTGCATTAGGAGGAGCATTGCCAGCAGATCCAGAGAAGTAATTATTCCCCTTTATTCGGCTCTGGTGAGGCCACATCTGGAGTATTGTGTCCGGTTCTGGGCCCCCCACTATAGAAAGCGTTGGAGAGGGTCCAGCGGAGGGTGACCAAAATGATTAGGGGGCTGGAGCGAATGACCTATGAGGAGAGACTTGAGTGATTTTGGTTTGGTTAGTCTGCAGAAAAGAAGAGCGAGGGGGGATTTGATAGCAGCCTTCAACTTCCTGAAGGGAGGTTCCAAAGAGGATGGAGAAAGGCTGTTCACAGTAGTGATGGATGGCAGAACAAGGAGCAATGGTCTCAAGTTACAGTGGGGGAGGTCTAGGTTGGAAAAACTATTTCATTAGGAGGGTGGTGAAGCACTGGAATGGGTTACCTAGGGAGGTAGTGGAATCTCCATCCCTAGAGGTGTTTAAGTCTCAGCTTGACAAAGCCCTGGCTGGGTTTATTTAGTTAGGATTGGTCCTGCCTTGGGCAGGGGGCTGGACTTGATGACCTCCTGAGGTCTCTTCCAGCTCTATGAATCTATGATACTAGGGGGAACTTCTACTCAGACTCTCCCACATCCCAGATGTGTCCGCGTGCCTGGCATAAGGCTGCAGTGAACATGCTTACAGGCAGAAACATAGGTGTCTAAGCAGCTTTTACTGCAAAAATTCAGGTGCTAGGATTGTAGGCACCTATAGGATTGGGGGTGGGCTTGTGAATTTCAGTGTAGTCAGATTCTGGAATTTAGTCCTCTAAAGTGGCAGTTAGATCCTAAATCTTTTTGTGGCTCCTGCGCTTGCTAGCATGATCGTGATACAGGAACTGACTCTGATTGTACACATATGTAGCTAGTGTAACTGATGAAATTAATGGAGTTATGCTAGGTTGAAACCAAAACCAGTTCAACTGCATAATATAATAGAATTATAAAAAATACACCTTAAAAAGACCCATTCGCTTTTTTTTTGGTCAGACTCCTGCCAATACGAATGTGAGAGAGTTTTTTCCAGACCATTTTAAAGAGATTCAGTCAATGACACTTCCCTCTCTTCCATTGAGGAAATAGTCTAATAGACCTCACCATTTGAAAATTTCTTAGGGAACATCTACACAGCAGCATTATTAAGGAAAAACTGACATTATTTTGAAATAACAAAATGCGTGTCTACACTGCAAGTCATTATTTCAAAATAATGTTGAGATGGAGGACTTCTTACTCTGACTTCTGTAACCCTCATTTCACGAGGAGTAAGGGAAGTCGAAGGAAGAGTGTTCTTACTTTGACATTCTGCTATGTAGATAGCTTAATTCAGATTCTGGAGCTATTTCGACTTCAGCTATGCAATTGATGTAGCTGAAATCACGTATCTGAATTCAGCTTTTGCCCTGCAGTGTAGACGTGCCTTTATTGGCAATTGGTGTAAATTAATAGGTTGAAATAAAACTGAATGGTAAACACATGTGAAACTGGCTCGTATATCATTCAGCAGTGTTTGTAAGTTCTCCTGCATATATGTCAATTAAAAAGGTATTATTCATTTTTTGTGTATCTGAAATAAATGAATACTCCAAAGAATATTTGGCTACTAGCATGTTTGAGATTCACAGCCCTTAAATGAATTGCAATGTCTAAAGACCCAAATGATTTTTAAAATATTCAGGCTGATGTGTAGTCATGTATTTTTCTCTTGGTAGCATATTTCCATATCAAATAATCGCCTTAATTTATTGAGCTTTACTGATGAAGGTATGAACCAATTCTGTCAAACTTCATGTGTCACTTGCTCTTGCCTTTAATAAGCTCAGAATAGCCTGAAAGAAAGTAATAGGCTTGCTCTAAAAAGATCGAGATGAAAAGGATTATTGTATGGTCCTATATTAGCAGGGCAGAATCTATACATCACAAGGAATTTGTCTGTGAATACCCATTTTGACATTCTAGAATAAAACAACAAGCTTGAGTGTTGGTGGTTTTCTCCAGGTCTAGTCACCATGCAGCTGCACATGAGGTTTCTAATGGGTGCAGAAAAGTAAGAGCCTGATCTTGCAAACCCATAGTTGCATGATGGTGGTGGTGATGATTTATTTCTGTTTACAGTAATCCAAATTATTCTGGGCACTGTATCTACCTATGGACTGAGACTTTTTATTATGTATTTGTACAACTAACAGCATATCTTGTGTAACAGAAGCATAGGTGGTCTGTACTCCTAGAAAATGTCTGATTGTTTATCTTAGTCCTTAAGGACTAGACTGCACCGCCCTTACTCCTTCAGGAGTCATGTGGGTGGCAATACCTGGGCCTAAGAGGCTAACTCTACATGAAGACTGTCTCCATATATAATACAGTTATTACTTTTATTTTTCATTTAACAATAAATAGACTTTTGAAAATGCAGAAACCTCTGTTCAGCCTTAACTGTGGTGCAGCTACAGTACAGATTGTACCTCCCTTAACCGGGACTCTCTAGTCAGGCAACATCCATGGTCTGGCAGGACCATGGGTGTCCTGGACCACAGAGTCCAGGTGTAAGGAGGTTGGCCTCAGGGCAAGAGAAGGGGGAGGGGACGCAACTCAGCCAGGAGCCCCTTGTTGAGGGAAGGGGGCACAGCAGGAAGTTCTGGCCCCTACTGCCGGGTTGTAGCGGGGGGCCAGCAGTGGCCACAGAGTCCCGGCAGCCATGGAGCCTCAGTCCCAGCAGCCGCGGAGACCCTGTAGCCGCAGAAGCTGTGGCAGCTTCAGAGCCCTGGCAGCCGCAGAGCTCCACCCTGGGGAGCCATGGCCATGCAGGCAGTAGCTGAGCTCGGCTGGAGTCCTCGCTGGGGGCAGCACAGGTCATGTTGGGAGGCACCTCCTCTCATTCGGCAAATCCCCTTGTTTGAGACCAGTCAGGTCCTGAGGGTGCTGGACGGGGGAGGGCCAACCTATATTATAAAAAAGTTGCTCTATAGTCTATAGAAACACATAACTGACTCTCATGGCTCAAACACATCATTGAAACACCTCATCTTTTAAATTCTTTTGTGTGTAGTGTCCACTAACCTTTTTCTTTTTTTCTTCTTAGATCTTTTCTGAAATGTGCAAGAAACAGCATTGTTTAAACATGCTAACTTGAGTATAGTACGGGATGGAGACTATTTTCCTCCTGTGGAACACTGTAGCCAAGCCATGCTGTAGTTTCCCACTCCTAGTATGGATCATGGAATGGTTTTATAACTTAGTTCTTAGAAGAAAAAACCTATCCACACTAGTTGGTACATTTGTATCTTAATTGTCCCTGACATCTGAGGGGGTTTTCTTTTTGAAAAGTTTACTGCTCCGTGAACTTAAAATAGTAACTTCCAAAAATTCCCAAATGTAAGGGGAGTGACGACACCCTACCTCTGCTTTTAGTTTTCCTCCATCAGTTGCTAGGATGACTTATACCTCCATGCCTGTGTTGGGGAAAGAGAAATCACACTGAGCTAAGGAATGATATTTTAGATGGAGGGTAATAGAAAGGGCACCTGTGGTCCCACTTGAGGTCTTAATTTAGAAGCATAGAGAAGGTTGGAAAAATTATCAGGAGCACGCCTCTCTCAAAATATTACCTCTGAATGATTAGTAGATAAAAATAATGAGGTGGTGTTTAACTTGAGCAACCATTATACACACAGCTGATATTGTTACTGGTGTAGGCAATTTGTTAATGTTTAACAGCCTGTGCAAGGCCTCTTTTTATGATACTCGTTCCATTAATGTGTGTGTGAGTGTGTATGTGTGACTGACTCCTTAGTGCCATGCACCAGGGTCTTGAACAAATAATTCCCACAGAAGTCGAGGAAAGTTTGCCATTTAACTTCAAAGTGAACAAAATTAGACAGCATATAAATATTCTGAATATTAATGAGCTAGCACTTCATGAAAGATGCCATCATTGAGCTTCCTGAGTATGGAATTGGTCTATACTATCCTTGTAGGTGGCAAAGGGCATTTTAAATTGCTACAGAGGTAAAAGTAATCACTAAGAAAGGAGTGGGGCGGTCTACTGTTTCATTAGATGTTTGCTCCCATTATTGCCTAATGTGAATTACTGGCTTCAGTTCCATGAGGTGCTGCATTCTTCCTGCAAGGTGCTAAGAACCCACAACTCTACTGCCTTTAAGGCTCAGCACCTTGAAGAGCTGGGCCCAACAGATGTAATTTTTCTCTTTGTCTTTACCCTTTGCCTTTCCCTGTGTGAAGGATAGTCACATGAGTGAGGTTTTGGAGGACTGGGTCCCAGAGTGTTAAAATGGTCTGCCCCCAAATGTTATACAATCTTAGCACTTTTGTGAAAGAATTGGGAAGGCTCTTACCAAAAGAAGTTAAAAAGCTTTTGCAAATGTGTATTAAAGCAGTGAGTAATTTAGTTGTGTTTATTGGAAAAGGCAATCCTATTACTTTTTATGCCCTGGAATAAAGTACTTAAAATGCATGGACTGGAAGCAGCATTTTGTTCAGAGAATAGGAAAAAAGTAAACAAACACCCTTCTCCCCCCATTTGAACTCTGCTTTCTTTTTGCTCCTACTTAGGTTCTCATACAATTTTGCTGTGTTTTGTGATGAATGTTGATTATCTGAGAAGCTGTGCAGTGAGTTCAAATCATTTTTAAATAAAATAGCTGGCTACAGTTACACACACTAATCGTTACCCTGTGTTTTGACTTATGTGAAAAGTTGTTAAAAATGTTATTTGGCTGGTGTGCAGTGGGATACTTTCTTTTTTTTGTCACTGTTTGGACTCCATATGCTCCTCACTGTCACATGGGAGGCATCATTTGCTTTGTTTCAAGCCAACAGTGGAGCTGGTTTGAATGGAGTCCTAGCTATTCTTAGTAAGGAAAACTGTTCCTCTTTCCTCTCTAATTTCATCTTGGGGGCCTATCCTGCACCTTTTGTACCCAGTATTAGTTTTGCCTTTGAGTTCAAAAGAAAGCTGTTTCAGGCCCATAATTTCAGTATTACTCAAAGGGAGTTGTGTTCCAACAGGAATTGTCAGCTTCTTTCTTATCTTCTAAGCTTTGGTCTACACCAGGGAGTTATTTCGAAATAACTCCCCTTACTTCGAAACAACAAGCGGAGTGTCCACAGTGCCAAGCCTGTTATTTTGAAATAAGGGCCTGGTTATTTTGAAATAACTCCTACTTTCCACGAGGAATAATGCTTATTTCGAAATAGTTATTTCGAAAACCGATCGTGTGGATGCTCCACTGCTGCTATTTTGAAATAACAACTCTCTAGAGTCATTCAAAGTAATTACTCTCCAGTGTTTCCTGGGGCTCTAAGTCGAGGTAGTGGATATGTCTACATTGCACGGTTATTTCAAAATAAGTTATTCTGGAATAGTTATTCCAAAATAGCTTATTTCGAAATAGCACATCTACACTGCAGGGAAGCCTCAAAATTAGTCCGAGGCAGGATTCCCTAATGTAGATGTGCTATCTCAATTTAGAGCCCCAAGAGGCACTGGGGAGGAATAACTTAGAATGGCCCTGGTGAGGGGCTATTTCAAAATAGCACCAGTGATGTGTCTATACACGCCTTATTTTGAAATAGCTATTTTGGAACAGGCATTATTCTCGTAGAATGAGGTTTATAGATTTCAGAATAAACAGTCTGTTATTTTGAAATTATTTTGAAATAATGGAATGGCTGTGTAGACGCTCACATTGTTATTTCAAAATAACACTAGTTATCTCGAAATAACAGTGCAGTGTAGATGCATCCAGCGTGTCCACATTAAGGGAGCCTGCCTCGGACTAATTTCAAGGCTTCCCTGTAGTGTAGACACGCTATTTCAAAATAGTTATTTTGGGAGTTATTATTTCAAAATAATTTATTTTTAAATAATTTCCTAGTGTAAACATGCCCTTAAAAACACCTCAGGGAAAACTGTGCTCTGAACAACACCGATGTTGGGACATAACTAAAAGATAGGTCTGACTGTCTTCAGTGCCAGTCCTAACTAATATAAAAGAAACCCCAACCTTTTAGATTGAGTTTCTCTTTTCAGAATTTCGGCACCATTCCAATGTTGTCAGTGGCTGCAATTAATTATAATTCAACAACAGAAACGTGAGAGTGATTAGGATATCCTTTTCATATTATTGTAACTAGGAATTCCTAGTATTGACTTGAACAATAAAATATGCTTGGTCATCCAACCCCACACCTGATCCGCCGGCATTGTTTGAAGATTTCTTCACAGCATCAGTCTGCAGAGCATAAAAGACTAGGAGAGGGTGGCACTGAGAATTTAGAAGCAGGCAAGTATTACCATAGCTTTTTGTTACAATAACTATTGTTAATTCTTTGTGCAGGATGGGAATGTTGCATCCCCAAACTGGCTTTTAACATAGACTTGTGATGTGTGGCAGGGGAATGAATCTCCCCATTTAGGTTGCAGCGACAGCACAAGATGCTTTTAGCAGTATAGATGCTTTATAGATGCTGGCTGTCAATACAGGAAAACCCCGACTTTCGACCGCCCGAGTTATGATTCCGCCCCCTCCCCCCCCCCCCGCATTTACAACCATTTTTGTAGGTGTGGAAGAGGCCGAAAATCCCCGACTTACGGCCTGCATTTACGAGGACGCACAGTGCCTATTGTAAATGAGGGTTTGAGTTATGATGCCCCCGACTTGCAACGCTTCCCCGGGAACCAATCACATCGCAAGTCGGGGGGTGCCTGTAGTGCCTTTTGGCCTTCTGGATTGTCCAGGGAAGTATGTAGTAGAGGAGGCAAAGAAACAGACTCCTATGCAGCTAAACAGGAAGCTTCAGAGATTAAGGGAACACTGTTAATTTGAGTTTTAAAAAACCGACTGTTTTAAAATCAAGTTTCTGATAGAACACCTTTTAAATAACAAGGGCTGCAGTTAAGTAATTCCTTTAAAAATTATGAGAGTTTTTGGCTCCTCTGCTTATTTATGAGAGTTTTTTGCTCCTCTGGGGACCATGGTTGAGCCTGAAAGTAACGTCAACCATGCTCAGTCTCATCCTTTTTTGTCCTTTCCCTTCCTCTTTGTGCACATCTGCCTTCAGTTTCAAATCAGTTTTGCCTGGTGATTACTGCTGAACGCCCTCTTGAAGAGCTTGGCACACCCAGAAGTCCTGATATCATCATGCTGTTTCTTGCATGAGCCAGGAACTGCAACTAACTCTCAGCAAAGCAGCAAAATTAACTAATGACAGCATCCTGATCCAGCAAAGCACTTACATGTATACTTACCTCTAAGCATCTGAATAGTTTCGTTGAAGTGAAGTTAAGAACATGCTTAGAGGCTTTGTTGAATCAGGACCACGGTGCTGTCAAATACAAAGCAAACACATACGAAGAAAAGAGAGAAACTTTTAATTTTCATACTCTTTCAGCTATACTACTCCTAAAGGGTTATATGTAACAATAGACGTTACAGATACGATCTTCATGTTGCCAGCGTGTGCCTTTAAATGTACATGTACAATAGAGATAGATATGATGGGCTTAAGGCAATAGTCTTTTTTTATTGATGTACAGGAAATTAACTCAAAGGTAGCTGGGCAGCAAAACTGTACATTATATTTTACAACAGGGAAGCCTTTAAAAGTCCAGTCATTTGATCTTAAAGCTGTCACTGCAGGACTTCTGTCACCAAAACGCACAGCCTTATTTTATAGAGTAGCTTGAATTATTGCTAGCTTTCTCCTTTGTATTTTGGCATAGTGATGACCATTTGGGAATTTAGTATGGGAAATAAATGACAAATTTATTTATTTTGATTTTTAATTTATATTTATATCCTAAGCTCTAAGCATCTAATGAGCTAAAGAATATAGGAGGAAATAAAATTAGTTGCTGAATATAATATACTGAGAACTACAAAATAATTGGTAGCAGAGGGCCTGATCCTCAAACTTAGGTAAAACTTCAGTGCCTGGCCAAAGGATGGTCCAGTCGTGATTAATGCTTTTAGATACTACTTCAAAACAAATTACAAAAAAAATAATAAATTCCTCTGGGTCAAATCCTATTTACCTTTAATTAAACAAGTAGTCCCAATGATTTCAGTGGGACACCACAGCAAATCAGCAGGATTTGGCTTGTTGACCCATTGTGGGTTTTGTCTCAGCAGGCACTACAGGGCTGAGCTCTTAATACAGGGAACAATGTAACTGAAAAATGCTTAATTCTTGAAAAGAAAGAATAATTTCTTCCAAGAATTCTTAGTAGTCAGATCCGTAGATGATAGAAGCTATGTGATGTGCTAATCTGTTTTGACAGAATATCATTTTAATTGCACTAGTTATTCTGCTCTTGATCATTTAATCAGTTGATTGTAAAGTGCTTTTTTATAACAAGTCAGGATGCAGAACATTATGTACATAAATATGTATATTTGAATATGTATGTATTTAATTATTCCCAAACATTATACAACTCAGCTACTCCTAAAACAGGGCCTCTGCCTTTCTAAAATGTTTTGCAGCATAAAGGACTTTTATAACAAAATAATCTAAAGTTGCCACTGAAATTGTATGTTGTTTTAAATTTTCCTTCAGCTCTCTAATAAAATTAATGTTTGTTTTCTGTCAGTGTGTGTACTTCAGTGTATGCTTCAGGGACATTTTCATAAAGCAGCATAGTAGCCACGTTGTTTTAGATATAAATGGTCTTTAGAGCAGTAGTGTCCAACATGTGGCTTTCATGCCTCTAAACTGTGGCCTTTGAGAGCAACTGTGTTAAGATGAAAACGTGTATTTGATTACGAGCTGGAAACATGCCACTGATTTTTCAACTGAAATGTTTGAGTCACGATGGGGATTTGGTAGGGGGCATCTCTTCACCAACTACTCTCCACTAGTTGCCCTGCAACCCCAGGAAGTGCTGTGCTAGGATCATTCAGCGCATGTGCTGTCCTGTAGCTGCTCCGGCACTTCTGCTGCTTACCACTTGCTGCATTTCATAGGAGGGAGGACAGCAAAGTAGAGCTCTGCATGGATATAAAATTGGTATTGGCATCTGCAGAAATGATCTGAGGATATTCACATCTGCAGATGCCGATACAAAGCGGACATGCATGGATTTGCAGAGCTCTATGGAGAAGCTCTGGTTGCTCTGTAGTCTACTTCTTTTCTGGCTGTGGGAGCCCCGAGAGAGCTGGATAAGAGCTCAACTAGCTCTGCTATCCACTCTCCCCCAACCAGTTTACAGGATCTTTTGAAAAAGGCTTCTATTTTCGAAAGAACCACGTCTAGACTGCGGTTTCACTTTCGAAATAGCGCTTTTTCAAAAGAGCGCCATGACGCGATTATACAAATGAAGCGTGGGAAATTCAAATCCCAGCTTCATTGCAATTTCAAAGTGTCTAATTTACATCCCTCTGTCGAAAGAGGGATATAGTCTAGACACACCCTAGCTCTGCTTGAACTTGAGGAAGACAAGGACCTATCAAAGATTGTTCCTGTCTTCCATGCAGAAACCAAGGGCAGCTCAGAGGGATTAAAAATGGACAATGTGGTTTCTACTCTCCCTTGTCCCAGTCAGCAGGGGTCCTCAGCAGCACCCTCGCCATGATCAGTATACTGATCCTCTCAGACACTACCCTGGGCATATGTGTTTTTAGAGGGACACTCCCTCCTCACACTTGTGTTTTTATTGGAACAGTTGTTAACTTTTGTTGTTACAAAGTTCGGCTCCCTTTCCACAGGCTGAGTAGTGCAAAGGGAGCAGAGCAATACAGATTTTAGTCTATTCTCCTTTTTTGAAATACGTTTTTCCCTCAGACTGAAAAGTTGGGACATTGTTGCTTTAACCCCAGTGACAAGGGAGGCTTTTACCTCCCACTCTGACATCTCCCTTGGTTGGGAGCAAAATCCAGTCTGGTTTCTCTTGTCCTTTCCCAGTACTTGCCATTCCAGCTGCTCCCCTGCATAGATGTGTTGGGAGAGCAGGACAGTTCCTCACACCCACTCTTGGGGTTCCTTGGGCCTTAAATGGGAGCAGGATCAACCTCCTAGTTTTCCAGTGTATGTCTGGCAGCTAGGATCAGGCATGATTTAAAATATAAGAAATAGGATTTTTTTAAAATGTAATTCTCTGGCCATAAGTCACTTTACAGTAAAGGGAATATAGATTTTACATCTGTTATTTGTCTGCCTATAAAATGTCTGCTTGCTTCAGGCCAAAAGCAAAGAATAGAGAGAGTTGCACAAATTGGCAAACTTTTCTAAAGTTTGTTAGAAGCCAGTAATTAAAATCAAGAAACAAATGGTTTCATCCAGAAATTTTAGTTGTTCATCTAATATTCTGGCATGTCCATGTTCTGACTTCATTTTTTCCTTCTTTCAATCCAGTATATAGCGTAAATGAATAACACTTCTATACCTCTGTTGGTTTGGAACCAAACATGAGGGAAGAAGTAGGTGGCACAGTTATTGCATGGCTCTGTAAAACAATGGTGATGAAGTTTGGCTGAGCTTCTTGAGCAGTTCTCTCACAAACATTTCCAATAATTTAGCGTGTTTGGGAATGCTTCAAAGAGTTTTCTAGCCAGCTCTGGGAACTTTGCAAATACAGAAGATCAAATAAATTAACTCTCACAAATATTTAAAGAGTGGCTGAAGTGAAACTTGGATGTTGCATACATACATACCTCTGCATACACAGATTCCCTCCACAACATATTTGTTTCTCTTCTCAGACAAAATAAGCCCAGTGCTGCAAATCCAACCGACTTAAAGAGAATCAGTTTCCCTTCTATCTTCTTATGCCAGCAGACTAACGAAGAGACAAAATGAAGTTAAAGAATCCAGAATCTATGAAACAATATAACCAAATATGAGCCAGACTGGAAATATAACCAAAATGAGCCAGACTGGATCCACAAAAAATGTGGACCTACATGTTAAACTTTTGAGCATGGTGGGGATTCATGGCAAAAGGAATTCAAAGGATATGTCCACACTGCAGGTAGGAGTGAGTCTCCCAGTCCAGACAGACTCATGCTAGCAGGGCTGGAGCTAGCATGCTAAAAATAGCAAAGTCCACATTGAAGCTTGGGCTGTCAAGCCCTCCCAAGCTGTTAGGCTTGAGTGCCGAAGCTGCTGCCTTTGCCACAGCGTCCGCACGGCTGTGGTTAGCTTGCTCGCTTTATTCTGTGTATCCAGGCTGTGAGACTTGCTTCTCATTGCAGTGTGGACAGACCCATACTTATGATCAGACATTGCAATTTTTAAAGACTGTGAACATCATAGTATTTGTGTGTAGTGTGCTTGACAGCCCATAGTTATGACATGCTGTAGGCTAATCAAATAAGCAAACTTGATCTAGTGATCATTAGCACAGTGTATACTGCTTTGAGCCAGGAAACATTGTCATCATTTTAATCCTCTTCCAGCCATTATAGAGGACTCAGGATGACAAATCGTTATGTAGTTTGTTCTTCAGAAAACTCAGATGCTTGCTACATGAACAGTCCAATAACTGTCGTATTTTCATAGTGATTTTTTTAAAGAGTTCTATAGTGCTATATCTGCCCAGAAAAGTACACTTGTTGCATTTTTCAGCTTTTTCACATGGACATTTATTCATTCATTTAAATTAATGTTGCTAATAAGAGGCCGATGAAAACTTGAAAATACTCATTTTGGTACATAAAAATAATACTTTTGCTCTAGTATAATGCTTTTACCTGGGAATCTCAAAGCATTTACAGACATGAAGCCTCTCAAAAAAACCCCCTGAAAGAGAGGTGAATAGCATTATGTCTGCTTTATAGATGTGAAGACCAAAATATGAAGGGGTGTATTAGTTATCAAAAGTCACAGAACAAGTGAGTGGCTGAACTGGGAACAGAAACAAGGGCTATCAGTCACCTCTGCTCTATCCACAGGAAAAATAAAATGAAAATCACTTTCCTTGATAATGAATATTTGTCTGGCACATAGGAAAGATGAGCTTGTCTTTTCTCACTCAAGCAGAGTGAACTAAAGGCTGGCACCCAGCATATTGCTAGCTCTTGGAAGTTGCTTTTGCAGCTCCATACAGGCTTTCCTGTGAAAAACTCTTATTTTTGTAGCTCCAAGTACAGAAGTGGGAAACAAAAGGATCATTAGCAGAGCTTTGTGCTTTGGCTGTTTTTTTTTATTTCTGTAAATTCTAGGGATGTAAAAGAGTAGTTGAATAATCGACTGCCCCATAAACCTAGTCTTATCAGGTAGTTGAATCGACTACTCGCATTTCCCCCCCTGCCCAGCTGTCTCTGTAGCAGAGGCAGCAAGGAGGGGGGAAGCAGAAGCTGATGCTGGAGGTAGCCGGCTTAAAAACTGCTCCTCCCAGCACCGTCTCCATGGTGGTGGGGGGGGGGGGGAAGGGGGCAAGGGAGGTACAGGCACAGGCACAGGCACAGGCACAGTGTCACTGCAGCTCTGCCTTTTAAATGTAGAGTAAGAGTCGCCTGGCTCTTACTGCATTTAAAAGGCAGAGGCGCAGCGCAGGACCCAGTGTGAGCTGGGACTGGTTCAGTCTCGCTCATTCTGGGTCCTGTGCTGTCTCACTCTCCACAGCCTTGTGGCTATTCTAGCTTTGGGTAGTTAATAAAAATGACTATTAATTGGCATATGTACTAGTTATTATAATTAAATATGGGACTGACAGATTTTACCTCTCGGGCTACATCTACTGCCCTCCTTCCAACCACACCCAAATCAGTCTGACTTGGATTAGCGAGCTCACAGAACTCAAGTGCTGGGACTCTAGTAGCTGGGTGGATCAGAGCCCAAGTTCTCCTATGGCTCAAATCCAACCTGACTTGGGACCTCTTACTCTCTACCAGTGGTGCACAAACTTCTCCTGTCATGCCCCCCCTTACTAATAATGGAATCTATCTCCTCCCCCGTCCGCTACTGCACAGGTGGTCCAGCAGTGGAGCTTGGGCTGAAGGCAGAGCTGTGGGCAGAACAGGAGATAAGAGAGGAACTGGGGCTAGTGGTGAACTAGCCGGGGGATAGAGAGAGGGAGTGAGGTGGACTGGGAGCACAGCAATGGGTGGAGTGAAGCTGCAGCTGGGAGTGCTCCCATCCTGGCCCGGCTGCATGTCCCCCAAATGATCCTCTGTGCTCAACTGGGCAGGATTCCTTGCAGTTTGGGGATCACAGCTCTCTACGGTAGATAACAGGGGACTGCGGTGATTACACACTATCAGAAAAAAGAAGTTTCAAAAACATTTGTATATACAGACCAAAATCTGGGTGGGCCTTATGTGTATTTGAGCATGGACTCCAGCCACGAGCAGAGTATTAAGCATTTTTGTTAAAATGTAAAGGAAACCATGCAAGAGGTACTTGGGCCATAGTTCTGCTGAGCTCAGCAACACAGGAAGCCTTCAGCAGCAAGTACGAAGCACAGAAACTGGTTGGCTTAATAGAAAAAGAAACAAAAACTGGTACACGGTCATCTCATGCCGACACTATACCCATGTTTTCAGATACTGCTGTCACTACATTCTCTAGTCCAAGGGTGAGGAGCCTATGGCTCATGGGTTGGACCCGACCCATTGCTTCATTTCATTCAGCCTGTGGCCAAGTTTCGGGGCTGCAAGCTGGAAGCCCTGAGCCTGTCCCTGCTGACTGTAGGTGTAGGGGTGGTCAGGGAAGCGCCGCACACTGTCCTCGTCCCCAGCACTGGCTCTGCATCTCCCATTGGCCGGCAACAACAGGCAATGGGAGCTGCAGGGGTGACACCTGTGGACACAGGCAGCATACACTATACAGAGCTGTCTGGCCCTCCACCTAAGGGCCAGACATGTTGGCCACTTCAGGGAGCAGCACAGAGCCAGGGCTGGCAGAGAACCCTGCCACACTACCGGCTGGGAGCTACCTGAGGTAAGCGCTGCCTGCAGTAAAAGGGAAAATTACAACTAAAAATGGACTTTTGCCCTTTTTGCTTCTTTATGAAGGTCTGAACTTTTTAAAATAAAAGTTTATATTTATCTGCTTTTTATATAGGTGTAATATATTCAGGCCTTGTCTAACCTAGGAGATATTCTGGTGACTGGAAAACTGATAAAATCATGAGATTTGAAAAAGAAACAAAAGGGTGAAAGTTGAGCAACTGAAAGTGGAAGGAATTTTTAGTTAGTTCAAACTCTGTTTTAGTTTTTTGCTCTTTTGTTATTCCTACAACTGATGAACTCTTGGGCGATAAGATGTCTTTGTTAAAGATTCATGACTGCCATCTTTTTAGTTGAAGAATGAAAACTTATAATAAACATCTCTGGGATGCCAAACAAATCTTTCACTAAAACTAGACTCAACATTTTTGATAGTTATAAAGCAAAAATAAAACCTGCTTTATTAAAAGTCCCAATGTTTAGACTTGTATTTAAAATACATCATAAAGTAACAGTAAAGTAATAGAGCAAAACCAATTTAAAAACATCATTTTCAGGTCACTGTTAAGCTTGTGTGAGTGGGTTCACACCTCCACTACTACTATACATAGCTTTGGGTATGTCTACAATACAGAGTTTTGTCGGAAAAATGGCTGTTTTTCCGACAACTTGAATTACGTCCACACTGCAATTGCATTCTTTCTAAAGTAAATCGAAAGAACAGAGGGGGTTTTCGGACAGCGGTACTCCTCTTTCTTCGAGGAAGAATACCTTTTCCGAAAGAACTCTTTTGGGAAAAGGCGTGTGTGGACAGGGAGGAGTGTTTTCTTTCGAAAGAAGAGGCCTCCAGGAAATAACACAGGTGCCCTGGTGGACACTCTGTCCAAAGTAATCACAACTCTGTAGTTCCTGGTTCCTCCTAAGGCTGCAGGCACCTGGACAGGCCTTGTGGCAGGAAGCCGACCTTGGAGCAGAATCCTGACCATGCAGCTCTCCCTGCCACAGGCCTGCTCTCCGATGGCACAGCCACAAGCTCCCTGAGAACCCCCTGGCCCTCACAGGGAGCAGCCCCAGGGGTCTCAGGACCCACCCAGGGGGACCAAGAGGTGGGCACCCTCCTGGTCCGAAGTGGAGATCCTGTCCCTCCTCGAGCTGTGGGGTGAGGAGGAGACATTGCAGGATCTCCGCTCCAAGCGCCTCAACGTGGACATCTTTGAGCACATGGCTGAGTCCCTGGCGGAGAGTGGACACCCACCCCAGACCTTAGAACAGGTCTGGAGTAAGGTCAAAGAGCTCCGTCAGGGATACATCAGAGCCAGCGAGTGCAGCTCACACAAAGGGGCAGGACCCCACACCTGCCCTTACTTTGACGAGCTCCACAAGATCCTGGTGCACGGAGGAGGAGGTTGGAGGTCACGGAGGAGGAGGAGGAGGAGTAGGTCCAGGGCCAGCAGGAGGAGGAGGAAGAGACGGACACAGTCACCCTGTCGTTGGAGCCAGTGCCTGTCAGCCAGGATGTCTCCCAGGCCTTGTCTCACGCTGGGGAGGGATCTTCAGGTGAATGCTCTCAGTTTGTCACACACACAGGGCGGGGGAGGCAGGTGCTGAGGGGGCGGGGTGCTAGCGTCGCTTGGGCTGGACATTGTGCTGTAGTCTGTGCACATGAAACGACGTGCAGCATTAGTGTGCACCACGTGGATGCAGCAGGCAGCCCCGAGCACGGGTGGGATCCTGCTGCCAGGCTCAGGGGAGGCCACACACGTCCGGCCCCGGGGGGAGCCCTCCCAGCACCTGCCACGGCTGGAAGCAGGTTAGCCACAAGGTGAAGGCACGACCCCAGACACAGCGAGGAGTGCCGCACACAGCACAGGAGCGTGCCTGCACGTGCGAGGCACCACCCGCTCCTGCAGACAGCGCTGCGAGCCACAGGTATGTGTGCAGACCCCAGGGAGAGCCAGGCTGCCCTTGGCTCCTCTGCTGCCCACTAGGGGATCCCACTGTGGCCAGACACTTCCCTCGTCTACTTGTCCATGGGCCCGGAGGTGGGGTGTGGGAAGTGGGAAGCATGGTCCACTGGGCACCTCGGGGCCCCTGTGAGGCAGGGCCTGCTGTGCAGGCCACACATGATCTTGCTCCCGGGACATCCCCCTTCTGTGGGCTGAGGACTGTTGGTTGCTGCTCACAGAGGAGGGCACGGCCTCAGGGACAGTGTCTGCAGGGATGACTGACCCTCTCCCTCTTTGTGTTCTCCACAGTTGGACCAGCCGCACCACCCATGCCAGCTGCCAGAGCCCAGGGGACCCAAAAGCGCACCAGAGTCCAGGAAGACCTCATGCAGCAGCATGTCAGCATCCAGCTGAATGGCGGTGCCTGGGACCAGCTCATGCAGCAATGCAATAGCACGTGTGTCATCATGCACCCCCCTTTCCTGAGGGTCCCCCTTTTCCAGGGTCCTCCCCCTCCCCCAGGGACAGCAGCCCCAGAGTGCCTTACCTCCATGAGGAGGGCCCCGATGATGGACTTCCTCATGCTAAACTGGTTGCCCACCGACTGGTAGCTGTCTGGGGTGGCGAGCTTCCAGAGAGTGATTGCGACCCGCTTCTCCAGGGGGATGGCGGGCCACAGATGGGTGTTGCGTCTCTGGAGGGAGGGGATGAGCCAGGCACACAGCTCCATAAAGGTGGCCTTCCACATGTGGAGTTTTGGAGCCACTGCTGGTCGTCCCTCTGCTCCATGACCAGCTGGTCCCACCAGTCCGAACTGGTGTTGAACCTCCAAAAACGCCTCTCCACTGTGGGGTACAGTTGCTAGAGAGTAGCTCCCGCACCCAGGGAGAGGAACCCAAGAATGAGCTTGCGGGTTGAGCTTGCTCAGGACCAGGAAGACAGCTGGCACAAAGTGCTGCAGAAACTGCAGCATGGCCGTGTGGGGCTATCGCATGTCCAGGGGCAGCTCCGGCTGCATGGCATAAAGAAAAGCTGCAGTGTCCAAAAAAGCGGGGTAAACACAGTACACACTGCGAGAGCTTTGCTGTCCCTCGAAGAGATAGCAAGCATGCAGCAGAAGCAGAGAAACAGCTGTCCAGGGGGATCCCTTTAAGTGCGTGTCTCTGGCACCAGCACTCAGAAGCAACTGGTGACCTAAAGTCCTGCCTGAAGTGGTTCTGGGTGGCCTCTTATGCGAGAGAGCATCCAATCAGTCTGGACACTCTCTTTCGAAAAAGCAGATCGCTTTTTCAATGCGCTTTTATGTGTGGACGCTCTCCTTTCAAAGAAGTTTTTTCAGAAGATCTCTTCCGAAAAAAACTTCTTTTGAAAGAAGCCTGTAGTCTAGACACAGCCTGTGTTTAGAAAAAAAAAAAGACTTGTGCCCAGTTCATTTCTGAAAATGATTTGAAAATATGGTTCTCCTGTGGTGATACTTAGAGCAGTGTCTGGGTGCATTGTTATCTGTTGTGTGGGGAGGACAGCATTCAGGGTGAAGGTTGATATCTCTCAGGAGATTCTGTTTTGACGAATTGGCAGGTCTTGAAATGTATTGCTGCAGATCTTTTCTCACAAGAGGAATGGATGAAAAATAGGGAGTTTACTACTGAACTGTAACATCCTCATAGCCAAAGCACTGATTAAAGCCTTGAACTTGACTATTATTGTCCTACTGTTCAGCTCAGCTGACCTTGTGTTTTTGTGCTAAATATCAGAGGGGTAGCTGTGTTAGTCTGTATCTGTAAAACAACAAGGAATCCTGTGGCACCATAAAGACTAACATTTATTTGAGCATAAACTTCATAAAAGCTAATGCCCAAATAAATCTGTTAGTCTTTATGGTGCCACAGGATTCCTTGTTGATTGTGTTTTGGGCTGTCACCTCACCTCAGTGGACAGAGCTGCCATTTCCCTTTAGATGCCATACACAATGACTTACTGCAGCTAAATCTGGTTTCTGTCATTGAGTGGCATTCCTTGTTTTCATAGCTACTTAACATCCTGCTGAGGAGCTAATGTTTGGCCTGATCCTCCAGAGTTCTGAGGGGTTCTGGATAGGAGAAGAGTTCCTTAGCTTTCATTGAAATTGATTTGATTCAGCACTTGGTGGGATGAGGCCTGAAAAAAATTAGCAGATCATGGATGAGTGTAGTTTATAGTGGGGAACAGATAAATGTAAGCATTAAAAAATTAAGTGCAACTGTGAGACTAGACTCCCCTGCCTCTCATTTATCTGAACTTTGTTGTTTTTCTCTCTTGATTGTTTTTCTCTCTGGATTGTATGCATGTGTGAAAGTGAACTGGGGCAGGGTGGGAATCATTTGTACTATTTATTTGTATAGTTGCAAACATCTTTGTATAGTTGCAAACATTTATTTGTATAGTTGCAAACATTTCAGTTTTCCTGAAAGCTTCCACACAGTGTGCAGCGGCGGTCAAAAAGGCAAATAGGATGCTAGGAATTATTAAGAAAGGGATAGAAAATAAGACACAGAACATCTTACTGCCCCTGTATAAAACTATGGTACGCCCACATCTTGAATACTGTGTACAGATGTGGTCTCCTCACCTCAAAAAAGATATTTTGGCCTTGGAAAGGGTTCAGAAAAGGGCAACTAAAATGATTAGGGGTTTGGAACGGGTCCCATATGAAGAGAGTTAAAACAACTGGGACTTTTCAGTTTAGAAAAGAGGAGACTGAGGGGGGATATGATAGAGGTATATAAAATCATGAGTGGTGTGGAGAGGGCAAATAAAGAAAAGTTATTTATTAGTTCCCATAATAGAAGAACTAGAGGACACCAAATGAAGTTAATGGGTAGCAGATTTAAAACTAATAAAAGAAAGTTCTTCTTCACACAGCGTGTAGTCAACCTGTGGAACTCCTTCCAGAGGAGGCTGTGAAAGCTAGGACTATAACAGAGTTTAAAGAGAAGCTAGATAATTTCATGGAGGTTAGGTCCATAAAAGGCTATTAGCCAGGGGATAGAAATGGTGTCCCTGGCCTCGGTTTGTCAGAGGCTGGAGAAGGATGGCAGGAGACAAATCGCTTGATCATTGTCTTCGGTCCACCCTCTCTGGGGCACCTGGTGCTGGCCACTGTCGGCAGACAGGCTACTGGGCTAGATGGACCTTTGGTCTGACCCAGTACGGCCGTTCTTATGTTCTTATCTTAATTACACACTAAAAATCTGTAATAATTATTTTACCAGGTTTTGCAGGAATGGAGTTTGGCATTTAGGGTACAGTAGTTTTATATAAGAGGCAGCTATAATGACTTTGTGATTAGGACACAAATACTTATAGAATGAGTTAAATTTACTCAGATCCTGACTTTGGGTCTTGTTTTTCAGAAGGTCTGAATGGGTCACGGGGCAGGCAAGTTGCAGGGAGAGGGAAAGGGTGGCACTGTGATAATTCATAATAGCTATGGTTGCTGATGGAGTTCTTTGAAAATACTTGGGAATTCAAAGTTAATCTTTGTGGCTGCAGAATCACTGTCTTGAACTTGGGGCTCAGAAGGCAAGGGAGGTACAGTATGCATCATCCTATGCCAATGGAATTGAACTTGGCCCCCATAACTTGCTTGAACAGCTGTCCTCATTAAAGTGTATACAATTACATTAGAAACGCATACAAATCTGGCATTGCAGACAAATGCAATATCCTTCTTCAGGGCATGCCCAGTGACCCATAAATCAAGAGCAATCAACTCACATGGACTTTCACTCTCATTATTACCCTTCTCTGCCACTTGAACCCAGATGCACCATAATATGTTCAAGGTGTCTGGGACTCATTATGCCGTATTTTATTTCTGTTAGGATTATTTTTGCACTCAGAGCTCCCTTCATTTTTAATTATACTATCCTTTAGTTTACAAAAATCTTAGGCTCACTCCTTAGAGTCTTCAGTGTGTCACAGAGAATGGTTAAAGTTCTTTTATCAACTGGGTGTGGGTGGGTGTATATTTTAATATTAATTTTTGCAAGTCTTATATGTTTGTTGTACCTTTCCTTTTTCATATCATATGTTGTTCATGGTGGAAAATGTCACCAAAACATTTACTTGGGTAAGGAATCAAAAACATTTTTGAATGCTTGTTATTCATTTATCCTTTCCCTTCCTTCCATGAGGGAGCAGAAGCCCATCTCTAATGTCAGAGACTTTGTCCTATGCAGATATGTATCCCCCTTATCAGTATGTTAAAATACTTCTCCATGTCCCATTAAGGAACCAGACAAATAGATTTTAACACAGACTCACCGGATAATTAGCATAAAATGTGCCAGATCTGACTACTGAGTGGAATGCTGGCAACACTATTGCAAGTGAGGCATGGCCTTGGCTGAAGATAAGAGGGTTTAAAGAATACTCTTCTTTTACTGTGAAAAATGGGATGGTGGTTGGGACCATTTTTAAGGATGTCCTCCTGTTCCGCCGTATCCTTTCTTCCTCTCCCCTCCTTCCTGTTGTGCATTTTCATCTTTTGTGATGTGACAGAAGTTGTTGCATATCTCCAGAGATCATGAATGCCACTCAGCTGAAGAGCCTGTATTACAGAGACTACAACAGGGGTTGGTAACGTATGGCACATGTGCCATAAATGGCACGCAAGATGATTTTCAATGGCATGCGCAGGCTCCCTCCTCCCCCCCCGCAACAGGGAGCCCGTGCTGGTGATCCAGCATCACGCCCCCTGCAAGACTGGAGCCAGTGCTGGCTTCCGGGGTGAGGGTGGGGGTGGGGCGGTTGGGGAGAAGCCTTGAGACTACATGCCAGATCCATCTTGGAGGGAAGTGTGCGCACACTGCTCTTCCCCTCCCCACAGCAGTGCGCATGCTGCCTTATCCACCCTGCCTCCACCCGTGCTCTGGGGAGGTGGGACACGGGAGCTGCATGGCCTCCCCCTGCCTGGGAGCCCAGGGCAAGAGAGCAAGGGGGAGTGCTGTGGAGAGAGTCTCTCCCACCTTCCCGGGAGAGCAGCGCGGCCCAGGGCAGGAGGGTACGCTGGGGCACGCCACTTCTGAAAGGCTGCCGATCCTTGTACTACGGTGATGAGTGCATTAGAAGTATCTTAATAGTTAGAGAAAAGTGCATGTGAATCTGTAACCATGCCAAGGATTATTAATAAATTCTGTTAATTTGCTGGATATTTGCCATTCAGTTGGATTGTAACTTCTGCTGGTTATTAGTTTTGTTTTGATTTTTTTACTGACGTGTAAAGGAGTAGCAACCACTTCTTATGAACATCCCTGACCGAATGTGTGTCCCTGCACTCTTCATATGTGGTGACTTCTGTCTGTGCTTTCTCAGGTGGGTGGGTTATCAGTGAGGTTAAGTCACGTGCAGTCTGTGTATGAAACAAACAGGCCTCTTCCAGGGTGAACTGCTCACCAGGGGCCCAGTATCCCTGCGCTGATATCTCTCTAGCTCTCTCCTGGATCAGCTTTTAACAGCCTGGGATGGGACTGTATCTCCAGGGCTTCCACCCTGGCGATAGTGTCTTGCTGCAGCCGTCACTAGGCTCAGATCTAATGCAGTTGTATTGCCTCGTTTTAGCTCGTCTTCAAGTACAGATCGGGGACCCGCTGTGAGCGGGGACTGAAGCAGTCCCTACTCATGCCGGGTCCCGCGCTGCGCCTCTGCCTTTTAAATGTAGTTAGAGCTGGGCAGTTGTTACTACATTTAAAAGGCAGAGCAGCAGCACCACTGCGCTTCTTCTTTCCCCTACCCCAGTATCCCCCAGCACTGGCTCCTGCTTTGCTCCCATTTGCTGCCTCTGATATAGAGGCAGCAAGGTCGGGGGGGAATGCAAGTAGTCGACTTGACTACCCTATAAGCCTAAGATTAACGGGTAGTTGACTGTTCAACCACTATTGTACATCCTTTGTCTCTGGGAGTCATGAACTTATATCTTTGTCTCTAGATTGACAGGGTAGTCACTACAGAGCACTACAGAGGCTTTGGGAGTGGGAGGGAGCGTGGCACATTGCTTTGTTCTTCAGTGGCTTGACCCGACAAGTTCATGAGGTACTGATGTACTCCAGAGGGAAAAACAGAAAACCCTCCTTGATTAAAAGTATAGTCTTCACTATGATTATGGGATTTCTCAGAGCTTCATAGGTTGAGAAACCATTTATATTCATTCATGGCCTATCACAGATGTGTAAAATCGAATTTTGCCCCCACAATTACACCGGAGAAGCCCCACTGACTTCAGTATAGTGATGTAACTGAGGGAAGACTTTGGCCCCAACATTCTTAGTTTTAATCTGAAATATTGTTGCTAGTAGACAATTTTTCGTTTCTTAAATTAGAGGGCAGTTTGGCTTAGGGATGCGAATGGGTAACTGGTTACCCGGTAAGCATCAGCCTTATCCTGCTACGGCCTGCCATGGGCGGAGGGCTGTGGGTGGCTCCAGCCAGGCTGGAGTGGTCCCCTGCCCTGGTCCCGCTTAGTTGGTTAGCTAGTTAAATGTTTAACTGGTTAACTGATTAAATTGGACTTTACATCCTCAGTTTGAATCCATAAACGGATGCCATTCTACATTTTGCCATGTAATGAAATCTATTTTACACCTAAATTATGTTAAAATAATTTTATTAAAGTTGCAAAGTCAAGTACTCAAAATTTAAGACACATCAGCAATAAGGTTGCCTATACAAAATTTCAGCCCAAATGGTTAAAACTTGCCAAAGTCCAAAAAGGCCTTACTATGGAATATATCAGGCAATCTTAATAATAGTTGATGCTATATGCTCTCTCTCTCTCTCTATATATATATATAATTTTAATAAACTTGTTTTGCAAGACTGCTGTTATTCCAGTGTAAGGTCTCTCCTGAGCACTGATTGCTGATGACTCCATGTTGTGTGGTGTTTTTATTATATAGATGAGACCTATGGACTATTTTTACTGCTGATCCTAGTAACATTGAATAATATACAGAGGTTCCTTACTGTTCCCTTACTGGTGAAAGGGTCAAAAGAACTTAATATGCAAATGCAATTTTACACGATATGTGTTTTTAAATATTAGATCAGACTAAAAGAATACAGAAATTGGTTTCCAGGCTCTGTACATAACTCCTGTGTTACTGGCGTCACAAATAATGTCTTTTTTCAGCAGAGTGACTATGGTAATCATTAGGTTTAGAAATGCCAACTTATTTATTTTTAAAAAGCTTTTCACAAAGTGCTTAAATGGTGAGAAATGCTTTTTTAGCCTGTGACCTTTCAATCTGTTCTTCAGAACATGTGATGGCTGTTCCTTTTTTTAAAAAAAATCACAGGATAATAACACTCAGCAGAATAAGTGCCTGGCACAGGGAAACTTTTCTATTTTCTGAGTCTAGGCAACTTAATACATTTTGCAGGAATTTGATAAAAGCAGAAATTATATCAGTGCCATTGACATGATAAAGCTCCAGGATTATAGCACATATGAAAAGGGAATAATAATTTCTTATTAAGATACAAATATGCTGTTTTGATTTGACATTTCTCATGGCACTCAGCTATAGTAGCTATCTTTGCATTTGACTTATCTAATCAAATATGAAAAGATAAAGAGGTGTGGCGTTGATAAAGTCATGTCACTTTTCATCCTTGTTTTTGTTGTCATTGAAAGAAAGCCATAAATTAGCTTGAATACTGTCAGTGCAGGCTTCTGGTAGGCTGTAGAGATTCTGGGAATACACTATGGGAGATTTCTCACTGATCCACTTAAATGCTATCAAGACTTTAAATTAAAAAAAATCTCTGTTAATTTTGATCTATGATTGGTAGATTGTATGTCCCACCAACGCAAACTACAAAAAAGCAAAGAAATATACATTTAAGTCACTCAGTCCGAATCTTTGCTCCATTTGTATTCCCTTTCTTAACCTTATCTACTTCTTTCCACGAGGCACCTTTCTATCAACCAACATCCAGCCTTGGACTGTATTTATTGCTTATATGGTAGTATGATTTCATTATTAATTTAGGCATGCTGTAGCTTTCATAAATTAAATTGTGTATTGGAATATTTAAATAAATGAATTACAATATCAGATTGCAATTGGTGGCTGTGAGATATGTTTTGTAATATTTAGGAAGAGGTAGTGAATAGATTACTTCTCTTGTTAGTGAGCTACACTTGGTATGGAATTGTATGATATCTGGCATGGTGTATTACACTGCAACTATGTAAACTGTAAACTAGTATAGACAGTGCCATAATTCTGAAGGTAAAGGAAAGCAACAAAGGATGAAACTGACATGTTTACTCACTTATTGAAACTGACAGCCTTTGAGTAGAGTTGATAGACTTATCATTTCAGCTTCAAACTATGATATTTTTCTGCAATTCTTACAGTAAAAGCTAGCCAAAGAAACAAAACCAAACAAAACCAAAACCAACCAACCAAACAAAAAATCCCTGAAGGTCCCTGAGGAGAGTTTTCATTTCTGGAAGGAAATTGGAGGATGCAGTTAAATATGTG
Organism: Pelochelys cantorii; assembly: GCA_032595735.1. Lineage (NCBI taxonomy): Eukaryota > Metazoa > Chordata > Testudines > Trionychidae > Pelochelys > Pelochelys cantorii. Next base: position 29,834,569 of record CM064332.1, read on the forward strand.
CTCCTGGTTTCAAAGCATACACATGTTGTGTGGGCTAGTCCTAGGAATCGTTTCATAGCTGAAAAATATAAGGGTGGACTCTTATTAAAAAATTATGTACTTTCTAAGTCCGGGACATTTAATAGGAAGAAATAGTTGATAGTGAGAGATGCACATTTAAAATATACTTTTTAGTATTTTCAGTAGGTAATTTAAATGATTCTCACATGTTTTAAGATGAGTCCAAAGATTGGAGTATACCTAGCATCTGATTTAAGGACAGGATTTTGTTTTGAATCTGTTGATGTGTTGTTCATCATGCATGCAACTACTTTAATAATTTGCATTTGAATTGTACCCCTCTCTCAAGACTAATCTGTATTAAAATATGGGTTATTTACCTTTTATACAAGTTATTTATATAAATCTGTAAATCATCATAAGCTTACGGAAACTGTGGAATAAAAACATTAATAAAGAAACCCATGTATTCTTGAAAAGCAAGGAGTTCATGTAAAAACAGTGTCTGTTGGGAACAAATATTTAATAATAATTTATTCAGTCTAGTAGAGAAATGTGTAACACAATCCATTGTCTGAAAATTGAAATTGGGCAAACTCAGAGTGGAATTAAGGAGTACGGTATTATTGGTGAGAGCAGTTAGCCATTGGTACAATTTATCATAGAATAGTAGAACTGGAAGGGACCTTGAGAGATCATCAAGTCCAGTCCTGGACCAAGCACCATCTAGATCAGTGGTACCCAGCCTTTTTGAGCATTCAGACCCCTTTTTAATCTACTAAAATTTCGTGGACCCCCCCCCCCACCAGAGGAGAAAGGAAAAGGAAAAAGAAAAGATTAAAATAAAAGCAAGGATTGGGCCCATTGCGGTGGGGCCGATCCTCACTTTTAAACTTTCCATGGACCCCTTGCAGCACCGTCATGGACCACAGGTTGGGAGCCGCTTATCTAGATCATCCCTAATAGATGTGTCTCTAACCTGCTCTTAAATATCTCCAGTGATGGAGATTCCACAACCTCCTAGGCAGTTTATTCCAGTGTTTAACCATCCTGACAGCTAAGAAGTTTTTCCTAATGGCCAACCTAAACCTCCCTTGCGCAATTTACCCCCATTGCTTCTTGTCCTAAATAGAGGCCAAGGAGAATAATTTTTCTCTCTCCTCCTTATGATCACCCTTTTAGATACTTGAAAACTGCTATCATGTCCCCTCTTAAAGCCCAGTTTTTTTCAGTCTTCCCTCATGGGTCATGTTTTCTAGACCTTTGATAATTTTTGTTTCTCTTCTCTGGACCTTCTCCAATTTTTCCACATCTTTCTTGAAATGTGGTGCCCAGAACTGGACACAATACTCCAATTGAAGCCTAATCAGCACAGAGTAGAGTGGAAGAATGCTTCTCGTGTCTTGCTCACAACAATCCTGTTAATGCATCCCAGAATCATATTTGCTTTTTTTGCAACAGTGTCATGCTGTCGACTCATATTTAGCTTGTGGTCCACTATGACCCCTACATCCCTTTCATCAGTAAGGATGTTAAGTAGCAAGTTTTTCACTAATAGAATAGTTGATGCATTTTTTATAGGACGGCATTTTTGATAGGGCACCATCGATAGGGTGGCACTGCCCCTTTGAAACTCTGCAGTGGCATTTCAAAGGGGCAGCACCGCACAGCTGATCCTGGGCTCCGTGAGCACTGCCCCTTTGAAATGCTGCTGTGACATTTCAAAACAGCAGCGCCGCATGGACCCCGGGGTCAGCTGGGGACTCCAAGTGACCCCGGTCTCCGTGTGGTGCTGCCCCTTTGAAACTCCTCAGTGGCATTTCAAAGGGGCAGCGCCGCACAGCTGATCCCGGGCTTAGCACTGCACAGAGCCTGGGATTAGCTGGGGACTCCAGCTGACCCTGGGATCTGTGTGGCGCTGCTCCTTTGAAATGCCCGGGCTCCCTGCAGTGCTGCCCTTTGAAGTACCCCCTTCTTTTCCCTCCTCTTGCTGCCTCTATCTGATAGAGGCAGCAAGTTGGGGGGGGGGGGAAGCGACTAATCGACTATCCTGCTGACTATCCGATAAGCATTTGCTTATCGGATAGTCGACTTGTCCTTAACATCCCTATTCTGCAGTACTCCTCCTAGACAGTCACTTCCCATTCTGTATGTATGAAATTGTTCCTTCTTAAATGGAGTTCTTTGCACTTGTCCTTATTAAACTTCATCCTGTTTACCTCAGATAATTTCTCCAGTTTGTCCAGATCATTTTGAATTATGACCCTATCCTCCAAAGCAGTTGCAACCCCTCCCAGCTTGGTATCATCTGAAAACTTAATAATCATACTCTCTATGCCATCTTCTAAATTGTTGATGAAGATATGACCCTATCCTCCAAAGCAGTTGCAACCCCTCCCAGCTTGGTATCATCTGAAAACTTAATAATCATACTCTCTATGCCATCTTCTAAATTGTTGATGAAGATATTGAACAGAACCAGTCCCAAAACAGACCCCTGTGGAACCCCACTTGTTATACCCTTCCAGCATGACTGTGAATCATTAATAACTAGTCTTTGAGAACTGTTACCCAGCCAGTTATGCACCCACATTATAGTTGCCTCAACTATGTTGTATTAGCCTAGTTTATTGATAAGAAGGTCATGCGAGACCGTATCAGATGCTTTACTAAAGGTCATGTTAGATTCTCCATCACTGATAATTTTTAACTCCAGATGGGATGTTTTTCTAAAAGATGTGCTTTAGGAATTACTATAAGGTAGTTCTATAGTTTCTGCTATCCAGAGGTCACCCTAGAACAGGGTGGGAAATAAGACAGGTGGTTTGCTGAGGTTAACCCCTGGTGGTTTGGTGAGGTTAACCACTACTGCTGTATTTACCTGTACCTTCCAGCCAATGTTGCGGGAAGTGGCATGCAGTGGGACACTCTCTGCTTCCCACAGCTCCCATTGGCTGGGAATGGTGATCCTGCGGAGGCACAGCTAAATACAGCAGCGGCGTCCCACCAGCGGCTAACTGTGGCAAACCGCATCTGGCCCGTGGGCTGACTATTTCCCACCGTTACCGTAGAAAGATGATCACAGTGGCCTTTTCTGGCCTTCAGATCTATATACGTTAGATAGGGAAGGTACAGTGTGGACAGGTTTTGAACAAAATCATTCTTACTAAGCCGTACTTTAGAATATGATTTACAGAGTGAAGGAATGTTAGCTTATACATCTAATATTTTTTAAAAGTCATGTTAGTTACAACAAATAGATCTGATGGTATAACCTTCACCAAATTATTGGACTACATTGTTAACTGTGAGTATGTAAGCTAAAATCCCCATGTGGGACCTCAACCTGTGACCTCCTGGCCCTGATGCAAAAGTGCCATCAGTTGAGCCATATTTACACTGACAAAGCGTATTATAATGTGTCAGAGTGTTTGAATCTGCCAGATTGAACAAAGACATTAGGGTGAGGCAGTAGGTCTTACATTTAGCAAGCTTTAGCTTCAAGGCATGTGGCATATTCAGCTGGTTAGGGGGGAAAAAAAAGTCAATGGCCTGTCTCAGCAAAAAGAAATGTTGAATATTTCAGGATTCTTCAAGCAGCCTCCTAGGATGATTCAGATCTTTGACTCTCTTTATTCCCTGATCCTGGAAAAATATGCATGTTCTTTAAGCATCTGAATAGTCCCCTTGACTTCCATAATAGTTTCCATAAAAGTTTGACAGGATCTATTTTCCATAACCCCCTGTTCTACTCACAGTCATATAGAGATCCTCTATGCTAGTAAAGAGTTGACACACCCCACCCCAGTAGTAACTGCACTTGAGGTAGGAGAAATAATTCTATATTTAGTCCTACAAATTCTTAAGCATCTGCTTAATTATGCTCGCATGAGTCGTATTATGTAATTGAATAGTTGGGTAACTGCACGAAATCTTAGCGGTTACACGACTATTAAATAATCCCCAGGGGTAGGGCTGGCAGCCAGTGTATCAGAGGCAGCAGCGTGATAGTCACTATCACTAGCCTGGTCAGGTGGTCAGCAATATACCCCCACCATCTATATCTGCAGCATAATTGGCTGATTGGGCTCAGTGAAGGGAGTATGCCCTATCACTATGGTTAACAGTTTTGCTTGTATGTATTGCTAGATATTTTATCACATGACGTAATCTTAATTAAAGATTAATCGTTGGCCTAGAATTTCCAAGAATTAATCTTAGAGGCTTGGCAACCCTACCCATTACAAAGCCACTTACCTTTCCATACTTCTTTTGTCCAAATCAGTCCCATAAGTTTGTTTACAGCCACCAGTCCTAGCTTTCAGTGTTCTCTGCTGTTATTTAGCCCTAATTGGGCCGTAAATGTCTTTGAAAATCCCAGTAAGCAGTGGAAGTGTTGGTAGTACTGCTAGACAATATTGACCTCCCATGGCCTGGAGAATATCTGGTTCAGCACTGGTCAGGTCCCCCAGGTGCCAGACTAGAGTGGTTCAACCTGTGTAGAAGAACAGACTCTTGACACTTCAGGGTTCTTTTCTTTTAAATTGGGTTGAAAGTGCAACATATTGTCTTTGTTACAGAAATTTCTTTATCTAGTGGAAGTGTACTAAAGCATGTGAAATAAAAATGTGTATTCAAGCGCTGCAGTGAGTTTCACAATGTGTTCATGATTATTAAGGAATAATAAAGGAAGACAAACTATTTTCAGCTGTGGCATTCCACAGGATGAAACGCTATGGTTGGCCATCATTCTGTCTTTACCAAGAGACCTGATTTGAAACTGACTTAAACATAGCATAATATAAAGAACCACAACTGAGGCCCACAGATGTTTAAATTGAATTGTGTTGCTTGTCTTTATTTCTTGGCTGGGGTTAAGCCCCGGACTATGGAAAATGGAAATGGCCTTTTTTATTACTCTGGAGACTACATTGTTGGGTGAATGCCATGGATGCTTGGTGATGAATACTGCAGCATCAAACAGCTGCCTTTGGAGAGTGATACAATAGTGAGCCAATGTGCAGTTAACCCGTGCAGGGAAATTAAGTGATTAAATCACAAATCAATATAGAGTTCAGTGTTTTCCTCATGTTTGTTCTAAGCAAAGGGATACTAGACATACTTTGCCCCCCCCCCCCGTCATTACCAAGTGAACAATAAATTTAAAGGCTCAGCAGTGTAACAGAAGTGCTAGTACTGTTTGTTTGTTAAACTTTATTGAGATGAAATTTCCATAAACACCCAAGAAAATAGTATAACTGACATATTATTAAAACCGTAAAAGCAGCACTAATGGTCTTTCCTCCCCTTTTGGTTATTCATCAAGGACCATTACTTGGAAATGTTTGGTGATTCTAAAAGCATTTTTACTGGTTCATTATAATGTTTCCAGATAACTTTTGGATTCTAAATAGTTACTGGTGGTTTTGGCCTGGCACTGCTTTTTGGTGCTTTTTGGGTTCAGTATAACAACTCCTGGATCTCAAGCCAGTGTATTTTTCAGTTCCTAAAAGAAAAAGCAGACACGCATACAAAAATTCATACATACATAATTAAAAACTTACCAATGTGTATATTTTTTCTGTACCATTTGTAAAGGATATTAATAGGGGTTCTTTTTTAAACTCTGATCCTTCAAGTGAGTTTGTGTGGGCAGACACTTTTCTGTCTGTGTAAAATCCCATTCATTTCACTGTGGGTTCTGTGGGGGTATGAAAATCAACTATCTAGGTCCATTTACATTGTATAAACCAGATCTATCACCAAAATTACTGCTACCTGTGGACAGTGTGTTAGGACAGAGTAATTTGAAGGATCTGAATGGTTAATACAGTTGAATAGCTGTTCTTATTAAACTCAAAATAGTAATTAATTCTAAAATATCTTTTGAAGTCATATTAAACCTTCCCATTCTTATAATTATCAATATAGCAGTTTTACCAAGAAGTAAAAGTGACCTTTCCTTGTCTGAAAAGCCACATTGTATTAACAAACTTACACCAGACCCATCGCAGCTAAAATTGGTCCAGTACTATGCACCAGATAATTTATTTTCTTTTCTTTTGACTCATTTATGAATAATTTATTCATCAACTTATTTATTCAATGACAGTTCTAAATAAAAACATCCCCAGCATAATTTTTCCATGGAAACCTAACTGTAACTTCATGTACAGTTTCTCTTTGTGAGGACAGAGCATCATCTCTTCACTATTATAATTCTCACTTATTCTGTAATGGCTGTCACTGGCTGCACTCAGTTGTTTAGAAGAGAGTAACACCTCACTCCTATTTCTGAAAGGAGCTATTATTAAGGCACAGATGGTCTGGGGCCAGTCATGAGAGATTAAGGGATATAGAAAAATAAGAGATAATCAGAAGAAAAAATAACATTCAAGCTTTCATCAGTATGAATTTATTTAATGTGATCGATCAATTGAAATCAGTGAGCAGGGTTAATGGGCATGGGCATTGCAAAAAAAGAAATGTCACTGAAAGACTCTTATTCTCTTAATATTGAGTTATCCTGGAGTGTATTAATCTAATTTCACTTACCATTTCTGGAATCAAGAGGTAGTGATCAAAATAATTTAATTCAACTGGGATATGATATCCAAAGACATTTCTCAGTGGCACAAAAGCCAGTCCAAAGGTGATTGTTATCATGACATCACTGTGTTTTAGAGGGTTAGTGATAGCTTGGTACTTACTTTGCTGTGGCTGGTGCACAAACACTTTGGGGATGAGAACCACACCCTTATTGTGCCTTTTTCCTTAATTGACCATCTGTTCCTTCAGCATTGTCTAATCCTCCTCCCTTACTCCCCCTTCAAAATACAGAAATCCAGGATTCCATCTGATGGATCTTCTTTTGTAAAGTGAATCCCTGAGGGGGAACAACTTGGTATCAAGTCTCAGTACTACCAACCTGTAAGTGGACTGCAATGCAGAAGTGCTTCAAATGCATTCAATAAATTAGTCTATCTGGACAAGAAAAGAACCAAAGGACACAGCTGAGGGAGAGTTAACAAACAGCTATTTAAGACAGTGACCTTTTCTCAGCCTCAGACTGCATGTCTCTCTCAGGTTCCCATTTCTTTTTGTCAAATGCCAAATTGGTTATCCTCCCCTCCCCCCCTTTTAAACTCCTGTTTTCTCAGAAACCTTTATTTAACTCACACCAGACTAGTGTTTTAGGAAGTCATCAGATGCACTGTTTTTTAGCATGTTGGTACATACAGTAGAGATGAGTTTATCAGCTTTTCCTAAGCACTTTGGGAAATCCTTTGCCCTGTTGCTTAACAAAGTGAAATTAGACAGTCAGAAAAGTTTCACCTTCTTCATCTTCTTCACCGTTGTTTAGGAAACTATGAGGATATATAGAAAATATATAGCTTCTGGGGATTTTTCTTTTGTTATTGGGGGAAAGAATCACCTAGACAAGCTAGTACATTTGATCTGAGTATTGGTATAGTAATTAGTACTAGTGTAGTCAGTGATCCCAGACTGTATTTATTAATATTTTGTACTTGTACAGCATCATTCATCTTTAGAGTGTTTTACAAATATTAACTAACTAACCCTCACAACAGCCCAGTGAAGCTGGTGAGTGTTGTTATTTTTACTTCAGAGGGGTAGCACAGATTGGAAACTTCAATGCAGGAATTTCCTAAGGGTGTGTCTACACTGCAGGGCTCAACTTGAAATAAGCTATGCAAATCGAGCTACGTCAATTGCGTACCTTATTTTGAAATAGCTTATTTTGAAATAGGGAGCATCTACATATCACTTATTTCGAAATAGAGCACTCTTCTTCCAACTTCCCTTATTCCTTGTGCAATGAGGGTTACAGGAGTCAGAGTAAGAAGTCCTCCAGCTTGACAGTATTTTAGAATCATAGAGCTGGAAGAGACCTCAGGAGGTAATCAAGTCCAGCCCCCTGCCCAAGGCAGGACCAATCCCAACTAAATCAACCCAGCCAGGGCTTTGTCAAGTTGAGACTTAAAAACCTCTAGGGATGGAGATTCCACCACCTCCCTAAGTAACCCATTCCAGTACTTCACCACCCTCCTAGTGAAATAGGTTTTCCTAATATCCAACCTAGACCTCCTCCACTGTAACTTGAGACCATTGCTCCTTGTTCTTCTGTGAACAGCCTCTTTCCATCCTCTTTGGAACCTCCCTTCAGGAAGTTGAAGGCTGCTATCAAATCCCCCCTCACTCTTCTCTTCTGCAGACTAAACAAACCCAAATCCCTCAGTCTCTTCTCATAGGTCATGCGCTCCAGCCCCCTAAACCTTTTGGTCGCTTTCCGCTGTCTCCAGTATGTTCACATCCTTTCTATAGTGGGGGGCCCAGAACTGGACACAGTACTCCAGATGTAGCCTCACCAGAGCCAAATAAAGGGGAATAATCACTTCTCTAGATCTGCTGACAATGCTCCTCCTAATGCAACCTAATATACCATTAGCCTTCGTGGCTACAAGGGCACACTGTTGACTCATATCCAGCTTCTCATCCACTGTAATCCCCAGGTCCTTTTCTGCAGAACTACTAATTAGCCAGTTGGTCTCCAGCCTGTAACAATGCTTGGGATTCTTCCATCCCAAGTGCAGGACTCTGCACTTGTCCTTGTTGAACCTCATCAAATTTCTTTTGGCCCAATCCTCTAATCTGTCTCGGTTACTCTGGACCCTATCCCTGCCCTCCAGTGTATTTACCTTTCCCTCTTAGTGTCATCTGCAAACTTGCTGAGGGTGCAATCCATCCCCTCATCCAGGTCATTAACTTCGAAATAACTGCCTGCTGTGTAGACCCGGACTACATCATGCTCTAATCATCATGCTCTGTTCACACCCAGGACAGTCCCTGGTGCAGTATAATTGTACAGCTTCAGACATATCCCGATTGATCATTTTTCACAGAAGTGTTTGTTGCTTCAGGAGGCGTAAACCAACCTGTTATGTCATTGCGCCATCTCTGAACACAGCCACGTGACTGCCCCTTCCCTCTCTTTTTGGCATTCTTCTACCTCGCAATAGGCTGTTCTGAGTCACTCCCTAATGCCCACAGCAGCTGAGAATTGTCAGAATGCAGGGTCACTCTCCTTGTACCATCTTCCATCCTACACCAGAAGTCAGGACAGCGCAGAGTTACTGTGCTAACTTTGTGATACTTCGTTTTAGGCAAGGAGAACCTCAAGGGAGTTGATCAAACTGATTTTCTGGTTGATTTGCACCCTTCTGAACCTTTGGTATATCTGGAGTCAGTTCTGTAACTGTCATCACATCTTTGTTGATCTGTGACCCAATCTGGATTTCGAGGTGGAGAAAGTTTGAAAGTCAGTGCTGTTGCATCACATTTGTTGTGTTACATTTCTTAACATGTGTAAGAAAACAAATTAGTAAAGTTTTTCAGTGGCAAACATGGGATTAATAATTAAATATCCACAATTTTAGGATAAACATTTTTGCAATTCATACAGATGCATTGATAACATTGATTTAATACCAGCTGATGTTGTTGTCTTTGTTGATACTCAACAAGGTGCAATGAAAGTTAGAGGCAGTTAATTCTATAAAATAAATTTTATTTGGGCTCTGGAAATCATGTAATAGAACATTTCCACAGTGAAATAAAGTTTTCTTAGTTGAGATCTGATTGCTATAGGTGAGTATAATTTTGGTCAACTTGACCATGTTTCCTTTGCAACTGCAGTGATACAGTCTATAGCTAATACAATAGTGCTTTTATGTGACTCTTGCTAATTAATGTTTTATGAATGGTAGCAAGGGCTCCATTATTTTTAAGCTCTTGTCATTTGCTAGCCCAAGTCTTTAGGAAGTGCTGCCTAGTGGCATAATATGATAATTTTTATCCATATCATTCCATTGAGTCATGTAGTACAGTTCTTTGGGCTGTATATTGAAGGATTTTCTATATCTGTTGCATGAAATAATTATATATATTCTGTGCACGTGCTGTATGATTTATTTTGAAGAAGGATGTAAATCCTGTTCCCTATGGTAGCTCCTTTTCACTAATCCATCTTGTCTTGCATTTTTATTGTATTTTAATGTCTCCTTTGGCAGTGTGTTTCCCGTAGGCTTCAATTTACATTCGGAGCTCTGTATGTTAGTGGTCAAATTGAAGTTACCAGTGAATGCGCTTTAATGTCCCATGTGGATTCTGCTACAGTGTACTAAAAGTTCCTTAGTGTGATTTCTTTGAAACTATGGAACTTGAGTGCACTCTAGCAGGGTCTACTTGGCAAATTAATGCACGGCCAGCTAGAGTGCTATAATTGCGTAGCCTGTCTTGCTGTGTGCTAACTCACCATGTAGATAAGCCCTCCGTTACATGGGTCTGTAGCCTTATGAGATTATATAGGTGTAAATTTAAGAGAATTTTACCTTCGAAGTTATCCTGTTTTCCTTGTACACCAAACACAGTACTACTAGCAAAGAGAACTATATTACCAGAAACTTAAATATGGGGTTAAATTATGCCCTTGAGGAATTCCATGTAAATCTTGCATGGTAAAGAGGAGTGAATCCTTCTGCTTGTGGTTGAATTGTACTTGCAAACATGTACCCTCTTAGCCTGCTGACACTCTGTGTCTGCACAACTTTGGTTTTCCTCTGAATGGTGAATGGGAAGCACAAAAGGAGCACCTCCTGAGTGTGGAATCCAGGCTTAGCTGTGTTTGGCATCTAAAAGGATTTTTTCTTTTTGTTTTTGAATAATACTTTGTGTCTGATGTTTTAGTGATTCCTGAACAGTGCAGGGTTGACAGTGTTTGTGACTAAAGTCCTGTCTTTGTGCACAGATCGGGGCAGTGTGTGCTGTGGCAATCCAAGCTTCCCCGTATTTTCTAGTAGTGTGTGCCTCAACTCTGACGTATGGGGAGCCACCTCTAAAGAATCAGATGGGTCTTTCTATTCTTGGCTTCTCTTCTGAGATTGCCGACAAAGGTGCCAGTTAGTACCATCTGTCATGCTAAATTTTAAAATAAATACTCGCAATCTGCTCTACTGAAGCAGATTATATGCCGGCCTCGGGCCAGTTGCTAATGCCGGCCTCAGTTGGACAATGGGTGTTGCTGGTATACAGTACATGCTGTTGACTTGTATATCTCATTAAGTCCCCATGTTATTCAAGGGTATCTTTTCAGTTGTTGTCTACAGGTGGGACAGGGACAACCCCCTAATGGAGAGGCAGTAGGGAGCAACAGGAATGTTCTCTTGCAAGAAAGGAGAGCAAGGTACAATTGGGGAGCCTCTTCCTGCAGTATCGTGTCCTTCCCAACGTCTGGCATGTGATTGCAGTACACAAGGGAGCAGTTGGGATTTGGTAGTGTTTCTTCCTCCCACCTGCAGGAGCTCGGTCCAGGGGCAGCATGAGCAGGGCCGGCCCACAACATTTTGGCACCCGAGGCGGGAAGCTCAAATGACGCCGCCATGCCACCTTTTCTCCTGCCTGCCTGTTATGTCTCTTGTGCCCTCCTTCCTCCAGCACAGCACTCCACCATCTCTGTGCATCTAGAGCAGAGAGAATACATATGCACCAGCAGCAGATACAATTTTCTACACTCTGGCTCCTAATGGCGCCCCCCCCCAAAGTATGGCACCTGAGGAGGCTGCCTAAGCTCACCTCATGGTAAGGCCAGCTCTGAGCATGAGCCTGTAATGACTCCATGCCCTGTAGTTGGTCTTGGCAGGGAGGGTAGGCTCATGATGCTACTGTCAGAATGTTCTTGGACTGGAGCTCTGAGTGCTGTTTTCTGCTGAGAAAGGACTTTTTTACCCTTGAGGTACTTCTTTGTCTGAATAGTTTCAGCCCAGAGAGGAACTGTGGGCAGAATCATTCCAATGTTCCCTGTAAATCTGCCATATTGAAATGCAGGTTCAGTGTGTGGGCAGGCCCTGCAGGTGTGGCTTAGGAAACATGTTTCATATGGGACATATCCCTGAGTAGCCCGGGAATACTTTATATCCCCACTTGCTGTGTTCTGGCTACTCCTGCTTCTGGCATGTGCAATCTGTGTGGGTTGGCTGCAAGGGGATCCCACAAAATATGGATGCAGAAGTGAAGAAAGGCAGACGTTGGCTTTGTTGACTTCTCTTCCTCTCTTTGATAGTGTGAATAACTTATAGACAGTGGTACAAAAGCTACCCCGTTGATGCTTTACTGTGTTTACCAAAATGAATATGCAATGCGCTGAAATGATATAAAAACCCCTAACAATTTAGAAGCCTTGAAATGGAATAAGAAAATTATTAATATGCTTCATTTTGAATTGTCTGAGACTCAGTCTTTTATTAGCTGTGTTAAGTAAATTCAAGATGATATTCAATTTAGTAGGAAAATAGCATTTTTCCTTTACTACTAAATATTACTTCCAGTATGTCTGTGTTTCTAAGTCATGTGTCCAATTCTATAATTGTCACGATGTTTAATTTCAGGTAACTACAAATCTCCTCTTCCTTTCACCAATTGCTTTTTTTTTTTTGCAGAGATTTCTACCTCTCATGGAATTGTAACTTCAGCGTTGGATTTGCCTAAACATATTCTTTGCTCCCAAAACTGTTTTTTTTTCAATTAGTTGAAATTACTATCTTAATTCTTCTGCTAACAGATGGAAAGTCCTGATGTAAAATCCTGGCAATGGTCAGCCTGTGTTTGCAGTTAACATGATCTTTCAGATGCAGCATGTCTGTATGTTCGAACTGGGTTGCCATGGCACTGTGACATGACTTGGCAAAAATCAAAGAAGAGACTCAAAGGGACAGCCAGGACTCAGGGTACTGATTACCAGGGCCAATTTTGCCAGAAGCTACTGTGTAGAAGGCTGAGATGCATGTCTCAATTTAAAAGTGAATATTCCTATGTCTGGTTCTGTGGTGAATTGATCCACTGCTAGAGATTCCTCAGTATACTTATAGGAACAGCAGTATGAAAGCCAGACCAATGCTGGCTTTCACTCCTTCAAAACCAGCTATCCATTTTTTAGTGTGGAAACCAGGGTCACTTGTAGTCTGTAGCACCAGAAGTCAGGATTAGCTGTGCTGTCTTTCTGCCTTGCTGTGTGGTGTAGGTGTCATTTTCAAAACAGCTGAAGACCAGGTTTCTGGGAGGTCAGCTCCCACAGCTGGAACCATATTTTCAGATAGCTCCGCTGTTACTTAAACCATCAAGAGGAACCAAATTTTCAAAAGTGTTCTATGCTTAACAACTCTCATTGTGACACTTATGTTTAGATTTTCAAAGAATCTGAGTTCTCAGCAATGAAAATCTGGCTGCTTATTTAGGTGTCTAAGTGGGCAGTAAGGCCTTGGAAAATGTGGGCTTTATCTGCTGTGCCATGGCTCACTAATTCCAGAGCTGCTGTTTTAAAGAAAGGTAGTGTGGGGGATATTAGCACCTTCAAGCACTTAGAGATCTGAGGAGGGAAAGTGCAAACTATTATTATTGCACTAGATCTCTTTAGTCCTTTGAGAAAATAAAAGACATATATATTTGATGTAATCTTTGGAATTGAGCTATGAAGTGTTTGTTTCCATTTAACTGAATTACCATTGATATTAGTTATAACCGGGCATGCTCCCTGTTACTGGTCTTCGCTTTCAATGTGTAAAAACAGAAGAGTAGAAATAATATAGGCTCAGATTTAACCAAACACTTATGCAAGTCCTAATTTTAATTTGACTAAAGTGCCTGAGTTTGTTTGATTGAATAGGGATGATTGAAGCACATGCTTTAGTGCTTTGCTGAATCAGGCCTGCACTGATCCCTATTTTTAAAATAAAATCAGTCAGTGTGTTTTGAATCCCTTCCAAACTGTTTTTTCCCTTTCTTCACACTTAGGGAAAAAAGACAGTGTGTTTTTCTCTGGCTCAAATGCTGACTGCCTTTTAAAATATGTTGCAACAGAAGACACCACTGGGAAGTGTTCTCTTCATAGGACAAATAAAGTGCGAAGGGCAGCAGAAGAAAGCTAAATGACTTGAAAGAAAAACTCTCTCCCGTGGGCTCCTTTGTTTGGATTAAAAATTCAAAGCTGCTGCCTGATTTTCAGATTCTTGGTGGATTTGTGTTCCTGGAACATTGTAACAATTTGGGTATAAAGTTCTAAAGTGCTTTAAAGTGGTTATGTAAACATTCACCCTTCTATTCAATTGTGACAGTTGGTTCTGTAGAAAATGAATATGTCTTTTTTACAGTGGATTGTGATTAAAGGAAACCATCAAACAGGCTTTTTGTGATTTCCATGTTGGAAATCTGGAAAAGCATTTTCAGATGCATTACTGATTTTGCATTAGGTTTTCTTTGTGTCAGGAGAAGCATGCAGAATACCTGGCATTGGACTGACTTGGCAGGAGAAGCCAGGAAGAAAGCACTCTGGCTGCAGGCCTGAGACAATTGATTCATAATCACTTGATCCAAAACAAGTGGCAAGATTTGCAGTGACAGTCTTGGTTACTTACAAAGAGAAAGAAAACTGAAAGTCTATTTCCCCCCACCCCCGACAAAGCCTAACACTATTCTAATCATCAAACAAGAAAAGGCCATTGTGGCAATGGAACTGCTGACAGTACAGTACAGGGTGCCCCATTATCATATATTTCATCCACGTTTTGAAGAAGAACCTTCACAGTGGAGTCAGTGTTCCCATGTGTCAGATTCAGAAGCAAGAGAGCCTGTTGCACTTCTTCCAGTTTTCCTAATATTTGTTTTAAAGGAAAAGCTTTGTTGTTCAATCAGCCTCTCTCCTTCCTAGAACTTCTGTGAAGTCGCATGCCTAAATTCTGGATTTTCCTATGGGATGATTGGCAGGGTATAGGTATGGGACAACTGGAGGGACACAGGACAATAGCAAGCAAATAGAGGTTTAGTGAGCCCTCTTGCTTCCTCAGTAGCAGTGTGAACAAGATAGTAGCATGTTCTCCCTTAAAACTTCCTGCCACTATATTCTGTTGGGTTTTTGGATCACTCTGTAGCTCAGGGCCTACTGTCAGTGGAGTTCTCTTTATATCCTGTCTCTGTGCAATCCCTGCTCCTCCTTTCCAACGTACCTGATGGGTTTACTCTGTAAGGCTCAGTGTGCAATATGAGCAGAGTATGGATGTTAGATGTTGTTTAATTTAATAATCGTGTAACCGCACAAAATCTTATCAGTTATATGATTATGCGGTTGTCCCCGGGGATGGGGATGGAAGCCAGTGCGCTCCCAGCTCCACTCCCAGGGAAACTCCTGCCACCCCATGTTGCTGCAACTCAGGGGGGCAGCCGGGAGCCGGTCTGTGAGGGACGCTGGTTTAAAAAACTGATAGAGAGGCAGCAGTGCGGGAGAGCGGGGGAGGGCAAGTGGCTCTGTGGGAGATGATATGCATGGGGAACCATCTTGAAAACCGGCTTCCCATGTGTACTAGCTCCCACCTGCTCCCCTCACCCTCTGCGCTGCTGCCTCTCTATCAGAGGAGCAGCACGGGGTGGCGGGGAGGTGGTGTTGCAGGATCCGGTGCTCATGGAGAGCTGCTTAAAAGCCAGCTCCCCATGGGCACTGGCTCCTGCCTTTCCGCTCCTTGCTACCTCTGATAAAGAGACAGCAAGAGAGGGGGAGTGCATGTAGTCGGTTGGATTAATTGATAAGCCCAGTCTTATTGGTTAATCGTTTAAACGACTATATGCTAACATCCCTAGAGCAGAGATGGTCAAAAATGGAGGGCATTAAAAGGAAAACCATGAAAATGTTCATTGATTTCCAACACCTTCACCATTTTTCATTTAAATGTTGTAACAGTCTTCCAATCAGTTCAATTTAGGAGTCATTTTTATGGCAACATGGTGTGATGTCATTAGCATGGTGTTACTGTGTGATGACACCAACAGCTTAAAAAAGGAGCTGGGCTGTTAGTAAGAAGAATACCTCCTAGGCACAGCAGCCAGCCTTGCCAGCGGGAAACCAAACATTCCTGGCAAAGCAGTTTGCTTTTTGTGTAAATGTTCTGTGTGAAGCTTGCCCCAGTGTGAAAAATCCGACTTGCTGCTTGGAATAACAATTAGTCAGTGACTGTAGTACCTTGATTGCACGATTCATTAACCTTTGCTATCGTTGTCAATGTCTTTTTACAACTCTCAGTGCTGAGGCTCCCAAATGAAGATAATCTAATGCATATAGAATGTGTCTGGCACATCATACAATAACCACATATACCCAACTTATTTATTATTCTTTCCTCAACTACGTGGCTAGGGAAACATTATTATCCTTGAATGTACAGTTTACATTGTTGTGTTTAATGTGGTTGAGTTTGATGCCTTTACAGTTGTTTCCACTTAAGCTGCTTTACCTGAATGATGTAGCTACTTATCCTAATTCCAGCTAACATAAGGGCTGCGCAGAAAGAGAAAGCAAAGTGGAAGATCTCATTGAATATATAAAATTTCTTCCGTGTACGTGTGTGTGTGTTTTTCCACAGAAATTGATTGTCACAGACAGAACATTATAGGCCAAGCAGTAGCAATAATGTCGAGCTGGAGGACTTCTTACTCCGACTCCTGGTAACCCTCATCTTAAGAGGGAGTAAAGGGAGTCAGAGGAAGAATGCTCTTTCTCAGACTTCCTGCTGTGTAGATAGCTCCAAAAGCCGAAATAAGCTATTTCAACTTATGCTACGCAATTGATGTAGCTTAAGTTGCGTAGCTTATTTTGGTGTTAGCCCTGCTGTGTGGACGTACCCCTAATGTAAAACACTTGAAAACAGTGAAATGCATGCCCACTGTTGTACTGTGAAACAGAATCAGTGGGTGTATTAAGTATGGAATGGCAATAGTAACCCTGTAGTTCCTATTTATTTCAGAGACTATGTTGTAGAGTGTTGCTCAAATGAAGTGTTTATGTTTTCTCACACATTTCTGTATTCATACTTAATCCTATATCCTTATCCTCCCTTTTAAGATTAAACTAGAGGGCTACTTCCAATTTTTTAAACTCCTCTATAATCAGAAACCTTTTGTTGTGGTTCTCCCTGATGATGAACCATGTGTGTCTTTCCACGAAAAGCTGGAGGGAGCCCTCAGTCCATATGCACCAATCTATCTCCATGCAATAGTCAACATCTTGTACCAGTGACATTATAGTGGTTTCCATGGCAACAGGTTATGAATTGTAACAGTTTGATCTTGAAGAAAGAAGGCAGAGATAGGCTGTACGATAAAGGTTTTAGTTAAAACATATGCAGGCCTGTAAAGAAAATATAATGGCATAAAGACTGGCACATATATTTTCTCTTCACATATGCCTTTAAGAGTTTCTGTTCAGGTTTTTGCACAGATTATTGCTAATGTAATTTCTTTACCCTTTTTAACTTGAAATTGAATGAAAAATATAATGACCCCTATGCCCCCAATTACTATAAGAGATTCAGAAGTGCTGCTTAGCACTTCTAACAGGCATTGCTGGACTGGTTCACAAATAGCGTTCCTGAACTAATGAGAAACTCTCTGTTGTTTCTGCAAAAGACGGCATATTTTCCACATGAACCTGTTTACTTAACTGATTCCAGTGGTGTGAGGAAGGGGGGCAGTGATGTCAGTTTCTTACTGGAGCAGGTGTAGGGTATAAAATAAGGTCAAATGCAACATGTTACAAGTGCATTTCCAAAAATAACACAGTCTGACACTGACATTTTCCTATTATTTGTAAAAGTTGAGTTGCAGAATGTCAGTGCAAACATTGACCTGCATGTTTAGAGGCGTCCATTGGTGTTTGTGTAGAGTCCCAAGTGGTTAGCACAACCGAGGGCTCCTTTAAAATAAGCTGGCTAGTGTGTTTTTATTTGTTCAACCGAAGCTTTGGTGAGTTTCATTTGTAACAAGTGCTCCCCACACAGACATCATGTAAACGGTGAGGATCAAATTCTGTCTTGATTTAGACATGTGGAGTCCCAAGTATTTCAGTGGTGTTGCAGTTAATCCTTTCTGTGGTTAGCCAGTTATACTGGGAGACTGTCTGCTCTGTTGCCTAGACTCTCGACTTCTGTCTCCTCCTCCCCAGGTGAGTCCTGGGCAAACCAACTATATCACTTCTGTAGTTCACTTTGCAAACACAAAGTTAGCAGGCCTGTGAGATGCTGTACTGTAGGTTGAGCGCTCTTGAATCTCTTATAATAATTGGGGGCATAGGGTTCATTACATTTTTCATTTAATTTCAAGTTAAAAAGGGTAACGACATGACATTAGCAATAATCCATGCAAAAACATGAACAGAAACTCGTAAAGGCATATGTGAAGTGAAAATATATGTGCCCTCATTTTGTAGCTGAAGTGAGAAGCCACTTAGCAAATCATTGCTGGAGCCAGGATTAGATTGTGGGTGTCCCTGACGCGTATTTCTGTGCTCAAATCACTAAACAATGTCTCTGTTTATAATCAGTGTGTTGTTAGGCTCAATCTGTTTTATCACACTTCTAACCACTACCCAAGGAATTTCTTCATAGGTGATTATCTCTCTCTATGCACTAGAATTTTGGCAAATAAGAAAAATGTGACTTAGTTTCAACAGAGCAGGCTGGGTAGGAGTCCCCATCAGGAACAGGGTACTCTACTGATATAGACTGCATTTTTAAAGCTGTTTTCTAAAAACCTGCCTAGAACAAGCTTAGAGGATACAATGGTAAAAATATTGTCAAAGTTGTGGTGCCAGAGCTACAGACAGAGAACCGGGGAAAAGCTCTGGTCTTCCTAGGCTCGATGACAACACTGTTTTCATTGTATGATGAGTTGTGTGCTGAATTGTTCAATCCAGTACTGGTCAGGACTACATCCTTGCTACTGATTTTTTCCCCCCACTATGAGGCAGAGATTCACCCATTTTATTAGCTTCATTTTTTCTTTACACCACACAAATCTATTCCCTCCTTATTTCAGGACTTATTTCTCTAAGGGTGAGTCTACACTGAACCCGTAGCTTGAAATAAGCTACACAATTTGAGCTATGTAAATTGTGTAGCTTATTTCGAGTTAATGTCGAAATAGCTTATTTTGAAATTTGGCGCTGTCTACACAGCACCACATTTTGAAATAGAGCTCTATTCTGAAACGTTCCTTACTCTCGTGGAATGAGGTTTACAGGGATGTTGGAATAGAGAGCCCGTTCTATTTCAAAATAACAGGCTTGCTCAAAAGATGTGGAATATCTATTTCAGGATACCGGAAGTGTAAACATAGTCTAAGTTTCTCCCTTTGCCTCAAAAGACATTCATAGAAACTTCAGTTATTTTTGAGGACTTGCTATACAGAACTAGTGGCTGCACTGATGCTTACTTTAAGAAACTTTGTTATAGGAGCTGTTTTTTTGTATTTCCCTTAAAATATAAAGAAAAGAAAAGGCATAAATTGTTAGTGGTGATAGGGAGGGGGCTTGTGTATGTTGAGGGATAGGGATGGAAATCAGATGGGGAGAGTTAAGGTTGCTATTTCTTCAGGATGCAGTTTTATTATTTTGTTTGGGTTTATTTTTATTTCAGACCATATGTTTCCGATCTTTAGGGAATTCTCTCAGTCTTAGAGGAAAATGTCACACATCTCAGATTTGTAAATTAATGACTTTGGTATTCAGCTCTACCTCCTTCTCTCATTCAGAACAAGCGGAAATGCTCAGCAGGAGAGAACGTGGGTAACATATGGATTATATAGATTTCCCTGAACTTACTTTGGATGGGAACCATACAATTAAGACCCAGTTCTGCCAATTTTATTCACCTTGAATAATACCGTAGGCTACAATCGAGCCACTAACACCATGCAAATAGACTGTGTGCCCAAGTGTGTATCAGTAGGTCAGGGTTTGGTAGCATGTATATCTTTATCATTGGCTGGTAATTGCAGTATTTTAAGGTCAGCTTTTTTTCTTCAGCTTTAAGGAACTGTGCCAAGCTGGTGCCAAGCTTGTTGTCTTTCTGCCTTGGAGAGCCCTTCATCCCAAGTGAAGCTGAATAATTTTTATGAACATGTTCAGGGAAGATCCTTAATGTTGGTGTACTTGGGCAGGAACCCTTCCAAATTCATTCATAGTTTATCATGCTATCTGTGATTTCTTGCAGCAGTGTCTATGACGTGACACATGTGGCCGTGGTGTGTGAGGAGTGAGAAGGATGGAGGTCTTTGGCAGTGCTTTAGCAGCATGTGCATGGTAACGATGATGATATTGGTAGCTCAGATTTGAATGATGGAATAAGACGACACTGATACAGGACTCTTCGTGTGCCAAGCCACAGTGTTATGGACAGCTTCTTAGCAAGCCTTTCTCCATAATGCTAAAGGAGAGTCAAATACTAATTATTGTTTCATCAACTTTAAAAAAAAAAAAAAGACCCGCAGACATATTTTAAACCTATCACATTCATCAAGATGATCATATCTTTGTTCTGTTCTGTACCTGTTGTGGCTAAGCAACTTTTCAGATTTGTTTATGAAATGTTTATAGATGTATACCTGTGAAATGTTAAGCCCCTGAGGGTATAACAGCTCAAATGAAAACCTCTAATTTTTGTATAACCCTCTACCATGGGCTTGTAAATTGATGACTATGAACTTCCTTATAGTTTTTAACTCTTTGCGATAAAATTGGAAACAATCCAAGGCAAAGTGGAAAAAAAGAAATAATTTGCTGAAGAAATAAAGAATGAATCTGAGATATAGGTCAGATGCATGCTGCACAAGATTGTAAGAGAGATTTTCTACAGCTAAATTATACTTACAGACTTTTTGAAGTTCACATCTGGAGAACAGACGTAAGGTAGTAGTGTAGAGTGTTTTCATGGTAAGGTTTTTTTATTTGCTTTCTAAAAATATGACCTGAAGACCTCCCCTGTTGATGAAATAATGTAATTCTACTTTGTTTTTTCTGCCTTTCAAATTACATAAGTGGTTGTGTAAGGATTCTGAGTTACAGTAGACAGTTTAAGGCTTTCTATTTTAGAATTAGCATCCATATGTCAACATGGATCTCATACTGTAACCTACACATGAGCAGAAGATTCCACTAACGGCAACTCTTTTCTCTCATTCGACCTCTTTCCTGTGGTCCTTATGTTCTGCTGGAGACATAGACTTTGTCTACACTGCCGGCTTTTGCCAGCAGAGAGTTTGCAAATGAAGCACTGATTAGCATTTTGTCACGCTTTGTTTGCATGATGTAGTTGAGCCATTTTTGTGCAAGGGTTTTTTGCGCAAAAACAAGCAGTATGGATGTTTCCTTTTTGCGCAAAACCCCCTTTTTGCACAAGATCTTATCCCTCTCCGGGAGAGGCATAAGGATCTTGCGCAAAAAGGAAACGTCCACACTGCTTGTTTTTGTGCAAAAATGGCGCGAATAGTTTATGCAAATGAAGCATGACAAAATGTTAATCAGCATTTCATTTGCATACTCTCTGCTGGCAAAAACATGCAGTGTAGACATAGCCATACAGGGAAGAGAAAATGAAAACAATGAGGTGTAAAGGAATGGAGCAGAAGAGATTCCTCAGCATGCTTTCCTCTTCCTGGGAACTCAGAGAAACTCCTCCATGGGACAGGATGATGGCGACTCCTCTTCCTGGTTGAAACTCCAATGAATACAGTTTGATTAAGAGGGATAAGTCTAGGGAGGATGCTCTCTGTGTCCTCATTCTTTCCAAATCTTGACCTTATCACTGTTGTCTTACTGAATAGTGAAACGCCCCATTTGGAAGGGCTGTGATGATGGCCCACAGCAGGGAGCATAACTCCTGAACAAGGGGAACCTGTGCAGTAGTACATCACCCATATGGTTTATGACAGAACAGACTCCTACCTTTGATGGGACAACCTATGGGACATTCCCAGAATCCTGATCCTTGCATTGATTTTTCTAGCATAGAGCATAATGTTGCTTTGGCCATGCAACAAGTGTTTAGCATGCAGTGTGTGAATGCTGTCCTTCCAAACACTGAAGAAAACTCGCTGTAGATATGTAGCAGGCGATAGAGCACATGGCTGCAGGTTTGGCTCACGTTGCTGGATACATGCTGCATCGGTATGATTCTGAAGATCCCTTTGCACCTTATCAAATCAACCCTCTGTGGCTATGAAGAACAGCTACTTTTCTCTATTGGCCATCAGTAATGTTATCTTGTGTTGTATAATTCTTGTGTTGTAGAATAGAATCGGGGACTAGAGTGAGTGAAGGGGAAATAAGAGAGATGAGGACAGATTAAAAATGCGGAGTCTGATTCTCCTCTCATAACTATAACTATCGATCTCAGTGGTGTTACTCATGATTTAGATCTATAAATACAGCCATAAATGTATGTGATCAGCTCAGAATTGGGCCCAGCTGTACACTAGCATCAATGTAGATCAGGAATAATTTCACTGATGTCAGCATGGCATTTTTAATAAAAGATACACTCTTAACAATAGAAATCAATCATTTTTGTGACTATATTTCTCTTAAAAAAACAGCAAGCAAATGGTCTGGTAGCACTTTATAGACTAACAAAACATGTAGATGGTATCATGAGCTTTCGTGGGCACAGCCCACTTCTTCAGATGACCAGAGTTATGATTAGAGGATAAGGAAACTTGAAATAAATAGGGAAGGGGGGGGGGGAAAGATGTTCTGTCGCCCATCCCCCTACCTCTATGCATAAAGTATCAGGAGAAAGGGTGCTAAACCTGAGTAGATAAAGATCATCTCTTGAGCATCCATCAGATATTTAGTGTCACAGATCTGTCTTGTAGTCATTATTTCATTCACACTATATTCCTCCCATTTAGATAAATGTCAGGTCTGAAAAGTTAGGTGTAAAGATTACAAAGAAAGCACAGGCTGAACCTCTCTAGTCTGGCGCACTCTGCTGGCAACATCCGTGGTCCATCATGATTATAGTTAAGCAGATGTCCACTTATCATGGGTGTGGCCAAGTTTCCTTCATTCCCATAAAGTTTGTTTACAGCCTCCAGTCCTAATTCTCAGTGTTCTGTGCCCTTAGTGAGCACTGATTTACCCCTAAATGTCTTCTAATAACCCAATAAGCAGTAGAAGTGTTAGTAATGCTGCTAGACAATATGGACCTTCAAGGTTTGGCAAATTCTTTGGTTTAGCACTGGCCAAGTCCCGAGGGTGCTGGGTTAGAGAGGTTCAACCTATATTGATATTGTGGAACCACCACATATTTCACTTGGAAGAAGCAAATGCCAGCTAATTGATAGTTACATGGTGCACCTCAATCCAGCGTACAGCATCCTTTTGCTTCCCATCCTGAACTACTTCCAAGCAGAGGCTGCCTGTTGAGTCTCTGTTGTGGAGATAAATGCTTAGTAGGGAGAAGGAATGGAGTAAATAAGAATTAAACTAAGTGGTTACAGATGTATGCAATCATTTGTTCTTAATTCCAGGTACACTGAGCAGTAGTATTACTTCTGTCTCACTTGAGAGATTCTCAGGCCTACTTTGCTGGGGCCCAGTTTACTGCTCGATCTTATTAATAATTTGATTGTGCTCTCTCTAACATCAGTGATGATTAGACTGCCCAATACTAGACCTTGTGATTATGCAACTGAGATTTGGAGCAGCCTGTGGTTCATGACAGACTAGAGTGCACTGAATAGTGGATGCAGGGTGACCTCTTGCTTATACAGCTGGTGTCACAAAATGATAAACTGCTGTGGGCACATGATCTGGAGTGGCCAAAGGGTCTGATGGTTCATTTTTATGCACATGTTCATGTATAGATAGGCCATAAATCTGTGAATTACATCCCACCTGAGAGATTCCATTATGAAACCTTTCTTTGGGCTACTCACAGCAAGAATATGAACAATTAACATTACCAAGGAGGCATTTGTGCTTGTAGCTTTAGGTTTTTGGAGGAAAAAGTTATTGAAGAAGCAGCCAGAATATCCATTTGTTTTAGATAATAGTCTGAATAACCATTGAGAACTCTTTCTCTTTTTTCTTAATATTCTACTACTCGTAGCTGTAGTCATGAATTGGGGGTTTTTTTTCTGTCACTGTACCTAAAACAAGACAAGTTGTGACTTCGCTTAGTAATGATGCTAAAACTGCTGCTGACAGAGAAAATGTGTGTTTTTTCCATCTTAATTAGTAACAGTTTTTCCCTTGAAGCAATGAAAATACCTAGTTCTTTCCAAATGTGATCAGAAATGCAAGGAGTTTATAGAAAGAATTGGCGGAGTAAGAGCAGACAGCAAGTTGCACATGACAAAGAGCAGGCTTGCAAACCAGATGCCATTAAAACATGCATAAATATTACTCATTTTTATGCTGTAACATAAATGTGCAGCATGCATTTCAGAGACATAAAAGACAATGGCCCTGTCCCAGAGAGCATGCAAGTTGAAAACGTAGGCCCATGATAAGCTGAGTGTCTCCTGTGACAGGCTGAGAGGCTTCAACTCCCTTTCACTTTACTGGAAATTGAGGTTATTCTTTGTCAAGAAGTGCTGAATTCCTTTCTGGGGTTCTAAGTTAAGACATGACTGTAATGTCAAGGAAGAGGTATGGAGCTTGGGTTACAGTCAGATTCTGTAGTTACTTTAGTTGTGGATAGCTCAATTCATCTTAAAGGTTCCAGTATATTGTTAATACAAAGATTGAGGGCCAGATTCAGGGCCTGGGTTAAGCAGCACAAAGCACTGGGAAAGTCATCCTAAAAGGGGAGCTGAGGGGTGGTTCAGATCAGGCATAGCTGGTTGTCGCCTACCTGCTGCCTGACCCATCCCCACCCATACACAGGGGAAATATTTGGGGCATATTCCAGTGGGATGAGGCATATCAGGGTGAGAGGGGATAGGGTAGATTGCAATGCCTTGCCTGAGCCACCTGGACCATTGGTCCTTCTGGATTACTGAACTCCCTCTGGGCTGTACTACTTAGAGCAGCCTTTTGGTTGCTCTGTGGCACACGGGGCCATTTTGGCCCCCTATTGGCTTAGGGGAGGAAGACAGTATCTTATGCCTCTTTCATCTTTCCACAGCTGCAGTGAGTGTGAAGCTGGCCCAGTATTTCACTGAAGGAAATATTGAGGTTTGTAGGTCCTATGCAAAAGTGTGTTTTGCAGAGGGATTTGAGGAGGAGATGGTGGTGAGCTAACAGACTGTCAGGTGTTAGGCATAAGGAACCTAAAGAAAAGAAGGCACAGAGGTGAGGGTGAGCAACAAACCAACTGGAGTTGGTTAGGTATGTGGCCTGGGAGGAGTGATTAGTAGGTACAGGATGGGAACTGGGTGCAAGTAGGGAAGTGCAAACCAAATGATTAGCCGCAGGCAGTTAGTTATTTAACCCTTCTGTGTTTACAGAGCAATCCATGACCTGGTTTTTGGTGGTGATTTTTTTTCTGGGGGTTATTTTTATTTTAAAAGTTTCTATTTGCACACTTGGTTGTCTCCTATTGTTCTGAGCCCCATTCTCCTGCTTCTCAGCTGTTAAAAATGCAAACCCAGAAATGTGCCCACCTTTTTGGTCTCCGCCCCCCCCTCCCCATAGTCAATATAAAGATCCTTTTAGAACGAATACTCTGCTCAGCAAATCAAGGATACTGATTTTTGGGGTTGGATTTGAAGTTGTATGTGAAAAGAATTATAGTCAGATTTCAGGATAGAGAGGTAGCAGGAGCAGCCTGTGCTAAAATAAATATGTTTTTTGCATTTTGATTGGCCTTGTGATCTGTGCACCAGAGCAGTCTTGAAGGATCTATCTAGCTCATAGTTTTTCAGTGCATTCCTGGCATTCTTTCTAAAAGCTGTTACACTCTGCTGTAGTTGATTGATGTGGTGCAAGTGGCCTATGCCAGACAATAGTTATTCTCCATGAAACACTCCATTGATACTTTTAAACCCACTGCAGCTAACTAAACAGTGATTTTATTTCTTTGCTGATGGAGCCTGGCACTTGGAGCAGATTGGTCAGTTTCCAGTATCCATCCTGGAGGTAGATGCTTTTCCCAGCAGCGGTCTGGCTTTTCTGTGATTCAAAAAGATATGATTAGGGAGATGAGGTTGGGGTAATGTGCATATGTAAGGATGCGCTAAATTAATTAGTCATAGCAGTGAGGAACAAGCAATTATCTCAGAGAGGAATCAGCAAGTGTTCAGGCTTTTCTATAGCAAGCTCAAATAAAGTTATTTGCTTTTCTAACTCACATGGAGAGGGAACAAATCAGTTGTGAAGGATGTGGATCCAGGCTGTCCCAGGCATGTGACATACTTGGCAAACTCATGGCTGCCAGCAATGAGGCAGCAGACCAGCCAAGTTTTTTCTTCTTCATATTTTTGTAATGTAAATTAATGTTCTGTTTAATGCTTTACTGGTTTTATAAAAATAGCCTTTGATGGGCTTCGTATGAGAATATGTTTATATTTCATCATGATTGTCTCCTGTTTCTGGTGCTCTTCCATGCCTGCCCACAACACCCAGCTCCTATTTTCCAGACTTTCTGGGACTCAGACTTTGATTCCAACAGATTGTTTCTGTCCAGCAGAGTTGGGGCTGGTTGATACTTGGACAAGAGCTGTCCAAACCAAACAGAGTGTTGCTTGCAGGAAGTGATGGGAGTGATTCAGTAGGTGACATTCTTGCTCCTGAGTCAGTACTGAATCATTGACCTCGTCTGGTGGTAGGAAACTCTCTGGCTGGAGGCTCAGTCTTTCAGTCAGACTTAAACAAGGTCCTGACCATGTTGCTAATGAGCTTGTAACCCTTGTAGACTGGGCATTAAATTCAGGCCAAATTCCAGTTTGTCACATTCTCCTTTCATATTGTTGATCCTAAACTACTGTGTGGAGTTGCATAGTGCTGCTGTCAACTTCTGTTCTGCTAAACAGCTGGCCCAGTAGGCGCCAGGGATGGGTGAAATGATTCCTTTATATACTGCAGTTTGTAAAGCTCTTTGGGACATTGAGCCAAATTCAGACCTGTTTATAAGCCTATGTGGCTCCTATGGTAATTCAAATTCGCTGGTGCTGTAAGTTAAGTGTAGATTTAAGAGATGAAGTGGAAAAGGATGGTGTGGTAAAAGCTACTATCAGGATGGTGTAAAATAAAGAAGTCCTTCACTTGCTTATGTTTGCCAAGGGAGCAGAAAGGTCTTAAGTTACACACACTGTGCTAGAGCCTCATTTGGTGTAAATATGTAGCTGCATTGATTTCAGTGGAGTGTCACCATTTACATTAGTTGTGGATTTGGGCTATTCTGTGCACTTTGTGAATCCCCCATTGATGGGATTACATTGCTGTATCACTTATGACCTGTTTTATGAGCTGCTTACGTCTGTCACCCTGGATTGCTGAATTTGGTCCATCAATGTTGTTTCTTCAGAGTTTCTATTTTTCTGGTGCCAGGACTGTTATCTAAAATAATTAAGAGGACCTGTGAACACTGGCTACTTTGCGTCCTGTGACATGGGAAATGCAGCACTTCAAATAATTGGTTAACACACAGAAAAGAACACAGTACTTCATTTAAGAAAAGGGTGACAGGAAATATCTACATTTTACATGAACATCCAGATGTAGGAGTCTTGCAACAGCAAACTCCACTGAGAGCTCGATGTGTAACCCATCTCAAAAGACAGTGATTTCAATACTGCTTCTTCTGCCAACTGGATGCGGTCACCAGTGGCAACAATAGCAGCAGTCTTTTCCTAGACAAGCACGGAACCAGGAGCCTTTTCACACGGGAGTGAACTAATTGTGGTTTGTGTGTTTACAGTTTCTTTTTATTAAAAAAGGTAGCAAATGAAAGTGTTGGAGAAAGTGAAACAAAGATGGCTTTGATTTGAGGCAAACTTACATGGGACAAGTGTCCCCACATTAATTCGACACTGCGCGTAGTTAGGTTTAACCTGCAATTTCCCTGCATTCTGGCTTTTCCAGGCATGAGTTCCTGTTGTATTCAGAGAATTAGGCCAGAATCAAGTGGGATTTTGTGCCTTGGATGGATGTCCCCCAGAGGGCTAAATGAAGACTCATTTTGCTTATAATTTAATACATATTTGAATCCGTGTCTCTAGATAAGAAAGGCTAATGCATTAACCAAGCCTTATGGATTTAGCCATTTTTATATCTTTCTGAGCTCTATTGTAAGAGAGTGCTGGAGAACTAGTGCTGCTATCTCTGAGCATCTTTGATAGACCTACAGTAAGTTCTCCTGGCCCTGGTCTACACTAGGGTGTTGTTTTGAAATAATGCCACTTATTTCAAAATAACAGACAGACCGTCCACACTACCAAGCCTATTATTATGAATTAACAGGCTGGTTATTTTGAAATAATAACTCCTGCTTTCCATGAGGAATAATGCTTATTTTTGAAATAGTTATTCTGAAATAGCGGGAGTGTGGACACTAATGGTAGTGTGCTATTTCAAAATAACTGCTTCCCAGTCATTCAAAGTAATTACTCCCCAGTTCTTCCTGGGATTCTTAAGTTGAGATAGCTCATCCATTTTAAGGGAGCCTAGCCTGCCTTGGACTAATTTTTTGGCTTTCCTGTAGTTGGACACATTATTTTGAAATAACTTATTTTGAAACAATACCTCCTGAAATAACTATTTTGAAATAATTTCCTAGTGTAGACATGCCCCTGGTTTAAGCTCCAAGACACCATGAAAAAAGTGAAATAAAGCAATGGGGGTGGGGAATGAGGACCAGTCTATTATCATGATGTTGTACAATAGTCATGAGAGAGTGGGATCCTGTAGATGTAATTATATTCTTTCAAGTGCATGGCTTCCTTCTTTGGAAACACAGATTTTGAGAGTGACACCATTGTGTATAAACTTAAAAAACAACAAAAAGTCTGGTGGCACTTTATAGACTAACAAAATATGTAGATGGTATCATGAGCTTTCGTGGGCACAGCCCACTTCTTCCATGAAAGCTCATGATACCTTCTACATATTTTGTTAGTCTTTAAAGTGCTACCAGACTTTTTGTTGTTTTTTAAGTTTATTCTGTAGAGACTAACTTGGTTACCCCTCTGAAGTTTTTGACCATTGTGTATGTCACTGAAAGTAATACTTTGCACTTACGCAACACTTCCCAGTTAAGGATCTCATCATGAAATTAACCTCACAGAAACTCAGTGAGACGGATAAATATATTATCCCCATTTAAAATAAAACGGGGAAACTGAGCTATGGAGAAATTGAGGGTCAGAGGAGCTCAGCTCCTGCAAACAGGACTAGATTTTCAGAAAGTCTAAGCACCAACTTAGGCAACAAAGCAAATGGCCACATGTTCAAAAGAGCTCAGCATGTTGAACACTAAACTGTTAAAAAAATCTGGGCTGAAGTATCATGATGAAACGTACTGGGTCCTGAAAAATCTGTCCCCTCAGTAACTTGTGCAAGATTAAGATCACACAATATTTATTATGTGTTTAAGATAGGGTAGAATCTAAGAACAGATGTTCCATATCCAAAAGTCCATCTTACCTCCTATGTGAACGGTAGCAAGGAAGCTGATCACAGTCCACTAAAAAAGGCCACAAATATTTCTTAACTTTACTTCTGGCCGATGGGACAAGCTAGCAGCAATGTCTATTGCCTCTAATCATGTGAAAATCTTTTTTGTTGACATCTTGGAAAGGTTTTGGTTGTGCTTGAGAATTTCGGGACAATCTCTTCCTTGTTCCTTTTCACTGCAGTGATGAATAAAAAACCCATTCCTACAGTACAATTTTGAAAATAGAAAGCAAAATCTGGCAAGCTAAGCTTCAAGCTTCAACCATTTTATGATCAGCAAATGAAATCTACTGATTCGGCTAGGAAATTGCAGTGTTTTTCATAGCTATCTCACCTTGAGCCTTTACTGAGAGCAAATAGAATTCTTATTGAAAATATTTTCTCAGTTTTTTAAAAACCCATTTATTTGTCATGGAATGAACAGAGAATGAAACTAACTATCTGTGACTTTCTAGAAGTTCAATATCTCTAGTAATTGATACTACAGAGTTTAATATTAAGTGAGGGATTTGTGCAAGTGTGTATAAAATGAGTTGTCTTAAGCACAGAGGGGAAGTTGAACACAGCAGTTAAACCTAGGAAGGAAGGAAGGAAGGAAGGATGAATGCGATTATTGTCCCTTTACATTCTAGAAAGAGTAATTAGTAAATTAAGGAAGAGATGTTTCCTGCTGAGAAACTTAGACACTCAGTGGATGGTTGAATATGTGTATGTGTGAACGTCTGGTCCAGGAAACTTAGTGCTTTAGAAAGATTATTAATTAGAAGGATTTTGCCACACTGCTCCTCCACACTTTAATCTTTACCCTACAATTTTGTTTGGATGTGTGGACTTTTTTGTGTCCCTCTGCTTTTACTCACATTCGTCATTTGTATTCAATATAAATCTGAGCTCCTGAGTGCTTGTGATCATTAAAGGTCATTTAGCAGTTTTTGTAAGAGTAGGCATGTTAGTCATACTGTCCTAGCCAAGTTTCAATTTGGTTAACTCCATTCTGTCTTATTAAATTCTTCCTGATATTAGATAAAATACTCTTCTTTACCTGGTATGGAGTTTTGCTGGGAGCTGTTAAATAACTGCAGTATTTCACTCTAGATGTGGCCATGTTTCAGAAGTATTCTCTGCATCTAGTTTGTGTATGAGTGTACATGATCCCAAAACAATCTATAATTTAACTTTTTATTATTAAAAAGCACTTTAGAGCTGCCCATTGAAACACTGAAACCGCATTCCCTAAAAATTTAAGGTAAAATCCTGCTTCCAGAGTATTACATAGAGCCAAAAGTCAGTTTACTGAACAGATTTTATTTTATAACTGTACTCAATGTTTCCAACCTGGCCATTTTTCAAATATGCTCTTTTCCCTATAGCATCTTTACATCTCTGATCCAACCCACAAAGCCTGTATTCTGTCCCATGGGAGTGTCTCACTTTACTGGAAGCCAGAATGGCTCAGTGACAAAAACAAACACATACAAATTAAATGTATTTTTCTACCAGATCTGAAAAAAAAAAGGGTCTGATTCTGTTTGGATATACACCAAAAATTACACTAGTGTAACTCCATTGACTTACCTGATTTATGCTGATCTAAAAGGAGAATCAGGCCCCCTCTCTAATGTATGGAATATGTGGTAAGGGTTAATATACAGGTACAGGAGTTGTTTGGTCCTTTCATTTGTCTCAATGGAAAAGCACAGGAAGTGATTCAAGCTGTTTCATGGGCCTGTATATACCTGTTGCTAGTAGCAGGAAATTAGTTGAGGAGTGACTGCACTAAGGAGGGACTCTATCTTTAGCATTCCTATAAAAAGAGCTTTAATTTCCATTAGAAGGGATATGTGCTGTATTTTTACTTTTTGTAGTGCAGAAGTGCACATGTTGCTGAAGGGCATATAATTCGTCACTATCCCAAATGGAGCGGATCCATTTTCCTTCTTTCAATGGAAAACTACTCCTTAATGTGGAAAATGATGGGGTTATCTTTATTTCTATCTTGTGAAGGCTTTAATAAACCAAAAGTTTTTGGGGGGATATTTTTTCAGCATGTAAGGTCAGATCCTCAGCTGGCATCAATCCACATAGCTTTCATAGTTGATTGGAATATGCATATAATATGATGATGGAGCTATGCGGGTTAATGCTAACTGAGTGAGGATCTGGCTCTTAATTTGAAAGGGACAGACAAACCCATCCCCAACAAAAACCATATTTTAATTTCAGATGAATAAAGTAACTAGAAGGTAAATCAGTGGAAAGCATCCACTTTCTGGTATTTGCATTTTCAGTTAAGACTTGGGCTAGGTCTGCACTGCAACTTTCTGAGTTGGGGTGTGAAACACCACCCCTCTGTCCAGTGCAGCAAGTTACAGTGTTGTAAAGTGTCAGTGTAAACTGATTCCCAGCACAGTTAACTATTTCTCTCATGGAGGTGGTTTACATAGAGCACTGGGAGAGCTGACCCCCATAGAAAGGAAGATGAGGGGTTATGAGAAAAAAATATGCCTTTATTATTCTTTAGTCTTTTTTTAAATTTTACTTTATTCCAATCTTTAGTGGTAACTGCTTTTTTTTTTTAAATCATGGAAGTTTATAAATTATGATTTTCAGCCCAACCCAGAAGCACAAAGTATGATTGCATTTTCTAACAGTGTAACCTTTTATATATTTAACAACAACAGCAACAAAGGTTAACATCCAGCTGTGTTCTCACATCCTTCACAAGCTGAACTCCACTGGGCTACATAATGCTAGATCTAGGGCTCAGTTCTGGTCTCTGAGACATGCACGTAACTCCCATTGACTTTACTGGGTGTTTGACATTCGTGTCTGAGGGCAGAATTTGGCTTTTACTGTGGAAAATGTCCACAACACTGGAGGGAAAAAATCAGCCAACTTAAAGCTAAATAAGGCGAGGTAACCCAATTGCATTGTTTGCCATGTGTTTCCAATCAATATTTCTTGGCTGCCTCCAAGACTTAGCCTGTCTGATTTCACTGCTGGTGTGAGGGCTGAAAGAAACAAACTCTATTAACCTCAACTGAATTACTCAGAGGCTAAAAGTGTGGTTCATCTCCTGCTAGACTGAAGTCAGGGAAAATGGGGGGAGGGGGGGTGTTTCTGACCTCATAGACATAGAGGACAAGTGCAAGTCTGTCAGCTCTCTGTAATGTGCATTTTTAGGGTCTGGGTGCATTGTGTCTGCTACTCTGTACCATGTTTCATCTGCTTAATTGAATTCATGCTGAAATATTTAGGCATTATAGTGTTTGGGTAGTTTTTTCCCCTCTTGACTTTAATGGAGGTTCAGTTATGGTTCATTGCAGAAGCTGGATTACACTCTTTGAGGCCAGGGGAATAAAGGGAGGGTTTGCTGCTAAAGCCTTAGCCAGCAGCAACATCTGCAAGGAAAAAGAGAGGAAGCCCATTAAATGCTTCTTCCAGACACTGCTCCTGTGCCCAGAATGGCTAAGAGAACACACAGGTCAGCCTGTTGCCATGCAAAAAGGATGGGGAGCACTGTAACAAGGCAGGCATGTGAGAATGCACAAGGACGTTAGTGTGCTGTGAACAGATGTGGCCTTCCACTGTTTGCCTCTTTTCCACTTATCAGTTAAGCACACAGGTATATTACAAGATGAAATATGAAGTGAGACAGAATCAACAGCACACATTTGACTTCTGCACATACCCCTATGTCAACAGTGTAACTGCTTTTGAAAACAATTACCTGCTGTATCAGTGAGAATATTCACCATACTTGCTGACTGGCAAATACTGTGCCTACAAGGCCATATTTGTTAGAGGCTGATACTATTTAAATTGCTGCAGTTATTAACATAAAAAGACTGCAATATATCTACGGGGACTTGCATGATAGTTAAAATGAAGCCATGGGGGAGGGAGGCATTTTTCCTTGGCTCAAGTACACAAATCAGCTCTAATGCTCATTGAAAATGGAAGATGTATTTTACTTGTATTCATCTTTCACTGTCCAAACCAGATATACTTTCATAGATAATGCAAGGCAATATAATACAACACAGCATACCAGTGTATCAAGGAGCATGTGATCTTAGATCTGTGTCTTTAAATCTCCTAGTGAATTGACTGTTTCCACAAGATAAGTACATCATTAAACTGATTTGTTTTTACATAGTGTGATGCTTATAGAATTTTAGCTTAGGTGAAAGAGGATCTAATAAAAAGGAGGGGGGAGAGAAAGAAACTCTGAAAAACAGTACAGAAATTAGTATAAAGTTATTATATATTCAGAAGAAAGAGCAGGAAGTAAATCTTTTCCCATAGTTTCCTTTCCTCTGACTTGTAGAAGTTGATATTATTTTTAAAAGGTGTATAGTTTACTGGAGCTCATAGCCGAAGGAGTGTATGGTATTTGGAGCTGCTGTTAGCTAGGAATGCATTGAAACACCAACATGACAATATTTTTATCCATATATAACTTTGTAATCCACCTGGTCCATTTGGGGGCAGATTCTCAAGTGGTGTACATTATTGTAGCTCCATTAAAAGCAATAGTGATATAATTTTACTTCAGTTGAAGATGGGAGAAGATTTACGTCAGTCCCCCTTGCTGGGTTTCAGAGCCTAGGCTTCCGCCCGAGAGGGGTTGTCTATACTATAGTTATGTGTAGTCCCACAGTACAAGCCTGAGTTAGCAGACCTGGGTTGTGAGACGTGGTGCAGTGGGGTCTTTTTTGCAGTGTAGGCACACCCAACTATCTTAAGAACATAAGAACCTAAGGTTTATCTAACCCAGTATCCTCCAGAAATAGAGGATTTGATTCTTCTCTCGCTTAGGATCTTGCTAATATCCATGTGGATCAGGAGAAACTCCACAGAAGTCTGTGTTGTAAAGAATCATGTTTAATCAGTTAACAGTTAAGCATTATGTTTAGCCAGATAATGGCTTAAATGGGGGCGGGCTGGGGCTGCTCCTAGCTAGGCCTGGTAATGGTGATGTATATCTAGTTATATAGGATAAGAGATGGGGTGAATAAAATGTCCACGGATTAATTCTAACTGGGGAGAATATTTCTAAATGGTTCAGAAATGCTTACAAAACCATGAGAGGCGAAGAGGTTGGTAGGTCAAAAAGTTATGATCAGGTCTCTCCCTCCCTTCTAGTTGCTCTGGACAGTTTTACCATGAAATATTTTTTGGTTCCCAGCTGTACACAGTAATGCCTTTCATTAAGGAGAACATTGAATAATTAATTTTCACTTTGTATATTATAGAATTTAGATTCCATGGCAAAAAGCACTTTAAAAATTAATATATGAAATAAATAAATAAGCAGGGTGCATGGGATAAGGAACTAAATTCTACACCAAATAAATTACAGCAGTGTGGGATCTGATAATTTTGAAGTATAGTATCTGTAAAATCTGTCGGATTTATTTACAAAAATAACAAAAGCTGAACTGTAGATTTTAAAGATTCACATAGTACTTTGTGGAAAGGCTAATGCAAATCCTTTATTTTAGGATGTCTATGGTTGAAATGATAACTGGTCTGCAACAAAGGTTAGGTCTACATTAGAGATTTCCACGCAACACAGCTGTACCAATTCAGCTGCACTGCTGTAAGATTTCCCCTGTAGCTGCCCTATGTTGATGGGAGAGAGGTCTCCCATTGTAATAAGTAAAACACTCCCCAATGAGTGATGGTAGCTCTGGTGGTAGGAGAAGGTCTCCTGCTGTCATAGCGCTGTGTGTGCTGGTAACACTTATGTCGCTGAGGAGTGAGGTTTTTTTCATACTGGTGAAAGTTCATTCTACCTTTATGTCACTGTGCATAGGTATTTCAGTCCAAGATGTAAGCTTGGAAAATATACACTGTTCTAGGACCTTTTGCCTAACCTGTTCTGATGTTTCTGGCCAAGAACAGTGTTACTAGATATAAGGCCAGAACCTTTTCCGCTCATATTCCTTTGCCCTTAGGATGGTGTTCAACCAGAGCCTCTTTAGCCAGTACTTTGGACCCTGGACAGTAATAGTAACCACAGTCCTTGCAACACCCCATACTGGGGTCTATGGCCATTGAAGCCTTGTTAATCACTGTTCTACTGGCAACATCCTGGCCCCTCCCTTGAACAAACCAAAGCTCCCACCTGTTCAGCAGCCTGATCATGTCTTCCACTTCTGTAGTACAGAACCACTGTGTGTCACGGAGAATAGGTCCATCTCTGGCAATTAGCCAAGAGGGTCAAAGATGTAACTGCATGCTCCAGGTGTCCCTAAACCTTGAACTGCCAGAAGTTGGGACTGGGTGGCAGAGGATGGATCACTCAAAAATGCTTGGTTCTGTTCATTCCCTCAGAAGCATCTGGCATTAGTCTCCGTCAGAGACAAGATGCTGGGCTAGGGGGTCTGTGGGTCTGACACAGTATGGCCGCTCTTGTTCCATTGCATTGCTTTTTCACAGATGCGTGAATGCTTTGTGGCCCCAAGTACTTGTTGTTTCTTTTTGGTGCACTTTGCATGAGACATTTAGGATTTTCTCATTCTCCAGGGCCAGATATTTTAGCATTTCTTGCCTGGTACAAGAGCATTAGTAAAAGCAAGAAGTATTCTTGGGCCTGAACTCATGACCCTCGGCTATTGTGGGTGTAGGATTTGGTTGTGTGAATTGGAGCATGCCGCAATGATAGCTTCCAGCATCCTGTCTCAGTGAGTAATTTTTCTTTTCTTTATACACAATTACTGGCTGAAAACCTTGGCTGGGATTTTAACCAGGAGGAGCATATTTTAAGGATTTATTTTTCTCTTGGAAGCCAAAATTAACTTTTGCAAGAGTTAATTGATATGTATAATTTTATCCCATTCAGTGCTAAAGATTTCTTAGAGGTATCAAGAACTCTTACAAGTATTGCTGCCGTTACAAATCTTCAGTCAGAGAAGAGATTTTAACTGCTCATTGTAGACATTTATGTTTATACTAGAAGACTTATCTGGCATTGCCCAGGTCCTTCAGGGCAGGGGGCTGGTGGTAGGGGGTCCTCTGCACCCAACCCCACCCCATACCAGCCTTTCACTCTGTGTCCCCTAGTGCCAGCCCCAAACGTCTCAGTTTGCAGCCTCCTGCTTTCAGGGCCCCCTTGCACCCAATCCTCCCAGGTCTCCCCCATGCCAGTCACAATTCCCAATATTAGCCCTGTCCCCAGTATCAGCCCTGCCCCCCAAGTCTCCTCTCTACTAGCCCCACCCCCAAACCCCCCCGTGCCAGATCCCCATCCTAGATTTCACAGTGCCCCTCAGTGTCAGCCTCCTTCCTCTTAGAGCCCTCCATCCCAGAACCTCCCAGAGCCCCCTGTGCCTGCCCACCACCCTCACCTAGCCCTGCTGCTGCCTCCCAGCTGCCAGCTGAGTGCAGAGTGCTTCCCTATGTGGCAGGAGGGCTGTGCGGAGCCCGCAGCGTGCTGGGCCCCTGCTGAGAATCATCTCAGACGGGCCCCTGCTGAGGGGTGGGGGCAGGGGAGGCAGAGGAACAGTGGGGGTCCCAGATGCCACGGTTCTGCTTTTTAAATGGAGCCCCTCTTACTACATTTGAAAAGCAGAGCCCCCTGATCAACTAAGCGAGCAGTCAATGAAAATTTAACACTATTTAACATCCCTAGGATCGGATGAGAGTTACATAGGAATTTTGAAGGAACTCAAAGATACAATTGAAGAGCTAACTGTTGTATGTAATGGCCATGGGATCTACTCACCTCTAGGCTGCCTCCTTCTATTGCTCTGAGGATTAGCTCTAGCCACATCTCATGCTCCACCCGTTGCCACATTTTGCACACCCTGCCACCTCTCTCTCACTGAGTGTGACTCCCGATGCTCTCCCTCTGGCCAGGTCACTATGCATTTCCTTCCTTTTGAGATATCAGAATCTCTCTCTGGCAATCTTCTCATTCACTGCCCTGATGGTGCCCCTGTGACTGGAAGGGGAAACCAGGCCCACCTTGTACTGTGCTCACCAGTATAGGGACCCCTCTAATCAGCAGTCAGGCTCTCACAATCACGAATAGGATTCTTTACATAGCACAAGAAATAAGGGTCACTCAATGAAGTTAATAGGCACCATGTTCAAAGTGAACAAAAGGAAGTTCCTCTTCACAAAATGCACTGTCATCCTGTGAAACTTATTGCTTGGGGATGGCGTGAAGGCCAAAAAAAAAAAAAAAAAAAAAGGGCTAAAAAAGAACTAGATAAATTCAGGAATGATAGTTCCCGATAGTTCCATCAGTAGCTGTTAGCCAAGATGTTCAAGGATGGAACTTCATGCTCCAGGTGTCCCTAGCCCTCCAACTGCCAGAAACTGAGGTTAGATAATGGGATGGATAACTCATTAAGTTGCCCTGCTCTTTTCATTTCCTCTGTCGCAACTAAGACTGGCCACAATCAGAAGACAGGCTACTAGACTATTGGTGGGACCAGCATGGCTTTTCTTGTGTTCTTATAATAATTAATAACAATAGGCCAGATTCACTGCTGGCATGTCTCCACTGAATTCAGTGATGAATTCAGTGGAGTTCTACCAGGGATGAATTTGGCACTCCACATATAAAATGTAAACTAATTTGACATAATGCATACATTTATCGGGGTCAGAAAACATGTGTAGTCTGTTTCTCCAGGATCCAGACAGGAATTAAGACAGTCCATGGAATGGAACAAACACCCTTACTTTTATGAATAAGCCATTATTTCTCTGAACACTGGTGCACTGGCACAGATGACACTATCAAATTAATCATTGGGGTAAGTGTGCTGTGCTCAGTGGAGCTACATCAGGAATGAATCTGTCTCCCTGTCTTTGTTTTCTCGAAAGAATAAAATCAACCATCAGTTGCACTTGTTAAATTAACTTGCATCATTTCTGGATGGCTGCATTCTGATTCTCTTAGCATGCAAGCGACACCTGTGAGGAAGGGCTCTCCCTTGCAAGCTTTGCTCTGATTTACCTAGTCAACAAACTTCCTGTGAATTAAGCTATCACGCCTGATTGTTTACTTGATATCTTCTGCTGATGTGTAATCACGTGGTGGCATGACATGGGTAGAGAGAGCTATATGGAATGAGGGTTGTCTAATGATCAGTATTTAGAACTGGGAGTCAGGACTGAGTGTCAATAGGCTCTGCCACTGATGTGATGTGTGACCTTTGGCAATCCACTTGATGTTCTTTAGCTTCCCTTTATTCATAATGCTGAATATTGAGATGCTATGGCATTTCATCATTGAATCTGTAAATGGTTTTGAATTCCTCAGATGAAACATTCTTTGCCTGGCCAGTAACACAACTTTTAAGCATGATCTGCTGGAGCAAAGGATAGATATAAAACTAAATGTTTCGTTTAGCAAGTCTCTGATTTTAGAAGCTTTAACTTGCCTCATATTAGGAGATCTGAGAATCCGCAATCTAGCATAGCAATCTATTGTTCTCAGTTTCAACATGGCAGATGGTAATGACATGATAATCACTGGAAGGTTAATCTGTTTCCTAAAATAACCATAATAAGACAATAGGATTTTAGGGTTACATTCATGATGGATGTAACTTAACTGCATCCTTGTTGTCTACCTTTAGGTAATATGAGAAATATAGCTACATTATAAATAAAACAATGGAGTTGGCCTCATTACACCTCAGAGTAGTGCTGAATCTTCTATATCACTTCTGATATGTCATTTTGTTGTATTTGCATATTTGCAGTAATTAGGATATGGTACTGATATGTATAGTTTTTATTATTAGAAAAATGCAATAAAAATTATTTAGCTGAAGGCAAAAGTGTTACTTGTTCCTATTACCTACACATTTCCATTTCCATAGTGATTTTTTATTACACATTCATTTTTTCCACCAAAAATATCATGGGAAATCATATGAGGAAATCATCTTATAAAGAAACCGATTTGAAAATTATTAGACTCTCTGTCCAAAGACGTAGTGATATAGTCTTATCTTTTGAATGGAAATGTGTACACCTGGCTCCTGTGTTCAGCTAAAACCAGCTTGGGTTGGATTCTGTTTTTGCTGACGTCAGTGTAAATCTAAAGTAATTCCATTGTTTCCTGTTATGGAATTGCTCTGGATTCACATTGTTGTCTCTAAGAGAAGAATCTGAGCCCAAGATGGATATATATTGCAATTTTAGACTACTGTATCGCAAGCTGTTAATATTTTGGATTCATATTTTAAAATAGACTTGTCAGCATTTTTTCCCCAGCATTCAGCTGAGAAGATAAGAGCCCTGTAGCTCCTGCATGATCCGGCAGAAATGTGTGCATCCCTCTTCTTTCTGAGCCAGATGTTTAAAACAATTATGATTGAAGAACTAGTGCTCGAGAGAGCAAAGACAGGGCTCATTCATCGGGCTGTAAAAAAAAGCAGAAAGTTTTAAATGGATACCGAATCAAAAAACCAGAATGTCCTAGTAAAACCCAGAGGAATGGCAATCCTATAAGTATGGTCGGCAGATAAGGCATAAAGGAAACAATAGATAATGATCTATTTCTTTTCTGTCCTATTAATAGAATAGAAACATTGCTCTGCTATAGTTCTTACATCAAATGAGCAAATACATTATCTGAATTCTACTGGATTTGAAGTACCGTTTTTACACTTGTTGAGAATGGTTTCTTACCTTAGTATAAGCTTGGGTAGAGCTTTAAAGTTAGAAGCTGACTGTTCCAACACTACTTGGATAAATAGTGATTCAGTAGTACCAGTAAATCATGTACATATACACAATCAAATGCTTCAATTAACTAAGAAAAATTAGTATCATTGGCTTCAGTGGATCAGGCCTATGCTTTTCAGAGGCAGACTGCAGATGCATAATTAGAATATATTCTTACAGACTTTTCTTAAGACCCAGTATATACTGAGTTTGTGGAGGTGCATGATTCTATGGTTAAAATTTTAAAAAGCTGAGTTTTTACATTTTTCTCCCTCAGATTTCAGGTACAAATCAAGACCCGCAATTGTCTGTGACCATCTGAGTGATTGACTTGTTGGTACTTGGCGGTCCAAATTACTCGGACTGTATATGTAATTATTAGCTCCTACACTTTGCAGGTACAAAAATGTAGGCGTGGTTAAGCTGAGCACTCTGTTTATAGTGATTACCATTATATAAACTTCCAGTAAATAGATAAACTGTCTCAAATTCTACTCCCAGTTACACTGTTGTTGTGACCTCACTAGTGTAACTGAAACAGAATTTGACCCACTCAGGCAGGAGCAAATAGCACAT
The DNA here is from genome assembly GCA_032595735.1 of Pelochelys cantorii. Classification (NCBI taxonomy): domain Eukaryota; kingdom Metazoa; phylum Chordata; order Testudines; family Trionychidae; genus Pelochelys; species Pelochelys cantorii. The sequence goes on from CM064332.1 coordinate 29,875,352, forward strand.
GTGATTATGACATATCTAAGCTTTAACTTTTAAAGTGCCTTCTAACACCCTAATGATTATAGAATTTGAAGGCTACAAATCTTTTGTGAAGATTCGCTCTCCCACCAGCATATGAGAAGAGCTCTGATTATAGCAAAGAAAATAAATTGAACGGTAAGGAAAGAAAATGGTGGTTTTAGAGTATGAGGCGTAAAGCTTAGAGTGCACATAGTCTAGTCCACAACCTTACTGAAAACTCCAATAGAATTTTATAAAAAGTAAAAGCTTTTCTACAGGCTTTTAGGAAACATCCGGTGGCATTTCATAGGGTGGCTGAAATTACAGAAAGAATGTCAGTCTGTATTAAACCAAATTGAACGGGACTGCAGCAGTCATGTAAATCTCTAGTGGAGAAATATAAACAACATGGGGCCAGGTTCACATAGTTTTTGTGACTTTAATTAATTAATTCATATATATATATATATATATATATATATATATATATATATAAAAAGTACTTCACCATCCTTGAATATAAGGGATTACATGGATGCAAACTATTAATAATAGTTATTCCTATTTGCCTGCACTTTTTGTCAGTTTAGCATGTTTAATTTATTGGGACTGTTCACACAGATCATTTTTTGCTAGCTCACTGTTGAATTAACTTCTGTATGCAAGTCTAAATGTCTCAGTCTGCTTATTGCAGCCCTCTTCTACACCCACACTGTCTCATTGCCGTGGCGATCTCAGCATGTTAAAGCTTGACATCCTGATTCAATCACATTCTGATTTTACAATAATATAAACCAGAATGGTGCATCAAGAGAGAAAGCTGCCCATTTTTATAAGCATTAAAATATACCCAGGGAAGTTTACTGTATTGTTCTGGGGATGCAGAAAAAAATTGTTTGCACAATAACATATTTTGAAGGCTGACTCCAGCCTTTCCTGTCTCCTCCTTTGTTTTCCGGATACATCAGCAGATGTCTATGGAAGTGCTGAATCTGTATCTTGAATGACCTTTAGATTTGAGGAAGGTAAATAAATTCTGGAAGGAGGCTTCCCAGAATATCTCTAGGTGTGCCTCTACACCGCAGTGTTGTTTTGGAATAACAGACATTATTCCGAAATAACTTTGCGAGTGTCTACACAGCAGTTCCATATTTCAAAATAATAGTGAAATAACGGGACACTTATTCCAGATACCTTAACCTCATTCCATGAAGAATAACGCCTCTTCTGAAATAGATATTTTGGAATATCAGTAGTGTGGACACTCCACTGCTGCTATTTCAGAATAGCTCCTCCCCCAGGCCATTCAAAGTAATTACTCCCCAGTGCTTCCTGGGGCTCTAAATTGAGGTAGCACATCCACATTAAGGGAGCCTACCTGATACTAATTTAGAGGCTTCCCTGTAGTGTAGACGTGCTATTTTGAAATAAGCTATTTTGGAGGATTTCTTCCGGAATAGCTTATTCCAAAATAAGTGTGCAGTGTAGACGTAGCCTAGAGGTCCTATAGCTAGTGTAACTAATGTTTTAGTCAGCAACCTGCATCGTCACAATACTTGGTGTTTAAACTTTGGTGCTTTTTTAGATGAAAAACTTGCAGATGTTTAAAACTTCAGTACAGAAGTAGTTTAAAACAACTTCATCCCTTCCCTCCACTTGGGCCATACAGAATAAAGATAGATTAGACTGTGGCATGAAAAGGTTTATCTTTGATCTAAACAACTGGATGGATGTTCATATAGTGTGATTTGGTATTGAAAATCTGGAGGGTGGAGCAGAATTCTCATGGAGTTAAATGGATGATATTGGCACAGAATGCTTGCAAGACTGGGTCCCTGAGCAATAAGCCATGTAGCACAATTACTCCATTGATTAAATACAAAGTCTTCCAGATAGTGGCACTTGGGTATTAACAAAGTAAACATCATCAGAAATGTCAAGCCTTGTGCTTTGACCTAAAGCAGCTTAGACAGAAATCTCATCAACACCCATTTCAGCAAATGTATGCTAGGAACTCAGTATGATGCATTTCCAAATAAGAACACTCTGCATAAGTTCTGAATAATAATGCTACTATTTATCACGTATTTGGTGCTTTTGATCTTCAGAGCACTTTAAAAACAATAATTAATCGCACAATGGTGGAGCATATGGTGTGGATGGGTGCACTGAGGGTGTTAGATGATCTTATGATTGGATGAGGTCTTGGAAAACTGAATGATCTTAGATTCATGCAGCCAGCATGTGCTCCTTCTCCCTGCCCCCAAAGTCTATGTGGAATTCTTAATTTTCTGGATACTGGGCTAAATTCTGCTTTGAGCTACTTCTGTGTAAGAGCAGATACTGGCCTTATGATTCTTGCCTGCTGCCCTGCATATCATTAATGATACAAATAATGTGTCAGTTGTTAATATATTCAAATAAATTATGGGTGAAAGAGAACCAAAAAATAGTCTGAAGAGTGGCTCAGCAGTTGCTTATCCTGTTCTTCTTGCACGATTATTAGAGATACCTTATGTGAATATTTGATGTGGAAGACTGGATAACGACATTGTCTTCCAGCGTATACTACTCATAGTGACCGAACCCGTGTAATACAGTGATGCACAGTTTAATGGAAGTGTCCTTACATTAAGCCACATAATTGGAAGCAGATTTACATGGAGGAAGAAGTGAAGTTACCTTTATTTACACTACGCAGCAATTCATTCATGTTTATCATAGCGTGATAGACATACCAGATTCTGATTTGGATTACATGCTGTTTCTACTCTGGGGTACTCACTCTCCGAACCGTCACCTTGTCATGGTAGTGGGCTTGTTTGTGCATTCCAATGAACCCGAGAGCGATGCCGTAGGGAGTCTTGTACTCCCGGTAGGGTCACCCATGAAGGCAAGGTCAAGGGGGAGGGGCCAGATGAAGAACAATCCTAAAAGTCCTCAACATCAGAACAGGCGGAGGATAGCAAGGGTCATGCTACAACAAGTGTGAAGGCGGATAAAGGCTGCAGTGGACAGGAGTATCCCAATTGTTGAGGATTCCATGCCATTAGACCTGGGCCTTCTATCCATCAAGGATCGTGTGGTGGCTGCAGTGCAACAATCTCTCCATGTTAAAAGAATTCACACACAGGCGTCTTCCTTTGTGCACTACTCTGTTAAGCTTAAGCCCTATAGCGACTGGCGAATGGTGATGGGAGAAGGACTGTGAAATCCAGAAGCTTTTAGTCATGGACCAGCACATAGGTGGTGGATGTATGTATCAGTCGTTCTGTTTTGAGGACCGAGGTGGTAGAATGTTCCGGCAGCTGCATACGTGACTGAGCAGCCCTATTTAGTATCCGCTCTGCTCACCCCATATGGGGAGGGAGCTAGGAAAGGTGCCCTAAACATAGTCCACCTCAACTCCCTTGACTGGATAACTGCGTCCAATGGGTTCACCTCTATGTGGTCAAAATAAAAAGTTAAATTTTGGCCAGACAGTGGATGACTGAAACATGCGTGGCAATTAAAAAGTGTGGCCTCGATGTCGACACTTGGGAGAACCTTGCCCAGGACCGTCCCCAGTGGAGAGCAGTAATCTGTGAAGGGTTTATGCAATTTGAGAGGTCCCACCGCAGCTTTGCATCAGCAAAGTGAACTTCTAGATTAGACAGTCCACGTCTAAATTTAAACCCTTGATTATGCACAGAGGTAATGAGTAACACTGAAATCACTTGGCCATAAGATGCTTTTATAGTGAAATCCAGAAGCTTTTAGTCATGGACCAGCACATAGGTGTTGGATGTATGTATCAGTTGGGGACTTGAACTGATCCCGGGCTCCATGCAGTGCTGCCCCAAGGGATGGTGCATGAGATTAATTGAACAATTAATCGCAATTAAATTTTTTAATCGCTTGACAGCCCTAATACTAATGTTTTCAGCATCAGGTCTGCCAAATTGGAGCTGCACCACCATTTTACTTACCACTTACCTGAAGTACAAACTGGTGACTGAAAAATGACTGCATATGGCCTAACTTCTCAGTAACACTAGCATCTTTGCCTTTCTCCTGTTCAGAAAACTTTAGCATAAGATCCGTTATATTGACTGGGCTTTGCATCAGCAAAGTGAACTTATAGATTAGACAGCCCACGTCTAAATGTTAAACCCTTGATTATGCACAGAGGTAATGAGTAACACTTGGCCATAAGATGCTTTTATAGTTAGTGCAGAGAGCTCCTGGAATTATAATTTATGAAAACGTGGTTAAAATGCCTTCTTTGATTCTTGCTTGACCCTGTCAGCTATCAGCAAGGTAGGTAAGCACCTGCCTAATTTCATGTGCAAGAATAGTCCCATTGACTTCAGTGCTTTACAAGGCTAAAAGAGATGATCTAGTTCCACAGGTTCAGGACTTCAAAGGAAAAGTCCCTGACAGCTGTATAACTTTTGTACCATTGCCCTATGTTACATTTGGCACAAGTCCCCTGGGAAATAGCAATTCATTGTGCACCAGAGTGAAATGTTTTCTGTACTAATCACTTGTGGGAGGAAAGATACATTAGAAAACATTGAGGAGACAAAACATGAAAGCTTTGTAATGCAAACAGAAGGTGATGAAGATATTTGACTGTAGATTCAGTATAGCAAATAGAAACCATCAACTCTGTAGTACTTAATTTTCATAGTGCTGTTTTTCTGGACAAGAGGCTACAAAGGGAAGACTTTCCTGGGTTGCTCAAGCTGCTTTCAGAGTTTCCTTCCTTCAGGGCTCAGCATTCTCCATTATGGAGGAATCACATTATAGATCATAGTTCTGCTTTTAATCATTGAGACTGCTCATTAGGTCTAAAATTTCACCCATTCAGAACAGCATACAAATAGATTAGAATATATCAGCTGTGCCTTTGAGCCCCCCCTTCCCCCCCCCCGCCACCTCCAATAGACACATGAGAAGGGGTCTGATTCTGCACTGTGGAAACAAAACTTCCACTGACTGATGGAAATAGGATTGAGCCACACATTGATCAGAAAAATATTTTTGTCTAATACCATTTTGCAACCAGTTGAAAGTTAAAAGAAGAGAAATCTAATGTTCAAACTTACTTGACAGTGTCCTTTCCCACAGTGTTTTCTTTAGATTTATAAAGAACTTGTAAGTTCCAATCCTGACTCTGTTTATTCACTGAGCAATTCCCTTTAACAGGTAGTGTTGTTTCAGAATCTTTTACTGAGACTCCATCAAAGACTCATGAGTGCTGCCTAATAAACATGGGGTTTGGAAGTAAAAAGTGTCCAGTGCTGAAACACAACCTTGGAACATCCTGTCTGAAGCAGCAGTGGCTTAGTAGAATGCTGGCTCTTACAAGATTTCCACTGGTTTCCTTCACAGCTCAGAAGCAGCAGTGGACTTTTTGGATTAAGCTTTATGGACTATTTATACTTGATAGAATAGAATATAATAGTTAGTTTCATTTTAGTATAGGACTCAGTGCCTCCGATCTTGTGCTAAATTAAATCATGGCAGGTCTTGATGGCAGTGATAATACCTCTGCATTATTCACAATTTCCTAGTATTCCTGGCCGAATAGAGTTTGTAAAGTGTTTATGTCCTTTCCCTAAAAACCAATAATAAATCTCTGTCGTTTCATTTTAATAGACAGAATTTTTTAAATATATTTTTGGAGAAGAGTGTGGCCATGGGAATATTAAAATTTTTGTGGCCTAAGTCTAGGAGCTAGGCTGTAACTTTAAAAACAGTGAGTAGTCCTGCAGCACCTTAGAGACTAGCAGGTCTCTCTCTCTGTCTCTCTCTCTCAATATATAAAATATCACGAGCTTTCATAGGCAAAACCCACTTCTTCAGAGAAGACTCAAGATCATCTGAAGAAGTGGGTTTTGCCCACAAAAGTTCATGATGCCATAAAATTATAGGTATATTTAAATGGAGAAGTAGCATGTCACAGATAACAGGGATACAGATGTCAAGGTTTCTGATGACAATGTTGTGACTAAGAACAAAGTACCAACAACTTGTGATGTTGTCTCCAAAATCCTAAAATGTGTGTAAAGTTTTATTAATGGCTTTCCTGTTATGTCAGATACTGTATCCGATATTTCTTGTTGTTGTATCAATATTTTTGATGGATATCACAAGATTTTAATTGGAAGAACATGTTTTATTTATGGCTGGTGATTAATTGGTTAACTTATGCGACAAACTCAAATTAATTGCAGTAAATTAATCACAATTAATTGCAGTTTTGATTGCACTGTTAAACAATAGAATATCAATTGAAATGTGTTAAATATTTATGGATGTTCTACATTTTCAAATATACTGGTTTCAATTACAGCATAGAATGCAAAGTGTATACTGCTCAGTTTATATTACTGTTTGTATTACTATTTTTAAACAAATATTTCACACTGTAAAAATGATAAACAAAAATAATATTTTTCAGTTCATTTCATACAAGTTCTGTATTGCAATCTCTTTATCAGAAAAGTGAAACTTACAAATGTAGATTTTTTTTCTTACAAAACTATACTCCAAACAAAATAATGTAAAACTTTACAACTTGCATATCCACTCAGTCAATTGCTAAAATAAAGAAGTCTATTTACATTTATAGGAGTTTATGCTACTCAATTCTTATTTCCAATGTAACTGGAAAGTGAGAACAGGTGCTCACATGGGACTTTTGTAGCTGACATTGCAAGGTATTTATGAACCAGATATGCAAAACATTCATATGCCCCTTCATGCTTTGGCCATTATTCCAGTAGACATGCTTCCATGTTGATGATGCTCATTAAAAAAAAAATCCATTAATTAAATTTGTGACTGAACTCCTTGGGGAAGAATGATATGTTTCCGGCTATGTTTAACCCACAATCTGCAAGATATTTCATGTTATAATAACCTCAGATGATAACTCAGCACCAGTGTTCCCTCCAATCTTTTCCCTTCATATGCAGATTTTTTCCATTTGGGCGCGGAATACATTTTTTTGTGTTTACCGAGGCCTGTGAATGTGTACCACTAGTAGAAACAAAAAAAACTAGCTGTGGGTGCTCTGCTAATCAGCTGGGTGGCATTAGAATCACTTCTAAGTGGCTGCACAAGTGCACAGCTTACAGGGATCACTGCTGAGCACACGTTCATTTTAAGAAAACAATTGCTGCAGTTTTGACAAAAGGCAAAGAAGGTCCAGTGTGAGAGATTTCTGAAGGTAGCTACTGCACTCAACTCAAAGTTTAGGAATCTGAAGTGCCTTCCGAAATCTGAGAGGGACGAGGTATGGTGCATGCTTTCAGAACTCTTGAAAGAGCAACATTCCAGTGCGGAAACTACAGAACTGGAACTACCAAAAAGAAAATAAGCCTTATGCTCATGGCATCTGACTCAGCTGATGAAAATGAATATGCATTGGTCCACACTGCCTTGGACTCTTACCGAGCAGAACCCACAGTAGCAGGGGCACATGTCATCATATACACAACATTAGTAATGACCATGTTTTCCTCTCTCATCTTCTTTGCAGGATAATAAAACATTTCCCAAGTTTTCAGTCCATTTGGAGGACTATTCATTCTGATCCCCACCCCTCTTTTGGTAAGCGTTAAACTGTCATAATAACAATATAGATGTGAAAATTTGTCTTCAGATGAATGGCTGATGCACTTGAGAAAATTTCCAAGTCACAGATCAATAGGTACCATCTCTTCAGGTGGAAAGTGTCAAACAGCCACTTTGCTCCAGTGTTTTAGCTTTCTCTACACTCATAAATGTGCCACCAATGCAGCTGCTGTCTCAATTAGAGAAAATGCCTGCACTGCTAAAGGAAGAGACAGAGAAAAATGAGTGTTTTGTTCAAATGCATGGAGTGTCTTCATGTGAGGCAGAATCTCTCAGCGTGATAACTGCATCACTCGTGGTTCCCTTTTAAACTCCCACACCACCCTGTTCCTAGCAGTATGCAACAATGGATGCTGCTAAGTCTGACAAGGAAAAATATCATTACATAGTTAATAAACTTCCCACTTAGAGTCTGTCAGTAGTAGAAAAATGAGCTGTTGCTGATAGTGGTTGTCAATAATTGGTCCCCTTTGGCATCTGATCAGTTGGTGTAAATATGGTTTGCGGTTCATGTAGATGACACAAAAGCATGATCTGTTACAGAAAGCATGGATGGAAATAGGACGCAGTCGTGCTTTCTGCAGTGGAGCGGAGACTGCTTTTGTCTTGAATACGCTGGCAATAAATTGGTTTTCAACACCTGCCAGGGCATAGTGCTGACAGCCATTGTCAGCAATAGGTCATTTTCCTAGTGTAGACTGAGCATAAAGATTCTACTCAGGTGAGCGGTACATCATTTCAGAGCTTTTATTGGATTGGCTGGTAGTAGCCTGCTTTAGTTTAAAAGTGTTGGTGTTTTCAGGGTCACCTCCAATTTGAGGAGGGGTCAGTAACTCAACTCAAAAAATATGCTGATGTTTTTAAATACCATAGTATTTCCCATTTTCTGTTTTTCTTAAACATTCTGTCTTCAGGGCACTATCCTGCTCTTCTGTACTTCTGTATGTTTCACATATAACTAGAAAGGTCTTCAGGGGTCATGTTGTATATCACATAAAATTGTGCATTATGCACCTGGCCTATTTCAATTACATGAAAAATGGATGATACATGGTGTGCAGGGGGCAGCAAAGGATGGCCCCATGGATGTGGAGCATTGTGCCTTTGAGATGCTTCACCACTCTTTATGCATTACTAGCACTGTAATACGCGAGTATGTGTTTTGATGGGATGGGTAAAGTGAGACAATATTAATATTCCCCAAGTGGGTAAATCCAGCTCTCGCCCATTGTGGTGTAAATATAGAGTAACACCATTGATTTACTGTGGACTATCATCTCTGTAGCTTTTTCCGCTTCTTTTTTCGGAAGAGGCTTTTCCAACATTTGGTCCGTCTACACTGGGCCAAATGTCAGAAACCCCCCTTTTTTGGAACATCCCTTCTTTCTCATAAAATGAAGTTTACAGGGATGCTGAAAAAACGTGTCTGCTCTTCTGAAAAAAATTTTAGAAGAGCAGACGCGTTCTCTGGATGCAGCAGTTTTTCCGGGATACCTCTGCTATCCCGGAAAAACTCTGCAGTGTAGACATAGCCTGTGTAATGGAGTTGTTCTGGATTTACAACACCAGTATGTAATGGGCTTAGTCTGGATTTATATCGGTATAGTTAAGAGCAGAGTTTGATTCTGTTTCTGTATGTATAGTTTTCCCTATTTCTTGTGCTTGTAAAAAGAATTGTACCATTCAGAAGAGGTCACAGTGCTTCTGCAGATTTCATCATTTGAGGTTCAGGGGCTGCAGCTGAGCCATGCAAATTGTTCTAGTTCCTTCCTCTGGAGTCAAAGGGTATGTCTACACTTGCACGCTCTTTCGAGAGAGGGATGCAAATGAAGACATTCAAAATTGCAAATGAAGCTGGGATTTAAATATCCTGCGCTTCATTTGCATATTCGCGTTATGGTGCTATTTCGAAATAGTGCTATTTCAAAATAACAGATGCTGTTAAGGCGCGGTTATTTCGAGAGAAAACCATTCTCTTGAAATAACTGGTAAACCTCATTGTGTGAGGAATAAGGGTTATTTTGAGAGAAGGGTTTTCTCTCAAAATAACTGCATCTTAACAGCGTCTTTTATTTCGAAATAGCGCCATAATGCGAATATGCAAATGAAGCGTGGGATATTTAAATCCTGGCTTCATCTGCAGTTTCGAATGTCTTCATTTGCATCCTTCTCTCGAAAGTAACTGGTGTAAGATACGATCCTCTAGTATGGTACATACAGATACAGAAAATCATTGAAGCATTAATTGTCGTTTACCCATCATTATTCTAGTTTGAAGTGCTGTCTCGCTGATGCAATTGGATGTATCTGCTGCCTTATACCTCATCGAACTTTCCTTTCCCTAGGATTTAGAAGAGATTACTTACTTTCTTTTTCTAGAGGCTCAGTGATGTTTAATTTTGGGTTCTGTTTTTTTTTGACGAATATTTTTTTGGAATAGGACATGTCTGTTTCTAAGAATGACTTAAGAATTGGATTGCATAAGCTGATTAATCAGCCTATGAAGAAGAGACATTAAGAGCTAAATCTAAACCTTGTATGATGTTTTGTGCATAGAAATTATTTGGTCAAGTAAAACATGGGCTCTATATTTTAATTTCTAGGATTGTGGCTAGAAGTACTATACGAACATGTTACAGCAATGACTGATTTTCATGTCATATATAAAGATGTTTGCTTTGTAGTAATAATAATAATAATAATAATAAATTGTGCACCTTTCAGATGACATTTCTAGGTGTATTTCCTCTCTATAGTATATTAAAGTAGGTTACTGCTAAATCTAAGAAGTCTTTGATTTCTTTGGATTTATATTTTTAAGCAGAGTGAGTTGATATTAAAAGGAATATATTGGGAAATTCCAGAAGTTTTCAGCCCAGATTATAATGCAACTTAGCAGAGATTCACTGTATATATCTCCCTACTGTATATTTGACACATATGGGATATATTTACATTCACATGTAAAGAGATTCATATGATTTGGTGCATCAGTCCCACCTTGGGTGGCTGGGCTCAGGTTTCAGGCTCATTGTTTGGGGCTGAAGACCTTGGCTTTGGCTTTGGTCCCTTCTTCACACGCTTCCCACCCTGCCCATGGTAATGGCTCTTGGGCTTTGGCCCCACCCCCACTCACAGCAGTTGGGGCAGTTGAGCATGGGCTCTGGCTTTGTTACTCCCTTTTGGGTCTTGTAGCAATTTTTGTTGTCAGAAGGGGGTCATGGTGCAGTGAAGTTTGAGAAACCTGAATCTACAGCAGGGGTGGGAAATAATTTTTGGTGGGGGCCACTCCAAGATTTTGGAAAGTGGTCAAGGGCCACACTTTTCTGTGGAGGGGGTGCAGGATCTAGAATGGAGGTTGTGCACAGAAGGGTGCACTGGGTAAGGGACGGGGGTGGACGGTGTGAGGTCTGAGAGGATGTTTGGGCAAAGGAGGGGGTTATGACATGGGTCAGGGGATGGGGTATAGAGTCAGGGAGGGGCATGGGTGCAGGAGAGGATTCTGGCCTGGGAGACTGGCACTTGGAGGGAGTGCAAAGTCGGGGAGGGAACTGTGACCTGGGAGAAGGGGAAAAGGGGGTGCAGATTACAGAGGGTGTGGGTGGTGACTTGGGTCAGGGGAATGGGGTGCAGGGTCTGGGAGGGTGTTTGGGTGTGGGAAAGGATTCTGGAGTGGGGGAGGGGTATAGAAGAGGGTGCAGGGTGTGGGAGGAAGTTGTGACCAGGGACAGGAGGATGCAGAGGGTTTGGATGGTGACTTGGGGAGAAGGTGTTGGGGTGCAGGAGGGGCTGGGGTGCCAGAGGCAGGCTCTGGCTGGAAGGCACTTACCTAAGCCTGCAGCACCCCTAAGACAGGCTGGGCTTCCTGCCTGCTGCAGCCCCAAATCACTTAAAACTGAAAGCTGTTCTGTCCAGGTAGCTCTCAGCTCCAGGAGGGGGAAGAGGCTTGCTGCTGCCCCCATCCCCAGGCCAGTCTCTCAGGTCCTATTTGTTGGTTGTTTCCAGCCAATAGGAGCTGAGAGATTGGCTGGGGGCTGGGAGATTGCACAAAGCTTCCCCCTCCCTGCAGAGAGACTCATGGACTGAGCTTTAAACCACACAGCTACATGCCTGAGGGTCCCAGCAGGGTGGTCCGCAGGCCGGATCCTGTGGCTTGGCGGGCTGGATCTGGCCCACGAGCCGTAGTCTGCCCAGTTCTGATGTACAGGGTTTGTAGCTGGACTTCTGAGTCATCTGACTGCAGTGAAGTGGAGACTGAGAAATTAGTACTGTGATAAGCATAAAACGTATTTATGGGTTGTATTGTGTTGCCCTCCTCATTCTTCCTTGTCCTGTCTAGCCCCTACACAAGATGAGCCCTCTTCTTCTGTTGTCTTCTATGTCATGTGTGAATAAGGCACTTATCTTCTAGATAGGATACTTGATGGTGATCTCTCCCAGGTTTGATACTACCAGAGCACCGAAGGGAGGAATTTGCACATGTGCAAATCAAAATACTGTGATGTCCTTAATGATCCCTGGAATGCCACCAAAAAATCTGGGTTTCACCATAATCTGAGATGGCTCATGAACTTTGCTGCAAAATATTGAGCAGGTGTTTTCAGAATTGCTATAGTTAACTTGATGTCTTTGTAGCTAAGAAAATGTCTGATTGCAATAAGCTTTAATCAGAATATTTCAAATTCTGTGATTTTTGGGGATTTATTGTCTCTTCCTATCCCAGGTCCCCGTAAATTGTGGGGTTGCTTTCTTTTTCTTGGCAAAATATTAGGGCAAGCATTACTCAGCCAGCTTCTACATTAACTCCTGCAGAGTGAGATTAACAGAGCTTCAATGCTCTAAGGTTTCCCACTGGTACTATAATAGTCTCTTTCTGCCTCCTTTTAAATAAACAGCCCATAATTTTAGCTGGTATTAATTGTGTAGCTGAGCAGTAAAATGACCCATTTAAATGGTCAGAATTGCAATTTAATGAGAAACACTATAGTAAAATAATAAAGCTTGATCTCTAAAGGTTACTATCTCTCTTCCTTATGTTGTATCCAGTGACTCTTAGGCAGAGGCAAAAGCTGTGGGTTCTCTGTAGTCATGCCCAAGGACACTCAATGGGATGTGGAGCAAGCAAAGTAGCAAATGGTTTGCAATAAATGCGGTGCCACTTGTTTTCTGCCAAGGAGGTATAGTCTTATTTTACAGCTTAGGATAAAATGTAGGCAATCCCTTGTAGCAACAACCTAATTCATGTATGTGAAATCCTGCATCATGTGTTGAAGTGAGACATGCCCTAGACCACTAATTCTGTGGAAAAATAAAATAACATCAAGAAATCATAAGCTGTAGGTCTTCTCCCAAAGAACTAAGGATAATAAGCTCAGCACAATGTCTCTACCTGCGTCCGGCTCTTCTCCTAGTATGAATCTGGCCCTCAGTGGATTGTCAGTTTCTGTTTGTGTGGATTTTTCACACACTGACAGGTGAGGAGAGAGAAGTATTTAAGAGAGCGGGAGGGAGAAGAAAATGTACTTATTAAACCCACAGTGTGGTAGGCAGGATTCAGGAGCCAGGCACTGAACCTGAAACAGCTTTTAATTCTTATTTAAGCTGACTAGGTTTAAAGTTGAAACTTGCATGGATAGGAAGGAGAACACAAGCCTGAAAGTCATCATCTTTGCTGATCTAGCAATGACTGTACTAGGGACCTGTCTCCAGAGCTAAAAGCACAGATCTACCACAGCTGATGCTTAATTTGTAATGGGGGAGGTGCTGGAGCCTACTGTGACCTCACCCACATCGGGTTGTGCCACTGACAGACTAGTTGTTGGGGCTGCACACCGGTCTGAAAAGAGGCAAGCCCCAGCACAAATTAAGCTCTGTCTGGTAAAGAGCTAGCTGTGTGTCAGGTAAACAGACTGACAGCCGGTGTTAATGGATACAGAGAGAGACATGTAATGCACATGGCTAGCAGGTTGCATACAGTGAGCTAGTTAGAGTTGGTTCTTAAGGTCAATGTGTAGAAATCTGTATTCTAGCTTTGGAGGTCACTGGTTCAGTGAATGTGGGTGCTAGCCTAGATAGTAGCGAATCACATTAGAACTCTCAAATTGAGATTGGTTGCAGACAAAATTCTGTGCACCCTTACACTCTCTTGTGTTGGGTGCTCTCATTATATCCTAAAAGGAAGGAGGCGGGGGTCATGTCTTCCAGTCACTTCGGCACACAGAATGGGCCAGGATGCATTGCCCATAAGCAGTACGGCTTCACACCTTGCCTATGTCTAGACTACAAGCCTCTTTGGAAAGAGGCTTTTTCGACAGAATCTTTCGAAAAAGCCTCTTTCAAAAGAGAGCATCTAGACTGCAACCACATCTTTCGAAAAAGCCCTATTTGCATTCAAGAATGCCTTTTTTCGAAAGAGTACTTTCGAAAAAAGGCGTTATTCCTCGTAAAATAAGGTTTACCGCAGTTGACAAAACCGCCGCATTCTTTTGATTTAATTTTGAAAGAACACGGTGGCAGTCTAGACGCAGGGGAAGTTTTTTTCGAAAAAAGGCCACTTTAAAAAAAAAACAAACCCTGTAGTCTAGACACACCCCTTGTCTCAGTGTAGACCATTGGCTAAATGCCAAGCTTTGGGGCTCTTGTGGAAGAAGGGCTATGCTGCAAATGTCAAGTATTATTTCAGTGGACACAGGAAGACTACTGATGGCTTCCCTGCCTTAAGTGCGGTGCCTGGTCCTTTCTGTAAATTTTTATGTCTTTACTGATCTTCTAGCTGATTTGATAACAATTTGGTCACTTTATTTCATTTTTCAAAATAGGATTTTAGTTTGCCTTTAATTTCAAGATGTGTGTGTGTAAAGGCTGCTTTATTTTCTTTTTCATAGTGCTGTCACTATTCATGGAGCAAGGGTAATGAGGCAATGATAACATTCATCATTCTGGAAGAACTACTGAAGCAAGAGGGGCCTCTGCCTCATTGCTGCTAGGAAAGATTTGTGAATTGGGGAGTTTCCACTACACATGAGGGCCAGATTCTTCCCTCTGTGACACCTTTGCAAACTGAATCAGTGCACTTGGACAAGTGTGAGTTAGAATTGACCCTGGTCTCTGTCTGCCCATGGCCTTTGAGTGTAACTTGAACTGTTGTCACATTTGGAGACATGACATGAGAATACTGAATTGATCTAATCCACAATAATGTTGTTCCCGCCTTACTCTTTTCTCCCCTGGGATTTAGAGAAAGGACCCAACCCATATATCCAGTTTCAGAACAATCTGATCTTTCTTCTGCAGAAGAAATTAACAAGACGATTCTTTTCAGTGACTATTTCCCCCCAAAACAACCTTCTGTTTTACAGCTCTTACAGTGCATGCAGTTCACGCCTCTGTACTCACAGGTTGTGTCTGGGTTTCCATAGTAAACTCCTGTTCTTAAAGGTTTGAAACTCAGCCCTGAGAATATGCTCCTGGCTACAAGCTGACAGACAAGGTATGAACTAGGAAGGGAGTTTCTGTTTTACAAAATTAAAACCTTATGAGTTTCTGGCACATTTTTATATGGCCACTTCTCATGGAAGCTTTTGCTTTTCTTTAGCTGCAGTTTTGAATGCATTTCTGTCCTGACCCCCAATCGGCTCTACACTTGCAAACCACATTGGCCATGTGCAATTCCAAGAAGTTCACAGTGAAGAGCAGTGTTCCTTGTTAGCTGTGTGTTTGGATGGTCACCTTGGAGAGATTCAGGTGCCGCCAGGCTGATTAGCAGAGTGCTCAGAGATGGCAGAGCATGTGTTTCTATTGGTGGTGCATATTTGCACATGCCTCTGTGCACATAACAAGATTTATTCTGCACCTGGATAGAAAAATTAGAGGGAACATAGCCCCTTGGAGGAGTAGCCCCACTTGGTGTGCAAAGTGTAGGCCCTTTCAAGTGGAGCTGTTTAATTTAGAAAGGTTTGTAGCATAAAGCGTTAAGTTCATCACCAAAAATTCATAAAATGACTTCATCTCTCACACCTGAAGTGACTTGCTGTCTAATTCGCCATTGACAGGAATCCTAAGGGCAAAAATCCTGCCTTCATCTCCACTGCTTCAGTGGGCCCCACAGGCAGCAGAACATGTTTTCATTGTTATGGCAAGAGAGTTGTATTTGGGAAGTTCACTCAAATCTCAGCTCCAGGGGAGTTTCCTTTTGCATTAAGTGTAGTGGGGTTTGAGCTCAAGATGAGAGAGGCAGGAGGACCAATGGCTGGATCCACCAGTCTTCGGCCCTCGCAGAGCAGGCGTGCAAGCCGTGGTAGGGGCAAGTAGGGCACAGAACAGCCCTCCTGTTGCTCCCTGGCCTTGGAGAAGAAGTCCATCTCTTCTAGTTACTTGGGCTTGGCTCAGTGGTGGTGAATAAGCCCCTTAGGGTAGATAACCTGAATATGAAAACTTGAACTGTTTTCATAGTGGAATTTAAAGGAGGAGCTGGCCAAAGTCTTTTGACTCTCTCTTCTCCCGAGTTGGGCGAAGCAAAAAAATAACACCACGCCAAACCTAACCCACCACCAGAGTCAATCAGCAGAACAAAATCTGCTGGCCAGTCAGAGAGGGGGAAAAACAAACGTGTTGCTCACTAGAACTTGGTGCTCCAGGTGATTGCCTGCCAACTGATCTCTGAAGAGCTCATTGTTATGGTGGCTGCTCTCAGATGCCTGCTAAGGGTTTACACAATGTGAATGTTTTGAATGTGATTAAGAAGGAAATAAACCCACAATTTAATCGTGCTCCAAGTAAATCCAACAAATACTGAAAAATAAAGCTGACATTGCATCTGTGATTCTGTGGAGCCCCAGCACTCCCAGGGTAACACTAAATGTTGCACAGTGTAGTATGCTCAACTAGATGTGGTTAGGATGGAATGGAATTTGAATGCCTTCTCAGTTTTGTCATTTGTTGGACTCTTATTGTTCCTTGCATGTTCTGTCAGATTCTGAACATTTGTTTTCAGTTTTTATAGGAAAGGACGTTTTGACCTATTGACGTGCTACAAATCTAATTGCTGGTAGAGATGATACTAGCTGGTAGAAACTGGGCTAGGAGTGTAAAGGAAAAGGAGCAACTGTTTTTGTTGCATGCCACTTGCTGTGACAGTGGAACAGAGTTTGTTACCCAGCAGAGAGATAGTAATGCCGTAAGGCCTGTAGGCTGTGGCCAAGTTGCCTGGAATTACGGGAAGGCCTCGCACCCTTTGCTAATTATAGTAAAAATAACCTTATTCATTTGGAAGCTCTATTTGGATTTGGTTTTGGAACTAGGACTCCTGTTGATTGATGCGCAGGCTGTTTGTTTGAAGATAAAGTATACCAGGACTCTGAGAATCAAAATATTTTGGGATAGTCAAGGTCTTGGTTGAATGGACTCCTGGAACAGTGCATGGTTACCATGACAGCTGGTGGCAAAGCATGAACAGGAAAGTGATGTAAAACCCAAAGGATTCCTAAGAAGGCAATGAATTTTGTTTATTATTAACAATAACTATTCAGCATCCTTATTATGGAAGTGCTTAAGGACCAACCTCAAATGGGGCCCCATTGTGCTAGACAGTGTACAAACACAGTGTAGCACATCTTCCCATCCCAAACAGTTTACAAACTGAATAGACTAAACAGACACAATGGGGTGGGGGGAAGGGGTGTGATGCAGTGGTGGAGCCAGGACGGGACACTTGGGTGGGACCGAACTTCAGCTGGGTGGATAATGATGGGAGAGGGAGGCTCCCCCCACCCCTTCCAGCTGGCCTTGTGGGGGATGGACACTCCAGGTCCGCACCTGGGGACTGGAGTCAGGGTTTGGGGGCTTGTCCTGCTCCATCTGGCACTCCAGCCAGGGAGCGGGGGTTAGGGCGTGGGGGCTGGCATGCCAGGCAGATGAAGCAGGGCAAACTCCTGGCTCCTTAGCAGGAGCACTGGGCAGGTGTGGACAGGTGGGCCTGGATGCTTAGTGGGTGGGCAGGCTCACCTATGGCTATGCCCTTGGTGTAACAGGGAACGAAAGTGAACAATGTGATGGTAGGAAATGTTATGTGAGTTCCATAATTTTTTTTGGATAGTGATGGTGGGCTTAGTTAGGAGAAGATAAGCTACTTGGAAAAGTGAAGGGAGAGGGGATGCTAAAGGGAGAGGCAGAGAGGGGGACTGGACAGGGGAGAAGAGGGTAAGAACATCACGGCTGGAGTGGACCTCTTTGTTCGTGTCTGTCCCTTTGCTTTTCTTATTCTCCAGAGTCAGCTGTGGATCTAATGGGTGTTAACTGTATCAAACCATACGCTAGCAGTTCTCAAACCGCTATGGGCTCACCAGTGCTGGTGTTAGACTTGCTGGGACCCAGGGCCGAAGTCCAAGCCCCATTGCCCACAGGCTTCTGTCCGCGGTGGTGTGGCTAGGGCTTTAGCTCCAGCCTTGGGCAGTGGTGTTCAGATTACCAGCCCTCTGCTTGGAGCTGAATTCCTTGGGCTTCTGCTTTGGCCTCCCAACTAGAGTGGTGGAACTTGGATGGGCTCAGGCTTCAGTTCCTCACCCTGGGGTCATATATAGTAATTTTTATTTTTAGAAAGGGGTCATGGTGCAATGGAATTTGAGAACTGCTGCCTTAGGCAATGGTGTCTCTGGGGTTTTAACCATGTCTGGCTGATGTAGAGGTAGTCTGCTGGGAGAGAGAAGGGAACTCTGCTTGTCAGATTCATTTAACCTCCCACTTACTACTCTTCAGCCTGAGCTGAATGGCTGTGTGTGGGTGAGGGTGTTCCTCCCTAGCCAAGAAGATGTTATCTACAGCCAGGTATAAAAAATCTGCAGCCAGCCACCTCCATCTGACCATGATAGAGCAACATGGTTTTACTTTTCCCTCCTATTCTCAGGGTGCCCTGTGTTTTCTCATTTATCTGTACTTGTTTGTCTGTCTGTGCTTGGATGGGGAAATTGATTCAATAAAATCACAGCTCTGTAAAGCTACATCTACAATGTTGTGCTATTTTTGGGATACTGCAGGTATCCCAAAATAGCTATTTCGTGTCTTTTGAGCGTGCCTGTTATTTCGAAATATAACGGGCTCACTATTCCGACATCCCTATAAACCTCATTCCACAAGGAATAAGGGACATTTTGGAATAGCGATTTATTTTGAAATAAGTGCTGTGTAGACAGCGCCAAATTGCAAAATAAGCTATTTCGAAAATAACTCGAAATGAGCTACTCAATTTACATAGCTCAAATTGTGTAGCTTATTTTGAGCTACGGGTGCAGTGTAGATGCACCCTAAGTAAGCTAAGAACATTTTGGATACTACCTCTTTACTTTTTAATATTTCATTATCCTAAGAAATGTGTAAGAGACAAAGCTGAATTGGCAGGTTATATTTTCCTTGTAGCACATAGTTTAATAAGGTAGAGTGTGGTTATGGAGCCTGTGGCCATTAAAAATAGCCCAAAGACATACCATGATCATCTCTATTGTTTCCTAACTTGTTTTCTTCTTGAGTGGATTTTCTGTAGGGTTCATGTGGGAGTTAATGCTGCCGAGGCCCCTTACCTTTCAGAAAACCTAGCATCCTGAAGTCATAATGAGAAAGTGGAGTTAATTTTGCAGAGTTTCTCCCCTCTTGTGGGAAGGCAGGGTCAGACGTTGATATTTTAAAATCCTGTCTGATGTTTAAGGGCGTGTTGTCAGGTTAAAATCGAGGAAATTCCTGTTCACTTCAATGGGAGCACTATTCAGCTATCATATCACTAGTGCTAAGATGTCACCAGTTCCTGGTAACACTGGAGCTTATTACAGCTGAATCACACATTCATGTAAAATGTAATTTATTTTTCACTCTTTAAAAGTTTATAGTTTGGACTGTATTTACTTTGGACCATGAGCTCCTCAGTTTCAGTTTAGTTTTTAATTTGTTTCTAATGAATTTCATTTTCTAGCCCTCATGTATGATAACACAGTGCTTCAGTTGTTTGGGTTTCAAAACCTGCAGCAAAATCCAAACACAAAAATGTTTTGATGATTTTTTTAAACAATGTGAGTATTCCTATTAACATTAGTTTTTGCAAAATCTTTATAAAATTACATTCTGGGCCTTATCTGGATTTGTGTTTTCCCTGAAATGAAACTATCCAAGCCTGTAAGCCAGAAGTGGAACAGCTGTCCCTTGATTTCTAACATGAGAGAACTTTCTGGTTTGTTTTCCTTTCCAGAGATGTACAGTGGAGGGGAGTGTCAGAACATAAGGAAGGAAAGCAATAATGTGATGAAGCTCAGCAGAGCATCTGCACTGAAGTGTATTTGGGTCTCAGAGGCCCCCTCAACAGCTAGGCCAAAGATTGTTTGCCTTTGTGCGTGTCTGCGTGTGTTTCCATTTCAGTGCAATGAAAGGTTGCCTGTATTTTCCTCGTGTTCAGTGCTTTGAATCATCCATGGAGGGTGGGTTAATGCTGTCAGCATTAGCCTGGTCAGCTTGAGGCCACTCACTACATGGTGGGAGGATAGCATAGGAAGCTTATAAGCTTACTGATAAAGTGGGATCTAAGAATTTGGAGGCAAAAAGAAGCAAGCTCTTGTAAACAAGGACATTTGTTAGGGATCAGAAAGCACGCCTTTTTTTTTTACCATACATCCATCAGGTGTTTAGTTTTATTGCTCTCTTCAATTTTCACCCTTGATGAGCATGCATAAAAGCTTATGTGAGGGGGAAGAAGTGAACAACCAGCTTTGTAACCCTGCCAAGCTATTGTGTAAGTTCATTGTTATCTCACTAGTTAACAGTTCGGTGCTTGCTGCATCATAACGTTTCCCTAACAGAAAGACAGAAATTCTGCTCATGGTTATCTATTTTCTGATCACAGTGAATGTTACAAATCTGAAACATAACTCCTGGATAATCTTCTGCTTAGATTTGCAGCAATCTACATTCTCCAACATGCTGATTCATTACGAAAACGACTTAGAAAACAATGTGCCATAAAACTTCAAAAATGCTGGGGGTTAAGGGTGAGGAGAGCAGGTTCTGCAAAGCATCCCGTAAATTTCTAAAATCTTCTTCC
This sequence comes from Pelochelys cantorii, assembly GCA_032595735.1. Taxonomy (NCBI): domain Eukaryota; kingdom Metazoa; phylum Chordata; order Testudines; family Trionychidae; genus Pelochelys; species Pelochelys cantorii. The sequence goes on from CM064332.1 coordinate 29,896,050, forward strand.
ATGTAGCATTAAAAAAATAAAGTTTTAAATGAACATTTTTTTGCTACTTTGCTGTGCCAGTAGCGATTTCCATTCTTATTCATATTTCTTTTAGTGGGAGGAAAATGGTAGTACAAAAATATTTGAACTTATTGCAAAGAAACCATTGTTCAGAAATGCCCAACTTTCTATAACTATTTTACTGAATTGCAGAAACTTTGGAAGGTATTTCAGTACCAAATTTTAATCTCTCTTGCAATGATTATAATTTGATAGGCTGATACCAAATATTAAGGCTGATTTATGTAACCAACGTCAAACCTGAATTAAGCACAGGAAAAATATGCTGAATGCCTTTAGTAATCAATGCTTAGAAGCATTCAGCATAGTGCTACTGCATATAATAATGTATTAGCATCTGGCCATAAGACAACTCTCTTTCTCTACACTTGCAGTGCTATTTTGGGATACCAAAATCGGAGGTATCCCAAAATAGCTATTCCCCGTGTCTTTTGAGTGTGCCTGTAATTTCGAAATATAATGGGCTCGCTATTCCAACGTTCCTGTAAACCTCATTCCACAAGGAGTAATGGACATTTCAGAATAGTGATTTAAAAATAAGTTCTGTATAGATGTAACCCACACATCTAAGCTATGTCTAGACTATGGAGTTTTTCTGGAATACCAGAGGTTTCCTGGAAAAACTCCACCGTGTCCAGGGAATGCATCTGTTCTTCCGACATTTTTTGCGGAAGAGCAGATACACTCTTTCGGAAGCCCTGTCTTCCTCATTTTATGAGGAAGAAGGGCTCTTCCAAAAAAGGAGTTTTTTCCAAAATTTGGCCCAGGGTAGGCGGGCCAAACTTCAGAAAAGCCTCTTCCGAAAAAACAATCAAAAAAGGTACACAAATTGCGAAGCGCAATTTGCATACCTTTTTCAAAAAAAAAAAGGCAGTCTAGACGTAGCCCTGGTGTGGTTCACTGTTCCATTACACTTAGCCCACTTACAATGAGCAATAAGGACAAGGGAGCTCTTTAGCCTAGGCTGAGCGCTAGCTGGCTTTTAGCTCAAATGGTAGAGGCTCCTCCATGAAGCTCCAGAGATCCCACATTCGACTCTTTCGGTGGCAGTTACAAGTGGGGGTTGGTCTGGGATCTCAACTGGGTCTCAGAAGCTCCGGATGTGCTTCCTCAGCGAGGGGAAGTATGTAACCCACACAACTAGTGTGGTTCACTGTCCCATGTAGTGGCATTTAGACCACTTACAATGAGTGATAAAAAGTAGGGAGGTCTACAGCCTAGGCTGAGAGCTAGCTGACTTTTAGCTCAAACAGTAGAGGCACCTACAGTAAGCTTCAGAGGTCCCAGGTTCAAATCGGCCTGGTGGTGGTTACATAGACAGTGCCAAATTTCAAAATAACCCATTTCAAAATTGACTACAAATAAGCTACACAAATTGCATAGCTTATTTTGAGCTATGGGTGCAGTGTAGACACATTCTTGCAGTAATAACCTCCCACCATCCTTACCCCGTGTATAAGGTAAGTGCAGGATATATGGACGTGTATATGGGAAGAGTCAGGGCCAAGGAACACCATTTGTAAAACCGGATTCTTGAGCAAGAGTAGTGCTGAAGATTAATGGGGTGGAGGTGGGTGGGAATGTTATAAGAAACAAGAGTCTTAAAAGATAGAGGGTAAAATCTTGGCTTCACTGAAGTCAATGCATTCATTTTTGTGGGCCAGGATTTCAGTTAGAGGATATACATCTTCATGTTTCAGGGCATAGGCCAACTTCTGATTAATGAGAATTAGGCAGAAACTTTTCCAGCAGGCAGCCTTCTTCAGGGTTCTGGCATTCTGAAGCATCTGGTACTGGCCATTGCTGGAGACAGGATGCTAGAACAGGTGCACCACTGAACACTGGACTGAAGGATTCCTGTGTTCCTAAGATATTACTAACATGTGTTTGTACTTACATGAGGTAGGATGTACCCAACTGGGGCCTTGCTGCTTTTCAGCAACACAGGAGCCAAATTCTTCACTTCTTGGTGGTTAATCAGTGTCTCTAAAAGAGAATTTGAACTCTGGTCTTCCCATCTTCCCCTCTAGCAGAACAAGATACTGGTTCCCAGACCTAGCTGCTTAACTTCTGGTTCTCCTACTTCAGAGCTTTCCAATTCTCTGCCACCTTTTCTTCTATCCTACGATAACTAAGGGCATGTCTATACTGTAGTGCAAAAGTCAAATTAAGATATGCAACTTCAGCTACGATAATTGTGTAGCTGAAGTGTAAATAGTTTAATTTGGCTTTTGGCGCTGTCTACACAACAGGAAGTCGAAGGAAGAACACTTTTTCTTTGACTTACCTTACTCCTCATAAAATTAGGGTTACAGGAGTCAGAGTAAGAAGCCCTTCAGCTCGCCATTATTTCAAAATAATTGCTTGCTGTGTAGACACACATTTTGTCATTTCTAAATAAGGGTATTTATTCCGAAATAACGCTGCTGTGTAGACATAGCCTAAAGTTTGAGGAACTGCTCACTGACCTGGAGCAGTGTTTGTGATGTATCTCTTGCTCCAGCATAAAGTGAATCCACCCCGGACAAGTGTGTCTTATAGTTTACATTACATTTTTTTGGCCTAAATACACATGGCAAGTTATTATGTAGTTTTCAAATAATTTGATGTAGCTACCATGAAATCTCCTGGCTTTTCTGGGCTCACTAGGATGTGTTTATTTGGCATTCTATTAAAATAGCTGCATAGTCATATCTGTTATAGTCTATAGAGTAAATCAGAAACATTTGTCTGTGCAACATTTTGGAGAGATGGTTTCCTAAGTCTGGTTTTGTTTGAATTAAAGGGTTGAGCCTGGATCATTAGAGAGGAATAGCCACTAGGTTTGGATTCAGATGTGAATTTCCACAGTGTGAGAGCATTTGAATTTGAGGTTTTTGGTTTGGGCCAATCTCTACATTTTAAGATTATTTTTACTAGTAATTGTAACCATCTCTTGCCAGAAAGAATACTGTCATCATAGTAGTAAGCACTGGAGACCCCTTGGTCCTTAAAATTTTTTTTTTTTTTGCTACCTGATACTTCTATTTGTCAGTACACCTACATCCTTAGCAGGAAGCCTGGAACTGTTCTTATTTGACTCACATTGGATGAATGATAATGGAGACTATCCAAAAGCCATAAAATAATGGGGTTTTGTTTGTTTTTGCTTTTTAAACCCCTTTTTAGACATTGGGACTGAAATAGGATCATGATTTATTTGCAGTTTTTCTCCTATATCTTCAAATATATATCTCCAATATATTGCAAAGCTCATTAGCATGAGAAAATAAGAATTTTGGTGGGTGACATGCAGTGTAATATCCAGGACTTTGTAGACTGCAGAGGAATGACTTGGAGACTACTTGTCTTGTTCCTTAATATGAGAGCTGGCAAAACTGAATTCTTGTTTAAAAGGAAACTATTCTCCATAGCCAAACCTAATTGTCAGTGGGATTATTTCATGATGTACTCTGCTTTTTGTCATTTTGCCTTGATAACCAATTTTAGGGATTTATTCTCATCTCAAAATGTGGGGAGTTCAAGGCCTAAATCCTCATGCATCCAAGACAACCCCTTATCTAACAGTAAAACAATCACTTGTTTAATCCTGTATCATGGCTGAAATCTGAAATAGTTTGAGGCATGTACAGGAAATGGCACAAACAAGTTAAAAACTGACCCTGCGTCTCTACTAAAACCAGGGTTGTCCTTGTGTATTTTAGGAGGAAATTCAATAATGGCATAGGAACCCAAGAAGTTTACCATTTCTTTGCATTGCTCCATCTTTTCTCTCTACTGAGGGGCTGACAATGATCTCACCTCTTTTGTTGTCTAAACTTATTAAAAAAAAAGACATTGTGTGCTGTTTGAAAAGTCTGTTTGTCCTGACTACTGAGGACTAACACACCCACCTATAGTAGACATAGGTTGATAACAGACAGACAAGAATGAATTCCCATAAAACAAAGTATACTCAGAAGAGATTAAAGCCTAAATGTAATTTATACTATTTAGAAGGCCAGAATATGATGGAGGAAACATGGAAACAAAATGGATTGTGGAAATGTATTTTATAGTATTTAGAAGGCCAAAATATGATGAAGGAAACATGGATTATGGAGAAAGCATATTAGAGCTGAACTACCCCATAGCCTAGTAATGCTAGTGGAAATCTTACTGAATAAAGGAAATACGAAGATGTGCTTTATAAAATATACAGCCCTTTTTGTTTGAGGTAGAATGAAGCTCACTGTGTGTGGGAGTGTAAGAGAGCAGAAGAGTTTATTGGGTTCCCTGCTGATACAGCCGATACCCTACACTCTTTGTTACTGCTGGGAGGAGCTCTACTTAATCTAACTGACCAGATTAGTTATGTGAAAAATACTTCACGTTGGCACCCGCCTATTGGTTCCAGAGCAGAGGGAATGATATAACTTAATTGGATTAAAGGGCTTTTTATTTCTTTTGTTTGTTTGGTGTCCTTCCCTTAGTTTGTGTGCAGCAAATTTAATTGGCTCTCAGTATATATGGGTTTCAGAAAATGAAAGGAGAGGAGTTTACTTGGCTCCCCTCCTTCAGTTCAGTGTTCTGAGAACACATCCTCTAGGTTCTAAAGGTTAAGCGCTTATCCCAACCCATTACTCAGTCCAGGCTTTTCAGGGAACAGAGAAGCATTAGCTCCTTTCCCAGAGTTTCACAAGTGGGATTTTTATCTCATAAGAAATAATCAAATATGGACACCAGAATGAGACTAAATAATAATTGAAAAAGCACATTCTGTCACCTTTTCCTTGACTATTCATGTGTTGTGCTTCTTCAGGACAATAAGATGCTTTGTTTTATATTGTAGTCTAATTTTCATGTAATGTTGTGAAAATAGGAATATTTTAAGGCAGAGGCAGAGGAAATAAAGTTGTCTTTATTGACTGTTCCTGTGATTGCACAGTTTCCATTGTGTATGTAAGATTTTATGGTGAGGTGGGAACCTGGTAGCTACAGTATTTCCTCGTGATCTCATTTCACAGGTGTTTTCTCTGTTAGTAAATAATTGAACATGTCAGAAAAAGTTGGCTTAGGAACAGCCAGTGCTTCTGTAAATTCTAAGTCGTCAGTTATAGCCAGGCTAAATATAAGTTGGAAAGCACCAAAGTTTCCTTTGCATTTCTCAATCTCTCAAAGAGAACCCAACCAGCTATACTTTTTTACAGATACATACACAGATCTAGCAGTTTGTTATGCTAAGGCAGGGGTGGGCAATAATTTTTGAAGGGGGAAGCCCTTTAAAAATTTCCCAAGTGGTTGCAGACCACTCCGAAACGGGCAGGACCTCGGGCGGAAAGGGTGGGGCCTCAGGTGGAAGGGGCAGAGCCTTTAAATAGCAGGAGTTGAAAGGGCTCATGCCTCCCCTGTGGCTCCCAGGCAATGTGTTAGTGGCAGGGCTGGGAGCTGCAAGCCCTTTCAACTGAGTCTATTTAAAGGGCTCAAGCCTTAGCAGCCACCTGGAAGGCATGAGCCCTTTAAATAGAAGAAGCTGAAAGGGCTCGCAGCTCCCGGCTCCGCTGCTAATGCATTGCTTGGGAGCCATCAGGGAGGCACAAACCCTTTCAACTCCTGCTATGTGAAGGGCTTGTGCCTCCCTGGCAGTTGCTAACAAGTTGACTGGTAGCTGCTGGGAAGGCGCGAGCCCTTTGAATAGCAAGGTTGAAAGGGCTCGTGCCTCCCTGGCGGCTCCCAGGCAATGTGTTAGGGGGTGAGGCTGGGAGCTGCCGCGGGCTGGATGAAAGAGCTAGGTGGGCTGGATCCGGCCCACTGACAACCTCTTGCCCAGCTCTGTGCTAAGGCGCATCAGAAGTGTTTACACTTTCATTGTGCCTGAAAACTTCCAGTGCGGTACAAGATAAGGAAAAGAATCTAATCTCTGCCCCAAAGAGATTGCAGTCTAAATTAGCCATTCATAATGTTGCCCAAGCTTAGTATTAAAAATATACATCACAGTAATTTGTGTTCACAGAATATATCCAATGATTAGACAGAAGGCAATGTGGGCAGTAAATTTAGAGTTTGCCTTTGTTATTGTTGTTCCCTTACCCTGCCCCTCCCCCCTCACTTTCACTTTCCATCTTGTTATTTATTAATGCGTGCAGGGGGTTAGACGCTGAAAAGCCATGAAATGGAAGGACCAGGTTCTCAGGTGGTGTCAACTGGCATCACTAGAGCTTCGCTGATTTACACCAACTGGGAATCTGTCCTGACCTGTGTTTGATGTTACGAAAATAAAAATGTTTTTAAAAAATAGCCTATGGAATAAGTGGTTTATGGAGGAAGAATTATGGCTTTAGGGGTAAGGCCTGTGAAAGTGCAGTCTAATCTCTATTGAAATCAATGTAAAGACTCTTAATGATTCCAGTGAGGCTGTAGCAGGCCCAAGAAGATCTAGGTTCTGTTCCTGGCTCTCTTATGGAGCCCTGCTGCCAGTGGCTGAAGAGGGGCTGGCATCGCCTTCTCCTGGTCTGGCAGATTCCCTTGTTTGGGACTGGTCAGATCCTGAGGGTGATGGAACTTGGAGGTACAACCTGTACTTTCTGTTTTATGGCAGAAAATTGAAAGTATATTCCCGAGTGGAATAATTTTCAGCAATGGGTTATTAACTACAGCTGTGATAGAATAATCATTTATTAAGCCTGAGCTTATCCGTTACCATGAACGGGTTACATGCAGGGTCCTGTCCTATTTCCGAGGAGTCCTGCGCTGCTGGCTCTGTACCAGCCAGCTCCATTCCCCGGGAGCTGGCTGAGCTGCAGGCTCTGCCGTATAAACTTTATACTGCAGAACCCACAGTGTGTAACGATATAACCGCTGAGAGCTTTCAGCAGTTACAAGGTTACCCAATTACCCACTTTTTAACATCCCTAGTTAGAACACCAATAACACTAGTATTCACAAAGCATACGAGTAGGCACTAATTCAGTAATTTTTTTTGAAGAGATTTTCCATGATTTTGTTCTATGTTTGTAATAGTTTTTGCATTTTAATATGTTACTGTAATTTGGTGTTGTGACAAATTTATTATAGCTATTGATAATATCAAAACTCTAATTGTATAGTATGTCAGTGTGATTGAAATAGTGGTGTCATATGGACTAGTGAGCTGCACACTGCACTCTGACTCGGGGAGCCTAGTGTTCAAAGTTTGTCTCTCACAATGACTTGTTTTCTATAGCTCTCGCCTGCAAAAATGTACTTAGTGATGTTTAACTCCCACATTACTTTAAAAGTCCCAGAAGTGTTCAAAGGGCTAATGTGTGGAAAACACTCTGAAGCTGAAACACACTCGGGCCAAGATCTTCAGAAGTTTCTTATGATTTTTTTTGCCTCAGTCTTTGGCTGCCCAACTTGGAATCTTAGGCTTAATTGTTGAAGGCTGGTTCTTTGGTATTTTCTGAAAAATCAACCCCCCTTTTACATGTTTCAAAGTGGGCACCCAATAAAACTAGTTGCTTTTTAAAATCTTGGACTAATTGCTTGCTCAGATATCTCCAGCAACATCTCACCACATGAAATAATAAATACATCATGCCCAAACAATTGCACTCTAAAAGGGAAACAAAAGCGTCTTTATGGATTACTGCACCTATAGCAGCTGGCATGATCAGCCTCTGGCAATTGTGAAGTGTTTGTTTCTCTTAATAGTAAAAGTCTTGTTCTGAGCTTTTAAAAGAAAATTGTTTAAATTTTTTTGCTTAATTTAAAAAGCAGGCACTCGTGCATACATGTATGTGCGTGTGTGCACGCACGCACACACACACATACACACAGAGTTTCACTTTGTTGCCAAACACCACCCTTCAGTTCAGAGCTATTGAACACTAAAGTGTATACTGATTGCTTGGTTATATTTTTCATGGATTTTGCAGACCGGTATACTGAAGCTTGAATATCATAAAGATATAAGCAGAATTTTGTATGCATCTCTCAGCTGAAGAAAAGGGACTACAGTGTGATAATGGTACTCAGAAATTCATCCAGGATCTGTCTGTGAGGGAAAACATGGTTCATGCATTTCACTGTGCTTTCCTATAAACACAACACTGTTGTTTTTTGAATGGGGAAGAATTTAATTCAGAAGAAATAGGGGCTGGTTGGGTGAGCTAGTCCATTTAAAACCTCTTGCTTTCTTTAAATAAAGTCTTGGATACTCACGCTGAGGCACTGGGACTGCTAACATGACAAAGTGCTGCTCAACATTGGTGAGGATTGGAGAATGTGGGTTATTGTACTTAGTAGACCAATGTTGCCAGCAGTCAAGACTGCCTGTTTTGGGCTCCTGAATGGATATAAATTTTCCTCCAGAAGGTTGCTATGAGATAAAGGAGAGGGGGAGGGAGAATCTGTGAAGGCAGCCTGAAGTGGTGCTCGGTTTGGCAGCCCAGAATGAGTCTCATATAATCTCTTCTGCACCTGTGCGTCTATCTGCTGTTGTTGATATACAGTGGCACCACTTCAGCTTTCTTCTCCAACCCCCATCCGCCACCCCTCAGCAGAGACTCCAATCCAAATAGTTGTCTATGGTTAGAGTAGATAGCTCAACATTGCTGAATAAACCTTTGCCCCGGTTGCCATAAAGAACAGGCCCTTTCGCCTGCATAGTATTAACAGCAAACTTGGAACTCATTACAGGACGAGTCTTGCTTGGAAACACAGGTGAATGCACTGTTAAAGCCCTGTATTTGTTGCCAAATTTGCTTTGTACAACATACCACCTTCCTTGTTTTAGAGAGCCCAGTCTTTGCAGTTATATCTGTGTAGCGATAACCAAGCTGTGTACTGATAACTACTCAACAACCATGTCCGTGATGGTGAGTTTGGAGCCAGGTCTCTCTCCTGGCACTCTCCTTCCTGTTCCCTGCATATCCAGAAGTGCACCCACTTAGATGGTGGCCTCTGTTTTCTTTTTAAAAACAAGTAGATACGTGAAATTATGGCTGCTGGAAACATGTGTGCCTTAATAATGTAATAGATCTGTTAATAGATCTCACTTGGTGCCACTGAGGCTGCTAACCCATCAAAACAGCATTACGACATAGGCTGTTCTCCTGAAGCTTTTACAGCATGAATTATTATTCATTCTTCCTTTGCCTTTTCAGGAGTAACCTAATGAGACGTGCATTAGCCATAGGCATAGTGTGTGTGTGTGTGTGTGGTGGGGGGGGAGCCTGGAGCCTGCAGCATACTGTATGGAAGCAAACACAGGTAGCCTTGTGTTAGCCTGGCTGTATTTAATAGTGGAAGCTTATGACATTTTTAACCCCTTGCTAGTCAAGTTACTGGAAAGGCTCTGGTTGCTGCCCACTCTGGATTTAGTGTCTCTGTGAGCCCTAAGAGATCCAAAACACTGATTTGCCCCCTTTTTGTTTCTATAGCAAACATCAACATGGTTTTAAAAGATTTACATACAAATGCACGTTAGTATTTCCTGATGAATTGTCTGTCCTTTAAGAAGGAAAAAAATCTTAGAATAGATGCAACCAGACACCTTGAATCTGGATAATAAATACCATATGTGCTTACTCCAACAATTTAGTCTATCCTGTTTGGCACTTTTCCCCCTCCTATAGTTGCCATAATAGGATTTTATTGTGAGCTTTGCTAACTTTTCTAATTGCTCATGCATGGGTGTTAAGGATTATAAAGATACAGCATTAGCAAACCTGATCTGTTTATTGAGCTGTCTACCAATGTTTTATTTGTGACCAATGCAGGAAGAGTAGGGATGGTGGCATTAGTGGTACTGGTGCAGGATTAATTCTGCTTGTCATCTTGGTAATAGGCTGGCTGGGAGCTTTTGCTAGCATTCATACTCATTTTCATTCTGTGCCATACATTGCTTCTGAGTAAGCCTGATGAACTGTTTAACCTAATTACCATATCAGGGATTTACTTAACTCCCAACTATGGAAGCCATTAAAAGCCTTAGCTTGATTTAACAAAGATATCTTCATTTCAACAATTCTGAAGAGTTCTGATTTCATTACTTCCCTAATTTTGTTTATACGTTACTAGAAGAATTACCTGGCATTGCTTGGGTCGTTAACTCAATTAACCATTGTTTTTCTTCATTTGAATCATTGCTCTGGGGTGGGTCTGGGTCTGAGGGGCTCAGTATGCAGGCTGCCCCAGGGAGAAAAGACTACTTCAGCCCTCTTTCACCACAGCAGCTTGGAGCCAGGTGAGAAGCTTCTCTCCATGGCTGCTGCAGCTCCAGTGGGCACAGCTGGGGGAGGAGTTCATGTCCTCCTGCTGGGGCAGGTCTAGGTTCATCTGTTCCCTGTTCTCCTTGGAATGGGGCAAACTGTACACTTTTCCCCCTCACTCCCTGACAAAGGGGAGCAGCCAGCAAGTGTCCCTGTATGAATATGGGGGGAGTTGCAATCCAGCTCCTACCCCAAGCTTCCTTCTGCACCCAACCTCCATCCCTGGCTCTGCACCCCCTTCATAGAAAAGTGTGGCTCTTGATCACTTACAAAAACCTTGGAATGGCCCTGCCATCTGAAATTATTGACCAACTCTGTTCTAGCAGTAACCTGGTTGAAAATGGCTTTTGAACCTTATGGTAGCATGGATCAAGCCATAATATGGTCAGTGCCCTAAGATGAAAAAAAGAGTGAATGTTTAGTCTCTTGCACAAATAAATTGAAACCGTTTATAAGGAAAATGGGAGCTCTTCTCAGTTTTCCAACAATTTCCTTGGCTAATCTAATAGGATGACAAATAGGATGAGTATGGAAGACAACCACCAGTGACTCCTGGCACAAGGAGATGGAGGGAGTTAGGGAAGGGTGACTAGCCTCCTGACAGCTATAGCTAATTCTTGGTTTATAGTGATGGTCAGATTTAGCAACTCTTAAAAACCTCTCCAAATGGGATTCTCATGTTATTACTCATTAATTAGAGGCTTTTAAACAACAGTGAGCCTTCTGGAAATCCTAATACCAGGAACTAGGTAGCTTGTCCTTTCTTTGTCTACATCTTTTGGTGGTATTTGCAGTGTCAGGGTCATTAAAACAGAATTTCAGGAAATGAAGGGATTGGTGTCTGCCTGATACTTTTCTCTAATGGGAAACGGGCATTTGCCATTCATCGTTGATAATATTTCCTAAGAAATATGCTCCTCCTTTCTTTCTGTGTCCTGTTTGCAGGATGGTGAAGCAGTTTAAGTATACACTACTAGGGAGATTTAATTTCCCACTGTAATGAGGGAGTATGGCCAGTTTTCAAACACAGTGGACCAGATCCTCCAGTGATGTAAACTGGTAAAACTCCCTTCTAGCCAATGGAGTCATGCCAGTTTACATTAGAGGAACATCTAGCCCAGTGGACTTAACTGTGATCTGAGATACATGCACTGAACTTCTATCAAAGTCATTGTTGTACTTGCTTATCTGTAAAAAGATCTGGGCCCCTGGTACAAACTGACAGGACTGTCCTTGTTTTCTTTGTATAGGGTAGAATGCAATTCCCAGTACAGGGTGGAATTGCAATTCCTTCTGTGAGCACTTGCTGGAAAGCTTATCTTTTTCACCTGATGTTTATATTTAGTGTCATTACTGTATTCTGAGTGAAATCTGTGCTGAGTATTGACAATACTCATACGTGAGTAAACCTTTATTATGAGAGTAACCTGGTGCATTTACATCAGATGAGGCATGCTGATTTATTAATTCTGAAAACATAATCTGTGACCAACAAAGCTGGTGAAGCTAAATATTTTCCTTTGAATGAACTACAACCTTTGCATTGAGCATGATGTTCTTATCAAGTGATCTAGTCACAGTGCCACTCCACTCCCAACAAAAGGAAAGATCATTAAATCTGTTCACTGTAATTGCCTTTGGTTAAAGTGCATGCTTAAGTCTTGTTCTGCAGTGAATGCAGAGTGTTTTCATTAATTAAAAAGGAAAAGATTTTTGGTTAAGTGACAAGCAATTATCAATATATTTGATAATATTGTTAACATCATCTGGATATGGTATGAACTTCACTGCGATATACAGAACCTTCTGTCTCTCTTTGTCTTTGATTTCTAATAATCATGTACATGATGTGGTCCACTCAGAGGATATAAACATGTAGCACTATACTCTGGTGTTTATTTGTGGCTCTTGTTCTAACTGAATCACAAAAACGTTCATCAAAGGGATGTTTGATAAAGTAACAAGTTTGCTGTGTTTACACTCTATACGTCATTCTAAAAGTCTGATATTATCTTGAGTTAACTTGTAAAATATGTCTAAAACTGAAGATACAAAACATCATTCTGTGTACACTGCAGTCCATTGTATTAAGTTTATTACTGTTATGTAACAAAAATGCAGGAGTCACTACCTAATAAGTCCAGGAGGGCTTCTTTTATAGAGTACTGCAAAGAGGAGACTGTTCAGTACAATTGTAGAACAGCATGGTCTGAACTGAGAGACCTTCAAGTTAGCACATTAAATTAAGCAGTTTGAAGAATCAGTTCTCTATATGTGAACAGAGCATGCTTCCATTAATGAGAAGCCAGACAATAACACAGCTCCTAACATGAAATCATATTCTACCTGTTTAAAGATTAAAAAAGTAAGAAATATGTCTGTTGCACTGAGCCAGAATTTTAAAGGGCTTTAACTTGGTCTTAATCCCCTTTGTTTGGATCATATTAGGTTTTGAGGAATAGAAAAACAAAAGTACCTCCAATATGTACATTCAGAAAAGTAGATTTGGTAATAAGATCTGTAGCTATCGAATGTTCATGTGAAAATACAGTTTGCATTCACAAATTTTGAATTATTGCTCATGAAGAAACTTATGTGTGAAAATTATTATATACAAAGTCTATACACAACGCTGAGACTGTTTCTCAGAAATGTGCTATGCAGTGTATATTTCTATTTACATTATGTGTTTGTGTATGATCACGAGCAACTGTTGGAAATTTTGTATGCACTATCCTATACAGGTTGGACCTCCCTGGTCCGACACTGTTGGGACTGTTGCCATGGGCAGCCAGGGCTCTCTGGCCTCACACTGCTGCAGTTCCCTGGCCCAGTGCTGCTGCAAGTGGCCAGGTTTCCCCGGTTCTGTACTGCCATGGGCGGCTAAGATTCTCCAGCCCATGGCTCTGCACTGCTGCAGCCAGCCAAGGTTCCTCAGCCCCACACTGACACGGGCTGCCGGGGTTCTCTAGCCTGGCCCCAGCATAGCTGTGAGGCTTCGGCCCCATTGCCCTAGCTCTAGCATGGCTGCTGGCCCTCCTGCCATTAGGTTCCCGGGCTCTCTGGTCCAGGAGCATCTGTGCCGGACCACGGATTTTGGCTGAAACAGAGGGAGCTGATTTTTAGAGGTGCATCCTAAACAATATATATTTGCATTAAATTCAGTTTATATGTGTGTGTGTGTGTATAGATGTCTATATAATTGCACATATTTTACAAAAAGAAAAACAGTGAATCCACACACAGATACCTAGTTTATATACATTATATAAGTTAGTGTCTACGAAAGTTTTAATCTACCTTATGGTCCTCATAAAACCCAATATACTGTATATACTCGTTCATAAGCCAACTTTTTTTGGAAAAAAATCCTGTTGTGAAGAGTGGGGTTCAGCTTATGAACAGGTTCTAAAAGGCAGAGCGGCAACGGGAGACCCAGCGCAAGCTGGGACACAGCAGTCTCGGTTCACGCTGGGTCCCAAACGCTGCAACTCTGCCTTTTAGAACCCGTTCATACCTACCTGGCAGCTCTGACTACATTTTAAAAAGCAGAGCCGCAGCAGTCTGGGACCTGATGCCCCAACTTACAGAGAAAAAATGGTAAAAAGTCACTGGCCTGTTTATAAGGTCCCAGACTTCTGTACTCTGGAGTCAGCTTTTAAACAGGTCAGTGACTTTTTACCATTTTTTTTCTTTGTAAGTTTGGGAGGGTTGGCTTATAAACGAGTGGGCTTATGTTTGAGTATATATGGTGTATGTGTGTATACACTATGTGTGTCTATATATACATACACATTTAGATGTTATATATACAGTAGAACCTCAGATTTATGAACATCAGTGTTACAAACTGGCCAGTCAACTGCACACCTCATTTGGAACCAGAAGCACACAATTAGGTACCAGCAGAGAGAAAAAATATATAAACAAATGCAGTATGGTGTTATACATGAACTACTTTTTTAAAAAGGGAAAGCAGCATTTTTCTTCTGCATAGCAATGTTTCAAAGCTGTATTAAGTCAATTTTCAGTTGCAAACTATTGAAAGAAAAACCATAATGTTTTTGTTCAGTGGTAGAATCAACCTCTATTCCCGAGGTGTTCACAACTCAGGTTCTATTATATGTTGTATCTAGAAAGTTTCCAATAGCTGTATATTCTCACACTCACATTCATGGTATAAATTTATACTGAATAGTAAAACAAGTATTCTCTAAAATTTCACTTACATTTTATAGTTTTTCATGCACATTTTGAAAAACACTGCAACTTTCTAAATGGGTGGAAACATTAAATCTGTTAAGCAGTAGCTCTTCAGGTACAAGACAGAAATTTTGCATATTGTCCATAAACACAGATCCAGAAAAGGGTAAGCACCACATTTAGAAAATTTAGCTTAGATTTTTTATGGGAAGGTTCAAATACTTACTAATCCAAAGTCTTTCTTTAGTGTTTTCATTCTTGGTTTTGACATGTCAGCAGTAAAAGGGGCTCAGAGAAGTTTCATATATGATGGTCAAGTTCAGTGATATCCACCACACCTGAACAGTTGGCTGCTTTTACAGCAATGAGTAGCAGTGTTAACAGTGTTGTTGACATTTAAAATGGGTTCATTAGCCTTTATAGTTAGTACCCCAGTGGGATGAATGGAGAAGTTCACACATTTCTGATTTATTTATTAATGTGTTAGTTAATTTATTTAACCACAGAGCTACTAGCATTTTAGCACATTCTGCCTCAGTCTGAATCCTGTATGTTATACTATAATATGAGAGCTAATAGGTTTCCCTCTAGCAACATTTCCATGTTGAAAGCAGTGATGTAGACTTTATGCACATATTTAAAATGCATGTACAGTATGGATTGAATTTATACACAATAATGTGAATTATGACTAGGTAGAAATAAGAGATACTGACTGTGCCAAAAGAATTGTGATCTTTTTGCAATTTGTGCATACCATTTAGATTACGTTTAGGGAAGCATTTTGTGTGTACTCATTGAAGGGAGCTATATGTAACAAGTCAGCATTTTAGCAAATCTGCTAACTACACTTGAGGCCATTTCTCTGCTTCAAGTAACTCTTCATTTATATTTAATGCTGAGTTGTCTGGCAATATAATGTGTGCAAGGTAAAGGCTAATGTATTGTTCAGCTTAACATCTGTAGTGCTGTAAAATTTCCATCTTATGTTGGTGAATGAACAGGGAGGTTGAGCAGAAGGTTAAAAGGAAGCTTGCAAGTGACCATTAAACAGGGTAGACCTAGCTTGTTAAAAAGGAGGACATCATAAGGACAGGAGAGTTTCAACAGGGACAGACTTTATCAGAATTCAGGCAAGGAAGGGATAAAAAGGGAAAGGACCATATTTACTTGGGAACAAACCATTTTTTAGAATCACAATCCAGTGTGTTTCTCAAGTACAGTAAAATGATGCAAGTTTGAATGAACGACATCACCTTTGTGTCTTCCAGAGCTGTTCTAATGGGAGCCCAGCTACCGCAGGCTCCATAGTAAAGCAGAGAGCATTTACACAAGCATTTAAGACCGTGGTGTTCAACCAGTTCTGAAGCAGTAGCCAACTAGCCACACTCAACTGGCCAAATAACCACATTGCTCAAGCCAGCTAGCCACACTCAACCAGCCAAAGAGTCATTTATGGCTAATGACTAGTATGTTGGACCCCACTGATTTAAGAGAATGAGAAACAGTGGGAAGAATGTGTTTTACAAAAGATCATTAGTCAAAAAAAGGGGTGGAAAAGGAAATCAAGTTGCAGTATTAGAGAAAGGATAGGGTGGCTGCATGGAATCCAGAACACAACTGAATTGCTGAAGTCTTAGGTATCCAAATATTATACACAGATCAAGGCATTCATAACTTGTTGGCACATCAAGTGCTGCCTGATTCCCGTAACTCAAAACAGAAATTGCCAGTACATTACTTTAGTCCTCATCTGCTGAAATAAGCAGAACAGTAGCACCAAAACAGTAGATCACGTACACGTTTCTGCTTTAAGAAGAGCTTTGGGAATAACATAGATCAGCCAAAGGCTAAATGGACCAAGCAATCACATAGCGTTTCTATACAGTAGGCATTTTCATATGCATTCACTCCATAGAAACCAGATGTGTGCAGTTAAAAACTTATCGCCTGGCTAGCACACACTGTGCATTTTCTAGAGAGACCACCATAGAGACTGTGAATAGAGGGCTTGTGTTGAGATTTTAGCTCTGTTCCCAATGACTCATTCTTCAACTACAGTGGGAAGGAGACTTGAGCCTTTATATGAAAAGAATATTTTTTTCAAAACACATTATGCTGACACACATAGGGCCAATGTTGTCCTAACTTGCATTATATTTAACTCCATGGAAATCAGTAGGAGAGTATGGAGTATAATTAAGTAAACCAGGACAGGATTTGGCCCATACAGATGCTATGTAAACATATTTGATGCAAACTAGGGATGTAAAATCCTGTTTCACTGGTTAACCGGTTAAAGGTATTGTTTAATCAGTTAACCGATTAACGGGTGTGTGGAACACCCCTTGTCCATGGTGGGGAGCAGCCCCTGACCTGACCAGTAAGCATGACCCATTAAGGGTGATACTAACTAGTCAACTGGTTAATCTTTCACTTCCCTAATGCAAACACCTATAAACCGTATATGCATGCGTACGTATATACAACTGGGAAAGTGTGTATGTTATACATGTGACCCAATAGGAGTGAAGGGTGTCTGTGTCTCTCTCTCTTTCGCTCTCTCTCTCTCACATCACACACACACACAATTTTTAATACCTTGTTTATACTTAATATTTTTCCATAATCTCCTATGCAACATGTATCATGTTTTATACCCGTTTTTTTTTAAAAAAGGATCAGATCCATGAACAAAATCTCAGTGCTAACCTAGAACAGCCATCTTCTTGAATTCAGGAGTTAGTGTGGAACATGCTCAGACTCCTCTCTTAAATCATATTGGGGTCAGTCAACTTTATACAAACTTGAAATTTCAGTTATTGTGAACTTTCCATCTCCAAACAGTGTATCCTAATGGGTTTGTAGCAGTGACCTCAATAACTTCAAGTACAGTAAAGCCTTGTTAAGGAGTCTTAGTGTTGCCTTTGCCAGACATCTGCAAAATTAGTCATTGACAGGTTGCTGTGAATGTTTCAGATACTCTAAATAAATTTTGTCTTTAATGGATATAACGAGAAGCGTAGCATTATACAGAGACCGTTACACAAATAAAAATTCACATTTTAATTTCCTTCTAATATTTATTGTACTTGCTAATTCTATGTATTTTTTAATTTTTAACAGAAAATAATGCTTTTCCTGAATGCACAATCTGGCGAAATAATATGAAATGAGGCTGAGTTCTGCTAGGTATAAAAGAGGCTGATCCTATATCCTCTGAAGTCAGCAACAACGCTCCCATTGACTTCTCCGAGTGCCTGTGTGGGTGGCACGTCTAATACACTGTACCTTTCACTGTGGACTGTCTGGTCATCATTAGCTACTTCAGTGCAGTGTTCCCCCCATGACATTCTCTCAAGACCAATCCTTAGGATTTACTACTATTATTTAATCTTAAAAACATAGGATTTGCCAAACTCTGTCAAGTGATTAGCCTATCAAATGTGAAATCCCACTTCTAGGAGTGGCCAAAACCTGAGGTACAAGAGGAAGATGGATTTGATCTTAAAAAGAAAGGGATACACACAGATTGCTATCAGTGAAGTAAAAGAATAAACTGCAAGCATTTATGTCATGATAAACTGCTGAGTGACAAACAGACATGATCATTAGGAAGTGTATGAAGGTGCTGCAGGCAAAATTCATATATATATTTATTTATTTCCTGCGGGATGACAGAATAATGTCATCACATCATCAGTATCCACATGCCGCTGCCACCGCCTGACTCCGCCCTCAGCTTTTTGCTGTGGCCAGCCTCAGTGCCGTCCCCTCTGGGCATGGGCTGCTCCGGCTCCCACTTCATGCCCTGGGGGGCTAAGCCACCTGGGAGGAGCTGCTGAGGCTGGGTCCCCTCCACATTCCAAGCTCAACCCCTCCTCCCCGGTCACGCCAGGTCTTCTCCACCATCCGAGACCAGTCCCCATCCCTATCCTGGGCTGCATTGGGTCCCCTCTGCCATCTGAGCCCACCCCCCATCCCGCCCCAGGCTGTACCGGGCCATCCAGGCCTGATCTACCTACCCTAGCCTCCTCACCCCTTCTTCTGAGACCCCACACCCCTAGCCTGCTCCTGTCCCCTAACCCCCGCCAGACACCTACCCCAAAGAGAGGGGGGTTGGCGAGCATAGCGAGCAGGGGGTGCAGCCCGCTAGTGTGTGTGTGTGTGTGTGTGTGTGTGTGTGTGTGTGTATATATATATATATATATATATATAAAAAACAAAATGTGTGTGTGTGTGTGTGTGTGTGTGTGTGTGAGAGAGACAGAGACAGAGAGAGACTGAGAACTTTTTGCTGACTGTTTTGAAACCAGATTCAATGCAGGAAGAGTCCTCAGGGTCAGCTATACAAAAAAAAAACCAAACAAACAAACTACAGACAAGATGGCTTGCTTGATGGAGACTTTCTCGTTATGGTCAGAAAGTCATACATTTGTGGTTTATTTTAGATTCCCTATCACCTCTTCAGTTGGAACTGTTGATGTCTGCTAACCCTGTTATAGCTAAGGACCTGTTGTTGCTATAGCTAAGGGCCTGATTTAAAAATCTTAAGCTTATATCTTTGCTTCTAAATATTTACTCATGCTTGAAGCTTGGCATTCAAGAGCTTTTGTTTACATTTTTTTTCACTGAAATCTACTCTATGTTTTGACATGTTTGTTTGTTTGCTTATGGATATGTTTGTGTAAAATAAAATCATACTTTGCGATTACCTAACGATACCAAATTTTGCATAAAGAGTCCTGCCACTTAAATTATCTGACTGCACTACTTTTTACACTGGAATATGCTGGTTGAAAGGTTTAAATAATTATATTTGTTTTTCACCAGAAAAAGTCTAGACTATTATGATTAGAGTCCATAAAAAATTTGCTAACAAAATTAAAATTGAGTCACCTATTCAATTGTCATTTTAGTGCAAAGAAAATTTTTACTGTTACAAATCACAAAATAATACAAATTAGTTATGGAAAGAGTAATGGAAGCTTTACGAGTTCTGATTCAAATGTACTATGTATGGTAATTATTCAATAAAATGAATAATGTTAGAAGCTGAAATCTTACAAATGTAAAGCTGTTCTTTTACTTCCTTTTTGCAAGCACATTCATAAAAAATTCTATTTTATATATATATTTAATTTCTTTAACTTTCTTATAAGTGTAATCTACGCAAAATCACTTTGCCCCTCATGTTTTGCCTGCTAGTTTCAAATAAGTTGCTGTTGTACTTTTTCAAATTACATGAGGGGAAAAAAGAGTACATTGTAACAATTCTGAATGCTTTGTGACCTTTGTTGTGTTGAAGTTAGCTATGGTTAAATTATAGAAAATATATTTATCTTAAAAAAGCACAAGAACACTTAAAAGTAAATGCTGCCTTAGAATCAGTTAAGTTAGCTGTGGTGAGATTCAGTTTTGCAGCTTAATTAGAGCTCAAATTTGAACATTGTTCCTACTTCAGTACAAGTTCAGAAAAGGTTATTAAGATCCATTCAGCAAAGTAAGTGATATGGCTGATTCACTCTTCCTCACATCCATGTTAATTGTTTGAAAAAGATTGAACTGGATTTTTGCAAAATATGATTGTTTTGACCTGCCAAAATTCTGCAACTGAAAATTCTTATCTAGGATTAATTACATGAATAGCCTCAAAATATTGTGTGTATATGTAGCCCATTTCATGGCTGCTGGGACATGCATGTTGGCATAATTACATTCATGCACAAAGTGCTGGCTCTCCTTTCTTCCTTCTGGCTCTTTCTTGTGACCCAACAGGAATTGAAACTTACTATTAGGGCTTGTCTACACTGGCAAATTACTGTGCTGAAACTTTATCACTCAGAGGTGTGAAAAATCAACCCCCTGAGCGCAGCAAGTTTCAGCACAGTAACTTGCCAGTGTAGACAGACACTCACTGCTGGGAGCTATGGCCCCTTGTGGAGATGGTTTTCCTAAAGTGCTGGGAGCGCCACAACCAAACTGTTATGATGTTACAAGTGGTACTTTAAAAGGTAAAGAAAACTTTAGAAAATAGGATTTTAGTATGGTTCTATCTGCTTACCATCTCACAAGTACATAAGGACGCATGTCACAATATTCCTGCCTTTTTGACAGTAATACAAAGCTGGCTGGTCTAATTTTATCAGCCTAAAGTGAGAATTCAGACACAGGCTGCTTCACTGTCTATCACCCCCTTGTTGTGCTTGGATATTGTAGAGGAGCCAAATTCTGCTCTCAGTTATATATCGGTAGCTCTTTATTTATAATGTGTAGACTTAGAATACATCTAACATTTAGTGGTAGTTGCATGTATCCATTGTATTTGTTTTGTAGGTGAGATTTTGCTCTCTGATTGGCACTACTAAGCTCTATTGCTATCCATAGCATTGATCTGTAGAGATGCATACATTACGTATTCTGCATATGTTCCTCATGCAAAACTTCCACTGGGAGAACATGTGAAGAGCCTTGGAAGAATGATGCTGTTACTTTTTATTTTGGTGTTTATAGAGAGCACAGAGACATTAGTATCCTAGAAGCATATTAAAACCATGTTAAACTGATTGCCTTGTTCAAAGGGATGGTTTAGAGGGGAAATGCAATTAAAAATCTGGATAAATGGTGAGCTGTTCATGTGGTTGTCACCTGGGAGAGCAGTTGGCTCAGTCTGGTAAGTGAGAGAGAGTGCATGGGGGCAGAAATAAGATTACCAGGCAAGTAAAATGATGGAGTGAGACAAAGGAGTTAGTAATGATGTGGGAAGATGATTGGACCCTACCACCTGGGCTTTGGAACTTCTTCCTTTATTGGGTAAACTGTTGGATGCTCAAAGAAACTCTTGCTGGACAGTAAGAGTTGGGCCCAGGAAAGTTGAGGAGGCACCAGGAGAATGTTATGACATTTTCAGTTTTATTGTCAAACACTCTGTTCAGCTTCAAGAGAGCACTTACAATCCTCCCAACTCTCTCTGCTGTCCAGTGTGAGCCATGCAGCAGGGAGGCGCTCTCACTATGAGATTACTATGTAAATAAGAGGGGAGTGTAGTCCATTAAGGGAAGAGTTAAATATGGGGACGAAATCTGCTTTCACCTGTAGCCATGCTGATCCATTGACTTCAGTACATTTACATGGATATAAACTGAAGGGCAGAATTTTGTTCTGAAAACTGATCCCTGATCTTGTTCTGTGAGCAAGAACTCTCTGAAATCACTGGAAGACTGATGGGGCATCTGCCCTGCACTGGCCTTTTAAGGGTTAAAACTCAGCCCTGGGAGAGGGCTGCAGCTGTAGAGCCAGCAGCTGTGGCCAGTATGAGCCAATTAGGACCCAGCTAGGAGCTGCATAAATAAAGGCTCCTGGAGGGGTAGAGACAGACAAACTCTTGCACTAGTTGAAGAGCAGGAGTGATTTGGCTGCTAGGAAAGCTGAAGGTTTCCTGTGGCAGGCAGAGCTGGTGAGCTCTGGCTGGACTTCACTCCCAGGCTGCCGGGCCTGAGAGTACTAGAGCTGTAGTTAGAGCAGAGCAGGACAGGGAAAAGTCAGGCAGTTGGGGAAGCTCTGGCTAGGCAAGTTCCCAGGCTGCAGGGCCTGAAGCAAGGCCTGAGTGTACTAAGGCTGCAGAGAAGCAGCAAAGTAGGCAAGTCCAGGGCTGGATGAAGGGGGGAGGGGATAGCTGGGCAGCTGCCTGGGCTGCCAACCTATAAGGGGTGCCTGATTGGAGTGGTAAGGGGTGCTGCATGCCCACTGCCTAGGGTGCAGCTATGGCTCAGTCTGACACTGGGCAAGTCCACACCCCCTTGGAGGGTTGCCAGGTGTCCCATATTGACCTGGACAGTCTGGTATTTTTGCCTCCTGTCTGGTTTAAAAAAAATTCAGAAAATACCGGACACCTAAAATGTGCCCCCCCCCCCCCCCCCAAGCGAGGAGTAGGGTTGCTAGGTGTCTGGTATTCTACTAGACAGTCTGGTATTTGTGCTCTTTGTCTGGTTTAAAAAAAAATCAGAGTACTGGACATGTGCAGTGTCCGGTATTCTCTGATTTTTTTTCTGGTTGTGCACGGGATGGAAGCCTGGCATGGGCATGGGGAGCGGCTGGGAGGTGGGGCTGCCATCAGTGCTGAGAGCCTGTGATTGCACAGAAGCCAGGCGTAGGCGGGGAGAGTGGCTGGAAGTCCCAGCCACTCTCCCTGCCCCCACCAGGCTTCTGTGCAATCACAGGCTCCCAGCACTGTGGGTGGTCCCTCCTCCCAGCCTGGGAGTCCCAGCTGGTAGGTGGGGCTGTGATCACAGTTCTGGGTGCCCCAGAAGAGGGAGGTTTATTATCCTGTGTTCCTTTCCCTGCCCCCCTAACCAAAAAATACCACGTGTCCGGTATTTTTTGGGAGACCATCTGGCAACCCTAGTGAGGAGGCGAAAATCCCAAGTGCTTACCTGGTTCCGCAGGGGAGCTGTCTGGCCCGGAGCAGGGAGACAAGATGGCGGATGGCTGCCAGCAGCCTGTTAGGGCCAAAAAGCCTCAAAAGGATTTCTTAAAGGGGCCATCCTATTTTTTATTTTATTTTATTTTTTTTTTTTGCCTAATAACTCTCGGGGTCCCCTTTTTTTGCTCAACAACTTTGGCCTCCCCCCTTTTTTCCCCTCAACATAATTTTTTCCCTGGTGGTTTGTTTTGGGGGGGAGGGGGTTTTGGTATTTTTGGTTAAACCATCTGGCAACCCTACCCCCTTGCCAGTGATGAGTAGCCATTTTAAACTGCAGTTTGCCCCTGAGGTAAGGGGTAGATGAAGACTGGCAGTGGGTCACTGAGGCAAGGGGGTTGGGAATTCCCAGAGGGGGAGGACCCAAGAGTGCAGAGACTTGGGGAGACACCATCCAGAAGGGGTGCTCCAGCACCGAGAAGCTAATTCCCACAGTGACCAGCAGGGAGGCTCCCCTGGGGTGAGTCTGCCACATGACAGACATAAAAACTAAAACCAGGATATTACCTAAGCTTTTTATCTCTGAGTTCATTTACTTTTCTTGGTTTACTCACACCATTACATTACTTAAATGAAGATTTTTTTGTTGTTGTGTTTTAATACCCACAGTAATCAGAAAAGCAGCCAGTATAAGTTTACTCCATCCCCTTTATTATACTAAAAAAGTCACTAGAAATGTCTCTTTTTTTTTAACCAGTGTCCATTTTAAATATGTATTTAGCGATACACTTAGAATGTAGATATGTAATGGAATCTTCTAGACAACAGCCTGTTTATTATGCTTATGTGATTTCAGCATTAAGACTTCATGTGATTGCCTTGCAAATTTAATAAAAATTCTTTCCAGACAGCTATATAATTATCACCACACATAGGGGCATGTGTCTATGCACGCAAAGGAGAGAGAATGTGTATGTGTGTGTGTTGGATTAAGAATGTAGAATAAATGTAAATGTTACTGTGCAGTGGCATTATGGATGAATGCAAAAAAGCTCACTCTGAGGGTACCAACATAAATCCTTAGTTTGTGTGTGAATGCACTTGTTTAAATTTATGTATACGCACACACTTTCTATTAAAAATAGTTAAGGTTAATGTTATCACACAGCATAGTCCTTACCATTGTATATTAGATAATTATATTAAATATAATTAATGTAATTATATGCAAATAATTAAGTATAATTATTTTATATAAAATACAATAGATCAGTGGTGGGTGGCTGGTGGGCTGCTGAGACCCATCCAAGTTCTACGTGTGGCCCATGAAACATTTTGTTTACCATTGCCCAGGTACAGGGTTGCCAGATTCTGTTGGTTACCATCTGCAGTTTTTTCTTATCAGTATTACCAAAGTGACACAACTGTAAAGCAAGAGCACTTGAAGTGAGGTGCATGATGATTTTATACAACATGGATTGTGAGAGCTGTGTGTTCCTTCTGCATCCAGTCGACACACCTTGCAAAATCTAGGTACACAAGCGCAGTTAGCAAACTACACTATTCCAGGAAACTTTCTTGGTTACAACAGTCTTGCAGCCCATTGAGATGGAGGGCCACACATAGGGCCCACTCGCTAGCCTAGGTTGCTAGCCAAAAGAGACTGCTATTTTTCATTTCACATAGACTAATAGTTAGTTGTCAAGAATCACACCTTATTTATTTTTGTATTTAGAGTCTTTGTTATATTTGAATATATTTTTCTCTCCCAACTCGTAACACTTCAGTAGAGTGTACACATATATCTACATAACAGACAATATTAAAACATGACTGCTTGAAAGAGCCTTGTCACACTTACTCTTCCACTATTTTTTACACTGGAGGAGCCTTGCTGATGGTAGCAATGTTGCAACCTTTTGACCAAAATCTCTACCCTATACAGAACCAGACTGAGCATTAACTGTTTCAGGAGTAGGTGAAAGAATTTACATCCCAGTATCTATTTGGAGAAATGGATTTTTGCACATGTAAATTGTCGTGCATGACCAAGCACTGGTGTTAGTGATTTCAGATCACAGCTGTTTATATGTGTGTATCCACAAATAGAGACTACTAGGCTAAGAGTTGAATATGTGGCTAACTGGAAGCAAGAATATTAAGATTATTAAAAAAAAACTACAAAAAATGTTATCCAGAGATATTACAAGCAGTGTGGCTTCCTTAAGTATATATTGGGTCCAAATGAATAAGAGATTGATTGTTTTCTTTAAGCAGAATCTCTTGCAAAAAAAAATAGTAGAATGGTTAGATTAAATATCTTCTGGCCTACATTTTGGCCTCAAATGCAGATCCAGTGTTCCCATTCATGTCTGTAGGACCCCCACATACATATTCAAGACCACAGTTTGACCCTACTTTTTAATCTGTCTGCTTAAAAAAAAAAAACCACATTGACTTTGTATTCTCCAACCTTGGACTTAGTGAATTTGCTATGGTTTAAAAATATGAAATATGTGAGGGCTTCACTCTGAGTTTAATAGAGCATGAAGATTACTGCTTATTTCTCTCTGTTTCCCTTTGTTTCTTGATAAGGTAATTACTCCATCCCTATCCAAACTGCGTATTGCTAACCCTTGAACCATGGTGCTTATTACAGAGAAAATCCATCAATAAGAATTAGTTCAGTTTAGCAATTAAATCGCTGTGTAATTGTGAGATTATATGATTTCACAATGTGCCTTGGAATGGAGTGGATTTCTCTGCTCTGATTATAATTATACAAGTCTGGTGTGGCAACAAGGTCACAGTTATTTTAAAAAGGGATGTGTTTAGCAGCGATGAAATGAATTCTGTGTCAACAGAAGGAAAAAGTCAGCCTCCAAAGACCTAAAAATTCCCATTCCTTTAGGATAGCTTTTTGCCTTTATGGTCCTTCCAAACAGATGATGGTAAACCTTTGCTTTGTAGAATGTAGCACATGACAGTGTCCTTGGATATCACATATTTATTACCTGGACTATGGGTATGTTGCTGTCTTCAACAAATTATGTTTTACTGGGAAGGTCATGGCTGGGCAAGTGGAGTCATTCATGGTCATGAAGGTTGTGGCAGGGCAGATGTCATCTGCATTCCTGACAGAGCATTTTGAGTCCATCTTTATCCTGGTTCACTTTCTTTGATCCCAATCAATATAGTCGTGTGCATAGAACCATCACTACAATGACTTCCTTCTGTGGTGAGCAAAATGCGAGTATCTTTATTGATTTTATTGGCGCGCTCTTTTATTAACACTGAGTTCATTGCAAAAAACCCCTAAGAAATGCAAAATAATAACTAGAAGACTAGATAAGTTCATGAGGCAAGGATTCAAAGAAGAGATAGCTAAATTCATGGAGGATAGCCATGGTTATTACTAGAATGGGCAGGGATGGTTTCTGTAGCCTCTCTTTGCCAGAAGCTGGGAATGGGCACCAGAGGTGGATCACTTAACGATCACCTGTTCTGTTCATTACCTCTAAAGCACCTGGCATTGGCCACTGTCTGAAGACAGGATGCTGGCTACTGATGTGAACGGGTAACTGGTTAATCAGTTACCTGGCAGCAGCCTCCTACCCCACACCCCCAGGGCCTGCCATAGGTGGAGGACTGCTCCAGTCCCACTGGGCTCCCCACGCAGGGCTACCAGTCAGCGGTCTGCCCTGCACAGCTGGCGGCTGGGCTGGGAGTCAGCCCTGGACGCCAGCAGCCATCCTCACACAGGCAGCTGCTGCCAGCTGGACTGGAACCGTTCTCCGACTGGGATTCCGCTTAGTTGGTTAACTGATTAAAGGTTAAATGTTTACATCCCTAATACAGGCTTAGGTAGAACTTTGGTCTGACCCAATATGGCTGTTCTTATGTTATTTATAATTTATTTGTAACCTTTGATAAGACTGACCATACAACATTGATTTGTAGGATCTGACACAAATAGGTGAGGATGACTTTCTGTGGTTCTGTATTTCTTTCTGAGAAGTTTCAGAGGATGGTGATGGCTACTTGTTCATCTGCCCCAAGATTCTTAGGGTTTGCCTTTTGTGTTCAGTGTATTTGAGTCATGTAGGTGAGTGGATTTTTTTCATGCCCTGATTAAGCAGTCCCTGTTACTGATGTAGAATATGATTGGTGAAGTGTGCCTGGCTCTTTGGAATGAGACCAGCAGCCTTAGGCCTAATGTTTACTATGAAAAAAATGTGTTCTTACTACATGTTAGTTAACATGGGCTAACTAACACCAGAAAAAATCCTAATGAAAACAAGATACATTATAACATATGTTAGTAGATCAAGGTACACCCTAGCTCCCCCCCCCCCATTCTTTTTTTTTTTTATCTGCTAATGTGGGAAAGTTTCGAACTACTTTGTCCTCCATCAAGATTTGCATTAATTACCATGTGTTATTTAATGTGATAAAAAGACACTTTCTTTTCTAGTGAAGGTACTTACACCTGTGGCATAATATATGATCCTAACTTCTCTTGGATTTCCAACTACAATATGAACACCAGAGTTCAGATTTCCTGGTCAACTGGATGCCCTCTGGAACCAAAGTCCTTAATCAGGCAGCAGGACAACCAACTAAATGAAAAAGATAAATACTGTACTTCTGCTTCAGCCTTGGGGGTTGGGGCTGCAGCTGGAGGGTGGAGAGAGGGAGGTCAGGGTTCTGGAGGAAGGGCCTTGGGGCTTCAGAATCTCACAAGCACTGGGACCCAGGGATTTAGATGGGGGTGGGCACCCTGGGACTTGGGACTTCACCTCCATTCATGGTTGGCAGGAAGAAATGGAGCAGGAGCAGAGGAATGGTAGGGAAGAGGGCAGAGAAAGGACCAGGAGTGGGTGAAGCGGGGGTGAAGAGAGGCGGGGCAGAGGACAGAGGGGGTTGGCCTGGCCCTTCCCAGGCAGGGAGGGGGGGAGAGGAGGGGAAGAGGGAGGGCTGGCGGCCCCCTGGGTCCTTCCTCACTGGGTGCCCCTGATTTATATGGGAGTATAGACGAGCCCTGAGTTTCTCTCAGAATGCCTTTCTAGCTACCTGTGCTGAGTGAAGAGGGGGAGGGGGCAGAGCTAGTTGCTCCTGTCAGTGAACCAGAGTGTGCAATGTAGTGTGCACTTGAAGTAAGACATTCCTGCAATAAGTGCTGATGAAATAGCACATCTGTAGGGAATAGATCTAAATATTTTACTACAGGATTTGGCTCTCAAACAAAAGTACAAATTGATTGCATACATATATTGTGCCTTATCCTGCTCCCAATTAATCAATTAACTTGTAGTACTGTTCCATTTTATTATATAGACTAGATTTACACCTTATTGGAAGAATTTGGCCTTTGAACTGTAGTTTTTAATTTCTCATGAATCAAGATTTTAACAATCCTATTGAATGTACAGACTACAGATGTTTCTCTGCAGCTTAATTTGCCTTTGCCATCCTTAATTTTTTAAGGCTGATAAACAAGAAAAAAAAATCTATTTTCACAGTGTAATTCTACAAAGAATGCATAGGCTCCTCTTTTCATGAAATAGCGAGTGAACAGTGAAACAAAAATGGAGCAAGATAGGGCATTGTCTCATCCAATATTGTAGTTATAGTGAAGCTTCTTTCCAGCAACAGTTAACATATCAACCATCTTTAAGTGTTTGTAAAAATGACGAGACTTCAGATGCATTTGTTTTGTACCAATATGTGTCAGCAGATTATCGTAGAAGATAGATAAATGTCTGGAATGAACAGAGCAATTCTTACAATAAACAGTGCATCAAACAATGTGTGTCTGTGTCAGAAATAAAAAAAAAAACCCTTAAATGCTGCTCTGTTGCCATTTGTGACACTCATAGAGCGTATTCAGAACAATACTGTCTTCTCTACAAACTGCCCACAGTTTTAATTGTAAAACATTTCACATAGAGAGATTGCTCTCTGTTTCTTTCTGTTATGTTTTCACTCTGCCTGCTCGCCTTAAGGAATCTCCCTATTTTTATGATCGTGGACCAGGAAGAGGGGTCAGTGAGTGCAGTTCAGTTTGGGTGTTTTAGATGAGGCTATCAACTGTTCCAGTTTTAATTCATTGACCTTCTTGAATGACTTACAAAGCTGACTGATGGGTTTTCATCCCTGATCCTGGTTTCTAATGAGGAAAACCCTCATAAATGAACATCTGGTGAAGAGACTCTTTTGCTTTAGGAGGAAATACACTGAAGTTATGTATGATCTGTCTTGCTGCTAAAGTGTAAACTGGAGATTAGATAGAGGGATGTTTTGCATTACAGTTGTTTTGGGATCTTGACATGTAAGGGCTGGTTTGCTTCATAGGCCAAGGAAACATCTTGGCTGGGACTGCTGTTACTTTCAGTGCTAATGCAATTTTGTGAAAGAACAGTGGGTGTGAACCATTGCCTATAAGCTGTTGAGATCATGAGGATTGATCAAAAATTTCTGTGCTGACTGAGCCACAAACTTTTTGGTCTACATTTTTTATTTCTTGGGATACTTTGTTTCACTCTCTCCAATGTTCACTAAAATGCCTTTAATTTTGGATAATGTGGTTTGCCTTATCAGGAGAAAGTGTATTTGAATGATTTAATAAAGCTGTGAGGTTTGCTTGGAGTGATTATTCAGAATGGGTGATTCAGCTACTGAATTGAAAATGCAATTGGGCTTTGAAGCTTTTATACCATGAAGCTGTTTTTAAGCAGTGAATTAGTGAGGCCTCAGCATTTCTAAAAGCTGAAATGTATTAGGCAGAGCCTTCACTTTTGAGTGGAATAAACAGCTATGGGGTAGGAATAAGTATTTACTACCAAAATGCTCAAGACATTCCACACATGAAACTTTGGAAAATGAATGTCCAAGGGATCTTCACTTCCCAGCAGCAGCAAATTTTATATACTTTTGCTTACTGCTCGTAACACCATGAGAGTAATGTCACTAGTATAAACTGCCTTTGCCAGGGCCAGAGCTATGCAGTTTGAGCACTGTGTATAAGTTATGATCCTGTTCCCTGTAAGCTGTGTGTGATTGCATAGCAGCTATTAAGCATCACACAGGCGCTAAGGGAGCCCAGCCATGGAGAATCTGCCATGGCCAGGGGAGAGGTGCCCCAACCTGACCCAAACCTAGACCAGCCCTTGCCCTGGCAGGGCCAGGGGACAGGTGCCCTAGCCTCAGCCCAGTCCCCAACCTGCTGTGGCTGAGTGACAGGCACCTCTCCATTGGAGTAACTTCTCTTCAGAAAACAAAGTGGAAGAGAGGTATTTCTGTTCTCAGATAGCAATGAAAATTTGCAGTGGATGTTTCTCAATGATTTTATCCAGCCTGAAAAAACTCCGCACTGTTCTCACATAAGAGATAGCAACCCTAGAGACAGGCCCTGTGGAGTGCTGAAGATCTGAGGCAGCCCCTGAAGTTAAAAGGGGTTTCCAGTGTGCATAGTCACTGTAGATGTTCATAGTTGTAGTTTTTGTTTTTACTAAATAGAAGGCAGTTTTAGATAAACACTTGTAACCAATAATGCACCTTTTGTTTAGCTAGTGCTATGCAAGGTAAAATCCCAGAGGAAATACGAAAATGTGGAAATTCATTATGAATTCTTTTTTTTCACATCTCCTGTGATGTGCTGTCCTATCTGTCAAATTGGTAACAGGTTTTTGTGTGTAATTAGGGATGTTAAATTTTGATTAATCAACTACTGGAGTAGTCGACGGAATTTCCATTGACTACTCGATTAGTCAGTAAGGAGGGTGCTCGCTATCCATTGCGGCCCGCAGCTTTTGTACATTTCAAAAGGAGAGGCACAACAGTTGGGACCCCGCAGTCAGGACCCCTCCCATTTCAAAGGAAGAGGTGCAGCAGTCCAGAGGGCAGACTATTCCTGACTGCTGAGCCTCTCCCTTTGAAATGTACAAGAGCCACTTGCAGCAGACATCAAAATAAGTACCTAGATTTTCAAAAGAGCTCACTTGAAAATACTTTTCTTCCATTGGGAAATGCTTCTTACGAGCAAATGGTGGTCTAGTGATCTGAACACAGGACTGGGATCTACAAACTAGGAATGTAAGAGGTTCACTGGTTACCCCATAAGCAGGCGGCTTACTGGCCTACTTACAAAGTAATGGTTAACTGGCCTGACCGGCTGGACCCTGCCTGCAGCCACCAGGGACTCAGCCAGAGCAGAGCCCTCACCCCACTCTAGACTTGTGGAGCAGCTTCTCCCTGCCCCTGCCTCACAGAGCAACCCCCAGTTGTGTAAATTATGGTTACAATTGTGTAAATTATTTTGACACATCATGAGAAAATTAAATAAAGAAAAATACATAGCCTTCTGGACGAAGAATCAGTAATTTAATTTATGTGGAATTGGAATGAAGAGCTGGTGGACCACACTGGAGCAGCTTTTCATACAAATTGTCACTCTGCTTACTGTCATCACTCATTCCTTTCTATCACAAGTGTTCTGCTAAACACAATCTAAAAGGCCTTCAACCTTTGTGTTGGTATATTTCAGATTTCAGACTCAGGCTTCAGGTCCTAACGCATAAAGTATCTTCTGAAAACTAAAGATGCAGTTGTCATCAAGTCATTGAGTATAAAAGGGGGCTGGAGTATACTCTAAGGCTGCGTCTAGACTGGCATGATTTTCCACAAATGCTTTTAACGGAAAAGTTTTCCGTTAAAAGCATTTGCGGAAAAGAGCGTCTAGATTGGCACGGATGCTTTTCCGCAAAAGCACTTTTTGCGGAAAAGCGTCCCTGGCCAATCTAGATGTGCTTTTGTGCAAGGAAGCCCCGATCGCCATTTTAGCCATCGGGGCTTTTTTGAGCAAAACAATACCGCGTTGTCTACACTGGCCCTTTTGCACAAAAGCTTTGAGCAAAAAGGACTTTTGCCCGAACGAGAGCAGCATAGTATTTGCGCAAGAACACTGACGATCATACATGAGATCGTCAGTGTTCTTGCAGAAATTCAAGTGGCCAGTGTAGACAGCTGGCAAGCTTTTCCGGAAAAGCGGCTGATTTTCTGGAAAAACTGGCCAGTCTAGACACAGCCTAATCCTTTCCTTACAGAAAGTCAGAACTCGTACACTGATAGCATGCTGTGTATTGGATCAAAGACCATTAAAAAAAAAAGGATTAGAACATTAATTTCAGGCTGTTATAAATGCTGCATAAAGTTAACAAATTTTTAGAATTCCTACTGTTGCCTCTCAGCTTTCTAAATAAACATCTTGGATTAGAAATTGAAAAGTCAAGTAGTACAGACAGTTAAGTCAAATGTAATTCCACAGGAATATCCAGGGTTACCAGAGGGGGCGCAGGGTTCAGGGCAGCCCTGCCCATTGCAGGCTCCACCTCACCCTGTCTCTGCTCTGCCTTCCCCCCGCCCCTGAGTGATCTGAACCAGGAGATAACCAGGGAGCCTGGCAAGGGGTGGTAGCAGGGGTCCACACACTCTGCCCCCCACCCACACTCACCACGGCGGTGAGAGCCAGAGTGACCCGGAGCATAGCGGGATGGGGGATGGGCAGCAGGGTGGAGTGGAGCGGAGCAGGCTACTGGGTCGCTCTGGCTCCTGCTGCTGTGGTGAGTGCAGGGGGGCTAATCTCTTGCTGCTACCCTATGCCTGGGCCCTATCCAGAGGATAGTTGAGGCAGCCACCGTGAGGCCCCCCCCCAAAGTTTGGGACTAGGGACAGCTCTGGTTTTACTGCCACTGGTGCTTCTGTTGATGGAGGGCTGCAGTCTTCAGGGTTATCAGTGTTAGGGAGAAGTGTAAAAACAACATTTAAAGGTGATCAAGCTGTTACGAAATTATATCACATGTAGGCAGGTACCTTGCAGTCAGATAGACATGCTACTATGGGGGGGGGGGGGGCGGGAATCAGAGAGAGAATATTGACAATGCTGTCGTTATTGCAAGAATGAGATGGGATGTTTCTGCCTATCAGCTGTGAATGTGCATCACAACAAAGATCTTAGAGTTCACACTGTGGAGAAAGGAACTTTGGGTTTTTTTCTCAGTTCTCATCATTCAAGTTTATTGACTCTTCATTTAACAATATAATCACACTGCTTTCCTGTGCATGAATTGCTTATAAATATTTGGAGTCTTAGGTTCATGGTAGTTACAAATCACACCACCACCAACAAAAAACAATAAATATCTAAACCTCCATATTAGATATCCTCACTCTGGTACACAACTGACTGAAATGTTGGTCTGCAGTTTAGGGGCCAACCCCACTCGCCCTGAAGTCAAAAGGATGTTTGTTGTTAATTTCAGTAAAAGCTAGGATTGGACCTTGTTCACCTCATTTTGGCAATGGGTGAAGTGATTTATTTTAATTTAATTTAATTTTATTTTGCATAGTGCTTTCTGATCATTTGTGTCAGTTGTTCCCTCATAGTTTATATTAAACATCAGTGGGAGCAATGCAGGTGCATTACACAAAAAAGAAGTCTTTTGAGAAGCTGCTCTGCAATGGCCTTAAAGAGCAGTTATATAATTGGAGTGGGAGTGGCAGCTGTCACAGGTGCAGATAAAACCTTTAATAGGGTATTGGCAGGTTCAGGGAGCTGGTAAAGGGATGGGAGAGCCTTTCCCACTTGGTCACCAGTTCAAGTGCAGACCAGATCAGGAGCGACTGAAAGTTGATACCAGCTACAAGTAACCTACCTCAATTGAGCTAGGAGATCTCACTTATTTTCTAGAGGACTGTTGTCACATCACAAAGCCACTGCCTCAACTGGCACCATCCAGGCAATTCATTAAAGAGGCCAAGGACTTAATAGATTTGAGGCTGAACTAGCTACACAACTCTTAATGGAGGTCCCTCTGGATTAGGATTGGAACAGTGAATGGAAGCTGGAGCTGCAGCTGGCCATGCCTCACCTGTTCTGTAAATAGAGGAATTCAGTCTCTAGTCTCTAAATCTGCCTCTTCTCATACACACTGAATTCACTAATAAAATAAAAATTTAAAGGAACACATACAAATTAAATTCCATATACTTGAAAATGAACAAAGTTGTTTGATACCAATATGCAGAAACTGAACACACACAACTGCTACTACATGGGACTTTCCATATTCCTTTTGTTATTTTTTACAGTTTGAGGCCTTTGGTTACTTTTCTCTGATACTAATTCCTGGGCAGGCCTGCTGATGGGAGGAAAGGGGGGAGGGGGCAACGGCCCCGGGGCCCAGCAATACAAAAGATCCTGCAGCTTTTGGCTGCCATCACTGCTACTGTGGCAGCTGTAGCCCTGGGCTCTTTAAATTGCCCCCAGAGCACTGCATGGTACACTGCAGGCAGTGCTAAGGGCTACCTGGGGTGGGCGCAGTGCTCTCTGTGTGTTACTGGTGACTGCTTCTTCCCAGCTGTGTCCCTTCAAATAATGAACATGCAAATATGCAAATAAACATTACCGGTCTGCTAAAAGCCTCGGACCCCAAAGCTTTCCAGTGCCTGCCCTAACCCCTAGAGCCCCCACCACTCCACTATCCCCCAGTGCCAGCCACTGACCCCAGTGCCAGCCCCCAATATTAGCCCCATCCCCAGAACCCTCCCCACTACTAGCCCTGCCCCCAGAGCCTCCCAGTGCCCGCACCCGTCTCCGGCTGCCCCAGTGGCCCCCCCCCCCAGTATCAGCCCCCCACCCCTTAGAATTCCCTAGTACTAGCCCCATCCTCAGAGCCCCTTAGTGCCAGCCCCCGCCTCTTAGAGCTCCCCGACCCCCAAGCACCCCAGCACTAGCCCTGCCCCTGGAGCCCCCAGTGCCTGTCCTGCCCACCTCACCTAGCCCTACGCTGCCTCCCAGCTGCTAGCTGAGCACGGTTGCCCGAGTCACGGCTGCTCTAAGGCTGTCGTGCCCGGCTCTGCGTGGCCCTCCTGCCGTGCAGCAAAGCACTTTTCATGTGTCTGGGAAGAGACCCTGCCCCTGCCTGGTGCTGGTTGGCTGAAAGACAGGGCAGGACATGTTTCTCCCAACAGCCATGGCGGGAGCGGTGTACCCCAGCCCAGGCCTCCATAGCTGCCGTGGCCCAGCAGCCAGAGGTCCACGGCTGACCGGCAGTTTGGAACCACTGCTTTAACCCACTGTGCTATTTCACCTTAATGTCAGCAAATCAGTGATTATCTGAATATAGACATATTTATGGTCCCTGTGTTCAGGACCATTTAGAACTTTACCAGTCGTGGCTCCTTTTTCTTTCATTGAAACATAAAGGTGATTCCTCAGGTGCTGATAGCAAGAAGGATCCTTTCTGTGAAATTCTCGCCCAAGCAGGGAGCCAATCTGACATCTTAGGTGTGAAAGTTGGCAGGTCTCCTGCAACACCAATTTGTTTTGGAAGGAAGTGAGATTCAGAAAAGCTATCCTTTTTTTCTCATCATAACACTAAACCCGTGCTTATGTATCACACTTATATGTTTGCTTGTTTTTATGCATAAGAGGCTAGAGTCTAACATACTTGTAATACAATGGACTTTTTGTTCATGGGACATCCAAACAAATCACCAAATCCATCAAAGAGTAAAAGACCTCTCCCTTATGAGGCCATTATTTCTGGACAGCGGAACTGATTAGATCCGAGTTCCTCAAACTGGGGCGTGTCAGCCTGGAGGGGCTCAGAGGAATTTTCAGAGGGGGCGTGGCTGGGGACCTGGCCAGCCTCCACGAAGGATGAGGAGGGAGTGCCACTGAGTTCCACTTCTGGCCCTGGCCACAGCTAGCAGCCTTGTGCCCAGGACTCTGTGCTTGGGGCCCTGGCTTCTGACCCAGGCCCACAGTCAAGTCTCCACCCTTGACCCCAGCTATAGCCCCGTCCTTGGCCCCGGTGCCCTTGTCTGCAAAGTCTCTTGTTGAAAAGTTGCAGTCAGTTTTCAGGCTGCAGAGAATAACTGTAAATCCTATTTTTTCCCTCAAAAGGAGAAAGAATTTTAAAACTGCAATCTGAGAAACTGGTAACGCAATATATTATCTTATATGACACACCAGGGATGTCTTAACTATTTATATAAAACCTATCCCTTTTGACTGATGAAATTTATTACTGCTTAATATTGATGCCATTTTGACTTTATTGTTTTTAATAGAAAGTGGGAGTGCAATTTTTATTCTGGATGAAGCAGTAAATGAGATCTAGGTGATGATGTAGTTTGCATTTATCATATCTTTAATAGGGATTTATTTTTACCAGGTTTAAAGGGACACTGTCAAGGCCCAAAACTGATCCACCATTTTTTAATCTGTATAATTGCATGCTGTTCAATACATGTGTCAGCATACGTTTCCTAAAGAATGGCTGGTACCTAGCAGTGTGAATTATCCTTTCATACTGAATCAAAGCCTTAGTGTGCCTTAGTTATTTTTTGGCTAGAACTTCCTATTAATGGATAAGTAGGACACTCAGCACATATGTGAGAAGAAGAGGAAATAATGGTGAAGAAACAGATTTCAATTTCAGATTTCCAAAGAATTTTTCTAAACAACAGTTTGTAAAAACAAATGTTTGGAATGTTGAAAAATACATTGGCAGGGACCTTCATGTTAGCACGGCACGCAGATGGGCTGAGGAGGCTGCCTTTGGGATGCAGAAAATGCAGGTTCAAGGTTGAATCAGCACTAGAATGCAGAGGAAGTGGTGCTGAAATCTTGGGAGCTGTTCTAGAAAGCTTTCAGTCCTACACGTGTAAATGGAAAACAGCCTCTTTAAGAATCTAGCCCTGAACTAAAATGGCATGGGTGGGCATAGATACTTTGCTCCTCTAAATGTGATCTAGGGTTTGACCATCTTCCAGTGTGAAACTGTGAATGATGTATGCTTGTAAATTTTAGAGAGTTGACTATGAAAACTCCTGGAGCACAAAAGGATACAAAAAGCTGAATCAGTTCAGTCTATATACAGATGAACATTATTTTGTTTTAAACTGGAGAACTGAATGTATCCCCTTGTGTTACCTCATGTTGCAGAGAAGTTTAGTCCTTAGCAATGAAGCTCTGTTTACATTAGTTTTGATAAGCTTTTCTCTTTCTGAGTGGGTGGACTTTAAAATGCTGAGATTAGATGGCTACTCTAGTATTTTGGCCTTCTTCCAGATGCTTATAGCCTTCCCAGAGAAGGATAACACTGCTTTGTAGGAAACAGAAAGTGTTGACATCCAGAACACATTGAGTGGGTGTACTAAGTTCAGCGAGCTGGGGTCATGTCCCCCTGGCCCACCATCCAGGCTTAGCCAGCTGAGGAGTGCAGGGATTGGACAGGAAAACACAGCAGAGTGCAGTGCACACAGTTGAAGGATACACACCCTGGAGCCTGTTTCCTAGAAATCTGCAGACAGAAAATTTAGGTGTGCTTTGTTGCTGGAAAACAGCTTGTTTTTTGTTCTTAACTGTAGTTATTTCCTGTTGACTCTCAGTGGCTCATGATATATTAATTTTAACACACTGTGTTACTCTTGAAGGAGTGAGAAAAAGCAATTCCTGCTTTGCAGCAGCTTCTTTGTAGTCCAGGAAAGGAACTGGACACTAATGTAGATCACAACATGGCTGAAGGAAGGTCACTTTTATATCCTGGTGCACATCATAAAATTAGCCCTTTGTCACTTGCCACAGCTGCTAACTATGCCTAGCTTGGTAAAGAATGAGGAATGAACACCTCAGTTTGGCCTTGAACCATGATTCTGAAAACAAAGACTACAAGGCTTTGCTAACCCAGGCTGCCATCTGGTCTTTTATTCAATGCAATAAAGTAATCGCTTTGAAATCAGTCACAAGATTGTGGAACAAAAAAAGATATTCAGGAAGTGTGTGTGATGTTATTGTGTTCTCTGTTAAGGGATAGATTGTGGCTAGTTCTGCCCCTGTGCATGAAGATCAGAAGCAAAGGAAGAAGAGGAACTCTCCCTCTGTTTTACATAGATGCAGGAAGGAAAGTCAGTCCATCTATCTTAGCATTTATACAGAACTCATTATTTGAGGATCTGAGTGCAGTCTTGTTCCTGGCACTGCAGGCTTACAGGGACATAGGTAGTGTAGCTCCAGCAGTTCTAGGAGCAACAGTCTAGCACCACAGAAATATCAGGTTGGGATGGGACCATGGATGCTAGCCAGCAGAAAAGATTAAATGCAAGCAGAGCATATGTAATATCCTTTCAAGGGGCAGTAGTGCCTCTCACAATTGCTGGTTGGGATATTGTGATTTGGCAAAAACTGTATGAAATATATTTGACTGGTATGAGACTAAATCACAACTACTCTTGGCATGCAGGGCTTTTACCAAATCATCTGGACTCATGTTGCAGTGACAATTTGGATATAATTGAGGTTAGTTTCATAGGCTAAATATTGCATATTTCTATGATGTGCTATTGTTTAAAAGAAAAACTTTTTAGCAGTTTGATACTCCGTATATTCTTAGCCAATGCCCCCAGTTTTCCAGCTGCTGATTTAATTAAGATAAGTTCTGTTTTTATACTGTGTATCGAGGGTGCACAAAATAGAAACCTTACCTACATTATTTGGTATTTAGCAGTAGACATGAATAATTTTGGAATTTTTGGGGGAAAAGAGAAGCTATGTGTTATGGGAGCCAAAATATGGTTGGCAAGCCAGACCTTGAAGTCAGCTCTGCAATGTGGGATCCAGTTGCAACTATTTGTAAGTGTAATATTCCAGGGTTCCATTTGTAGGTGTATTTTGGCAATCAGAAATCTCATTCACCATCTGATGGGGGAGGGTATACGAATTTCACATTGCTTTTTCAGATGTGGAGAAAAAAAAGTTGTGGTTTGGCTTTTTATTTCTTCTAAAAACACTTTTGAATATGTATGACTTGAAAATATGACCCTAGAGAAGGGATGAACTTTATACTGCCATGAACCTTTTGGAGAAAACGAATGGAGAAAGCACACTGTGATCCCTCACAGGAGCAGGCCTTCAGTTAATGGTATACAGTTTTACAGTCAGTGGACAAGTAACCTTTAGTCTCCCTCGATGCCTAATAAGAAAGTGCATGGTAAAGCGGAATGATCAAATACAGTCGGATAAGGGGCTGTTGTATCATGGCTACAGTCCATCGGGGCAATCCAAGAATGCTCAGACCTGTGCTCTCCTCTCAGCAGGTGATTTCCAGGAAGCTTTTTATTTCGTGATGTGCTTTAAAGGCAGATAAGATGCTGATAGAAAGGTGAAAGTGAAAAACAGCTGCTCTAAGTAATATTGGGGCCTGATTCTCCATTGCACTGTTGCTGCCTGTGTAGAAATTTACAGCTCGGCAAAGGGAATGAAAAGTATGTGTGAGAGACCACCTGTCTGATTAGTGTAGCATGGCATACCCGCTTCATATAATCATTAACGTCAGCCCAAAGTGTAGGATGGTGGAAAATCAGATGTAAGGATTGTATGGCAATGTTGTGCAATAATTGTCTGAGATAACTGTAGCAGAGAAGGCAAGCACAGGGGTGCTAAGACTCAGGTAGAGTTTAGATTTTACCATGAATGGGATAGTTACTGATGCAATAATGATGAGATCATAGATTTCTGTTTGGCGGGAAAGATGAAAAGTGAAATAAGATGGACCATAGTGAGGCTTCCGGTCCTCTGACTGATCTGAAAAGTGATGTTGGTGTTTGTGAAATTCATAATCATTAGAAAAAAGAGGAAATTACCAGGAGGCTTATATGAGTCATTCCACTTAACCATAAGGAACAGAAAAAGGGCCTGAAAAAGACTCTTCATTCATGTTGTTAATTATTAATACAGTCACAAATACTGCAAGTTGTAGGGTCACGTCAATCCAATTTATTAGTTGCCTTCGCTGTAATTACTGATTTAGTACATAAAAGATTCTAATGATACAGTGCATTTGGATTTCAGGAAGAGATTTGATATCACTACACTTTTAAAGGAATTGAATTGCTGCCAGTAAGATAAAAATACCATAACGTGTATTAGAAATTGGTTGTCCAACAGGAAATAAAGATCATTTATTTATGGCAAGACTTCCAAGTGCAGAACAGTATCAAGGTGCTGCAGTAGACAGCATTTGGATATCTATTATTTAATACATTCATTAACAGTCTAGAAAGAGTGATAAATCATTCCAGGTCCAATTTGCTGATGACACCCAATTCAAAGAAAGAACAGGGGAACAGAATCAAACATCAGAAGGAGCAGGAAACATTAGTTTAGTTCTCTGTAGTTAGATTTGATTTAAATGTGCAGCTGTGCCTCTGTAGCACTTTAGTGACGCGACGTTAGTACGCTGACAGAAGAGCTTTTCCCATTGGCGTAGTTAATCTGTCACTCTGAGGAGTGAAAGCTGTGTCCACAGGAGAAGCTATCCCATTGACATAGTGCTTTCTACATGGAGGGGTAAGTCAGGATAATGACATCACTTAGCCCTGGTCTAACTAGGGCTTTATTTCGAAATAACTCCCCTTTGGTTGAATTTATAAGCAGAGCATCCATACTACCAAGCCTGTTATTTCAAAATAATAGGCTGCTTATTTTGAAATCTGCACGCCTGCTTTTCTTGGGGAATAATGCTAATTTCCAAATAGTTATTTCAAAATAGCGTTAGTATGGATGCTCCAGTGCTGCTATTTCAAAATAACTACTCTCCAGAGTAATTCAAACTAATTACTCCCCAGTGCTTCCTGGGGCTCTAAATCGAGGTAGCACATCCACATTAAAGGGCCTGCCTCAGACTAGATGAATTCTATAGTGGGGAACTATCTGAAAAGGTTAGTCTAAGAATATCTAGTGTAGACCTATAGGGAGTGAGTTTACTCTCAGATCTCATGTGACTGTTGTAACAAATGAGTGAACATTGAGAAGATAAGAGTGCAGATAGATGCAGGGGAGAGAGCTATCTGAAAAGCTGTTAGTCTAAGATGATCTGGAACAAAAGTTTATAACAGTCTCCAGTAGAGGAATCCAATATGATACGTTTGTGAAGAAAGCCAGTGCTATTTTCACAGTCATTCATGTATAAAGCAGAAGAGATAATGGAAAAGATCTTGCACTTAAATAGTGTCTGTGTCAAGGTAGAAAGGTATTGCACTAGCTCCGATCCGTGCCTGTTCCTTTCCTGTCACAATTGTGGTCAGGAGAAGGAATAGAAAGGTAGCTAGACTATGGTGCTGGGTAATTAAGGGGAAAGTTGACTTTCCTCTTCCAGCCGGTGAAGTAGCTGGAACAGTCTCTTGCAGTTGTGACCCAGTGTTGTGAGCAGCTTGTTTTTGTTTGGAATCTTTTGTTTATGAATAAATAAGAGGAAGCCCATGGAAAGGAATTGAAACTGCTGCTGCTGAGCATATTATTGAACTTCCCTCACAAGTGGTTCTGCCTACCAGCTGACAGCGACTCCCATGCAAGCAGATGGCAAAGCTTCTTAAAAACTTTTTACCAAAGGAGGTGAACTAACCACATAATGCTGCGGATGCAGCTTGCTAGTCAGCTTCATTTCACTCATATCTGAAGAAGGTGAGGAAGATTTGGACCTGATTGTAGAGAAGGACTCAAGGAATCACTTTACCTTCTATTGGTGAAATGTAGTAAGCGCTGAAAAATGTGCTGTAACAACTCACAGCAGATTAGGACACAGAGTGAAGAATACCATGTCCAGCTGAAATTACAAGGGGATTGGAAGTAGGCAGAATGTCAGTATTAATCTGGCCAAGATATCAGGGTTGACATTCCTTTAAATACCAAAAGGGAGAGAAGATCTTTAATAGCAACTCCCCAAAAGACAGCGTCTTAACTCCTCTTCCTATGCTGTGGCATTGCCAGATTGAGTTCTGACTCAGAGGCACAAAGGTTACCTGCTTTATTGCCAGCGTAACTTCCTGTAATACCTGGGTTTTCAGACAGGTTTCCTATCGATGTATCAATCTGGCTTGATGAGCTGATTAGATCTAATTAGATTACAGCCTGACGTGGCATGCTGGCACGCAGTAGTGACCTTTCCTGAACTCTGCAGCTGTAGGTAGCCTTGAAATGTAGTTTGGGTCCTCACAATTTAGCAAGGTTGTTTAAAAAATAACCTAGAGAAGCTTTCAAGAAGGGCAATAAAATGACATATGGATTGGAGGATGAGATATATATAAGAAAAGAGTAGAATCATGGGGAGATAGGATCATAGTCAAAATATGCCCTCAAGGTAACAATATGAGTGAAGGGGGGAGGTAAGTGTTTAATGTATGATAAGATGGTAGGGCAAGGAGCAAAGGCTGCAGGTTAAGGGAAGAAAAGTGTTTGCTACAGCAGAACAGCGTAATAGATTTTCAAGGGAGGAGGTGGGACTAGGTATGTCATTTGTGAAACTGATAGTAAATAAATTTACAAAATATTGAATGCTTGATTGGATGAACCAAGCAAATTTTTCTTTCAGTCTTACCAATGGTTCTATCTAGCTCACATAACAAATGTAATGGAACCAGGGATGTCTGTCAGGCAGAACATTTCTAGTAATCCGAGAAACTTCCAATCACATTTAAATTTGAGAACTTGAATGGAAAAGTTAAGGGAATTAATCACTCTTTCTGCATGTGCTTCACTGTTTTTAGAAAAAGTGCTTCCATGTCTCTTAGAATCCAGGATTGCAGAGGAGTTTGATACGGTCTTACTAGTACTGAGGAAGACAAAAGAGATGGAAGTCTTACACACATTGAACCTCGAGTATCAAAGATTGATAAACTGGAAACTTTGTAAGAGGGTAACTGTAGATGATGTTGTTTGGTAGGCTGGAAGAGGTAGCTACGGAACAGTGATGTTAGAAAAGTTACATTATCCCAGTATAATGAACCAGATACTGTAATTACTGAAAAAAGGGCAAGTCATACAATCTTCTATGAAAATGTAAGTGAAAAAATCCTTATAATGATCTAGAAGGGAATGTTATGTCACTGTGATGTTGTAGGCAAGAAGGAATCAGCACTAGATGTATATAAATGGTGAAAACAGCTTTCCTGTGACAGCAATATAATGATGAGACAGGCAGAAAGGACCTAAGAAATCTTTGTCAGATATATTGATCCACAGACCATTGCAAGTTAAGCTACCTTATCTAGTTGTTTTCTCTGTACACATTAGCATGAAGTATTACTATTTTGAATGGAACCTTTACAACTGTTGTTAATTCAATGCCAGCTGTGTGTGCTGGGTGTTGTCGGATCATACAGACTACACAGTGCTTGTTCTAAGGGGATCACAGTCTGAATTCCTGGGGTTGGGCTTGATACCTGGATAGGAAACCTACACGCCCACAACATAAATGCCTTTTCTTAAGTAGTTTAACTATGGACCACTGAGCCCATTTAGATGCAAATACAACTGTTAGATTATGCTTGAGGTTACATCCTTTAGAAATATTGCTTCCCAACATATTGGATTTCAACTCCAATTTAAAAGACAAACTCTGCCATTAGTCCTTAGCCTGCCGTTGCTAGGGCTTACACGAATTTTCACTATATTGCTTGCCATTTAAGATTCAGGAAATTGCACCTGCAACCTGGCAGTCGCAGCTAGCTTTGGCAGATACTTCTCCTTGCGTGTGAAGATACAGCAACTACACAAACCTCATTTATGTTTCTCCAGCTGCAGTAGCTGCAGTGGGACTTCACAGGTGGGACAAAGGACAGAGTGTGGACTCTGGAGGGTGTTTTGAGGAATCTGAAGGCTAGGTGTGTTTCAGTGTAATGAGAGATTTGATAAAGTCTTAAATTGTGCAGATGTACAGCTCAGGGACTGAACATTTTATTGTGTTTGCCAAAATATTTTCTTACTGCCTCACTGCTGGATTATTTCAAGCCCTTTGGTGCTGACATCCTTTGCAGTCCCTGTGTGGATGCAGATTACTGAGTAAACGTACTTGGTAACTGTGTCAATACTGGAGTTGTCTTTTGCCTCACAAACTTGACTCATCAGGCAGTACAGAAGTGGTGTATGTGCTAGTCTTGCATTGTAAGGTTGCCACTCCAGTAGGAAAGTAGCAGGAACCTGTGATAG
Source organism: Pelochelys cantorii (assembly GCA_032595735.1). Taxonomy (NCBI): domain Eukaryota; kingdom Metazoa; phylum Chordata; order Testudines; family Trionychidae; genus Pelochelys; species Pelochelys cantorii. Next base: position 29,940,013 of record CM064332.1, read on the forward strand.
CAGTCCAGATGTTTCTGTTTCTGTGTATCTCAGATGTTAACTGAAACATTCATATTTAGATACATCTGTGGTGGCAGTCTGGATATCTGAAGCAGTCTGAGCTAGATATTGGAAGTCTCTGTCTTTGGGCATGCCACTTCTGTGTACTGCTACTTACTGATGTGTAATGAGACTTACTAAGGTTTATGAAGTGTTTGAGGGATTCTTGGATGAAAGGGCCTCTATAAGTGAATATATGAGAATTATTGCAGTAAGTTTAGAGGCATACCCCTGTGAATCAACTTCAACTAATACCAAACAGATATCAAAGGACTCTTTTTTGACCATCAGAGGAGATGATGCTGATAGGCTTGGTCTGTCCTGCACCTTTTCCATATGTTTATTTTTTATTGCATTTGTAAGTCATGGCTGCTAGTTCATTGTATTTTCTAGTTCACTATATATCACTATGGACAGTGCTCATATCTTCAGGATATAAATTATCTAGTTAAGGTTGTGCACGGAGATATTTTAAAACTCAAATATTGTTCTGCTCTTAAAATAAACCACCATTTTATTATTATTTCAATGGCATTTGAAGATCATTCTTAAATAAACAAGCCCTTTGAAATCTCCCAAAGTTGGAAATAAATTATGCCTTCTCCTTTGCCAGTGTGCTGGATTGGGGAATTTGGTGCATGGTGCATGTGTGCTGAGTATAGGACAGGAATAATCTGTGTCCATTGGGAAGGGTAGTGCTTTCTGCACTGATAACATGGCCTGTGCAATCCTCCACTCCAGGATAACTGGGTTGGGAGAACAAGACCCCATCTGTGCCATACTTCTGCCAAAACCCAGAATTATTATTCTTTTGAAAGACACAATGTCTTTGAGAAGCAGGGCTCCAGCACCTCCTGCCTCCTCAGACAAAGCTCCATGACTGACATTTAAAGGGCCTCTGGGGAATGCTGTGGATTAACTCGACCACAAGGAATTCAAATAAAACCATTAAACCACCACAATCATGTTGTCTTGGTTGGCTCATGTCAGACCTCTCTGTCCTAAGCCTGTTGCAGTTTCTCATATTTGTTGTCTTTTCCTCCGCAGAATGCAATGAACTTGCCACCTGACAAAGCCAGGTTACTTCGGCAGTATGACAATGAGAAGAAATGGGAGCTGATCTGCGATCAGGTAAAAAGGGCTAGCCATGAGGGTTGTTAACATTGTAGTCATCAAGGGCATAAGATAGGTTTCTTCCTTGTCCCTAAGTTTAAGGAGAATAATGTCAAGGAGAACTTTCTCTATGGCTTTTCATTTCTTTGTCTTCATGCACTGTGGTTTGTGGCATCCTGTAGAATACTTCTTTTTTATCTATAAAATAATATGTCTTTCCTATCTGATTTTACACTGTTCTATTTGCATGTGTTGGATGACATTAACTTTAATGTAACTTAGATTTAAGGAAGATGACCTTTCTTCATTCTTAGGCTAATGGTTTGAATTTGACCTAGATTAGTGATGCCTCCAAATTATCACTGACCCTTGGTTTTATGTAAAATGAGGGGGGTTTAGTTCCTATTGTACAGCTTTATAAAATCACTATCACAACTATCACTCTCAGCAGAGCATGAGGGCTCATAGAGCTGAACTATTTCTTCATTTCCAGAGACTGAACGATTTCAACTTAAATAGCGCTATGCGCCAAGAAGTCTTTGAGCAACAGTTTCACTGTTTTGTCATCACAGCCCTGAGAATAGTGGATGTTTGTTAACACGTTGGCTCTGCAGCAACAAAGGAACAGAAAAAAGTATTTCAAGAACATAAAGCGAAAAATGGCAAGACATAGATTTCGAAGCCAACACCTAAATCAGATTGTAACATACACAGTCATTGCTAATAACACAAACCCTGATTCTGTTCTGTACTGTGATGATATAACCACAGAGAAAAAAGTTAGGTTGTAGGAACCCAGAATGAGAATTCAGCCAAATCTTTAATCATGTGGATGGATCATGGGCGGGATAATAAAAAGCTCTGTGAGACATCTCCCTTATATTCCCAAGAGTGGCAGAGTCTGTTGTGAAGTCAGATTAATGAAGTAAATTGCAGTACAGAGCAATCTCCTTGAGTTCCTTGAATATTTTATACAAAACACTTAAAGTACTATAATATTTAAAATTACAGCTTACTGAAACACTACCTCAAATTGCTTACGGTATATAACCAGCATTCTCAAGGATTGCTGCTTAGTGCATGTACCATCAAAATGTAAATAATGAATTATGCGGTTTATCCTGGGTTTTACACAGTCATTTTGCACACATACAAGATTGAGGAAGAAGGAAGTAGCCACATCACATGGCCTAGATGCATTCATTCACACCTCAGAGCTTGTCATACATTTACAGTACACAGCTGCTGCCACTTTACGTAAGTTTTGGAGTCCACAGGTAAAAAGATAAAGGAGTTGAGACAGCAACATACAGCATGGGAAACACAGGGGAAAATCCCAGTAATTAGCGACACATTGTCATCACTGTGGTTAAAACACACTAGATCAGATTCTTAGCCAGCCCTTTCCCACTGATAGTGATGACCTAGCGGGGTCACTAAGGTATTCTAACAAGATGTGCCTGATTTTTTTAATGTGGGGAAATCGCTAAGTGGAATAGAGTCAGAATAACTGGCTTTATGCCATCCTCTTCTGGGTGCTTCCCTCGTGTGGTGCCTGCTTTGGGCTACTAGAGGCATGTGACTGAAGTTCTGATTTTTGCCACAGCTCCTCAGATACCCTGACATCACCTTGGGAGTGATTACCAGCCAGTGTAAATTAGAGCAGCCACGATGGAGTGTAGTGTAGCATATGGTGCATGAGAGTAAATGATCAGAGATACAGGCCCCAGACAGGACTCACAGACCCCCCTGGAATACCCTCACGGACACCCCCCCTCCAGAGGTCCATGGACCTCAGTTTGAGAACCACTATTCTATGCCAATTTTTCATTAAAAAAAAACTGTAAGTGAATTAACAGAACTTCTTGGGAAACCATCAACTTTCATTTCATACAGTCCTGTGCTGCATTTAAAATAATGATCTGAAGGAGGAAGGCTTTAAACTACAGTAGTGTTCTCAAACTGTGTGGTTTATAAGTGGTTTATGGTGCATTTCCTAGTCATTTACCTACAAAATATTTTGAGAAACAGACAGTAGGGAACAGCATGGAGAGAAGTGACTCCATGAAATGAACTTCTTCTTACACAGTGTCTCTGATTTATTAACAACATTGGAGAACCACTAGTTTCATCTTTACTATTTGAAGAGGCAGATTATCCCACATTGACCTATGGTGGGTTTCTTTTCTTCTTTGGAGACACCTGGTATTGGTCACTTCCAGAGACATTGGATTAGATGGACCTTGGATTTGATCCAGTGTAGCAATTTCTCTGTTCCTCTATTATTATAAATATTCTGAGCTATGTAGGTCCTTCTACTGCTATGCCAAAAGTGTCTTTCCTGCTTCTAGTTCACTGAACAAGGAGTAAAATTAATAGTTACTGCTGTTGGTGTCAGGTTCCTGGCCTGATAGGGCATGGGGAGAATTGCTGATTCTTGAAGAGATGATGAGGTTAGAAGAAGATTTCCTGCTGCTGCCCTATTTATTTCAGTTACTTGTTTTGGAGAAGTGAGGTGTCATGAGGCCGCTCATCTGGTTTTAAAGTGGACTGTCCTGCTTTGGTAACGTTTGTCTCCCAGATGGTACTGAGACAAAACCAGATGCATTTTGGTCTGATATCAGATGCCATAATGGATAGCACATAACTCTTCCCCTGTCAGTATGACCTCACATGCGATAGGAGTATGGGGATGGCATGCCCTTCAACTTCATGTGTCCAGTGCCGTGTGACTTTGAATGCAAGGTCATGCTGTCAATGGTCTGACCACACTGGTAGGAGTAAACCTATGCCATTCCTAGAAAGTACCTGAATGTCTTATATTCCAAAAATGTGCAAGTGGTCACCAGAATGACATGACATCATCCTTGAGAAATCTGATTCTAACTGATGATTGCAAGCCTAGAAAAGACATGTGAGGATGTTCTTGTTTCTGGGACAGAACAGCACTGTCTAAGGCAGGAGAACATCCTAAGAAGAATGGTGGGCAAGGAGTGACACGAGAGAAATAAATAGCCCCAGTTGCTAGCTGCAAATGCTTTAGCCTTGGAGATTCCTTATTGTGGCGGGTAAACAGAAGGAAGCTGGATATCAGGAATGGTTTGAGTGACTTAACAGATAATGTGATAAAGGTTTTTGTATTTGGTAGACTGCCCTAAGGCTTAGGAGATACTAGGGTTTTGCAATCCTGTGGGAGAGTCAGAGCTATGGCATTGGCCTTTACAGGTTTCCGGGCAGAGAATATTTTGAAAGGGACAGGAATGTCGAGGGTGGTGGGGAATGTGTAACAAAGCTTTTCCATGCCCCCTAATGGCTAGCTTTGGCAAGACAAGGCTTCCTTCCCAGCCAGGGTGTATTCTGTATTTGAAGCTGTTGTTGGTATGTGGAGTAAGAGAGACAGCATAAGTAGGAGGCCAACAAGGAAGGCAATGGTTGGTTGAAAATCACAGGACTGCCACCATGCTTGGCTATTTTGCTGAGTCATTTCTAGAGCTGTGTCATGTTTGCATAATGAAACCCAATATCAGGGAAGTGTTTTAACAAAAAAGCCCATTTAAAAAATTTTTTGTTACCAACATGGAGCTCAGTGCAGATTCACAGAGAGATTCTCTAAGGTTCATCAGCTCCTTGGAGCAAGATGGGACCTTGATTGGAGTAAGCTGGGGCTCATTTCCAGTAATCTGACTCAATATGTAATTGTGGGTGCAAAGAATTGTAATTTCACCTTAAACCAGGCCAAATTCCGTGCTTCAGCTAAGCCTCACTTTAGAATTTTGGGTTGATTGTTGTATGAAACTCAGAATGAAACTCAGGAGAGTGAAATCCTTGGGGACTTAAAATCAGAAAATAATTTTCAGAGAGCCTGAAAAATCCAGTCCCATTTCTCTCAGACCTAGAGTGCAGCCTCGACTCTATTGAAGACAGTGACAAAACACTGTTTAACTTAAGTGGGGCCAAGATTTCATCCCTGGTTATTACTGCAGGGAAATGAGAACCATTTTGCCATATTCCTTGATTGAAGTCCATGTCTCAAAAAAGGACCACACTCAGAAGCTGGTGTCTTCACACTACACTGCACAAAAGTAAGTAAGTCTGAGCTCTAGGTGTGGAGATCAGATCTATAATCACAGAAGAGCTCTGGAGAGATTTATTTCCCTTTACACTTGCCTTATTTGTACTCTCTTTAAGATAAATAATCCACTTCATTTCTAAAACCAAAATTAAACATTAAGCCTCCTGTCCTGAGCTGAAGCTATTGATAAAAGAGGTATAGTTCACGACCAATTATTTTCACCCTGAGACTACTTTCTGGAACCCAGCCGTCCTTTTCGCACCTCCTGCATCTCGGCTTCTGACTTCCGTATAGTCACTTTTTTTATGAGTCTTTTAAAGAGAAATGATGTGTTCCTATTCTTTCCATGAATCATGGCAGGTTCTGCATTATGGAACAGATGATAGCTTAACTGAAACATCAGCACAAATCAGTGGCTGGTATTTAAAGCCCTTCATATTAGAGACTAGACTACACGTGCCCAGTTACCCTTTGGCCACAGCCTGGGCATTGTTTTAAAGAAGAGATCAATCACCACAAGTGGCAGAATTGCTCAGACAACAGATTATTTTGAAGGTTATTTTCTGGTTATTGAGTTCAGCTCTCAGATGGATTATTGAATTCAAAGTCTACTTTACTGATAAAGAAAAACTGAAAGGTGGTTTGTGGTGAAAGCTGAGAATAGATTGTAAATTTTCTGTGACGATACATTACTGATATTGAAAACAGGCAGTGGATATGGCCTAAACTTCTGTTTAGCTGTTTGATCAAGGAAAGATTGTTGAAAAATGACTTATTTTGCTGTATATCACCATGGTGGACCATTAACTCTTTGGCAGCAGTTTTCACAATTTCCTCACACAATCACTAGTATATTTGGTGTCTTTTTTGTTTCCTACAGATGCCAATTTTTAGATAGAGAAGCTCCATTTATTGAAGACTTCATATTTACATTAAACCAGATTATTACTGCTTTCTTTTTGTAGGGAATCATACAGCTTTTCAAAGAACCCCCTGGTGTTATGATGGGATATTTTTAAGACACAGCAGTATACCATCTGGTGTTTCATTGACCCAGTAAGCACTATTACATTATAAATGTGTAAGCTTTCGTTTGTCCAAGTCATTTTGACAATTTGAAATGGATTTAAGGTCCTTCTATAAATAGGAGACACTGAGTAATGAGGTTAAGCAAGAATCACACACATTAGTGGCACTTGTTACAGAGCATCTGAAGAATTCACATACACTGGCTAAATCTCTAAGGGTATGTCTACACTACAAAGTTAATTCGAACTAACAGCTGTTAGTTCGAATTAACTTTCATAGCGTCTATACATACAAACCGTTAGTTCGAACTTAATTCGAACTAGCGGAGCGCTTAATTCGAACTAGATAAACCTTATTCTACGAGGACTAACGCTTAGTTCGAATTAAGTAGTTCGAATTAAGGGCTGTGTAACCACTTAATTCGAACTAGTGGGAGGCTAGCCCTTCCCAGGTTGCCCTGGTGGTCACTCTGGGCCAAACCAGGGAAACTTTTCTGCCCCGCTCCCAGCCCCGGAGCCCTTAAAGGGGCACGGTCTGGCTACAGTGCTTGTGCCAGGTGCAAGCCTGCCAGCACCCAGCCAGCAGACCCTGCACCTGGCACGGCATGAGCCAGCCACCCGCTGCCACCCAGCCCTCCGCCTCTTCCCAAGACCAGGCTGGCGGCTCCCAGGAGCCTGCCCGGGGCCGCAAGAGGCGGGCGCCCGCCTGGTCTAGTGCAGAGATCATGGACCTCATCCAGGTTTGGGGTGAGGCCTCCAACGTGCACGATCTCCACACTAGCCACAGGAACGCGGCCGTCAACAGCCGCATGGCTGCCAGCCTGGCCACCAGAGGCCACATGCAAACCCAGGAGCAGGTTTGCATGAAAATCAAGTTGGTCCAGTGAGACCCCTGAGCTTAGAACATAAGAACGGCCGTACTGGGTCAGACCAAAGGTCCATCTAGCCCAGTAGCCTGTCTGCCGACAGCGGCCAACACCAGGTACCCCGGAGGGGATGGACTGAAGACAGTGACCAAGCGATTTGTCTCGTGCCATCCATCTCCTGCCTTGCACAAACAGAGGCCAGGGACACCATTCCTACCCCCTGGCTAATAGCACTCCATGGACCAAACCTCCATGAATTTATCTAACTTCTCTTTAAACTGTTATAGTTCTAGCCTTCACATCCTCCTGTGGCAAGGAGTTCCACAGGCTGACTATGTACTGTGTGAAGAAGAACTTTTGCTTATTAGTTTTAAACCTGCTGTCCATTCATTTCATTTGGTGTCCTCTAGTCCTTATATTATGGGAACTAATGAAGAACTTTTCTTTATTCACCCTCTCCACACCGCTCATGCTTTTATAGACCTCTATCATATCCCCCCTCAGTCTCCTCTTTTCTAAGCTGAAAAGTCCCAGTCTCTTTAGCCTCTCTTCATATGGGACCAGTTCCAAACCCCTAATCATTGTAGTTGCCCTTTTCTGAACCCTTTCCAAGGCCAAAATATCTTTTTTGAGGTGAGGAGACCACATCTGTACACAGTACTGAAGATATGGCGTATGATAGTTTTATACTTCCCCTCCTCCTTCTTCCCCTGGCTTCCCCCTTCCAGCTCCCTCTTTCCAGGTTTCCCCCTCCCGTCTCCCACCCTCTCTCTTCCCCTCTCCCACCTCCTTTTCCCAGTCTCCCCAGAGGTTAATCCCCCGCCCCCTCAGTTTTGTTAAATAAAGAGAGTTTCTATTTTTGAACACGTGTCCTTTATTTTTTACATCAGGAAGGGGGGCTAGGGAAGGGTAAGTGGAAGGAAGTGAGGGAGGAATGGGGCACGAGCCCCCGATGGGGAGGACTGGGGTGGCTCTGCGGGCTCCTCAGGGTGGAAGCTCTCCTGCAGGGCCTCCTGGATCCTGACAGCCCCCCGATTGACACCCCCGGATGGCAGCCTGCGGCAAGTGCGGCCGGGCTGATGGCCGAGTGCTGTGATGTGCCGAGTGTGGGGCACTCAGGGCACTCCAAGACAGGACTGCTTTGCTGTCCCTCATCGAGGTAGACAAGCAAGCGGGGAACCCTGAGAACTGTCTGTCCGGGGTGGGGGTCGGGTCCCTTTAAGCACAGTCCTCGGCTAGCCTGAGGCAGCAGCTCCACGCTCTAAGTCCTGGTTCTGGCCAGCCTTAACTTCGGTTCAGGGTCCACTCAATGTGGACATGCTAGTTCCAATTAGCAAAATGCTAATTCGAATTAGTTTTTAGGTCTAGATGCACTAATTCGAATTAGCTTAGTTCGAATTAGTGCTGTAGTGTAGACATACCCTAAAAGAAAAACTGGTGACTTGATGGCTCAGGAAACTGGTAAAGGAGGAAACACATCCTTCCACTTAGATCACCTGCTGAAATCTGACCTAGATCATTCGTGGTCAGAAGCTGTCACCATCCAACAAAGAGTGATGCTGTTATTTAATTTCCCAGGGAACACCGAAGAGAAATGCCATCAGCGTGGCTGCTCATGACCGAACTGAGCTGAGCCAACATTCAGATTAGGGTGAGGTATATTCGTGGTGAAAGTGTGGAGTGCCTGTATTACACATATCATCTAGTACAGAGAGCATCAGTGGCTAAAGCTGCCACCTGTTATTGTCACTACATCTGTGTTCAACATGAAAGTGAAACTCTGCTTGCTGCAAAGATTTTGATTTAAAATTTCACTGAGCAATCCTTTCAGTCGCTGAAACCAACCAAATCATGTCAGACTCCAGATGGTTGTTTCACAAGGTGCTGAAACTGTCAATGATTCTGGGCTTTGTTCTCCTTAGACTTTGTGTAGTTACTTAACCTACATTAATAATAAGGGTGATACAAGTGAACAAGAGAGGATGTGGGGTTCTTAAGGCAGAAGATGTAATGAATATTTTACGAGGCAAAAGAATATTGGAAGTGACATGGCTTCTTGGTGTTAAATTAAGTCTGTTGTCCAGAATCAGGTTATTAAGAGAAGCATCAAGTTCTACTTAAGACTGTAGTGATAAGGAAAACATAGAACTCTGACTTTTACTTTTACTGCCAATATAGGTTAAATCTTACACTTTTTACTATGAGGCATAAATAATATGTATAAATAACTATTTCCAAGTATTATGAGAGCACCCCGGACTATGGCTAAGGAAACCTTGGGAATTGTTTTTTGCTTTTGCCCTCAAATTTTACCCTGAATTTGTTAGACTTCTAGGAATTGTTGGTTACTTCTGTTCATGTTAGTGCTGAATAGTACAGGAATAACTCGTCAGCCATACTAGGATTCCTTGCAGCAATTATCCTAGGATATTGTACCAACATAGTAGCTTGAAAAACACTAGATTGAGTCAGTTTCAGAAGAACTTTGTCCAGCTGCTGTGTGTCCTACTGTGATTACTCCCAGGTAACCGAAATCAATTCACTGCAGTGTTTTGTTCAGACATTAAACACCTCAATTAAAAATTATCCAGCAGTTCTTCTCTGAGAGCAGATTTACCCCATCATTCCTTTTAAAAATCACTGACATTATTTTTCAGTTTTTGCCTGTCTGTATTTGTGTTGCTTTTATGGCTTTATATAATGTACAGCAGTCATGTCACCAAGGGACCACAGACTCTAGTTTCCTCCTCTTCTTCTTCCTACCAGCCTGTCTTAACTAGATTGAATGAAGTACTTTTCAAGGTGTTCCTACAGATACCAGAGTAATTGTGAACCAGCCTTGCTATAACTTGATGAGAAATTGTAGAACTGGGTGATATCAGCACATTGGTAGCACTGTAGCCCGTAGTGTTTAAAGTGCCTGTGCCAGTGGTTTGATGTATCATATATGAAAAAATAGAGATGATAGGATTTAGGCCTACAAGGGGATAAGGAGCAGCTGCCCATCGTGTCATCTGAGGATCTATTTGAGAAGAATGAGTGCAGCCAGTTCCATCCACCTGGGCAAGGTACAGAGCTGGGTCAATAGCCCCTTGAGATACGCTGGGATGAGGATCAGCTGGTAAATCAAATAGTGCTAATATGGATGTTTGGTCTTTGTAACTGTGAAGAAATTCCCCATCAGCACAATGAGTTTGAAGACTTTCTGGAAAATGTCTAAGATATTGGTGGAGCTCACTTGGTGTTGAAGTAGGCTGTCCGATATTTCCTTGAGAACATTGTTGAGGAAAGAGAATTCAGAGAGAAAGAGACAGACAGACACACAAACAGACAGAGGTGTTGGCAAAACAGTCAGTGCCGGATGAACGTTTGCTGAACACTGGCTGTACCTGGTGGTGAGAATGGTTCATTTGAAGGCACTAATATCCTCAGTCACAGGTGGCCCAGGTTTTTTCCCCATTGGCTCTCAGTAGGCAAAAGAGACATTCTGGTATACACACGCATGGGAGGCAAGCACAGTCAGGCCCTTACTCCCTTAGAGTACATTTGTGCTACTGTTTCATGTGCAGATATCCCACTAAAGTCAATGGGAGGCTTGTGTGTGGGTGGCCTGTTAATCAATGACAGTCTTGGACTCCTCGGATCATGTGTATAATCTCAGGAGTTTAGACAATATAGTCAACAGTGTTTCTTCATCGGTTCCATGAGTTGTATCCAAGATGGCCACAAATACAGAGTCAGTGATATTCATTGTGTTGTCTTTGTTTGTCTGAATAAATAATAAAATAGACATCTTTACATACAGTGTAAACATGCAAGCAGATTATCCGCATGGCACTGGGGTAATTGTATTCTTCCTTGTTCCATTACTTCCCTACAATTTGTCTTGCGCGCTCAATATGTCATGCCTGAAATTTAGAAGGTATGATCTTTGGGATAATAAATGCCCTACTTTATCGTTTGTGAAGTGCCTACCACTATTTTTTGCACCATACAATAAATATATAATAATAATAATAAATAAATAAATAAATTGTGTATATATCACCTTCCACTTAAGTCTTTAAGCATTAGTATAACCCTCCCCCCCACTGTTATACTGAAAATTAAGGATAAGATAATTTATAGCCTAAGTAAGTGATAAATTAGGATTGAGTACAATTGTAAGGTTTTGGTTTCCTCGTTGCAGGTTAATAGGTGCTGTTGATGTTAATGTGAGTTACATACATATTGAAGATATGGCAGATCCCATTGTGATCTATTAACTTTTTTAGCTTGTTCTAAAACTCAGGATCTGATGATGACTATATGGCAAGAAGTCACAAACTAGCTTACATTTTTGCTCTTAAGTTCTGGAGGGCTGAATCAGAAATTTGAATTATAAGTTATGTGTAGTAAAAGAGAAGTAAGTTAAAATAGTTCTAAATCCTTTGCCATATAATTTTTTATTTTGGAAACAGATTTATCTTGTCAGCCACTATTAATAGTTAAAGAATAGGATGGGCAGGAAATATAAAGAGCGAGAAAAGGGTACAGTGTTTTTAACCCATCATTTGTGGTAGCTAAAGAATGTAAATGTCATGTAAAAACCAATGTCTCAGGCCAGGTCTAAACTGGCGGAGAAAACTGATGCAAGATATACAATGCCAGCTGTGTGAATTGTGCAGCTGGAGTCGACGTTAGGAACATGAATGGTTAACTGGTAATCTTACCAGTGATGCTTACCAGTTACGATTAACTGGTGCCCTGGCTGGGCTGGAGCAGTTCCCCTCCTGCGTTGGGTGGGAGGCTGCTGCAGTCTGGCTAGACCCTCCACACTGCAGGTAGGGAGGTGCTCCATTCCGTCTGGGCTGGAGCAGTCCCCCACCCGGGGTGCAGTGCAGCCAGGCTCCAGAGTAGCCCCCTCCCATGGAACACCCAGTTCCCGCCCATCCCCATGTAAGTGGTTAACAAGTAAAACATAATGTTTAACTGCTCAATTGTTTAAACAGGACTTTAAATCCCTATTCAACGTCCCTTGCATCGATTTTTCTGGGGTGGCCCCACAGTGGGACGTTGATGGGAGAAATTCTCCTGTCGACTTCCCTTCTCATGACTGCGAGGAGTTCTAGAGTTGATGGGGGCACCCTCAGCGTTTGATTTAGTGGGTCCTAAATTGAGTGCTGAAAGTTAGACCTGTGGATGATTGATCTTCCTGGAGGTGTACGTGTGCCTGTGTCAGTCAGACAGTGCTGGATCCCAGAGTTCAGCCAGAAGCTTTGTGCTTGTAGTCATAAGCAGTAGCAACTGTGGCATAGCGCTATTCACGAGTGCAAGAAGGAAATGGCCTGTTTCCCTGAATAAGGAACTGGCACAATCAGTGTTTTGCTAGTGCTAAATCTTTCCAAAGTGGGCAGGATTTGAGGAACAATCATCCTTCCTTCTTTTGCTTCAGCTAGTGCAATTGAGTCAGCAAAAGAGGAACCCGTAGTGCACCCTGTAAATCAGGGGTGGAAGTTGGGGTCACTGACCCACAATAAAATGTCTCAGTTCATCAGATCCTTGCTTACTAGAACACCTGATTATCTTCTTTTTAATCAACAGTATCAATTTAAATTTTCTAATCTCTGACATATTCCTGGCTTTGTGCAATATCTGAGAAGACACAGTACTTAGTTAGTATCAGAGGGGTAGCTGTGTTAGTCTGCATCTGCAAAAGCCAGGAGGAGTCCTGTGGCAAAGAAAGACCCACTTCATCAGATGCATGTCTTTGCCCACGAAAGCTTATGCGCCAATAAATCTGTTAGTCTATAAGCTGCCACAGGACTCTTTGTTGCTAGTTCTTAATTAAACAGTAGAGCAAAAGTTATGCCAATACATTATTTTCCCCTTTTCTTATGAGTTTCTGAATTTTAGCTCTTGAACTTTTCTCTGCCATTAAACACAATTCACTCAGTTTTATGTCAGGTAAATTTGTTTGTCTTTGTTTTAAATATCCTTATTACAGTTATCAGTCCACCCAAGAAAATAATTTTAATTAACTTTGTTAGCTGATAATTGTATAGAGCTTGGTTATACTATGAGAAGCTGTTCCCTAAAAATAATATCCTGCAGTCCCATATAGTAGAACTTCACTAATCTGCAGTAAGTCAAAGCCTTCTGAAGTCAACTTAATGAATGAACCCAGGTCTGAGGTTCCTCAACCGTTTTAAAGTCTGACTCCTTGTGACCTTCCAGTCCAGAAGCACTTTGATGGACTAGTAAAAATATTTTTAGGGTGAGTAAACATTTTCAACCACTGATCATTGATTAAAAAGAAATATTTTTGAAGCCTGTTGTTACAGATAAAGACTTATTTCATGTCCTTCAGTTCAAATAATTCCATTGTGCTTTGCAGAATAAGGAGTTGTGTTTTTTTGAAAATTTATTTCTATTTAAGAGAGGATTATGTCAGTGAATATTTATTGATAGTTTGAGAACACAAATAGAAACAGACAAAAGATCAGAATTATAAACTATAATAAATTTGCTAATTAAAGTCCTCTAGGTTTAGTCTCAGAAGACTAAAAATATTAAAATTGGCAGCTAGGAAAACATATAATGGCTGATTATTAAATAAGTGCAAGGCAGCCAGAGAATAAAAGCTCTGCTCTTGAGAATTAGACTAAACATAGCCAGGATATAACTCCATAGAAGAACTCTCAAGAAGAGAAGGAATAAACTGTTCAAACTAATGAGGAAAAAAGCCTGATGGTGGTAGTTATTCTGACCCTTTTTAAGATTCAGACTGATTATTTTCAGGAAGAATTGAATTGGATACAATCCAATTTGTACCAATTGTCATTCTGACTTGTAAATTACCTGCCTTATTTCTAAAACTGGCCTTGAATGTTGTGCCTGCTGTTTTGCTGCTTCTGTTGTATAGGTTGAACCTCTGTAGTCAGGCACCCTCATTTCCTGACCAGTACCGAACAAGAGAACTTGCTGGACCGCGGGAGGTCAATGTTTTCTAGCAGCAATATTTCCATTGCTTAGTGGGCTCCTAGAAGACATTTAGGGGTAACTCAGAGCTAAATAACATGGTGGCTGTAAACAAACTTTATGGGATCGTAGAAAACTTGCCCACACCTATAAGTTGACATCTGGCTAATTAAACTCATGCCGGACCATAGATGTTGCTGGACCAGAGAGTGCCAGACGAGAGATGTTCAATCTGTAGTTACAAATGGTAACATTTTGGTCATCTAGCTATCTGATTGTACATTGTTAACATTTTTTACTATAATTAATTGGAGACAGAAATGTAGGCACAGCATTGGAGAGCACAGTCTCTACAGTATCCCTAGTTTTATAGGTGACTATGACTTCACCTGCCTCTGACCAGCAAACACCTATAACCTGAAAAGGGCAACTGTTCAGCAGTGCACAATGGGACCAAATCTTATGTATATTAAGGCCCCTTTACATTGCTTCATAAGGTAAATGGGCTTTAGCATGTGTTGATGTGGGTGTACATTACTTGAAAATTTTTGTTTACATTTACTTTCATTTAAGTCCCTATGGGTATGTCTACACTACAAAGTTAATTCGAACTAACAGCTGTTAGTTCGAATTAACTTTCATAGGCGCTACACACGCAAACCGCTAGTTCGAACTTAATTCGAACTAGCGGAGCGCTTAATTCGAACTAGGTAAACCTCATTCTACGAGGACTAACGCCTAGTTCGAATTAAGTAGTTCGAATTAAGGGCTGTGTAGCCACTTAATTCGAACTAGTGGGAGGCTAGCCCTTCCCAGGTTGCCCTGGTGGCCACTCTGGGCCAAGCCAGGGAAACTCGTCTGCCCCCCTTCCGGCCCCGGAGCCCTTAAAGGGCCACGGTCTGGCCACGGTGCCCGTGCCAGATGCAAGCCTGCCAGCACCCAGCCAGCAGACCCTGCACCTGGCACAGCACGAGCCAGCCACCCGCTGCTACCCAGCCCTCCCCCTCGTCCCAGGACCAGGCTGGCGGCTCCAGCCTACCCGGGGCTGCAAGAGGCGGACGCCCGCCTGGTCTAGTGCGGAAATCGTGGACCTCATCCAGGTTCGGGGGGAGGCCTCCAACGTCCACAATCTCCGCACTAGGTACAGGAAAGTGGCCGTTTAGGGCAGGATAGCTGCCAGCCTGGCCACCAAAGGCCACATGCGAACCCAGGAGCAGGGTTGCATGAAAATCAAGTTGGTCCAGTGAGACCCCCGACCCTGAGCTTAGAACATAAGAACATAAGAACGGCTGTACTGGGTCAGACCAAAGGTCCATCTTGCCCAGTAGCCTGTCTGTCAACAGCGGCCAACACCAGGTACCCGGAGGGGATGGACCAAAGACAATGGCCAAGCCATTTGTCTCGTGCCATCCATCTCCAGCCTTCTACAAACAGAGTCCAGGGACACCATTCCTACCCCCTGGCTAATAGCACTCCATGGACCAAACCTCCATGACTTTATCTAACTTCTCTTTAAACTCTGTTCTAGTTCTCACCTTCACAGCCTCCTGTGGCAAGGAGTTCCACAGGTTGACTATTTGCTTTGTGAAGAAGAACTTTCTTTTATTAGTTTGAAGCCTGCTACCCATTCATTTCATTTGGTGTCCTCTTGTCCTTCTATTATGGGAACTAATGAAGAACTTTTCTTTATGCACCCTCTCCACACCACTCATGATTTTATAGACCTCTATCATATCCCCCCTCAGTCTCCTTTTTTCTAAGCTGAAAAGTCCCAGTCTCTTTAGCCTCTCTTCATATGGGACCAGTTCCAAACCCCTAATCATTTTAATTGCCCTTTTCTGAACCCTTTCCAAGGCTAAAATATCTTTTTTGAGGTGAGGAAACCCCATCTCTACACAATACTGAAGATATGGCGTACCATAGTTTTAGACTTCCCCTCCTCCTTCTTCCCCTGGCTTCCCCCTTCCAGCTCCCTCCTCCCAGGTTTCCACCTCCCCTCTTCCACCCTCTCTCTTCCCCTTTCCCACCTCCTTTTCCCAGTCTCCCCAGAGGTTAATTCCCCCCCCCCACCCTCAGTTTTGTTAAATAAAGAGAGTTTCCATTTTTGAACACACGTGTCCTTTATTTTTTACATCAGGAAGGGGGGCTAGGGAAGGGTAAGTGGAAGGAGGTGAGGGAGGAATGGGGCTCGAGCCCCCGATGGAGAGGACTGGGGTGGCTCTGCGGGCTCCTCGGGGTGGAAGCTCTCCTGCAGGGCCTCCTGGATCCTGACAGCCCCCCGAATGACCCCCCCGGATGGCAGCCTGCGGCAAGTGCGGCCGGGCCGATGGCCGAGTGCTGTAATGTGCCGAGGGTGGGCACTCAGGGCACTCCAAGACAGGACTGCTTTGCCGTCCCTCATCGAGGTAGACAAGCAAGCGGGGAACCCTGAGAACTGTCTGTCCGGGGTGGGGGTCGGGTCCCTTTAAACACAGCCCTCGGCTAGCCTGAGGCAGCAGCTCCACGCTCTAAGTCCTAAGCTGATGCCCTGCCGGCACTGGTTCTGGCCAGCCTTAACTTCGGTTCAGGGTCCACTCAATGTGGACATGCTAGTTCGAATTAGCAAAACGCTAATTCGAACTAGTTTTTAAGTCTAGATGCGCTAATTCGAATTAGCTTAGTTCGAATTAACTAATTCTAACTAAGTTAGTTCGAATTAGTGCTGTAGTGTAGACATACCCTCTTATACTAACAGAACAGTATAAAACGGGCCTAGTGTAAATGTAATCCAACCCAGTAACACTCTGTAAAGAGCACACAAAAAATAACAACACAGTGAATTCATCCCAAATATTGTTTAACATTTTGCTATTCAAAGTAGTTCATTTCATACATTTGGTTTTCATTTGATAAAAATATGCCTTTCATAGCAAGTTAGGGCACAGTATATTCATCCTTCTATTAGGGTTTCCTCTAGTTCAGCTTTGTGTGATTTGTTTCTTTACAGTCAGTTGCTTGGGGTATGTGTGCTATACAATTCATAGATTTACAGATGACTTCCATTAACACTAGAGGAGACTTCATGATTAAGCCTCTGCACATCATGTGGAAACATAACCTTAACTCCTTGCATCTGTCTACATTAGTGCCTTTCACAACATACTGGTAGCAGCTCCAATTAGCAGTAATTTAAATGCAGTTAAGCAATTTCCTAGGTAACTGTATGTACACAGAGGCAGACAATTCTAATGAACATTTTTACAGCCATTGAAATTTCAAATACAGGCAGTCCTCGACTTTACAACATTCTACTTACAATTAATGTCACTTACTGACATTTCTGAATTGAAACCCCGATTTCACTCACGATGTGGATTTTGGCTTTATGATGCATGGTTTGATAATGGAGTGGATTACTGTTACATGTGTTGACTTAATGATATAATTTTCATGAACCAATTATGTTGTAAGTTCAAGGCCTGCCTGTACTATATTCCATGACACTCTACTAGCCAGGTTCAGAGCTAGTGTAAAGGTGCATACTGCTGAAGTCAGTGGAATTGTACCTCCTTACATCAGCTCTGACTTAAGCCCTTTGTCTTAGTGTTTCTTTGTTCCTTAATTAAATGAGCATGATCAAAAATCAAAAGCTACAAATATGCCCTTTTTTCTCATCACCCAACATATACATCCCAGATATCCTGCTGATGTGGAAGGGACTCTCTCACACTGATAGGGTTGCCAGGTGTCCGGTATTGACCCGGACAGTCTGGTATTTTCGCCTCCTGTCTGGTAAAAAAATTCAGAAAATAGCAGACACCTAAAATGTCCCGTATTTTCTGATTTTTTTCCCCTGCCAGGAGGCGAAAATACCGGACACCTGGCAACCCTACAACACACTCAGCAACCGGGCCCAGCCCCCGACCTCCCGCCGGCCCTCCTCCCCCCCCCCGCACTCCCCACATCCCCCGCTTACCTAGTTCCACAGGGGCTTGTCTTGTTGCTGGAACAGAAAAACAAAATGGTCGCCAGCAAAAAAGCCTTAAAGGGGCCATGCAGATTTTTTTTTTTTTTTTGCTCAACAACTTGGTCTCCCCCTTTTTTTTCTCAACATAATTTTTTTCCCATGTGTTTTTTTTTGGGGGGGGGGGTGTTCGGTATTTTTGGTTAAACCATCTGGCAACCCTAGACACTGAACAAGACCCAAATCTGAGCAAATAGGTGATGAAGTTGGAATGTTCTGGGTTTTCTGTGCTAACGCTGTAGGCTTGCTTGTGACTAAGTGCCTAATGGTGGAATGAGCAGCTTGTGTTAGCTTACGGGAGGGGGAGGGGGGAAGAATAAGGAAGTGCACACTGACATGTGTTCCACCTCCAGGCCTTCATTGTCCATACAGAAAACCCCAAATTTGAGTTAGTCTTTTTGGGTTATCTGACCTGACAGCTTTGTTTGTTAAAACCATTTCTGCCCTTGTTTTGGAAGCTGAGAAGGTCTTTGTTATGAAATAAACATGTCCTCCATTGCATCTTTCAATACCATCCTGTTGTATTAGCTTTAGAATGGGCAGTTTATTCAGACGAAGCAAGAATGCTTCGAATCTTTACCCCAAAATACAGCCTCAAACTTCATTCCCTTCCTAACTACTTCTCTTCTCCCCATTTTCATCCTGATCTAGTCCCTCATTCCTCTCCTGTCACTAACTTCCAGTTTAAAACATTTTAAGGCATCTTTGTGTTGCACCCAAGGGCACTGTGTACCTAGAAATTTCCTGCTACGCGTGTGTTTAACATACTCTGCCCATGGGAAGCTAGAAGCAAGTTGCTGACTTAAAACAAGCACAGAGACCCAAGACCTGCTGCTGGTGGTGGAAGCAATAGCAGTGAAAATGATGCAAGGGACACAGTGCTGGAACAGAAATAGGTGTTTATGGGCCAAAGTATTTTAAAATTCAAAACATTGCAAAAGAGGGGAGAGAAGAGGTTCCTATGTGCTGCATTTGGAAAGAATTTCAGCCAGAGGTTGGTGGACTATAGGATAGGATTTTAAGACTATTCCTGTTTTTTACTATGGATGATATTTTTGCAGTAAGCAGCATAGTAATAACATCAGTGACAATGGCTGTGTATATGAAAGTGCCTTCTGAATACTAAGCAGTAATCTGCCCTTCATGATCAAGCATCTTACAGATCATGTAGTCAGGATTTCATCTTGACCTAATACATGGAAGTTTCACATTTCAGTTACAAAATGTGAGGCTGTAATATCAGGAGAAGATTATTATGTGAGCTTTCTCAGAAACTAAGGAAAAGTAGTTTAAAATTCCTCCAAGATTGAAGTATCAGAATGTTTGGCGCTGCTCTGAACAAGTCTGAGCACAGCATATCCCCACAGAAGAATGTAAATTTCCTGGCTGTTTTATAGAATGGATGTCTGTCTGACCGTGGAACAGGCATAACAAACAACAGTATTTTTGTTATATCAGCCTGTAATTAGAGAATGCATGTCATGGATTCTGGTTACCAGATTTGTGACTCATCCAGTGGTTCTCTACAAAATTAACCAAATGATCCTATGACTTGGGAAAATGCGGTGGAGCTCTGCATTCCCCTCCCATTGCAGCTTTATCATGGGAAATACATTTCTCCCATTGAGGTGAGAATTTTTTGCCATTAGACTGTGTTAGCATGTCAGTAAAGTGAGGAACTACTCACGCAAAATCAGATGAATCAACAGGGGTCAAAGGCACAAACACAGAATTTACCAATTGAATTCTGTGTGTTCAGTTGGAAGTGACAGAGGCGGGTGCACTGGTCAGTCCCAGTGAGCTGCCAGTGTGATGGGGCCGTGAAAAAGTCTAATGCAATCCTATGATGCATCAGGCGATGTATTTCCAGTAGAGAAAAGGAAGTGCTAGTCCCATTGTGCAAGTCACTAGTGAGACCTCATCTGCAATACTGGGCCCAGTGGTGATCTCCCATATTTCTGAAAGATGAATTCAAACTGAAACAGGTGCAGAGAAGGGCTACTTGGAGGATCAGGGAAATGGAGAATTTCCTTGACAAAAGGAAACTTAAGTAGCATGATTGTTTAATCTAACAAAATGAAGGCTGAGGGGAGATACGACGTCCCTCTGATATATTTATAGAGAGCAAAGCACCAGGAAGGGAGAGGAGATATTTAAGAGAAGGGGCAATATTGATACAAGAACAAATGGATATAAACTGGCCATCAACAAGTTTATGTTTGAAATTAGATGGAAGTTTCTCATCATCAGAGGAGTGAAGTTCTGGAATAGCCTTCCAGTGGGGGTGGTGGGGGCAAAAAACCTAATTGGCTTTGAGACTGAACTTGATAAATTTACTGATGGGATGGAACAGTGAGGTTGCCTACAATGGCCAATGACCCATCTGCGACTGCTGTTAGCAGATACCTCCAATCGCTGGAGATTTATCATTAGGTGGGAAGGGTTCTGAGTTGCTGCTACAGATAATTCTTTCCCAGGTGTCTGGCTGGTGGGTCTTGGCATCCTGCTAACATGATCTAATCGATCGTGGGGTTAGGAAGGAATTTTCCTCCAGGTCAGATTGGCAGAGTGACTGGTTTTTTGACTTCAGTAACACAGCCACAGGTTATGGGCCTATTGCTGGAGTGGGTGGGTAGGTAAAGTTTTGTGGCCAGTGTGAAGGCAGGTTAGACTAGATGATCATGGTGAACTTAAAGTCTGTGACATTTAATAATAATTAATAATAATATTTAATATGGGAATTGAATGAAAATTGTTCTTTTCTTTTAAATTCCTCCATGTCTGTCTTGTTTCTCTTAGATCTCTTTCCCACTCCTGGTCATTTAATACCTGCTTCCCCTCTGCTCCTTCACAGAATTTTTCCCCTGTGGGTACTTCCCTTCCACAACTTCTCCTGCTCTGATACAGCATTCTTGTATCTTTGTCATATCAAGCCAGGTACACATCTGTGGACTGCTTTTGTATGCCAGAGCACAAGGAACAAAGAATTTGATAGCCTCTTGCACAGGTACCCGCCAAGGCAAGCCCTGTTTCCTTGTTGTCTACCATTACAGGGGAAGTCACTATCCAGCCCATATCCTATAAAACAGTAAAAACCCACTAGAATAAATACAGTTATAACCCAAAACTACCCTTGAAAATGAGGACAGAGGCTTAGGGCCAGATTATTTCAATGTACTAGGTATTGGCTTGGGGAAATTATGGGAGAAGAGAGAGCCTGTATAGAAAAGATGAACTGTAGTTTAACTGAAGCAAAAGCAAGTTTCTAGCTCAGATATTTAAAAAGTTTTGGATAAAGTATTTAAATTAAGAGTTGGAATAAAACTGGCAGGTGCCGGGGGAGCCCTCAAGTTGGACAGCCATCTGATAGAAATGTTTGTCATACATAGGTATTACTCCAGGGGCCGGCAATTTTTCAGAAGTGACATGCCAGGATTTAGCTTATTCGTGGATCTGTGTGCTACGGGGAGAGGGAGGGAAGCAGGGCCAGGCTGGGTACAGTGACCATATTTTCTGAACCAGCTTCCGCTAGGGAGAACAGTTTAATTTTAATTATTAAACAGATTAAGTGTTTTAACTTTCTCATGTTAGTTTATCAAACTTCATTTTAAATAAAATAAATTAAGTCCAACCCAAAAGGTTTCAATGTTTTCTTTATTTATGACAGGGATGGGGAACCTTTTTTGGGTTGGGGACCACTGACCTACAGAAAAATCAGTTGGGGACCACACGAGTGAGAAACAAAAAAACTCCTCCAAAAACCCCCAGCCCTCACTGATGTGGCCCCCAGCTGAGATATCTCCTCCTCTGGTGAGGGGAAGGGACAGGGAGGACTGAGGTTTAGGGTTTCTCATCGGCCAGATTTACTTTTCTGGGGTGCCAGAGTTACTGGATTTTATTAACCCCTTAGGTTCAAAAATGGGGGGGGGTTTCAGTGTCTAAGACAGGGATACCAGCGAGTGGCATAGGAATGGGGATCTGAGAGGGAGGTGGGGTGCAGAATGGGGAGAGGTTGCAAGGTCTGGGTGGAAGATAGGGTGCATAAACAGACTGGTAGTAGGGTGTCTGGCCATCTGGAGGGAGCAGAAGCAAGGGACGGTGCATTGTGTGGCCAGGAGGGAGGGTGCAGGAGCAACAGTGGGGGTAGGTGTCTGGCCAGGTCAGTGGGGAGGGTGAAGGAGCAGGATGGGGGTAGGGTGTCTGGCCAGGAGCAGGAGAGTCTGGCCAGAAGGGAGGGTGCAGGAACAAGGGAGGGTGAAGGAGCAAGCTGAGGGTGCAGAGTCTTGGCCGGGGGGTGGTGGTGAGTAAGGGGGATTGGAGTGTGGGGGTCTGGGCATGAGGCGGGACACTTAACTGGCTTCACGTCCCCTTGCAGCAACTGCTGGAGCCACGGGGTCACGGGCCAGCCCCAGAGGCCGGAGGCACCGCTGCTGCGGTCACACAGTCCAGGGCTGGCTCTGGAGGTCCCACTGAAGAGCTTCAGCCCCAGTACTGCTTCCTCCCACCACGGCTTAACCTGCTGCAGGGAAGAGGGAGGGCTCTTCAGTGGCTGCATGGGGAAGGAGTGGCAGGGCTAAGCTCCCGCCCCACGTGCTGCTGAAAATCGGCTTGCATGCCATAAGTGCCATAGGTTGCCGACCCCGGTATTATTCTATTAGAACTGAACTGCAGGTTGGATAGGTTGAGAGCACAGAAGTAAATTCTATACAGGTGAAAGGGTGCTAGATTAAGGAGTAAATACATAAAAATAGGCAAATGATCCAACTATAATAAAAATTTATTAGCCAAACAGAGTCTCCAAACCAACAATAGGTGACTTAGAGGGAAACATTCTACATTATGGAAATAGAAGAATGACGTAATAGACATTTCTGCAGCATGGTGGAATGACAAATCAATACTGTCATACCTGACTATAGTAATATACAGGAAGCCTAGATTAATATGTTCACTACACTTAAAAGATTTTATGGAACCTGGGGAAAAAATTGTGCAGGAAAGGCCACATAGCAGAAGTCATATTGATACAAAATCCAGTGCATAAAAATGAAAATATAAAGCAGTGTTTGGTTATTACCAGGGCTCGCCGAGCCGCAGCAAGCCCCGCTCGCCAGCCGCGCAGTTCAGCATGCTGCGCATGCACAGACCACGCTGCGCATGCGCTGATCGCGCTGCGGCGCCATGCCGGGCTATAATCTACTCGCCCGTGGCGAGTAGATTACCTTAGTTGTCAAGCCCTGGTTATTACCTTCCATAGCAGGAAAACATTAATTTTGAGGGAGATCAAAGATGCAACTGAGTCTAATAAACCAGTGATAATGAGTGACTTCATCTACCCCACAGATAAAATGGTCAAATGTGTACAATGAAGTTCAGAAGCTTAGTTTCTCAATATATTGTATGATTGCTTCTTGGGACAGGCAGTTCTAGATCACACATGAAGAAAGACTATTTTTGTCTTAGTCATGTGTAATACACAGGTGTTAATTCAAGAAAATAATATAATTCAGCTATTGAGTAATAGTGACTCAACTTGAATTCAGTTTAGTATTCTCAGGAGAGACTTCCTTCCTTCCAGACCCAGAGCTAAATTATCAGCTGACAAAATTCCATTTAAGTCAATGGCATTGAAATTAATGGAGTTATGCCAGCAGAGGATTGTGCCAGTTTAGTAGTGTCGCATAGGTGTGGAATTTTGTTCGACATTTCTATACCAGCAAAGGCTCTAGTGTAAATGCAGTTATACCAGCATGCATGTCGTTTGCCATATAGCCTATTGTACTATACCAGCAAACACATTTTTTTCTGCTGCTACATCTACACGAGGGTTGTGTCTAGGCAGCACCCTTCTGTTGGAATAAGTTACGCAATTTGTGCTATGCAAATTGTGCCACTTATTCCGAGTCTAAATTGAAAGAGCTAGACAGTGCCAAATTTCAGAATAAGGTACTATTCTGGAAAATGAGGGTTACAGGGATGAGGGTGGAATGAGGGTTACAGGGATGCTGGACTAGTGCACCAGATATTTTGGAAAAGAGGGGGTGCTTTTAAAGACGCGGCATTGCTATTTCGGGATACTTCCAGAAGCTACACAGGCAAACCTTTTCTAGTGTGCACAAGGCTTTGGGTTCCTACTTTTCTTGAGTAGTAAAGATGTGCACTATCTGTGATTGAGATGTTAAAAGAGCAAATTCTGATGCGACCTGATATAGTAAAGAGCAACAGTTACTAGGAGCGAGTGATAGATACCCAAAACTACTGCAGGAACTTATGAGTAAAGCGACTTAGCTGCTAACAAAAATATGTACCATCAGCTACAGAGGACATGAAAAGAACAAATGTCCACTATGGGATTTTTTTTATATCTCCTTTTTTGTACCAGCATTTGGACCTGGCTAGACAGGGGCAGGCAACTAGACTAGAGGATCTGATCCACTATTGGATTTCCTCTGTGGTGTCTGCCTCTTGCAGAAGTGCTCTAGTCAGAAAGGGATCAAAGAACTGTCCTATCTGTCTACATAGGAATGAAAGCCCTCTGGCATGGGGCTGTTCTGGGTTAGCTTACTTGGGCTCATGGGGCTTGGACTGCAGAGCTAAACATTGCTGTGTAGACATTGGGGTTTGGGCTGGAGCTTCAGCTCTGGGACCCTCCATCCTTGCAGGGTCTCGGAGCCTGGTCTCCAGCCCAAGCCGTAAATGTGTATACCACAGTTTTTTGACCCCGATGCCTGAGATCCCTGAGCTCAAGCCGGCTGGTATGGGCCAGCTGTGGCTTTTTTTTATTTGCAGTGTAAGCATACTCTTTGTATCCCCCTGGTGAGCAGCTTAGTTCTGTTGCAATTCCTGGTTAAGACTCTACTCCCTGCTGGCACAGCCTGGGGCACAAATCAGGCTGGAGCACGTCACCCATAGGGTTGCCAGATGGTTGAAACAAAAATACCGAACACCCCCCCCCCCCCGGGGAAAAAATTCTGTTGAAGGGGGGAAAAAAGGGGGGTCATTTGGCCTGCAGCCATTTTGTGCTGGCAGCCTTGGGGAACCAGGTAACCATGGGGGCTGGGGTCGGGAGGCTGGGGGAGTTGGGAGGCAAAGGAGGGCTCGGGGGGAGGGGGAGGCCGGGCGCTGAGTGTTTGTAGGGTGCCAAGTGCCCACCATTTTCGCCTCCTGGCCGGGGAAAAATTCAGAAAATACCGGACATTTTAGGTGTCCGGTATTCTCTGAATTTTTTTACTGGACAGGAGCCGAAAATACTGGACTGTCCAGGTGAATATCAGACACCTGGCAACCCTACCCAAGGGCAGAGGAAAGCTTGGGTCCTTTTCCATACTGTAGGGCGCAGTTGGAACCAAATGGCCACACTCTCCGGAAGTGATTCAAGGAACATACTCCAGTTGTACTTCAGTGCACAACTGGAAGGCATTGTGACTTCCTGAGCCATTCTGTAACGTCCCTCTCTATGGTCCTGTGCCTGGCGGGTCAATCAGACCCTTAATGAGAGTTTATACAATAGTAATGGGAAAATACAATTTTCAGTGGAGAGTCAGATCTGTTGGCTTTTCATCTCTTAGCCTTGGTGGGAGAGCAGCTGAGTTGGGTGTTAGAGAAGGGATGTAATTATTGCGTATCTTATCAGGACTCTGTGCAGTTCTTTTGGCTCTCCAGTAGCTACCAAGCCTGTAACAGCTGTAATCCTAGCTGATCCTTTAAGTGGCATAGTATCAATATAGAATAGAAATTCACAGAGCTTACCTGACAATGGGGATGGAAATGTTGTTCCTATGTAAAAGCCTCAGTAATCTAAGAACTGATATCAAGAGGACAGGCAGGTGGATTGGCACACAGACCAGAAGGAATAAATAGAAATGGAAAGACTGATGTGATTGTGAACCATTGTTTTAAGTAAAACAACAGAGCTTTCACCTCTCTTCAAGCAGAACTCTCCTCGGATATCAATTCATTCAACAATTCAAACAATGTTAGCAGATAGTGGTAGAAAAAAAATCAGTTGCTGTGTGTGGTAACCACGTTAGTGTGCAGGATTTGTGTTGCCAGAGAAAGTAGGATGTGGTATTATGGACATTGTGTATTTAATGTATATTGATGTAGGATAAAGAAGCACTGCAGTGTATGTGTAAGTATGATAAAGTTCTGGAGGCATTACAAGACTGTAATCAGTCTGTAATGATGTAATCAGTCTGAAAATGAAAGGGAAACATTTAAAAATCATTATTCAGCCCACAGGGGGTAAGAAAACCAACAGTGTTACAAGACATAGTCATGGTTCTTGTCTATATGAAATATTAAAGCTGGAATGTAAAGCAGTCCTTCATTCTACTGGAAATTAAGGAAAAGAATTGATGGGGCATAATCACAACTGATCCCCTTCCTTCCTCCTCAGGTCATAATTTGTATTATTAACGAGTTCTTTGCTCAACAAAAATGCACACACTCATTCGTATGTGTACTATCATATTAAATACAAAGTGGAAAGCTGTTTTCTCAAAGACAGTAAGAGCATCAGCATTCTAAGGAGTGATAGTAAAATTTCTCTTTCACACAGGTAGAAAGGTTCTTCAAAATGTCCAGGACAGTGCAGAAAATGGAAGAGAGGTCCAGGGTAGGGGTAGAGCAAAAGTAAAAAGTGTAAAAAATCCCAGGTAACAAAGCCCATCAGTGCCATACCCTGATAGCTCTTTGATTTGTCCTTCTCACCTTTACATATACTTTATAATTAGTGTAAGAACCCAGGATCCTCTGCAAAGACCCAAAGTATGTGAGCAATGAGTGTTCAGAATACTATTTCCAGCTATAATGAGGGCTGATAACTCCAGCTGGATATCACCTCAGAAGCCCTTTCTAAAAGGAATCAATACTAGAAAGAAAAATGTTGTCTTTAATTTTTTTCAGGGTACTTGATACTTCAGTCTCTCCCCCCCTATAGTTTTGAGATGACACATACCCTAAGGCAGGAGAATGGTTGCCCATGGGTGGTATTTTGCATAGTATAAGTTTCTGTCACTTTAGGATGCTTGAACAGAATGTTGTACAGGTTGGACCTCATAGGTCTGCTCCCCCCAACGCCCCCGGACCTGACTGGTCCTGACCAAGGGAGTTTGCCGGATCGGGGGAGGTCCCCTGCCACCGGCCTTCTAGCTCGCTGTCCCTTCCCACCACTGGCCGCAGGCCTCCTGCCGCTGGCCCCTGTTGGGAGCTACCACCGGTTCCATTATTGGGGACCCTGGCCCCAGGTCTGCTATCATCAGCTCCACCAGGTACCCAGCCCAACAGGGCCCTCAGCTGCCAGCCCTCCTGTCACTGGGCTCCTTACCCCAGGGCTTTCTGGTCCAGGAACAGCTGTGGTCCAAGAGTCTTTGTTTAGGGAGGTACAACCTATATTAGAAATGTCACTGTCACATTTAGGCAAAGATGGGCTCCCTGTCCGGAAGACCTCGCAAACTAGTTTATAAAACATTCACTTATACATTTAGTAATCCCCCTTCCTTCAGATATGAATAACTATAAAAATGAGAGTTCTTCCATAAAGGAAACCATCCTGGCCTGTCTATTGTGTTTTTTATGTTATTCCACATTGTAAAAACTGTACCAGCCAGGTGGTATCTTATACTTAACACCACTTAATTCTTCCAGAGCTTTCAGACAACTGGGGTTTATATTATAGTTTCAGCTAGATATAGCTGAATTGTTAGAATATACAGTGAGTCACTGCTTGAATGTCTGATGATTATGTGCTCTCCGCAGGAAAGATTTCAAGTGAAGAACCCTCCACATACGTATATCCAGAAATTAAAGGGCTATTTGGATCCAGCAGTAACCAGGAAGGTAAGAAGTGCTCCGTGTCCTTCAGTATGCTCTCACTTCATCACTAATAGGCAGAATCACCCTTGGTTTGGAGTTCCTTCCTCCCTGTGTATGAAAGGCTCTGTAAAAATCTTCAAGTCCATGTCTCTACTATAGTGGCACAGCTGTGGCACTGCAGCTGTGCCACAGTAGTGCAAATGTTTCCTGCGTTGATGGAAGGGGATTTTCCACTGATGTAGGTCAGGGCTTCTCCAACTTCATTGCACCGCGGCCCCCCCTTCTGCCAACAAAAATTACTAGGAGGGAGGGACAGAGGCCTCAGCTTGCCCAAGACCTGCTGCTCAGGCTGCGGGGGCCAAAGCCCAAGGAATTCAGTCCCAGGTGTGTTGGGGTGGGGGGTGGGGGGAAGCTATAACTTGACCCCTGTCACCCAGGGCTAAAGCCCTTCGTCTTTGACTTTGGACCTGGGCAGTGCTTTGGTCTCAGGGTTCAGTTTCAGCCCCTGGCAGTGGGGCTCAGCCCCAGACCATGGAGTCTAACACCAGCCTTATGACCCCAATAACATGGGGTATTGACCCACTGTGAGGTCCCGACCCATGGTTTGAGAACTGCTGCTGAAGGTAATCCACCTTGGTAAGAGGTGGTAGTTAGATCAGTGGAAAGATTGACCTAACTGTGTCTGCCATGTGGGTTAGATCAACCTAACTGTGTTGCATGGAACGTGACATTTTTCACATCCCTGGGGGATGTAGCTATGCTGACCTAAGTTTTCGGTATAGAGCAAGCTTAAGAAAGTTTCTCAGATACCAGGCCTAACAAAATAGACCGAAAGAGAAATTGTTAGGGCATTGCACTTTTCATAGTTCAGCAGGCACGGCGCTAAGTAGGTGTTACAAATAAAAGAAACCTCTGGCATAAGGAAAGACGGATTTAATGGCTTGTGAGTGCAGCAGAAAGCCCAGGTTACTAATAGATTACAGAACCTTGTACCTCATGGGCCCCACTTCAGTTCCAGCTACTGCTTATGGAAAAGGAAAGCTATTACCATCTGACAACTGTTTTCTCAGCTATTTGGAAGGAGTGTTGTATTCTCAGTGCAGTTCCCAATAGCTGTTTGTCCACATAACAAAAACTATCATCTTTTGGCACTAGCTGACCCTTTCTTGGCTGTCTCATCAAAGAGATCAAGGGATGAATGGGCATGGAGAAGTGAACTTGAGACCTAGATGGATATGTCAAGTGCTACAGCAGCATATGTGGAATGCTGCCATTTCGCTGCTGTAGTGCCGTTATGCTCTTGCTACAGTGACAGAAGGGGTTTTTCCATCATTATTTTTAATTCACCTCCCCTAGTAGCTAGGTTGACAGAAGAACTTCTCCATTTATCTAGTGGTATCTACACCTGGGCTTAGGTCAGTTTAACTACATCTTTCAAGGATGTGAGGTTTTAGGTAGACCAGCCCTCTCGTACCAGTGTTTGCCTAAAATATCCCACTAACGTTTTTTTAGAGAACTGTTCCCACCTCCTTTAATGAACCACCTGCCTTAGTATATCAGCAGAGCTTTTGTAATCCTTTCCCAGAAGGATCAAGATTGCTAACGGGGAGAGTTTTAGACAAACACTGTTACATAGTCCTGTTGTGGTCTTTCTGGGGTCAAGATAGAGGCGCACTGGCCGCTCAGTTGGGGAACTTGGCACAGTTGTTGTCCTGGCTATCATGTGGATAAAAAAAGAGGCGATTAGTCTTGGGGGTTTTGAAGATGGCTATATATTCATAGGAGGCCTCATTCCAATTTGCTTTCAAATACATTTCAAATAATTTGTATTTAGTTACCTCAGATGTTCGCTCATATTCTGTGCTGATGTTTTTCACAGCTTTTTTCTTTTTTTTAAAAAAGCCACCAGAACATAGCTTCTATCAATGACTGGTTCTCTTTCTTCCAGATTAAACAATCACTGCTTTCTTTGTGTTGTGTTGTAATTAGCTTAATTGGTATCTTGTGGTAAAATACATATGACACAATGCTCCAAGCCCAGGACCAACCACATATCTCAGTAAAGGTGGGCCTATGCTATTGAAGAAATAAAATAGGAACATACACTAGGTATCATTTTTCTTTCCCATTGGCCTTGATTAGCTCATGTCTTCAAGGCTGCAATAAAAGTATCTTCTGACACAATGCCTCTCTTGTTGTGGGAAGTGACAAGAAGGAAATGCCAATTCTTAACTTTAAATTTATCTGCAGATGATTATAC
This sequence comes from Pelochelys cantorii, assembly GCA_032595735.1. NCBI lineage: Eukaryota > Metazoa > Chordata > Testudines > Trionychidae > Pelochelys > Pelochelys cantorii. The sequence goes on from CM064332.1 coordinate 29,970,170, forward strand.
TGAAAAGAGGAAGAAGGGGGAAAAAAACAAAAAATATTGAAGAGGGCCTTTGTTTTTCCTGCAAGATTTTTCAGATGCATGTAATGTTTGGTTTGCTCTGTGGTCAGTCCATGAGCACATTGAAACCTTTTTTGTTTTAGTGCTATTGTCTGGCTCCCCCATTATGACAAAATCAGTGTAACCTTAAAATAACTTAATCAAGTTCCTCTCTTTTGTTTTAGTTTATATAACCAGTCAGCCCAGACCGCAAAAGGGAAAGATTTACAAATGAGCTTGCTGGACTGGCGGTTGTGGAGTATTCACATTACCATAATTATTACTGTAATTAAGGTTGTGTCAGCATTTTCTATCCTAAACGCTTGCATGGTCAGGAGGAGGTAGTTCCAAACACTGTTGTATAATATTCATGTGAGCTGTAGCTGGGTACACAAAGTCTACTCTTGGAAAAATAGCTATTTTTCCATGTGAGCTGCAATTTTCAAACACTTATGTTAGGCATGTTTAAATTATATCTCTCTAAACATATCACAATCTGATGGCTTCTTCTAAACTTATAAATTACAGAACACTTAATTGTCTCTGCTCCAGGTTGTGAAGAGCAATTCAGTTGGAGGATAATGATCATTGAATCGGGGAACAGTCTTCTCACCTCTGTTTGTCCCCTGTCCCAGCTTTCCCGTCACCATTGTCACATTAGATTAAGGCTTTGTCTTCATGGAATTAAAAAAAAAAGAAAAAGAAACCTGTTTTTATGATACACAACACAGCTAGATAGAGGGAAGTGGAATCCCTACAGTGACAGCAAAACCCCTTCTGCTTCTGTGAGGAGAATCTACACTACAGTGCTTTGTCCAGGGGATGCAGCCCTGGGGATCAGGGGGGCCCGCAAAAAAATCTCCAGACTGCCAAAAGTGCAGCTCTTTTTGCAGAGGCATCTTTCCCCAGGGCCCTGGGCTGCAAGCACTAAATCCCTTGCCTGTCATCCAGTCTTGCCTAGCTGGGGGGGGGGGGGGAGAGAAGATGGCTCTGTGCGCTGCTGTTTCCCCTTACCTCCCTTGCTGGGACTAAAGCTGTGTGGCCCATGAGCACTGGGGGAAGCTCTGTCCCTGCGTTGCGCTTGCTTGCAGGCTCTGTCCCCAAAGCTCCCATTGCCTGGGAATCCCAGCTAATGGGATAGTAGGAACTGCAGAGGAGAGGGGTTGGTGTCTGCAGGCAACTGCAGAGCCATGTGGGCCACACTGAGTCGCCTGCTTTCCCTTTCCACCAAAGGGGAGCAGCTCCAAGTAAGCACCCTGCACCCCAACCTTCTGTCCCAGCCCTGAGCCCCCGAAAGTCCCTATCTCCTTCCTAGACCCCACATCTGAGCCCACTCCAGCACCCTTACTCCTGCCAAGACCCCACACCCCCACTCAAACCTCCCATCCTGAGCCTCTTCCCACACTCCAGACCTCTTGGCCCTAGCCTGGAGCCCATCCTGCACCCCAAATGCCTCATCTCCAGTTCCACCACAGAGCCTGCACTCCCAGTTGGAGCCCTCCCACTCTCACCATCTAGCCTTTAACTTGCAGCCCCCTTTTGCACTCTGAACCCCTCCTTTTTGGCCCCATTCTGGAGCCTAGGGAGCCCCCACAAAATCTAATAGTCCCGTGCCCCTGGAAGAGTTGATCTGGCCCTGGGTTTGGCTGCATAGCTATGGCACCATTGCTGTGCCACGGCACTGCCCATAGTGTAGACATGGCCTCAATCTGATCAACAATCCGCATTTGGTGATATGGTAAGAAACATACAGAAGGATTTTCTCTCTAACAAGAAAAATCCCCAAAGAGATCAAAAGCCAAAAGGCACATTCAGTCTCAAAGTGTTATGCAATTCAGAGTGCTCTTTATTCACATTGCTGGACCAGTCAAGATAAGAATAGAATCAGCTTGAACTCTGAATTTCCTGGGATCGCCTGCATTCCTACTCTTGCTGCTGCTGGTGGAATGTCATTCATTGGAGATATTCACAATAAAATATGATTATTAGAGTGTTCTGCTGTATTATATTGTAACCCAGCACATTACTGATATTTGCATTTGATCTGGGCTTCATTCCAGCCTCTAATTTTGTACCCATAAATAATCACAGCATACAGATGGTAGTACTGGGATATCTGGTTATTTGTTTGCACCTGCAAATCAGGTCGTTAGATGTAAATGCCAACAGCTCTTGTATTGTGGAGACAAGATTGCAGGTCCAAAATTATTGGTCATTGCTGAATATCGAGTCCCTATGTTGGAACTACCTGTAAAATATTTGGTGCTAAACTAGAAATTGTATTGCAAAGAAGTATACATCGCTTCACAGAATTTTATTTCTCCTTTTCCTTTCCACACTTTCAAATGAGGAAACTACAGAATTGTAGTTGGAAGCAGAAGATATTTTTCTGAGTGTTTTTTAGTGAGTGTCTTTTAGTTATTGGTCTAGTTAATAGTCTCTCATTTCTCAGGATCTGGAAATGTTCTCAATATATTTTAATATTTAACACATTCAGTCTCCTATGGGGTTTTGGCATTTTTGAATAACATCATGTGAGTCCAAATATGTTTCTCAAGTATTTTTTTCCCCAACTGAATTACAGAAATTCAGAAGACGAGTCCAAGAATCTACGCAAGTACTACGAGAACTGGAAATTTCATTAAGAACAAATCATATTGGGTAAGAGCTTTTAAAAATCCCATGACTTGGGTCTTTATCTCCACTGACTCCTAGCTTTGGGCAAGTGTCTCCATGCTCTTTAAGGAATGAGATGGCTTAGTGTATCAGTCACTATAGATTAGAAGGCTGGGGTTGAGCAATATATAAATGTGTTAGCTGGTCATCCCTGAAGGCTCACTTGTAAATTGCTCTCTGGGGGCCCAATCCAATTGCCTTTGAAGTCAGTGGAAAGACTGCCATTGACTTCTTTAAGAGTCATATCAGGCCCTAGGGTAAGTCAGAAGAGAAATGAGACTGACAGGGTCTGCACTTTCGTCAACCGTTAACTCCTTACCTCCACCTTACTTTCGGCTCAGGAAACCAGGGCTGGAATAGTAATAGTTTTGCAGGGGAGCAATGAGTTGCTGTTTTGGAAACTTCTGCATGCCATGTTTGCATGATGCCTTACTGCTAGCTGATACTAACATTTGTTTTACTTTCTTAAACACAAATCGTTCCTCAAATATTAATGAGAAAATTAATTTTGGAGAATTAGCTTTATTTATTCCATGTGCCATTTCAAATGCTTGTTTATATCAACTTTGCCAACCTGTATACAGAACCAGACTCAGAAACTGGTGGAGTAGAGGGATTATTCAGCATTCGCATGTCAGGCCAAAATAAGATTTCTTTACAACTTTGTTAAATGGTTCAACTATGTGTACACCTAAAATAGGCTCCTTAGGTAGATGCCTGCACTTGACAATTATATCTTGATGAAACAGGGAAAGGAGTAGTTGTTATCAGCTTGGTTGATGCAAAGGAACAGCTGTTTTCTTAATCACATTGGGTTTCTTTCATTAGAAAACTCTGCCAGCTTCTTTGGTATGGAAGTCATAGAAAATAACTGATTTTTGACTCTGGATTTGATAAAGCTAATGTCCCTGAGAGATAGTTGCACCCCACAAATTATTTCTGTAAATCCGTGTCACAATGATGTCACAGTTGCTTCATACTTATAACCACTGTATGTTATCAGGGAGATGAGGCAGACAGGGTAAAACAGAGATTGAACTCTCTGCATGGACAAGAGCATTTCTGCATCTATAGCACTGTCGGGGAGTGCCAGATGAGACGTGGACAGTGGCAAATCACTCGATATTTAAAAAAAAAAATTGAGGCATTTGTTCACTAAATATTAGTGAGGCTGATGTGACAAAGAGCTGGTATTAATCTGTTTGAGGAACCTCTATTTTGGGGTGGTGGCAGTAATCTCAGTAAACAATGTGAGCACAGCCTGTGATGTCTTTCTAATGAGCCACTTTCCTTACATGGGCCTGGAATAATTGTTGGTTTAGCTGCACGTGAGCTGTTTGTCTGTTCCATGGCATATTGTTGGGTGAAGCTAAATCCCAGGGACTACATATGGGAGCAAGCAACAGTCTCAGATTATGGTGGATTAAAATCAAGATTCCACTTCTTAAGAGCCAAAACGGTGCAGTTGGCAACCAGCGGTGATGAAATACAGTAGGACACAGCATGCCTGGGATTTCCACAAAATGTCGGAAGGCTTTCTGAAACATTACAGACATGAAGTGAAATTGACCATCACATATTGAAGTGAGGCAGTCATCTCTAATTCAGTGTTGGCAGGGTTACAAAGTTTCAAGATGAATCTGCCAGAGTAAACCAATGCACTCTGTAAGCAATCGTAGAAGTTTATTAGCAGCATAAGTACAAGCTACAAAATGTTGTGGACAGTTTTTTTCCTTAGAATTTTTAGTGGAAGTTTTCAGCACATCAGCTCACTCTTGAAGTTTTGGAGACTTGCATCAGAATTAGCCTATCTACTCCCATTAAAGTCCATGGCTGACTGTGGCTAAAATGGGTACAATTCTTTGGCAACATCAAAGTGGTGATGTGTGGCCATTGCCACACAGTGTAAAGAAATCCACCCAGGGCTGATTTTACCTGATAAAGGGGTTCTGTAGAAGAAAATCCTTCCCCTCTCCCCCACTGTCTGATTATTTTTAAGTAAGTCCTCTCTTGATTTCCATTTGTTTGTCCATAGAATTGAATCCAGACATCAGCACACTTAGGAGATACAACCCTTTGGTGTTTTGGTAGAAGTATGAGGCCCTGCCTCTGTGGTGGGAAAAGTGTAGCCAGTCTATTTTCTGCCTGAATAAAATACTTTTTTGCATAGATCTTTGTGAAATTATGAATTATAAACATATTGGGATAGGAGCTGAGAGAAGTGGCCGTACCTTTATAATGAATTGCAGTGGGAATGTGGCCTGGCACCTCTCTCAGTTGAATGGAGTGCTCTAAATTTTCTTAAGGTCTGTTCTGAATCCTTTAGGCAGGTTGTAGTGCCAGCACTGGAAGAGAGCTGTCCCAACATCGTAGGTAAACCACTTCTACCAGAGGAGTAGCTAAGGGTGCGTCTACACAGCAGCGCTAGCTTGAAATAAACTCCTCAATTTGAGCTACGCAAATTGTGTAGCTTATTTTGAGCTTATTTCAAAATAGACCGCTATTCTAACAAATCTCTTAATCCTCGTGGAACGAGGTTTACTGGGATGTCAGAATAGCAAGCCCGTTATTTTGATTGCATTTCAAAATAATAGGCATGCTGTTAAGATGCAGAAAACACTATTTCGGGATACTGGATGTATCCCAAAATAGCACCTCTGTCTAGACGTACCCTAACAGTGCTGAGAGTGCAACTCCAAGCACTGGGAGCCTGTTTACACTGGCACTTTACATCACTGTAATGTGCTGCGCTCAGGACGATGGTTTTTCACGCCTGTGAGTGAGAAAGATACAGTGCAGTAAAGACAAGCTCTGACACTGTCCCAAAGTCTCTTGGGATATTACACATATACAAGAAAACTTGTGGGAGAGGACTTGTGGATATTTGGGCTGGGTGGGCGCAGCTGGAATCTGGTGGGAGGAGGTATTTGTTCCCATTGTTGGGCTCTGGGACAAAGGGGCAGAAAAACAGGAACTGGGTTGTCAGTCATAGAGGTTTCTTTAACTCTGGTACTCTGGGGGGGAGGCATTTTTATGTGTCTGACTTGCTACAGGTATTTTAAATAAATTACCAAAATAAACTCGTGATTATTTTGACAAATAAAATGTGTAGAATTTTGCAGCATATTAATAGGTGAAAGCCTTTTTAAAAATATGATCATATTAGTATGAGAAGGCAAGCTTATTTTTAAAAGAACTAGGAAGTACATCATGTTGTAGGCTTGATGTTGTTACTTTTAACTTTTTTGTTGCTGATAACTTCTTGAAAGATTGCTAAATGCCAGTACGTGGAAAAAACGAAGCCAATTGTATGACTGTTGCATTTCAAGTAGCCCATAAAAGTGGCTCTAGTATTGGCTGTTCTGTGGTTTGTGCAGCTTGCTGTGCCAGAAAGGAGATGAATGTGGATTTGGAAGGAAATCTTAGCTACATTGGTAGTGTTGTCATGCTATGTGTCTACTAATCACTCCGTATTATACTGGGCCTTTCAACAGAAATTTTAATTGTGAAGGAAATGGGCAGCACTTACCAGAACCAGGTTTCTTTGTTAAAAAGAAAAGAAATATGTCTCTGTCAGGTTTCCAGAGCAGAAAATGTGCATGGTATAGATATTAATGGTAGAAAATGTCTTCTCATTTGTGATGCTGCAGAGGCGTTTTGTTTCCATACATAAAGGTGTGTTTTTGAACCCTCACTTCTTGAGTGAGAAATGAAAAGCTTTTTGCTTAATGTTTTTCCTTTCACACAATGGATGTTTTAGTGGATTGACTAAAGAAAGTATTTTGTAATACATGCCCCAGAACTGAACAGTCAAATGCACTGATCTCCAATGATTTTTCTAACAGATGGGTCAGGGAGTTTTTGAATGAAGAAAACAAAGGCCTGGATGTTCTGGTGGAATATTTGTCATTTGCACAGTATGCAGTCACGTAAGTAAAATATAGCTTATGTTCATCAAGGTTTGCAGAACAAAACAACATAGTACAATATAGATAGAGTGGCAGAGACAGTAATATCTAGTCAGATGCTGCGCTGTTCCAGTCAAGTGGTTTCCATTGCAATAGCTTGGCACAAAATTATGTCAGTTCCTTAGAACCAGAGCAAATGGCAAAATTAGCTGCCAAATGTTGTCAGAGCATATTGCAGAAAGAAGGAAAACAAAAGACCTTGCTTATATATTTAAGCTGTCAGAGGCAGATTAGGGGATTGTGGGGCCCTGGGCCAGAGCAAATGGGGCCCCTCCCCATCCCTTTCATCTGCAGCCCCCCCTACTCTGCACCCTCCCACACTCCTGCTGGGGAGGTGGGGTCAGAGTGTGGGGGCTTCTGCACTGCCTGGCTGGAGTGCTGAGTGGGAAAAGTGGGGCAAGCCCCTGTGCCCTGACTCTGCTCCCTGGCATGAGTGCTGGGTGGTTGGAGTGGGTCGGGATATGGAGGCACCCCCCAATTGGTAGGGCTTCCTGGGCACAGGCCCCATTGACTCAGTGGCTAATCCAACACTGGTCTGAGCCAATTTTTTTGAAGACTAGTCACATCTGTTTTAACTTGATCCCCTTTTAAGTGGGAAAAAGTGCAATAAAAATTAATACATTTAGCATTACATGCAAATATTAACCTTAAAAATGGCCATTTTTTAGCTTTCCTTCCCAAAAGCTTCTTTTGGATCTGGGGTGGGGAACCTTTTTGGGTCGGGAGCCACTGACCTGCAGAAAAATCATTCAGGGGCCACAAAACACCTCAATGACATGGCCCCCAACTGAAAAGCAGAAAGACACTCCTCACATTTCCCTCACACACCAGAGCCTAGTGGGGCCCAGGCTAGTAGATTTTGTGGGGGAAAAGCCTCCAGGCAGCGCTTTACTGGGGCAGATGGGAGAAGAGGGAGTGGCAGTGGTGGAACCGTTTCCTCCACCCATCAGGCAGAACCCGTGGGTCAGATCTGACTCTGGCATGTCTGACTCTGGCCTGCAAGGCTCGTGGCTCCTCCTACCCTCCCCCCCACAGTGGGGAGTCAGTGCTGGTGCTCCAGCCCTATATGGGGATCTGGGAGGGGCATAGGGCTGGAGCGCCAGTGTGGCTCCCCAGTGCTGGAGGGGAGCTCCAAGCCTCAAGGGCTGGTTCCAGGCAAGCCAGGGGCAGATCCAGCCCCTGGCCTTAAATTCCCCACCCCTGTTTTAGATCCTATTGTTTGTGTTCCTTTCCTCAAATACCATAAGATCATGTAATGGATATTACATTCTTAAATGTTAAACAATACCTTTATACAGGCAAGATTGAACTAAGTACACCCAGAGCATTTTTTCAGCCATATCCATGCAATTCAAAGCAAAATGCTCACATTAACTAATTCTCACAGCATTCTGGTAAAGCTGGATGGGTATAGTCAGTCAGATCACTTTTATGGATAGGTAGCTATCAAAAAAGAGAATATCAATTAACAGGCCACTTAGGAAGTCAATGGCAAAAGTAGGAGTAAAAAAGGCATTGTGGCTCACAGTTGTCTGATCTTACCATTAGACAACACTTCCAAATATATTGTTATTTATACTATATTAAAAACCATGCAAAGTTGGTAAAATCATTATGGACCAATGTAAATCATTGTGTCTTTATTACCTGAAGCAGAGATAATTTAAACAACTGAGGATATGTTCTCACATACCTCAGAGTTTTCCTTTATCATATTTAGGCTTGGAAGGATTAGAGTTTTGTGAATAAGTGTTAGTAAATTTTGATTTCATCGTATGTACACACATCAACAACAACAACAAAATCCATCAGTAAGAAGCTAAATTTACAGATAGACAAACTAAGAAAATTGAGAACTTACTAGAGTTTGATTAAAGAATATTTTCTTTGTGTCTTTGTCATGTGATGTGAATTTGTGCATTAACAGTTATAAAGCTTTAAGTTTTTGAATATCAATGTCTAGTATCATAAACAAGGGCCCCATTTCGGGAGGGTGGGTGGGGGCAGCAGCCATGTGGTCTGGGACGCAGTTGGCTTTTCATCCCATTCCCTGGACACTAAGGGAGTGAGGGGAAAGTGCTTGCAATCTGTGCGAGCCTCTGACACCTGGCTGGTGAGCTCCTTTCACTATTGTGTGACCTTCCCATTTTCCTGCAAGGGTGAAAATTTAAATAGACAAAATATTGTTTTAAGATGCCTAATAATTTTGTGCAACTATGAAAATATTAAATCACTCAAAATAGAAAAAAAAATCCTTAAAATGGATATCTCTCAAAATTTGAAGTAAAATAAAAATTGAATTATGCCAACCCTCATTAAATTGTACTTATAATTTCTTGTATGAGAAGAATGTGTTAAGAAAAGATAGGGCTGTACACTTCATTGTATGTGCAAACTCTAGCTAAGTGGAACCAGAGTTTTATTTTTAGTTTGGATACACACAGATATATATTACCTTTGAAATGAAATGAGGCTTTTGGTGGAGTTACAATAAAATTAATGAAGGAAAATTATATGTTTAAAAACATTACTAACACTGGAAAAACTGCACACAGCTTGTTTTAAAGATTTTGTTCCTAAATTTGTATAAGTGGAAGTAGTTAACTTGCCAGAGTGGTTTCTCCCTCTCTCTCTCTCTCTCTCTCTCTCACATGGTAATCTTAAGTAATAGCCTCAGAACACCAGCTCTTGCTGTAAATGTCAATGATTTGGGTGAGGAGTCAAAAAAATCAAAGAAAATCTGTATTTGGTAATGTATTACATATAGTTCAAGATTAGCCTTGGCCAACAAGCCAGTATTAATACTCAGTCATATATTGATGGATGAAACTAAATTAATAGCACCACAATGTATTGATTTATCAAAATAAAATTAAGACAGTGTTGAGATTCCCCCTCCACTCTTCAAGGCTGTGGTGTTCATCTCAGATTAATTCATGGCTGGTTGATTCTTTTTAAATTATGTACCCGTGATACTCGTTTCTCCTTTTGTCAAGGTCCAAATTTGCTGCAAAATGTACTTGAATCTAGCACCGTGTTCCAGCGGAACGGAAATTGTTTTGCATTATTTTCTTGTAATCTGTAGGGACTTAGTAAATCTGCAGATGTTTAACAGGAAGGAAAAACGCTGTGGACATATTTTGTGTAAGCCTACATTGGAATTTCTATTTCCTTTCAGATTTGACTTTGAAAACCTGGAGAACAATGTGGAAAATTCAATGGATAAGTCTAAACCTTGGAGCCGTTCCATTGAAGATCTGCATAGAGGAAGTAACCTACCCTCCCCAGTTGGCAATAGCATTTCCCGCTCTGGCCGGCACTCTACTCTACGGTATGACCATTTAATCAGGGAGTAGGACTACCTTAGAAATGTGGGTGCATGAGTGAGGAGGATCACCTGGGTTTTAAAGATGTAATAATAATTTGCCTTTCTCTAAAACCATTCACCCCAAAGCCCTGTATAGATGTGACAAATGTAGGAAACAAAACACTTTGCACTGAAATGCAACCAACTTTCAGGTGGAATGAAGCAATAACTTAAAACACACAGCAGCTCCACGCAAGAGTTAAGAGAATTAAGAAAGGAATATAGTGTCCATTTTCAATAGCAGGAATTGAATAATGTAATTATTCAAATTAGAATGTAGCTAGCACACTGGGAGCATCTCTTCTCTTGCAGACAGTGCCACGGGGTCTTTAATAACTGCACGTGATCAGGCCTTCACAACTAACATCTCCTTCAAAATGCAATACCTCCAACACCACATTGCCCCCTTAACATCATGCAGGAGCACTGAATCAAAGGGAAGACCATTGCCTGTTGCAATACCGCCCTCATGTGTGGCAGCACCCTGAATTTGGCTTTGAGGACTCCCACCCACAAACTGAACACATATTGACCCTACGTAGTTTGTGATATCGGACAGGATATCAGCTGAAGAAAACCTAGACAGTGACTATTTTATGTATGGTGCTGCATGGATACTTTTTCATGTTACTCAGCATAATGAACAACAGCTTTAGAGTACCAATGTAGTCCGCTGTGTTGGCAGTTCTGTATGGCAGATGGAATTTAATGTTATGTGGTTTTCAGTTGTTTGGCCCCGTTAGGATATTTCTGGTTAATATCAGCTATTGTATGGATAAAGAAACTTGGAACCACCCCATGTTTAGTAATTTATTCTAGATCTTCCACTTGAAATTAAGATTTGATTTGCCAAGTGCTGTTACGTTAGGCTTTCTTAGTCCCATATGAGTGGATAAATGGATGCATTTCAACTACAGCAGTAGTTGGAATGGATCTGAAGCCTAGAAGATTTAATTCAAGGATTTCAGAAGGCTAAAAGGAAAAAAAGTAGAGACTTGGAGCTGGACACAAAATTGTAAAATGGAGTGAAATCAAGATGGCTGAGGGGACAGGGTTTTCCTGAAAATGTGGCTTAGGAGAAATCTTTTTTTATTCCCTTTGATGCACTGACTTATTAGAGTGGGGTCAAATTAATCTCTTCTAAATAGTATTGTTATGATGCCTGGTACATCTGAGAAGGCCAATAGGACACACTCCTTTATGCTACTTGTGGATTGCAGATGGATTCAGAGTCTGGTATTTATGATTTAAGAATGTTGTTTTAGGTGGATTCTAGTCCTGTTCTTTGTCACTGGGAGGTGTGTGAGACCAATATACCAGGAATGCATAATTCAGGAGTGCATTACATGTTGCTTACATTTTTTCTCTTCCTTTCGTTTCCTTCCATCCTTTTTTCCTTTTACATATTCCCTCTTTACTCTTCCTCTTCTTTACATGACATCTTCTCCTGTGCATCCTTCTTTTCTCTTCTCCTCCCTTTTCCAAACATCCTCCTTTTATCCTTCCATCCTTACTTTTTCCTCATCCATTTTCATCCAACTTTCAAAATGCCATCAGATCGGTTTCTCTGCCTGAGCAACTTCAGTTCAAACGCCGCCAGAGCTGCTTTTCACCCAACTGTCTCTGGAGCGGTTTCAGGTTACACTCTGCTGGTGAGGCTTCAAGCCGGAAAATCTCGTAAGTCACAGGTGTAAGGTTACGCCCAGGAGAGTTGTATAGTACATGGTTGCAGAGTATTTAATGCTGCTGCCCATATTTTATAATATGATAACCGCATGTCTTTGGTGAGGCACTGTGCCAAGCTTGGTGGTTCCAAGCTCCAAAAATCTGCAGTTATCACGTTATAATTCATAGTTCAAAGTGTAGTTTAGTTCTGTAGAGTGGGCTGTAAAAAGAAAAAGTAAATTTGAAAATTGTATTTTGAAACAACCAGTTGTCTTCATGTGAACTGGTTTATAAGATTTATACATAAACCACAAAGCCATAAAGTTGTTTATAGTATTGTATAAGTTAGTATTACTAATACTAATAACAACATTGGCTCAAACTCTGACTGACTTGTACTCAGACTTTCAGAGAATATTATCTGATTGAGGACTCATGATCTGGCCACATAATGATAAATAATAAAAGCTTATTTCAATTGTATTTGAAAACACTGCAGGACTATAACCAAGTAGGATCCCAAAGCCCCCGTCCAGTTGCTTTATTCCAAATGCTTCAGGCTAAACGAAGCACACTGTGTATGGGACCATTTTCTAACCAATGTGCCTTTTTTACAGGAAAGCTGCATTTAGGGAACTAAACTAACTTTCAAAGCTTTAATTTAAGTAGAAACATTGCTTTTTTTCTTTAACAGATTTTTTGGTGGGCAAACGAGGAGCACCTGACTTATGTCAGTTTCTTTACAATCATTTTATTATTATTTCTGTAACATGGTAGGCATCTTGTGTTACACCCCTTCCAGGAGCTGGACATATGCCTCACCATGTTTAATTTGTATAGGTCATTTGGGCTCGGGCTGGAGCCCCAGACTGTGAGCCTGAGATGCAGCCTAAGTCCTGTGAACCCAAGTCAGCTGACCTGGGCCAGCTGAAGCAATGGAACAGGTCTTTTATTGCAGTGTAGACATATCCTTAAGGATCCTGGGTGGTCCTAAATGCCTGAGCTGTAGTTATGTTAACATACAGTACATATGAAATAAAAACCAAACCAGCTTTGGCTATGTCTACACTGCAGAGCTTTTCCAGGATGGGAAAAGCTATGCTGCATCCAAGGAATGCATCTGCTTTTTCGGAACAATTTCTGAAAAAGCGGACACGTTCTTTTGCCATCCCTGTAATCCTCATTGTATGAGGAAGAAGGGATGTGTCGAAAGAGGAGGTTTTTCCAAAATTTGGCCCAGTGTAAATTTGACAGGCCAAATTTCGGAAAAGCCTCTTCTGAAAGAAAAGTGGAAAAAGATACGCAAATTGTGGTTCACAATTTACATATCTTTTTCTGACTTTTCTTTGCAGTCTAGACATAGCCTTTGTGAAGTAGGTGTAGGGCCAAATTCTGCCCTCATTTATTGCAATACAGCCCCACTAGTATAGGCCCAATTTATCCCTATTGTAAATCCATCATAGTTGTCCTTGTCATTCTATCCATTTGTTTGTCCCTGTCATATCTGACCAAGATTATTCATTACTTTTAAAGTTACTTTGTCAAATTCTGCATAATTCCATAATTGGTCTCATAATTGTTTCCATTAACAACTAGTATATTTTAAAGAGAAAATAGCGTAGCAAAACTGGGGACAAAAAACACAAAAGAGGGGCAGAATAAGAAATGTACGTAGTTTAGCTGAAATACACGGTAGAGAGAGGTGCTTCAGGGATCTTATTGTCACTTAACTATATGCCAACCATATGTCCCAGATTTTCTGGGACTGTCCCAATTTTAAATACTGTGTCCCGGTGTCCCCATCAAGTAGTTAATGTCCCTGAAAGCCCCGCTGGACATTTCACTACTTGATGGGACACCGGTGTGTGGGAAAGAAGCGCTGAGAAATGGCTCTGTGCGCTGCCATTTCCCCCTAGCGTGGTGCAGCAGCAACAGCCTCCTCCTCCTCCCCGCCCTGCAGAGTGGGTAGGCATGCAGGCAGCTCCATTGGAGCTTTGCCAGTGGGCAGCTTTGCCACAGTTTCCAGCCACTCTGCCACCCACTGCCTCACCACTGCGCGCCATGCGGCCCCCTCCCTCCTCCTGTGGGACTACCTCTGGCGCATGGGGCCCCACGCCTGTCGCCTCCTCCTTCAGGCTGCCTGCCGCCACTGCTGAGGGGGCCAGGTGGGTCCAAGGCCAAACCCGGAGGAGCTGCTCCCAGACCTCCGCGCCTTGGAGCTGCCGTGTCTGCCCCAGCAGGAGCTGCATGGAGCCTGTCTGGGGCAATGTGGGGTGGGGCATCCTCAGGCTTGGCAGTGTGCTCCGTGCTCTACCCCTCTCTCTCCTTCCACCCTCCCCACTCCACCTCACTGGGGAAGTGGCAACGAGCCTGGTGTGCCGGGGAAGTTCGGGGTTTCTTCACCCCCCTCCCTCCCCACGCCCCTTCTGAGCAGGGAGCTGGTGATGCAGCCTCGTGGCTGTGCCGGAATCCCCACTGTGTGTGTGTGGGGGGGGGGGAGGGGCAATGCTGAGCTCCCTTCCCCTTCTCGCTCCACTGGGGGAATGGCAGCGAGATTGGTCTAGTGCGGAAGGTTGGGATTTCGTCACACACACACACACTGCCCCCGCACCCTCCAAGCAGGGAGCTGGTGCTGCAGCCTCATGACTGTGCCAGGATCCACGCGTGAGGGGGAGAGGCTGAGCTCCCTCCATCTTCCCACCCCGCGGCAGCACGCTGTCCAGAGGCTTTCCCCGCTACAAGGGGATGAAAAGCCAGGTAAGCATCTCCCCTCATGCCCAGACCTTTGCACCCCAATCCCCCTCACTCACACCTCTCCCCTTACCAAGATCCTACACTCCCAGCTTGCTCCTGCACCCTCCCTCCTGCCCAGATACCTTACACCCAGCCTGCTCCTGCATCCTACCTTCCACCGAGATCTCGCAACCTCTCCCCGTTCTGCACCCCACCCAGATCAAGTACCTGTACCCCACCCCTATCCCACACACTGGCAGCTCTGTCCTGCACACTGAACCCCTCATTTTTTCCCCACCCTAGAGCCTAAAAGGGTCTATAAAATCCACTGATTCCAGAACCCCAGAAAAATAAATCTGGTCTATGGGGAGTCCTGGACTGCAATCCTTCCTGTCCCTTTCCTGAGTGCCAGAGGACTGAGGTGTGTCAATTGGGGGCCACATCAGTGAAGATTCGGGGTTTTCAGAGGAGTTTTTTTCATTTGTGTGCTCCCTAACTGATTTTTCTGTGGGTCAATGGTCCCCGACCCCAAAAAAAGGTTCCCCTCTCCTGCCATAAATAAAGAAAACATTGACATTTTTTGTGTTGGACATAAATTAATATTTTATTTTATTTAAAATGAAGTTTGATAAACTAAGATGAGAAAGTTACAATGCTTAATCTGTTTAAAAATTTAAATTAAACCGTTCTCCCTTGCTGCAGCACTAGTAAAATGGCTCAGGCGTAATTATGTAATTAACAGTGAATTTCCACTAGCAACTGGTGGTCTGTGGAAAGGTTTACATTAAGCCAGGTGGTTCACTGGCCAAAAAGCTTGAGAACCACTGAAACAGAGGCCTCTTCCCCCCAAGTTAATACGATGCAAGTTGGTTTAATGCAATTGGAGTAGAGTTGTATGGGGGGGTCCTATAGGGCCCAAACCCATCCCTGTCAGTAGAGGACGGTGGGAAGAGTTCTTAGAGGGATCACACAACAACTTTTACTTCAGATCATGTGTCCATCTTGACCCCAGAAGTACTACCTCCGGGGGTGGGACTTCCTGTGGCAGGTGGGCGGGGCCTAAGGGATCAGGGGGCATGTCTCATGGGCCCAGGGTCATGGCTAACGGGGTCAGAGGGTGTGGCTATCGTGTCCCCATTTTTGGTTCAGAAACTATGGTCACTGTATTTAACTGGGACAACAACATTACTCCCACATGAGTCATGCTCTCCTTGCAAATTTTAAGCGAATACAAATTCTTGAGCACCTTGTCCCTTATGTATTTTATGTATGTTGAATAGGCCTAATGCTGAGGTCTTTACTTGGGTTGTATTCAGACAAACCTTATTTCTTTCATAGGAATCTGTGGAAGCTTGTCTGAGTTTAAAAGAAATAAGAACTTCAGGAGTTGACTCTATTCTGAATATATTTTATTTTGTATGTACGCACATGTAGGTATTTTGGAGGCAATAAGGTGCCCTCAGAATCTGTTCTTTCAAATTTGCATTTAAACCAGGACTAAAATCGCTGTGTCTCAGGTTCTAATTACTTGATTTAGTCCCCAAATTAAACTCAATCACTATTTGTGGGCCTGTACTTCTACAACCTTGAAACAACTTCAACAGTTCTTTTTCTTTTTTAAAATAGTACATGGTGGGGGAGGAAAAGTTGCTTTTGAGTCAAGAACATACATTCTTTTTCACCTGGAGCAAATATTTATGACCCAGCTAGAGTGGACATGCTGATAGGCCTCAGTTATTTCAGAGCTTGCTGGTGCTGCCATTTAAAAATGTTTTCTAATCCTCCCCCTTTGGGAGCATTCTTTTCTACCTTTTGTAAAATACAATTTCATTGTCTCTCAGGCAAGGGGATCCAGTTATAGAATCAGAGGGAATCAGGTAAATCCAGAGTCTTGCCAGCATGAGAATAACATTCACGGCAATAGCACCCCTTTTTGTTCCTAAGTCCCTACCCGCTAAAAAAATCTACCACAAACAGAGTTTTGACCCCAGCAAGAGAGAAATGCTAGTGACTCCATGAAGTCCACTAGAGACTTTGCTCTTTAATTATTGTTATTATTAGTCTTACAGGAAGACACCCATCATCGTCATGGAGTGTATAAAACCCTAAGTTAGACAGGTGGGACTGAGAGAGCTGAATAACAATGCAGTATAAAAGGCCTAATTCACCATGGCAGTTGAGCATATGCTTAATTTTAAGCACATAAGTAGTCCCACTGAAGCCAATGTGTTAGGCATGTGCTTAAATACCTTGCTGTACTGGGGCCTTCATTCACTTTGTACACATTAGTTGCACAGGTGTTTAGTTGTCCATGAAGGGTCTGTAGAAGTTGTATGAATGGCTTGTAAATCCTGAAAGCGCTGAGCAATGAGCTCCCTTGGCAGCTCTTCTTGGCAGTGACACTGGAGATGCATGGGCATGGACACTGACCTAGTCTCTCAGCCACTAAGGTCTTCAGGCTGGCTGGATGGCAGATGTGGGAATTTGTGTACCACACCTATGGCAAAAGAGAGCTCTCCTGTGTCTAAAGATGTCAACTCAGGACCTTTTACAAAAAGTAAATTCATTTAACATGTTGTTAGTAAATTCAATAAAAGTAGAGAAATAGTCGCACTGTACTGAAATGGTCTGTTAGTCAGTCTAGATGAGGACTAGATGAGAGTGGGGAACCTTGGCTATAATGTATAATCAGCTACAATTTTCCATTCCCTTGAACTGGCTTTTTCCATGTGGATGCAGTGTGACAGATTTGGAAATATTGGGTCATACATCCAGACAGTAGACATCAGCACAAGTATAAAAACATGAAGTAGCCCAGCCACACATGACCCCCTTTCCTCTCTCCCCCCGAGTGTCTAACTGTAGAAACTATTATAAATTACAGGAGCTGCACATGGTGCGGTTCTCTCTTTTTTTCTTCTTCTTCAGAAACAATTTTATAGGATTTCTTTAAAAAGAGGGGGGAAAGCAATAAAAGAGAAACCATATGAGTTTAATTACTAGAATAAATATACTATCAATGACATAATTTTTGACGTGCAGCAGAGAGGAAATCAAAACCAACAATCATCCGAATGTTCACATCAGCCTAACATTTGGTAACAAGAAATGAAAAGAAAGCAGTAGAAGAACAGGGCATAACCTCATCCACCCAAGTTTGGCTCAGTTCTAATTGGAGAACCTGAGCTATTGCTAATATGTTCTGATGCTAGGAAGGAAAAAATACCACAGGGGCAGTATTACAGTTGCTACTGAATAAATAAAGCACGGCTCCCAGTGCACAGAATCCAAGTACAGAAGTCCAAATGCTAAAGCTATCACCAATCTGTCACTTAAGTTTCTTTGAGGCAAATAATGTTTGGTAGAGGGAGCATATCAAAATCAAGGGCAAAATTCCATTCTCCAGTCTGCAGAGTGAATATTTTCTCTGAACTGCAGCTTTCTATTGCATATTCTGCACTTGTCCCTCACCCTGAATAGCCACTAAATTCAATGAAAGTTTTGGGAGAATAATGAATACAAAATATTTCACTATGATCTACAGTGTGATGAGAAAGGAGGGGAGGCAGGGATATTGCTGTAAGTGGAAACTCTAATTGCAGAGCAAGAACATGCAGAGGGATGCTGCAGTAAACCTACATACAAAACTAGTCCTTACAATTGGGTAGCTAACTGTCTTCCAGCAGAGAGGTAGACTAGATAACTTTTCTGTTACTTTTTTGACTGGCTGTTAAAAGTTCGTTTTTTTTCTAGAGGGGGCTCTCAGAACACACATCTATCGGTTCTGTTTAGCTGCCATTTTACCAAATACAATAAAGATATGTTTATACCTACAGCTGTTGTTTAATTGCCATTAATCTCTTCTGCTTCTTCAGAGGAGACAAATGTATAAGATTACAAATTCAACTTCTTAATTGTACTCACTAATGTAAGGATTTGATTAGGCATCTGGCAAGGCAAATAAGTAATTAGGAGAGTTCATCAGGAGATTCCTGAGATTGAGCAGATATCTTTTCAGGTAGTCTCTGGGTGAATATCGGATTTATGTAATCTGCAAGCAGTAGGGACCTAGAGTAATCTCAAGAACTTCAAAATATTCTTACTCCCCAGATTCCATTTTTTCTGCCATTCCAGGCAGCTTGAAATTCCCTATCCTGGCTTTGTTCTCCAAGTCATCTTTTATCAGCAAAAGAAGACTTGTTTCCGTCTGTTACAGCTGACTCCCTCCCTCCCCCCCCCCCAAAAAAACCCCTATAGATATTTAAAGGAAGTTTGGAAATGAAGAAGATGATGCACTGGATTTTGAAGTCTTTTTCCTAACAATGGTGTAATATAGATAACAGTAGCTTTGATGACTAACATTCAAAACATAAATCACTCGTTCTTTAGCACCATGAATCAGATGCGAGAAAATTATGGAAAAGATCTCTCTATGGCTATAAGTAACTCAGAACATTATGTTGCAGCTTCTTCTCCATTTTTATATATGTACTTCAGTGAATAAAGGCAGCTGTCTTTAACTTCCCAATTCATGTTCAAATGGAGGTTCCAAAGGGAAGTATTTAATCACATTGATTACCTCCTTGCCACAGTCATACATTGCTCTCAATTCCTGTTCAGAATAGATGATCTCTAGTTAGCATATAATCAGTTTATATTACACTTGGTAGCTTGAGTTCATTATTTGGGCAAATAGTGAATTTCCCACAATGAGAATAGAAAGAAAAAGTGCCTATGTGTTCCACATTGGCAGTTTCTTAGCAGTCACAAATGTTTACCTAAATAGGTTATAGAATTCCATGCAATCCGTGCAATTGGTGGGTAGATCTAATGAATTAACTGCGTAATATGTTAGTGTCTACTGCCTGGCACCCTTTACAAATGGTACCTGCTTAGTAAACCAGCCAGCAGTGCAAAGTGGACTAGAAATAGGGACCATTAGGGACCAAAGCTATCTTTGTTTGGGCTTGCAGATGGAAAAGAGTAAGTAAGACAGCTCCAGATTTAATGTACGAAACTTTCATTACAACAACTGAAACCATACAAAAGTTGCCCTGTTTCGTAATAAACTTGAGACATGATCCTATAAAGTGCTCAGTGTCCTCAATTCTTGATAATGTTACCTGTCAGGATTAGGGATGTGAACGACTAGTGGACTATCTGATAAGCAAATGCTTATCGGATAGTTGAGTCGACTAATCGCTTCCCCCCCATCTTGCTGCCTCTGTCAGAAAGAGGCAGCAAGGGGGGGAGGGATGAGAAGGGGGTACTTCAAAGCAGCAGTGCCGTGTTGAGCCTCGGGCCAGACCCTGGGCTACATGCGGCATTGCCGCTTTGAAACACCACATGCAGCCCTGGGCCAACTGGGGTATCACCAGGTTGCATGTGGTTTTTCAAAGTGACAGCGCCTCGTGGAGATCAGGATCAGCTGGGGACTTCCCTGCTGGTCCCGTGCTTCCCGCAGTGCTTTTGCCTTTGAAGTATAGCGACAGCCCACGGCAGTTGCTACACTTCAAAGGCAGAGGTGCCCTATCGACTAATCAAATAGTCAATGAAAATTGCATCGACTATTCAATTAGTCAATTACTCGAAATTTAACATCCCTAGTCAGGATCCAGGCTTTGAAACTCAGCATAGTATAGACCTGAATTTATGGACTAGGGGTTATGGCTCTCCACTGGACAATATCAAATCATTAAAATCTTTATTAAAGTATATGAAAGAATAACAAATATTATGAAGCATAAAGTTATCAGAACATAATATAATTCTAGGACTCCCTCTGGTACCAAGATAAAGAATTGCTAAGCTTAACATATTTACATCCCTTCCTGGAGACCTGATGTTAAGAGATGCAGGACCAGGTTCCCCTCTGAATGAAATTGAAGGCCCAAGCAAGTTGAGTGTTGAGTGGATAAGCTATACTAGTAGTAGGTAAGCTCACAGCATGCTTTTTAGATGTACAGACAAGTTTTGGTTCTCAGCGGTTTGTGTAAACTTTTTATTTGCTTTCAATTAATGTGGGTTTGCAGATCCTAAGTTTTGAGCTAAAACGAACCCAAAATATAAATAGCTCATGTTCTTTCAAAATTGGATGCAGGTTTCTTCTAGCTCAAAAGCATGGATATTTTATAGGGCCTTGGCACTGCTTGATTCTGGCCCAATCTACCATACCCATATTTTATTTTCTCACCCTAAGAAATCTTTGGGTACACTTATTCTATTGGTTAGTACATTATGATGCTTATCACTAGAGGTCGAACCTCTCGAGTCTGGTACCCTTGGGACCTGACTGGTGCCGAACCAGAGAATTTGCAGAACCACGAGAGATCAATATTGTCCAGCAGCATTACCAACACTTCCACTGCTTAGTGGGCTCTTAGAAGACATTTAGGGGTAAATTAGAGTTAAATAATAGAACAGAATACTGAGAGCCAGGACTGGTGGCTGTAAACAAACTTTATGGAACTGTGGGAAACTTGGTCACACCCATGATATGTGGACATCTGGCTAACTAAAATATACCAGACCATAGATGTTGCCAGACTAGAGATGTTCAACCTGTACATATTAATGAGGATTATCTCATTCCTGAAACTATTATTTTTGGTCTTTCCTGCAGCTTCTTTGCCCTGCTGTCTGTCCTGTCGTTACCAACCAGTTCTGGCACAGGATGAACTGGTTCAGCTCTAAATTCAGTTCCCCTACTTGGTTCCCCAAAGTCAAGGAGCTGTTGAGTAGGCATTTTATTTAGGACAAAGGTTGTTTATGCTAACTTACGCTACTAATGCTTTAGCTGTTCATACAGGATATAGGCCTGTAGGTTTCATGCATTGCAGCTTAATACTATGGATACCATGAATACTTATAATGAATCATACTATGCATATATACTGGGTATAATAACAAATTAGTAGGAATCATGTATGGCACGCAAGCAACTTAACCTCATGGGCTGAAATAGGTTTGCTAAGTGCTTACATCTTTTTAAGTCAACTTGAGTCCTGGTTTTATAAACCTGCATCCAATTTTGAAATAACTTGAGCTATTTAAGTTTTTAGTTCCTTTTAGTTCAAAACTTAGGATCTGCAAACTCATGTTAATTGAAAGCAAATAAAAAGTTTATACAAGCCCCTGAAAACCAAAACTGCATGGCTCTAATAATAACAGTTCAGCTCTCCATAGCTTGTCACTTGACACTCATTTCTCACTCAGGCTGCTATTTCTTACTCTTCTAATGGAATAACAGATGCAGCCATGGGAATTTCTGCAAGAACAAAGCACGATATGATAACACCCTAGTATAGAGAATTCAAAGGAGGAAGTTCTTGATGCAGTTTGCCATGACACAGAGCTGGCTTACTGATTTTATTTCATACATATTAATGAAAGACTGACTCTGTTTGTAAGATTTTCCATTGGAAAGCATGTGGCAGTCCTACAAAACATGTTTTTTTCCTCCCCTTCTAAAGGATTTTTCCTTTTCTAAAAGTCTGCATATGATACTGGGAGGTTTGTGGAATTTTCAGACAAAATGAACTACAGACTTCATTCAGACTCTGTGTACTCTGGAGGGCTTCTGTCCATGGTGCCCATTTAACTAGAGATCTGATACTCTATTGTAATTCTCAAGATATGAGGAAGGGAGGAACTGAAGGAAGAGGATGGACAAGGCAGAATTAAGGCAGTTTTAAACCCAGACCTATAAGAACTAAGGATGTGAAAGGTTAACTGGTAAGCATTGCCGCTTACCTGTTTCAGTTAACCATTAACTGGTGGTGGCTGGAGCTAGGCCGTGGTGGGCCTGCTCCAGTGTCTGAAGCAGCCTCTCTCTGCGGTGGGCCCTGGGTGCCCTGCAGGCAGGGGCTGCTCTGAATGAATGGAGCAGTCCCTACCTGTGATGTGCCTGGGCCCACAGCGGATAAGGCCAGTCTGGAGCAGATCCTGCCTGTGGGAGGGGTGACCTTGCTCGGTAGGAGGGCCACCCCAGCCCTGTGGGGCTGAAGTTCCCTCCCCATCCATGCCCTCTTTACTTGGTTAAACATAATGTTTAACTGATTAAACAATTAAACTGGATTTTACATCCCTAATAAGAATGGCCATGCTGGGTCAGATCAAAGGTACATCTAGCCCAGTATCCTGTCCTCCGACAGTGGCCAGTGCCAGTTGCCCCAGAGGGAATGAACAGAACAGGTAATCAATCCCCTGTTGCCCCTTCCTAACATCTGATAAACAGGGTGTGTCTAAACTACATGGCTCCGTCGATGGAGCCATGTAGATTAGGCAGGACGGCAAAGGAAAATGAAGCTGCGATTTAAATAATCGCCACTTCATTTAAATCAAAATGGCCGCCGTGCTGTGCCGATCAGCTGATTGTCGGCATAGCGCGGCAGTCTAGACGGGGATCTGCCGACCCCAGAACCCTTCGTCGGCA
Source organism: Pelochelys cantorii (assembly GCA_032595735.1). Lineage (NCBI taxonomy): Eukaryota > Metazoa > Chordata > Testudines > Trionychidae > Pelochelys > Pelochelys cantorii. The sequence goes on from CM064332.1 coordinate 29,993,049, forward strand.
GATCCTGTAAGCCTCGTTTGGCTTACAGGATCTGCCGACGAAGGATTCTGGGGTCGGCAGATCCCCGTCTAGACTGCCGCGCTGTGCCGACAATCAGCTGATCGGCACAGCGTGGTGGCCATTTTGATTTAAATGAAGCGGCGATTATTTAAATCGCCGCTTCATTTCCCTTTTTCGCGTAAACTAATCTACATGGCTCTGTCGACGGAGCCATGTAGTTTAGACGTACCCACAGAGATTAGAGACACCATTCCAACCCATCCTCGCTAATAGCCCATTGATGAACCTAACTCCATGAATTTATCTAGCTCTTTTTTGAACCCTTTTATAGTCTTGGACTTCACAACATCTTCTGCTAAGATGTTCCAAAGGCTGACTGTGCTTTGTGTGAAGAAGTGTTTCTTTTGTTTGATTTAAACCTGCTGCCTATTAATTTCATTTGGTGACCACTAGTTCTTGTGTTATGGGAAGAAGTAAATAACTCTTCTTTTTTCCACACCAGTCATAATTTTATAGACCTCTATTCTATCCTTCTTAGTCTTCTCTTTTCTAAGATGAAAAGCCTCTCTTCTTAATCTCTCTTCATATGGCAGCCGTTCCAACCCCCTAATCATTTGTGTTGCTCTTTTCTGAACTTTTTCCAATGCCAATATATCTTTTTTGAGATGAGACCACATCTGCACGCAGTATTCAAGATGTGAGCATACCATGGATTTATATAGAGGCAGTAAGATATTATTTCTTATTCTCTATCCCTTTTTTATTGATTCCTAATATTCTGTTTGCTTTTTTACTGCTGCTGCACATTGAGTGGATGTTTTCAGAGAACTATCCACAGTGACTCCAAGATCTCTGATTTGAATGGTAACAGCTAATTTAGCCCCCATCATATTATACATATGGCACATTTTTTGTATTATCCTCTGAGCACACGATACAGAGGATAATGCAAAAAATCAGTGTACTATTTTGCCTCTGTATGCAACAACTGTACAGAAAAGTGGAATTAAAAGCATGATACAGGTTGGACCTCCCTGGTCCAGCACCCTCAGCACCTGACTGGTCCCAGACCAAGGAATTTTCTGGACCAGGGGAGGACTGGGGTGGGCGAGGAAGAGGCACCAGCCTCTCTGCTTGGCTCCTCTCCCCAGCCACCAGGGGCTCTGCTCCTCAGCCTCCCTACCCCACAAGCTATAGAAACCTTGCTGGAGTTCCCAGCCCCACAAGCTGCGGCAGCCCTGCTGGAGTTCTTGGTGGCCCCACTGGCCTCGTGGCAGCCCTGCCATCCAGCTACAGGCTCCACTGCCTTGCGAGCTCCAGCCCCCTTGTCGGCTTCACAGCCCTGCCGGCTGTGGGCTCTGGTGCCTAGTGGCCTCTGTTACCCTGCTGGCCCTGCCAGCTGGCTCTACAACCTCTGCTACTGGGGGTCTCTAGTCATCTCTGTCCATTCCGAGAGAAAGAGAGGGAGAATTTAAATTACAGGCTAAACAGATTACATATGATTTTGCTTTGGCTAGCCACATGATTATCATTAGACATCATTAGATATCACAGAAATGTATTTGTAATTTCATTCAGGCTGTGGTTAGAGATAGATGGACCTTAATTTTAAAAGTTGTGGTTATATATTGAAACTAGAGTGACTAGTACCAAAGTCTGGATCACTTTTTTTCATCTTTTTTTTAACGTTTCATCCAAACACTGTCTGTGGGCTAAATTGTGAAAAAAGCAAAGCCAAACGTGAAGATGCTTGCATGTCTTTGAGGAAGGCTTTTTGTTACAAATGATGGCAACTAGTAAACTGGTAATATTTTACCTATGGATTTCTTTTTTTTTCCAAATGGAGCTACTCATTGTGTAATTAATATAAAAATTTCAGATATCTTAGTGGCACTAATATTATTTAAATCACTGTCACTATCTTTTAATTAATTGTTAGAGACTCTCTTCCTACATTTAGAGATCTGAGTTTGATAGTTTGAAGAAAACAAACGTAATAAACTTTGGGCTCAAATAGCTAGTGTACTGCAAAGGCCCACATGAAGAATAAAAAGAGATGAACAAAAGTGGCTAAAATCTGGGAGCTCAGCTCTAAAGTTCTTGAACACTCGTCATGCTTATGAAACTCGTGTGTGCAGACTCTAGAAACGTTTGTGTGTTATAGCATTCTTGTACTCTCAAACTATACTAATTGGTCCAGATATGTAAATTCAGCCATGCTAGGCAGCAATGAGAGTGGCCTGCTGTATGCACTCTGGCTAAACGCTAAGTTAAGAGGATGATATTATTGCCACAAAATTTGTTGTTGTACATCCACAGGAAGCAACACTCTCAGCAGCACTGGACATAGCAATACAGAATATAGTCACATGACCGTGTCGTCATATGACCATGTCATCATATGACCATGAACAGTTGAGAGCAACATGACCATGTAGCACGGAGGAGTGTGCTACAACATGGATGGAGCAAACAACCCAGATTCCACAGAAGGTGGAATACGTGGTGTGCACAGAAAACACTGCTCCTCCAGATCATTGCCACAGTCCAGCTGCCAGATTAAGACACAAGAGTGAGTGCACAAAACTCAGTAAGTCTCAATGTCTTATGGACTTAGATATTGATGTGGCATCCACAGCTGATGTGCATATATACATCATTATATAACTAACTGCCAGGAGCTGAGGTCAACAGCTACTTCCACTCTCACAGTCTACCAGCTGACATACAATTCCACTTCCAAGAGGCTGTCCGTGCACATCTGACACAATCTGCATCTTGCAATATTATGCCTTGCCTCCATGTCTTTAGGATGTATTTGTGAATGGTAACATAGGCTGCTATATGAAACTGAGTAGTCCTGCTATGTCTCTTGTGTGTCCGTCTATAGTTAAAGCCCCTAATTTAGCGTCTATAGATGCTTTAATTTTCACTCTCTGGACTTGATTCTGCTCTCACTTATACTGGGGTAATCAGTAGTAACTATTGAGGTCTGTAGGATTATGATAGTGTCTTAGGCCTTTTTTTTGGATTTATTTTAATACTGGTTCAGCATGCGTTATAGGAGTATTCCAGCGCCATTTCTCCTCTCTATTGGACAGCACCCACCGATCCCATATCACTTTGTGTGCAGAGTCCAGGCATGTGGCTGCATGAGGAGAGCACACAGTGTTGCAGAACCTCTTTCATTCCTTTTCTGCAGTTTTCCTGGCAATCCACAGAGCAATTAGACCCTCTGAATTTGAGGGACACAACTTGGCTGATACTAGACATTAATCTGAAGTGCGTATCTAGATTATCATGCTGTTGGTAGTTCATTTCAAAAGATTGTCATGGTGATAATTACAATTTTTCATTATTTATTCAATTTCTAAATTCACTACACATTAGTGGAAGAGTGTAATTGTATGGTTCTTGTACATTGATCTCTTTTTTTTCTCCTTACACTAAACAATATGGTATCTCATGAAGAAATGAAATTTGTGTTTCAGAAATAGTCTATGAAAATGGCCCTTTAAAGAGTTTCCTTTTTATTTGTTCCTTTGACTCAATAGAATCTGGTCTTGAATGGTATCATCATTCAGGTAACACTGCGGTGCAAATAATAGCTTTAAGGTCAAATTCTGTTTATGTATGTTTGGACTCATAGACATCTATGGAATTGCTCACAAGTTATAAAAAGAAGAATTTAGGCAAATAACTGTAGAACATGTGAAAGAAATCTGGCATCTTTCCTTTTAGAGATAGCTATTTCTCTCATTATATTTCCATGAACGATCCAGTTATCTATCTATAGGTGAGTAACATCGTTGGCAATATCACTGGTTGCATTGTGTGGAAAAGAAGGGACTGGCAGTTTACAGGCTTTGTACTGACTGGTTTTGCCAGGCCTGAAGTAGCACAGATCACTGACAGTGACTAATGCTGGAGTACCAAGATCCAGAGAGATGCCAAAATATCCAAGAAGGAAGAATAGCTGCTGAACTAACACCGTCATTGTTTCACTCACTTCTGCAGATAGGGCTGCTTTCTTACTTCCTGTTGTCACCTCAACAAATGCGTAAAGGTACTTATATGAAACCAGGAATATTGGAGCAAAATGCGCTCTTATTTTCATGCCTGCTTTCTTCTCTTATTCAAGTGCACTATCCTTCCTGAGCAGTCCCACGAAGGTTGGTGGGAATGGGATTGCCCTTATGCAAACCTAGCACAGTGTGGCATAAGCAGAATATGACGTGAGGCTTATAGTGTGAAGAAGATGCTTTTTTTTTTTTGGTCTTGCGTCCTGTGTTTGTCTAGCTGGATAACGGATTCTGGTATATCCGATAAAACTAGGGATTTTGCATAATTTCATAAATAGTGGAGACCTACAGATGCTTCCTTACTTTTAGTGCCTACAGCTTCTTCCCTACTTTTAGTACTTTTGACTGAGTTGCTCTTTCACTTGCAGGTATAATACTTTGCCAAGCAGAAGAACGCTGAAAAATTCAAGATTAGTGAGTAAAAAAGATGATGTTCATGTCTGCATCATGTGTTTACGTGCCATCATGAATTACCAGGTACTTGCATTTCTGATTTTTGATCTTTTATTTCTTGGGGGTGGTTGAAAAAACTAGGTTCAGTCATTTATAGAAGTAAAGCAGATGTAAAAGCTTACTTCCTTTCTTGTTACTATGCAGTATATTTGCTATATTTATATTTAGTCCATTATAGGCCAAATTTGGTTCTCACTTACACGAGGGTAATTTTCCTTAACTCAGGCTATGTCTACACTGCCTTTTTTTTTTTTTGGAAAAAGATACGCAAATTGTGAACTTCAATTTGTGTATCTTTTTCCGCTTGTTTTTTCGGAAGAGGCTTTTTGGACATTGGCCATCTACACGGGGCCAAATGTTGGAAAAACCTCCTCTTTTGGAACATCCCTTATTCCTCATACAATGAGGAATAAAGGGATGCTGAAAGAATGTGCCCGCTTTTTTGGAAACTGTTCCAAAAAAGTGGATGCGTTCCCTGGACACGGCAGAGTTTTTCCGGGATACCTCCAGTATCCCAGAACAACTCTGCAGTCTAGACATAGCCTCAAGTGAGAACTACACTCCTGTTTCTGAGATCAGAATTCAGTCCAATATATAGACCTATATATATATATATACTTTATATGTGTGAAATTTAATGGGGATTATATAGAACGGTTATAATTTTATGCAAACGACAGATATCAGATTTTACTCTGTGTGCTTATTGCAAAGCAATAATAAAATTGCAAAAGAGTAAACGAGGTCAAAATGAATCTTTATTTCAGAATTTCTCTGGTCTTATCACAGTGATGTTGTGGTCATACAGAACTTTCTAATAGTTTCAGACATTCTGGATTTTCTACGTGACAGTTCCTGTTAACTGTTATGTATCTCTCCCCCTTTTCCCCAAAAAAGCTTCTCGCAAACATTATGAAGTACTGAAGTATTATATGAAGTATTATGTTTAACTATTCATTTAGGCAGTGTTTACAAGTTTACAAACCCTTAACATGGAAATATCAGAAACAACACAATTGTTACAACAGTGAGCTGTTGTTTACAAGTGACATACAGGAATCAGTAATCAGATCTTTATTAACAGGCTGTTATGTATTACGGAGTGAGCACCATTCAAATAGCTATAACATTTCGTTTCTAATTATTTTCTTAAAATTGAGTGAAATCTCTGTTTATACATAATTAACAGATCAGGCATGTCTATTAAAAGTTAACATGAAAAAAATTGGACTGGTTTGGGGTTTTTATGCAGTTAAATGTACTTGAGCATTGAATGCATGCTAACCAAATATCTAAGTGTCTGTTCTCTCTCTATTTTTCTGTGTGTCTGATTGGTGCACTAATTTTTCCATCACCACAAACTCCCATGTTTTTGAATCCAGCCCTTATAGCTGGATTTTTTTTTTCAATGAAAGGCTATCAGTAGTTTAGCAAATACTACTAGAGGAGAGAGAAATTCTGTGTATCCTTGTGTGTGTATTCTGTGTATCCACTTCCACCAGGAAGCCCCAGGGGAATTACCAAAGGATCCTTTGGTAATAAATATACAATAGTTTGTGGTATCTGGTTATGATTGTGTTCCAAAACTCTAATGACTGGACATGCCTGAAGAGTATTTCTGGCACCAGTGTATAGGGTAAATTCTGCTCTTGGTTATACCCTAGCCAGAGGAATTTGCCGAAGCACTGGAAATTAGTGGCTTTGCCCCACATTTATACCCATGAAACTGAGAGCACATTTTAAGCGGATAGACCAGATCATTAATTGTTGTACATCAGCATAGCTCCACACTACTCGAATGGGAAAAACATGGATAATGATCTATTGGTATAATAACTTAATTTTTAAAAATTCAGTTATGGTTGTATGCATATTTAAAACACCGAAACAGCGATTGGCTTAAAATATTGTAAACCTTGGTTATATAGATACATGGGCATATGTGTATTAGAACAACTATACTATTCTGCATTGGACTGGAAACTTCTCTTTGAAGGGTAAATGACACACTTCATTGACCAAAAGATCCAAAATGAGCAGGGAGAAAATTAAAAAAAAAAAAGGGTGGGGGAGGAGAGGAAAGGATGAGGAACTAGCATCGATATTACAAAAGGTTATTAGAGTCTCTGTCGGCTGATTTACAGCCAAACCAAAGCACTTTCCACACTGAGAACAATTGGTATGTACAATATTAAATATAAATGTTGCTGATTGATACTGTAAACTTTACAAAGTTTTGTTTGGCATACAAAGCTATGGAGGGTTTCTAGAATTAGTCATAGATATGTAATTTACTGGTATTTTTGAAATAATTGCAGTCTCCAAACTGAAACACATTTTCCCTTCCCTTTTCAGTATGGATTCAATATGGTCATGTCACATCCACATGCTGTTAATGAAATTGCACTAAGCCTGAACAATAAGAATCCCAGGTAAGATGTCAGGAATTTAGGATCAAGGTAAGGTACGGTACATACTGCACTTGATAGCTTTTAGAAACACTTTTCAAATTTCCCTCGGCACAAGTTCTTTGCACCAGAATAACTAAATCAATTTAGATTCAGTGGTGCAACATCTAATGTAGATGCACTTAAACTAGTTAAAATTACACCGAAATCGGGTTCACTTAAGCGCATAATTAATCATAATTTATGGCCTGGGTCTGTATTAAGGTTTTGGACTGGTGTGACTAAATTGATTTTAAATTTATTTAGGTATTGCAGGGAGTGTAATCCTGTAAGAGACCTAGCGAGAGCAATGTTACTTATCAAAATGGAATACATTACCTTATAAGTTCTTCTATAAAGCTGTGCTTTATTCTGTATTTGAATAGTGTCTGCACAAAGTAGCTTCATTCGTATTTAAGCCCTAGGCACTAATATGATAAACAATAATAATAATGTTCCTTGCTGAATGCTCACCCTTCTCTCACTCCCCGCATACTCTTGCTTTGCTAGGAGCTGCAAAGCTAAAGGTTGGATCACCAGAATTTCCAGATCTCAGTCCCTGAGAAATAATTCAGTGTTTCTTGAAGCCAAATCTAAGAAAGAGTCTTGTGTGTACAATAAAACATAAAACTACAGAAACTACATGACCATATCACTACAGTCTTTCTGCAGTGCTTCCTTTTTAGAGTTCAGGCATCTGAAATCTTGATGTTCTGATGAAAGTTGGTGCATGATTTCATTTAGTCAGGCTAGTGGGAGGGTATTGCCAAGTCTCCCAATATTATCATAAGTTGTAGGATATTTGGTGGGATTTTTCAAGCTCCATCTGCAGTAGTCAGGTATATGAGAATCTTCGCTTTGATTTTTTAATAAAGCTGAGAACCCCAGAGGTTCGTACACCAGAAGGCAAATGTGAAGAAACCAAAATGTGCTGTAGTTTAAAATCTCACGATTTTTAAGAGAGGCTCATGATTTTGAAGGCTTGGCTTGTGAACTGAATGGTTGAGGGTGGTTGTTTTGTGGCGAGAGGAAGCAGCAGCTCTATGCTATATCCTCCATATAACCAAGCACCATTACTATACACACTATGCAGCTGGAGCTCCACACAAATTAATGGGCTAATTGGAGGGCTGAGCCAGGGAGAAGCCATAATTTCAGCATGTTCCTCTTGTGCCCAGCTGGGTGCAACCAAAGAAACCCTCCTATGTGGTAGAGGATACAAAAGGCAGACTTTGTAACCATGAAAGAGATGGCTGCTGCAAGCAGCTTGGAGGTTTTCCACATCCTCTATACACTAGATCAATCCAGGGGTTATTGGGCCTTGTCACTTCCCACCCATAATTGGTATGAATCCCTCTCCTTGAATTAGAGGATATGAATGATATCCTATTACAAGAACTCTAGCTTTGATCCTCCTGGTTTTTGTGTGGCTGGGGGAAAATGGCAATTAGAATTTTATTTAAAAATCATTCAGGATTATTGGGAAAGTGAACATTTTATTTTTGTCCAGTTCTTTTACTATAACAATTTGAAAGCAAAATGGCATCTCCGTCTAAGACCAAGCACCTAAGCATGTGATTAATTCCTTATATGTCATTGTGATTTTAGTACCTGTCAGTAGTTCTTCTGGACAAGGTCATTCTAGTACCATTACCTTAACCGTGCACTGTGTGAGTGTCATTATGTTACAGATGCTTGGAGTTTGTGGCATGCTTTTCTATCAGCAATGTTTTAGATGAATTCTTTTTCTTCTTACAGATGAAAGGGAAATAGCTGTGTGTTAGCTTGGCTACAATCCAGCTTGCGCAGAATTTTACACTGAAGGGAAAGCATGCTAAAACATTGTATAATTCAGTGTCATTAGGCACCTCTTGTTACACTGTAGCTATAAATAAAATAATTGTCATCAACGATTTTTCACAGCCCTGTGTAGAAAAGGCATATTACTTTAATGATGAACCTTTAGTGGAAATATGCTGTATTATGGGGAAAATAGCTGACCAGTAATTGTTGTTCATGATGTGCTTGAATTCTGTAAAGCGATTCCCTCCTTAAAGTATATATAAAACCACTCACCTCCCTTTCAGATTATGGAAGGCTATTTTGATGTGTTGATGCATAATGGACATCAGTTTCCTTTAATTTCCAGAAATATAATTTGTACATGGTTTTGGTAAGTATTTTAAATCAGAAAAAAATTGCAGTGGTCCAAACTTTAAGTCTTATGGGATGCCGAGTATTCTGGATCTGAAGAATCTCAGAATGTTGCAGGAGATTCTCAGCACCTTGCAAAATCAGATTTTTGAAGCACTGAAAAAGTAAAGAGATTCGGAGGGCAAATAATTGTATTTATTGTCATCACATCCATCTTGCAAATGAGGTAGAAGCTGAATCATCACATTTTTGTCATTAATTCTTGTGTTTTCTTTTTTGACAGAACAAAAGCCCTTGTCTTAGAACTGTTAGCAGCTGTTTGTCTTGTCAGAGGAGGGCACGAAATTATTTTATCTGCATTCGATAACTTTAAGGAGGTAGGTTATTCTGCTTCACCAGAGACAGATGTACATACATTTAGCTTTGACATAGTCCATTGTAGCTTCCTGGCTTATCTTAATTTCCTGAAGTCTGGAGAGTGACTGATGTTCCACAAACTACTTTGAGAGGCAATGACATAAACAGAGGGTTAGGGCCTGATTCTGATCTGACACCAGATCAACTCCATTCAAGTGCAGTAGAGTTAACCCTCATTCAGGCTGAAATTAGTCAGACCAGAATCAGTTGATGTTTTGATGAAGAGATAAATGTCATGCAGGCTTCCGTTTCCCACATTCCACACCTAAATTTAAAGTGTTCCTTTTTATTATTTGACCCTTAATATACAAGTAAAGATGAACCCATGTGTCATATTTGGGGTGCAGATTTGAATGTCTCCAGAGTTGCAGGAAGGAAGTGGATTCAGATTCCAGTTTTGGGCCCATCTCTAAATATAACTAGATCTTCCATTCCTCTGCGTTTGAAACTCCTTTGAAGTCAAAGGAAATGTTGCTCAATATCAGGATTGTGGTCATTTCAGGTGAATCTGACCGTTTAGAATGAAAGCAAGAAATTCCCAAGAAATCTTAATGTTATCTCCAGTATATTCGGTCTGTTTACACTCAGTTTATCTCAGGCTGTTCTTACCCACATTTATATTGGTTATCAAATATGAAATTCGTTTTAATTAGATATGACAAAACACTGCAATCGATTCAGTACTACTAAATTACATTTTTCAATTAGTATAGAAATTCAAATCAAAATAATGTGGGCTGGAATATAAATCCCAAATGTTCTGGTTGATTTGGAGAATTCAAATAGCTGGTGTGCAGTAATTCTGTGCAGTTTTTATCAGTGGTGTGTCTACATTAGAATTAAGAGGTGTGATTTCCTGCTTGATGAGACATTCTTGTGTTAGTGCTTGCACAAACATGTCAAAAATAGATGAGTAACCACAGTGGTGGAAGTGATGGGAGGGAATAGCAACCTCAAGGAGGTTGAGATGCTGAGATGCTAAGGATGTACTTGGGTGGCTAGCCCCACCCCTCCCATGGCTTGTGCTGCTGCCACAAAAATATTTCTATTTTTAGCATGATCGCTTGATCAAAGCTAGCACAGGAATGTCTCCTCAAGCTGGCAATGACACTTTCTAGCCCCAGTGCAGATGTACCCTAAAGCTCTGCAAACTGCTTTCCTTTCCATGTTGGTTGTTTCATGCTATGACACTCAGTTAGATTGTTGGTGGGGTCTTTCAGATCATTGCTCCAGCTGTTGAAATCACTGTGTCTCCATGCAGTTTAGGATCCCTGTTACAGGTTCTCTGATGAAGCAAACACAGTTTTGTTTCTAAATTGCTCCCCCACTTTATAGGCTTCTCTCCAAAGTTATCTGAGTGCAAGACTGCTTTCACTATCCGTGGAATTTCACACATGGGGGTAATTGCAAAATCACACCTTGGGTAGAATTCTGACCTTCTTCAAGTCAATGGCAAAATTCCCATTGATTAAAAGAAAGCAAGGTTTTCTCCCAAGGGTTTTGCAGATATATATGTTTGGCTTCACTATTAGAGAGAAAATAGTTTATTCATCAAGTTTGATCTGCCCCTAAAATTGTTAGAATTTGATGAATAACAACTAGATTAGAAACAAATGTTGTGTATTTTGTTTTTGTTTATTTTTAAAATTAAACACACCATAGATGTTGAGATGAAACATTTTCAGTTGTCCAACCCAGAAAGCAAGTGTGAGCTCAATTAGTTGGTTGTTCTACAGTAACAAGCTAACAAGCATTCAACTAAATTCTAATGCAGAGGAGGAACTCCTGTTTCTAGGCTCTCCTACCCTTCCCTTGAAGCGCTGGCAGTGCAGCTTGAAAGGTTGCCATGCAGCTACAAGCTGGCATCTCAGTAGTTTGCCATCCATGTTCCACCTCATAATGCCTGGCTCTTCTCTAACCATGTAAACAGAGGGAAGTGTATTTATTTATGGGACTTTGTCTCTTTAGCCAGTTGACTCTGACCCTTTACATACTGCAGCAAAAATAAATGTCTGATTCACAACAATCTCACTTGCAATTATTTCATCTAATTTTTTTTCCAATTTTAAGATCGTTGTAATGACATTTTAAGAAAAATAATATTAATGGATGACTCTCTTATCAGCTATTGTATCCTAAGGTGGGATTTTTAAAAGCACTCCAGGTTAGGCCAACTTTGCTCCCACTGAAGTCACTGGTAGTTTCACCTTTACTACCTTTATTGTGCCACCTGAGCACAAAATTCTGCTTTCCACAACACCGATGGAAGTTGGTCCAAAAAAATTGTTTTGCATTTTGGGAATTCTCCCAACTAGAATTCTGATGTAAAATTACACCTGTTATTATATAACTTTAGCGTGTAGTTGCTACATTGCTGTAGTTATACATTCTGAGCATAATTTTGAAAGTGGTCTTCACCTTGCCTCTACTGCACCCTCCATCTTGCAAGAGCAAATAATTGTGAGCAAAGTTTTGTACCTTGAACTCCATAGGAATGTATTTGAACTACATAGGAATTGTAATTCCACTATGTCAGGTAGTTTGTGATATCAGTGCCATTATTTGTGCCTGTAGATAACAGTGGGTATAACCATGTGCCTGTAAATTGCAGTGACACAATGGAATATCGGTACATTGAAATCAAGCACTTTGTCCACAGACTGAAAAAGAATGGTGGTTCTGTTGTGGAGGCACAGAACTGTGTATTAGAGTTTTAATCCAGCTCTTTCACTCATTGATTTGTAGTTTTGGGCAAGTCACTTAATGTTTCTGACATAGTTTGCACCTTTGTAAAAGGAAATGAATAAGATAAGTAAACATAATGAGGGTGTTGAGAGGCAGAAGTATGTAATGTTTGTGAAGGACTTTAAATAGGAAAATGCGGCATCTTTATTCCAGTTTAAAATTCAGCATGTGGAAGTGTTGCAGAAGGGAAGTAATTGTTAGGGATTAGAAACTAGTTTGGCAAGTCATTAGATAATGCGTATCACTTATCAAACCAGCGTGTGAACCTTCATAATCATCTCTCTATAGTCATTATGTGTCACAAATAAATCAAAAGTTACTTTTTACAGTCTCTGGCAATTCTTTTAATAGAACTTTTTGTTGCTGTTTTATGTTTCTCTTGCAGCTAGTTTTGAAAGACTTTTATAGCCCAATCAGTTTGTATTGTTATTTATTTACTATACCATATTTTGTTTGATCAAGTCGTTCTGTAGTAATGGAGCTGTCTGCATGTTCTTACTAAGATATAGTGCAAAGAGTGATTTTATGTCCATATATTCTATTTCTAACTATTTTTCAATTTGTTTGATTCTGATATTCATTTCTTGCTCTGTTTCCCAGTTTGTTTTGAGGCAAGAATTAGTTTGCAGTAATGATCTCAATGATTTTTTTAGCCAGCCATATTCTCAAAGGGACAGCCGCCACACAGCTGATCCCCCGCTGATCCCGGGCTCCATGGCTTTGAAATGCACAAGAGCCCCTGCTGGGGAGAGAAGGCGGGACTTCCTGCTGGGCCTGGGCTGTAGTGGAATTCCTCATTCCTCCTCCAGAAGGGGCTCTTGTACATTTCAAAGGAGGAACGCAGAAGTGCCTATTGACTAGTCAACTAGTTGATGGAAATTCCATCAACTAGTCAATTAACCACATTTTAACATCCTTAGTATACCCCAGAATCATTTGTGCTGGTTTCCACAGCATCATGGGGATTGGCCACATAGTGTATCTCTTTCTCCAAGCCAAGCAATTGACGATTAACAGTAGCAAGAGAGAAAAATTCACGTCAACAAAATACTGGAGACAGGGAGAGAATTATAGAATCATTGGGTTGGAGGAGATCTCACCACCTTTTCTAACTCATGTTATGTTTCAGACAGTTGTACCTTTTTATTACATATAGCGATTTCCCATTAATCTGTTCTTAATGAGCTGGAAATGAACATGGGTGGGCACCTGCTCATGATGAATCATCTTCATGCATCAGGGTCTCAGTGATGGCATCAACCTAGCCCTCAGATTAGTGTTTGTTCATTCTCTGCAACATTACCATGGCACAGGACAGTGTGGTGTTTTTATGTCTTACAAAATGTTTTTGAAAATACCTATATTAGAGTAAATATCAGACAGTTATTGAAAAGGGGGGTGTCAGATTCTCCACTTTATACCCACTGAGATCTTCCCCAGGGAGAGGAGAATTTTCTGCAGGCAAGACCCAGCTGTTTTCTTTCCCCTTTGTACGTACTACAGAGTGAGCCAGAGAATTTGGCCCTGAATACATGGAGTCTAAAGGATTCCCCGTGAGGTTATAAGTTTGACATTTTTATAGGTGCCATACTTAACGTTGTGTGGAGATTTACATTTATAACATCATAGCAAACATTAACTACTTTGCTAAGGATCGATCTATCTATCTACTATATATACCTGTAGCATATATTGTACACAGATGTGATATGATTATAAAGTGTGCATGTGTCTAAAGTTGCCAAAGAGTTAGAATTATTATAAAGTGCCACATCAGAGTGCAACATTTTAAATTCTTTGTAAACTAAATAGATATGAATATAGATTAGAGCTGGACCCATAATGCCCAGTTTTAAGCTAGTCTTATACGAAAATTTATTTTTGAACTTCTCAGAATTTTTCACATCATTTGTCCTTTAGAAAGAAGCACCTGCTTAGAGGATTGGACAGTACCAGGGTTCTAAAGATCAGAGTAGCTCAAACTGAGTCGTCAAAATCTTGACACCACATTTCAGCTCTTGAGGCTTTCAGTTAGGAATTGCTCACTGCTGTGAGCAGAGCTAAGTTTCTTTGTTCCATTCTTCATAGTTCTGTAATAACAGCCCTTAAAGTGTATGTAGAACTACTTACTTTAAAACACGGTAGACATCCAGGGCCCTGATGCAAAGCGCTTTGGCATCAATAGGACCAAGATCTGACCTCAGCTGATTAATTCTCATAGCATCCTTATTCATCCCCATTTTACAGCTGGGGCAGGTGAGCAGAGTGGTTACATGACTTTTCCACCAAAGAATGGGGGGATAGGGGGGGAAGGGAGGCAGAACGGCAGACTGGGATTATAACTCACAAGTTACAGATTCCTAGCAAGGAGGATCTGTGCAAATCATTAGAATTTGTCTCTGGAGCTAAGCGTGAATAGTTACCTGTTTCACATGGTGGCTAGGCACATGATCCTTGTACTAACTTGGTATCATACCTGTCTGTTTCGGATAGCAGTGCACACTGTATAACTTTAGGCTTTTCTTTGTCTGGTTGTCTGTAAGACAAGAAACTTTTACTTAGAGATTTCCTGTGCTATAAATGGTATGTGACTCCTTGCCTGAGTAAAAATCAGAGTCTGCGCCTCTGTGGCCCTTTTCTGTCAAGCTGAAGCACCCCTAAAGCTATCAGAGAATACCTTGTCATAACTTCTTAAAGACTCATGCTTCACATCTTTCTCTGATATATAAAGTCAATTTGCAAATGGACTTAACATTTAAGAAGCACTTGACAGATTAAGGCCTGGAGAACATTATATATTTTTATAGTTTTCTACATTAGAGTCTCTCATTCCTGTGCCATTCCTCTACCAATAATCATTAGCTGCATCAGCTCAGCTGCTGCATTCATCCTTGTCTAACAATCATCAGGGTTTTCCTTTGATGTAGGCAGGGTGCCATAAAAATGTGTTTGCGGTAGCAAAGGTCTCTCTCAAAAATAATGGTGAGGAATATTTTAAACAATTTTGGAGTCATTACTAAGATTTGTGTAGGGTGTTACATGCTCAGCTGTGCTTTAATTATGTCCTGCCCTTAGCTTATAAAACTAATGAACCAAATTAATCACATTCCTCATCTTATGCATCTTGCACTTCATTGTTATATAAGTATGGACACACTGTAAAAATGGGAGTTAAGCTTCTTTTCTATTACAGTGGCTTTAGTACTGTCTCGACAGAATCCTGATGTCTGTTCACTATTTTGAGAAGACGAATACATAGGAGGGCTAATACTAAGTTATGTAACATTGGTGGCTTAAGTGACATCACGTTTTATTTGCTGATAGCCTAGATCAGTAGCTCTATTTTCATATCAGGCAAGCAGGAAGGCTTCTGCTGATGGATGTTAAGTATCTGTTACAGAAAATAAATTATTTATTCTTCATACAAATAGCACTTTTCAACGGCGACTCGGTCTCGATACACTATACACGTATGAATGAAACTTCCGAATACTCTTGTGAGGTAAATTAGTAAAACCAATATGGATGGGTGAAGTGAAGAGGAGGGAAGCTCAGTGATTTGGCTGCCATAGAGCCAAAAAAAGAATTCACAGAATATTCTGGCCAAGGTGGAATTTGCTGAAATATTCTGAATTAAATATTTTTTGTCAAAAAAGGCCTCTTTTAGAAATGAAGTATTTTTGTAGTTTTTTCCCCAACATTGTAGTGGAAAGGATTAGAGAAATTTTTCATTAACCAAAAACCTAATGTCCAGTCAATAAATAATTTCAATACCCATTTTTATTTTAAAATGTGATTAAATATTATTAAAATTTCATAAACATAATAAAAACAATTTTCTGTCCTACAGAAAGAAAACAACTTCAACATTTCTTGCAATTATTTTCTCTAATGGAAATCCAAAATAATATGTGATACCCATAGAGTCTTTCACCCAAGGATTTCAAAGCATGTGGCAGGCTTTATAATGGTCAAATCCCTGAATTTTTACTGAGATTTTGGTTAAACTCCCCTTAAAGCATTTGACAGTCTGCCTAAAAAAAATGAAGTAAAACTGAATATGGGCCACAGGATTCTGCCATAATTAAATAAGCCTCACAGAACAGATTGAGGAAAAGAAAGGTTAACTGATTTGAGCAAGTTAGAAATAGACTCCAATAGTTCTAGCTCCCTGTCTCCTGTACTGACAGGTAGTTAACAATCTTTCCTTACTTGGGTTCTGATTCAGCAAAACCCTTAAGCATTTGATTAATGTATGCTTAAACATATAAAGCTTATAGCATATACTTAAATCACATTTAATCTAGTGTCTTAGGCCTTGTCTATGCTTACCTGGAAGGTTGAATTAAGATACACAACTCGAGCTACGTTAATTGCATAGCTGGAGTCAACATACCTTAATTAGACCTTCGACACTGTCTCCACAGCTGGAACTTTCCTTTCTCCTCATGAATCCAGGAGTACCTCTGGGGGTTCACATTTGATTTAGCGGGTCCTTACTAGACCCGTTACATCGAACTCCGGAAAATTGACCACCACTGGGTCAATCTTCCAGGAAGTGAAGATATGGCCTTAGAGGTCAGCATATGCTTAAGGGCTTTTCTGGGTGGGGACTTAAACAAATACTTAAAAGTAAACCTATATTTGTTGACCTAGGCCCTTCAAGAAGCCACTTAGGTTTGTTTCTGTAAAAGGTGAGGGTAGAGGAAATAATGTGAAATAAGAAGTTAGGGTTAAGGCAAGATGGGCAAATAGCAGCTCATGGGCCGGATCCAGTCTGCCAGGGTTAGCATGAGTAGGGTTGCCAGGTGTCTGGTATTCACCCGGACAGTCCAGTATTTTCACCTCCTGTCCGGTAAAAAAAAAATTCAGAGAATACTGGACACCTGAGATGTCTGGTATTCTCTGAATTTTTTCTTGGCCAGGAGGCGAAAATGCCGAGCACCAAGACCTCGAACAGTCAATTGCGAGGTGTCCAGGCCTCCCCCCCCCCCCCCCCCGAGAAGCCCCACTATCTACCTCCAGCAAAAATGGAGGTAGTGCCGGCTTCCCGCGGGTGGAGGGAAGTCCCACAGCTTAGCGCCGCTTCCGGGGGTTGTGGAAGTGCGCTGGCTGCTCTGCTGGGTGCTCTGCAGGAGGGGGCATCGGCCCCGGAGGAGGAGCATGGCAACTTCTCTACACCGGTGCAGGAGGGGTGTTTCGGCCCCAGGCCAGGCGCGCACGGGGGTTTCGGCCCCAGGGCAGGCATGCGTGGAGTTTCCCTGCGCCATGGGGGGTGGGGTGTGTTTCCGCTTCAGGGCAGACACATGCGGGGTTTTCCTGTGCAGTGGGGCGGAGGGGTCGGGCCCGGAGGAGGCACGCGCCGGCTTCCCTCTGGGCGGGGGGAATCCTGGGAGGAGGCAGATGCAGGGGACTCTCTGCCTCCACTGGCACCCCGCCCCCTGTTCCCACTCCCCAGTTCCCTCTCCCCAGCCACAGAACTCTGTCCCCACTGGCACTCTGTCCCCTGCTGCAGAACCCTGTCATCTGCCCTCCCAGCACCCTGTTCCCTCTCCCCTGCCCCCAGCCGCAGAACTCTGTCCCCACTGGCACCTTGTCCCCTGCCAAAGCACCCACTAGCACCCTTCCCCAGTACTATGTCTCCTGTTCCCACCAACACAGTTGGGGCCACATTAGTGAAGCTTGGGCAGGGAGGTTAGAGGAGGGTTTTTTTGCATCTCACTTGTGTGGCCCCAACTGACTTTTCTTGGGTCAGTGACCCCTGACTCAAAACAGGTTCCCTGTCCTTTTCAGAAATAAAGACAATGCAGAAACTTTTTGTTTGACATAGTATTTTATTTAAAAATGAAGCCTGGCCAACAAACCCCAAATTGGGGACAAGCCCCCATCTGGCCACATCATCATAACACTCCTGCACTCCCCTTTTCCCCCAGACCCTACATCTGAGCCTATCATACACTGGAATCCCCTGCCCTGAGCCCCTCACATACACCAGCCCAAATTCCTGAACCCTCACATCCAGAAGTCTGTGGCTTGCTTAGTACCCTAACCCTACATCTGACCCCAACACTGCCTGGCCTGGCGCCCCCTCCTCGAGCCAGCGTCCCCTTATCCACCTTCTCCTGCATCCAGATTTCCTCCCAGAGCTTGCATCTCTCATCCCTTCCCACACCCAAATCCCTCATTCCCACCCCAGAGCCTACACATCCTGTCTCAACCCAGCGAGGTTACGGCTAGACTGCAGGAGTTTTTCGGATTCCGGAGATATCCCAGAAAAATACTTCTGCATCCAGGGATGCATTTGTTCTTCTGCTTCTTTTAGTGGAAAAGCAAACATGATCTTTCAGTCACCCCTATATTCCTCTTTCTACGAGGAATAAGGGGGCTTCCAAAAGAAGGGTTTTTTTCTGACATTTGGTCCAGTCTAGACAGGCCAAATGTTGGAAAAACCTCTTCCTATAGAAGAATTGGGAAAAAAGCAGCAGTATAAGGGGTTAGCAAGTGATGGAGAGGAGGAGAATAGAGAGGGCGGGGCTTTAAGGAAGGGGCAGGGTGGTAGATCTTGGCTTGTTCTGTCATTTAAAAAGTGATCTTGGGTGTAAAAAGGTTGGAGACCACTGACCTAGGGGAAGCAGTGCTTCCCCTGGGTCTTAGTGCCCAACCGCTCCCCTGTTCCTATTCCTGCACTCACTCTTAAAGGGGACATGCTGTTTTAATGCTGTTTTATTTTAAATTTTTTTTGGCTTAATAAGTCCTTGGAGTCTTTTTTTTTTCCTCAACAACTTTGGTCTCCCCCCCCTCTTTTTTTCCCCCTTCAACAGAATTCTTTCCCGGTGTTTTTTTTGGGGGGGGGGCGGGTGTTCGGTATTTTTGTTTCAACCATCTGGCAACCCTATTCGTGAGCCCCTACACGGCCATATTTACCTGTGCCTCCACTGCTACAGGGGATCACAGCTCCCATTGGCTGCAGATTGCTGTTCCTGGCCAATGGGAGTTGTGATCGCCTATACCTGCAGAGGTGCAGGTAAATATAGTGGCAGCGGCCCACCAGGGACTAACCCTGGTGAACCAATGCAGTTTTATTGCCCACTCCTGGACTAAGGTAAATTGAAGTGGGGAGGGAGATCAGATATGTTTGAAGAAACAGAAAATAATTTTGGGTAAGCACATGGTTTGCTCGTCATTTCAACAAGGGGATTGACTTTTCTGTCACACTCATGGGAGTAAATCAGGAGAAACTCCATTGAAGAATCAGAGAGGAACTGAGTCACTGAGGGGAAGAATCAGGCTTCCTCTATGTTCTTAAATTAGTAAAAAAGGGAAATGATGAAAAGTCAGCAGATGACACATGTAATTCCTGGCCATTTTTATCATCAGTTTAATTGATTTATATGTGTGTCATTCTGATTTAAATGTCTGACAAGTAAAAGACTGGAAACTCCATTGGCTGTAGCCTGGTAATGATTGCTAATGTTGTGCTCATATTGCCATGGTTCATTTGAATGTTTCATATAGTGAACTCAAAAGCAGTAGAATGGCACTTGAACCCTCATTGTTTAGACTTAAACTGTTGCAATGTTTAATTTAGATTCAGATATCTGTGATTAAATCATGGGCCACATTTATAGTAAACAGTGTGTTTGGATTATTCCCATTGATAGTTACAATAAGTTAGTATTATAAATAATGTCTGGAAGTATAGCAAATGGACATAGATTTGTTCTCCTTTTCAAGTACAGCATTAATTTGTGAGCAGCTTAGTCCTCTCCATTTAAAGATGAATGTTATTTTAACTTAGGAAGATTTTAGTAACTGTTTACTTAGCCAATAACTTGAAAGAAAAGCTAATCTTTTCTTCCCCAGCAAACTAGAAGAATGTCAGCCCAATGAGTAAAAAGAGTATTTCTTTAGAAGGGGGTTTCCAACCTTTTTAAGCACGAGATCACTTTTTTGAATTTAAGTGCAATTCAGGCTCCACCTCAAACCCAAATACCCTTGCTCTGCCTCCTTTGTACCCCTTCTCCAAGGCCCCGATCTTGCTCACTCCATCCTCCCTCCCTCCTCTATCTTCCCCCCTCCCTTTTACCAGAAAAGGGGCAGAGGGTTGGGGTGCAGGTTCTGGTCTTGGGCTAAAGGATTTGGAGTGTGAGAGGGGCTCTGAGCTGAGCCAGGGGCAGAGGTTCAGGGTACAGGCTCTGTAAGGGAGTTTGGGTCTGGGGAGGGGGCTGAGGGCTAGGGAAGGGACTTGAGGTGTGTGTGGAGGAGAGGTTCATGACTGGGGCAGGGGTTCAGGATGCAGGCTCCAGTTGGCCCTGCACTCTCAAAAGCAGCCAGCAAACTCCCTCCATCCCAAACCCTGTTGTGCCCCCTTCATTCTGTGGGGATAGACTACAGGTTGGGAGAGGGGGCACCCTGACATCAGTGCCCTCCTCTTTCCTCCCCTGCCCAGCAAGCGGGGGGGGGGGGTGGAGGGGGGAGGAAGGGGTCAGCTCCAAGGCAAAGGGCAGGAGCTGTGCAGCAGTGGGGGGAGGGGCAGCTGAAGTGCTGGTACTTGATAGCCTCTTGGCCAAACCAGTGAAGATCACCTGTCAGAGGCTCCAAGATCTACCAGTAGATTCCGATCTACTGGTTGGTGACCACTGCTTTAAAAGGATATTTTTCTAAGCAGAAGCTACTGATCACTAAGCAGGACTTCTCCCAACACTAGTCTCCTGGGCCTCTTTGCTGCCCCTGGGTGAGTTAAACCTGCCACCACCACTGGTAGTGCAGCAAGGTCCCTGTGAGCTGGGGGAAGTAAGTGTAGAGTCATCCCATCCATAGGCATCAGCTGTGAAACTATTTACTTAGTTTGTGAAACTGAGGAGATATCAGCTGATGCCAACTCTCCTGATCTGATCACAAACCTCCTGATAATTGGAGGTTTTGGGGGTTTTTTTTGGTTTTTTTGTGGGGGGAGGGAGGAAGCCCCCATCACATTATTAGAATTAAGTCAGATCTGGGAACTTCATTACCTGAAGTCTTGTGCACTGCTGTCAACTGTGATTGCTCTAATTTAGTAGATTATGCTTGTTGTTTGGTGCATGGTAGAATCCTAGATTCATAGAGCTGGAAGAGACCTCAGTAGGTCATCAAGTCCAGCCCCCTGCCCAAGGCAGGACCAATCCCAACTAAATCAACCCAGCCAGGGCTTTGTCAAGCAGAGACTTAAAAACCTTTAGGGATGGAGATTCCACCACCTCCCTAAGTAACCCATTCCAGTATTTCACCTAGTGAAGTAGTTTTTCCTAATATCCAGCCTAGATTGTTCCTTGTTCTGCCATCCGTCACTACTGTGAACAGCCTTTCTCTGTCCTCTTTGGAACCTCCCTTCAGGAAGTTGAAGGCTGCTATCAAATCCCCCCCTCACTCTTCTCTTCTGCAGACTAAACAAACCCAAATCCCTCAGTCTGTCCTCATAGGTCATGCGCTCCAGCCCCCTAATCATTTTGGTCGCCCTCTGCTGGACCCTCTCCAATGTGTCCACATCCTTTCAATAGTGGGGAACCCAGAACTGGACACAATACTCCAGATGTGGCCTCACCAGAGCCGAATAAAGGGGAATAATCACTTCTCTAGAACTGCTGGCAATGCTCCTCCGAATGCATCCTAATATGCCATTAGCCTTCTTGGCTACAAGGGCACACTGTTGACTCGTATCCAGTTTCTCATCCACTGTAATCTCTAGGTCCTTTTCTGCAGAACTGCTAATTAGCCAGTCGGTCCCCAGCCTGTAACAACGCTTGGGATTCTTCCGTCCCAAGTGCAGGACTCTACACTTGTTCTTGTTGAACCTCATTAGATTTCTTGTGGCCCAATCCTCTAATCTGTCTAGGTCACTCTGGACTCTATCCCTGCCCTCCAGCATATCTACCTCTCCCTCTAGCTTAGTGTCATCTGCAAACTTGCTGAGGGTACAATTCATCCCCTCATCCAGATCATTAATAAAGATATTGAACAAAACCGGTCCTAGAACCGATCCTTGGGGCACTCCGCTAGAAACCGACCGCCAACCTGACACTGAGCCATTGATCACTACCTGTTGGGCCCGACAGTCTAGCCAGCTTCTGGTATTAGAAGAGAATCCCTGTCTGCTTTTTAATTTTTGTTTTTTAAGGAAGACTTTAGGTCTCATGGTTTGTGAAGAAAAGCTAGGAAACTTCTCCCAAGTTCAGCCAAAGACCTCAAACACCAGATGCCAAATAAAAGGATGCCTGAGTGTATTTTTATCAGTGATTTCAAGAAGCCAGTCTCTTCTTAACGGTGGGGGGCTGATTCTTAAGTTTTGCTTGGGGTTGGCAGTGCAGTACATGCAAGTTGATAGGGCCTCCCTTTGTGTCCAGAAGCCCAGACAGAGACCAGGATCCTACAAAAGACATGAAACTGAGTCCTTGTGCTGGGATCCCTTCCTCCCACCTGCCCCCGCTAGCATCTGCACCCTCACCCTGGAATCCCATCTGCCTCCTTCCTCTGCTAACATCGGCATCCTTGTGCTGGAATCCCCTGCACTGGGTAACTGAAATTGAAACCCACCGGCCCCACCCTGCTGCTGCAGAAGTGCATCAGTTTGGCTGGCTCACTGGCCATTGTGGTAGAAGCTTCCTGGACTGAGTGGTGCCCTCTGTGGCTGGGATTGTGTGCGCACTGATGACCCAAAATATTTCACAGGCTGGATTGGGAAAGTTGTCAGGCCACAGATGGCGCCCGGACTGGGAGTTGGAAACTCCTACAGTAGACTTTTGTAAGAAGAAGAAAAAGAAAGCCTTGTGGAGTCATGACAGAATCGCACAGAAAGAAAGAAAGATGTAGAAAAGTGCCTCTTTAATTTCTGTGTTGTTTGTACATCTGCATATTTATTATTTCCATATCTATACAGTGTATGCCGTGAAATATACATGATGCATTCTGCTGGTCCTGCTTGTAGAAAGTCTGTGACTTTTATAGAACTTGAAAGCTTATTGATGTCTTAAGGAAAAGGGAAGAGGAAGCAGTTTAAAATAACCTTGGAGAAGCACATGGTGTGCTGGTCATTTCAACATCCGTACTGCTAGAAAATGTCTGTAATTGCAAGAACTAAGGCTAAGTATTAGCCTTCAGAAATATTCATCTTCTGGCTTTAATCAACTGTTAACAGCATTTACAGCTTCATGCTCAAAATACTTTGAGAGATTTCAGACATACTCTCCATGGATTTTTCAGAACATCAAGGTTGCTTCCTGGTAGCAGTGGCATTTCTTGTTTATCATATCTGTATCTGTTATCTTTCCTTTCAATGTATATATTTGTAATGGCTGTATCTGTTATTGCCCTGCCGAGACACAGAGCTCAGTCCCCCAGAAATACATATAATCGTGGACAGCCCATAAATAAATAAATATGTTGCTGGGAGTCAGTCTTTGTAACTGTATCTGGGCAAGATAAACCTTTTTCAGTCTTACAAACAAAAATACCAGGATGCTGAACAGATAGTGGTTCAGCAGCTGTCTCTCATAATACACACTTTATGCCATGGGCCAACAAACTCTGACTCCAAACTTTGAAACCTGGAGTAAGTACCCTGATCACACTATTCGTGTGTATCTTCTTGATGCTAAATTAAGAGATGAGCACATTCTATGATAAAGTTAGATGATTCTCTGTGTAATTGGGTCTTGCCTGAGTAGGAGGGGACCCTGCTTCTAGCAGAGCAAATGTTAATTGAATCTTTCACATGTTGTCCATAACAACTTCTAGCCCCACGCTAATTTGTTGAAAGTATCACATGATAATATCTTTTGTCTCTTACCTCTCTGTCCAGGTACTCTTTACAGAGTGTGCTCAATTACAAATGAATTAAGAACAGGAACAGCTTGCCACACATGTTGCCTTATTTGAACTTTGCTTTTGGGTGGTCTGGATGTGAATTATATCAGTGTTTCTCTGTGACTGTTCTGTGGACTGATGTCAGTCCCTGAGATCTCCCTGACACAGTTTAGGAAGGCAGCAAGCCAGTTCTTGGTATCAAAAAGATTGGGAAACACTGAACAATATGACCTGACAACATTCTGCTATAATGTGGCATCATTTTCATCAACCTTCCCATAAGAAGTCTTACTGTTTTTCTGTAGGATTCTATTATACATTTGTGCTATATAAGTTAAATGAATACCTCATTAGCATATTCCTATTCCTCATTAAAGAATCCATATTGGATGGCTTTCCAAAAACCAAACAAAATACATTGTTCTCCTGGAATGACACAGACTGATATAGCCTCCGCTGTCTTTTTCGCCATGTTTTTTTTTTATAACTGTGGTAACCGCATAAGTCTTTTTTCTTGTATCCAGTAATAATGATAAAAGTAAGGTCTTGGACTTACCCATGCTTCCAATGTAAATGACAGATCCTGTAAATCTTTTCAGATATAAATGACTATATATGATTTTCTGCATTTGGGTCTAATTTTTACCATATTTTGGACATCTGCCAGTCTTTAGGCTCTAGATTGCAACTATAATTTTGCTCTTTTATGAGATGATACAATTTATTATCAAGGATTTAAGTCACTTCACTGCCTCTTGTAATGCACATGTTCCCAGCACTGCCACATCTGATGACAAGGTGAGATATTTGTAAACAGCACTGACAGCCGCAGAAGTGGTATTTTTGTTTCTTCTCCTCCCTGCTGTCCCTTCTTTGATATCTGCCACTCTGCTCCACTGGGCCAGAGTCATTTGTGCGCTAACTTTGTCAGTTGCCTGTTAGGTTGGTAGACTGGAGGCCATGTCCTGATTTAATATAACTAATTGTAATAGCTAGCCTTTGTTTGTCATCATTTTCCCATCGTCAGTATGGAATTGTTCCTGTGAAGTCTCCCAGAATTCAGTCCTTGATTGTTTTGGGTTTGTTATCACTGGAGGATCTTCTGCACTAGCATTATGTTGATTTCCATATACATGCTGATGATATATGTGTTTTATATTTAAATCAATTCCAGTTTTTCTGAAATGGCATCAGAAATACTTGTTTGTTTAGAATCTAAAGTTTGGATGAGCCTAAAATTTTCTTCCATTCTGTGAATGATGACTGTTTCAGGCAGGGTCTCTGGAGCACAGGGGGTTTTAAGGCAGAGCATCCATCTTAATGAACTTTTCTCCAGCTCCCATTCAAGTCAGTGGAGAAAATAAATGGGAGTTAGATCAGACCCAATGCAAGCTTCTGGAATGAAATTAAATCAGCTGGTGATTCCTCCATTTCTTTTGTGTACCCACACCTATCTGAGTAGGTTTCTGCAATTCTGAGAGACAGATTTGGGTGTTCTGTTTGTCTCTTCGTGGGAGAGCTAATACTAGATGTCAGTATCTTTAGAATTGTGCATCTTTTGTCCTTCCTTGTCTTTTGTATTTTCCTTTGTCTAGATGCACGTTCCAGAAGAGATGTGGGCCAAAGCAGAAAATGAGGCAGGATTTTTATGCCCTCGGTCTGGCATTCCTTGAAACATACTAATCATCTGTTCTAATAGACCCATAGTAGGGCACTCTAGGACAGAGTTTTAAGTAGACCAGACTAAACAATGGGCTTTATGTGAACCATAAGCACAAATGATTCCTGATTCTGGCAGGAAAAATCTGAGTGGAGGAAGTGGGGTAGCCTGGTCTTAGCCCAGAGCTAGACAAGATATTGGCACATGCTAGCATTTCTTTTATGTCTCTGTGATGGTACTTTGGATTCAGGATGTTGCAGTGCAAGGATTTGGTTCATTGTCTTAAAATATTTTGTATGTGAGTCTGAAGAACCCACAAGAGTTTTATCATGATGGTCATTACATGTCTTTTATTGTTTGAATTGCCTACCTTTTCTGAGTGCACTTTTGAGCATTTCATATTTGAGTCTGGATTTTGGCTTTGTAGCACTTATGTTAATAAGCCTCGGAGGGGTAGCTGTGTTAGTCTGTAACTTTAAAAACAAGTAGGTCTGTGGCACCTTAGAGACTAAGGGCTTATTTAGACTATGCGGAACAGTCGAAAGAGGATATGCAAATTCTGCAGGAATTTGCATATCTTCTTCCGATTGCACTTTCAAAAGCAGAGCTTTCGAAAGGGAAAGTAGTTTAGACATGGCTTTTTCGGCAAACCCCCCCTTTGTCGAAAATCCGCGTAAACCTCATTTTTTGAGGTGTATGCGGCTTTCATTTTCGAAAGCTCTGCTTTTGAAAGTGTGATTGGAAGAAGATATGCAAATTCCCCTGGAATTTGCATATCCTCTTTCTACTGTTCCGCGTAGTCTAGATAAGCCCTAACGAAAATATATCTAGTATTGTGAGCTTTTGTGGGTAAGACCCACTTCATCAGATAGTTCCACTGCAGCTCATCTGATGAAATGGGTCTTACCCACAAGAGCTCATGATGCTTTATATTTTGTTAGTCTCTAAGGTGCCACAGAAATACTCTTTGTTTTTATGCTAATAGCTTCCTTATTACTGTGACCAGTGGTCCGGTGGTCTTCTCCTGTGCCATCCACTGTAAAGCAAAGCATTCCTGGGTGGAAGCAGGAACTTTCACATTCTCCCTTGATTTCAGTGAGAAACACCCTGGAGCAATTGATGTTGTAGCAGTCAGAAGTGTACTGAGGAGTGTCGCAATGAATACTTGTGCTTTGGTCACCCAGTAAGACATTTCATTGTTCTGCAGAAAGACTTCTTTAGAAAAATCTCCTATCAGCTTGAAAAGTCAGAAAGTAAAGCATAACAGCCACATGAATCATGTTCTAAACATGTTAGTTCTTTCCACACCTTGAGAGGTTCCCTCTCCACTATAAATCCAATCTACATCAGCCTTATGTGCGTTTCTCCCACTACTTATGACAGCTGCAGACTGGTTTGATTCTAATGTGAAAGAAGCACCAAATAGGCTAACTCTATCCATTAGTGCTTGTTTTCATTCAGACCTTTGGCTTTCTTTAGGCAAAACAGCCATTGTTTTACTAATGTTCAAAATATGTTACGCTTTCAATGCACTGTCATTACTTTCATTGTATATATTCTACAGATAATGCAGTCTGTTTGGTACATGTGGTGTTGATGGTTGGGTTGACTTGATTGACTGAAAAGTAAAGTCTGTTTTTCAACTGGTGTAATTTGTTTTGTAATGTTTGCTTATTTTATTGTGTGTGTGTGTGTGTGTGTGTGTGTGTGTGTGTGTTTGCTTATTTTATATTGTGTGTGTGTGTGTGTGTGTGTGTGTGTGTATATCTATAATATTTATATTGTATATATATTTTATTATTTTATTGTGCTTAGAGTTTAACTGGATGCATTCAGAAAGATAAATAGCAAATGTAGGAGATGGTATTTAGGCACCGATCCTGCAGTGTTTGGTATGCAAGGGGACAGCTGAACCCACACAGAGGCCCATTGATTGCTTGTTGCAGGATCCAGCAGATTAATCCATTTTAACCAGAGTCCCAGCTCTACACTCTTACAGAGGGCCCATGTCAAAGATCCCACTGACATCAGGATCTGGCCACAAATGTCCAACTGAGAATCTAGTGCAGTAATGTACACAATGGTAGCAAAAGGCATGTATCATATTGTGCATATTGTGTACCATCAGAACAGAAGGCAAGAAACACTAACCTGTGAGATTTCCCAATCACCACTAGTGCACCTCTTCATGTCTAGGTTTGGGAAAGCAGCCTGGGATGCCCCCTTCTGCTCTCTGCTCACTCTGTAATAGTCCCTCTTTGAGCAACCTGGACCACTATCCAGGTCACCGTTTAGTCTTCCCCTTCCAGTCCAGTTACCGTCTCTGGATGATGTTCAGTACCAACTTGGGCCCTTGTGCCATGGTAGCTGTGGTTGGCAGGGGACCCTGGGAGGAGAGGGGTCTGCAACACTGGGTACTGGCCTACGGATTGTATAACTGGAAGTCTACTTCCCAGTGCTATTTTACCCCCTCCTAGCCTCTTGCTAGGTTCCTTACTCCAAACAGGATCTCAGGGATTACTCTCTCTCTGGATTTCTTCCATGTCCCTAAGAACCTCCCACATCCCAGGGACTGACTGCAGCCTCCTACCCCTGCGGCCCACCACTGCTTTTTTTGATGTGGTGATGTCAACTCCCTCAAGTCAGGGAGATGGCCCCATTGTGCTAGACAGTGTAAAAGACGCTCAAAGACACAATCTCTGCCCTAAGGAATTTATAATCTAAGAAGACAAAAATAATTATACATACATTAAGTACCAGCTATTGCCACCTGCTCGTAACTTACTTCTTGGGTGATTTCTTATAACCAGTGCAGCAGTGGTGGGTCTCAGGAAGAGCTGACATAAGAAATACCAATTCTCGTTTATATGGTGTCTTTTATTCAAAGGTCTCCCAATGTTAAACAGTGTGTGAAAAGTGCCACTGATAGGGTATTGATTTACATCTCATCAGAAAAACAGTCTCCAGTAGCACTTTGCCCACTCTCAATGCAGGGGTATTAGTCCAAATTTAACTATGCAGAAAGTGTGTAAACACTACTAGTTCTGGACACTAATAGATACAGACTGGTGACATATATATGACTCCACTAACAGTTATATAGAGCTATTCAACTTTAAACACTTTCATTCTCACATCACCCTTGTAAGGTGAATTAATAAGTGTTATTGATGTTTTATAGGTTGGGAAACTGGGCAGAGAACTATTGCAGGCCACGCAGGAGCAGGTTTAGGAAGCAGTGGTTTCTTGTGTAATGCTGACATATACAGGGGCTTTGGTCGCAAGGATCAAATCTGGTATCTTTGAAACTGAATTCATGAGCCTTTTCACTACATGAGCTCAAAAGAGCTGTCTCTTAGCCCAGGCTATGAGGGAGTCAAGACCACTATTAAATGAGGACAGAGTGCCACTCTGAGCAAGCAGAGATTACAATGGTGAATACCACAGTTTGGCTAGGTCATCAAATTGATGTAAGAGAAAATCGATGTAAGATACGCAATTCCAGCTATGACAATTGTGGCCCCAATCGTGGGGTGGTCCCACAGTGGGAGGTTGATGGGGGGAAACTTTCGTGTTGACTTCCCCATGGGGCTCCCCCAGCATTTAATTTAGCAGGTCTTTACTAGACCCAATAAATTGAACCCCAGAAGATTGATCGCCAGAGTCGATCCTCCAGTGAGTATAGACAAGACCCTTTGACACCATCTTTTTGCTTCTGGAAGCTATTGTGAGTATTGAAGGAAGGAGACCATACATGAACAAGTTTTATCTATCACTAATAAGGATAAGACCTGAGAAACTGGAAGGAAGTGGTTCATTTTGGGAAGATTAACAGCTGACTCAACTTGTAGCTTTGGTGCACTTAGCTCCTATATGAGATAAGTGCTCTTATGTCAGGAGGATTTAATTTCTGCTTCCAGGAGATGGGACTTTAAAAAAATGCTAGATAGTTGCCAAAAGTGTCTCCCAGAGTTTCCCGCTAGGCCTCCTCTGGGGACTAGGATTTGGGAAGGCAAAGGGTGTGGCCTTCATCCTCACAGATTCTTAGAATCCACAAAAGCACATTCCAGTCAGGCTGAGGGCTAGCACCTCCATGTTGCTCTCTTATCTCCTTCCTTATCAGCACTGCTTTTCCAGTTATAATCCCACCTATTCCATATGTGTGCAAGGAACCTCTTTCTGAGTACGGCACAGTCGAGAGCATACTTCGATGCAGCACTAGCAAAGATGTGAATATCAGTTCACTCAGATATTCACTGCCCCAGTAAAGACACATTCTTTACATGAAAACATAATGATGAGCCAATTCCTGTTCTTGCTGACCTCACTGGGAGCTTTCCACTGAATTCAAGAGCAGCAGAAATGAGCTTAAAGTCTAAGCAGGAAAATTCTCTCCCTGGATTTAAGAGTATGCTGGGCTGACACTGACTTCATTAGAAGAGCCTACACCCACAGAATTTGGCGTAAAAACATGTATAACTCCCCGAGAAGTTTCATAGTGATGGTTGCCAGTGTTGCAAACATGTAGTGATATAATGTCCAGCTACAGTCTCTAAATCTGTGCCTGTCACTACTGTCTTATATGCACACAATATATGGTGCCTATATAAATAGCACAGAATCCATGCGTGCAAATGATATTTTCACTTGCAAATAAGCTAGCTAAATGCCATTCGTGCACATAAATTATATTTTGTGGGAGACATAAATGATTTGCAGATGCAAAAATGAGCAACCAAGCCAAGTTCCATTTAAAAATGTGGTCCAGAGGCTAAGAACTACAGTATTAGTGTGAAATAAGCTTTAGTGAATACAGTGATAATATATCATGGTTTAGCTTCTTAAAAGCATTGACAAGCATAAGCAGGCACATCTGAAAAACAGAAATGTACTGGAAAGCATAAACTATATGGTTGTTGACTGGAAAGAATTACCTTTCATCATAAATAATTCTTCAAGTTGTTTTCTGTGTGCAAGCAAATAGATCTATGGGTTTTTTCCCCCTTTTTCTGGTGTAAATGGTAACAGCTAGATAAATTATATATTCATGTTATCTGTGTACTGATATGTATTTGTTGAATATTTAACCACATTAATCTTACTGGTTTCCCCTGAGAATCTCATTCTTTAAAACCATTGTTATTTCATTCTCTGTGGTTGTTGATCTGAGTCTATGGTTGTTACACTGGGAGTGAATGTGATATAGGTGAGAAGATTATTCTAGGAGAGGGTGGGTGAGATTCTATGGCCTGCATTGTGCAGGGGGTCAGACTAGATGATTATAATGGTCCCTTCTGACCTTAAAGTCTATGAGTCTGTGAGACCCATGATGTTGTTTCATTCAGTGCTTGGAGATACTGGTTCCTAATCTCTGGTATTCATACTTCTACTGCAACTTTTGTAGCTGTTGTGCTGTGATCCCCCTCTGACTTTAGGCTCTGATCCTGCAAAGAAATGCACAAGCACGAACCTGTACTCCAGCAAGCAATCTCATTGATGTTAAAGGGTATTTGCAGGGGACTAAGGAGAGCTTTCTGTGAGCTGCTGTTGCAGCTCACCTGCTATTTGATTTAGTTTACATTTACCCTAGTGCTGTGTGCCCATACAACACCGATCTGCCACTTACACCTTTCTGGCTGTTTTCTCAGAGGCAATTTTCAGTGCCATGCAGGGAAACCCTGCGTGGTCTTCCCAAAATCTTCCCCACCACTTCTCTGTGTGCAGCAGAATTGCTCTAGTTCGTCTGCCAAGGGCGCCCTGACCTCACATGGGAGATGGGCCTTAGAGAAAACTCAAGCTACATTGAGCTTCAAGCCCTTTATTAGAAGAAGAGTCCCAATGTATTTCTGTATATCACAGCATGCAAGCTTCAGTCCCAGCAATAGCGAGCCTCTGCTCACGGAGAAGGTATCCTGTGAAGAATATTGCTACACTTGATATGTGTTAACTGAAGAGGCTCAGTTAAAGGACTTGCTGCGTTCCCTGTTGTGTTGCTTAATCACTGTTCCCGCACCTGGTACTGAAAGATGCATAAGTTTCTCTCTCTCTAGGGGCTTAAACAAAAAACAGGACTATGCAGCACTTTAAAGACTAACAAGATGGTTTATTAGGTAATGAGTTTTTGTGGGCCAGACCCACTTCCTCAGATCAATTTGTGGAAGAAAATTGGCAAGGCCATATATACCAAAGTGATACAATCAAAAAAAAGTGAACACATACAATTGACGAATCAGATTTAAGAATTTTATATGTGTTCACTTTTTTTTGATTGTATCACTTCGGTATATATGGCCGTGCCAATTTTCTTCCACAAATTGATCTGAGGAAGTGGGTCTGGCCCACGAAAGCTCATCACCTAATAAACCATCTTATTAGTCTTTAAAGTGCTGCATAGTCCTGTCTTTTGTTTCAGCTAGACCAGACTAACACGGCTGCATCTCTATCACTATTCTACATCTCTAGGGGCTTGTATATGCTACGGAGGAGATTGACACTGCTGCAGTCAATCTCCCGGGGTTCGAATTAGAGGGTCTAGTGAAGGCCCACTAATTCAAACTGAGAGGGCGCTCCCGTTGGCGCCAGTAGTCCTGCTCCTCATGAGGAGTAAGGGAAGTCGACGGGAACGTGTGATCCCGTTGACTTCCTGCTGTGTGGATGGTGCCAAAACCCGATTTAAGATACTTCAACTCCAGCTACGTAATTAACATGGCAAGCACTGCGTATCTTAAGTCGACTTTGCCCTTTAGTAGAGACCAGCCCTTGCTGAGTTATCATATAATCTGTCTCATTTGAACTGCTTTCCAAGGAGAAGAGGCTCCTGGAACATAGTTTCTTGTGTTTAGATTCAGAAAGTGCATAAATGGTGGCCTAGATAACAGGTCAGCCTTAAGAGATGTAGTTATAGGGGGAAGAATGAGAGGGACATAGGATCTTTCAAGTAATCCAGGTGTGTCTTCCTCATTATGATTGCAGCACTCAGTCACTCCAGCTTCCTTCACTCTTTAACTTACTTACTGTGTTACAACTGTTGTACATTGTACACGTGCGGCTGTACCTTGGTATAAGCCATTTATATGCTGAGGAGTCAGGAGACTGGGATAAAAACTGGAAAAGTAGCAGAAAGATAGGAGAGGATATAAAATAATACTGAGGCCTCCTTCATCTCACAGCTTCTCTCTCCGTTTTGTTGTTTGCTTTTTCCTGCCATCAGCCCGGTTGTTACGTCTTTTGCCATGTCAGCCACACCAACTAACATTACACAGACTTACCAGTGTTTGACTTCCATCACCTCTGAATTGGAGGGAGGATAATAATAGTTTTTCACTGTGTAATTTGATCTTCTGCCGCATCCCATCATATTCAAATGTATTGGGGTGGTGGGAAGGGAAAGAATCTAACATGATTGGTTAGTAAACTGGCTAGAGGGCTACATCCTCCTGTGGTGTAAACTGCCATTGTTCCGCTGTCCTCGAAATCACTAACCACACCAGTTTATGTGAGCCAACATCTGGCCTAATTTTATTAAGGGCAAGGAAACGTGCAAAGAATTCTTTTATAATTAAGCCTGGGTTCTGATCCTGGCGACTTGCAGCACAGCTGATACTCAGAGTTTGAAGGGTCAAAAATGTTTGTGCAGCGAGACTTGTCATGAAGAAAATAGTCAGAATAAGGAAAAAGACCATTGGTGCAAAAAGGATTGTGAATAAGCATGTAAGTTTGGTTTTCATGTTTTTAGCGCTCCCTCTAGTGGGTGGTTGTGTAATAGATGCCCTGTGATTCCTCTGCAGGTTTGTGGAGAGAAACAGCGCTTTGAGAAGCTGATGGAACACTTCCGAAATGAAGACAACAATATAGACTTCATGGTAAGTCTTATTGTCATTAGTAAACTTAAATACTATTTTGCTATGTCCTTTCCTGTTCCCCCATACTCCTTTGGGGCTTACATGTATGTTTCTGTTAATTATGTGTTGAGTATCTTCAAACTTATGCAGCTTCCATTTTTTACTTTGCTCAAATTTTGTTATTGATACTCTTAAGCTGTGTTATTGGCTACTGTACTTACAGGCTGTATGTGTGGACTGCTCAATAGAGCATCAGTCTGGGACTTGGAATTCAGTATTCTAATCCCAGCTACTCCAGTGATGTTCTGTGAGATTCCTGTGCCTCTGTCTCCCCTTCTGACCTTGGTCTGTCTTGTCTACTCAGATTGTAAACTCTTATGGGGGGCACAGTTGCTTACTTTGTGTATATATATAGTTTTAGAGCTAGTATTCAGTGGGGTCCTAATCACAGTTGGGGCCTTTCTGTGCTACTTTGACACCATGTATTTAATAATAAAGCTGGCAATTGGCTACAAGGGCCACCTACATGTTAAAGATGAAGTTTGCTACAGTGTGCTCCCTTTTGTCTAGTTTAATTTCTACCTTTTAGCAACTTACCAGGGGCCCAGATGATCCTTGGTAATAGAAAATTTGGACACTTTTGATATAGTGGAAGGGCTTTTACAAAAATGTCTGATACTATAATGTCATGGTATGTGATCATTGGCAGCATAATTGGAGCACTTGTTTGTAGTCGTGTGCACTGTAACTGGGTGGGAGAATAGTAAATATCTGAAATCCAAGATGTGTATAGTGTAAACATGCCAACATCCTCAAACACCCTTCAGATCAGAGCATATGACAGGGAAGTATGGCCAAGACTCATTGCAGTTGTTGTCCTCTGTGGATAAATATAACACTAGTTTTTACCACTATTGGTTCCTTAATTCGCTTGAGCATATTCACAGACTCCACTTCCCCTGAAACAGGAGAGAAAATAGAAACGTAGGGGAAGAGTACATTGGTACCCATCCCCGCCAAACTCCAGCTCTTGCATTGCAAACTCTGATAAATCAGGACATGATGAATGAGTTTAAACACCGAACATAATGAATTTGTTATGAAATGAGCCTTAAAATGTGTCTTTAAAATATATGAGTGAATTTTAGTGTTTTGTAAAGGTGTCAGCTTGAAAGCATTGGAGTCATAGAACACAGAACAGTTTGCCTCAAATTTACCTAATAATCCACTTTTTGGGATGAGAAGATAGTTCTGTCTCTGTGCCCATTCAAGCCTTGCCTTTCAAGCCTGGCATTTCACATAGGTTTTGAACTGCATTCTCATGGCAATGATTTTCAGCCACTACAAATGTGGGGCAAACTCACACCCATGGTGGAGAAGTAAAAACAAAATTGTTTATTACTAATCCAATGAGCCTTCCGCTTCTTTTGAAACCTGGGTTCTTAAAAAACCACAGAACATGATGCCCAGTAAAGAATGTTTAAACTATGGTCTTTGGGCTTGTGCAGTAAACAAAATTCTGTGGCTGCTTTCTCCTATTGAAGACAAAGCAAAGTCTATAGTAACTATACTAGGGTGATGGAGCTATCTGTGGTATACAATATTGTTGCTGTTGCTCTTTGTTAGTGGTATTTGAGAGGCACCTGGAGTACCAGGGAGGGACCAGGGCCATGTTGGTGTAGGCAGCGTATAGATTAAATATTTTCAACTGTTGTCACATTTTTGGTACTAGCTTAATACAAAGATTTGGCTTATGGACAGTCACAAGGGCAATATCCCTACCCGTTCGTTGTATAATATACCTGTAATACAGTGGTGGGCAACCTTTAGCCCATGGGCCATCTGTGGCCTATCAGGGTTCTCAGTGTGGCCCATGAGGCATTTTGTTGCCATTGCCCAGGCACAGGGTTGCCAGTTTCTGCTGGTTTCCACCCGTGTGACATACACAGAAAGCAAAGGGCATGTGAAGTGTGGTGCGTGCTGATTGCACACAACATTGATTGTGAGAGGTGCACATTCCCTCCACATCCAGTCATAGCGCTGCTATGGTTCAGTCAGCACATGCCACAAATTCTAGGTACATAAGCACAGTTAGCAAAACTACCCTACCCCGGGAGACCATCTTGATTCCACAATCTTGTGGCCCGTTGAGATGAAAGAGGCCACTCATGAGGCCCACTCACTGGCCTAGGTTGCCC
Source organism: Pelochelys cantorii (assembly GCA_032595735.1). NCBI lineage: Eukaryota > Metazoa > Chordata > Testudines > Trionychidae > Pelochelys > Pelochelys cantorii. Next base: position 30,028,884 of record CM064332.1, read on the forward strand.
CTCACAGCCTGTAATGACTCCAGCAATTGCATACATGAAAAAGTAATATCAGGGCCGTAGTCAGGGTATTTTTAGCATCTTTTGCTCTAGTTGAGAATCTGGAAACAAGAAGACAGAATCGTGTGTCTGTCTGGAGGCCACCGAGAAGTAGCCAATGTTATCAAACTTTTATTAATATGTATTCAGGCTGGGCAGAATTAAATTTGTATTTTTTCATAATTTCAAGAGAAAACATCAATTTTTATTTTCAAGCATTTTCAGAAGATTTTTATAAATTGAAATTTTTACAGTTGTGCAAAATTATGGACTTTAAAGATTTTTTCAGTTTTCATCTATTTAAAATTTTCACAGTTGCAGAAAAATATGGGGTGGTCAGACAATGAAGGGATCAGATGATAATTATTTAATTACAGTAGATTTTGAGATAAAAAAGTTAAAGCTTTAACTGTTAAAACCCAAATTGACAATATCATGTCAAAATATACAAAGTAAATAAATACCCTTAAATCAAATGCTAATAATTTCTCCAGAAGTATTTTTCTTTTGTTGCATGTCTGTAAACTTGAGTTATTATCAGTGGAAAATTTTTATGTGTGTGTATGGCGAAATTGACGCTTATTGAGATTTACCAATAAAAATAAAATACTGCCCAAGTGGACACTTATGAAATTGCATGCTGTAAGGGGAAGAGGGTGTCTTTTCTATGTTATATTGGATGCTTTATATAGTTATGGCCCTATGTAACTGACTGTGCATTAGGGATCAAATCATGAAGTTCTTATTTTGGTCCCGTTTATGCCTACCTGCCCCTCATTGCACCATCCCACTGTGCTCTCTCAAAGTGGGGCTGGTTGTCCCTCAGTACTGGCAGGGAGTGTGATGTGAGCACTGATCTATGCCTCTCTTTTCCCATTCTCCAAGTAAATTGAGCCATTAAATTTTTAGAGATCGTCATTGAAGTCAGTATTGAAATCTGGTTGAAATAGCAAAGATAGCTCTGAGTAAGGATTGTCAAGAACTGGCCCAATACTAATAAAATCTGTGTCCTTGGGTTGTTTCCACCTACTTTTCCTCAGTGATTAAATACTTGACAGGCCTGCAACAGAAAGACAAAAAATTAATGACAAATGGTTTGACAGATTGGATTCTGGTTCTGACTACCTCCACATGCTGTTAAAAACAACCTATAACAAATATGCTTTGGGATTGTGGGGGAAAGCTAGGCCATACAAGATAGAGCCAGTGTGGAGGGTTCTTGCATTTTGGATTGCTGAACCCCCTCCGCTGTACTGTGAGAGTAGTTGGGATTGTCACATGTGCCAAAGGTTCATTAACAAAACACAAGTCAGTTATGGCAGGATGATAAAAAATTATTCGAAAAAATCAGGGCTCCAGGATGCATTGTTAAAGCTTAAGTAATAATTCAAGTTATAATTGAACATAAACAAAAAATATTTCTGCAGCTACTTGCCTTCAGCTTGATGTCAAACAGAAAAAGATCATGAAAAGGATTCTCTGTTAACTATATGGTGAAATGGGGATGGAAGGTAAATAGGAAGGTGTTAATGTGAATAGAGGAAAGAGTAACTAAAATGAAGTTGTGCAGAGAGGGCTCTTCCTGTTGCCAGTAACTTGTTACTGTTTAATTTTAAAAGTAACTCTTACATTCAGTTAGTTTGATCTAGTTCTCTTTACTTGTGAATATACATTATTGCAGGAATAGGGCCTGAGACGGGAACTAAAGATTTGCCCTTATTGTGGCAAGAATTTACTGAAGCAAAATAAGAGAATATAACAGAGATCATTTTAAAATGAGAGTAATTATCTTTCTGTTAAATTACCCTTCAGTGTGCCAATGTTCAGCAGTTTACGGTCTGATACAGGTGATATAGGTTGAACGTCTCTAGTCTGTTTTTCTCTAGTCTGGCAGCATCTGTGGTCTGGAATGATTTTAGTTTGCTGAATGTCCACTTATCATGGGTGTGGGCAAGTTTCCTGCAGTCCCATAAAGTTTGTTTACAATCACCAATCCTGGCTCTTAGTGTTCTGTGCTGTTATTTAGCTCTAATTTACCCCAAATGTCTTCTAAGAGCCCAGTAAGCAGTGGAAGTGTTGGCAATGCTGCTAGACAATATTGATCTCCCGTGGTTTGGTAAATTCTCTGGTTTGGCACTGGTCAGGTCCTGAGGGTGCTCGACCAGAGAGGTTCAACCTGTACTAGGAAAAAAGTTTTTTAATTTGGAAACTTGAAAAGACTCTTTTGTGCTATAAAGGGTCACAGAATGAAGTTAGTTTTCTGGCCATGTGCTTTCCAATTAGAAATTGGTCCAAGCTGAAATATTTGGATTTCCACTGCCCCCTTTCCCATATACTTATGCCTTCTGCCCTCTACACACACCCCTACCCCCACCCCAAATGCAAGACGTCTTTGAATTGGTGAGGTTTTCATTCAGGCATATCCTTACACTCGACCACAACTGTATTTGCACTGTTGGGGACCTAAACAATATTTTCTGGAAACAGAATATTTAAATGAAACATACACAATATGGATATCACGCACATACAGAAAATAATTTGATACAAACAAACTATGTTTAACTATTGGTTAAGCAGTTTGCTGTGTGCCCAAGATGCTGTATAGCAACTCTTTGACCACCATAAGGTGAACTCTACAAAAACAGTCAATAGGCAGAATTAGTTGGCATTCTTTTTATTGTGTTCTCCTGGGTGGTAATTCAAAGTGTAGCCCCTCCTGTTTGCTTGCTTCCTTCCTGAAAAGTCTTAATTTACCTCCAAAGGGGTAGATTGTTCTTGAAATCTTGTCTGTATGTAAAGTCATGCTGCATGGGAATTATCTTCTTTCCAGTTAGCCCTAAACAACTTGACTGTTTTTAAACACATACAAGATCAATTTATTGATCAATTCTGTAATAATTGTGTAACTGAAAAAATAGGTTTTATAGTCTATTAATTGAAAATCTACCAAACATACATCAGTACTTGATTATACTGCTTCAAGGTAACTACTATACAAAGACATTTATACAAATAACTGAGATGACTGTGACAAATTCTGTGGGTCAGATAAGCACATGCAACTCCCCCTGAATTAAAAGGGAGCTGGGGTCATGTAGAATTTGGCCGAGCTACTATTGCTATTGTAAGATAGAGCTATATAAACATGCAGACTCACTTGGGTGATATAACCTCACACACTGCATTTTGCAGCTATCCTTCCACCATCAGTTATAGCAGCACCCTGACTCCTCTATTAGGGCACATCTACACAGCAGGGCAAAAGTCAAATTAAGCTATGCAACTTGAGCTACGTCAATTGCATAGCTTAAGTTGAAATAGCTTAATTCGGCTTTTGGTGCTGTCTACATACACAGAAGGAAGTTGAAAGAAGAACACTCTTCCTTCGACTTCCCTTACTTCTTGTAAAATGAGGGTTATGGGAGTCAGAGTAAGAAGTCCTCCAGCTTGCCATTATTTCGAAATAATGTCTTGCAGTGTAGACATGCTCTTTGTTATAACATCAATTATTCTGAAATAATGCTGTTGTGTAGTGTCATTGGGCTGGTGCGCCCCGGGCCCCTTGGGGGTCAATATGGCCCAGCGGCCAAGTCTCTAGCTCCCCCAGTCTGGGGGTCAATATGGCCCAGCGGCTGAGTCTCTTGCTCCCCCAGTCTGGGGGTCAATATGGCCCAGCAGCCGAGTCTCTTGCTCCCCAGGTCTGGGGGTCAATATGGCCCAGTGGCCGAGTCTCTAGCTCCCCCCGGTCTGGGATCAATATGGCCCAGCGGCCGAGTCTCTAATGCCCCTTGTCGGTGGGCGTAAGGGTCTGGTGGGCTAGGGGGGCCCGGGCCCTCCTTCTCCACCGGGCCCCAGCTCAGGGCCCTATCAGTGGTGGGTGGTTCCCACCAGTGGCTCGGCGGGGAGTCCTCCTTAAAACGTGCTGAGCCCTCTGGGACATCTCCTGCTCCTTGCCCTGGGCTGCTTCCTACCTTGTCCCCCTGACCGGCGTAGGCCCCACCTGTGCATGCAGATCTCACTGCGGTAGCGGTGTAGGCAGGCCTGGCAGCAGTGGCTGGTGCAGCAGCAGTGACAGTTGGCATGGTGGCAGCTGGTGCGGCGACGGCGGTTAGGTTGGCTGCAAGCTACGGTGGGTGTGGTGGCTGCTGTCGGCGCGGTGGTTGTGGCTGTAGCTCTGGCTGGGGCGGCACTTCGGGCTCCAACAGCCAGGGCGGCTGCTCCTGTGCTCCAGCAGGAGCTCCTTCCCCTTCGGAGGTCAGCCCCAACTGAGCTGCTTCTCTGGCCTTTATACCAGGCCTGCAGTTGCAGCATGCCCAGCAAGGCCGTGGGGTAGGGGCCTTCTCAGCCCAACAGGCCTGGTTAGCCTCCCCTCAGCCAGTGCGGGGCCGGGACACCCCGTCACATGTAGACATAGCCTTACTGAACTACTGTAGGGATAGTTCCAGGCCACATGGCTTGGGAGCATTTTAGTTTCTTTCATCTGTGTTAGTTCATATGCTGAGTAATGCTTGAAATCTAGGGTTGCCAGGTGTCCGGTATTCTACCGGACAGTCCGGTTTTTGCACCCTCTGTCCATTAAAAAAAATTCAGAAAATCGTACATGTGCAATGTCCGGTATTTTCTGTTTTTCCAGCTGGGCGCCGGACGGAAGCCTGGCGGGGGTGGAGGGAGTGTCTGGGAGGCGGGGCCACAATCGGCACTGGGAGCCTGTGGTAGCGTGCAAAAACCTGGCGCGGGGAGTGGCTGGGACTCCCAGCCACTCCCCCCGCCTGGCTTCTGCATGCAACCACAGGCTCCCAGTGCCGATCGCGACCTGGGACTCCCAGCCACTCCCCCCACCCCCACCAGGCTTCTGCATGCAACCAGAGGGAGTCCCAGGCTCGGAGGCGGGGCGTGATTGGTGCTGGGAGCCTCTGGTTGCGTGCAGAAGCCTGGCGGGGGTGGGGGGAGTGGCTGGGAGGCAGGGCGCAATCGGCGCTGGGAGCCCTCAGCTGATTGCATCTGAGGAGGAGTGACGCCTTGGGGAGGAGGAGAAGCCCTGTCCCTGCTCCTGAGCGCTGTTCAAGTGTGTTGTGGCGCTGTAGTCCAGGAGAGAAGCCCACAGGTACTTTGTAGTTGCGTTTAGGCGCCTTCCATGGGCTCTCAGCCAAAACTGACTGGGGTGGAATTTCTGCTTCTTCCCACTGGGACACCCAAAGACTTGGCTATGGAGGAGTCACCTTCCTACTCATGGTCGACCGCCCCCTCCGCCCCCTCCCCCCCCTCGCCCTGCCATTGTGTTGCCCCAGGGTCTGCCTCTCTCTGGTTTGGGTAGCAGGCGGCTGCTTTGCAGAGCAGGCTCTGCTGCCTCCCCCTTTGTTCCCAGCTTGGTGGCTCTTGCTAGTAGCCACACAGGATGTGTGTTCCATGTGGGTGTGTGTTTGTTTGTTTTTTTCCTCAACAAATTTTTAGTCTGTGTGTTCGGTATTTTTTGGGAGACCATCTGGCAACCCTATTGAAATCTCCAAGAATAATAACAAGGCACCTTCCGTTTAAAATACCCAGTCAGGTAATGTAATTTAACAGTGTCAGCAAGTTGCAGAACAAAATGCATGTATCATTATTAAAGGAAAGAAATATGGCCTTCATTTGAAAAATGTCATTGTTTTCATCTCAAGAGCTCATTAAATTACTTCTGTAGTCAAGATGGAAATCTAATGGTGGATGGACAATCTAACTATTGCTTGGAAAACATTTTACTCCTGTGGACAATGCAAAGGGCATAATAAAACTAAGCACCACAGACATTACATTTATCGGGATAAACAAACACTTTGTAAGCCAAGATCCAGTACTTCAAACAAAAAAATCTGACTCTTAGAAGAAAGCCAGAGTTTCCATATTGGTAAATATGAGAATCGCATCAGTAGTAATGTTTGTCAAAACAGAGGGCCTGAACCAATCCCCATGGAAGTTAATGGGAGTCCTTATTTTGACTTTGCTGATTTTAGGATCAGGCCCCAAATCTTGTGCTTTCGGTGATGTAACAAAGACATGTAGCCTGTGTCACACCATCTGTTGTTCAATTGGCCAGGTTTGTAGTGGATTTTTTCCTTCTCTATCTGAAGCACAAACTATTATCTATGGATAGAAAGGAGGAGAACTGTCTTTAAATACTTTTATGCAATGTGACAAATCCTAGTTTTCTGTATAAAGCACTATATGTTGTTACATTTTCAGTCTGTGATGATTGTTCCTTACAGGTAGCGTGTATGCAGTTCATCAACATTGTAGTCCATTCAGTAGAGGACATGAATTTCAGAGTTCATCTCCAGTATGAATTTACAAAATTAGGCTTGGATGAATATTTGGATGTGAGTATGGCCTTGTTTTTCTCTTACCGGAATGATTTGTATAGTGCCACTCTCTGCATGGCTTGAATGACAACTGGGCTCTCTGCTAGGTCAAAGAATTGCAGATTGTGCTTCTCTCTGCCAGCAAGTGACACTCCATCCTGGAGAGTTCACCTCTAATTTCTCTCCTGGGATACCATTGTCAGAGGGCAGCTTTTCAGTGTTATAGGTTCCTCAGAAGTCCTAACAGCAGAAGCAATAACATGGATCCACTGCCTCAGTCCATCCCCCACTGCTTTAATTGGCTGGTACTGCTCACTTCTGGAGATGTGAGGGCTGCTTGCAGATTTCTTCGGGTACATCTAGACTGCAGAGTTTTTCTGGGATACCAGAGATATCCCGGAAAAGCTCTGCTGCGTTCAAGGAAAAAAAAATTCGGAACAGCAGACGTGTTTTTTCGGCATCCTTGTAAATCTCATTCTATGAGGAAGAAGGGATGTTCCGAAAGAGGCTCTTTTCCCGACATGTGGCCCAGTGTAGACGGGCCAATTGTCGGAAAAGCCTCTTTAGATAGAAAAGTGGAAAAAGATACACAAATTGCGGTTTGCAATTTGCGTATCTTTTTCCGATAGAACTTTGTAGTCTATCAGCCTTCGTGAAGGGGGATGTTGAAAGTATTTTGTGTTACTGCAGCCTCCCAGCTACACTTTCTGAAACTGAGGGTCCTGCTCTAAACTGAGCGCAGATTCTTGAATTAATTTGGTCCTTGCTCTGTATTTTTCTTTACCAAAATGTGCAACTGGTGGCTGTTCTAGGTAACGTGAATGAAAACACACCCTTCCAGCATAGTGATCTTTGTTCCAAGAGAGCTTGAACCTGAATGTGGTATAATGAACTCTCTGCTAAGAGGGCTGGGCTCATTTCAGATACCTTTGCAGCTATACTGTTTTCTGCTAGTAGCCTGAGAGCAGCAAAGTAAATCCAGTGACAGCTTTTGAGAGCTTCACTTGGTCCCCGCCTTAATGCTTAGCAATGGGACTAATGGCACATGACTACCTTCTTGTAAGCAGAAACACCCTTTGTAAGCAGAGCTATCCTTGCATTGTTCAAGCTACCTGGATTATTTTATTCCTCTCTTCCTTTTGTATTTATTTATTCCCTGCACCATCACCCCCATACAGAAGAGTCAATAAGCCGGCCTAACTGTCCGAGTATTAAGTAGTCATCTTCTCTGGGAGCTGATAATCTTAGTGGCTCTGAGGATACTTACCTAGCAAGAAGAATTCTCCCCTGATTCCAGGCACAGGACTGTGTTGAGTGCAGGGGACACATACCTGCCAGCAATGGAAATCTATAAAAGGGATAGTGGGGAGGGGAAAAAAAGGACTTTCAATGCCACTGAAATCCATTGAACCAAGAGAGGTTTTGAAATGGACAGAGTAAGGAAATTATACATATTTAGCTAAAAGTGTAGCAATTGTCTCTGCTAAAATGGGACCGTTGATCTAAATCTGGTCATGGAGCATGGATGAAAATTTGACTCTCAACTAGTAGTAGTCATTTCCTCAGACTGAGTTTATTTCAAAGGTGAGCCTCACAACTGGCCATAATGGATCAAATACATCCCTCTGGCTCTGTGCTTTGTAGCTCAATTTAGCAAGGTGCTTAAGCATATGTCTGACTTTTAGGCACGGGAATTATGTGCCTTGCTGAATCAGGGTCTTAGTTACCAGGTAAGGTGGACAGCAATGTTTGTTGAGCAGACACAACATAGGATAGTGTATCTTCAAATGATTCAGTGCTGTGGTGCTATCGAAATTTCCTAGTCGGAGAGATTAAAAATAGCACAGCCTACTGAATGCTGACTAGAATTTCTCCCCTCTCTTCCCTCCCCCCCACTGTTAGAGATATACTTGCACCTTCTGGAAATGTTTGATTTAAAAATAATGCTGCTTTTATATCACATTTGTCCCCTTCCCCCTGCCCTTCAGGTATTCCCTCCCCCCTCCCCCCCCGGTGTTTTATTATTCGGAACATTTACATGGAAAACAGTATTTTTGTTGCTTAGGAATTCGTCTGTTCCTCCTGGTTTTTGGCTTTGTTTGGTGATCACAGAGCCAGCACTACTTTTTGCTCTCTGCCAGAAATATGTACACACTAACACAGAGCACTCCTTTCCATACTGATAGTCTTCTGCAAGCGCAAAAACTATAGTTCATCTAAAAAGATACTTCATCACAATCTCTTTCTGACCTATGCCAATTCACCTCAAAAGTTAACATTTCTAATTATGTGGGCTCATTTCAAGCACTGGCAGAGCAAAAAGAGAGCAGATACAGAACCTCTGCACAGGTACCCAAGGCCAGGAAAGCACATGGACCCTTTCCCTCGTGTTTTACATGTGTCAGACATCAGCTGCTGCTTCCTGGGGCACTAGCCAGCCCAGAAGGGATAGAAGGGAGGCAGAGCCCCACCCCTTCCTTTGTGCCAGCTGGCAAAACTGTCTGCTCCTGCCTGTATGCTGGGAAGTTCCAGGAGAGATTTTTTGTTTCCCTGACCACAGCATCTGTCCCCCAGTGTTCCCCACTGCAGTGGTGAGGTGTGGCTCTATACCAACCCCAGGGTGAGCCCGTTTCTGAAGAGCACAGTGTGGGCCCACACTATAGAAATAGATGTTGGTAACAGATTTACATGCCACATCAATGAGTGTTCATATTCTGATTGGTATTCTTGTCTATGTCTAGCTCTTGCATATATGATGTTAAGAGTCATATTCTAATGTTAAGCTCTCATTAAAGAAAATACTCATATTAATACAAAAAAATCACTGTTTAATGTTAAAGGGTTAAACTTGTGGAGTCCTCTGTACATTTGAGCATGTATTTTTCTATTATGTTAAAAACAGGTAAACCCTTCTGAAATATGAAAATGGTGCCCTAACTTGATTGTAATGTTTTTGCGTCCTTTCAGTATTTGTGGCTTTGTCATTGCTATTGAATGCATTTCATAATGCTGCTTTTCCATTTGGCTTTCAGAAGCTGAAACACACAGAGAGTGACAAACTACAGGTGCAGATTCAAGCTTACTTGGACAACGTGTTTGATGTGGGGGCTTTGCTTGAAGATGCTGAAACCAAGAACGCAGCCTTGGAAAGAGTCGAAGAACTGGAAGAAAATATTTCTCATGTTAGTGCAAAGCTGAAATGATCTTTGCCCTTTTCTCAGCTTGCATGCTCATGCTTTAAACTATATTTGTGGGCTTGCTGCCAACACTGTCTTAGACAGAGGTAGAGCCTCTGGGTGTAAGGAGTCTCTGCATAAGAGGAGTAATTTGGGCTATTTTCCTGTTGAGGGATTAAGCAGGTTTTGGCATCTGGAGCTGAACGAATCTTGGAAAATGTCAGGGATGGTTTCTTGTGCAGCCGGTTGTGGAGATCCAGGTGCTGCTAAGTGAGGTGCGTCCTCATTTGGGGAAACGACACTTTGTGTCCTTAGATTTTAAGAGATGACAAGTCTCTCCTACTGCAGTTCTTGTGGGGAGGCCTCCAATTTTGAGTCAGTGGAGACTTGGCAGTGGCTGCTGCTTCTCTTCATACTTGAAACTGACTCTGGCTTTAATTTAGAATCATTCATGTTAACAATCAAATGATATCAACTGTTGGTGGCTACTCCTCAACAATAACCATGTGTTTTTATTGTTGCACAAAAAACTTGTAATGAAAAACAAGACACAGAAGAATGTATTTTAGCTCTCATATTTTCCACTCATTAGCTAATTGATGGCTTTGCTCCTAGTTTAACAGATTCAGTGAAAATGGGTTTTCTCCTAGATTTTTGTGTAATTGATTATCTTGTTTTATTTGACCATAGCCAGGGATGGGAGAAAGCACCAGGTTTTTCAGATACCACAGTGACTGTTATGGTACAGGAGTCTAAATAGAACAGAATTGCATTAATTAGTAGTTTGGGTCTAATCTGTGTTATGTCTGTCTACCTCCCTCTGGATATTTATATAGCCCCAACTTTATAACCTCTGAACACCTCACAAATATTTACTCTCAAATTTGTGAGCTAGGAAAGTATTATTCCTATTTTACACGTGACAAATTTAGGCAAATGGGGATTAAGTGATTTGTCGAAAGTTATACAGTGAGTCTGGATTAGAACTAGAAACTAAAACCAGATTGCCAGAGTAAACCATAAGATCATCTTTCCTTCCCAGTGTGGACACAGCTCACGGTGCATCTTGAAGAATTCACTACTTTAAGTATTGATCACATGTACATGTTTGGTACATGTTGATGGTAAAGATCTTAGTACTGTGATCTGGAAGCCACTGGTTGCAGCAAGGAAGTTTTAAGTTAGACATTCAGAAAAACTTCCTTACTGTGAGGGTAGTTAAGCCTTGGAACAAATTACCTAGGGAGATACTGGAATCCTGGTCATAGAAGGTTTTTAAGAACTGGGTACATGGACACCAGTCAGAGATAGTCTAGGTAATTCTTTGTCTTACCTCAGTGCAGGGGACTGGGCTAGATGACCTATCAATGTCCCTTTCCACATTTCTATTATTCCCATCTTGAGTAGACATGCTCGCACTAGCTCTCATCAAGCTAGTATGCTAAAATAGTTAGGGAGTTCCAGTAATATGGGCCACTTGCTGCTGCAGATGCTATCCTACTATTTTTAGCATTGAAAGCGATCTCAAGTATGGGCATCAGGCTGGGAATCAAACTCTCAGTTCCAAATGTAAACATAGCCAGAGAGTACAATGGATAGACTTGCCTGGTTCCTTTTGGAGGACTTAATAGATTCTTCTTCACATATGTATAGTTCCTGTTGCCGTTAGTGGCAATTTCACCATTGATCAAGCATGTATGGGCCTAGCTTTGTGGTTTAGAGCTTATGGTTTCCAATAGTTCCACAGCTCTTAGTTGCAGCTGAATTTCAGTTCCAGATGGAATCACTTGGCAGCCTGAGTCTGTATAGAGTTATGGATAGAAAAAACAATTTACATGCAAATTGCAGATTCCTTAGCAATACAGTACAAATGAATAGCACGGATAAACATTCCATACCATAAAAGTACAGTAAGAGTTTTGTGTGATTTCCAACACATACACAAAGAAGTATGTGTAAAGCAGAAACAGACTGAGGAAGCATGTATTTGAGATCATTGTAAATCTCTGTAGCAGTAGGACTGTGTATCATGCCGAAAGGAGATGAACAGAGAACTGATATGGATTTTGACTTCATAAAACAAACTGGTAGGGCCTCAAGAGGTAATGACTCAGGTGTGTTCCACATGGGGCAATAATGCGGATTGAAATGTAGCATCACTCTGAGAGTCATTGTTTGCTTTTAGCTTTTCCATGCCAGAGATGTTTGGTATCATTTATTTTAGTCTTGAAAATATGACTTTCCTGTTTTAAACACAGTTTTCCCCATAACGTAAAGAATAACCCCCACAGTTATTTTTTCTCCATTCCTGTCATAAGTCCACTCCAGATTCTGAATATTGGCTTGATGTAGAACAAATACATTCTTTCTCAAGAGCAGTTAGAACTGACTATAATATTCTCTCCCTTGACGTGTTATTTTTCTCTGAAAAATGCCTTGGTAAAAATGGCACATTCTTACTTAATAGATCTGCTAAGTGTGAATGTTTAGAGATATAAATGCCTTTGTTATTTCCCAAAACACGTTTTTCTGCCTTTTATTTCTGTATGCACTACAAAATCTATTTGGTTATGAGAATGAAGACTTGAAATTCTCCAACTTCATACATTAACAGAATTGTTAATTATGTCCCAGTTGCAGAATCCTTACCTCAACATTTGCAGAAATGCAGAAGTCAGTTGCACATTACCACTTATAACACCCCAGTTCAGTTAGAATTATAGTGTGGCTTTCAGATCCCAAGTTAAGTTTGTAGGGTTGGCAATTTATATAAACCCCAAAACATCATTTTTATTTGTCAAGTGAGCGAATCTGATCTGACAGTCGTTGAAAGACAGTAACCATGGACCCTAGAAAGGCTGAATCTGCTTTGCAAAAATAGCATTATGTGGTTTCATGGTTTTTGTATCTCAGTAGTTTCTAGATGAAACTTAACTCAGTTTATAAGCAAAGCGATGGCTTCCTTACTGTTTTTTCCCAAAGTGACCCAGAAGTTTTGCTTTCTTTGTATAGAGTATCCTCTTCTTTAGCAGACTCATAGCTGCAGTCCTATTGGGTTGGCTACTGTTTATGTTTAGCAGATGATGTTCAGATTTAACAGAATGTCAGCAATGCATTTTATTCCCCAAGGACCAAATAATGAAGTCCTTACTCAGTCAAAATTTCTATTGATTTCAGTGGGTACTGTACTGAATAAGAATTTCAGGATCCAGCCCAATGTCGATAGCTTACCAAGTACCACTTTTCAAGCTAGCACTAGTGATGATGCTTGGGAAATCTGTGACTTTCAGTATAATTATTTTTTCAATTACAGATATCAGAAAAACTGCAGGACACAGAAAATGAAGCTATGGCGAAGATTGTGGAACTGGAAAAGCAGCTTATGCAGAGAAACAAAGAACTGGACATTGTTCGAGTAAGTGTGATGGTGAAATTCTAGACAGATGTTACATTCAGGAGAAAGATCTCCATTTCATTTTGTATGTGATATGAAAGCATGTGAAATAGGAGTGTGACAGCAAATTGTGGTACTTACAGATGATTCAGACTTTATGGATTGAACTTTAATGGCTGCTAACTTTGCACCCATAATAAATGGCAGGTGGATTTACTTGTGCGGACAACTGAGGTTGGACATTTAACTCTCTAATTGCATGGCCAAATCAGACATGTAGCTCTCTAAACTTTGTTATTCATATCTGCATTTAATTCCATCTACAGTTCTGCACACAGTTGATTGAGTAAAAATTACAGGCTAAGTTAAAGCCTTCACAAACCTTGGGTGCATAGTATCAGCGGTGTTTGCGCAGGTGTTTTGCTTGTATGCAGTCAAATACTGTCCACTGACTGTGTAGCGTCCCTTCCTGGGGTAGGCATTCATTAACACAGAAATTAATCATTAATTTTAAACATTGGCCCAAAACTTCTCCCTAGTCTGGCTGCTTCTGTGCTTCCTTTCTTCTGACTGCTCAGCACACACACTAGATCTCATTCTCTCTCTCTCAAGAAATTAGGACCTCTCTTTTATTTGGGCAGGATAACAAGTTATCTCTTTTAGTGACTCAACAGAGCCCTTTAGCCTTTGTGCATAGCAAGATCAAGACTGGCTAACAAACTAGAGTGTTTCAGGCAAAAGCTGTCAGCATATTCAGGTGCCAAGAATGTTTCATAATATATAGTTAACCAAAGCGACATCATCTTAGGTGCTTTGCAGCACTTTACATCCATAGGTTGCAGAGAGAGAGAGAGAGAATTATAGTTATATAGGAAATGGAGTGACAACAATTTACACTAGTAGCAGATGTGACATATAATCTCTACATAGGGTTGGGCTGGTCTTGTTAAAGAAATGGCAATAGGCAGGTTAAGTTGTTATTAAATATTTTAACTCAGTTATATTTGTTTCATTTTCTAGTTTTTATGATGCCTTTAGTCTCTGCTTTTTTCCTGTTTATGTTCATTAGGTTCTATGGGAACAGTTATGTCAGGTGTAATCAGTGCTTTTTTTGTGATGGTATGCACTGGTACTACGTATCATCACCTTTTTTTGGGAGCACTTGCCGCTTTTCCCCGGCACAGTCCCCAGCCAGCCCTGGGAGCACTTGTACACACGGTAATCAAAGGGGCCGCATTTCGGCTTTCACCTGTGGTGGGGTTTTTTTTGTTTTGTTTTGGTTTTTTTTTTTTGGTTGGTTGGTTGGTTTTTTTTGTTCGACAAATTTTTCAAAACCCTAGTTACTGGCACTTTTTTTTTTTTAAACAAAAAAAGCACTGGATAGAATTCTCTACTCCAATGTTAGGCAGGCAGCTAGAAGGACAAAATCAGGTTTCAGAGGCTCGAAGAGGTTTTTATCCATGCTGTTGTGTGCAACTACACTGTTAGCATATGGGCCCTCTCCTGGAAAATGAGCCTCAAGTCATTCATCGATTGTACAGGTCCCCACTGGCCTCCTGAGAACTCAGCTGCCAGTTATAGTCAGGGGAAAGGGGAGAGCTCTGTTCCTGCTTCTCCCAACTGTCCAAGTGTGCTCGTAGGCAGGCTGGGCAGCCAGCCACTGAATATGGAGTGAGCAAGGAAAGGTCACAATTCATCAACATATCATACTATTTATTTAGGATTAACATAATCCTAGTATTGTACATGGGATATATTTTAACATTGAAGCCCACACATTCTATCCTAGTAGCTCTTTGGCACGCAGAGTTGAGATTCCTTATACAACTCATCCTTGCACAAATTCTTAGTGCTAACCTGGGGAAGAATGCAAAGTGAGCCCTCTTTAGGGCAAATGAAGAGGTATTTGTCTCATCAGAATGCTTGATAACTGAGTAATAGTGATTGTAGTGCCATGCTGTCATTGTACTGCTAGTGCTGCTCTGTGCTGTCATTCGAAAGCAAGTCACTTTTTCACTTTTGGACAATTCTGCAGGAAATTTACAAAGATGCAAATACCCAGGTTCACACTTTGAGAAAAATGGTCAAAGAAAAAGAGGAAGCCATCCAAAGGCAGTCAACCCTGGAGAAAAAGATCCATGAACTGGAAAAGCAAGGGACCATTAAAATTCAGAAGAAAGGGGATGGTGACATCTCTATTCTTCCTGTGGCCATGGCCTCTGGGACGCTGCCATCAGGGTCAGATGCTCCAGCTGGCACATGTATGGGACCAGTGACTGGGGCTACGTCTTCCGTACCACTGCCACCCCCTCCACCACCATTGCCACCATTAGCACCGACTGCTGAGACAGGTGAGAGCTCCTATGGCTCTAAGGGGCAGGTGGGAGGTTGGAAGCTGATGGGACAGCTTAGTGTGCCTGATCTCACTCAACACTGGTTTCATGCTGGTTTGAGCTCTTTTGGGGGTATAAGTTAGGTTCATTGTCACAGAACAGGCATAGATCTGCGGGATCCAAATTGACAAACGCAAAGAGGGTTTCAACCCAGACATGGAGAACAATGTCTGCTCTGATGAGAGCAGATGTGTTTGCTTCATTCCTTTCAACGAGATGCGTGCAGTGGTATGTATGCTAACTAGCAGCCGGATCATCAGCTGCTTTAGATCAGCAAGTCAGTGCAGCTACCAGCTTCAGTTTACACCCATTGAGAAACCTGATTCACAGACATAGTTTTTGAGGCTTTTAATTCAGAGGTTTCTCTTGAGTGGGTGTTTTGTTTTGTTCTGATTAATTCTTTCAGAGGCAAATGTGTCTTTTCCCTTCCCTTTGTAGTTCAAAACGGTCCTGTGACAGCACCTACGCCACCTCCACCTCCACCTCCCCCACCACCTCCACCTCTTCCTGGTCCAGCTGCAGAGATAGCCCCAGCTCCTCCACTGCCTCCTCCACCACCACCATCAGCACCTCCTCTGCCAGGAACAGCCTCTCCCACGGTGGTTTTCAACTCAGGGTTAGCAGGTAAATTGACATGCATGCTCCATTAGTGCATTCTTCAAAATAACTGCAAAAAAGCAAGCCATGCTGTTTAGAGGGAGCTCTGTCAGAAGGCAATTTTTAAAAATTTTTTAAATAAAATCAGGGGCGGCCCCGTCCATATAGGCGAGCTAGGCAGTTGCCTAGGGCGCCAAGTAAATGGGGCGCCAAATGGTGGCACAATATCATTGAGGGGTTTGGAGGTGGGAGTGCCGATTGCATGATTCGCGTAGGGCGCCATTTGCTGGCAGCTAGTCTAGGGCCGCCCCTGAATAAAATCGAGAACATCCTTGAGGACGCTAAAGCACAGAGTGACAGCGCCTTATTGATTTCTGACATTCTATCCATTACTTGGAATATTTGGTGTTTATAAAATTGCTAGTGTATTTTATGAAGGATTCCCCATTGCTGGTGTCTTCTCATATTATAGTTAGATCAGGTGAAAAAATTGTTTTGTTTTACAGAAAATGTTTTTTAATTTCCTGTACCACACATTTTTTTTTAAAAAACAGTTTGTTTTTATCAAAATCTTACAGATTTTCTTCAGAACAAAAAAAAAAAAACCAACAGTCCCTAAAAATGTATAATAATGGTTGCCAAAACCCCAAAAATGTCTTGGGTTTCTTTTTCAGTGGAAACCTCAATGTTTTTGAAGGACATTTGACCAAAAATGAAATCTTTTTTGGTTTTATCTTAATTATTTCTGGGAAAAGAAAGTTCTTGACCAGATCTAATTATATTATTTTATGCTATATTTGACTTATACTGAGTACCTCACCCAGCAAGTGATTACTACTAGGTCTTGCACCTCTAGAGATCACGAGAGCACATAAAATATAATGGCAGAAGGAGAGACTCTGAGGAGTTCTGATTAATATATTTTTAAAATAAAGTTTAATAAACATTAAGGATTCCCACTCTTTGATCTTTTGTTTCCTCTGAAGGAGGAAAGCTCTGAGAAGCAGAGTCACCATGGAACTAGTGGGTAATGGTATGTTTAAAAAAATAACACGTGTACAGCTGAGACTACTGATTAGGCTTTCCCTGGCAGGCTTATAAAAATACTCCAGTTTCAAAGCATGTGCACTATTGTAATATTCCTTAGGCACCACATCTTCTTGGGCTAATAATTCATAAGGGGCTAGAGCATGTGGTTTCCTTTCCCTGTACTCATCCTGCAACATGTCCAGTGTTCAAACTCAGTCCTGTGCTGATAAAAAGAGAGAGCTGAGCAAAGAAGGGATTCTGATTTAGGGGTCTGGAATGACATTATAATGTCAGCTTGTCTGCCTGGCTGACCTCCTCTCTGTCCTTTTCCATTTTTAATCTACAACCATTGGCTTGATTTTGTCATTAGTCATAGACCTCCCTGTAAATCTGCTCAGTAAGCGTGCTCCATTTCTGTTTGTTGTCCTGCTACAATTAATATCATTCCCTTTGAGTCAAGTATGATTTGGAGGAATATGGCCCATTAAAATCCACTCAGTTGCCTGAGCAAAGCTCATTAATGAGAAGGAAAGGCTGTATCTGCGTCCTCTGCAATTCTCAAGAATCTCATTACAGGGTTTACCTGAAATGCTTTCCTGGTTTCTGGTGCTAGGTTTGTACCCTATAGTGATTGC
Source organism: Pelochelys cantorii (assembly GCA_032595735.1). Lineage (NCBI taxonomy): Eukaryota > Metazoa > Chordata > Testudines > Trionychidae > Pelochelys > Pelochelys cantorii. Next base: position 30,046,482 of record CM064332.1, read on the forward strand.
TGAGGGTGTTGAACTACAGAAAAGCTAGTTGGTGAGTAGAAAATGACTGAGATAGGACTTGCATATGGTGTTTCCATGTGAGTGAATATATTGCACACCGGTGTGAAGTAAGTGGACTCCATAAACCAAATTACATTTTGAAAGTTACTTGAAATGGAAATTGATGCCTTCCTGACATATTTATTAATTCACAGCCGGCCGGAATTTACAGTTAGCTCATTTGATTTGCACCTCATATTTGAAAAGAAAATTGTAGAAGCCTGTAGCACAGTTCCCCTCTACTACAGCTACTGTAATGTTCCTGCAGTATTTTGGGGCCACTATAGGACTATTCACTAGTATTTGTTCATAAGGTAATCCACTGAGCCAAGGAAGATGAAAGTGTCAAATCTTGATAAAATGCTTACACAGAAGGGGGCATTTCTCGCACTGCTTATTCATAAAATGTCATGTGATCACATTAGTATGATGTATTGGGAAATTTGTGAATTAATTAATTATACTATTCTAACCATCACTAATTATTTTTCTCTTTGTTCTTTCTGCTTCCGGGTAAGATGGTCCAATCAAGCTTTTCTGTAGGTTCTTGTTCAGTATTTTAAGTATTTACACCCATTTCCTTTCTGTTCCTTTTGTGATGTGATCTCCTCCTTCTATTTGTTATTTTAACTTCAGGTTTGCTTTATTTGTACATTGTTTCCAGAGTGTGAGCTGCTTGTTATTGTACAGAAAATGCCAACAATGCAAACAACACATGGGAACAAGGGTTTATTTTAACACCTTTGGAGGTTAAAAACTATGCACCTTCAGATATCTTTATGGGAGCTGTCAAACAGAATTGTTTCTCACCAGCAAGACTCTGATTTAGCAAAGCACTAAAGCAGATGCTTAAGCCCATCAATGTCATTTGGTCCCACTCACTGACTTAAGTGCTATTAAGCCCATTTGTCATGGGGTTTGCATTCACTGCGAGCGCTCCTCCTTGTGTTTTCATCCGGTGCACCTTTCTGCTCTAACTGTGATTGACTTCCAGTAACTTAGCCCAGGTTATGAAGTACAGAGGACCACTATCTAAATGCCTTCTGTGGATGATGTTCTGCTCCAGCTCTGTGCCACTAGAGCCATGACTGCAGGGGAACCTGGGCCCACCCTACACCAGGTCCCAGGCCAAGGACCCTATACTAGCAATCCAGGTCTACTCAGTCCCCATCTCTGTTGCTGTTCCACTAAATTTCTCCCTACCCAGCCTCTGTTGCCACTTTCTTGTTTCTGGGGTTACCACTGGAGCCACTCTACTCCCCATTGCTCCTTCACGCCCTCCTACCCTCTTGTGAAACGCTTTACTCCAGGACAGGATTTCAAAGCTAATTCTCCCCCCTGGCTTTCCTCCGTGATGGCCTCCCTCCTCCTAGAGAGTGGCTGCAGCCTTCTTCTGCTTTCAGCCTCTTGGCTTTATAGTGCTGATGCAGCCTTCCCCCAAATGGGTTTCACTCCTAAATAACCCCGGCCCTCCCTATGGCAGGTGAAGTTGGGTAGCCTAATTGACTTCTCAGGCCTTTGTTAAGCCTATCCAGGCTGATGTGAAGTATGTACCTCATCACACTATGCTTACGCATTTTGCTGGATATGCTTAAGTACTGTGCTGAATCATGGCTGTCAGCCTGAAAAGCCTGTCAGTGGGGTCTGCTCCCCACTCAAGGTCCTAATTGTGGAAGTCAGTGGCAGAACTATCATTGACTTCAACGTGTGTGACCTCACATTTCCACAGTTGATGTTTAAATTGATGGCACTTACTCATGTACCTCAAGGAAAAAATAGGACCACTTTGGTGTTACCATACAGATTTGAGCATGGTTCTGTAACAAAGGCAGGGGAGTGCTTTTGTTCTGTTTAGTATTTAGACCTGGGCAAGTAATTCACAGGGAATCATTTATTCAGAAATGTAATTTCTTTTTCAGTCCAGGTTTCTGATTTAGTCACTTCCAGTTATTCATTATTCTAAATTCTTTACCAAGTACTTCTTGGTTCAAAGATTGTGTGTAAGCAGTTTGTTGCATTTGCTGATCAAACTCAATTGACTAGTGTTTGATTTGTGTTCCTCCATCCTGACTGGATGACTGTGACTCTTGCAATCAGATTTCTGGTGTGAATACTCAAATTTACACATTCAGATTTTATTTTGTGACTGCTCTCCTGTGTCCACTTAAAATTCAGTGTTTCTGCAACTCTTTGTGCCAGTAAGCTCCTCGTTCCTTAGATTGTCCATGGGAAGTGAACACAAAAGGGACACAGACATAGAAGAAGTAAAATCTTCTGAAAATTTGAATCAGGGAAAAGGAGAGAAATGAATGAGAGAAAAATGTTTTACGGCATTTGCCTGGTTCTAAAGCACAACAGGAGCGAGAACCCTGAAAGAGGTGGTCTCTGTCCTTGAAAACAATACATGAAAAGTATTGGAGAGAGGCAAACTGATTTCTTTTTTCCCCTCTCATGTTCAGACGTTATACCTAACGGTGTAATCTGATACTGGGTGGGATTGTGAAGAAATCTAATGTTCATAAATAGGATTGCACAGTTGTCTAGTTGCATTAAGGTTTAATAATGTTTAGATTCAGCTGGGGATGTGAAGAGGAACTAGTACATCTGTCTTAGAAGAAGAGAGATGTATTCAAAACAGAATTCCATGTGTGAACAACCCTGAACTCTGGGAAAGTTTGCATCTGGACCAGAATTTTACAGTTTGAGACTACCTGTACTTGGAAGTGTTAAATTGCGGGAGATGGTATGAACCTCTGTTGGTATAATATTTCAGTTTGTTTCAATGGACCCAGATGACAGTTTTACAGGTAAATGGCATTTTCCATCATTGGGGGAATAAGCAACAGGGTTGTGTTCTTTCTGACTGTGGCCTGCAAAGAGTTTCACATTTGAAAATAACTTAACCGCATTAATGAACAAATCTTAATGATCATCACAGATTCCTAGTAACTGGCCGGGCCACTAAATGTCAGAAACAACGAAAAACAACTTACCAAAGTAATGGTGTATTTAAGATCATTTAGAAGTACTGGGGCTTTGCTGTTTTGGGGGAGTGTTTTTTGGTGGGAATTTGACACTTCTCTTGTATTGCATAATTAACCAATATATCTGCACCATTGGTCATTTTGGGTTAGAGGAACCTAAGTCACCTAGTCCATACCTCTATATCCTCTCTTATTAATGTTTATACTTACTATCCTTAGATGCCTGTGTAACCTTAGATATCTCCCTGTGGTGGGAACTCCACAGCCTCCCTTGGTAGCTTGTTCCACTGTCTAATTATTCTTAGGGTTATAAAGTTTTTCCTAGCAATTAACCTACATTTTCCCTTCTCCAATTTTAGCCCATTACTTTTTGCTTTGTGCTCATTGACTAATGAGGATTAATTGGTCTCATCTTCTGTAGCATCCCTTCAAAGTTACACGTTCATTGTGCAAATCAGAGAAGGCAAAAGCATTTGTTGCCCCTAAGATGTAATTGTGCTTAAGTTGGAGACTATCTTTTATGTGCTTTAAAATACAAACTCAGGCTTGTGTGAAATAGCAGAATCCTTTCCCAACAGGACTCTGTTCTTTTGTAACAATATCTTTGTAAAAAGGCTTCTCTTGTCACACACCAGTGATTGAATCCTGTGCTAGACAGAGGACTCACTTCTAGCAGAATCCTCAGCTCTCTGTTAAATCAAAAAGATCTTCAGCTAACACCTCCATCTCTTGCTAAAAGCATTTATCATAGCGTCCCTGCCTTGTTATCAGCTTGAACAACTTTATCCACAGCATTGATTATTAAAAGTTAGACACAAAGAACTGAGTAACATCACACATCAACAGCGTAGGACTGCAAGATGCTGCGAGTGCACAATCCCCATTAACATCAATGGGATACGAGGGTGTTCAGAACCTCACATAACCTGTCCTGTCGTCACATGCAGAAAGGGAATGTTCTCTGGCAGAACAGAACTCAAGTCACATACCATTTTATCCATTTCCTATAGTAGTTAAAAATTATTTTGGTTTCTGAACCAGGCCAGAACAATATTAAGAACACACTATGTTATATATAGAGTGTTCTTAATTTTATTAACATATATTATTATATATTAGAGTAACACATTTGCTTTTGTGAAATTTTCTTAGTCTCCAGCTTTCACAAAACATATCAGAATGTTGGATATAAAACAGCTGAATAGCTGGATAAAATCTCTCTGCTGTTTGTCAGAGCAGCATAATCTTTTCAGGCTTTTAAAAGTATTTACTTAGCCCTTACCATTTCTTCCTCCAATGCTAAAGTGCCAGCTGCAAAAAAACAACAACTGTGTCTGGTTGCGCCAGATATTTCCCAGTTCTTCCGGCATTTGTAATGTCATTCTCTCTCATATCTTTAGCTGTGAAAATCAAGAAGCCTATCAAGACAAAATTCCGCATGCCAGTCTTTAACTGGGTAGCTCTCAAACCCAATCAGATTAATGGGACGGTCTTCAATGAAATTGATGATGAAAGGATCCTAGAGGTATGAATACTGCATACTATGTTTTGCTTCCCAGTACTAAGTGCAGTGTAAGTGCAAGACTTCTCAAAGATTATCCTAGAAATTATTTCTGAAAGTGAGTGTTTGTGTTGAGAAATAGCAACCGTTTCAGCTGATTGGGCTCCCCAGTACAAAGTCATGAAATGGCCTTCAGTTTGCCCCAGCTAAGGAGCTGGGCCAGACTGACTATAAAAGTGCATGTCTTTGCGTGAAACAATCAAAATGGTCAGTGACATTTTCCCAGTATAAAAATGCTGATGCCATTTATGTGATGCAGGCTCCTGCAGGTTGCTGAGTGCTTTTGAAGGCGAGTTGGAGCATCAGTGTAGTAGGGTTGATAGGGTGACCATCCGTCCTGTTTTTACCATGACCGCCCTGTATTAAAGATGTCTCCCAGGCAACCTGACTTTTTAAAAAAAGGGGTAAAATGTCCCATATTTGCATGCCCCCTCCTGGTCATTGCGTTCCCAAGTAGGCACAGCCAGAGCAGCCTCCTGTTTGTGGCTGGTGGAAAAGCAGGCACCAGCACCTGGTGTCTGGAGTCAGGCAGGGTGCTGAAGGAGAAACATAAAAAGAAACCAGGTAGTAGTGTCTTGCCTCCCTGTACACCCTAAAGAAGGGGAGAAGCCTTTCCAGAAGCCCCAACCACTGGCGCCCATCCCAGGGTTGAAACCCCTTTCTTTGTAGCCCTCACTGCTGGTTGCAACCCCGTTCCCATGGGGCTGAAGCCCTTTTTGCCACCGTGGAGCTCAGCCCCATTCCCAGGCAGCCCTCGCTGTGGGGCTGAAGCCCCGTTTTCAGGCGGCCTCCGCTGTGGGGCTAAAGACCCATTCTTGGGCGGCCCCTGACATAAGGTGCGGCCCCTGTCCCATCCCATTTCCTCCCTCCCTCCACTGTAGGACTGGAGCCCCAAGCGCCAGCAGCTCCCCTCTCCCTCCCTATCCTGCATGCTGCAGGGCTGAACTTCATCCCTGCAGCGGTGCAGGGTGTGTGAGGAGCCGCCGGTGCTCGGAGCTTCAGTCACTGGAGCCCTGAGTGCTGGCAGCTACTCTTCCCTCCCCCCACTGTGGAGCTGGAGCCCCAAATGCCAGCAGCTCCTTCCCCCCTCACACACTGTGGGGCTGGAGCCTCAAGCGCCGGCATCTCCTCCCCCCACACACTGTGGGGCTGGAGTCTTGAGTGCCAGCAGCTCCCCCCCTCCCACACACACACACATATTGTAGGGCAGGAGCCTTGAGCACCGGCAGCTCCCCACCCTCGCCTGCAGGATTGAAGCCCTGATTCTCCCACACACACACTTTGGAGAGAACTTTGGATGAGTGCAATTAAAAAAAAAATATTTTGGGGGGGGATTTCTTTCTTTTTAGGATTTAAATGTGGATGAATTTGAAGAAATATTCAAGACAAAAGCCCAGGGTCCGGCCATTGATCTTACTTCAAGCAAACAAAAGATAACTCAAAAAGGATCAAACAAAGTCACATTACTAGAAGCAAACAGGGCCAAAAATCTTGCCATCACTTTAAGAAAAGCTGGAAAGACTGCAGATGAGATATGCAAAGCTATTCAGGCGTAAGTGCAAAACTTATCAGTGGAGCAATCATATCTAAGATTTACTCTGCTTTTTGGTAATGGGAATACATAGAAAATCTGGGTCTGAATTGGCAGACAGTACAAATGTTTTTGCAGCTGCATAAGATCCAAGAAGAAGGATGAACTATTCTAAGTCCCCCACAAATCATTGATTGCATTCAATCTAGATGTGTTAAACTTGCAATTTTACGTCATTATATTACTGTGCAAGACAATGCAAATTATTGTAGTATGTTTAGAAAAGTGAGTTAGTAATTCTTAAAAGAATACCATCAATGTAATGTACATTTGACTCCTTTGATGCAACATTTCCTGTTATACCTGTAAAGTAAAAACATTCCTGAGACAAGTATGGTTAATATTAGGAATAGGTAAAAGGTTTAGTTTCTGCCATTATGTCTAAATTTAATCCACATGCACTGATACAATTTAGATGGTATTGTTTAAATAACGATGAGATACAATGCCAAATGCAAAAATGTTACAGGTGTGTGTTACAAATCCTAATAAAGGAATGTGGTTTCACATCCTGCTTCTTAAGATCCATCATGCACTTTATGGGTATGTCTACACACCCATAGCTGGCCCAGGTCTTGGGATACAGGACTGCAAAACTGCTATACAGATGTTCAGGCTTGGGTTGGAGCCTGTACTCTGGGACCTTGCAGGGAGGGGCAGAGGGAGAGTCCCAGAGCCCAGGCTATAGCCAGAGTCAAGACATTTAGTCCAACAGCGAGAGCCTCACAAGCCTGAATCAGCTGTGCCCCTGGGCTTTTATTCCAGGGTAGATGTACCCTAAGATACATTCAAGTTCACTTTCTTTACTCTTTGGAACATTACTTGCCTGTCAAAGCCAACATTTTGTGAGGCTAGAGTACTCCTTTATTACCAAACGTTTCCCTCTTTAATGAGCATCTAATGTTTTTTGTATGAGGACACCTCAGATGGCAGTTTGAATGTTCACTCTTCTAATCTGGCCAAATACTAACATACTCTCAATCTGGTGCTGCAGATCTAAGTTTTAGGTTACAAGACCCTTGTCCTTTTATGTTAACTTAGTATCTTCTCTTCCCTGCTTTCATACTCCAGTATCTTATAGTTGGGGATTATCAGGTCTTCCGCCATTCTACAGCCACTAGGTCAGTTCTTTGCTTTATCCAGCACTGCTGTGCTCTGCTTGGTCTGCCTTTTCCTTATTCACAAAAGCCTTGATCTTGAAAGTCTTTGTGTGCCACACAGCAGAGTGGCAAGATATTTGCTTTCCATGCATGTGAGAGTGGAGGCTTAAGAGTGAGCAACAATAAGATTATGAGTCCTCTGCACCCACTGGTTTATCTGTAAGTGCTCTAAGTAAACATAAGGTACAACAGCCATGGCTGGAAAATGGCCATATCTGAGGTAATGTGAAAATTAAGTGTGATCCTCATCATATTACAGATGTTAGCCACATGTCCTCCTTTAGGACTTACTAAGTTACAGGGCAACCAGATAGCAGCATTCACATTAATACAGCTTCAGTTATCCTGTTTATCACTTTGAACATGTGCATAGACATTTAGCACTCAGCACATTCATTATGCGTGATCAAGCCCTCTCAGCCCTGCTCACCCAGAACAGTAAAATTGGAGGCCCAAGGCTCCACTATAAGCAGTGCATAACCTAGACAACATCAGAGACCACCAGTGTGTCAGGGATAACAGGAAACTCCTTAGGTTTAGTTTCATTGTCTCAGGTTTGTGTATGGCATGGCCAACAGGAGTGATTTGCTCTGCCTATTTGAACAGAGATTTTAGGCAAGGCAGATTGCCGTCGTTTGGTTGACTTTGCCAAAGTAAACTGGCCTGTCACATTTGGTATTTCCTTCTTGTAACACCAAGCTTTATGTGTTTGTTACCATGTAGATTTGACCTGAAAACGTTGCCAGTAGATTTTGTCGAATGTTTGATGCGATTCTTGCCCACTGAGAATGAGGTGAAAGTGTTACGGCTCTATGAGCGGGAGAGGAAACCTCTCGAGAACCTGTCTGATGAAGATCGGTTCATGATGCAATTCAGTAAGATTGAGAGGCTGATGCAGAAGATGACCATCATGGCCTTCATAGGCAACTTTGCAGAAAGCATCCAAATGTTGACACCGGTAAGTGAGCCACAGGTGCCAGAGCAGTGTTAAAAATAAATTTAAATTGAATTGTACAATGTGCTGCCATTACAGCTTCACATTTGGAACTCAGGAAATTATTCCAACAATCTACATCACTTTCTGAAAGACACTTAGGACAAACCTTCTTTCTGTTTTATTTCACCTAGCTAGGTAATGAATGATCAGGAAAATTTCCTTAGAAAATATTTTCAAGAAGAAAAGAGAGGGAAAAAATCTCAGTCAAAATATTCACCAAAAATGTTTTATATTTTTCAGTCAGTTCTATATCTATCATAGGTTTAAGAATTTGTAGTGACCACAGTTGAGCTTAAATCTTGCTTCATGGGCTCTAAACACTACATCTGCAATGATTTTCAGTATTCTAGGGACAAGTTTACACTATGGGGGAAAGTTAATTTAAGCTACGCAATTTGAATTACATTAGTAGCATAACTCAAGTCGAGATAACTTAGATCTACTTACCACAGGGTCGAAACCATGCTGGGTCAATGGGAGAATCTCTCCCATTGACTCTGCTTATTCATCTTGTTTAAGTGGAGTACAAGAGTCGATGTCCAAGCAATCAACAGTTGATTTAGCAGGTCTTTGCTAGACCTGCTAAATTGAACCCTGTTGGATCGATTGCTGCATTAGTAGTGGAGACAATCCTTAGATTTGTGAAGCCAAATAGCAAGAAGTTGTGTGAATCTTGAGAGGAAAGGAAAAAGAAATAAAATAATTTTCTAACTATGATTATAACTTAATATTGTAGTCCTTGGGTGGGGTCAGTGTCTTGTCCCCCCCCAATTAGTGACATCAGTGCTATTTAAGTAACCCACTAGAACTGATTATAACTTCCATTCATAGCACAGAAGAAAGTCACTATGTCATTTGTATAATATGCTAAATTTCTAATTTTAAAGGTTGTCCTCTAAGTTATGCCAGCAAAATTTATGCATCTGTGTCTCCACATCTCTGTATGCAAATACAGGCTCGGATTTTATAGACAGAGCTTAGATAACCAGCTGTGTCCCAAAAAATCATAATGCTTCTTTTTATTTTACACTTTTAAATATTAAAAGTAGTGAAAATGGAAATCATATTATTTGAATCATTAACTGAAACTGAAGACAAATTAATGACTCCCATGCTGTCTATGCTGGTGACTCCCTGAGGCTTTTTCCACATAATTGGATACATTTTTCATTACCATAAAGAGCATGGCACTGTAGAAGCACACTTGTGTTTTAGTTTACTCTACATTAAACTTGCAGCATGTGTGAAATTCATATTCAGTGGAATGGAGAATATCCATTCACGAGATGCATTGTGCAGATCCAAGAGCAGAATTTGAGTGCGTTTGCCTTGAATTTAAGGTTTTACATGTGTTAACTACACACCCCTTCTTGTATTTGTTTTTAGCAACTCCATGCAGTAATAGCAGCATCTGTCTCGATAAAGTCATCCCAAAAGCTCAAGAAAATACTGGAGGTAATTACAGTTTTATTTATGCAAGTGTACTTTTATCAGATAATCAGTGTTATTCCTCCATGCATACCTGCTTATATTAAAAATTCACTCTTTTCTCTCACTCTGGCAGATAATCTTGGCTCTTGGAAACTATATGAACAGCAGTAAAAGAGGAGCAGTGTATGGGTTTAAATTACAGAGTTTAGATCTGGTGAGTTGAATGACAGCCTGGCTGGGAGCTAGCTTTGGTGGGGATAGTACCTGCTACTCAGTTCTTCACCTCCATACAGTTCATAAAAAGTGTTAGTGACAGCTTTGCTATGGACCATGTGTGCTATTCTGTTGAAACAAGGTGGAGGGGCTGACTTCTATTAGTAAGAGAGAAAAAAGGAATTAATTTGGAGGATCTGTGCTTAGATGGTGTCTAGCTCAGCAGAAGAAGGGTGGTGATGGGATAGACAGGGGAAATAAAAATAGAGGGGGTTCAGGTGCAGTAGTAGCATGATGGAGATATAGGCTTAAATGCTTTCAGTCATGTGTGTCCCAAGATTGGCTGCTAATCATCACAATTCCAGCTCTCAGACTGGGACAGTTAATCAGTCACTGCTTAACAGATGCCCTATGCAACAGATAATACAGCAGATCAGGTTGGGTGTGCATTATCAGAGCTGTATGGGGAAAGCTCTCATACCATCAGCATGTACTCTGTCTGGCTGTGGCTAATACTACCATATGCTCCCATCCTTGAAGAGAGTTAATATTCGGCAAGTCCCACCTAGCTTTTAAAACAGTGGGAGGAAGACAGCTCAGCACGAACAGGTGGGTAATAGCCAATGAGTAGATGCATAGTGGATGCTAGCTGTGTTTTAAAATGTGAATGTATTGTATAATAAGAGAAGTTTGATTTGGGAATCTACTTATCTGAGGACTTTCTCTCGTGTTAGTCTCAAAAGATATGCCTCTAATTTGTAATTGTAGTTCCTTAATTGTTTTTCTTTGTGCTTCTCCATCTAATGAAATATCAGTTCAGTCAACAGATAATTTATAGCCTGGCCCTTAGCACACCTTAATCCAACAAGTTTCTTTGCTTTTTGCTTGCAGTTATTAGACACAAAGTCAACGGACAGAAAACAAACGCTGTTGCACTATATATCCAATGTTGTGAAAGAGAAGTATCACCAAGTATCCCTCTTTTACAATGAACTTCATTATGTGGAGAAAGCTGCTGCAGGTACTGTGACCAGAGTGGACCTTGTTCCTATGCGAGCTAGGTTCTGCTGTACTTTACCCTTCTATCCCCATGAGCTGTTTCAGAGAAAGGTAGGAAGTTTAATTTATAGGGCTGGTAGGCCTGTGGTGAAGGGTGCCAGATAAAGGTTGGATAAATATGAAGTTGGAGGATACATTCATGTCACAGACCTATTATAGCTGACATTTTTATACTTTATTATTACTTATATTGTGATAACATCTAGAGTTGTCCCAGTCATGGAGCAAAACCCCATTGCACTAGATACTGTGTGAACAAAAAAAAATAGGCCTTACCAATGTTCCCTCTGTGCAATGAGCCCCGCCCAGTCAGGGGCTCAGGGCACCATGCATGGAGCTACCTGACTGAGCGGGGCTGATTAAGCAGCTGTGGGGCTGTGCTGCTGCGCATCTTACAGGGAACACTGGGCCTTATCCTCAACAGCTTACAATCTTAATACTTAAAAGGAGTCTTCTAGTACCAGCGAGGGATGTTAAATATCGGTTAATTGAATAGTCATGAATTCTTATTGGTTAGTCAACTATTCTGTAGTTCCTGGGCAGCCCCTGTCTGGGGGGGAAGGGTCTGAGCTCCCAGACCCGGCATGAGCCAGAACTCAGTCAGGCTGCCTGCCTGCCTGGCTCCTAATACACTTTAAATGTAGAGCCGCAGTGGGGGTTGGTCCAGGACCCAGTGCAAGGCAGGACTGAGCCAGGCTGCTGGGCAGCCTGCTAAAAAATTTACTGGCAAGGGGTGGGGGCGTGGGGAAATGCGTGTAGTCTATAGCATTAACCTATAAGCTTTTGCTTATCGGTTAATCAACTACACTATTACATCCCTAGTACCAGCAGCCACTCACATAGAAAAGCACTAATTGTTTGGATTGGAATTTGCACTGTAAAAACAAAGCTAAAAGGCTACAGATAAACATAAATTTTACGAGCACATGCAGTGTTTGTTGGATTTCCACAATGGCATTTAATGTCTGACTGGGTCCTTGAGGTCTGCTGTCATAGGACGATATCAAGGAATCAGTGGAGCTAGCTATCCAGGACTGACTAGTGTCATTGGATGTCAGTTGTAAATGATTTCATCTGAATATACTTGCAGGTGTATGAAAGCAAAGGAAAAGTGTAGGATCAGCACCGGAACTGACCACAAGGCTCTTTGTATAACTTTTAAAGTCTACTGTGTAAATTACATTTTTCCAATTCATGATTGTATGACTGTTTGTGCATTCAAGATATTTTTTATATAGATGCCACAATTCATTGTTAAAATATTTTTGCAGTCTTATGTTATGAATAATAGTTCACATGCATCCTTTCCTTTGAATAGGGAATATAGGAGTGGCATCCCCATACTGCCTCTCAAATAGCATGGGTGAATAGTGTCATATATTTGTGAATATTCCCATTTTTACATGGATTCATTTTGGCCATGCTTGTATATCATTTCTTTCTATGAACATGCAAATGGCCAAGTTTCATTGGTCCAAACAGTCACAGAAAATGAGCTTCAGAGTGGTGAGAGTGAGTATTCATAGATGCCAAACTTGGCACTCTTCCCAGAAGTGGTGGTGTGAGCATCCAGCTAGCAAACAGATGCAATGTAACTATCAGGCTGAATACTGAATACTTGCACAGAATTTTTCAAGATCAGTACAGAGTTTAAGAAAATGTGCATAATACATTTCAGGATGCCGATTGTGATCTCTGTGGATATTACATAAATAGAAAAAGAGCCCATGTTTATTGAAGTTGCTATTCAGCATCAGTTACACAACTGTAATCCCAAATGAGCAGTTTAAGTTGCTGTCCACTTTGCAGTAATGTCCAAATATTATTGTTGGTTTTGTAAAGAACATACACCCCTATCATTCGTCAAGATGAAATTGTCTTAAACACTATACCCATACAAGTACAATGTGAATTTTGGAGAATGTCATCATATTAGGAATAAACACATTCTTAAGTAAATAAACTGATTTTCTCCACTGCTTGTGCTTGCTGCAGGATTCTAATATTTAAAGTACAACTCATAAGCCTTTTATAGATTTCAGCTATACATTTTAAACACAGGGAGGAGAAAACAAAGTGCAGTGTTCTGAACGTTAGTGGATGCCACTGTCTGTGCTGTGTGCTTGTATGGATAAAACTGACCTCTATACAAGAATGCCTAATAGTTATTTTCAGTGTTACCAAGTGAAAATGTTGATGAGCAGTTTTTTATTATACAGGGGCACTGTCTTAATCTGTGGCTAAATATTTGCCAAGTTACCAACTTTTTGAGTTTTATGAAACACTTCTCATTAAGGAGTTAGGAAAGTTAGAATTTAAGCCTACAGTTGAGTGTTAGTGCCATTTTTTTAACAAAAACACTTCAGCATTTGTGTTTTATTTCTTAGTGTCCCTTGAAAATGTGCTGTTGGATGTCAAGGAGCTCCAGCGAGGCCTGGACCTGACAAAGCGAGAATACACCATGCACGATCACAATACGATGCTGAAGGATTTTATCCATAACAATGAAGGAAAACTAAAGAAACTTCAGGATGATGCAAAAATAGCCCAGGTATTTTTTTTTTTAAATCTCAGTCCCTGCTAAGGTGATATAGAGACCAAATAAGAATTTGGAAACCCAAGAATTCCTGACTGTTCAAGGGGATATGTTCAAACCGTGACACAGCTGAGGAGATTCAGGGTTACTTGAGTTCCTCTCCATTCTTTATCAATGCTCACTGAAGTGATGACGTAGTATTGAGATTATCATGTACTTTCCTCTCTATAGTCATCATCTAGTCAGGCATATTTGCTTATGAAGTCCATCTTCCTAGCTTCCTAATCCTTCTGGTCACCATGGTAATGTTAGGCCATTTCTTCTCTGACAAACCTTTCCAACCACATGGGATAAACTTCCAGAAGCGTGGCCTCCTTTTTGAAAGCACATTTGACACACTGAAATTTTCTGCTACAAATGAATTATCATTGCAAAGCTGAGCACTTCTGCCCAACTTTGCATGAGCACAGTCACATAGAGCAAGGTGCAAAGATCTCTCACATTCCCATGCACAATTAATTCTGTGGATACACAAATGCAGATGCAAATCTCACAGATACAGATTTCACACACGAAAAGGGAAGCTGAGAATATATCCCTTTATGACATTTGGTGAATGGGCAATAGCTCATTTTTAAGATGCAAAAGCTGAGTGAAGATGTCCTTCTTACAGGATGCCTTTGATGATGCTGTGAAATATTTTGGGGAGAATCCCAAGACAACCCCCCCATCTGTCTTCTTCCCAGTCTTTGTCCGATTTGTGAAAGCCTACAAGGTAAGCAGAAATATATTCAGAAGTGAAAGCACAATGTATCAGGACTGCCAAATGTGACCGATAGCATTCTGCAATATAGCGCAGCACTCCCTTCAATTCAAACGTGTAGGGGGGCAGGCAGCACCCAGAATGACCTGTGAAAGAGCATTTGGGTGTGACATAAAGTAAACTAGCAAAGAGCAGGGCAACTAATGGTCTTGGGATTTTACAGAAACCAATGAAAACCGTCTTTTCAGTAGGATTGTCCGACACTCTGGAACCACTTCACACACCAAGCACACTGGTCAGTCTTGTGTGTGGGAATCTAGCTCCACTCTGAGAACAACAAGGGTGATATCATGGTGGGCATCTGTTATAAACCACCAGACCAGGTTTTCTTCGGACAACTAACAACAGTTCTGCAGATCACAGGCCCTGATTCTTATGGGGGACTTCAATCACTCTGACATATGGGGACAACTTCCTTGTACAAGTGCTGTAGGAAACAACTAGGGGTCATGTTCCTCTTGACCTGCTGCTCATAAACATGGAAGAATTGGGAGGGGGAAATAGAAGTAGGTGGCAACCTGGGCAGCAATGCCCATGAGATGGTTGAGTTCAGTATCCTGACAATGGAGAGAAAGGAGAGCAGCAGAACACACCCCCTGTACTTCAAAAAAGCAGACATTGACTCCCTTAGGGAACTGATGGGCAGGATCCACTCAGAGGATAAATTGAGGGGGAAAGGAGGGAAACTAAGAGAGCTGCTTATATTTTAAGGAGCCCTTATTGAGGATGTAGGAACAAACCATCCCTATGTGCAGAAAGAATAGCAAATAGGGCGGGTGATCAGCTGGCTTAACAGTCCTGGCTCATGCTGGCTTTGGGAGCCACCCGTGCTGTGGCTCTGCATTGTAAATGTAGTAAGAGCCACCAGCGTGAGCAGGGCCAGCCCGAGCCATTCGTGCGCCCCGGGAGCGCGGCGCCGCCCCTGGGAGCGCAGTGCATGCGCGGCCCCATCCCCGGGCATGCAGCACCCCCGGGCGCCTGGCATATGCGTGGCCCCGCCCCGGGCGCCCAGCGCATGCACAGCCCCGGCCCCGCCCGGTCCAGCAGCCCCACGCAGTGCCTCCTACATTGGGGCGCACTGGGCAGTAGCCTGGTCAGCCCGTAGCTTGGGCCGGCTCTGAGCGTGAGCCAGGACTGCTTGGTCCCAGCTTGTGCTGAGTCCAGCAGCCCCTGTTCACGGCAGCTAGCCCTGTTCATCGCAAACAGGTTGCTACTGCAGCCTCTGCCCATGGCGAGCCTCGGCCCTTTGCAGCAGCCTCCCCTATCTCCGCCCCCCATGCCCCTCTGCTGTCTCTGATAGAGGCAGTGTAGGGGGGCAGGCAGCACCACAGAGACGGTACTGAGGGGAACTAGCTTTTAAGCTGGCTCCCTCCAGCACTGGCTCCTGTTCCCCTGCTTGCTGCCTCACATAGAGGGAGCAAGGAGTGGGGGAAGCGAGTAGTCAATACTCCAGTCGACTACCTGATAAACTTATGCTTATCTGGTCGTTGGCTAGTCGACTACTTGCTAACATCCCTAGTACTTAATGCTTTTTTTGCCTTGGTCTTCACATACAAGATCAGCTCCCGGTCTGCAGTGCTGGGCAGCATAGTCAGGGGAGGAGGTGAGCAGCCCTCAGTGGTGAAAGAACAGGTTAAAGACTATTTAGAAAAGCTGGACATGCACAAGTCCATGGGGTCAGATCTAATGCATCTAAGGGTGCTGAGACAATTGGCTGATGCTGAACCATTGGCTATTATTGTTGTAAACTCATGATTAGGGGAGGTCCCAGAGGATTGGAAAAGGCAAATATAGTGCCCAGCTTTAAAAAAAAAAAGAAAAGACGGCGAATCCGGGAAACAGCAAACCAATCAGCCTCCCCTCAGTCCCTAGAAAACACAAGGAATCCATTTTGAAACATTTGGAGGAGGGGAAGGTGATCAGGAACAGTCAACATGGTTTCACCAAGAGCAAGTCATGCCTCACCAAACTAATTGCCTTCTATGAGATAATTGGCTCTGTGGATATGGGGAGAGCAGTGGACGTGATATATCTGAACTTTAGCAAAGCTTTTGATACAGTCTCCCACAGTATTTTTGCCAGCAAGTTAAAGAAGTATGGCTTGGATTAATTGGATGTAAGGTGGATGGAAAGCTGGCTAGATCATTGGGCTCAACAGATAGTGATCAGATTGGGCACAATGTCTAGTTGGCAGCTGGTATCAAGCAGAGTGACCCAAGTTTTTGATTCTGGGGTCTGTTTTGTTCAACATCTTCATTAGTAATCTGGATGATAGGATGGATTGTACTTTCAGCAAGTTCACAGATGTCACTAAGTTGGGGGCAGAGCTGTAGATATGCTGGAGGGTAGGGATGGGTGACCAAAATATATCGGAGGATTGGGCCAAGAATAGAAGGACAAAGAATCCCGTGCACTGCTATAGGGTGGGGACCGATTGGCTAAGTAGTAGTTCTGCAGAAAAGGACTTGGGGGTTAGAGATGTAAAATCCCATTTAATCAGTGAACCGGTAAATGGGGGTGGGTGGACTGCTCCAGCCGGGCCCATCACACTACGGGCAGGGGCTGCTCTGGCCAGATTGGAGTGCCCCTCACCCATAGTGTGGCCGGCTGCTCTGGTCAGGATGGGCCCATTGCACCACAGGTGGGTGCTGCTCCACCCAGACTGGAGTGCCCCTTGCTGACAGCAGGGTGTGGGAGGCCAGCTGAGCTGGAGCAACACCCCATCACAGCCAGGTACTGTTTTGGTTGGGCCAGGCCCACCGCGCCACACCACTTACCAGTTAACCGTTCATATCCCTACTGGGGATTACAGTAGCTGAGAAGCTGGATGTGTCAACAGTGTGCTCTTGTTGCAGTGGGGAAGGTCTAAGTTGGATATTAGGAAAAACTATTTCACTGGAAGGGGTTACCAAGGGAAGTGGTGGAATCGCCAACCTTAAGAGGTTTTTAAGGCCAGGCTTGATGAAGTCCTGGCTGGAATGATTTAGTTGGGGCTGCTCCTGTTTTGAACAGGGGTTTGGACTAGATGATTGACGGAGATCTCTTTAAACCTTAATTTTCTATGATTCTGTACCTTAACATTCATGTGTATCATGCAGCTGAGTATCTATGAAGTGCCCTGAAAGGGTGGGTCCCCTCCACTCTTAATTGGAGGCAGTTACTGCAAAAATGAATGAGTGACTATAAGAGATGATTCTCTTGTTTAAAAAAAATACGTTAGAGTCCCATCATTTGGTCATGGTTTGCAGCACTAATATGGTTTCTTGGTCTGAACAGCAAGCAGAGGAGGAGAATGAGTTCAGAAAGAAGCAGGAACAGGCACTAATGGAAAAACTTCTGGAGCAAGAAGCATTGATGGAGCAACAGGACCAAAAGGTATGAAACAGAGGACTTACTTTGGGATACTATTACTGGAATATTTTGTCTCCAAGGTAAGGAAAAATTCTTTCTGCCCTCTCAAGGTGTTTAAGAGGACATGCAAGTAAAACAGCTTTCTGATGAGCAGAGCAGGCCTTTTTCTGCCATTTCATAATTCTAATGCTCTTTATTTGTTCTTTCTGAATTTTGTTACAAAAAAGGTTTAAAAATAGGCAATGGCTTTTATCTTCACCAGCCAATCTCAAACTAGGAAAAATTCCAGTAAAAGTGCATAATCCTGAATTTATCCAATGTGCAAATCTCGGCAGGCCCTGTGAGAGAAATTTGGGCCTCTGGTATACCACAGCCACACCTTCACCCATCATACTTTATTTACACAGTCATTATGGATATTTTAGGGACAATCCTCCGAGCTCATTGCCGTGATACAACTGTTCCCCTTTTCCTGTTTTCTCATTCAGCCCCTCATTGCAGTAACAAGCTCTGAAAAATTAGATAAGAATAAGGTACTCAATCATCTTAAATCCATGCCTCTACCAAGACCATTATGTGCCTTCACTTTATAATGCATTTTCCTTAGGCTTTGTCTATATTCTGCATCCAGAACTTCTGTTTACACTTATAGGGTGTGTCTGGCAATTTAAATAATCGCCGCTTCATTTACATCAAAATGGCCGCCGCGCTGTGCCGATCAGCTGATTGTCGGCACAGCACGGTAGTCTAGACGGGGATCAGCTGACCCCAGAACCCTCTTTTGTCAGATCCTTTATGCCTCGTTTTGCTGATCCCCGTCTAGACTACTGCACTGTGCCGACAATCAGCTGATCGGCACAGCGTGGCGGCCATTTTGATGTAAATGAAGCGGCGATTATTTAAATTGCCGCTTCATTTTGCTATGTCTAGTAAACTCATCTACATGGCTCCGTCGACGGAGCCATGTAGTCTAGACACCTCATATTTACAAACTAACATGTTGTATGCCTTCAGAGAAACTATCTCCACAATATCCTCCTGGAGGTAGGCCCCGCTAAAGAGATGCCATCATAGAAATTACCCCTATAACATCACAGTAGTAGGCCCAGCCAAAGGAAGCCATTTTATAGGGACCTTTTTCCCAGCATGCTGTGTTGAGCTGGCCTTTTAAATGTAGCAAATAGAAGCAGCTATAGTCCTAAAGAAGCCGTATTGTGACTGGTTGCTGCTTCCTGCATTTCTTTCTCTGCCAGCTCTCAAGTACCCTTATCTAGTCTTAGTTTCCCTGATTCTGAAGGAGAAGGCACATTCTTTCAATCCCCTAATACTTTGCAGAGTTAAATAAATGGTAGAAGAGGGTTCGAGTGAAACTGAGCAAGGGAAATGGACAGATTTGGCATCTAGAAAACATGTGCCAGTTTGGGCTTCCCTTGTGAGTTTAGACAAAGCATCTAGCTGCTTTGCCTTGGATCCCCTATCTATAAAAGTGGAATGAGACCCAAGTATTAATATTTGGTGCCTTACACATTCGAGAAAAGAAAAATGGAGCAATGACCTGTTAGGGTCCACTCCTTTCTGATCTTTACTCTCATTTCCTTTCAGTCTCCTTCTCACAAAACAAAGAGACAGCAGCAAGAGCTAATTGCAGAGCTTCGACGACGACAAGTCAAGGATAACAGACATGTGTATGAGGGGAAAGATGGTGCTATTGAAGACATTATAACAGGTAATGAAGTTTTGTTCACAAGCCCCAGTGGCTGGTTCATGGATATCATCAAACTATGGCTGTATGTAGATCTCACCTAAACTGTTGTATAGTTTTTACAAACCTCTTAACAGGTATGGTTCAAATAATGTTTAGAAAGCTGTTTCTGGTGTTGTGAATGAGATAGATAATCCTCACCACTGGTGTGTAACAAACCAGACGCCATAACTAGCTTTAATGTGCCCACTTTCTGCGCATTTTCCATATACATAGGTATTTGTAGTTCGATACCCTTTGCTTATTTTGCAAGTTTCTCTTTCAGCATGTTGCCATGACAAACTTAGTTACTGTACTAAGCAAAGTTCAGTACCCTGGCTGTCTGTGCATGCCATACAAATCCTTCCTTGCAAATGTTTCCACAAATGGAATGACTGATATTTAACATTACTTAAGAGCTTGTAGTTTCATTAAAAATTACTAACAGGAATTACCCCATGTTAATATGCAGTTCAGGACAAATCATTTGGTCATACTTGAATTATTTCTAACCCTAAATTGTCATGGTTTTACTGCTTTCAAATTTGGGTAGACTAATACTTTGCACTTGCCACAAATCAGAATTGAATACAGCAGTGGCTGAGTGTAATATATTAATAGTATCCAGAGGTAATCAGGATACTGTGAGCTAAAGATCCCTGTTTTAGAGAAGTTGCTTTTAAAATCTCTATTAAAAGGACACCAAACAAAAGAGATGTTCTGGTTGTTTATTTTGGTGCATATTCTGGAATGGGGGGAGCAATTCTTAACAGGTTAATAATTTTAATAGTCATCCATTTCACTTGCACCAAAGCTTAAGAAGAAGAAGAAACTTTGGTATAGATTTCCTGGGCCATATTTTGTATTGTCATCTTTTTTACAAGATTTTCCTGAGAGAGAAAGAAGCAATTTTGCTATGTAGAGTGTAAAAGGAAGCTAAAGGCATTTCTGTCCTGGTTGAGCGCAGAGATGGAATTTCTTCACTACAGCTTTCAAGACTGTGTACACCAACATTTATTGAAAGAACACAGTCAATGTAATTTTCAATAATGAGTTAACAGTTGTCACACATTCTACATCTCCCCAAGGTTCTACTGCCATTTGTAGTTCTATAAATCATGTTTTTCCATTCCAAAATAGAGATTTTGACCTGCTTAAAGGGAGAAACTGACCATATGAGAGGCTGTGAAGATAAACAAATGCAAAGGGTGTCAAAGTGCTTACAACAAAAGTAGATAATTATTAGACATGAGTGATATTTTTAAATTGATAGTGTCTCTTTAGATTCAGAGAAAAGCTTTATTTGACCAAAATAAATGGACCTTAATGATCCATAGTCTTCATCAGTGATGGCAAATGCCTCTCCTGATTAGATTTTTATCACCAGTAAAATCTGTGAAATTTAAAGGTGATTATTGGAGCCTACTTGGAATTTTTTGGCCTCAAAGAAACCCAGCTAAATGCACCCTATTGTGATTTATAACTGATCAGAAGATGTAAAACCATCCCAGGATGTCCTTAACAAAGCACTAACAATGTACTAATGCAACAGATCTTTGCTTCTTACTGTGGTGTTTGTCTTGTTTGGCTGTTGTTTTCCATGCAGTGTTGAAGACAGTGCCCTTTACCGCTCGAACTGCCAAACGTGGCTCTCGGTTTTTCTGCGAACCTGTTCTCACTGAGGAATTCCATTACTAAACTATTACTCTTTCACACCTGATGGTCTTAAAAAGGTTGCTGTAGGTTTTTGACATTTCTCCATTTGTATGGATCTCGGCCAGGGCCACGTGAATGTTAAATGGATAGGAATGTCTGGTGTCTACTTGGAGTTGTATTTTATGTCATCATGTCATTGCATGTTCTTGTATTTCAGTTGTCTTTTATTATCTCCCATCAACCTTGTGCACAATACTTTTAGCTGTCCTCACATTTCAAAGCCACCATTGAGCTGCATGACAAATGCCATAGAACAGCAGGTGGTGGAAGTCACAGAATGCTACACATAGAAAAAGCATCTTTGGTACAAATCAGATTCTACAGTGGAGGACTAGTGGGTCAAATGCCATCATTATTATGACAGTTCACCTGGTTTTTCTATGGCATCTCTTCTGGGTTCTAGAAATGCCCATCTGTTTGAAATGATTTATGTAGCCTGCATGCCATAAACTTGATTGCTGGGAAACACAATAGCAGTTTGCATGAGCTAAGCTGGACTTTCATGAGCTTGCTGCCTGGCTTAAAATAATTACTCATGATTATATACATGATCTGGATGCACTGTTTTTTTTTTTCCTTCAGCCGTTTTAACCAGCACTACTTGCATGTTTGTCTGCATGTATACGTAATAAAGTGTAGAAAATCCTGTTACAACCATATTCAATTTATTTTTCAGTTCCATGCCAACTTAAACATGTTTGGAAATGCCTATTGAACAAATAGAAACAAAGTATAGAGGGTGGCTAGGACTGGCGGTCTCTAAAGCTGAAAAAAATCCAGAGGATTCCCGCTCAGATGAGAGGAGAACTGGGGACATACCCTGTATATGTCATGGTCATTCTGAACACTGCTTGCAGACTTGGGCTTCTGGCTCTAGTCATGGTAAAGCTGTATGAAGTGAAGTCTTAGAATTCATTGGACCAGTGTATGCTAGATGCCTGTTTGGTCAAAGCCAACTTCAGAGGAGTGGATGAAAAGAACATCTAAGTATGGGGAAGAGGGAAGGAATTGGAGAAAACTTAATTTTTTTCTCAAAATTCTACAGCAATCACAATTGTTACTAAGAAACATTGGCATGTAACTGGAGAGATTTACATCTTGTGGTGTAAACTGTATAATGTTTAACATAGCATGTATCTGTTAACACTGTTGTCTTTGCTTAAGAACCAGTTACTTAGAAGACAACAGTGTTTCATTTCCTACTTTTGCAATGTATTTTTATGAGAGCTTCTTAATAAGATTGCAAATTATAATCAGCTCAGTAGTTATTCTCTTTCAAGTTAATAGCTGTATTATCTTCCTGGAGCCAATCTTCAAAGCAGCTTGGAATTTTGAGAGACTAGGGTGGCCATCTTGCCTTTTCCTTCCTGTTTCTAACCTCTTGTACTCTCGGCCTCATTCCCTCTTCTTGCTCTATTGGCTAATATGCCTGGGATTTTTGAACACTGAGTTGAGTTGCTCTTCTTTTTCATTTCATTTTTTATTTAACCATCATTTTGTGTTTTTTTCTGTTTAGCCCTAAAGAAGAATAATATCACTAAATTTCCAAATGTTCACTCGAGGGTAAGGATTTCTTCTAGCACACCGGTGGTGGAGGATACACAGAGCTGGCAAGCATCACTTTTTACTTAGCTTCCTCCTCTCTCTGTATGCCAGACAAATTGTTGATAAATATGACGAAATGTAATACTGGTGAGGGACTAAAGACATAACTGGCCCATCGGTCACCAGGGTTAGCCCCTGCTGGGCAGCCAGCTTAAAGCTCCCATTCTTTCAGTTTGCCATTCCCAGCCAATGGAAGCTGTGGGAAGTGGTGTGGATCGAAACACTGATGAGCCGTGTCTGGCTTATTACCCAGCGTTTTAGGATGAACTAAATTGCTACTCCCATGGGAGGCTCATATACAGTAATTGACTTCTATGCATATTGACTCCTGACTCTGGGTTTCTTGCTCTCCTCCCTAATGAGGATCTGTAAGCTTTGGGGAGGGGATGGGGGTAACTGAAGCCCTAGAGATATAGAGAAACTAAAATAGGGGACAGCTTACAAGGCTTTTTGGTTTTAGAATTTCCCTTGAGTAGGGTAAGTGTCTCTCTCCTGCTAGAACTTTCTTGATAGGTATAGTGGACTTCCACCCCTCTCTCTTTATTGCCATTTGAGTGTGTGAAAGTCCTATCCCCTCTCCCTTGCTGAACTGCTTCTTTGAAATGTCAGCAAGAGAGCTATACACCCAGCACCAGATTGGCCATAAAAGGAAGTGGCCTACACCAAACTATAAAAAAGTTTGAATCATAGGACTGAACTGGACCTTGAGAGATCATCTAATCCAGTCCTCTGCACTCACAGCAAGACTAAGATCCTTTAAAGTGTTAGAATCATGAGTGCTTATCATGATTGGTGCCCTCTTTCCTCATCCCTTATTTCCATTTGGGGCAAAAGTTTGGTCCTTCCATTTTGCCCAAAATAGTTATCTATGACATATACTTCAGCACGCACCAGATCTGTTGCCGACTGTACTGCACCATGCTTGAGAGGCCATAATGTGCAGTACACCTAAACAATAAGACAAGAAGCTGCACAAATCTGTGTGCAGGTAGCAATAGCAAAGTTTCCCACAGTGGCTGTCCCTGCTGCCAGTGAACACATGGCCGGGGGAGGGGTCTAGGAGTTTCCTTTAAACAAAACACTGACAAAAGCCATAAGTGCTAAGATATGGAAAGAGTTTCAGCTGCTCCAGTCTGACATTTCTTCCCTGGCACAAGAAACTTCCCCCTGCATTAGGATATCAAGGGAGATACTGAGCATGCTCAGTATATTCCCAGACATCATTCCCAAGAAGCCTATTTCAGAAATGGTTATCAGGATAGACAGATTATGGCCCAAATTTATCCCTGTTGTAATTCCTGATTTCATTGGGAATGGGTGGAGGTTTAGCTAGTCATGCAGGGATGACGTCATTATTGTATGGCTGCAGCCATGTACGTAGAAAGTATTTTTTGGATCTTCAGCTGTTTAGTATCAAAACAGAACAGAACCTTTAAATTTTTACCATAGAGTAATTGTCTAACACCCATTTTTTCCATGATCCTTCCCTCTCCCACAGACAGATATATAGAAGGCATAAAATCATTCTTCCTTTGGCAAGAAGAAATTAAAACTTTATCCTACTTTGAGTTTATTCAACTTCCAGCCACTTTCAGAAAAAAATTGACCAAACTGTAATGATTCTAGTGGTTACATCTCAAAAAAAAAAAAAAAAACCAACCTCCCCCCCCTTTCAGTTGTGTTTATTCAAATTGATGTTTCACCCTGATTTTATTAAAAATAAAGTTATAATCTCCAACCAATGGGAATAATTATTTCAGACAAATTTAACAGCATGAAAATCCACTTAGACAAGAATACCACCAGTATTACCTTTTTTGGTGTTTATTAAGGACAAATCATTATATTTGCTTAATTCTCAATGGGGTTAAAAGCCCTTTTACTCTTTCTACACAAGCTGCTTTGATTGGCTGCCAGCAGGACTTTTTCTTGTCTAAATAAATACCATTTAATTTACCTGTTTCTGATATCCTATTTCCATATCTTTTTTGCAGATCTTAGAAACCAGCCATACAGACGAGCCGATGCGGTAAGGAGAAGCGTTAGGAGACGCTTTGATGATCAGAACTTGCGCTCTGTAAATGGTGCTGAAATAACCATGTGAGCTGGAGATCTGCATGTGAAAAGTAGAGCGTGTGCTTGAATGATACTTTGTCCATGTGAATTATATGTGCTGCCATTTAATTATAGCCTTGAATACAGTAAAATTACCTTCTAAAGGGCTCAAACACATAGAAAATGCATAGGAACACAAGTGATGGGCTCTCTACTCAACCATAGCTAACAAGTGCCTAAAATTGAAGTACCTGTTCAAATTAATCAAAGCAATAGGACTTGATTTGATTGGGTATCTTTTTACACCAATACACTATTCAGTATTTTTAACCAAAATGTAAAATACATAATTTTTTGTGTTACATGAAATTTAGTGATTGGTCTTCAGTGGCCCTTCTTGATTTCCTGACAGGTTGTAAATAAGTAATACTTGGATGCAATCTGCTGTGGATTAAACTTTTCAATGCATTCCTGTCCTGTCCGCTAAGGAATTAACCTTGAGCTTCAACTGCACTTATTAGCTTTTTATATATATATATTTAAGGGCTTTACCACATGCAAGGGGGAAGTAATTGCAAAATGAACTGTATCTTTCAATCATACACAAACCCCTGACCAATACAAATTAGATGTATTAAGATGTAATTCAGTGAACATAAAGTTTATATCAAATGAACACGAACTAGTCTTCATGTTCAGCTTCTGCTTTTTATATGCCAGTGTGCATTGTGGGATAAGCAGTGAGGGATAGTCGGAGGGTATGAATGCATTGCAAAGATATGATAAAAAGAATGTTGTGTAAGACTCATTTAGTATGTTCTTCCGATAGAGGCAGCTTTTGAATAACAAAGTGTATTTATTAATTAGCACTAAGATATTAACATCTCATTAATCAGTATTAGGATTTCTGAGGACCATTACTGTTCAGTTATTAGCTCAGTGAAATAATCTTGTGCCCTGCTGCAAGGATTTTAATATCACATCTTTAAACTTGTATCTGCATTGAGCAACAATGGTAATCCAGTAAGTAGGTATGTTTTTCCTGACAATCGAGTTCTGATTACTTAATGCAAAAGGACATTTGTTGTTCAAATGCATCCCTGTTTCTAAATCCTTAGTAACTTTACATGTTGCAATTTACACTTTAAAAATGAGCTTATTATATTCAGCTTAGAAATATTTAAATATAAACACAGTACTACTGGTGCAGATCAATTTGTTTTAATGGAATTTTATTTATCCCACAATGGCAGGGCACTTGATCTATTCCAAACTCAAGAACTGGACTGATAACTAAATCTGTACTTTCAGAGAAGATACATTTTGCTTGTGGCTTACCATTCCTGGTAGCATTGCATCAGTATGTTAATTGTAAAATTTATTGTATAGTATTTAACCACTGAATTTTTCTTTTCTTTTATGTTGTGCTTTATGTGAACCACTGGTGACGGTCCCATTTTCCTTGGATAATGTGTAGTTATATGAATCTGTTTTTAAATGTACAGATATTTTGCTACAAAATTGGTGCAGTTTTTTATGGTTTTTACACTTCTTTAATTCCCACTTTAGCCTCTGGGTAATATTGTAAATATTGTTTAAAAAAATGCATCAGCCTGTGCTATACAATCTGAATGTTATTTTAACTTATAGTTTTGTTTTTTATATTTAACTAAGTGGATAGTTTGGGGCTCAGTTACCACACTGACTTCTGCTTACCTATTTACAGAAAATCTACATTAAAACTGCCACCTATTCCCTCATTTACAGCAACGTGTACTCAACATGCAAAAGAGAACATGCCAAGATTGCCTCTTTCTTCACAGATAGTGACAAAAGAGTTTTAATCGATAGAAAAAAAATTATTTGGCAACATAATTTAAGTACATTTGTTAGTAAAATGGATCAAACATGTAAGCTCAAAATCATTTTATAACTTACAGAGCAAATAATATCATACTCAAGGACTGTAATATTGGCATGTTCTCTTTGTTTTTCTAGTAATAGACCTGCTTCTTAGCAATATTAGAAGTGTTTTATAAAAGCAGTTCTTGTTACTTTTCTGGTCTGTTCATGACATATGATCAAATAAACTATTTACACTACTACATGGTAACGCATATTTCTCTTCTTTGGTATTGTTTATACTGCACTTTTGAAGAGGTTGCTAGCAAATGAATCACAAGTAGGATTGAACTTAATTGTTACAGAAATCATTTGTCACTAATATCTGCAGTTTATTATCAGAACCCAAGGTGGGGCGGATCACAAATTCCAGGTTCTCTCACGTGCCACACTAAACTCTCATTCTATGATTCTGTATTTTTATTTTCAAGAGAAACACTTCACAACAATACCTGCATAACCAAGCCATACAGACAAACTGTCTCCAGCCAAACAATAGAGATAGTAAATTCAGGTGGAGTCAAGGCACTTATTAAAAAAACCTGGAACATTGACTAATCTTCTCCACTCAAATCCGTGGACTCACACCCAGGAATAAAGATAATGTTCTGTGTGCTCTTTAAACTGAGGGTGCCTTTTCACGGGAGAGTATTTCCACATTTCCCTAGTAAGCACCAGTTTCTCAGAAACTTGAAAGGGCTGGAAGAAAACTTACTTGAAGAAGTAAGTTTCTACAGCATTTTCCTCTCAAAACACAGGATATCTGAGTAAACCCACATTTATTTAACATTACAGACGCTTTACAGCCTATGTCCTGACACCCCTCAGTTCACAAAACTCATTAAAATCTTCCTTTATGAAGGGGGAAATACATTTTTAATTTACAAAAACCAAATATTCTTTGGCTTACAAAAGATCCCAAATGCTATGGATTTTAACGTAACCATTATATATATAAATGGCCATAGAGGATCAGACCAAAAGTCCATCTAGCTCATGTCCTGCTTTCTGACATTGGCCAAATGATAGGTGCCCTAGAAGTTATAAACAGAACAGGTAATCATCAAGCGAACCCAGCCGTGACAAACAGAAAAGTAACAGGAAAGAGCCACTCAGGCAGTATGTGTCTTTAGACTAGTTGGTATACCCTTCTCTATAAAGCAGTACAACTTTGTTAGACAAACTAGTATAAAAGTCCTAGCTCCATAACTTATTTCAGTTCTAACTTCATCTGTGCTGTGGGTTTTAAACTGCTTTATACCTCTTTTTAAATCAATTAGTACAAAGTGTACTCTAAAGCAAGGAAGTGAGATTTTATTAAGGACACATCACTACTCTGGGAAATGCAATCAATATACAATATGGTTAATTTTATAAACACTTCTACTTTTCAATGTAGGTGTATTGTTTAAAAAAAAAAACACCACCACCTTAAATGTTTATGTCCTTGATCTAACGTCCGTGATAAATGTTTCATATTCTACACCTTTTGATTAACAAACATTTCTTATTGCAATACAACTAGTACATCTTTAGACACCATCATATAAAAGAAAAACTTTGCTTTTCTCAGCACCTTCATGCACAGTTCAAACTGCTCTTTGAGTATAAGGTTTGTATTTACCAAGGTTCAGCACCCTTAACTAGGAATCCATAGCCTGTGAACAGATTTAATTAGTATCCTGAAAAAAAATTACAACTCCTAAACAATTTACCCCTATGACTTTTTTTATTCCCCCATCCCAAAGGATTTTCAATGTTAGGCAAAACTCCATTATCAGAAATGCACTGCAAAAGAATAAAAAGGTGCAACTAGATTTGCTGCAGAAATATTGTAGCATAATTTAATCTGCTAAAATAATAAAATGGCAAACGAACTATTTATGGTGGTGGTGAGTAAATTATGTTATAAATGGAAGGGGGAAAGTGATAATTTAATAATGTGGCAAAGCTCAAATTTAAGAGAATAAACTGATCTTGTAACCAAACCTCAATTGAAAAACACGAGTCTTTTTTGAAGGAGTAGACGATGGAAAGAATTCATATCTCAAGATCAGAAAACAAGCTGTGCATTGCCAAAATGGATTTAAATGAGAATGTATTTCCTACTGGGATGGTTTTTGCAAGATCTGATTACAAAATACAAAAGAGATACATTCCATTAGAATACTTTACAGTTACATCTTTTTATTTTTAATGAAAAAATAAAGACAAACCTTGTAAAAGTAATATTTACTTAGAAACATGTTTCTTTGTGTAAATTATGCTAGGCAATAAAAGTATTTTACACAAATTCTAATGTGTTTTCAAAACCATTATGACCCGTCAAAAGTTCTAAACTAATTTGCTAACTTCAATATTTCCTCACATTTTTGTCAAACAAAATATTTGACATGATAAACTATGTACTATACCCCCAAATTTTGTGTTTGTTTTTCAGCACAGATTTAACCTAATTGTTAACACTATCAATGTGGGGTTTTTTCAATACAAACACAGGAAAGTGAATTTTACAAGATTAGCAAAAAATATATATTTAAAATCTAACTGATTTTATATCCCCAAAGACCCATGATCAGCACTCCATTCCTGACATGCAGAATAAACTGCAACTTCCCACACTTTGGAGAGTTGCTAGGCTTGGTGCAGAAATATGGAACAGACCCATTGCTAGCATTTTAGTTCATTTGCAGTTTTCTGGATATTCAGCAGGAAACATTTTACTCGATATAAAAGATAATTTATTAGAATTCTTTACCTCAAACCTCTTCAGTAATGAATGATTAACAGGTATGTTATGTAGTGATGGATGACTACTGTTTGTTATGTTGGATGTGTCTACTGAATATTCTTAAATACAAAAAACTGCTGCCATTTCTTTCTTAACACGGTAGACCAAATATTTCTCTAAACAAATGTTTTCGTTCAATTGAAAAGTTTGTTTCAAAGAGCAACCTTAAAAAGTGTGACTCACCCATCCTACTGAAAATATTCTGCTGTGAATGCTGCAGTTTTGGGCATTGATCTTAAATGTTTAGGCTTTTTAGGCATTCGTGTATTGGTAACATTTGTCAGATGTAGTTGATAAAAGGGATTAATATATTGAAAAGGAAGCTAAACTCTGCATGGTCTTCAAAATAAAAATTGAGTAAACAAGTTGCTTAATTCCATCAATCATAGATAGCAGTTATTTCTATTACAGCTGTACAGAGTATTTAAAACTAGAAATAAATACTAGTACACGCTAGAGGACAAAATTTAATAATTGATAAAAATGTACAAAAATATTCAAATCAGAAGTGTTTCAGAATGTGTACCACAGTAGTCAATACTTGTCACTGAATAGGGAAAGTAGAACTTCTCCTTGAAGCAAAACTGGTCAGAGGCTACCCCAAAAAAGGCTGAATTTTTAAAAATAATACTAGTTTTTTGTTTAAAGAAAAAAGTTTAGATCAACATTGATTTTTAACATTAATATTGCAACTGCTTTTTAAAATTTGGTGGTACATTCTTCAGCAGGTTCTTAAGGCAACATATTGAAATTAATTTACAAGCTGATTTTATGTTAAATTTTCTTATGAAGATAAATGCTGAAAAATGCCCTCAACCATTTTTTATATGGTTGTGTGTGTGTGTGTGTGTGTGTGTGTGTATATATACAACACACACACACACACACACACACACCCCCCCCCTCCGTTTTTACTTTAATAAAAATGGTGGCTATTATACAGCAGTGTCCTCTAGTGCCACTGTAATGAAGGGCCTAGCAGATACCCATCATAAACACCTATCTGCAAGGGTTTAAAACTTTACCATAAAAATTCACTCCAAGATGAAACTTGACATAGAAAGTCTCAGCCAGGAAGTCAAATTTTTTGTTTAATACAAATTATCAAAACCATAAGTTTGGCCAGTAACATAGTGCACAAAAAAGCAATTTTTGTTTCTGGTGCTTTTTTGTACTACTGTAAATCAAAAAACAGATTCATTATTCCTTCTCCATTTCCCTCTGCCTGCCCCAAAAAATAAAATAACATTAAAAAAAAACAAACCCCAAGCACACAGACAGTTAAGCTACAAGAAACTACATTTTTAATTTTTCCAAAAAGGAATTTTAGCTTGTCTACACTGGCCTGTAAAAACAGGTTTAGCTCCTTTCTGGGAAGAACTGCATTTAAGACATGGATTGCCAAAAAGATGCTAATACTTTTCCTGGCCAGAATAGACAGGACCCAGAGTCAGAAGTGAAACACCTTCCATTCATCATGTGCCCTTCCAAAGAGCTGTAGGATGCATGTAATATATATGCTGTCTAGCAAGTCAAGAACAGAACTTCAACTCTGAATTTCCTGTTTTTCCTAGATTCGATGTCAGGCCCCATAATGGTATTACTTGAATGCATTTGTTTATGCAATATCATTAAAACCCACTGTTATTTCAACAATGGAACTCAGAATATCAGAACTCATATCCCGAATTAGACATCAGTTTTTTATTAAATCCTACTGTAAATGTATTTGGTATAAATAATATTCTTATTGATCTTCATCCAGTTGTTCCAAGAGGGTCCTTCTCTGTTTTTCTAATTCCCCTTCGCTCAGTTCACTGCCAGATGTATCCCAATTACCCTGCAAAAAATTGTAATAATTATAACACCACACTGTAATTTACCCACATGTGTTCCAATATCTTTTTCTGGCTTTCATTAGGAAATATAGCCAGAAAAATTAAGGGAATACATTCCATAAAGGAACTGGCAGGTGAAGCAATATAATAAAAGCATTTGTTGAATTCTAATCCTATATCCCACAGTGCAATATACGTGTGTGCAATTCTCTCACTGTATGTCTACACTACAGAGTTTTATCGGAAAAACGACTTTTTCCAACAAAACTTGAGGAACGTCCACACTGCAATCATGTTCTTCTGCAAGAAAATCGAAAGAACAGAGGGTTTTTTCCGGCACTCTATGAGGAAGAAGCCATCTTGCAAAAGAGCTCTATCGCAAAAAAGAGTGTGTGGACAGGGGGAAGAGGGAGTTCTTTCAGAAGAGGAAAGGACAAAGCACAGGTACCCGGGTGGCCATTCCATCCACAGCAATCACAGCTTACATGCGAGAGAGCATCCATTCAGTCTGGACGCTGTCTTTCGGAAGAAGTTTTTCTGGAAGATCTCCTCCGAAAAAAGCTTCTTCCGAAAAAAGCCTGTAGTCTAGATGTAGCCTCAGAAGACAAGCATCCCAAGGAGGGTCTACATTAATCTGTCACAATATTTGTAGCAACTGTGAAAGCATTAGAGTAAACAATGTTTTAGAGGGAAGCTTGTATTTTAACCACCATATTGTCTAATCCTGTTCTGAGACGGTCTTCACAGCATGGTGTTTAGTATTACCCCTCAGCAACAGTTTTCTCCAAAAAAATGGAAATACAGCAATACTAATAAAATACCTTCCAAATTTATGTCAGTTTCAATTCTTTTGACTGAAACACTTTCCAAACAGAAACATTTTTATTTCAACACCTTTGAAACATATTCTGATTTTAGTTCAAAATGTTTTTCCTATAAAAATGTTTAATTTTATTAAATAAAACACTTTTTAAAATTGACAAAATCAAAATGAAAAATTTTGATTGTGTCAAAATATAGTATTTTATGTCACCTAAAACTATTCTAATTTGCCAAAAACTAAAGAAAAATAGTTATTGGCTTGCCCAGAAATCTGTACTCTTTCCCCCTCTCCCCAAATTGACAAGCAAAATAAAAAAAAAATTAATTATTCACTCAGAACCACCACTATCTGGTTATCCTATCTACATGAATGCTTTTGCCATTAGTCTACCAGCAGTAACAAGAATTGGCAATTTTGAGCAAAAAAGGCTGGCCAATTAGCTACTCTTGGGTCTATGCTTCTAATAAAATAGGGTATGTCTACACTACCACCCTAGTTCGAACTAGGGTGGTTAATGTAGGCATTCGAAGTTGCAAATGAAGCCCGGGATTTAAATATCCCGGGCTTCATTTGCATCTTGCTGGGAGGGCGCCATTTTTAAATCCCCTTAGGTCGAACTCCGTGCCCGCGGCTAACGCGGCACAGAGTAGGTAGTTCGAATTAGGATCTCTAATTCGAACTACCGTTACTCGAAGTGTACTAGTAGTTCGAATTGTAGTTCGAATTAGGATCTCTAATCTCTAATTAGGATCTCAAGTTAGTCAATGGGTAGGTGGCGGGCCAACTCCGCATTACCAAATACTTTAGAATGGACTTCAAAAATCGTCTCTCTTTACCAATCACTTAAATGTTTTTATTTTCTCTGGAGCCCAGACATGGACTATATACCTTGACCAAAAAATCTGGACGACAAAAAAAATCTACTCTTGTTCCAGACAAAAAAAACCCAACAACGCTACTTAAGCATGTTTATAATTGTAACATGTGAGCCATAAAGACTATGGCCCCAAAACCCAAATGTTTTGCTACTTTCCTTAAAAATCAGAATATTTCACTTTTATTTTTGGGATCTGGTTTTGATGATAATCATTAAGATACAGTTTTTAAATAGAAATGTGATATTTACACAAAATCATGTGCAGAATTACTAAGCTATACAGACCTCCCAAAACACGCACTAACAATTTTAAATCTTCTTGGACCGTTAAAGTCCATTTATATGCCAAAATCACTGTAAATAAATCCTTAGGATTTTATACATTAGCAAGCTATTCTTTAATTAGTTGTATATTTTATGCGGATCTGTAAGCTACTGTATTGTACTCAGCCAAAATTTAAAAGACTCCAAACCCACAGACATTAAACAAAAAGAAACCAAGAAAGCTTACAGAATCTTTTCCAGGGCGTTTCTTAGGAGGAGGAGATTTGTGCTTTGATTCAGATCTTTGTCTAGGTCTATCCTTTTCATTCTCTCTCTCTTTTTCTTTTTTATCCTTTTCTCGTTCAGTATCAGATTCTGGTGAATCCTACGAAAATAAAATGAACAAATGGGAAAAATACTTAAAGCTTCAGAATATTAATTTTATTAACACTTTTTGTAATGTACACAGTGAGTTCACATATCCCAGTACAACTGAGCTCTGCAAAGCTCCATTATTACGTTACGTATAAGCAAACTGGTTTATTTAACATGTTCTTGTTTAGAACTGACTAGCGAAATTCCATTAACATGGCAGAAGGAAGCAAATACAGACAAATGCATACAGAAATGATTTCAAAAGATAGCAACAACTAAAATGGGCAGAGCAAAACAACCTATTTTTGTACTTTTTAATTATATCTACCAAACATTAGGTCACACTAGATGTTAAGAGCACTGAGTAGAGCCCTGCAGTGAGACTGGGATCCTGTGGGTCGGGTCTCACAAGACCCACACAAGGCTCTTCTGGACTATTCCTTACCAGTTAGGTATTTATGCAAAAGTCATCTATCCAATATGATTTTTGCAAAGGGGTGATGGCATATTTCTTGGAATGACTGCACAGCAACATCTCTGTAGCTAGCTGTGGCAGAGGTCATGTCTGCACACACTTGGTGGTTTGTGGTAATATTAATTATGCCAGGTTGCCTACAGCCTTGGATATGATTTTTTTATTATTTAAATCTAAATAAATACAACTGAAATGTTAAAACAACATTCCTTTCATACTGACCACTGGCCTTCCTGTGGAAGTTAGCACATAATAGTCTGACTGCTGCTGAATCACCAGAATTATGAGTCATACACCCTTACTTATTAGTGTCTAAATTTTCTCCCTCCATGATGACCTCTGAGGGCTACCACTCTCAAAAGAGCAGAGCTAAATTTTATAGCTTCAGAACATACAAAAACAAAGTAATACCCTGTTTCAGGCAATGTAACCACCATAATCTATCAGTAAACCCAAACCACTTCCCTTCCCATGGCAACACCCACCAGTCCAGAATCAGAATGATAGATTACACAACACCTGTGTTGTCATTTTCTCTATCTATCTGAGTTTTTATACTGCTCCAATTAGCCATCCTCACATCTGTGCTGCCATCCAGGGATAGAGCTGGCTTCTGCACATTAGAAAGACAGGATAAGGGACACCCTGAAGGTAGGGGGGTGAGGTGGGTTCTTGAATGGACTAGGCAATAGGGCATTTGCTTGAGGAGTGTAGGGTGGTGGGTTCCAGACCTCCCCCACCCCACCACCCATCCATGCAGCTGCCAGGCAGCCAACACCCCCTCAGCAGCTAGAGGCAGCTCTGGGACATGGAGGATTCTCCTCCATGCCATTGGGAGTACTCCAGCTGGGGCTCCTCATTTGTAGTCCATGCCTGGGATAGATTAAGGCAGGTGCCTATGGCCATTTCTGAACCCACTAAAGCCCCATCCCTGAAAGAAGCCCCAGGGCAGAAACCCCTACCAGATCACCATGAACTAAGAGTTCCAGGGGGAGAAGCCCAAACTCTCACTGGAGCAGATGAGGGATGGACACCCCGAGCCTGGGCTGGAGAGGCACAGGGTCAGATGTGCCCAGGTGAGGAAGCCCTGATCTACAGCAGGACAGAATGGGGCCAGAGGCCAAATTCCTGCCAGGAGTGAAAGCCCCCTGCTAGCAGAAGCCACTGTAGAAGGAAGACCTGACCCTGGAGCTGTGGCAGGAGCCAGGTGTTAGGGGAGGGGACAGTGTTCCCTATAAAGTGAGCACTTGTGCGGCTGCCCAGGAGAAATTCAAATGCTTCCCAGCTGATTAGCAGAAAGTCCACAGGCACCCAAAGCTGGCAGCATGTGTTTCTACTGGTGGTTCCCATCAGCACATGCCCTGGTGCACATCATAAAATTTATCCTGCACATGGACAGGAAGCATTAGAGGGAACACTGGAGGGCAGGGAGAAAGGTAGACAAACATAAAGCCCAGCTTCTGGGCTGCTGCAGCATACAAGTAATGATGTATCACTGACATGCAGGGAAAGACAACTCCCGTCCTTTCCCTCAGTACGGTCAGAATAGCAGCTAGGAGCAGCAGGGGATATGAGATTTAACAGCAGAGGGCTAATTTCCAGATTGGTGACACATTTTTCAGAGTTGTGAAATTGGTAGGTCTTCATTAGAGAAATGGTTTACTTTAAAGAGTGTGTGTGGAGAACAGTTATTGGTAAGCTGCTACTCCTCTCTCTGGTATCATAGAACGATACTGTAAGATAGCAGAGCTGATTACAAGTACCTTCAAAGACTCAGTGGAAAACATGAGCATTTAGTATTCATTGGCTAGCACTAGAATAGAGCTTACTTACAGACTTGTGTCTCCTCTTTTTGTTTTTCTTCTTGTGTTTTTTTGACTTCTTGTAACTTCTCTCTACAATACATGGTAAAGTAAATAAGTGCCAGTAAAACATTAAGACACAACACTATCATGACAAAGCTTGGTTTTACCAGAGGAAATACCTTACCAGATTCTGCACTGGAAGAACGATCAGAAACTGATCTAGATTCTGAGCGTTGCCTCTTCTTCTTTGAATGACTATCATCATCATCAGATTCTGAGCCCTTTGAATAGAATATTTTGAGTTCAATATTAGTCTTGCAAGACACAGTGTTGCAAACATTTTTCATGTATTGTTCTAAGAAAGGTCTTACCGAACGGGAGCGAGACCGTTTTCTGTGATGCTTTTTAGACTTTTTAGAATGTTTCTTGTTCTTTGAATGATGATGTTGACACTCGTGCTACAGTATAAAATAATCCAAACAATAATTGTTGTAAAGGATGCAATGTAACATCTGTTTGTAACCTTTCCTAATATACATTACATTTAAAAAAAATTAAATATAAAGAACTGCCATTAGCAAAGTTAAAGTTGTAAATTCAAGTATTAAAAAAAATTGGAATCACTTAGCACTTTGAGGATGGGATGACCACAAACAACTTAAGTTTTCCATTATGCATGTTTAGTCTTGCATTTTTTTTTAAACATTACTAATTTTAATGCCCTTCTTCCACATTTGGACAAGCTCATAAAAACCTACTTTATACCAAATTTGAAGTTTCAAAATTATTCTGTTTTAAAAATCTCAATCAAATTTTAATAAAACAAGATGCAGTTTACTCCTTAAGCTACATCGGCCTGATTAGTCATCTGTAACTTGGGCAGACATATTTGAAGGGGTTACCTACAAACTTTCTAAAAATATTCGTGTATTCATATATATACACACACGCACGCACACGCACACGCACACGCACACGCACACGCACACGCACACGCACACGCACACGCGTTAGGTAAATTTTAGCCCAAAAGGTAATTTTTTCAGAATGTTGTGTATGAAGAGGGAGTTAAATGAAAACTGCTCAATCACAAATAAACAATAAAACACATGCAAAGAGCTTAACCATAATACACTTCACTACTTTCAGACTCCGGCTTCACAAAATAAGAGCTCACTACATTTTTGGAAAGCTTTTTTCTTACCAAAAATGCTACAAAAATCTTAAAAATTACCTCTAGTACATGTATGAAGTCTTTAAAGATTCTTTTTCTTTCAGATTCTAAAGTGATGTCTTCAAATGCTGGTTCCTTCACAAATCTATCTCTGATCTATATGAAAAGGAATAATTCAATGTAATATTACTACAAAAACACACTCTAAGTTTAACAATGGAGCAATACAAACATGAGGAGTTCATAAATGAAAAAATAGATTTTACTGCTACGGAGTGAGTTTACCCTTACACTTCACTAGGTTCATGTATACAATGTGTTCCACACTTCCAAATGTCCAAAGATTAAGACTGTTACATTCAGATAACTACCTATGTTTCTCCCATAAGGTTTAGACCAGTGGTCACCAACCAGTAGATCGGGATCTCCTGGTAAAGTCTGAAGCCTCTAACAGGTGATCCTGACTGGTTTGACAAGGAAGCTATCAAGTACTGGCACTTCAGTTGCCTCTCCACCCATTGTCTGCCACTTCTGCCCTCTGCCTTGGAGCTGCCCCCCTGGGAGCCTCCTGTTTGCTGTGCAGGTGTGGGATAGAAAAGAGGGGGGTGCTGATGTCAGGGTGTCCCTCCCCCCCCCACTTCTGTACCCGATCTCCACACAGAGATGGGGATGGAAGAAACTTAGCAATGGGTATGTGTGTGTCAGTCTCACAAACTGTCCTTCACTTTCATCTCCCAACCCAACACATATATGGGAGGTGGGTTATTTTGGTGTTTGACTGGTCTGTGCATTTCATAATTTTCATTTCTCTCTCACGCTTAAATTTAATTCTTTGAATAGTGAGTTCTAAAATGCCTAACATGTCGTGGCTGGAGTAATTATCCCTATGGTAATTGCTGCTCCTGGAAGAGGCTGGCATGTCCCTTCAGCCCCTGAGAGGGGCAGAGCAGGGGGTTTCCACATGCTGTCCTTGCCTGCAGACATCACTCCTGCAGCTCCCGTTGATCAACAACAGGGAACCGTGGCCAGTACAAGCTGTGGGCTCAGTGCCGGTAGCTGAGGGGCAGCACATGGCGCCATGGAGCCATTGCTGTACATGCCAGCTACTTTCAGGAGTGGTGCAGGGCCAGGGCAGGAGTAAGCCTGCCTTAACCCCACTGCTCCACCACCCAGAAGCCATCTCAGTTAAACGGTGCTCAGCCAGAGCCTGCTTCCTGAACCCATCTCAGCCCTCAACCTCTTCCTATATTCAACCTCCTGCCCCAGATAGGAGTCCCCCTGCACCCAAACGCCTTCCCAGAGCTCAACCCCAATACCCTTCCTCTCCCTGGGCCCCCCCCGGCTAAGCTCCCAGAGCCCCTCCCACACTCCAAACTCCTTGGCTCAAGACCAGAGTCTGCACCCCAATCCCCTACCCCAGCCAGGTGAAAGTGAGTGAGGGTGGGGGAGGAAGGAAGATGGAATGAGCAGGGTGAGGCCTCGGAGAAGGGGTGGAGGCCCTCGGAGAAGGGACAAGGAGGAAATGGGGCAAAGGTGTTTGAGTTTAAAGTAGATATACTGCACTTAAACTGAAAAAGTGGTCTTGTGGCTCAAAAGGTTGGAGACTATTGGTTTAGACTCATTCTTTGTAAATGGCTACCTCTCAGTGAATATCTTTAACAGTTCAATTCTGCTATGGTTAAAATAGCGCTCTGACTCCACTTAAAACTTATTTTAAGCACACACACACACACACACACACACACACACACACACACACACACACACACACACACACACACACAGTCAGCTGAACACCTTAAAACAGTCAATACTGTTTTCCTACATTTTCTTTACAAACATTCTGAGTGTGTGAAACAGCAGCTTTCTTCTTTTAGTCTTGCTATTATAGTCAACAATTTGACAAGTTATGATTTGTAACATCACTATTAAACTTGAAACACTTATACAGCAGATTGTGATTTCACTGCATGAATCCAGATGTGAAGGACAAAGAAACTTTACCTAAAGTGACAGATATATTAATTATAGAACAACAATGGACATGGCAAAGGAAAAGCAATGAAATTAAATGATGTTTTGAAGAAAATATTTTGAAGTTTTCCATACTCTTGCAATGTAGCCATGTAGCTAAAATGCAGCTTTATGTAATCTAATGTGCCTCAGTGTACCCTGCCAGCCACCCTTTCTGAAAGTAGAAAGGACCTTTACCTTACCATTGGTAAAGGTACACCAGCCAGAATAGTGTCTGAAGCTGATTTCAAGGCAGGAATAAGTTTTAAAATTAGTATTGTGAAGTAAGTAAAAACGCAATGATTGTTCTTCTTAAAATTGTAACTTGATGTCCCTGTTCAGATATACATATTGCTCCTGTGTAACAAAGAAATAGACCCTGTTTAGTGTGAATGAAGAATGTGTGGGTGTTACAAAATAAGAGGGAAGGCCATCACCGGACCAGATGTTCTAGGGAGAAGCTGAGGACAGACGTAAAAGCTCATGGAGATTGCTGTACTCCCCTATCAAGATGGCGAATGGAGAGCAGATTGACAACTGTAAAAGATAAGGCAAGTACCTATCAATTGGGACAAGACAGCTATGATATGAGAATAACTGAAGAAAACAAGCACACATCAAACAGCAATTGATTACAACATAATGGCGTGAAACTTACTGTTCCAAGGAAGGAAAGCTGCTATAAAAAGGTACTCTTCGCCATAATTTTTGGGTTCATCCTCCCACTGGAGCTTGGTCTGGACCTACAGAACCTCCCCTTATACTTAGCCTGCTTGGCTGCCAGACTAATATACGAGCAACAGACTGATAACTATAACCTATACTGGCAGGACGTGTGTGTGTCTGTCTGTCTCAGCATATGCTAGCTGCTCTTCTATTATGTTAATGATGTGGCATATTGCCTTTTCCCCTATAAAGATCCCACGTGCTGCTTATAAGTATAACAGCAATAGTGCTTCAAACTTAGCTAAACAATTGATGATGGTTTCTTGTGATGCACCCAGATGTCACATCCATGTATGCACTAAAAAAAACTGTTAGAAGTTGACTACATAAAGCAACAATGCTAAATACAACTTGGAGTGAATTTTTACAACTAATTCTCAGTTAAAGATTATGCATTTTTGCTTATATGATATCTCAAGCAAGATTTGAAAAGGCAAGAGGGCAAAATTGTTGGTAATTTTTAGAGAATGTGTGTGTTCCTATCAACATATTAGGCCAAGTTATATAGTTACCATGTACATGCAGTTCACACTGGTTTCAAAAGAGCTGTCCTTTCAGCCATACATCTAAGACCAATTACATTAGTATTCTGATCACACATGCTCTAAAATTGAAGAGCAATGAAACTTCAAATAATACACTGTGGGTCATAATAGAAGATTTATGTTGCTTAGGTCCTTAAATAAGTTTTGTTTTCCTTCATTTAAATCGTTGCTCTGACGTGGGGCGGAGTATTAGGGGGATCAGTATGCAGGCTGCCACAGGGAGAGAGGACTACCCCAGTCCTCTCTCACTGCAGCAGCTTGGGGCCAGGTGAGAATCTCCTCCATGGCTGCTGCTGCAGGGGGGACAACTGGGGAAGGGAAATATATATACCATGGTGTCCAACCAGTTCTGAAGCAGTAGCAAACTCAACCAGCCAAATACCCATGAGTGACTAGCGTGTTGGATACCACGGATATAGTAGATAGCTGTCCCTTTCTCCACCTTTGCTCCCTGCTGGCCCTGGGTTTATAGCTGTCCCAGTCCTCATTTCTGGCTCCTTTCTGCTCCCCTGTGGTCATTCTGCAGTAAAACCACAGTATAAATGCCAGACCACTTGCTTTCCATTTATGAGAAAATCCAATTCCAGATACATCCCAATGTCCT
Organism: Pelochelys cantorii; assembly: GCA_032595735.1. Lineage (NCBI taxonomy): Eukaryota > Metazoa > Chordata > Testudines > Trionychidae > Pelochelys > Pelochelys cantorii. Next base: position 30,087,556 of record CM064332.1, read on the forward strand.
GGCACAACCAAACGCCTATTTTGCTTTAAGTTATGATGTGAGGAAACTGCAAATTTGGTGGTCCCAGCTCTAACCATTTAGGAGGATTTTTTGAACAAATGGATTCACAGACGGACAGGACAGACAGATGCATAGTTCTAAAATATATAGCGAAGATTACATTTACAGCCTAGTTGTACTTATATATATATTTGAGGAATTTTAATAACCATTTAATAATCAAATAAGTGTATATTAAAAGTATGAAATGTCTGCATTAAATGAGTATCTAATAGATTAAGTTGTTGGAAGAAATAATACAAGAGGTTACCATTTGACCCAAAGTGTTTCACCCAACTGCATTCACATTTCTCCTAAATTTTAACTTCAAAACTTTGGGCACTGTATAAACCTCACAGATATTTTCATTATAACATTTACAAATTTGTATAAAAGTATGAATGTTCACTATATAACTGTGGTTAAAATAGATGTTGAACTTTACTGGAAAGCAACCTATGATGCAGAATAATCAGTAAAATAAAGAGCAACGTGAACACTTGCTATTGAAATAGATCTAGACAGAAGAACTTTCCACACAGAAATGTCTCCTCTCTCTCATTTTTAAAAAACTTCTCCTGCAGGATGACAGAGTGATGGCATCCCCTCCCTGGTGCTAAGAGGCCAGGAGGAAGGGGACCACCAAGGCACCAGAGAGCTCCCCCCTGCACCCCGGCGGTCGGGGAGAAAAGGTCAGGACCAGTTGGTGGGGGGTGGGGGAGCTGGAGTGGCCTCAGGGCCGGGGGGAAAGGGGGAAGCATGCCTCGGACCCTCCCTGGCTGCAGGAAGGGGAGGGGGGCGTGAGCTAGTGCTGGCCTGACTTCGGGGGGGGGGGAGGGGAGAAGGGCTGATGGCGGGGGGGGGAGGAGGAAGAGTGAGAGCGTGCTACATAATGCTATACAAAAAAGTTGTACAAGTAGAACCAACATTAGGATATATAAGTACTTTTGGTGAACTGTTTGTCTTTCACACGTGTCCTAGAAACTATTTTTTACAATAATCATTTCCTCAGTTAAAAATAGTACTGAAAAATTAATTAAAATTACCTTAGTTCAGTGAAGTTCTTTTAAAAGATGGGAAAGAACTAGTTTCATGTGTGTAAGTTATACTGATAAGAATATTACTCAACTGCAGTGTATGAGATTGACAGTTTGTTCATAAAATATCTGCACTCACCACGCCACTAAACAAATCATATTTCTGAGGAAATCTAAAGTGACAATACATACCTCTTCCCAGACAGCATCCAATTCAATTGGGGGCGTAGCTTGTTTCAACATACTCTTGAATGCAGATTCTTTCCGCTTCATTTTGCGAGCCTCTTCTTTCTCCCGCTCACGTTCACGGGCCTCTGCCTTTTCCAGCAACTACACAAAGTCAGTCATTAAATCATTCAATTGACACAAATAATGAAGAATGATAATTAGATATCATGTAGTTTTGCCAAATATTTTGCCTCAAGACATTTCAACTTTGGTATTTTGTACTATTTCCTTGTGCCTATTTAAATTACATGCTTCACTGCCCAACCTTAAGTTTTATATTTGTTCTTTTCTCAAAATCCTAAATAAAGTCCACGTCTGACCCAGAGTGATTGTTACAACCTGCCAACGTTGAATGTAAGTTCATGAGGAAGCAGCAGTTTACAAATGCAAAGACATTGCTGAATTCCTACTCTGTAGTTGGAATGTATTACTTAGATTTTGAACAAGAACTCTACCTCTCCAATCTGAATTCTCGAAACTGGCAATTTGAAAAACATGATCTTAACAGCATATTTTACACACAAAATTTATCAACACACACCTAAACAGTTGCAGAAAAAAAAAAGAGCATTTCAGTTTCTGAAGGCAAGCATACTTTACTGGAGTATATGAATGCAGCTGTGCTGCTGTAGCATGTATGGTGAAGATGCACTATACTGATAGGAGAGCATTCTTCTGTCACACAATTACTCCAGCTTTGCAAGAAGCAGAAGCTATGTTAGCAGGAGAGCATCTCTTCCACCAACACAGCATGGTGTGGTTGCTGTAACTTACATCACTGAGGGGGTAGCTTTTTCAATACCCCTAGGTGAAATCAGTTACATCAACTTAATAGGTAATATAAACAAGCCCTGATTAAAAAATCTTGTTTTATCAAATTTTCTTAATACGAACATAAGGGAATGTTAAAACTTACACTATTGAAAGCCAGTTTGATATTTCCAGCATCTAAAGTGGTAGCTCTTTTAGTTGAACTGATGACCGTAACAAAGTCTTCGAAAGTAGTATTCACTTCAACCACAAATCCTTTATCCTGCAAGAGAGTTACCTCCTTGGCACCAGATGGGTCAGGAACTCTCACATTAGCGCTAATGAACAGTGCATTAGCACAACGTGCAATCCCATCTCCCAGAGAGTCAAAAAATTACATGATTAGTTTAATGAATATTATTGATATATTGGTCCCTGTGACTAATGAAAGCATATATTTCCTCACCTTTAAGATGTCTTTTATTATCTTTTTTTCATCATGGTAACGTGCTTTCAAATCTTCAACATAAAACTTGAAAAGATCAAGTGCGGTTGATCCTAATGAAAAAACTAGAGAAGTCAAAAGCTAGCTCTAACCAAAGAGCTGCACTTTTTAAAAATAAAGTTAAAAAATAAACATCACACTTCTATTTTTCCCCATCACACTTCTATTTTTCTACAGTCTTTGTACCTGTATCACTTCGTACATTGTTGGAAGAGGAAGTAGTCTTACCAGGCTGACCAAGCATGTTAGTAAATCTGATGTCAGAACTTATGGTTGGATATAACTCCATCCAAGAGGACATTGAATGTAACTGCCCATGTTCATGCAATTCATCCAAAAATATCTGCAAAATAGGATGTAATAAAAAAGTCGGTTTTCACATATTTGAAAAGGGGCTTGACCTATTTTATGTAATAAAAATTAAAAGAAATATTATCAACTTGAAATTGAATGATCTGTTAAAACAAAATTAAACACATAATTACAGGCTTAACATCTGCCCCTAAGGTACCTCATCCTCTCTTTTAACATTCCAATTACATTTTCTTACTTATTAAAATGCGTCCCTCCTTTCATTGCTATCTGAAGAAACTGACTTATTACACAGAGAAATATATCATCATCATCAGTATATCTTAGAAAGGCCAATAAAGTGTCTGGAATATTTCAAAGCTGTTACATTTTAAAGTTTAAGATGTTTCACCAACCTGAAAAGATTCTCTATTCTTACGTTGTCGCCGCCTTTCCCTAAGCAAACTCTTCTGTTTTTCTTCTTCCTCTTCTTTTTCCAAAGCCCTGATGTGTTCTTCAAAACAAATCAGTGCATCTTCTTTATCCATGTCTACAAAGGAGAAAAGGTTTCTGACTGAGAAATTTCTTACCTGATAATTGGGAATGAGAAGAGAAGCTGCTAACAATTATCCATGAGTGATGAATGATAGAAGCTTCACAGAAGAACTGGTATAATATTGAAGGATTCTAGTCATTAATGAAAACAATACTCCTATAAAGAGCACTGGGGCTAAGGAAAAGAGCACTTGTGCTGTCTCCCACAGGGAAGACTGCATAAGGTATATTTGTCAAATACTTCAATAAATTTGCAGAACCATGATTTGCGGACAATATGGGACCAACTATATTGTAACCATGTTGGTTGTAGGATAGGGGAGAGAAGGAAGGTGGGTGAGATATCTTTTATTGAACCAAATTCTGTTTGAGACACTAGCTTCTGAGCCACAGAAAAGACCTGAAGAGCTCTGACTCAAAAGCATGTCTCTCACCCCCAACTTGTCTCTCAGCAGGGCTTGACAAATGCACTCAACCGCTCGCCCATGGTGAGTAGATTTTATCAGCTGGTGAGTGCAGGGGCGGACTGGCCCGGTGTGGCGGACTGGCCAAAGCCTGCACTACGGGTGGCGCGGCCCCATCCAATCCACCGGCCGGGCGGAGGAGCGGAGTGCCGCCGGGAAGGGGGAAGCGCAGTGATTCTCAGCGCCGGGCTGCCTGTGTGCAGCTCCGGCACGAGGAGGCGGGGCACGAGCCAGAGGGCGGGACGCGGGCAGACACCAGGACGCTGGCGTGACGTGGCCCCGCTGATTTTAAAGGGCCGCGGCAGCTCACCTTTGGCTCCGTGGCCCTGGCTGCGGCGCAGCCAGGCCCCGCCCCGCCGGCTCCAGTCCTGCCATGGCCCCAACCCCCTAGCCAGTGAGAGACCGCTCCCGGCCGACCACCCAGCTCGCTGCACCCGCCCCGCGCCCCTTTGTCTCCGTGCCGCCTGTTCCCCACACCGCCCCTGCTCCCCTGCACTGCGGATCCCCTGTTCTCCCTCTTCCCCGCGACTCTCTGGCTCTGCGCCGCCCTTGCACCCTGCTCCCCTCCGATCCCTGCCCCCCAGCTCTGTGCTGCCCGTTCCCCGCGTCCCATTCCCCGTGCCTCCACTGCACCCTGCATCCCTCTGGCTCTGTGCCTCCTGTTCCCCGCGCCACCCCTGTACCCTCCCCCCCCCACTGTTCCCTGCACCCCTCTGGCTCTGTGCTGTCCCTGCACCCTGTTTCCCCTGTGGGTCGGGAGTGAGGGGTGCTTGTCCATAGGGAGGGGCTGGACAGGGCAGGGAAAAGGCTGCTGTGACCCAGCAGCGAGTGAAAGGGGGAGTTCACTTGAAGCGCTTTTGCCTTTATGGAAAAAAACAAATGAAAATGCTATTTGCTATTTATAGGGCTAAAATGCCGGGACAAAAATGAAAAAAAAAAAAAAAAAAAACCATTGCAAAATGCATACATGTGTAAAAGACAACAAAAAAAAAGGGAGGGGGGGGGGAAAACGGCCAAAAATGTTTTGCTTGGGGCAGCAAAAAACCTAGAGCTGGCACTGGGGGAGGGGAAGGGGCTGGGCTGGGCGGGGCTGGACAGTGGGGAGGGGAGGGGAGGGGAAAAATATGGGGAAGGGGCTTGTGCTGAGGGGACGGGAGGGGAGGAGGTCAGGAGAAGAAGAAGAAGAAAGGGGAAGGCACCAAGGGACAGTGGTGCAGGAGAGACAAATGCCAGGGGGCCAAGTGCAGACAATGAGGTAAAGGGCAGGAGGGGAGGTGTCAGTGGGAGGGGAGACAGGGTGATGCTGGAAGAGGAGAGAGTAAGGGCACTGGGGGCTAGAGGGGGAAGGGGGAGGTGCTGGGAGAAGGCTAGAAAGAAGGGGTGGGCATGAGGAAGGCGGGGACGGAGCAAGTCATGTGTGAGGGCACAGGGGCATGAGGGTGGTGAGGGGGTGGGCATCAGGGAAAAAGAGAGCAAAGGGGGCAGGGGCAGTGAGGGAAGGGGGAGGCACCAGGAGGGTGCAGGTGCCAGGGGAGTCTGGGGGTGAAGCAGAAGGGAAGACACCTGCAGGGGAGGGACCAGCACCAGAGGAGAGAGGCAGGGCAGGTGTCTAGAGGAAGGTGTTAGGAGAGGGGATGAGGAGGGGTAGTTCACATGATCAGAGTGGGGCTACTGGAGGAGTGGGCACAGGGGGGAGAGAAGGGCTGGTCTCAGGAAGGCTGAGGGCAGTGAGAAGGGCAGGAGTCAGGACAGCACGAGAGGGTGAGGGGTTGGGGGGGCAGCAGGCACCAGGGGAGCTGATGGAGCAAGGGGAGGAGACATGGCAGCAGAGGGAAAAGGTAGAGGTTTATAAGATAATTATTAATAACTTGGTGATATTTATTAATAACTTATTAATAATTACTGTTCTTATTCTTATTAGGAATTTATGTTATTAAAAAAACACTTTTTGGGGGGGAGGGTGGCGAGTCCCTTTTTTGTCTGGCGAGTAGGGTTTTCCAGAATTTGTCGAGCCCTGCTAAAATGGGACCAACGTAGTCTTCACAGACAATAAATAACCTTTCTACACTTTCTAGTGTAAACACACTGAGTTGGAGAATGAGACATTGACCACACTACCTAGTTTCTTGTATCACTTTCTATCTCACTTTGGCCTAACTGAGGGCCACGTATAGGAAGTGGCTGCTGTATTTGATATTACAGCTCCAAATCCCAGAGAGGAGAACAACCTAGCAAGAGAGGGTGATTTGGTCTTCACTGCCTTTCAACTGAGATTACCAAAAAAAAAAAAAAAAAATTTACTCATATTGTGGGGCCAATTCCCAAAAAGTTATCTGAATTGAGCAGAGCAGACTCACTTCACATAACTAACTAATGATAGCTGTCTTGTAACTTGTTACTGATTTGGCAAAAATTATTCAACTACTTATCCCTAAACCAGTCCCATGCCTTCTTCGAGAGATTCCTACTTTTTATCCCTCCTTACTCTGAAGTTCTTCATCCTCTGCAAACGTTGGATTATCCATCAGATACTGTTGGGCTTCCGACCAAGTAGTAGAGTATGTTACGTTAGCCATGTTGTCTAATATGTTTTTCAAAGCCTCCCAATTCCTCTTTCGTAACTGCTTGGCTTGTTCCTGAAAAGTATAGTCAGGGCAAAATAAGTCAGCCAGCAATGCATTAATTTTCCTGAACTACCACATCAGATAAGATCAAATATCACTCCCTGATTATATACAAAACGTGACAAATTTTGGACACACACATAGTAAATGATTCATGTCGATGTTAAGATCACTTGAATCCATGGCCATACCACCTTGTACATATTCATGTCATGTTTAAAGGTGGCCAAAACACTCAATTTTACAGGAACTTTCAGTATTTCAAAATTTGCCTTTTTTCTGATTCAGCATCTAACAGCCCAGAAACTGACAAGAATCATATGAACTTCAGGTAGCAGCTGCCAGGGTTTCCAGGGTCCATACCAGCTCCAACACGCAGTCTGCCTCCAGCTAGAGACCGCAGACCTTCTAAATTCCTGATGATACACTTGTGGCCCTCTTTCTACAGTAGGGATGGAGACCAACACATAAAACATTCTAATTTCAGGTTAGCTAACCTGCAGCTGATAAATCAGGTTAAAATAGCAGAGAAAATATAGCAACGCTGCTGTTAAAGTCAGATTAGCTGCTCAAATTAAAGCCTGTAAAGCAGAGTTACGCAAAATATGGCCTATAGGCTGGGTCTGGCAGAAACCTCCCTGACTGCTGCACCACATGCCACTCAAAGTGGCCAGCTGCATCTCTGCACACTTCACACTGCTCCCACACCCAGCACAATCTTGCAGCCCCCATTGGCCGAAAACTGGCCCATGGGAGTTGCCCGGGCCATGCTTGCAGTGCATGCAACCCTCGAAACCTGCCCTCCCAAAGGGATGTGCAAAGGTGCATATGGGCCTCACACCTAGTTGCTTTGAGTGGCGTGGGGGAGTGTGGGAGGCAGGGAGCCTGCCTGAGAGTCCCACCGAGCGGTTGGCCAGGAGCCACTGAATGTAAGCACCACCCAGCCAGAGCCTACACCTTGCACCTCAACTCCCCGTCACAGGTCACAAACGAAACACTCTGCCCCCCTTCCCCCCCCCATCCCTACCCCAGGACACAACCCTCTCCCAGACCCTGCATTCCCCCATCCTACACACATGCTCCAAGTAAAAATCCTCTTCTATATCCATACCTCTTCCCAACGCCGGCTTCTCCCCCCCGACCCCAGGTCAAAATCTCCTCTCAGACCTGCACCTCCTCCTATACCCCTCTCTCAAAGTCAGAATCCTATCCTGCACCTATACCTATCCTATATCTCCTCTCAAACCCAGCAGCCCTATCATTTGCCCCAGGTCACTGCCCCCTCCTTCACCCAAACTTCCTCCCAGACCTCCACCCCCTCCTGCACTCCAATCCGCTAGCCAAAGCTCCCTTATGTCAAACCTCCATCCCAAACCCTGCATCACTTGCACAGAAGAGTGAGGCCCTTGACCACTTACCAAATTCTTGGAGTAGCCCCCTATCAAAAATTATTGCCCGACTTTACTATCGGGCAACCTGAGATTTAACTTAATGAGTCAAAAGCCAAGTTGCTGTGTTTTCATTGTTATTTTAGTTAACTTGAGCTAACTTGGAAGCTAACCTGCTCGAGCTGTGTAGACCAGGGGCTGGAGTGCTAGAGGCTGACTCTGGCTGGGAGGCACCTATCTAGGCAGCTCCCAGCCAGCAGGTCCCTCAGGCAGGCTCCTTCCCTGCCTACACACTGAAAGCAGCTGGCTGCAGGGACCACGTGATTCTCAGAGCGCCATGAGCTGAGGAAGGTGGAGGGGGGAGGGGAGAGAGAGAGTGAGGTCTTTGCATACTGTCTGCCCTGCAAACACAGCCCAGTCAACTTTCACTGGACAAGTTTCCAACCAAAGGGAGCCATGAGATTGCACTCTGCCCCGTCCCTAGCACAAAGCCTCCCCCTCCACAGCTTGCAGCAGTGATCAGAGAAGAACATGGCCCCCACAGCCAGCTGCTCCGAGCAACGTGTGGGGGGCGGTGAAGGCAGGAATTCTGTCTGAGGTTTCCACTAAGTCACAGACTAGATCCAATGGCTTGGCAGGCCGGATAGGGCAGGCCGTATTTTGTCTGCCCCGGTGTAGACAGACTTTAACGGATAGGTCCCCAAACTGTGGGGCACAGCCCCTTAGGGGTCATGAATGAAGAGAGGTGAGAGGGAGCACCACCCAGATTTGCCTCAGTTCTGTCCTAGCCCTGCACCCAGCTGGTGTGTGTTTCCACAACTGGCTAGGGCCTTGCTGTCAGACCTCGCCATGACCCAGCTGCAGCTCTATTCCCAGCCCCAGCATCAACCCCAGCCTCAGCCCTTCAATGTATCTCTCTTCCCAGCTCAGTAGCAGAGTCACACCTGGCCTGGCTAACTGCACAGCCCAGTTGTAGCTCCACTATCTCATTTGCCCCCATCTTAGCCCCTGGCTGCAATGCTGTCTGTAGCCCTGCTCCTGGCCCTAGACCCATACCCCCAGGGCCAGCTTTAGGCCGATTCCCCTGAATCGGGCCCCACGCCTAAGAGGGCCCCACTCCCAGGCGCACAGCGCATGCGCAGCCCCGCCCCTGCGAATCGGGACCTGCACTTCCTAAAGCCAGCCCTGCATACCCCGTAGTCTTGGACCCCATATCCCTGTTCATCCACCTCCCCTTGTGGCTGCACTCCCAGCCCCAGCTTAGGGAGTGGAGTGTACACAAACAGAGGTGGAGGGAAGCACAATCCTCTGAAGTTTGGGGACCACTAGCCTAAGGATATATTTACACAGCAGCTGGGCAGTGAATTCCCAGCTCAGGCTGAAATACAAGTTAACTCTGATCAAACGAACATGCTAAAAACAGCACTGTGGACATAAAAGAACAAACAGCAAGCTCATGCTAGCTGGCTGAATACAATCCTACTTGATCTCCGAAGTACATACATGGGTGGCTAAGCTGCTATTCTTATCATGCTACCTTGAGCAGAGTAAGTGAATGGGTGTCTCCCAGCCACCGTGTAGACATACTCAAGTGTTGAATCATGGGCCCAACTGTGCTTGGGATGGAGCTGTTTTGCAGACGAAAGCTAAAACTTAGGCTCTGACCACTTATAATTGGCAAGAATATGCACCTTAACCCTGGAGCTAAAGACAAATTCTACGTTAGGGAAATAGCTACCTAAATTCTTCTCACATTTTTAACTATAGATATTGGTTTTGTGTGTGCCTTCAAATGTTAGTATGCACATTTGAACAGGTGGTACATTTCATTGGTGATCAAATGTTCCAAATCACATTTTCAGATACATAATTTAGCATAGCTCCACTGAAGTCAAGGGAAACATGCAGATTTATACCAGCTGCAGCTCTGGTCCATAATCTGTTTAAAAACATAGTAGTGTCTGATAAACCACTTTTAATCAAAAGCCATTATAACCATTTAGGTAATATGCACATTGAACAGATTGTTCTTTGTGGGGGGGGAATGAAGTTAATAGACATGCAGTCAGCCTATTTCAGGGAAGTGACAAGTGCATACAACAAAAAATGAGAAACAGTTCTAGATAGGGTTTTCTTAAGTCACTGCAAAGAGAAAAGTTAGATTCAAAACAACGTAGAAAAGGTTCAACAATTCAAAGATTAATTTGTCTTTCGTGAGATAAACCTTGGAAACTAAAAGGAAAATCATTACCTTTTCTTTTTTAGACAAAAAGAACAAGACATCCTCATAAATTTCAAGACGATCACGCTCGGATATTGCATTCCAGACCTCCATCTCACCAAACATTTGTTCAGCTTTTCTGTATATAAAAAAAATTCATCAAAAGAGATATATACTCACTTATTGTCGCACTGATTTCAATGTAGCAGTGTTGGTCTCTGTAAAAAGCTTTAACTTGTTGGTAAACATAAGTCAAAGGCAAGACTTCAATTAAAAAAAAAAAGCCATCCAGTATGTAACCTTTTGCCTAGCCTCACAGATTAAAAGGATCCATGAAAACTAAACTAGAGAAACTGAGATTTAAAGGATAGCAAGAGAACTGTACAGGTGTTTGGGGGATGGTTGGGTGTTACCTGTAAAATGGTCTGGGACTAGTGGAAATAAGCTTGGCCTGGAGGACTCTATTTGGGCATTTAGGTGCAGTCCTTAACACCAATGGTACATCATCACTTGCCCTGGTTCTCAGTTGACTGCCACAAAGTTGAACTGGTGCAAATTTGTGATTGACACTAGCATTGGTTTAGAGTGCTGCTTACAACAGATGAGCCATATTTAACATGATATAAAAGAATATCCATACAACAGTTTCACTGTTTAAACTTAATTGAAACACTGCACCTTTAGTTAAACCATTGCAATTTTATCTGTACACCAAGCCTTCATCTGAAGGACTATGGTGTGCTGTCGATGCTGAGAAGAACTACAGCTTGAGCTGTGCCGCTGCCTCTGGCATCACGAGATCCCTCGAAGTCAGTCACTACAGGAGTGGTCAGAACAGCTCTGAGGGTATGTCTACACTACATAGTTAATTCGAACTAAGCTAATTCGAATTAGCGCATCTAGACCTAAAAACTAGTTCGAACTAGCGTTTTGCTAATTCGAACTAGCATGTCCACATTGAGTGGACCCTGAACCGAAGTTAAGGCTGGCCGGAACCAGGACTTAGAGTGTGGAGCTGCTGCCTCAGGCTAGCCAAGGGCTGTGCTTAAAGGGACCCGACCCCCACCCTGGGCAGACAGTTCTCAGGGTTCCCCGCTTGCTTGTCTACCTCGATGAGGGACAGCAAAGCAGTCCTGTCTTGGAGTACCCTGAGTGCTCACACTCGGCACATCACAGCACATCAGCCCGGCTGCACTTGCTGCAGGCTGCCATCCGGGGGGGGGGGGTCATTCGGGGGGCTGTCAGGATCCAGGAGGCCCTGCAGGAGAGCTTCCACCCCGAGGAGCCCGCAGAGCCACCCCAGTCCTCCCCATCGGGGGCTCGTGCCCCATTCCTCCCTCACCTCCTTCCACTTACCCTTCCCTAGCCCCCCTTCCTGATGTAAAAAATAAAGGACACGTATGTTCAAAAATAGAAACAAAACTGAGGGTGGGGGGGATTAACCTCTGGGGAGACTGGGAAAAGGAGGTGGGAGAGGGGAAGAGAGAGGGTGGGAGTGGGGAGGTGGAAACCTGGGAGGAGGGAGCTGGAAGGGGGAAGCCAGGGGAAGAAGGAGGAAGGGAAGTCTAAAACTATGGTACGCCGTATCTTCAGTATTGTGTAGAGATGGGGTCTCCCATCTCCCATCTCCCCCAAAAAAGATACTTTGGCCTTGGAAAGGGTTCAGAAAAGGGCAACTAAAATGATTAGGGGTTTGGAACTGGTCCCATATGAAGAGAGGCTAAAGAGACCGGGACTTTTCCGCTTAGAAAAAAGGAGACTGAGGGGGGATATGATAGAGGTCTATAAAATCATGAGTGGTGTGGAGAGGGTGCATAAAGAAAAGTTCTTCATTAGTTCCCATAATAGAAGGGCTAGAGGACACCAAATGAAATGAATGGGTAGCAGGCTTCAAACTAATAAAAGAAAGTTCTTCTTCACAAAGCAAATAGTCAACCTATTTGCCACAGGAGGCTGTGAAGGTGAGAACTAGAACAGAGTTTAAAGAGAAATTAGATAAAGTCATGGAGGTTTGGTCCATGGAGTGCTATTAGCCAGGGGGTAAGAATGGTGTCCCTGGCCTCTGTTTGTGGAAGGCTGGAGATGGATGGCACGAGACAAATCGCTTGGTCATTGTCTTCAGTCCATCCCCTCTGGGGTACCTGGTGTTGGCCGCTGTTGGCAGACAGGCTACTGGGCGAGATGGACCTTTGGTCTGACCCAGTACGGCCATTCTTATGTTCGAAGCTCAGGGTCGGGGGTCTCACTGGACCAACTTGATTTTCATGCAGACCTGCTCCTGGGTTCGCATGTGGCCTTTGGTGGCCAGGCTGGCAGCTATCCTGCCCTAGACGGCCACTTTCCTGTGCCTACTGCGGAGATTGTGGACGTTGGAGGCCTCCCCCCAAACCTGGATGGGGTCCACGATCTCCGCACTAGACCAGGCGGGCGTCCGCCTCTTGCGGCCCCGGGCAGGCTCCTGGGAGCTGCCAGCCTGGTCCTGGGAAGAGGGGGAGGGCTGGGTGGCAGCGGGTGGCTAGCTCGTGCTGTGCCAGGTGCAGGGTCTGCTGGCTGGGTGCTGGCAGGCTTGCACCTGGCACGGGCACCGTAGCCAGACCGTGGCCCTTTAAGGGCTCCGGGGCCGGGAGGGGGGCAGACGAGTTTCCCTGGCTTGGCCCAGAGTGGCCACCAGGGCAACCTGGGAAGGGCTAGCCTCCCACTAGTTCGAATTAAGTAGCTACACAGCCCTTAATTCGAACTACTTAATTCGAACTAGGCGTTAGTCCTCGTAGAATGAGGTTTACCTAGTTCGACTTAAGCGCTCCGCTAGTTCGAATTAAGTTCGAACTAGCGGTTTGCGTGTGTAGCGCCTATGAAAGTTAATTCGAACTAACAGCTGTTAGTTCGAATTAACTTTGTAGTGTAGACATACCCTGAGAGAACCAGATGCATGTGCGACACCATGAGTCAAACTAGCAGTGCCAGGACTCTGAGCAGTGCTGTAACGCTGATCATGAGGGTGCCAGAGCAGGAGCAAGGGGATCCAACATCGCCAACTTTCCACATAAAAGTTGCCGGGATGTAGGAGACTTGTCCAGAAGAGAAGATCAGGTCATCTCAAAAAGGCCCTAGGCATCTCAAATGTGTTTTCTGTGGAGGACGGGCCCAAGGGCACTCCCTCTGCCCTTGGGGAATCCAGGACAATCAGCCTCACCACATGAATGGATCCCCACACCTCCTGCTGTGGGAATGAAGATCCCCAGTACCTACCAACACGGACGGTGTGCAGCCTGGAGGTGCTGACAACATAGGTTTGGCTGCTTTGGAAAAAAGCGCCAGGAAGTGAGATTGGCACTGGGTCAAGGTCTTCGGGGACAACTGGTGCCAAGAGTCCTTATTAGGTGCCTGTCCTGGGACCAAAGGTGGTGTGCTGTGGACTGAGGCGCTTGGTGCTGGGCCCTAGTGCTGCAGCCTCAATGCAATAGGAGCTGCTTCAATCAGAGGTCCCGCAGTTTCTAAGTACGAAATTTAAAAGCCTTGCAGATCTTGCACTTATCTGCTTGATGAGCTTCCCCCAGACACGAGTCGTGAAGGATCTGCATTGCTTGAATCCCAGGGACTTTGCCATGCTCTAGGTCTCTAGAGGGACACGGGCAAGATGGGCCAACTCCTTCAGCAGTTTGGCACCTCCCTGCTGCTACAAAGCCAACTGCTAACGATTAACTATTGCTAAACAAACTAACAAAGCTAGGTATGAATGGCACTTGCTACACAAGAGTGCCCAAGTTCCAATACGGGTCACTGACAGTAAGAAGGAACTGAGGTGTAGTTGGGTCAGCAGGGTCAAATATAGGGCATTGCACCAGCGCCACTGCAGGGGGCTCCACAGATGACCTGACTAGTAGCAGATAGGGATAAACTTTCCGACAGCTGTGCAGATGGCACGTGTATACCTCAATTGGAACACATATGAGCAAGCACTCAAAGATGAATGTTTGGAATTGAAGAAATTAAAAATGCCACAGGATTCAGCAATGCTTTTGCTTTGCTCTGTAAAATGCTTTATAAAAACTGTGCTCCACACTGATCCTGGAGTCAACTGTTTCCTGTGAATACTAAACCAAGATTCACACATCAATTCATAATATCAAACTGAAAAGAAATAATCAAAACACAGCTGAAGGGGAAAGAATAATTTCACGTTAATAACTTATCACAAAAACTACAGGACTAATTCATAGGCTAGAGAAAGAAGTTACCAGCAATTATTAGGATGTGGGTTCTATCAGGCAATCATGATTAGTTGCAAATGCCACAGAAAATAAATGCAAAAGTTTACCAGGTAAGGCTACCCACTCAGAAGTGGTCAGTAGGAATAGTTTCCTGACCCTCTGACCCTTCCCCACCAAGTTCTGTCTATTGGTTTCCCAAGTTTTTTTTTTTTTTTTTTTGCTTTGCCAACATCGGTATTAAAGGAAAAAAATGTAAGCAAGCACTCTTACTGTTGCAAAAATCGTTAAACCCATACAACATATAAACTAATAGAGTTCAAACAGCAACTATTAAAAAAGTCATACAGATTAAAAATATTAAGGGTGACAATGGATTTCGTGCTACGTTATGAATCTCCTCCAAAATCTACAATTTTATACAGGAGCCAATTTCTTTTGGTATTTTTATAGGTAATTGTGACATCTACAGGCACCATGTATGAAAGGGAACTTTATAAAACAAAGTTAATCTTAAAAACAAAATTAAAGCAATACTCTGGATTAGGCAAAAGGTTGGCTGAAAACAGAAAATAGAGCAAGACAAGTTGCGACATTGCAGTTATCCGTCAGGTGATATGAATAAGACACTAAAGGCATGTCTACACTAAAGCTTGCTGAGTGACAAAATGGGGTATAAAATCTACACTGCTAAAGCATGTTCAATGTATCCATGCTGATCCTGCTGCTGTGCACGAAAAGTTTCCTAGTGAGCACTGCCTATCAATGTGCACTAAGAAACTTTTAAGAGTACAGAAGCAGGATCCACACAGATAGTTCCTGCACAACCTGCTAGAACATTGCACATTTATACCCTCTTGCCTTGCAGTAATTGCTTGTGTAAACATGCACTAAAAATTCTATTTTCTTGAACAAAAGATGAAATTTAACACATCAGCACCATACAATACCATTAAAATGTAATTTATAGGAAAACTGTGTTTATTTTTAAATACAAATATGAAAGTGTTTCTTAAATGTACTACCCCATCATGTTGCGGTCTAAGGCCTGGGCCTATAACATAATTAGATCAGTATAACTACACCACTCAGGGATGTGAAAAATGCACACTCCTGAAAGACACAGTTAAACCAACCCAAACACTGGTGTAGACAGTGCTAGATCAACAGGAGGACCTCCCTTATGGGGAGGTGGATTACCTATTATGACAGGAGAAATGTTGGTAGTTCCTTGGTTGCAGGACTTGCTTATCTGCACTTAGACTAAACATTATACAAAGGTTCATGTTCGCCAGAGACTAAGTCAAAGGAATTTAAGGTTGAACCTGAAATAGTGATGGGTCTTTGTTCTACATTAAGCTGATCTTACTTGTATCTTGTTGTAGATGTCATCTTTTCATGGTTTTCAAGAAAACGTTGAAAGGATTCTTTAGCTTCTTTGTATTTTGATCTTGCTTCTTCTTTTTCCTCTTTTTCTGTTTGGACTTTATAAGCATTAAAGGCTTGCTTTTTTTCACTCAACTTTGCCAATGCACTGCACATCAAGAAAAGCAAGAATTTAAGTACGCAAAATGGGAATTAGAAAATAAAACAATACAAATTTATTTACATACAGAATAAAATACAAACAAAAATGTTAACAAGTGTGGTGAAAAAGTGAAATCTATATTACAGAACTAATTTAATAGTCAGGCTAATTTACCTGTTTTCATGTCTTTAAATAAAGTCTATTAAACCAAAGTAACTTTTCTTGTAACATGCTACCAGAAAGCCTCATAAGAGATCTCACTTTCAGGCTGCGTTTTGGACATTAAATGTAGACCCAAATTTTTAAGTCTCTTCAGCAATGACAGCAATGAGTTCTTTTGAAAATATGGCCCAAAAGGTTCTCAGCATCTCCATAACAAACTCACTCCCTGTTTCAGGGACGATTTTTCAAAAGATAAAGACTATTTATTAGTTTAACTAGTTACTACTGCTAATACATCTTCATGATAAGATCATTACCATTCCATTGTTCATTAGTGAACATATTCTGCTCCCAGGTTATTTTGCTACTTTAGTAAGAGGTCAGATCCACGCCCTCTCCCCACAAAAAAACACACACCACAAACCACACACACACCAACCCCAAAAAACAAAAAAAAAAAAGCCACAATTAGCTTGGTGTAGGAATCATCCCTATTTGAGAAATCTATTAGGCTATGTCTACACAGCAGCATTATTTTGGAATAACTGGTGTTATTCCAAAACAACAAAGTCCGTGTCCACTCAGCAAGCAGTTATTTCAACATAAGGTTGAGCTAGAGGACTTCTTACTCAGACTCCTGTAACCCTCATTGTACAAGGAGTAAGGGAAGTCAGAGGAAGAGTGCTCTCTCTCAGACTTCCTACTATGTACAGTGCCAAAAAAAGCTGTTTCAACTTAAGTTGCATAGCTTATTTTGGTTTTAGACCTGCTGTGTAGATACGCCCTTTCATTGTTCAATATGACACTGATGAGGGCAAAGAACGAGAACACACCCACATCCACACACACACACCCACCCCACCTCCAAGAGAAGAGATGAAGCAGTACCTGTATCTAGGATCATTAATGATCATTTTCATAGCTTGCTCCCATGAGGCATTGGATGGTACACGCTGTGGAGACATTAAATCAAATAATGGAACCACTAGATTTGGTATCAACATACTATTGCAATGCAGTTTTCTTGGAAATAGTCATTAAGAATAACAGACTAGCTTGAAGTATTTAATTCATGTGGTGAGGCACAGCAGACTTCACATCAATGTTAACAAGAGATCTGTAGAAAGAGACTGTTCTCCAACATAATTACATATGTTAATAAAAAAAAAAGGTGATGTTTTCATAAGTCAAGAGAGATACATGGCACTTTTAGGATGATCACTATTTCTACAGTTTGATTCTCTTTCAGGAACTCTTCTACTTCATTTGGATGCTATAGTGTTGGACACGCTATAGAAAGCATACCTCATATTCTATAGGGCTCTATATTTTTTACCCTACAGTGAAGTAATAATGCATTCATAATATTCACTGAAATTTCACTAACAATGTGGAATGTAATAATGGAATTATGACTTCACAAAGGATGGATTGTACTGCCTAAACACATGTAGCTTTTGTAATTGTAGTAAGTAGAGTTGCCAGATGGTTTAACCTAAAATAATGAACACCTCCCCCCCCAAAAAAAACAACTAGGGAAACAATTCTGTTGAGAGGGAGACCAAAGTTGTTGGGGTGGGGGAAAAGGACTCCGAGCTATTAAGCACCCCCCAAAAAAATTAAAAAAATCAGTCAGCATTAAAACAGCATGGCCCTTTCAGTGCATGCAGAGTCAGAATAGGGATAGGAACAGGGGAGCGGTTGAGCACTAAGACCCAGGGAAGGCATTTCTTCCCCTTGGCCTTTAGGCTTTTTGCCAGCGGCCATTTTGTTTTCTTGATCAAGCAAGAATGCAGCTTCCCTGCGGAACCAGGTAAGCAGGGGGTTGAGAGGGAGTCGGGAGTCTGGGGACTGGGCCCAGTTGCTGAGTGTGTCGTAGGGTTGCCAGGTGTCTGGTATTTTCGCTTCCTGGCAGGGAAAAAAAAACAAACAAAATACCGGACATTTTAGGTGTCCCGTATTTTCTGAATTTTTTTTTTTAACTGGACAGGAGGCGAAAATACCAGACTGTCCAGGTCAATACCGGCAACTCTAGTAGTAAGATAAAAGAAAAAGGAAATGGATTTTTGTTGACTATAAATGTATCTTAATGCGAAAGTCACTCTTAATCTGCACTTAAACATAGTGAGAGCTTTTGCCTTTGTCAGTCAGCAAGCATCCTTATAATTTTCTGCCATATCTTCATATGGCAGATCAAAGTAATAAATTTCTAGATTTTGGACAAAATGTTTAAAATTGCATTACACTGGGGAAAACACAGAAGAAGAGCTGTGAGCCCCCTGATTAAAACACAAATATATTTTTAAAAGCATAGGCAACATATAAAAATTGTCTAAACAAGTACACTTCCAACATTCTTTTTTCTTAGTTACTCCAGTAGGAAGGTCAATCTTAAAAAAAAAATCCGTAGTTTCTCAGGCAAATAATTCTGGAAAGTTTAAAGAGTAGTTAATTCAATTAAAAAAAAAAACACCTTTTCTTTCAACAGTTCTTTAAATGCTTGCTTTGCTTCTTCTTTCGTATTCCATGTATATGTTTTTTTAACTGGCTGGGTGTCCTCTTCCTCTTTTTTGGGAGTAACACTATAAGGATTAAAGACAAAATATTACATGCTTTAGGTAAATACACTATTTTTCAGTTAAACCAAGAAGAGTTATCAAATTTAAGAGATGTCTAATTAACAAGCATCTCTTGAGAAATACTTTTCAAAAAATATAAGATAGAAATACTTAATATAAAAATTAAAACTTGCTAGTCTAAAATAAAATTACACACATTATGGGAAAAGCCCAGAAACTAAGACTATATAAACAAGTCATTTTAAAAATACCTCCCTCTTTAAAATAGTAGTGCCTCTATTGCAATCTAACCCTAACCCTTGATTTAAGAAGGGGGTAGGGAAAGAAAACAGGGTATTAATTGTGAAAGTCTTGAGTTTGGAATTACTCCTTACAGTGCCTAAAGCAACTGATCTTGAAAATACATGACAAAACTTGGCTGTTCTCACAGGCTTTGGTGATGGATGGAAGGCATAGAGTAGTTGCAGTCAATTGAGAAGGTGAGATACCAACTTTGGTGGGTTTACTTGATTTGGATTTTAAGCTGAGGACAACAGCCTTTCCAGAGTGGGTTATACTTTTTCTTTAGTTTTGTATTTTTAAAAAAATGCAAATTCTAAATTACATACAAGCATCTCAGAAGTGAAGTTACCTGTGCACATTCTCAAATATTTAAAATGAGTCTAACTCACTTTTCACAGTGACAGTCTGTATGATATGTTTTTATATTGTTTATCTAACATTTAATTTTTAAAACGTAGGAAAATAAACAATCCCCAATTAAATATGTTAAGTGAAGGCCCTATGAGAAAAATGAGGGGTCTTTTAAAGAATAATTTAAAAAGCATTCTGACACTGTTTTTTTCTTAACCATTTCTCTCCACTAGCTTTGCTGCATTCCCATTCCCCCCCCCCCCACCTTAAAAAAAAAATGTAGCCACTACAACGCTACAACTCTCAACACTAAAAAGCCTCCGATTAGGGAACTGTATTTCAACTCAAATTGCTGCATTTTACTTACTCTGCTGAAGCCTCTTGTTTAGAAGTTTCCTCTACAGTGTTAGTGACAGCTTCTACATTCTGCTCTTGTACAACAGGAGTGGTGGCGGGAGTGGTGGTTGTTGTGGTGGTGGCGGCAGTGGTGGTAGTTGTAGTTTGCTGCGCTTGTTCCTCAGCTGTTGTAGTTACTGTACTTTCATTTTCTACAACAGGGACAACTGTAGAAGCTTCAGCTTCAGGAGCAGCTGCTGCAGCAGGAATAGCAGTGGCTGTAGTGGCTGTACTAGCAGCCACAGTAGTTTCAACATCGGCGGTGGTGGTGGCAGCGGCGGCAACAGTGGTGGTGGCGGTGGCAGTATCTGTAGTTTCTGTTGTAACAGCTGGAGCAGAAGATGTTGAAGTTGATTCGTCTGGTTTACCGCTGAAT